>CAVLGL010000001.1:56423165-58823165 GCA_963668995.1 Parnassius mnemosyne
TCGCGTCCGTAGGCTTTGACCACCTAATCCTAGGCCCACCCTACACGTGTCCCCCGGGTGGTGCTAAACGAGCGACAAAGCCGAAAGAACTGACTCGGCTCCTCGCCGTGTGGTAGCGGCGTAAAAAATACCACAACTTACTTTCGCACCATGAGGCATAAAATTAATGACATGGCCCCGAGTTCCCGGCGCCCCTTTAATGGAGCAGGGGTGCGAAGAATCTCCGGGAGGAAAACCGGCGACGAGGTTCGCCACCCGTCACGTTCTGTCCCCCGGAGGGGCGAAAAGTGGATTGCGGAAGCCCGTCTGGCTACATTGAATGTATGTGGAGGAATGAATGATAAGATGGATGAAGTATGCGATATGATGTATGATAGAGGAATAGACGTGTTATGTGTAAATGAGACGAAATGGAAGGGAAAGGATGCCACTAAACATGACATGTATACCGCGTACTGGTTTGGTGTAGACGAGATCGAGCGGGCATGCCAGGGAGTCGGTATCATCCTTTAAGAAAGAATGGGTCATTGCGTGAAAGAGTATGAATGTGTAAGCCCGAGACTGCTATGGATACGAATGAAAGTGGGCTTAAAGAAGTTGTTTGTTTTAGGGGTCTACGCCCCAGACATGTCTAAGCCCATTTATATCCGAGAGCAGTTTTGGGAGTTGGTAAGGATGGTGCTAATGAAATGCAAGGTTAATGAAAATATTGTGATATTAGGCGATTTTAATGGAAGGGTTGGGGTGAGGAGGCTTGGTTATGAAAGGATATTGGGAACGTTTGGTGATGAAAGTATAAATGAAAATGGTGAAAGCCTTCTCGCCGTATGCGTGGAAAAGAATCTTGTTGTGACGAACACTTTCTTTCGTCATAAGAAGATTCACACGTATACATGGGAAAGAGGTAATGATAGAAGTATGATAGATTTCATAATTGTTGATGAAAGAATGAGGAGCGCGGTGGTAGATACAAGGGTTTACCGGGGCTCTTATGTAGGGACGGATCATTACTTGGTCTTATGCCGAATTAATGGTCTTTTCAGACGTTAGAGGCATCGGACATCTGTCTCTACCACTGCATTACAGCGTATAAGAACAGAGAGGTTACAAGATGAAGGTGTGAAAGAGAAGTTCAAATATAGATTGAGAGAAATGTAAGTGGTATGGGTGAATTGTGTATGAATGATTTAGACTTGGAGACTGTGTGGTATAATGTCATGAAAGGTTTAGTGGATGCAGCTACCGAAGTATGTGGTGTAAGTAAGAGAACGATTGAAAGGAAAAATAACACGTTATGGTGGGATGATGAGGTACGGATGGAAGTTGAAGCAAAGAAGAAAGCATGGCTAGATTTACGAGCAACCAAGGCTAGTAATTCTAGCAGTATGAATGATGATATTGAAAGGAAAAAGGCAGTTTTTAGACATCTAAATAAGAGAGTAAAAGAAGTAGTTGAAAGGAAAAAGCAAGAAAGAACGGATGAGAATGATAGAAGAATATCGGATAACTTCCAGGCAAACATTAAAATGTTCTGGAAACTCGTAAGAACTACCAGGGGACATTCACAACAGCCTAGAATGAATGCTATACGAGACCAGAATGGCTGTATTCTGAATGACGAAGTTTTGAGTTTAAGGAGATGGAAGGAATACTTTGAAAGCGTGTTTATGAGTGATGAGACGTTTGAATTAAATGAAATAGAAATTCCGAAAGAAGAGGAAATAGATAGAGATATAAGTATAGATGAAATAATGAAAGCAATGAAAAGTATGAAAGCAGGTAAGGCAGCCGGTTATGATAGAGTATCTCTCGAAATGCTAAAAGCTGGAGAAGGAGTGGTGGCAGAACTGCTGTACACCTTGTTTAATTTATGTTGGGAACTTAAGCGAGTACCGGGAGACAGGTGCAAAGCCGTGACAGTCCCAATATATAAGGGAAAAAGATCACAGCAGGACTGTAAAAACTACCGTGGTATCAGCCTTCTTAGCATTGTGGGAAAACTGTATGCTAAGGTACTAATTGAAAGAGTCATGAAAGAAACTGATGGAAAAATTTGGGATGTGCAAGCTGGATTTAGAAAGGGAATGGGATGTACGGATCAGGTCTTTTCCATGCGCATGATTGCGGAGAAGTTTTTGACCAAAAACCAAAAAGTTTTTTGTGCGTTCATGGACTTGGAGAAGGCTTATGACAGAGTGGACAGGGATGTGTTATGGCAAACACTGAACTCATTTGGGTTGACCGCTGGTCTGATACAGCATTAAAGTCTCTATATGGGGACTCTAGTGCTTGTGTCAGCATCAAAGGGACCTACTCAGACTGGTTTGGCATCCATAAAGGTGTCAGACAGGGCTGTGTGGCTTCGCCGTGGTTGTTCAACCTATTTATGGACAGTTGTTTGGAAAATTTGAAAGTAGAAGAATGTCGGTTGAGAATGGGTGAGTTAACCGTCAAATTCCTTTTGTACGCCGATGATCAAGTAATACTTGCATCGTCGGCAGCCGATGATGCCAAATGATGGTTACATTAATGAACAGGACATTAAAAGAAAAGGGAATGAAAGTGAACGCAAGTAAGACGAAAGTTATGGTTTTTGAAAGAGAAGACAGCAAAACGATATGTAAAATAAGAATGGAAAGGGAGTTAGTAGAGCAAGTAGATGAGTTTGTATTAGATGTGTGTTTAGCAGGGATGGTAGATATGATAAGGATATAGAACGACGAGTGAATGCAGGAAATAGAGTGAATGGGGCTCTACACTCTATTGTGAAAAGTCAGAATGTGTCCAAAAAGGCACGTATGGCAATTCACAATGCTGTGTTAGTACCTACTTTAATGTATGGTAGTGAAAGTTGGGTGTGGCAGAAGAAGCATGAGAGTAGAATAAATGCTGTAGAAATGCGGTCATTAAGGAGTATGTTAGGGATGAAGCTGAATGACAGAGTGAGAAATTGTTTAATAAGAGAAGAGTGTGGTTGGCAAGACGATGTTGTGACCAGGATTAAGAAAGGAATGCTTCGGTGGTTTGGCCATGTAGAAAGAATGAATGAGGAAAGAGTGACAAAGCAAATCTATATTGCAGAGGTGAACGGCATAGTCGGGAAGGGTCGCCCTAGGCGAAAGTTTATCGACGAAATTGGCGATATATTAAAAATGGGCCATATCAAGAGTGCCTTTAACCGACGAGCGTGTATGCGTAGGTATATGGATGTGGAGGAAGCGAGAGAGGTGTGTCAGGATCGTGCCAAATGGAAGTCCATAATCTCTGCCTACCCCTCTGGGTAACGGGCGTGAGTGTTTATGTTTATGTTTATCAAAATAATAAGAGCTGCGGTTGCCAACCCGCCTACCAAGCGTGGTAACTATAGCAAATATCCAGCTACTTGACAATTTATGGGGGAGGCCTATCTTCATTTCAGTCGAATTTCGATAGGAAGACGATAATGGGTTCTGCTCATCTTTGCAAGCCTTAATATTTACGGTAGAGTGAAAACAAAAAGTAACATACCCGAAAACACGAATGAAATAAAAACTGCATATATTGCCCTATGAAAACTAAAAAAAATAGTAGCTTACATACATGTTACTAATGGGCACAGGCAGCAGAGTTTTTGGCTAAAAAAGTGTCCGCTGCGCTGATTCCCACTCGGGATGAATGTAATGTTAATGATTCAATTATTTACATCGTATATTCAGTAGCATTGTATTATTTCATTTCATCAAGGACTTGCCATTTTAGTTTATTTAGAAGTAAGTAGGTGGCGCTAATATCAGATGAAATAATGAAAGCCAAAACCATACCACCTAGTAATATCAGAAATTGAAGCAAACATTTATGTACTATATCAAAAAGGGATAAATTGATGTCAATTCCCTTAAAAGTTCTGTTTCTGTTAAAAAATACGCTATCAGTGCCGCTAGCGGTGAAAAACGATTTATTGATATCGTCATTTTATGCAATAGCAACGTTGTGTTTAGTTATTAATATCTCCAAACGATTTCTATTCATTGATTTGGTCAAGCTATATCATGACATGGTGAACAAATAGTGTTAAATATTATGAAATAACTACACCACTTAACAAAATGATAGACTACGTTATGGTATACCTATGATCAATTCTACGATCTGGCCACGACATATATAAAAATCTCTTGAATAAAGCTATCATGATAATGAAAATTTTGCAACAATTGCAGACATACCAGTTTTAATCACTTTACATATCTATTAGTAATTGCAATAAATACCTTATCAATTTTCATATTTTTGATTGACGTCACTATTATCTATTGAAATTATTAAACTTTTAAAATAAAATAACAAAAATACGTAAAACTAAACGTGAGTTTTTTTAATAATTTTAAAAATAAAATCTATTAATCATATACACGCAAGTTATTTATATTATTTCATTTATTAGTAACTGAAGGCAAAATATACTACTTTTTTCATTTGATGATAGATGGCGCTATTTTGAATACCCAATCGGTGTAATTTCAAATTATTTTACCAACATTATAACTATATTTTAAACTTTATTTACAAATATGTTATTTATTTAAATACACCCGTCGTCCCACCTACAACCAAGATATAATAGAAAATTAAGATCTCAAGGAAATAAAATACTTAACCTTCCTTTTTTGAAGTTCCGTAATCGGATAAAAAGTAGCCTATAAGTTGCCCCGAGTTACTCACTACCTACATACAAACTTTCATGTAAATCGGTTAAGTAGTTTTTGCGTGAATCCGGAATTCACAGACAGACACATAGACAGAAAGACAGACAGACAGACAGAAAGACAGACAGACAGACAAAAAGACAGACAGACAGACAGACAAAAATTATAAAAACCACTAATTTGGCTTCAGAACCCTTTATTTAGTCCCCTGGACTTGTTTTTTCAAGAATATATTAGAATTACAGATTACAGATACAGACACGACTTTTCTACAGATTTATTACATGTATAGACTCCCATCAGCATTTACTTTCTTTAGTCTTATGTGAGTGCAGTCAATTACGCCAATTATTATAGGAAAATTAGCAATACTACGAAATTTTCTAATGGTTTCCTGCTGTTCATTTAAAGTAGTAGACATTTTAATAAATTCTCGGGACTTCCGTAACAAAATTTCCGCTACTTTTTACATATCCTACTGAATACTGGTGAAGACACACCATGTAAATCAGCTGTATCGTCTTTAATCTACGAATTTAACCAATAATATGTATTTTTTGGCTTTTCATAAAGCGTAATATTAGGTACACATTGACCAAGATTATAAACAACACCTACTTCATGGCGAGCCCAGTTGCATAATGCACAAACCACTTGAATTTCAGGGCTCATTGAACATCCTCGAGGATCGTGCACTAAACCCTCACGTTAAACACCCACTATTTTTTCTCCGAAACGTTTTGAAAACCTTTATTTATACCTAAAATCTTCGTCACTCAATTCAAACTGGTTCACAAGATGTCGACGTTTACCAGGTCGCCGAGTGGTCTCTAGCATGTCCAAATCTTCTAAGTTCCATCAAGTTAATCATGTTAATATCCATTTTTAAGGATTTTAATAACACCAAATGAAAACAACGCTAACCTCAAATTAAGAAGTACCGAAATTGAGTTTAGTATCATAGTTAAACTAGGGGTCTCGGAAGTTTAATTTTAGTACCACGGATAATCCTTGAACCAAAGATAATCTTCATTTTGTAATAACTTTTTTATTTTAAACCTATTACTTACTCCAATACTATATTTAGTCTACGTTTTGGAATACGGTGGTTCATGACCAACTCTTTCTTTCAAAAGCGGTCCCACAGAAAGTGGACATATTCAAGCCACGACGGTTCCACAAAAAATGAGATTGAATTCATTATGACGACTAGACGAACACTGTACAGTTATATCTTAGTGATCACAAGGGTGAAAATTGGCAGAGATTACCGAATGGTGAGAGACACAATGAAGCTAAACGTTAAGTTAGAGAGGTCACGTCCAATGAAGTTAATGATCTGTCCCCATCTTGCTCAAGTTTTAAAACTTTCAGCTCGAGTTACAAAATAGTTTTCAGTGCCTAGAAGACTGCAATGCAGTGGACGATATGAATGTCAATCTCGTGGAAACTGTCCATGCGGTTGGAACTAAGTTCTGTAAGACCCGCCGAGGAAGAACACAAAAACTCTTCGATCACACTCTTAACCTCATGGTTGTTAGATGGGAAATTAAGCCGCAGTCTTCAACAGATTTGAAAGCATATAGGCAACTGAACAGACGGATCTCCAAATACATGCGGCGGGACTTACGCAACATCAATATAGCTCGTATTGAAGAAGCGAACGAGCGGAATCAAGGCTCCAAAGTCGTTGTCGGAGATCTGTCTGCCAGAAAGAGCCAACTATCGAAGCTGAAGAACGAATGTGGCAGCATCGTTTCCGGGATACTTTAAGTTTTAGAATTTCTATCGGCAGAGAAAGTCTTATCCGACTTATATAACTATCCCAGAGAAAGTCTTATCCGACACAATTCCGATGATATTCCGGACGTCAGTCTGACGGAGATCAGAATAGCTCTCCAGCACCTTAAAAAAGAGCAAGTCCCGGGCGAAGATGAAACTACAACGAAGCTTCTGAAAGGGGGTGCAAAACCGGCTCTTAAGGTTATTCAGAAGCTCTTAAATTCTGTCATCCATGGTGGTACTACACCCGAGGTGTGGAGCAGAAGTGTGGTGATCTTGTTCTTCAAGAAAGGCGAAAACGCTCTCTTGTAGAAGTACAGACGGATTTCCCTTCTGAGCCGCATCTACGTGTTGTTTTTGAGAGTCATTATGAATTGTCTCGCACGCAGACTCATCGACTCTCAACCTAACGAACAAGCTGGTTTCCGAAAAGGATTTAGTATCATAAACCACAAACGTACTCTTAAGCAAATTGTACAGAAGACCGAGGATATATAGGATAAGAGTGACAAACGAGCACACAGTCCACCTGATGGTAAGTGTTTGCTGCGGCCCATAGACAACTACATCTATCCTCGTTTGCGAATCAAAATGCACATGCGTTGTCACCCATGAGGACTAAGATAGAATGCCTCATTTCCAGTGAACAGGGCCCCCGGCCACCTGCATTCACCAAGCGAAACGCAGAGGTATCTCTACTTCACGCTGGTATTCTATGAGGTCGTGGTACCACCCCGGTTCGAGCTGGCCCACCCGTGCGACAGCAAAAGCTGCCGGGTGGCTCTACCACTGTTAAGTTGTGTTGAGGAGTACAATTTCGCCTTTCTTGCATATGTGGACTATGAGAAAGCCTTTAATTCCGTCGAAATTTGGGCGATGCTGCAGTCCCTCCAGTATATCGGTATATCGAAGTGCTGAAGTGTTTGTACAATAAGGCTGCGATGGCTATTCCTCTACAAAACCAGAGTTCGAAACCTATCTAACTGCAGAGAGGTGTAACATAGGGTGACGTTATATCCCTGAAACTCTTGACCGCTGCATTGGAAGACTTTTTTTAAGCTACTGGGCTAGAAAGGACACGCTATTAACTTCAATGTCAAGTTCATCACTCACCTTAGATTTACAGACGATAAAGTTCTTATGGAAGAATTGCTGAGGGACTTAAGCACTATGCTTAATTACCTAAACAAAACAAAAGTCATGGGTAACGTCCATGTCAAACCTATTCCGGTAGTTGTTGGGAGCACTAGCTCGAAGGTGTTGACAAGTATATTTACCTGGGCAAATAATCCGATTAGGTAAATCCAGCTTCGCCCGAGAGATTAATCGACGGTTTCAACTCGGCTGGGCAGCGTTAGGGAAATTACAACATATCTTCTTATTGTCATATCTCTTAAAACTTGAAAACAAGACTGTACAACCAGTGCGTGATGTCAGTGATGATTTATAGATCTGAGACCTGGTCATCATAGCTCAACGTATTAATAAATTGAACTGGCAATGGGTTGGCCATATAGCTCGAAGAACCAACAATCGATGCGAAAGAAAGGTTCTCAAATGGCAGGCTAGTACCGGCAGGCGAAATGTAGGGCGTCCCCCCACTAGATGGAGTGACGACCTGATGAGACATGCAGGAAGTCAATGGGTGCAGGTGGCTTGGGACCTTGCCTTGTGGCATTCGTTGGGGTAGGCAGTAGGGGTAGGTTCAGCAGTGGACTTGTGAATGGCTCTAATGAAGAAATTATGATGATCTAAAAAAAGTATGGTCACTTTTGTACCTCACTTTTAAAGCTGTTGGAGTTGTCTAGTAAGATACTAGGAGGATTTAGGGACAGGAAAAACCTGAAACTATCACCCTGGAAGATACCTTCATATCCTTGTTCGGTTTTTCGCATCCGCCATCCACTCACCTAGACGACAAAAATCGCAATCTACTGTCCCATACACTGTCCGCGGAAGTCTGTGCTGTAAAACTTGTACAGCTCGAAGACCTTCTTCAGCCATGTAAGAAGCTGCGAGTAGAATGTTTTCCTCTATTCTTTCCAGGAGGCGAATGATCGCCTCAATAAGGAGTGAATCCTTATGCTAACAATGCCCCAACATCATTTTTAGTGCGCAATATCACCTGATTTAAGCCCAGGTTACGAGATGATCCGTGTGCTTAAAATGGATGTCAATGTATTTAATATGCTGGGTAGCCGCGTTTCAGTTTCTCAGATTAATTGTCAGGCGTTATGGTGACGGGCCAAGGGCATTACATTCGCTCGCTTTGCCGAAACTTCAGTACAAGGGGTTTCGCAGTGGCCATAAACCAAAACACACTCTGACCAAAAGCCGCGCCAGAATTCGCTCCGTTTAGTTTTGCGTTATATTCTGCTGGGAAAAACTAACTTTTGTCCCAGCAAAAGCCATCCTGACGGTGCGCACAACCTTTTGCCTGTTAGAACCTAACCTGAAGCATATTAATCTGCAGATGAGGTACGCAGTATATCTCTCGAAATTCGACCTCGACTTCATCACATACCTCTAAGCAAGCGGGATCGGGTTGTCTTTATGGCTATAAACCCAATGCTGGTGACCAATTTGGAAGCCTGCCAGATCCTTTGCGATATTCCGCCATAGATTATTATTATTTTTGTTATATTTACATAATTATTAAGGATTTTGAAACTCAGGATTAAGTTTAAGGAAACTACACGTATGTTACAAATATAAACATGGACTACAGCAACTTCTGCCATTACCGCGCTTAGCAAGTTTAACTAATCCAAAGTTTAAACTAATGACTAGAATATTTGAAATTTCTATCGAAAATCGATACGATATAACATACATTTATAAATTTGTAAATTGAATTAAATATTCAAATTTATTTTGTTTATTATATAACATAAAATACGATGGATTACAATGGCTATTGGTTAAAATTTCTCGAATAAATATCTTTACCTATAAAAATAACTTGTTTGTTATACCGGTTTTAGGAATAAAACAACTTTTGATGATTTGTGATTTGGAATTTAAAATATTGTAGATTAATTTATCTGAATTAAATTATAATAATAGTTAGTAGAGATGTTTTATAATTGAGTCCAAAAGTCGCTGACTGAAACATAAAACATCAAATTAATGTTGTATAAAAGTGTGGACGTTAAAAGGATCTACAGAAACGTTAATTTTAGAAGTTATTTTGGTAATTTTTTGAAGCTTACTTTGTCTGTCTCAAAATGGAGACCACAGTAACTATTTTAATCCTCAAATTTTATTTAAAAATAATGAGTTATTTGTGAAGTTGCTTTGGCATCATGGTGTCAATTCTTATCCAATTAAACTTGTTAACCAAGTAAATGTAATATTTAACAATAGGTTTAAATTAAAATTGTCTTTCATTCCAAGTAATTTAAATGTATTGTAAACCTAAATGTAAAGAAATCAAACAAATAGAAATTTGCCAATCAACTTGTAATATCACAACATAACTTGGTAGCAACAAATGGGAAGTTAAATTCTCCTCACCCCGAGGATATCAGAGGAATCAAATAAAAGTCTCG
Source organism: Parnassius mnemosyne (assembly GCA_963668995.1). NCBI lineage: Eukaryota > Metazoa > Arthropoda > Insecta > Lepidoptera > Papilionidae > Parnassius > Parnassius mnemosyne. The sequence continues at coordinate 56,433,184 of CAVLGL010000001.1, forward strand.
TTAATTTTTTTTCACCACACAGTTTTTGCAATTTAGGTTCTACCTACTTCTCTAATCATTAAAATGTATATTGTCTCTAAATCGGTTATCATAGGTGTCCGTACCTTACCTGGTCCTCGATTGATCATCTGCACAAAGGTCCTGTATTGCTTTTACTTTCCACAACTTTTTTGTCATTTGCAATTTGTATTCTCTGTTAGGTGGTTTATATTTTGTCTTTGAGTGTTGACGAGTGTAATATTGGCTGGTGGTTCTTGCAATGATTGTTTAGCTTTGTTAGGAATGAATTGGCAAATTACATTACATTACCTGCAAATCGGATTTGTGATTGGATATTTTATCAATGCTACTTAAGTTTTTGGCTTATTATTTTAATAAGAAATACTAATAAATTCTTGATATATATATATAACTTTAGTAATATATATATATATATATACGTCGAACTTTATCACACATATATGCTACCCAATACTTTACCAAATACAACATTTGGCGTTCGCTAAAAAGCAACTACAGTATTATCCCAAATTACTTAAATTAAATAAACCAATATACAAAAAATATGTATCGAACATGTGTCGGCGTGAAGATTAAAAAAACACAATATTCTGGATCCATGTAAGCCGGTGCACCTTTATTCAGCGTATTACTGTATATAAAACCAGATCTTGAATAGTAGGTATATCACGTATTTAGATTTTTAAAAATGAGAAACTGCATAGCAGCGAGCTCAAGCGAATGTGCTAATATTGATAATTGAACAAGGGCGTGTTAAAATTCTTTTTCGAACTGGACATCATTATTATTTAAAAGAATATATCAGAAATTTGGGAATGCCTTAAAAAAGACAGGAAAAGTTCAATAGATTAATTACAGTAATGAATTCTTTCTTCCAGAAGCGTCCCCACAGGAAGTGGACCTGGTCAGGCCCTGACGGTTTGACAAAAAATGAGATTGACTTCATCAGGATGACTAGACAGCAACTATTGAGTGATGTTTCAGTGATCGTGAAAGTAAAAACTGGCAACGATCGTCAAATGGTGAGAAGCACACTAAATCTAAACGTTAAGTTGGAAAGGTCACGTCTAATGAAGTCAACGCCCGAGTTATAAAATCGCTTTCAGTGCCTAGAAGATTGCAAATTATTGGATGATATGAATGACAACAATGACAAGCTCGTGGAAACTGTACATGCAGTGGAAGCTAAGTTTTACCATACACGTCGCAGAAGAACACACTCCTAATCTAATGGCTGTTAGAAGGGAAATGAAGCTGTAGTCTTCAGCAGATTTGACAGCATACAGGCAACTGAACGGACAGATTTCCAAATGTATGCGGAGGGACTTACCCAACTTTAAATCAGCTCGTATTGAAGAAGCCATCCAGGTGAAACAGGGCTCCAAAGTCTTTGCCAGAGATCTATCTGACAGAAAGAGCCCACTGTCGAAGCTGAAGACCGAATGTGACAGCATCGTTTCCGGGACACATGACATTTTTAGTGAGATTCAGAGATTCTATTGGCAGCTTTACACATCATCGTTAGAGCTACACGCAATTATGAGTAACGATCCAAGAGCAACTTTTATACGACAATATTCTATGATATTCCGGACGTCAGTCTGAGAGAGATTAGAATGGCTCCCCAGCATCTTAAAAAAGGCTAGTGAATTTTAAAAGATTTTGTGCTGTTAATCTAAATTAAAATAAAGCTAGTCACGAAGACTACCTTTTATCATAGACGATTGTTTCGTCTAAAGGATTAAAACATGTGATCCATACTAATAGTTATTGAATTTCAATGCACTGGAATAGAATCGAATTGCAACAGAACATAGCGTGAATCCATATTACTGACGGAGAGGAGCGTTTATACATTATTAAAAAATAACATTTCACTTCTCCGAATACATTAATTGCAGAAATAGATTCTTTACAAGACGATCTTGCAATTAAACTTAATGTAAATTATTTCTGTGCGGTGGTGGTATAAGGGAATCCATAGTTTACTTTATCCTCAGGGTAAGTGATGAGAAAAGCTTTAGAGAGAAATATTTCACCAGGAACGGGTAGCAATGTAAGTAGTTAAAATAGTTAGTTGAATATAGTTGGTCGCATGTATATACGTTGTAGGTGAGTGTATGAACAAAATCATTGTTTTAAAGTTTTAAAATGATATATTTTCAAGATTTTGAATGTGTAAAGATTTGAATCCACACACTCACACACACACACACACACAAACACACGCACGCACGCACGCACGCAAACGCACCCACAAGCACGCGCGTTTGCGCACACACAGACACAAATACACACACACACACACACACACACACACACACACACACACACACATATATATATATATATATATATACGCACAATACGTACGCACGTACGCACGCACACACACGCATGCACACGCACACGCACACGCAGACACACTCGCACACGCACAAACACTACCGCACACACACACACGCACACGCACCCTCACGTACGCGCGCACGCACGCACACACACATACACAAACGCGCGCCGCGCGCGCGCACACACACGCACACATTTTCCCGTTCATAGGTTATTAGGCAAAAAACGAAAAAAAGGGCTATTGCTACTAGAATGTTAATTGTTATATTTTTTTTAAATGTGTATGTTCAAATAACGTTATGTAGGATAAGTCTTTTCATTTAATGTGGTAACTTTATCGCCACACCGTATGTAAACTAATTTATGCTCTACGATCTTTACATAATCGCAATTAATTGTGATGTACTTGATATGGCCAATCCCAACTATAGGAATAGTTTTCGTCTACATTTAGAAGTAATTAACTGCGCAGGGGATATATAATAGTGCTACAATTGCACACGTGAATACAGATGCATTATTCATAGATCCTGTTGTGTAGTACTTATTTGATAGGATCGAAGGTAGGTTATAATGCAACATCAAAGCTCATAAAGTAGTTTCCTTGACTAAAAAACTATAATGTCGTCGCGATTATCATAGGGGTAGTTATTAAATAAATAAATAAAATTTGCCCTTTAAAACTGAATAATATTCAAGATTTTCTCACGCCGTGTAGTGATGGTGTAAGCAAAACCACTACTTAATGTCATATACAAACATATACTGTAGCAAATATCCTTACTATGATGCTGCAATGAATGAATGAATTCAAGATTCGTATAAAACTTTATTGTGAAATTTACTAAAACTATTATCCGTAACACACTACAAACAAGTATTTGTTACCAAGTGAAATAAAACCGTACGGTACTCAAGCCACACTGCTTACCTTACTACAGTATTTATGCAACGTCTGTAAATATTTGTGTGCATTTAGCACAGCTCACATGATAGTAGTTTGCAACTAAATGAAACGCTTAATTTGTTGCTTTAGGTAAGCAAGTCATTTATAGTGGCTTCTTATTTTATTGCACTATATCTACATTTTAAACATTCAAAAAAGTTGAAATTTTAGACGTCAGGCAAATTGAAAACGTTTTTTTTTCTTATGTAGTAAACTTTACATTCTTTTATTATTAACAATAACTTTTTTTTTAACATAATAGAGCGAGGCTATACCTTTAATTAGGTTCCAATACGAACGGTTTGGATCGACTAGGAAAGAAACATGCATTTACAGAATATCAGAGGAAAAATGCTTAATGCAAGAAGCATTAAATTATTTTGTTAAGGATGGTGAGTATAAAGACCTGAACTCCCTTTTTATTAGTAACAAGGCTATTTATCTTCAGTTTTCAGAGGTGACAACACATCTACATTTTGATTCTCAATTGAGAATAGATCTAGGACCTAGTATAGATTACATACTACGTGACCAAAACAATTAGGTGCATAACAGCTAAGACGTCAATAGAACTAGGGCGGGAACACCGGAATGGTGATTGGCCACTAGAGGAAGCGCGGGAATAGAGACGTGTACTTTGACCTTCCTTCGTTTATCTGTGTATTCTCTAAATATTTGAGCATTTGTCGTACCTGGTCACGAGCTTCGGAATTTTCTTGTAATAAACCCATTTAAAAAAAGTGGCGACAGAATATTTGCTGCCAGTTCATTAAGCCAGTCTGACCGGGTTCAATACTGTAGTGACCGGGTGGTCACTACAGTATTGAACTCTTCATTACTATCAAAATCAAGTCTTTCAGCTTGGAGATGAAGGACGGCTTTTAAGGTTATTTACTATTTATTAGTGGCTCATAATATTCGGTGTTTAACTTTTCTTGGGCAGTTTGTTGAAGCCCTTCCTGTAGAAAACTGCTGCACGAAAATCAAGGGTTTCTATAAAAACGTTTTTTACTGTTCCTTCGGAATCGAAATTTATGTCTGTCGGAAAGTTATTTAAACTTAATAAAAGTGAAAGTCTGTTAGGACAAACTCTGGAGATTACGTTAGATGAGAAATGACCTCTAGCATCAACTTTCCTAATTTGACGACAGAAATGTCATCCGTACATCACTCAGTTCGTTATGTACTATTTTGTCAAGGTACTTTACTTTACCGATTTCCTGCAAATGGTTTAAATTTTGTTTTGATATTTACCATCAAAAGCCGACGCCAACTTGCAATATTTTAGGATTTAAATAAAATGTGTCTTCTTCGTAACGGTTTTAATGGCGGACTGAGCGGTGACGTTACAAAAATTTAGAAATACCTTACACCTCCAGTCTTAAATATCTACATAATTTTATTTAAATGAACTTAATAACTAATTTCAAACTTATAATTTAACTATACCTATAATCTTATATTAAAATTGAATTACGGGTCGTCAGATTCGCCTGGAACCGGTCAGTGGCTGCGACGGTGGCAGTGGTTGTGGTGGAGTGGCGGGGTCTGGTACAGGCTCGCTGGGATACTGCGTATCTGCTATGGCGTTATCATTACTATCAACATGCTCGGTTTTCACCTCATCTTTTCCAGCAGGAACCGTCAGTTCCGTTTGCAACTCTGAAGACGCATCTGTGAACTCATCCTTAAGCCCATTTTGATCCTTTTCATTGACCTCCTTAGTGTTATCCGGACAAGTAACATCGGAATGGCGCGACGTGCGTCTTATTTGATCGATGTGTGTTTTAATAAGTTGACGTATCTTCTCGAAACTTATTTCTGGGCTACCGTACCTTTGACCCATTTATTCCGGGTGCTGTAATTAGTCCAGACGGTGTCTCCCAAAGATAAATTACACGGAACACCATCCAAATACTCGACTTGACGCTGTTGAGCATCGTACACACGCGCTTGCACCACGTATTCACCGCGAAGTAATTCCAACCGTGAACGCAAGGAATGTCGCTACAGCAGCATCGCTGGGCTCTCACCCGTGGTGCTTTGCTTATTGTTGCGATAGTTAGTAAAAAGGTTTGTAAGGCGGTATTAATATCCACGTCATCCTTATAAGCTTTTTATTGCCCTCTTATACAGCTTAACGGCATTTTCCGCTGCCCCATTAGATGCAAGGTGGTACGCCGATGAAAACGTTTGCTGAATGCCATTTTTTATAAAAACTATTAAATTCAATACTTGTGAATCCTGATTTAATAATACCTGCTCAGAAACTAGTTCAAAAGGCAAACCGAACCTTGCAAATATTTTCTTCAGCACCTTAATAATGGAAGTCGCATTCGTTCGCACTATTTCAATAATTTCAAGCCATTTCGAGCTCAAATCTACTAAAACAAAATAAGTTTTAACTTTATACGGACCTAGGAAGTCTGTGTGAACTCTAGATCAGGGAGGCCAGTATGGCCCCAGAGGTGTGGAGGTGCGCTCGGTGGATGTCCGCCTCGGAGGCGCAGTGAGACCTGCGCGACAGCTTCGGCATAGCGCTTCCACATCCGCATCGATGTTCGGCCACCACACATACCTCCGTGGCAACACCATAGTTTTCACGATGTCCATATGGCTAAACCTACGATATTATATAAGCTTGCATGTTATGTAAATATTATATATAATATATAATATTTCGTACGTGGTAGTCATGCTGCAGCTATATTACTGGTATAGTTGTAGCACGAATGGGTCGGCTCAACCGAGGAAGGACAACGCTCTCACAGAATACCAGCGTAAAATAGCAGCTAAACGCTGTTGTGTTTCATATGATGAGTGTAAAGAACCGAAGACCCCTTTTCACTGGAAACGAGGCATTCCATCTTAGTCCTCACGGGTGTCAACGCATCTGCATTTTGATTCGTAATCGAAGATAGATGTAGATGGGCCACAGCAACCACTTACCATTATGTAAACTGTGTGCTCGTTTGTTACCCTTATCCTACAAGAAAATATATAATAAAACTATGTCTATAAAATATGACGATAAAGACGATCAGGTCCAGAAGCTAAGTATAGCAAATCAGTGAGAAAACGCAGTTTACTACTATAGGAAAAAGATGATGAGCGCTACATCAAAATACTTATCTTCAAGCACAATCCCTGACGGGGTAGCCAGAGAGAACAGATCGACAAGTGCCACGATCCTGACAAACCTCTTTCGCTTCTTTCAGATTCATTATCTTCTTCATGCATGCACGTCTAGGTATCCGAGTACTTTTGACCCTACCCTCTTCGAGCAATTTGCTCACATGGTCTTCGAAAGTTAGTCTCGGTCTACCTCGACACTTTTTAATATTAAATTTCGCGCTATATATTTTCTTCACCATTCGGTCTTCACTCATTCGCTCAACGTGCCCAAACCACCGAAGCACGCCCTTATCAATGTTTGTGATAAGGTCATCTTAATACATTACATCAAAATAATTTAAATTTTGACCTTTTATTGTTCTAAATATTGCTTATGAAATATTGTGTAAACTATATTAATTGTAATATAAATTTATTTCTGAATCCCTAATACCAGAGACGCTTGACCAGTCTCCTCCCTTTCATTGTCGAATTACAACGCAGTCGAAACAAACGGTTTGCTTTATAGTTTTTCATACGTATGTAGGAAGTATAGTGGGTATAGTACAGAGACTGATTTTGTAGTTAGGATTAATAATTAATTCGTTTACACGAATTAATTATCCGACGAGTCGAGGATAAACTAGTAACGCAATACGACAAGCGCACCGTTCCACGTCAGAGCCAAGACTGTCCTAACGGCGGCCGCTCAGTCCGTTTTATACAAGCAGGACGGGCGGCAACGCAGGTGCAATGCCGCAGGTGTGCGGTACACGTGTCGTTTACAAGAATTCTGTCTAGCTAGACCGACGCCACCGCATCTACAACGGTGCAGGTACCGTCACGGCTATACTGACATGCGTGCGTCCTCGCACGCGCTCCATCACAATTTTAGTTATCTGTAACAACTGTAATCTGTAAAACATCGTTCGATTATCCTGACAAAACAGCGTCTGGTCCGGTCTATACTGACCCTTCAGACTCGGGTGATAATCAGTTTTGTTCCGGCAGCAAGCCCTACAAAACTTTTATCACCTTTATGTTAGATCGGAATGATTAGTCTGTAGCTTTTTCTATTTTCTCTTTTTTTTTTTTCAAGTACTGTTTTCGCTAGTCCGGAATCACTATTCCCTATAGCTATATCACTGGACCGGCACAAAGCCCTGCAATGATTGTAAGAACTATTCTTTTTTCTTAACCTCTTTTTTTTCAGTACTATTTATGCTAGTCCGGAAACACTATTCCCTGTAGCTATATCATTGGACCGGCAAACGCCCTGCAATGACAGTAAGAACCACATTTTTTTTCTTACACTCTTTTTTTTTCAATTCAGTATAGAACAATTACAGACCAACCATACCCCAAACATGTCCCCGTCACAATCACACAAAAGTGTATCGTGAGGGACGTAGTGACACGATAACACCTAAGTATGTAAACCATCAGCAACTCGACACATATCCCAGTGCAGCACAGACCAGCTTCCCTGCAACTTCATGTTCCTTTCCTGCACTAGAATAATTACTTCGTTAAAGTGTTGCAACGTCTCTAGTATTTTTTTGATGCACAGACACGGCTACCTCTGACTGTCGCACGTCCTCGTGCGGTTGACAGTGAACAGCATACGGTCTATCAGTTATAACCACCTGCTAACAGATATTAACTCTTGTTAAATATTACAACGGTCGACCATCCCAGACTTCATTTAAGTCATGAACGCGCCGATATGGCTACCTCCAGGCAAACGCACTTCAGCTTTCCGTTCTGCTGCGTCCGTGCCACGTTCGCGCCAGCGAGCCGTCGCGCCGTACTAGCGCTAGCGAATCGTCGCACTGCTTTGCAAAATTAAAGGAAATCGAGATAAATGTATTACGAACCATGGAATTCAGAGCTTCCAAAATTTATCACATATTCTCTGAAGAAACGGCAACTGTATGACATTTGAAAACATTGCAAAAAACGGTAACTGTGTAGAGACGGATACCATCACATATTTCAAAGGGAAGGAGGCAACTGCGCAAAATCTACGAAAGCCGACCAAGCCTTAGACGTTCATTTACAGCACCAAAGGACCATATGTTCGGCGGCCGCTTGAATTGCCTTGCCGTAAGATCTGCCGATAAGTTACAGACTGTAGCGGTGTAGGCTCAATCTTACTAGCGCTCGGCCGTACCTGACCATGTTCGATTAGCCGTCACAACAACTTCCTCATTGATCATTGTTGTAGAGACTTCTACGAATCTCTCGACATTAAACCCCAATCTTGTCGGCCACACAGTATTCGGAACAAACTGCAACAGTGATCAACACATTAGAACACAAAAATGTCACTTATTATTTTCAATTCCTAGCATGTTAAATTTAATCCTTTATTTTGGTACATCGCTTAAACGTTTTGAATTTCAAAATATAACTGATGATAATCATGTTTCGCATGAACTATCAAATTACAACAAAACTTGAACAAGTTAATTTTTAATTCAATGCAAACGATGACTCGTCTAGAATACCTCAGACATTTCTTTCATGTGTTAACATATTTAGATAAGTCAGAAATAATGAAAATACTTGAGGGTACTTTTAATACAAATCGAACAAAAGGATTTATCTTTTGGCTTAAATAATTTCACTTCATCTTTTCTCTACACTTTAATGATACGACAATATCGTAAGTAGGACAGCAAATTTCATTACGGTATTTAACATAAAAAGAGATCCATCAATGCGAAATACGAAAAAAAAAAGCCTTTACAAATTTAATAATTCCCATACTATTCGAAGATTATATGTGGGCAATAAGGGGGACTTTATCCCACTTCTGATGTCGGAAGTATAGTGGGTATAGTACAGAGACTGATTTTGTAGTTAGGATTAATAATTAATTCGTTTACACGAATTAATTATCCGACGAGTCGAGGATAAACTAGTAACGCAATACGACAAGCGCACCGTTCCACGTCAGAGCCAAGACTGTCCTAACGGCGGCCGCTCAGTCCGTTTTATACAAGCAGGACGGGCGGCAACGCAGGTGTAATGCCGCAGGTATGCGGTACACGTGTCGTTTACAAGAATTCTTTCTAGCTAGACCGACGCCACCGCATCTACAACGGTGCAGGTGCCGTCACGTACATCAAAGGAGTCGAATAAGTCGTCAGCATCTATATTTCCATTGGATTACAATTTGAATGTCTTCAAGGCAAGAGTGATTTGATTAGGCTTTTGTTAATTCAGTATATTTTACCGTATTTGTCTGTATCAACATCAAGTGGGATAGATGACAAGCACCGGCTTAGAATAGTAAATAAAAGTAATTGATAGTTTTGGATGTGTTACAACAGATAGGAAACAACCTAATTATGTATGTACCGTAGCTGAACACAGGCCTCCTTACATTTCTGCGAGGATTCCTAGAGCAATAATGTACCGCGTTGCTATAGTATTGTTGATGAACTTCACATGTAGCCAGCATATATTTTATTTCACCGCATATATTTTATTTTTCTTATTTTGTTTTCCTTCACTGTCAAGCACGTGGTTATTTGGGATTTTAAATTGCAATTAATAATGTCAGCAGTGCTGGCGTAGATCGACCCGGGTTGCTCGCTTACTATGAAATTTACGGTGAATGTTTTACTAATTAGCTATCTCAGTTCCTTTTAAGTATATTATTTAACAAAAGAAAACGAAAGATAGCAATTCCATAATAACTTCTTATATTTACGCGCACACACTACACATTAAATGAGACTATTTTTGCAGATTGTGTCGCGTTTAATTTAACTTTTTAATTCCTGAAATTTCGGGTACTTTACAGCACCTATGGTCACGAGGGAGACTGATGAAAACATGCTTACAGAATATGCAGTTTTTATTACTTAATCACTGCCCCACACCTGGCTACCATTTTTGGAAGGAAGAGTTCTGCAAGCAAGTAAGCAGTGTGGTGATGGGCTCACATGTATCTCCTTGATAAAAGAGAAAGATCATTGCCCCAAGAATTAATTAGTGACTCTGTGGTGTCGAGAAACTGGTATAACTAGATTGTGTTTGTTCCTAGTGTTTACAGAGTACATATCACTTTATTTTTACTAAAACTACATTTGTTTTTGTGAACATACATCAAATGTTCGTAAGTTTACTGAGAGAACAAAGTTAATATATTTAGTTTTTTTTTAATTTGTCTCTAAGCGCCTCTCTCGGTTTAAGTTGTAAATAGCTCTATCGGCCCTCTTCTCTAAAACAAAAATAGTTTCTGAATCAGCCGCATTTCCCCATAGCAAAATCCTATAAGACATTATGCTATCGATATAACTGAAATAAGCTAATCTAGCTGTCTCGACACTAGTGAGACCTCTAATCTTTTTTACAGTATAGGCTGCAGAACTTAGTCTGCTTGCTAGTTTGGATATATCAGGGCCCCACTGAAGCTTTGCGTCGAGAGTGATGCCAAGAAAAACAGAGGATCCTACAGGGCTCAGTTCTTACCCATTTAAAAACATCTGCTTGGTATCCCATAATTAAAAAAAAATTAAAACCCAAACATACCACTGCAAGATAGTTCTTTCCAACAACAAATATAGCATAGCCCTATTTAGTTTTCTCACTGAGCAGATAAATATTCTGAAGCAATTAAATTACATCCGCTCGCCAACGGCGGGAGTTTTAATTAATCAAAACCTATTCACGCTGCGCACAGAAAATCATAAGTTTGTTTTATAATGGGATTTGAGATGATAATTATTTAAAAACCATTTCAAACTAAATAATAAATAAGAAGCATTTTATATTCGAAACCAAATGGTCATTATATAATATTACATGAAAACAGGCGGTATTGTTCAACGGAATATTCCAAATTATTACAGAAAAAAAAAACATCAGCAAGCAACGATGAGCAAGATCACTAACTTTTCGACGTTTTTTATAATTATTTAAATATAAAATGTGCACACTTTTGGATGTGAGTCTTCAAAATGTCCTTTTAAAAAAAACATAACTGAAAGATTTCCTAGATTCACTACTAATTTGATAGGCGACGATAAATGATTATGACAATGTCTGGTCAAAAGTGTTAGACAAGTAATGCCCTCGACGTGTACACGCGGTTTACGATCATTTTTTATCTAAATTTTGTGAAGTTAGCTATGGAAGCGAATATCTATTTGGAAGGACAAGGAAGTAAGCTGAAGAGTGTCCTCGGCTACTACATTATAAGACTATTTTAAAATATATCAGCATCTTGAACCCCAGCATAAAGTTATTGGCGAATGCTCTAGGTGTGGGAACGTTATTAGTGTGAAAGGTGCGACCTTGGATTTGACCATTATCGGCTTAATTTTCGGAAAGATTATTAGATGGACCAGCTTGCTCGCTCGTCTTCAATGATTGTTTTAAAAGAATAAAAGCGACAAACAAGTACACAGTCCACCTGATCGTAATGGGTGCTATAGACCATACAAATATACATCTATTCTTTACCGATTAAGAATCAAAATGTAGATGCAGATTACCAGTAAAAAGGGTCGCTGGTTCTCTAAGCTTACCATACGAAATACAGAAGCATTAAGCTGCTATATAACGCTAGTGTTATGTCTGAGCATGGTCCTTCCCCGGTCGTGCCAACCGATTCTTGATACAACCCTATAATAGCAGCAGCGTGACTCTACCAGGTATGAAATGCAAATAGTATTCTAAATGGCAGGGCGGTAAGAACAACAATCAAAAGGTTCTGTAACAATCGTTGCAAGTGAGTATTGTTTGAATACTTTGTGTAGCGGAGCATGTATGTACTCGTAGCTGCTGTATGAAACAGAAGGGAGCGTACAAATGAACAATAGTCCTGTACTTGTACTTACGAATTATTGTTCCAAGCTAATACACAAATATAAGTCAAAATAAATCAATAATTAAAAGATAATATGGAGACAATACGGGAGGAGCTACCCTGCTCTCCCCGTCTCAGCACGCTCTCTCCATCAATATACAAGGCCCGCGAGAAGAGAGGAGCGATTACGTTCCTGCACTACATGTATACGATAAAGATTCCCAGGGGAGGACGGATGTGAACAAGGATATGCCACCGCACAGAAGTCAACACAATGCACCGAGAAATAATGCAGGCGCCAAAGTATCACCGCCAAATCATCATGTGATGGTAAATTCACCTTAATATATATCATCAACACTATATCGCCGCAAGGGACATAGATCGCCATCGACGTATTTTCACGATACTCGTACGTCACGGTAGCCTTATAACCACGAGGCTTTACTGCGTGTTGCTAAGTAGGGATAGAGATGGGCTGTCCACCCTGAATAAAGGGAAAGATCGGGGAATCAAACGACTCGCGGTAGCTTTAGAAAACATGGTACGATTTAGACCAGCCGCAGCAAAATAAACGCAGGACTTACCTATTTTCATTTGATCGGCTGCGGAATGTTTATCGTTTAAAGCTGCGATGAAGGAATATAATAGCTCTTTTCAAACCTTAATAGGTAAAGAGCTATAATAGGTTCAAGTAGCTAGGGATTCTAGGTACGTGAGAGGCCGAGGCCAAATATGTATTTGGTCTCGAATTGGTGTGTGTTTAGCAGAGGGCAGTGGGCCGGTAAAAAAGAAGAACTTAGGCGTGCCGTAGTAGTTGCTACGACTTGAAGTTAACATCTGCAAATCACGTCCAGAATTCGTTGGACGGCCCCGTCTCTCTTCATAAAAAACAAAGTATTATTATTTGCCTACTTTTAATTTATTACGGACGGATTGCGTAGTTAATTTAGATAGAAAAGCATAGATTGAACAGCTTTTCCTTATGCTTAAGGAGATCTGAGAATTTATTGTTAATTATCAGTGAATGCTGGCTTGATAATTCCGTTTTCATTATGATCGTATGTTGTTACGAAATTCAACTTGATAAGCTTTTCACAGTCTTAAGCATCGTTTTTCAGTGCAGGTGTTTTCTAATATATGAATATTTGAAATCTCAACTTATTTTAAAGTTATTTTAAACGACAAGCCGCCGCGTCGTATTTCCTTTGCCCAAAGTTCTGTTAACTTTGTTATAGACTAACGACTTGGAAATATGTATATTAATAAATATTATGTAAATGTACTACAATTCCGTTTTACATATTTTTGTTCTTGTTTATTTTAGTAAGCAAATAGTAATTTTGTTTCGAGTCTGAATGTTTTGCGATAATAATTGGATACGAAAATAAAAATACGATATAAAAAAATATTTTTCAAGTGAAAACTTCATTAGCATCGTTGTGATTTGAAATTCAATGAAACGAAAAAGCGACACTAAAAAGAGACAAATAATATAAATCTATAGAAGAGAATGACATAAAATCTATAGTAATATAATAAAGCGAAAGCTGTTTTTTGTTTGTTAAAACACTCTTGAACTACTAGTCCGATTTGATAACTTCTTTTTTTTTATGATAGCCAAAAGGAGCTATAAGCAAAAGGAGGATATCCTACCAGGAGTATAGGATATCTTGCATTAGGCTACACCTCTGAACTAGCCTTAAATATTGATTTTTGTTAAGCAAGTCGGAAGGAATAGTGCTCCGGAATTGCTTTTTCCACGTGCGCTAGCGTAATTACCCGCGTGATTTACGCGGGTGATACAGCGGAGAACAGCTAGTTCAATATAGAGTATTTCCTAATATCTCGGTCTCCTCTGAGTGCTGTGCTTTAAACGTGGTTGACAAAATTTTTAAATTTTATAATTAAAAATTATAAATTATTATCAAATAAATAAACTAAATTATATTGAATAAAATTATCGTATCCAAACCATTCTTATCTATCCACGGATTCATATTATTTTACCGATTTATATTACATTAGTTATGTTTAGGCAATCTAGTGTCTATTTTACAGACTACCTTGAGAGTTAATCAATTTTTGTTCCATAAAGTTATTTTACCTATAAAATGTAGTAGAAGTCGCTTTGTAAGCAATTTTAGTCAAAATAAAATATTATTTTGATTTAATATACTAAAATTTAGGCTCTACATGTCTATAGCTAAGGGCTGTAACATTTATTTGATATAAAATTAAACTTTTATCACTTGTGGTTGAAAATTATCAAATTAAATAAATCATTTGACGTGAACTGTGGAAGGTTTCACTTCTAGTGCGTATGAACTGCACACATGTTTTGTTTTTTAAATTCATTTATTTTGACGATCCTAAGTCCGTGAAATGTGTGAGAGGAAAATTGGAATGATAATTAGCGTCGTTTAGTTATCACGTAAGCAATAGTGAACATTCGATTATAAATAAAAACTTTGTAAATTGACTCGCACATATAGGAGCGCGGCAGTGTTGTTATTGCCCATGAATCACATTCACATTCTATTGGATTGGAATAATTTCAAATAAAAGCAGAAGCTTTATTTATTTTTCAAAACCTGCAAAAACGGTATATCATTATTTATATATTTGAACTTGTATATTACATTTAGATACAATGGGAAAATGATCTAAAGGGTTACCTTCAGACCGGAAAACAGCTGTACAAGCACTGCCATTGGTGGTAGACTAGGTAAGACGTTGATAAACAGACGAGCCCCTTAGGCAGAGAAGGAGTATCACCTAGGACATTCAATAATAATATTAAAAGTCCTTATTGTGAGACATTTTTGGACGTCCATTTTAATTCTATTATTGAAGTTATATTTCTTTAGGGGCATTAAAATACGTATGTAACGGAAATTACGCAAGTACAGTCAAAATGTGAACGGCTCTGTCTACGATGGCAAAGAAGCCAACTTACTGTCATTCTTATAACATTAATAATTTTATTTTGAACTATGTTTACGAACGTGATGTTTTTTTATAAAAAGTAAAATAAAATGGGAAGATTAAAATGTTTTCACGTTCTGAAGTTTAGGTCTTAATTCTTTTTTATGGAATGTCTTTTCACCGAATTCAGAACGGGTAATAATTTTTTTTTATTTTTAGTTTATAAAGTCAAATATTTAATCGAGACATCCAAGGTGGACTGGTACGGAATACCATAATGCTTAATGCATTATGGCATTGCCTACCAGCCAGCTCTTTTTTTGTACTATTATTAAAAGCTTTTATGTCACTAGCGATCGTAGCTTCCGCCGTTTAATATCACCTATTTTTAGTTTTACTCAAATTCGGTAGGACGAATTGTTTTTGTGTATTTTTTTTGATATTCGGAAATTTTGTCTGTCAGTTATATTTTACAAATGCTTTAAAGGATAGTATCAATACTACTTATACAAAACACCATGTAATTTTTCAGACGGTAAAAAGCTACCCAGTATATAAGAATATTGAATTATACAAATAACTTTGAAATAAAGGAGATAAAGGAACAATTTATTTTTGTATGGAGAATGGGCCCACCACAAATTGTGGCTTAACTTAATAAATTGCATATGCAATTCATTATTGCATACTAAAGATCACAAAAGTAATATTATTAAAGCGTGGCTGCGAATTATTCTACCGTTTGGTCATTCATACCGTCAGCCAGTCCCTATTGGGGTAGCGTCTGGGAGCACCTCATCAGAAGTGTAAAAGATACTTTAAAGGTGTTACTTAAAGAGCGTGTACTGAGGGAGGAAGCTTTCGATACATTAATGGCTGAAACAGAAAATATGGTAAACAGTCCACCGTTGACACATGTCTCAGTGGGACTAGGTAGCAAGAGACGCTGACACCGAACCATTTTCTGCTTGTAACGTCGTCAAACTTACCTGCGATAGGGGCAATTGATGACTTAGACTTTTACCTCAAACGTCAATGGCGTATTTCACATAGATTAGCTGATATTTTTTGGAAGCGTTGGGTACAGGAAGTTCTTCCTGATATGATTCCAAGACTAAAGCAATCTGCTGCACGCGTCACCCTAATACCTTTAGTAGAAAAGTGCTGCTAAGGAGGCACTGGGGTGGGGCTTGTGGTCGACGCAGCATTGTGTTAAGTTTTATATTTCTATTTCGTTTGTATTTAAAATTATAAATATATTTATATTTTAAATGTCTAAATATTTATGTAAACATTATTTTTTGGAAATGGCAATGAATGAGTAACGGATGCGCGACTGGTATAAAGATTCAAAAATTTGGGAGGTAGGATGTAATCGATGCTGTAGGCCAAATCGTGCTCGCGATAAAATATCTTTATGCCTTAGCTTATCTTGATTAGTGACGAAATCTATATTAGATTTATTTTGAAACAATAGTTCAGATATTCCTGGAGTAATGATATAGATTTTATCTTTTATAACAACCATATAACTGTCGTCAGTTTTCTTTATTGCGGTTGAAACGCTTACCATCTCGGTAGCCTGCCTCACTCGTTTCTAATTCCATAAGTAACGTTTATGTGACTATTCCTTTCTTCATAAAAAATTCTTTCATTTAATTCTTCTTTAGTATCTGAACTTATATCACTTTTACATGAAATAAAATAATCATAATTATTCCAATTTTTCAATATTTTACGTCGTTTACGTTCAAAATTATTTCCCTTCTCCAACATTTGATTTAATTTATTTTAACATTTTTTTACTGATTTTATTAATTGTCTTTTTTATATCTAAATCCATTTTAAAGTTTAGGAATATTGTACACTTTTGTTAGTTCTTACAGTTTATGCTTGAGTGAATATTTTTTCATCTGAAAGTATCATTTAATAATTTTATTCTAATTTAATAAATACGTCAAATGATTTTCTGTACCTTTCTTATCTGGTTCGCAATCTTTGTTAATAATTAAACATGCATATTTTTCTTTCCATATCGTCGTCATCATCATTACAGCCCTTTACAAATCCACTGCTGGACATAAGCCTCCACCAAGGAATGCCACAAAGCACGGTCCTTAGCCAACTGCATCCATCGACTTCCTGCATGTCTTACCAGGTCGTCACTCCATCAAGTGAAACAACACCCATCACTTCGCCTGCCGGTAAGAAGCTGCCACTAGAGAATCTTTCTTCCCCATCCGTTGTTTGTTCTTCGAGCTATATGGCTAGCCCATTGCCACTTCAGCATACTAATTCTTTGGGCTATGTCGGTTACTCTGATTCTGGAAACGCCGCGCATAGCCCTTTTCATAGCTCGCTGAGCGACTTTAAGCTTCCTTTTACGGCCAGCAGTGAAACACTACGTCTCAGATCCATAGGTTATCACTGGCAACACGCAACGGTTGACCAATCTAGTTTTGTGGTTCTGAAGTATGTCTAAGAAGAAGGTGTGTCGTAATCTCCCGAAAGCTGGCCAGTCGAGTTGAATCCGACGATTGAACTCTCGGTTGAAGTTGGACTTACCTAGTCGAACTATTTGTCTCGGGTAAATATATTCGTCAACAACTTCAAGCTTAGTGCTCCCAACAACTACCGGCATTGGTGTGACCTGGAAAACATGATTTTTGTTATGTCCATGTTCATCTTAAAACCTATCCGTTAGGAGACACTATTAAGGTCATTGAACATATTGCTTAGGTCCTCTAGCGATTCTGCCATAAGGACTATATCGTTGGAAAATCGATGGCGAGTGATAAACTCGCCATTGGCGTTGATACCGTATCCTTTCCGGTCCAGTAGCTTGAAAAACTCTTCCAATGCAGCGGTGAAGAGTTTCGGGAATATTACGTCACCTTGTCTTACACCTCTCTGCAGTTGGATAGGTTTCGTACTCTGGTTCTGTACTCGGATAGCCACCGTAGCCCTACTGTACAAACATTTAGGCACTTCAATATACTCATAGTTCACTTGGCATTACTGGAGGGACTACGGCACCGTCAAAATTTCGACGGAATCAAAGACTCATAGTCCACATACGCCAAACGAAAGTATGTATGTGGTCCATCGTGCTAAAACCTTTTCTAAAACCGGCTTGTTAGGGATACTGGAAGTGGTCGATTCTGCATACGAGACGATTCACTATGACTCTCGAAAACAGCACATAGACGCGGCTCATAAGGGAAATCGGTCTGTTGTTTTTAAGAGACCGTTATCGCCTTTCTTGAAGAACAAGATCACCTCACTTCTCCTCTGCGCCTCCGTATAGTGCCACCATTGAGGACGGAATTAAAGATTTTCTGTAGGACTTTAAGTACCGATTTTCCACCCGCTTTCAGAAACTTCGCTCGAATTTCATCCTCGCCTGGGGCCTTGCCATTTTTAAGGTGCTGGAGAGCCATTCTTATCTCGCTCAGACTAACGTCCGGGATATCATTGGAATAACGTCAGTTAAGACTTGCTCTTGGATCCTTACTCAGACTTGCATGTGACACCAACGATGAAGTGTACAGCGGCCTATAAAATCTTACTCAAAATCTCAGGTGTGTCAGAAATGATGCTTCCACATTTGGTCCTCAGCTTTGACAGTTGGCACTTTCTGGTATACAGATCTCTGGTAAATTCTTTGAAGCCCTATTTCCGCTCAACCGCTTCTTCAATACGAGCAGTATTAAAATTGCGTAAGTCCCGCCGCATGCGTTTGGAGATCTGTCTGTTCACTTACCTATATATTTTCAAATCTTCTGAAGACTGCAACTTCATTTCCCGTCTAACAGCCTTGAGATTAAGAGTGTAATCGAAGAGATTTTGTGTACTTCTGCGGCGGGTCTTACAAAAGTTAATTCGGACCACATGGACAGTTTCCCCAAGCTTGTTATTTATATTGTTCACTGCATTGCAATCTTCTAGGCACTGAAAACGATTTTGTAACTCGGCTGAAACTTTTCAGGACTTTGGATTAGAGCACGAGGGGGACGGAGCGTAAACTTCATTAGACGAGACCTCTCTAACATAATGCTTAGGTTCATTGTGCCTCTTACCATTCGGTGATTCCTATTAGTATTCACTGTCGCGATCACTGAGACATCACTGAACATTTGTCGTTTGGTCGTCATAATGAAGTCAATGTCATTTTTGTTGAACCATCGGGGCTCGACCAGGCCTACTTTCTGATGGGCCGCTTTTAGAAGAAAGATTTCATCATAAAGAGTCCCTTTTTCTCCATGATGTTGGCCTGCTGGCCCCTTGGGTTCCATTACCCTATTCTGAATTTCCCCACTTTCAGATCACTGTTCTCTCTTGTGCCTAGTTTTGAATTGAAGTCTCCCATTAACACCGTATAGTGAGTATTGAAGGAATGCATGGCATCCTGATATCCTGACATCCTGATACGTTTTCTCCAATTCCTCGTCGGGATTTGCCCAGGTTGGTGCGTAAACCTGCATGACCTTCATTGAATACCGTTTGATGATTCTGAGTATAAGGTACGCAACCCACTTTGACACATACCCAATCTTTACAACTTTGTTAACGAAAGACTTGTGGACGATAAATCCGACACGTCCTTGGACAGATGGTCCCGGTGATAGAACTAGTTGCCGGATTCGAGGATAACCGTGTCCTTCGCCTCTCTTCGGACTTCAGATAATCCTATAATATTCCAGCGCATCTTGTCTATATCTTCTTCTAGCTTCAGGATCTTCTCATCGGTACTCAGGTTGCGTGCGTTATAAGTACGACGCGAGATCGAATCCACGATATCTTTAACTACTTTTTGTATGTTCTTATAGACAACCTCCAACAGTTTGTTGTTTGTGTTCAAGGAAACAGCAGAGCAGTACACATAAAAGTAATATAAATTGATTGTTCGAGAGTAAGCATATTTAAGATGAATACAAGAAATAGTAACATAACATTCAGGCGTATGCGTCGTTATAATTCCGGAAATGATGTAGCACGCTTGAAAAGCTCAATAACCAATGATTTTGTTATAATGTATGAGCACAGTATAAGAAGACTTCCAGATGTATCTATACATAATAGCTCACTGATGATTGAATTGGAAATGAAAATTGAATAACTGTAAAAAGCGCTTCAAGTTGTTATATAGTAGATAACCTGATATTACAGAACAGTGACTTGCAAAAGGAACTAGAAAACTGCCAGATGGTGATAAAATCACTAAGAGCCATACAAACTTTAGTACCCCAAAAAACACGCAGTATGTCATCCAAGTCAGCTAGCAGTTTAAACAAAACTCAACTTTTTATTAAGATTAAAAAAAATTTAGTAACTCAGACCGACAATAATCTGAGCTCACAAAATATTAAAATAAAAATAAATATAAGAATAAAATTTCTTTTAAAACCTAAAATCAAATATGCAACTAAAAACCTTCTAAAAAAATTAAAATACAAAGTAAGAGGCCACGAAATCTAAAGAAACAACTGAAAAACTTAGAGATATAGAAGAATCAAATACAACTTAAATTATCAGAATTAGAAACACATACTAAACTAAAAACATCAACGTAGGTCCAGAAAAACAAGAACTTATATAAAAGCAGGAAAACGACTCATTAAAGCTGTTAAGAAAAAGGAAATAAAAGTAAAACTTCAGAAAAGACGGGGCACGGAGAGGAGAAGGAAAAGAGAGTACAAAAACACTGACATGAATTGAAATGTTTTCGGACAGGATAAGGAGTGGACTAACAAGCAAATTAATGCAACAATTGAACAATACAAAAATAACAAATTACTACTAACCACGGGGAAATCATAAATAAATATTGAAAAACTTTGAACTATACACCAAATATTTGAAATAAAATAACTTGGCGGTAATACTAATATGAAACTACGACGACATCAAAATGGAGAGATCATATGTGAATGAGATTCGAAGAATTGTGAGCAACGAAAATAGAAAATTAAACAATTTGATAGGAAATGTAATGTATGACAACATAAATGATGATAAAATATTCACTATTAATAAAGAACTCTTTAATCTAGCTGCGTTATCGGAGAATGTCAGATATCTGGAAATAAATGTAAAAATTAAGGAAAAAGTAAAATACACTGTGATTGAGGAAACTGTTAAAAGTATCGACGATAGTCACTTTAATGCTTCGTCTTGTTTGCACTTTATAAAATTAAGTTCTAATTTAAATTGTTCACAAAATTTTTAGACATGACCAAGACTTCGTCAACTGGTTAACGATTGTGCAGGCTAAAATTCAGAGTATTAATAATAAATATTTAGAACTGGAATTATTAACCGAAAATACAACTTGTGATGTGCTTTGTCTAACACAGACTTGGACGAATGAATTAAAGTTAGGTGTAATGAATATCGAAGGCTATTGTAATTACAGGAGATTTTAATTTAAATATATTGAACCCAAATAATTAAGTACGCAAATTTTAAAACTACTGAGGGAATTGAGATATAAATTTGTCTTAAATGAGCCAACCTGAACTAAAGGCAAGTCTTCCACATGTATTGATAATTTCATCTTAAATGACTATGATGATTTTTAGTATCACAGAGGTAAAGTATTGGTTGTAAAGTTAACAGATCATAATGTCATAGAATTAAAGTATAAATTGAATTCTAAGTATCCTAAACCCAAGGAGAAGACTGAGGTCAGATCTCGAATAATATCTCAAGATAATATAAAATATTTTCATTATTTGTTCTATAAAGACTGAATATATAATAAATGATATAAACTTGAAACTTGACGCAAATGAGAAAATAAAAATTCTGATATAACTTATAAAATATTGTTACTACGCTGCATTTTAATTAAAAACATTTAAACCCAGAAGAAACAAGCATAAACTAACAACCAAATGTATTTTAATATCTAGAAATAATCTTCAAAAACTCGAAATATTACATAACTGCAGATAAAATAAGAAAATCCAAACTAAATAATTATAAGAATATATATAGAAAAGTACTTCAAACAGCTCAAAAACTTAGAAACGCATCAAGAATTAAAAATTCCATAAATAAAATTAAAACCACTTGGACAATGATTAAAGTACAAAATAATCAAATAAAAACACAAGGTAAAAATAAAATTACTAAAATTAAAAATCACAGTGAAGACAAATTCACAAATAATAAAAATATAGCAAACAGTTTCAACGAGTTCTTTTCCAATATAGCCATTAAACTTACAGAAAATTTAGACATTAAGGTTGATAATTGTAGCAAATATTTAAAATACCCAACAAAAGATAAAATAAGCTTTCCTAAAATAAGTAAATCCGAATTTAGAAATATTATTAATAGTTTAAAATGTAAAACATCAAGAGACATGTCAACTAAAACTATTATAGAAATTATCATCAAAAACAAAACATATTTGATATAATATTTGAAGTCTTGAATGATTACATCACAGATGGGATATTCCCAGATGGCTTAAAAATACCAGTTATATGAAAGATTTTAGAAACTGTCATAAAATCTAGGATATTAGACTGTTTTGAAAAAAAAATATCTATTTACAGATAGTCAATTTGGTTTTCGCAAAACAAATTCAACCGAAATGGCTATTAGAAAAAGAGTATACTTCGTATTGGACGCTTTGGATGGATCACAGAATGTATCTAGAATTTTTTGCTAATTATCCAAGGCTTTCGATTGTTTGCGGCATGATATCTTAATTCATAAACTGAAATTTTACGGATTTGAAGGAAAAGAATTGAGTATATTGCAGTCTTATCTTAAAAATCGAATTTAAATAGTTAATCTAAATAATACTAAGTCCGATCCACATCACAGTTTCATTGGCGTACCACCAGGCTCCATCCTGGGACCATTGCTATTTTTAGTATACTTGAATGACCTTGCAAAAATTTTTTGTTGGTATTAAAGATAAAAATGCATTTCAAGTAGCCAAGAATACAGATGAAATTTTAAGTATACTTAGAAAATGGTTTGAAGCAAACGGAATAATTTTGAATGCAGAAAAAAGTACCATAATTAATTATGCAAGCAAAAAAAAACAAATAAAGTCACAAATAGTGAAGTTACATTTTTAGAGCGTACTCTCGATTCCACTTTAATGAATTGAAATTTATGAAACCCATATAGATAATGTTTGTAAAAAGTTATCCAGTGCAAATCACGCCGTATTTAAGCTTAAGCCCATTACTGACAGGAAAACTCTAATATCCGTCTATTTGCATATTGTGACTCAATTATTAGTTACGCGACTACGATATGGGTTAATACTTCACAAATTGAAAGAATACTGATTTGTCAAAAAATGTCGATTAGAATTATACATGGATTGCAAAGATTGACATCAGCAAGAGCCTATTTCCAAATAGCGAAAATCATGACTGTCGTGTCATTGTATAATATTTATAACTCGCTTCTGGAAGTGCACCAGCAAAAAAGTGAACTATTAATGAAGATGCACGTACACAACTACAATTAAAAAAATCGCGAAAGATTAGTTGTTCCAAGAACCGGATTAGTCAAAGCCTCCAAACAAGGTTTTCCATTAAAAATCAAAATGTATCTTTTTGAATCACGCTTTCTATAATATTAGAAGAGTATATGAAATGTTCATTTTCTGACTTGCGTGACATGTAAAATAATGTAAATGTAAATTTAGATGTATAGTAATTTGTGATTTTAATAATTTAGTGTAATCTTATATCATTTGAATAGTAATTTTGACGTACCAATGTTATGTAATGTAACGAAATGGCCAATAAATAAATAAAATAAAAAAATGGCAGGTCGAATCGTCGTAGGTGGCAACCAAACATCCACAGTAGATTCTTAGCACCCCTGCCCCGCTGTTACCATGGTCGCCACCGTAGTCAGTAATAACGGGGCTGCCGGGGACTGGGGACCGTTTATTAGTGTCATTGGTCATTAGGGGTTTATTGCCATAGTTGCCAATAATAGTTATTGGGTTGGCAACCGCAGTTTTCTTAATATTTTTGCTGTTATCAGAAATATGCTGCAGCCCATGTTCTGCCTCAGTTTCCCTCTATCGCCTTTTAGGACACCCAGGGGAAGATATGGCGTAGTGACTATTCTTACCCACCAATACACGGGGTTTCCCGTTTTTCTTTCCATATACCAGTAGCCAATGATTTAAAATTATGCTAACTCATATCAGAATTGACATGCTCATCACAAATGTGTTTAAAATTTATGTCATTCTATTTGAGAATAACCGATAAATTGGCATTATTTCGAGTTAATTGTTTATTTATTTTTGACAAAAAAATGATTTTTTAATTTTGACCCATAGAAAAAAAATTACGTATGTCACTTTGGGTTTCATAAACTACATTATGAAAATTGTATATTGAGTTTTCTAAAGCACTGTGAGGCGGAATAACTTTTTTTTCATCTTGAAACAGGAAAAAATTTAATATCAAGAATTCTTGTTAACACTCTCTAAAATTGATATTTAGGCTGAAAAGCCGTTTTCGAATATAAATAAACGTTACAAAATTTCAACCCATTTTCGTTCAAAAACAAACTTATCATTAAATTTGTTTTTCCAGTTTGATGGACCACATATTATGCAGCGAATAGAATTTGGTAAAATAATGCTGTCTGAAAGTGTTAGGATATTTGCCAGATTTAATTTCATCAATTTTTAAAGAAACGGTTTGCTTGATTAACTTCATTTCGGCTTCCGTTCACATAATGGACTATTATCATATTAAATGTCCAATATTTCATCAAGAGTAGTTGTACCTACACATTTTATTTATAGAATGTCTATGTCTTATTAAAGTTGAAATGTTATGGTAACAAAATAATTTCTCAGAAAATTTTATAGTTAATCATATTTATTGTTTTACTAAAAACTCACGTAAACTGTTTTCCTTTTATATAAAATAAAAACCGAATGAGTGACCTAAACAAAAGAAATAATATAGGGGTATTTCGTATCAAAAGAAAAATTTCTTCTAAAAAGGTTATCCATGTAACACGTGTACGAGTCAAATCAAGCTTATATTTCATATTATTACGTATATGAAAGTAAATTCTTTATTTAAGTTTTCATCTTTAGAATTCAGTTTCAGCAGCGCCACTGCCACCGCCATTACCACTATAGTGACGATTGGAAAATGTACTGATTGCCATTTGTAAAAACTTTTTTACAACATTTGTAAAACGTTACGTTCATAGTTATCTGTGAAATAAAGCCGCACCTTCTCAATATGGTGATAATAACATCGTTAGTGATAAATAAGAATATTACAACAAAATATTTTTTTTATCTTATAGGTAACAAAATAATATGAGCAAATTTTAGAAATATTAGTACTTATTTACATAAAGAAACTTAACTGATTTTCAATTTTGAATAGAGTGAGTATTAAATTTGCTCCATAAGCTTCTTTTTCGTCGTTCGAGTTTCGCATTCCGAATTCTTTCTACAGTTTAAAACTTTTTCCTAACACTAGCATTCTACAAAATTTAAAGTACTTTTTCGATTTTAAAACGCCATTTTGTGAAGGTTCTATGAGAATATTAAGTATCATTGCTTGAATACTCAGTATATCTGTGACGTTAAGTTGGAAAGCAAAACATTCAAATTAGTTCAATTCAAAATTTGAAACTCAAATAATTCAAATTCAAATTCAAATTCATTTAATTTCAGACAACAAAGATCCATGGGTTAGTATTACATTATCGCTTATAAACTAAGTGTTAGTACTTATAAAAGATTTAATTAAATTATATTATATTATATTAGAATTAAATTACATCAAACTAAAATCATATTAATTCAAATTAAATCAAATCAAATCAAAATAAAATTAGATTAAATTAAATTCTAATTTGTCATGTACCTGAGAGGCACTCCGTGCGATCGACACCTAGAAGAATTACCATCCTCTGTATGAGTCATCGTTCGCACGAAGTGCCTCACAATAGGCGCATGCGGATCATCTCCCACCGTTCTCAGGATGCTGTTGTCACTTCTCCGTATCCTTCCTATCAGCGACGCTACTTTTTTCCGAACTATGGCATGAAAACCATCAGTTCTGGTCTGTGCAAACTTGCCAGAAGCACTACAGAAGCGGGGGAGTACCAACATCATCCTGAAAACGTTATTGTACTGGACTCGCAGGATGTTTAATGATTTTTTGGCATACCTAATCCACAGACCACCCGTGTACAGACCCTGGAAATACGCTTTAAATAATGTTATCTTGACCTGGTCCGAACAGCGGGCATATCTACGAGCCAGCATATTGCCGCGCACCGCCAAAGCCCTACGCTCTCTCTCTATGTCTAGATCATCCTTAAGGTCGTCGGCAAGAATATGCCCTAGGTATTTAAACTGATAAACCCGCTTTAGCTCCGATCCATTTAAGTTTATTGCAGGGATAGATTCCGGACACCTGCCGGCGACCCTAAAGACCATGCATTGACTTTTTTCAATGTTGTATACGAGACCATGCGAGGCAGCGTAAGTCTCGCAGACCTTCAACATCTCTCTTATCGCATTCGCAGTGGGACTCAGCAACACCATGTCATCCGCATAGCTGAGCTCCACCAAGAGATCGTTAACATACAGGTTGAAGAGCTTCGGAGACGATAACCATCCCTGCCTCACTCCGCACTCCAATCTGTACGACTCGGAGAGACTGTTTGATCATTTAACATGATTGGTCCGATTTGCATATCAATACCGAAAGATATTGATCATCTCTGCTGGAATACCCCTGTCCTCCATCTTCCTCCAAAGTACATCACATGAGACGAGATCAAAGGCTTTGGAGAGGTCCAGAAAACAGGCGTAAACAGGAGTCCTCCGGTCTGTGTAATATTGCACAGTATGCTTGAGGCTTAAAATTGCGCTTTCAGTCGATAGTCCGGGCCGGAAACCGAACTGCGCATCATGTAGGTGTAAGTAATTTTGTAAGCAAGAGTCAAGCAGACTATCCAATATCTTAGCTATTGTAGTAGCGAGGGAGATTGGGCGATAGTTTCTCTTATCCAGATATCTTCTGTCCTATTCTTCAATATGGGCACAACAGTAGTTTTCATTAGATCAGCTGGTAAGTATGAGTGGCTGATGCACATATTAAAAAACAGGGACAGGACCCTCGGCAAATGCACCCCTGCATATCTCAGGTGCTCGATACTAAGCCCGTCGTGACCGGAAGACTTTCCTCTGCTCATCCCTTTTATTACATCCTTTACTTGGCCGGTTGTAAACAACAGCAACGGTCTCTCCCCGCGCACGGCGGGCCCAGACTCGGGCTTGGTTACAGATGGACCAAGTGGAGACCTCACCTTAAAATGCTCCATGAGCAAATTTGCAATATCCCCCGGATCACTTTTGCCATCGACACTCGCCGGGAGTCTAGGCCTAACATTCAGTTTCCCTGTGGATTTCCAGAACTTACTGAAATTCTTTTCCGCTCTTAGTTTTGCTATTTGGTCCATTTTTATTTGCTCCTGGTTATTTAAGAACCATTTGAGTCTGCCTTTAAAGATCTTACGAGATTCACACATTTGCTCATATATTAGGCCAGAAGGAGGTCGACCATGCAAAACCCAGTCTTGGAAACGAAGCCTGGCCTCCCGGTGAGCTTCCCTAACGTGCTTGTTTCACTCACTCAAGACCTTGTTCCTCCGTGGTTTATCTCTAACCTGGGTCTTGGTCTGAACGGCTGCGTCTTGCAGAATATCCACAATAAGTTTATAAAAGCTGTCCAAAACTAACTTGTGGTTTTCCAAGCTGCATGACCCATAGCTGCAATTCCCAAACTCAGGAGGAAAGTTGACCTCCCGTAAGCTATTATTACATAAGTTGCGGTATCTATTTATCTGAGATTCATCTCTTTCGCCCCAAATCACTGCACTATGCCGCACTTCATGAATCAACAGCTTAGGCCTTACAGTGTTCAGATTACATTCCAGATAAATGGGCAGATGATCCGAAACAAACACATCTTCCAAAATCCCTACATTCACAATGGTTTGCCGGGCTGATAGGGAGACCACACAGTGATCAAGCCAGCTCCTACTTCCATGGTACGGGTCGGTAAATGTGTACGAGTCGGTTTTGAATATTACCTACTCCATCCGCACAAACCCAAGACCGATCCTTACAGAAACCACTTAGCTCTCTATAGAATAAATCATATGGGTGAGCATTAAAATCACCCAATATATATGTAGTTTCGACATCGCTGCTATCTTCAATCGCACTTATTTCACTTAGAACTTCAGTGAAAATAGGTAAGTTTTCATAATATTTTGTTGGCATGTAAACTGAAAATACTAAGATAGTACGACCGCTTATAGTACCTTTGATAGCAGTTAGACGTTTACTACTACATTCTACGACTGACACATTGTCAAAAATGCCCTTCCTCCAGAGGATGGCCACTATGCCATATGGTCTCCCTCTCATAATGCCCGCAGATGTGTCCACAGCAGACTTACCGGTATACTCAAACTCATTGGAAACATTTCCCAGTAACGGAACGTCGTGATTAAGAAGCCACGTCTCCTGTAGACACACTATATTTTACGTTTTACACAACCTGTCTTCTGTCTTGTAAGAAGTCTTGAAATTTTTACAGTTAAAACTAATTAATTTACAATAATTATTTTGATCACTACACATAGTCTAGAATATAACTAAATATAACTTTTACGACCGTCTTGCTTATTGCCATATACAAAATGCACAAAGCGCCTAAAAGTAATGCCATCGGGCCAAAATTCATCATTTAAAAATAAATTTAATTTATTTTTTGTCACAAATAATTTGTACGCGTTATAATTCTTATTTGATTTCATTTTAATCACTTTAAGCGATACTGTTTCATTCGTCCTGTCTTTAATATAACTAATGATGTCCTGTTCACTAGTTTCTTTATTTAAGTTTGATGTAAACAACGGGACCGTAACATTCGCAGCTTTAAACTTTACATCGGGCGCTGTAGACGCTCGTCCTTTCTGACCAATAAGTTTGTATCTCTTGGCAGTTTTGGATTGAACAATTTGCCATTCGCTATTTTCCTCCCGGACCCGCGTGCGGTCCTTAACTATTCGGTTTTTT
This sequence comes from Parnassius mnemosyne, assembly GCA_963668995.1. Taxonomy (NCBI): domain Eukaryota; kingdom Metazoa; phylum Arthropoda; class Insecta; order Lepidoptera; family Papilionidae; genus Parnassius; species Parnassius mnemosyne. The sequence goes on from CAVLGL010000001.1 coordinate 56,462,494, forward strand.
TTACGCTCTTGTACGACAAAAGAAACAGCTGTATTATTCGCACTAGAGATAACACTCGGGACCGAGGCAATGACGTCAGCGCTCGCGCAGGGAGTAATAACCGGTGCATTCGAAACCGTAGTACGCTCCAAGTGTGAGTCCCACTCACACTTGGATTACCTACGGGGCTCGAACGTGTTACACTGAGGCTCTCGCTTGAACCTTTCAGAACCTCGGTCGGCGCGTCAATACACCTGCGACTTTATATTGCATTCGGTTGTTCGCATTGAAACGAGACAGTCTCGGCATTACGGTGAGCTCGGGTTTTTGACCGCGTTGGAGTCATAACGCAACTGCGACTTTCTATTGCGTTCGGTTCACTTTTAAAAGAAACAGACTCATCTTCGCTATGTGCTCGGGTCGTTGATCGCGATGGGGTTGAGTGGCTGTTGACTTCAACAGCTGATACTTGCGTAGGTTTTATCGGTACATATTGGAGCCCTATTGGTCCACTACTTAACTCATTACTGTCACTTTCTCGTAGACATGCTCTTCTTCGTTTATTCACATAACTATTAACAGGAAAATTATCCACAATAGATGCATGTTTCATGTTTTCTATTTCATGTTTTAATTCATCAAACATCTCCATTGTGGCAGTTTTTTCCTGCAACGAGTTAACTTGCCTTTGAAGGCTTACAATATCTTTTAACAGGCGAGTACAATCAATATGATCAAATCCCACACTCGGGACTAGATGAATATCCTTTGCCACAAATATCGGAAACGTCTCGGCATTTGTGCCTTTCATGAGACAGATAATATCGTCTAGATCTTTCGACATTCTCTTCTTCCCATCTCCTCGTCGACACGGCTTCTTCTTCGCATTAGGTATCGACTCAAACAACAGCGATTTTGCCGATACTATACTTTCAACGCTGAAGGATGAAGTGACTAACTGATGTATGCTTTCTTCATCCATATAGTCCAATACATTGGCCAAAAACGCTAACAGTTCGTTAATAACCACATTACAATTTGCACACTTCACAGTTTTAGAGGTCATTGTCCTCTTCGATGAGCCACCGATTCGACACAAGGCAAAGGCGTCCGCGCACTATCGAAAGCGATGGTGAACTGAAATGAAACCGGTGAAATAAGTTAGTAAGTAAAAGTTAAATCGGCCTCATGTCCAGCAGTAAACTTTTTCAGATTCAGAAGTATGCTTGGACTACAAGAAATGCCGCCAAATGCGGTTCAATGGATGCAGGTGCTCAATTCATACCTTTCATAAATTTAATAGAGGGTCGCCCTACACTTCGCTTCCCAGTCAGAGACTGTCGCCAGTAATAATAATAATAATAATAATAAAATTTATTTCGGTAATAAGATTTGGTTTACAATCATTAGTGGCCGGAGTCTCCTTTTAAGCAAATAATGCCTGTATCAGGTGACTCCGCTCTTCCATATCTATATCTATATATTATATTATATACTTATTAAATATGTATTACAAAGAATAACTTACAGGCTAAAAGACAGTATTTACAGTATTTTCCTCTGTTTATAATATTTGTACAGGCATGCGTGCGCGTGTGTGCGTGTGTTCGTGCGTTCGTGTGTGTGTGTGTGCGTGTGTGCACGTTCGTGTGTGTGTGTGTGTGTGCGTTCGCGCGCGCGCGGGCGCGCGCGCGCGCGCGCGCGTGTGTGTGTGTGTGTGTGTGTGTGTGTGTGTGTGTGTGTGTGTGTGTGTGTGTGTGTGTGTGTGTGTGTGTGTGTGTGTATTATTTTACTGAATGTAATAGCAACTCAGTGTTCTCATAATTGAGTGACTCTAACCAATGATGTACCACCTTTTTACATTCGATATATTGTTTCGAGTAAATATCTAGTTCTTTATTGATTTTATTATAAGTTTGAGCCGAACGACTATTGTATTGAGTACTGGCAAACTTAGTTTTAGATTGGGGCACTGTAGCTACATTATTTTTTCTTCTATTTCCTTTTTTACTTGGATCGTAGGGTATATTTTTGTGTTTATGTAGTGTGATCACACTTGTTTTATGTACAGCTTCCTTACCGAAAGTAACCCACTATCGAGATATAGCCTTTCCGTGGGGTATCTAATATTTTTAAAGTACATAACTTTAATAAGCGCACGTTGTGCTCTCTCAACCTCTGTAATCTTGGTTTTCGCCGCACCACCCCAAACAGGAATGCAATATCCCAAGACAGATTGAACCAAGGCGATGTATATCTCATTCAATATATTCCTTGATATTTCTCGGTCATCATTTTTTTTATTATTACCTGGAACCACATGTCTTAATGATCGAAAGACCCAAATCAACTTTCTAACTCTTCCGGCAACTTGCTCAAGCTGTGGGTACCAGGATAGTCTCTGATCCAATATGACGCCCAGATACTTAGTATGGGTAACTTTATTAATGATCGGGCACTTGCAGTTTTCATCCTCGGTGCTACTACAATCATGAACCCTTATGCTAAATCTGTCAATGGGCTGATTTTTATTGTAGATACTAAAACATATATAGTTTGTTTTGTTTGTGTTTAGCGAGAGCAAGTTGCATTTTAGCCAAGTAGCTATTTGGGCCAGTAGAACTAGAGTGACAGACATATCCCATCAGATTAATAAGCTAAATTTACAATGGACCGATTTGTCGTTTTCTCGAGCTAGGTATATAACCTAGCTCGAGAAAACGACAAACGACGAGGAAAAAAATTCTTGAGTGATTGCTGCGACTGAGGTTTATCTGTGAGACAATTTTGAAAAAATTATGAATACGAATTTAGTGTTGTTTGTTATTTTTTTCTTAAGGAGAAAACTAACAATATTTCTTTTCGAGTAGGGTTGATTTATGTTGAAGTCATTTCTTCAACATAAACAAATCAGGAGATATGCCACAGCGTCTTCCTAATAACAACTAAAAATAAAAAACTGTGGTTGCCAACCCGCTTGCCAAGCGCGGCAACTATGACAAATATCCTCCCTATGCGGCAATCTATGTGGGAGGCTTATGCTCAGCAGTGGACTTTAATAGGCTGTAACGGTACCGGTAACGGTATGTTTAACGAAAAAAATCATTTAAATCGTTGAAACGGACACATCATACATAAAAATATCAAAATAGTATCTAAAAAATACATTGCTTCAAATTATTTTTACTTTATAACTACTAATAATTTACTATTAAAGCCATCATCGTGTTAGTAAATCCTCCCAACTATTAAATATATGAAAATTACTTACCAACGACCTTATGTTATAAAATATTCATGGAAAGCATAAGAAGTAAATACAATATATATATATATATATATATATATATGTGTGTCGGAAATGACAACAGGATATCCGACTTCTGATGTCGGAGATTACAATAGAGGATCGCAATTTTGATCTCTGAGATACATCAGGATAGCGTTGATTGTTAAAAATAATAAAAGTGTGAGAGCGGATGTTCAACTTGCTCTCTTGCTTACGCAGTTAATCATTATCAGTAATAATACGGCGTAACGCACTATACATCCAGTATAGTGAAATTACAGTTCGACCACACCGTAACACGTCTCCGCCACAATCACACACCAGTGTAACGTGAGGTACGTAATTACATGATAACACCAAAATATGTAAACCAAAAGCAACACTACTTATCTCAATGTAACACTGGACAGCATCTCAGCAACACCAATCCTCCTTGTCTGCACTAAAAGAATTACGATAACGAACAGAACCACGACACTATCTTAGCACTAGTAGAGTGACCACACTCGGTGAATGACTTGAGCGGAATCTCTCGCGCACGGCACCTACAGTGAACTTTATACTACAGTACTACAGACACAAGAGGTTTCTCGATATACCCTCCATTCTACCTCGATCCAACCGGGTATTTTATAGACTTTCCGACACACACACACATATATATATATATATATTGCTTGTCCTAAACGAATTATCACGACGGGAAATATAACGAATACTACGCTTTCTTTAGACGTGTTCATTTATTAGTATAGTTGCGCAGAACGGCAGCATAACCACTTAACATTTTACTAACACTAGATTAATATTATAAAAATCGGCTTTATATGAAAATCTATTCTTACGAAGTAAACTCCAAGAATATATTGTATATTTTTTATAAAACTAAATTGAGAAAGGAAGCTACCTGATGGTAAGTGGATACTGTAGTCCATGGAAATTTGCAACCAATTTCAAACATAACGGAAAACCACAAATGCGTTGTCACCTTCTCAGACTCCTAGATAGTTACAGACTCAATTCAATTAAATACCTAGTTAAATACACTTTTTTGTGATAGAAATATCTCATTTTGTACAAGAGCGTTAATACATAAGGAATGTTATAGATATTTTTTCATTTAGGAAAGGAGATCCCCAGAAACAATTTGTAGTATTTGCTTTATCGGTTGTTGCAATAATAAAAACAAGACGGAATAGTCGTTTTAGAACTCGACTGAAGTAATCGTTCGGTTTTTCGACATGGATGGACCAAAACATAAGTTTTTCCTTTATTCTTTTAATTCCTTTTATTTTTTCGAACGGTAGAATTTCATGCAAATAGTCACTTATGTATTTTTAAATTATTTCATAAGTGAAAAACTAAAAATTTTGATAGCAAAAAATGTTTTCCTATATTTTACTGTCAAAATATTGTAAAATGGAATTTTAAAAACATTAATGAATTGCGTAAAACATCATGATGTATTAGCAAGAGCACCGGCTTCGTATACAATATAGTAGTCAAATGTAAGCGAAATGTAATAAAACATAACATCAACTCTGACGCTTGTCACTCAGATAGGTAGGCAGAGACTACGGACTTCCATTTGGCACGATCCGCTTCTTTCACCTCAATATATTATCTACACATACATGCTTCTCGGATAAAGGTACTCCTGAGGGGACTTTGGACCATCCTCCATGTATCGCCAAATTTATAACAGTACCGGGTATGGCTATCTATCATTTTCTGTGGAAGAGACGGATGTCAAGCCAGTGGATGGTTCATGAAAATTGTGGTTAAAACAATTTGAGCAATTATGTTTCAAATTTTATAAATTTTTTGTTAGGATGGAATGAAAACTTTTTTAAATAATTAAAAACACTTAAGTACAAACTAGTTAAATATGTGATATGATGAAATTAGTATATTCGTTCAAAGAATGAATGAATAAAGGACAAATGTGATGATCTTTATTCAATTAATCGTTTCATTTGAAAAGCTACTTTGATTTACCGCCTCATACATTAAAAAAGTATTCCGAAAATCGGTAACCCTTTGTATCTAGATCATCTATATAATATATATAAATGACCTATTGTCCTTTCACCCGAATCTACGACATTACAAAGGTTTAAAATAAAATTAATTATGCAAATAGTTGGTTGAAGTAAATTACGTACTCTCATGTGGAGTAGCGTAGAACGATCAATTCCTTGGGGTAAGCCTATGTACATCAGTTGACTTGTGAACAGTTATGAAGATGATGATGATGATGATGATATTTCATTTAATTATTTTTATTCTACCTTAGTGCTCACACTTTTATATTACTTAAATAGAGGCCGTTAGTTTTAATTTGTATGTTACCAAATGGTTGTAAAACACTTTATATTCTGTCGATGACAATAAAATTGATTTGATTTGTATTACTTTTTTAAGATAAACTAAAAAAAATATTTTCGGAATATTACTTATTTGTAAAAAAAAATTACAATTTTGTTCTATAATAGTGTATATTGTTATTTGTTGTAGGAAATCTTAAAAGTAGACAAACACTACATTTTTAACACAAATCTTATATTTAAAAAAATAATCATTAATATATTTTAAGAATTTCGTTTATATCGGACAGACTTAAATAGACTTAAACTTAAATCTGTTAGATTTAAGTCTGTCCTGTATGGATAATTCTATAGTAAACATTAGCATTGTTACTTTTAATTTAGTTAGCCGTAAATATTTTTATATTCTTTTAACATTTTCCGACAGATGTCACTGTTTACTTTTAATAAATATCCTCCAAATGTTTACAATAGTACAAGGCTCAAATTATGTATTTCCTAAAAGAACGTAGTAGATACCGGTATCGCCACCAGTTATGATGTTTATAAACGTTGCACTGCCGGGGAAGCCTGATTCCCTTCTTTCTGAGATGGTTTTAGGACGATAAATTGTCCGCCGCACTGCACCAATGCGTGTTGGTGGACTTCATATTATGTCTTCTTAATATTTTTATTAATGTTTTCACGATGTTCACCTTCACCAGTGGGCACGTAATAAATCAGCACTCAAAATTGCAGTTAAATATTTCATTGTTGCCAGCGGGGATCGAACCTGATTTACTCGAGTACTGTGAAATCCACAACGACAGCTTAGCCCTTGAGATACTACGACTCATTTTAATTATAATGCTTACTCCCATAATTACTTTAAAACGAAACATCTACGACATTGCAGTGAAAATAAACAAATTAATATTGGAGGGGTTCAGAGACTGAAGAATTTTATCGAATTACTTTATGACACAAAAATGTCAAAATAATTCATGAATGAATTATTCTTCATCATCATCAGCTCGTAAAAGTCTACAGCAAAAATTGGGCCTCTCATTGCAGGTTAGTTTTTCGATAATTTTCATGTGTGGCTGGCAGATTGACGATTACAATGCGAAACGACCTTTTACGTTACCACATGAGTAATGAAACCGTACGTTACGCTTTACGTAGCCAGCCTGGATATTTTATGACTGGTTGTGACGTAACCGATATTGTCACACCACCGTTTATCGAAAGCTCTTAGATTTTTCTGGCATTTCTCATGACCGCGTTTTACTATACCTCCGGGACGTAACAGAAAGATGGATTAATTTACGTCATTGAAGTTTCCAATGTAAGACATCCTATGTTTTTTATAAATTAGTCTTTGTTAACTTCTTCCGTAGTTTTTTTTTGGTTTTATGATGAAATTATACTCCTTATAAGTATAATATCTGTACTGTTACTGTTTGACTTGGAAAAGTAGTGAGGTTTATAAAATATAATAAATTAGGCACAAAGTAATAATACGTCAAAACAAATTAAATACAAAACAATGATGTAGCGGAACAAGTCGTGGGCACAGACAGTTAAATAATAAAATTGAGCATAAGACCCGGATACGTCCATATTATTTTGCAGTGTCAACCTTATGAACTTCTATTTATTATAATGCAGTTTTTGTATTTTATATCGATTTAGTCTTATAAAAAATTTGCAGTGTATGTAAAATATTTACTTTTTGTAAGAATTAGGCTTAACTACCGGTGTTGTTTTTCACTTCATACCGTGATTCAACAAACAGTTAAAATAAACTTAAGTGAAGTTTTTCTAGTCTGATAATGGAATACTGATTATGTCAAAAGACGTTTTAATTGTATAATATTTTCCATTTCAAACAAATCTGCGTAAAATAGTTCAGCCTCTTGATATGCTTTTTTTATTTGGTTCTTTTATGGAAGATAACACCTGAAATCGCTAGATACAGCCAATACCAATATAGGTCCTTAAAGCTTTCCAAATTATTCTGTAGTCGTTATTGATGACAATTATCATGAAGATCCAGTTTATAGTGTTAAAAGTGACTGTGTTAACTTAAAAAACGACATTTAAATGAAAACAAAAATTATTTTAAAGTTTCAATGACGGTAAGCTCTTAAATGTTTGAGAGAATTCCGACGTTCAGGAAAAGCTATATCCACGTTTAATGTAGGGTTAAAATCGTCAAAGAGATTAAGTGATTTTATTTCTTCTTAAACATTTTACATAAAGGCATTGTGTGTAAAAATAATTTATGAAGTCAATATATCTCATAAAATAAAAAATAAAGACTGAATTATAAAACAAAAGAGAATACATTAATTTCTGAAGTCGGTATAACATAGTGTATCAAAGAAAAAAAGCGCTGACTTCATACGCTTTTATCAAATTACTTTAATGTTGCAATCAGAATGTCGTTTTAATAGCTAGAGCATAAACTTCAAATAGAACCTATAATAAAAATAATCATTTTCATAGAATCAGCCATATTCGAGAATTCTGTGAACATACGAGTACAATAAAAAACATACGCGTCGAATATTTTTTTTTTTTATAGGAGAGGGGGCAAACGAGCATGCGGCTCACCTGATGGTAAGTGACTACCGCCGCCCATGAACAACCGCAACACCAGGGGAATCGCAGATGCGTTGCCGGCCTTTTAAAAAGGAGTAGGCTCTTTTCTTGAAGGTCCCTAAGTCGTATCGGTCCGGAAAAATCGCTGGTGGTAAACTATTCCACAAGGAAGTTGTGCGTGGAAGAAAACATCTTCTAAATTGCACAGTGGTGGACCGCCAATCATCCAGATGGTGTGGATGGTATCGGGAGTGCTGCCGCGATGTGCGTTCGTGAAATTTGGCGGCTGGGATTAATCCGAATAATTCCTCAGAGCACTCCCAATGATAAATGCGAAAGAAAATGCTAAGAGATACAACATCTCTTCGCAGTGCCAATGAGTCGAGCCGATCGGAAAGGACTTGGTCGTCGACGATTCGAGCCGCTCTGCGCTGGATGCGGTCAAGTGGAAGAAGCTGGCACTGGGGAGCCCCAGCCCAGAGATGGGAACAGTATTCCATGTGAGGCCGAACCTGCGCCTTGTAAAGTTGCAGGCGTTGAGCCGGCATGAAATACTGTCCCGCTCTGCTGAGCACGCCAAGCTTTTTAGAGGCCAATTTGGCCTTCGCTTCCAAGTGACCACGAAACTGCACGCTACTCGATATGTCGACGCCGAGGATTCCGATACTGGCTGAGGCAACAAGGGGAGTACCTTGAAACTGAGGAGATAAGACAAAGGGGTTCTTTTTAGCGGTAAACGCGCAAACTTGTGTCTTCTGAGGATTAAACTGGACTAGATTTAGTCGCCCCCAATCCGAGACTTTGTCCAGCAAAAACTCGACTTCAGACACAAGTTTGTTCCGGTACTCGGTGACGTTTTCCCGAGAAATATTGGCACGGCCGGTGTATAGAGCATCACCAGTGCTGTCATCTGCATAGCAATGAATGCTACCAGCTTGCAACATATCATTGATATGCAGAAGAAACAGCGTTGGTGATAGCACGCAGCCTTGTGGAACACCAGCGTTAATAGGCTTGTAGTCGGAGCATGCACCGTCTACAACGACCTTGATGCTCCGATCTGCAAGAAAGCTGGTGATCCAATTGCATAATTTCTCGGGAAGCCCATAGGAAGGGAGCTTCGAAAGAAGCGCTTTGTGCCAAACCCGATCGAAGGCCTTCGCAATGTCCAAACTAACGGCCAATGCCCCCCCCCCCCTGGGACTCTACTGCCAACGCCCATCTATGAGTTAAGTAGACCAGAAGATCACCAGCTGATCGACCCCGACGAAAACCGTACTGGCGGTCACTAATCAGCTGGTGATCCTCAAAGTACCGCATGAGGTGGCAGTTTACAACGGATTCCATTATTTTGGAGAACAAGGGGGTGATGGCGATAGGCCTGTAGTTGGACGGGTCTGAGCGATCGCCTTTTTTAGGGATCGGGTGGACAAAAGCTGTCTTCCATGATTTCGGGACTACGCCTAGGGAGTAGGAGTACCGGAAAAGACGCGTTAGAACCGGTGCCAACTCCGGAGCACACGTCCTCAGCACAATTGGGGGGATTCCGTCAGGCCCACTCAACTTGTGGATGTCAAGGGAGAGGAGTGCTCTGCGAACCGAGCGCTGTGAGAATCGCACATCCGGCATGGAGCACTCACACCGCGGGATGGTCGGCGGTGTGTTCCCCCCGTCATCAACAGTCGAGTTGGACGCAAAAAGGGAGCCTAAAAGGTCGGCCTTCTCTTTTGCGTCGTGGGCCAGTGAGTCGTCCTCCATGTGCAGAGATGGTAGTGATGGCTTACAGAAATTCCCTTGGACAGCCTTGGCGAGAGACCAGAATGCACGGGTTCCCGAAGGAAGGCGAACTAGTTTCTCGCCAATTCTGCCCATGTGCTCTGACTTTGCCTTGGCAATAACTCTTTTGAAGGACCTGGAGGCGAAGTTATACTTCTTTTTGAGTGTGCTGGTGTTTACATCCCGAGTCACCGAAGCCGCAGCCCAGGCTTGATAACACTCCTGCTTACTGCGTAATGCAGTCTTACAGGAGCGACCAAACCAAGGCTGAGATCTGCCTCCGATGGGTACCACAGATGATGGAATAAATAGTTCCATTCCCTGTAGCACTACATCAGTGACAGAGTCAGTAATAGCGCTGGGATCATCCGGCGAGAAGCAAACCCGCCCCCATGGGTAGGAAGCAAAGAAAGACCGCATTCCGTCCCAATCCGCCGACCTGTATTGCCAAACACGGCCGCAACCTGCAGAACGCAACCGCGAGGGGAGCGTGAGTGGCACCACACTCCGGATCAGACAATGGTCCGAAGAGCCAAGAGGGGCATCGACGGAAACCTGATATCCGTCCGGATGAGAGGTCAGCAGAAGGTCCAACAGGGAAGGTGTATGATCCTCAACATCTGGAATCCGCGTAGGCGATGTAACCAGTTGTGTCAGACCATATGCCAAGGCAAAGACATAAACAGATCTTCCCGCATGATCGGTTAAACGTGAACCGAGCCATTCGGCGTGGTGGGCGTTAAAATCGCCAAGGATCACGATCTCTGCGGATGGGACCTGTTGTAGCAAGGAATCTGTAGCCATTTGGACGTGGTCGATGAGTCGGTCCGTTTCGGCATTACCGCTATGGGACCTATAGAGGCATACGTAGACGCGCGGATGGTCGTCGCTGTCTACGCGTAGCCAAAGGATGGACAGGTCCGAACCTTCAAGACTGCCGAGGCGTCGAGAACAGATGTCCTCTCTGACATACATGCAAATTCCAGCCCGAGGCACAAAGGAGTGCTCCAATTTGTACCCCTGGCAGGAGAGATACGAAGTATCAGCCGGAGAGAACACCTGCGTCTCGGTCAGAAAGAGCAAGGCCGGCTTCGCCGTCTCAAGATGGTTGTGGACGGCGTTTAGGTTCGAGTGAAGTCCCCTGATGTTGCAGAAATTCACGGATAGCGTGGCAGGGGTCGCCTTGGTCTTGTTGCTCAGTTTGCCCCGAGCAGTTATTGTGTTGAGCGGAATTTTGCCCCCCCCCCCAGAATACGCGGGGCAGCCTGAGCACCCACGCTCAGGAGTGGAATAGCATGGTCGTGGATGCTCAGCGAGGGATTCTCCAGGGGTACTGGTACCCTCCTGGGGTAGTTTATGACGTAATTCCGCTACCATGTTGATGGGGGGGGGGGGGGGAAATTGGGCATCCGGTCACCTGCACTCACCAGACGAAACGCGGAAGCAGAGCTTCCACTTCACGCCGGTATTCTGTGAGGTCGTGGTACTAACCCGGCTCGAGCCGGCCCATACGTGCAACAGCAAAAGCTGCTGCAAGGCTCTACCACCGTTGAAATAATATAGAATAATAAATATAGAATCTCCTCGTTTGAACTTGGTTAAAACGCGTAAAGTATGTCTGAAATAAACAAATATAATATTTTTGGTCCAAGATCTTCATCATCATTACAGTCCATCAGAAGTTCATTGTTGAAAATAGAAATAATCCATAGATGTTTACGAAAGACGATCATGAATCACCAGGATCCATCGATGGCCTTGATATTTCATCACATCTGGTGGTCATTCTGTCTACTGGGAGAGTTGCCTAAAACTAAAGTTGCTAGCACGAGGCGTCTTCTTCTTTGTGTTATACGGCCGGATCATTGCCACTTCATCCTGATAATGGACATCCTCGTTTCTAATTTTGTCACACAGAAAAACTCCAAGCATAAGCGCGCTGAGTGACTTTGAACTTCCTCATACATCCAGTGGTGAAGGACTACGTTTTGTATGTTTATTTTTTATAGGATAAGGGTGACGCACAACAAACGCGCACAAATTCCACCTGATGGTAAGCTTGTGGCCGATAGATATCTACATCTATTCTGGACTACGAATAAAAATGCAGGTGCGTTATCACCCGTGAGAACTAAGATGGAATGCCTCATTTGGGTCAAAATGGGTCTTCGGTTTTCTAAACTCACCATACGAAACACAGCAGCGTTAAACTGCTAATTTACGCTGGTATTCTGTGATTGCGTAGGCCTTCCCCGGTCAAGATGAGCTATTCGTCCTACAAATATACTATTAATATAGCTGCAGCATCCGAATTGTGTCAAATAAGACTTGCTCTCGGAGTGACTGGGCCGAAATTCAGAATGTAATGTACTTAAAATATTGTTGGACTTAAGATAATAAGATTGTGAACAATATGTTCTAGTACTTTAGAGAGGAATAGTAATACAGATAAGGTTCGAAATTTACAAGGTAATATAGGGTTAGCAAAAAGATAATGAAAAATTAAATATGTTAGTAAGAACTGGGAGAATAAAAGGTTAAATCATAGATATCACTGTGTTGAAGCGCCTGTCAAATTATATTAGCAGTTCTCATGCCAATATTAGTCCGTAAGCTGTGTAGGTATGTTTAAAAAATGTTGTACCGGTCGTCGTTGTAAAATTTAGAGATCAAGTAAAGGTCGATTGAGCAAATTACTGCATTTTATTATTAAAAAGAGATCAAATTCCTATTCATGGTCCTAAATCGAAGCCGGATTTGAAAAAACGTAATTGGACAAGATATTATTTAGTGGAATACGCTTGGGAAGTCTTAAATATTCGTTGTGGAAATACCACCGAGGGAGTGAAGATATTTAACCAAGAAATCTGGAGTCTTAGCCCCTTAGATATTGGACTATTATTTAATTTATTTAACCCAGCACTCATTATCAGGTAGTATTTTGTGTAAATCGACTGCTAATTTATCAGGTTAGTACCAAATTACCTATAAAATAATTACGTATAACTTAAAGTATTTAATCGGCTAAAATTCATTTAATATTGTTTTATATAGTTTCTAATAACCGTCAAATCATGATTAAATCAAATTATAAAGCTTAGTTAAATTATATTGACGATATTATAATTTTTTTTTCTCTTTATTGGTTTAAACTGTTTTTTAAAAAATAAGTCAAGAGAGTGTATAATTGAAAAAATTGCATAATATTATTTATTACATACTAAGGCATACCTGTGAAGCTGTTTGATGGTCTGAATTGTATTTGTTACCCTTAATTGTTGTTAATTATAAAGTTAAATATCAAGGTAGTACATGTACCATTTTGTTTAATTATTTAAGAGTTTGAAAAATAAGTAAGGGAATTAGTTTTCATTTCTTTACAACTGTAAGCAAAATTGTATAAAACTACTTATGAATTATATTTTATAAAATATAAACTTCTTTTTTGTATAAATTTCAGGCATTTGCACTAGTCTCCCAACACCAGCCAGCATGCCAGAAGATAAGGAGCAAATTAGGAAACGAGCTAGTTACAAGGGACAAATAACAGCCTTTTCAAATTATTTAAATTCACTGAAGGTATCTTCATTGGCTGCTACTGAGGTAAATGAGTTGCAATTACGTATTAGTAGGATTGAGTCAATGTATGAACGATATGATGAGGTACAATTATCCATCGAGTGTAATACTGATAATATAGACGCCCAGATATCAGAACGAACTGATTTTGAATCCCTGTATTTTAAATCGCTTTCTCTTGCAAAAAGGATCTTAGCAGATTGCATTAAGTCAGATGACGTAAGCAGTGACGGTGGCTCTCATTCCGGCAATCATAAATTTGTTAAACTGCCCACTATTCAACTACCTAAATTTAATGGTTCTTATGATAATTGGTTAGAGTTTCATGACACGTTCATGAGCCTCATACATTCAAATGACGAGATAGATGACATAAATAAGTTTCACTATCTGAGAGCGTCGTTGGAAGGGCCCGCTGCTGTGGTAATACAGTCAATCGAATTCTCGGCAGCTAATTACACCGTCGCATGGACTATATTATGTGATAGATATGATAATAAAAGACTACTAATTCAAAATCACGTGACAGCCTTATTTAATATAGCACCAATTAATAAAGAATTGTCTGTCAACTTAAAACGTCTTATTGACCAAATAAATAAAAATTTACGTGCACTAGAATCTCTCGGTGAGCCAACTAAACAATGGGACACACTTCTCATTCATATTATTACTCAAAAATTAGATGCTAAGACATATCGTGAATGGGAAGAGTCTAAAGGTCGTTTGGAGAAAGATACACCTATTACGTTCGATATATTTTTGATGTTTTTAAAAAATCGAGCCGATTTAATCGAAACACTAGAAATGTCTAATTCTGGTGCTACTAACCGTTTAAATTCTTCTATAAAATATGCTCCAAAAGTTAAGGCAATGGTTTCAGTGCGGGATACCGGTAATAAAAACGGTTCGGCCTTTTCCGCCAAACTGTGTCCTAAATGTAAGGGTGACCATAAGTTAAGCAGTTGTCCTCAGTTTCTTGGATTAAGTAACGATGTGCGTCTACAGTTACTGCCAGAGTATAAAGTATGTTTCAATTGTCTTAATTCAGGACATTATGCAAATCACTGCAAAAAGCCAGGATGCAAAATATGCCACCGAAAGCATAACACTCTCGTGCACGTCGCAGATTACCAGTCAAAACCAATTACAGATATTAATACATCTAACACGAGTAGTGGTAATAATAAGCCCGTTATGCAAGGTCATTTCGAACAAACAAACAGTTCGACAGGCTCACAGTTGTCATCCAATTCTAACGCACATCTGTCATTATCCGCAAAGGTAGGCACTGCATCGTGTAGTGAACAAGGCGACGTATTGTTATCGACGGCATTAATTAAAGTTATAGGTAAGAATGGTTGTCCATATATTGCTCGTGCTATTCTTGATAGTGGCAGTAACGCTTGTTTAATAACTGAAGAGAAAGAAAGAAAGAAAGAAAGAAAGAAAGAAAGAAAGAAAACATTTATTGCTCAAATACGCCACATGTACATTTAAACCATAAACATAAAAAATACATAGATAGTAAAAAGAAAAAAAGAAAATAAAAAAAAAAAAGAATACAAAAAAAAATATTAAACACATCACACATTTTACGCACACAAGTGTGTGTGGCGTACACGGCAAACAGACCGCACTCAGCTTAATGCCGCAGTCGATACGAGACTACAGCGCTGGTTTTCAGTGGGCCTGTGAATTAAGTGACGCACGGACGTTCACACCGTCATTGATAGACTAATAATAATTAACATAGATTACATGAATGAACTAACTGGATCTAGTACAAAGAATGTCCGAAATTTTTTTTTTAAAAAGTATTGTTATCACCATAAGAGTCATGTATCTATGAGGTATTAGTTGTGAATAATATGAAAGAAGAAACACTAAATGATGGCATCCTACAAAAATATTTTCTCACAGGTATGTAATCATAACCATAATCTTAAGCAACAATATTATCACTAGAAACAATATTTTAGTAAAGTCACTAATGATTGCACGTTAAACATATACTTGTATCATAGTTATAATTAATAGCATGAAAAACGCTTTTATTTCAGCATTTAAGTACCAAAAAATGAAAAATAAAGTACTATGCACTCTTATGCTTTCCGTATGACCCCGCCGGACAGCGCTAAGTGTCTGTAATTATTTAGGTAGGTAAATATCAAGCCATAGCTTTTTGAACAATAATTAGGTGAGTTTTATATTTTATTTTAAATGTATTTAATGTTTTCAGACTACGAAGCGGTGGCGGCAGGTTATTCCAGCATTTAGAGGCAGAGTATTTGAAACTTCCACGAAAGGCGATGGTACGATGGTAGGGTACAACCAAAGAGTAACATGACGCGCGAGTGATCTTTGATTGTACGTCGCGAGACCACACTAATTTGTGATAAAGATAAGGTGGTACATTATATTTAATTAATCCAAATAGAAATGTGGCTAGGTGGTGTTCTCGCCTATACTGCATTTTTAAAATATTGTGCTCGTTTATGTACGGCGTGACGTGAGCGCGTGGAGGTATCTTAAAACAAAATCTCGCACAAGCATTCTGCACCCTCTGGACAAGTTTCTTGCTATGCACAAGCAGACGAGGGCCATACACTATATCCATATAATTAAATTTAGACAGAATCAAAGAATCGCACAGTCTTATCCGCATATCGGTATTTAGGCAATTTCTAATTTGATATAATACTTTTAACCTATAAAAACATGTTCTTGCAGTGTTTATTATGTGACTTTCAAAGCGTAACTTGTCATCTATCAACAAACCCAAATTACGAGCCTCAGTCACGCGTTCAATTCGTTCGCTCCTTATGGTTACTTTAGCATCATGTTTTGCTATTTTTTGTATTTGCTGAGCCGTACCTAGAATCATATATTTAGACTTGCTTCCATTAAGGACTAATGCGTTCGAATCTGACCAAGCTGCAATTCTTTCGAGATCGTCATTTAATTTTTCCACCGCTAATTTAGTCTCCCCCGGTTTACAGGGTATATATATCTGTGTATCATCCGCGTACATATGGTATTTGCAATGCTTAATACAATTTGTTATATCCGCACAATACACGGCAAACAAAATAGGTCCTAGGATAGATCCCTGCGGAACGCCTTGTTTGACAGCCTGAGCGTTCGAAATGACTGGTAACCCATTTTCGTCTGATATTTCTACTTGCTGTATACGATGCTCGAAATAACTTTCGAACCATTTTATCGCAGATATGTCGAAACCGTAGTAATGTAATTTAGACAAAAGCAATGGCACATTAAGACAGTCGAATGCTCTGGAAAAGTCTAGCAAGGCTAAAATCGTTCCTTTGCCACTGTCTATATCTGATAGTATATCGTCGACAACATTTATCATAGCGGTTGACGTACTGTGGTGTTTTCTAAACCCTGACTGAAGACTGGGAAGCACATCGTTAGTTTCTAAGTATATTCTTACCTGCTCAGCCACGACTTTCTCCAGGATTTTTGATACACAGGGGAGTATACTAATCGGGCGTATGTCCTTCATGGTAATAGGATTTGAGTTTTTGGGTATAGGTCTGATGAGTGCGTGCTGCCATTCTGAGGGATATGTTTGCGTTGTAATTGATTTATTAATTATCTCCGTAATAACAGGTATTGTTACGGGAAAAGACATTTTTAACATATCCAAGGAAATACCGTCTGCACCCACCGCATTTGACTTTAATGACTGTGTTATTTTCACAATATCACTTTCCTCAATTGTCTTCAGTTTGAATACATTTGAGACTTTGACGTGTGATTTAAAGAATGTCATATATGAAATAGGAACTTGATTATTTCCTGGCACATTTAAAAAGCTTGTATTAATCGAATCGGGGTCGTTGAAAATATGGTGAGGCAGCTCCGGCTTAGTTTTTAACCTAACGTTTTTTTTTATATGTGACCATACGATGCGAGTATCTTTTTGATTATTTATAAAAAAATTGTAGTAAGCTTTCTTTTCTCTTATTAATGCTTGTGCAACATAGTGTTTGAGCTCTTTATAAAGTAATTTTTGGCCTGCTGTACCACCTGACTTACGTGCGACAACACCTGCTTCATCTCTGACTTTCATCATTTTTTTTATATTATAAGTAATCCAAGGATATTGGAAGTGTTTTAATGATTTTCTACGTACGGGCGCATGAGTGTTAAATAATGTTTTTAACATAGTATTAAACAATGATACCATGTCATTGACGCGATCCAATGTTTTGAAACTTGTCCAATTTAAAGACTTTAAATCTAATAGGAACTGTTCATTATCAATCGCATGCAAATTTCTACGCGATATAATAATTGGTTTTGGTTTCGGTTTTTTTATATTTAATTCGCAGCAAATAAATGCATGACCGCTTAGTTCCGGTATATGATTCACAGAAGTGAATGATTGTTGGATGTCTGTACATACTAGGTCTATTAAAGTTTCACTGTATTCCGTGAAGTGGGTAGGCTCAGTAACACACTGATTTAATTTATAACATTGTAAAAAAAATTTTCAACTTCTTACAGTTATTATCCATATCATTTAATAAATTTATATTGAAATCGCCTAATAAAACTACATTATTACACCATGATAATGTTCCGATAGTTTCCGATAAAGCATCGAAAAAAATGTCAACACTCAACCACGGCGGTCTGTAAGCAGTACCAATTATTAATTTTGTACCGTTAATTGTTAGTGCAAGCCACATTTGCTCTACGAGTGGGGCTGGGGGGTGCGGTAGTGTGCGGACTGCAATGCCCTGACGTATGTAGAAGCCCACTCCACCTCCGCGCGAGCGCACGTCGGAAGGGCGAGGAACGTGACGTAATCTATAACCGGGCACCGCAGGCGAGCGCCCCTCTTCGCCCTCTCGCAACCAGGTTTCATTAATCGCCATTATGTCGACAGAATAACGATCCATAGCTACGAGAAATTCGTCATGTCCTGTGCCAAGCGATCCCACATTAAGTAAGCCTAACTTAAGATTATGTTTAGAATTGAATGAATGAGATAATAGTCAAAAATACTATACTTGTGCAGCAACGAAGTGAGAAAAGATACCTACGAAGAGTGCTCTTAAGATTATGATACGCTAATATACTTTTTATGAAGCTCAATGTTTTAAAAATATATATAATGTAATTAATCATCAATAGAGTAGAATTATTATTATTATAACTTAAACATTTTCCCTTAAAAACACTGAGATATGTAACTGTTTGAACACGAATTAATGGTTTTAATTGTAAATAATTATAAGTAAACATGAAATTAGTAATTAGAAACTCGGCCCTTACCATCGCACCATCATAGCCATAACAGCTGTAAATGTTTGTATACATAACATTATGAATAATTAAAAATATGGTTATAACAAATCTTAGTAGTAATAATTTTCTTATAATCAATATATTTAGACTTATATCGTTTACCCTATGCAGAGCTGCTAATGCAAACAATATTTGACTGAAAAACACGATTAAAGTCATCGTCTGTGCGGATGCAGTAAACCGGTTTGTCCTCTGCTTGGCGAACGTAGACACGACCCCTTCTTGTCCAGGAGTAGCGCCACGAAAGCTTTCGACAGGCTTCACGGACCCTATGGAATAGCTGCCGATTATTCCTCGTCAGGCGCTCATTTACGTAGAGGCGTTGGGGCGAGGAGGCCAGCCCGATGTCCGCAGTAGTGATTGAGCGACGCACGCGAGCAGCGCGCAGCAACTCGTCACGCAGGCTACGCCGCGCCAGCCGTACCACCACGCGGCGCGCTCGTATCGCTACGCCTCCTCCCGTACTAGCGCTCAAAGACAGTGGCGACGCTCCAACACGCTCCGCAAAGACGACGTCCCGTTCTTCCAGTGGTACCCCTAGCCTTACTGCTAGAACAGATATGGTGTGGGTGATATTCTCCCCCTTCTCCTCAGGTAAATGTCCGATCTCAAGATCCGAAAGCAGTGCCTCTTGATCCCGGTCATTGAGCTCCTGCTTTAATAAATTAACTGTTTTCTCTAACTCATTGACCTCCACTTTGGTAGGAGTATGCATTTGCTCGATTACCTCCAGCCTTCGTTCAAAGCCATTCATTCGCTCTGTGAAGCATGCAACGGATGTATGGAGTTCTGCCATTTCCTTACGGAGTTCTCGCATCTCGACCATGCAGGCAACAAGTTGGCGGCTAAGCTCTCGTGCAGGGGAATCATCATCGTTCAAAGCAGTCTTCTGAGTTCCAACGCTGCATGGCGGGCTCCTGATCACTTGAGGTTCTTGCGGGGTGTTTCCGGAGATACCTCTTACAGGGGTACAGCTGTTATCACCCTTTCTTGACTTTTTTTTGCATTCCGGGCACACCCAATCTTTGCTTATCGTTGTTCCATCAGACACCATTAGACATGCCCTATGAAATATATTTGGACAGACTGTACAACCAACGCCACCTGTCGACGAGAGGAATTTGCCGCAAGCTCCGCACTTTGCCATATCGTATTTGTTTTAATTACTAATTAAATGCCGAAAGATGTCGTTAATGTTATTGTTCCTTACTGCTCACCAGATGGTTCTGAGGTACTGCCTACCCTCCACTGAGATTTAATGAAAGGAGACAATATTAATTACACAGTGAAATAAACACAATTTTTTTACACTATTACTTATCCACTGCAATCCACAACGATAACACAGCTCAGTTAAGATATCCGAACCTTAATTTTGACACAAACAAGTGAAATTATACTCAAAAACTATTTTTACGAAGAAAAAATACAACAGCTTAAGTTGACTGTATGCCGTCCGTCACGTCACCTGAGTTATATCAAAGTTATAGTTATATCAAAGGCTAGGTTTGCCCGCTCAAAATGTAAATCAGTCGGTAGTCGGTATTAATAATGCTTCGGCACACATCAAGAAGATTTGTAAGGTATCGATAAAATCATTGAATGATAACTTCTCTAGTAATCTTCATTGTTTTGTCCTACCATCAATAACCCAAAATGTACCTACTAGATATGTTAATTTGTCAAACTTAAAAATTCCATCTAATATTTCTCTGGCAGATCCTAATTTTCACTCACCTGCTCCCGTTGACATGCTTATAGGTGCTGATGTCTTTTGGGACTTAATAGGAACGCAGAGATTAAAATTAGGGGACGGTCAGCCGATTCTTTGTGAAACTAGCTTAGGATGGTTAGTATCAGGTCCGATAGATTATAGATATGTAAAGAAAGGGGTTAACTTTATTAAATGTAATTTTACAAGAATATTTCAAGATGAGGCTAGTAAAGATTTAGATGAAGATATACAAAAACAATTAGTACGCTTCTGGCACCTCGAAGAGGTAAGCCCTGCGTCTCTTTATTCAAACGAAGAAAAATTATGCGAAGAACACTTTTTAAAAAACACCACGCGACTGGCAAATGGTCGATTTTGCGTGAGGATACCCTTAAAACATAATCCTGACGTATTAGGTGATTCTTGGCCACGAGCTAAAAAGTGTTACTATCGCTAGAGCGCAGGTTAGCAGGTCAATCTCAGGTCTATGAAATGTATAAAGAATTTATGTCAGAGTATGAAAGTCTGGGTCATATGGAGAAATGTGAGAATGATAATTTACCACGTAAGATGCATTTTATACCACATCACGGTGTGCTTCGGGAAAGTAGTACTACTACTAAATTAAGAGTCGTTTTCAATGCTAGCAGTCCGACTTCTTCGGGTGTTTCCTTGAATAATATACAGATGGTAGGTCCCGTGGTACAGGACGACCTTTTGTCCATTCTTTTACGCTTTCGGCTACACAAATACGTTCTCACAGCTGATGTTGAGAAAATGTACCGGCAAATAGTCATTCATCCCGATGACCGCTATTTGCAACAAATTGTCTGGCGTGATAACCCTTCAGAACAGCTTCAAGCTTATCAACTTAACACCGTGACTTACGGCACCTCTAGTGCTCCCTTTTTGGCAACTAGGTGCCTCCAACAATTAGGCTTAGAGTGTACCGATGACAAGGTTGCTCAAGTGATCATTCACGATTTTTACGTTGATGACTTGCTAACGGGAGGGGATGATATTAACGAGGTTACAGATTTGCGCCGGAAAGTGACTTCCACACTTGCATCAGCTCATATGGTTTTGCGAAAGTGGAAGTCGAATGAATCTCAACTGGTTAGTGAAAATGATATTTCTCCGCTTGATTTGAATATTGGTGGCTTTGAACCGACTAAAACTTTAGGCCTTGGTTGGCAATCACATACTGACCAACTTTGTTTCCCTATAGGAGGGCTATTCTCAGGTAGAACAAAGCGTGATATGTTATCTGTGATTTCTCAGATTTTTGATCCACTAGGACTTCTATCTCCCTGTGTAATTAAGATGAAAATGCTTCTTCAACAGTTGTGGCTGCTCAAGCTGTCATGGGATGAGCAGTTGACGCCAGAAATCAGCAAGATGTGGGCTGAGATAATAGTCGATTTACCTAAATTAAATACTCTACGTATTCCACGTCGTGTTATTTGTGACTCGCCTAGTTTGTTTGAATTTCATATTTTCTCGGACGCTTCTGAGCGAGCATATGGCGCCTGTTTATAGGTGCGTAGTGTTAATGATCAGGGTGAGGTTTTAATTCAATTATTGATGGCGAAAAGTCGTGTCGCGCCGCTTAAACCTATAACAATCCCAAGACTGGAACTTTGTGGTGCACTTGTTGGAGCTCGCCTTTACCAAAAGGTTGTAGCATCGCTGAGACAACAGGCTAAGCGCACTTTCTTTTGGACAGATTCGTCCATCGTGTTAGGATGGTTAAAGGTGTTACCTAGCAAGCTACAACCCTTTGTCAGAAATAGGGTTGCTGAAATATTAGAGAAGACTGGAAATTGCGAGTGGAGGCATGTCCCAACAGAGTGTAATCCGGCCGATCATATTTCTCGCGGTGTGAGTTGTAAGGATATTTCATCCATGAGTAAGTGGTGGTCAGGACCTGAATTTTTAAAGAAAGAGGTCTCTCACTGGCCTGCAAATTTCTTAAGTATTAATCACGAGTTGCCTGAGATTAAATCGTCAAATGTTATCCTCCACGGAATACTTCATTCTAGCAACAATGAAGATTTAGGTGGGAATAAATTAATTGAATTTAAACGCTTTTCTAAATATACTAGATTAAATCGGACCGTTGCTTATGTGCTGCGTTTTATTAATAATTGTAGAAAGCAATCCGTTCACGGTCCTCTAAGCAATCAAGAGTTGCAAACCGCACTCAATGTTATTATAAGAATATCTCAGAGTGAATCATTTGAGGAATACACCATGTTAATTAAAAATAAAAGTTTACCCACTAAAAGTCCGTTGCATAAATTTAATGTATTTCTCGATGATAATAAAATAATGCGTGTTGGAGGGCGTCTTGAAAATTCCGATTACTGTTATGAGAAAAAACATCCCATACTTATACAGTCCACTCATTATTTTACCAAATTGCTCTTCAATTATGAGCACATAAGGTTAATGCACGCGGGACCACAGCTAATGTTGGCCACTATAAGAGAGATGTACTGGCCGATTAGAGGTCGTAATTTGGCCAGATCTTGTTATCGACAATGTGTAAGATGTAATAGAATGAAAGGAAAAACCATCTCTCCAATAATGGGCAACCTACCACACCAACGCATCCTTTCTGGTTTTCCAGTTCAAAATATTGGACTAGACTATGCGGGACCAATTCAATCTGTTTCTCGCCATGGCCGTGGTTGTAAAATTGTAAAGGTGTATATAGCTATTTTTATTTGCTTCGCGACTAAGTCAATTCATCTTGAATTAGTGGGTGATTTAACTAGCAATACCTTCATATTAGCTTTGCGCAGATTTATGTCTAGAAGAGGGAAACCTCTTAATATTTATTCGGATAATGGTACCTCCTTTGTAGGCGCATACAATGACATTTCAAAATTTATTAGGACGTATTGTAATTCTTTATCTGAGGTAATGGCAAATGAAGGAATTAATTTCCATTTCATACCGCCTTATTCTCCCCATTTTGCTGGGCTTGCGGAGGCTGGTGTCAAATGCATTAAATATCATTTAGTTAGAGTGCTGGGCAATTGTAATGTGACTTACGAGGAACTAAATACCACATTAATACAAATTGAGGCTATACTTAACTCCAGACCACTCACACCTTTGTCAACGAATCCTGAAGACTTGCTACCACTAACGCCCGGTCATTTTTTGATTGGACGCCCCTTGACTTCCTTGCCGACACCAGACTATAAAGATCATTCCGTAAGCTCTTTAACCCGATTTCAACGAATAGAACAATTACGTCAACATTTTTGGGCTAGATGGAGCAAGGAATATATATCAGAGCTTCAACTGCGGATGAAATGGCGTTCCTGTAAAGGCTCTTTGAAGTTAAATTCACTGGTACACCTAAAAGAGGAGAATTCACCGCCATTAAAGTGGAAGATGGGTCGCATCGTCGCAGTCCATCCAGGCTCGGACGGCGTATCAAGGGTGGCGGATATCAAAACATCGACTGGTATAGTTCGCCGATCATTTAGCAAAATTTGTCCGCTTCCTGAACCTGAAGAATCTGGTTGAAAGGTAGACTTTCAACGCCGGGGGGCATGTTGAAGCGCCTGTCAAATTATATTAGCAGTTCTCATGCCAATATTAGTCCGTAAGCTGTGTAGGTATGTTTAAAAAATGTTGTACCGGTCGTCGTTGTAAAATTTAGAGATCAAGTAAAGGTCGATTGAGCAAATTACTGCATTTTATTATTAAAAAGAGATCAAATTCCTATTCACTGTGGAATAAATTTTATAACGATACGATAAAATTTCTTCCACAGAAGATATGGATAGCACTGAACGCTTTACTTTATCTACTGACACTAATACAAATTCATATTGGGAGAAATGTTGCAAAGGTTGCCGACACTATTCCGAAGATATCCCGGACGTCAGTCTGAGCGAGATTAGAATGGCTCTCCAGCACCTTAAAAACGGTAAGGCCCCAGGCAAGAATGGAATTACAGCGGAGCTTCTGAAAGCGGGTGGAAAACCGGTACTTGAAGTCCTTCAGAAGCTCTTTAATTCCGTCCTCCATGGTGGCATTACACCGAAAGCGTGGAGCAGAGGTGCGGTGGTCTTGTTCTTCAAGAAAGGTGACAACGCTCTCTTGAAGAACTACAGACCGATTTCCCTTCTGAGCCGCGTCTACGTGCTGTTTTCGAGAGTCATTACGAATAGTCTCGCGCGCAGACTTGACGACTTCCAGCCTCCCGAACAAGCCGGTTTCCGAAAGGGCTTTAGCACCATTGACCACATACATACCCTTCGGCAAATTGTACAGTAGTCCGAAGAGTACAATTTGCCACTATGTCTGGCGTATGTGGACTATGAGAAAGCCTTTGATTCCGTCGAAATTTGGGCGGTGCTGCAGTCCCTTCAGCGGTGCCAAGTTGACTGTCGGTATATCGAAGCGTTGAAGTGCTTGTACAGTAGGGCTACGATGGCTATCCGAGTACAGAACCAGAGTACGAAACCTATCCAATTGCAGAGAGGTGTAAGACAGGGTGACGTCATATCCCCGAAACTCTTCACCGCTGCATTGGAAGACGTTTTCAAGCTTCTGGACTGGAAAGGATACGGTATCAACATCAATGGCGAGTACATCACTCACCTTCGATTTGCCGACGATATAGTCCTTATGGTAGAATCGCTGGAAGACCTAAGCACTATGCTCAATGACCTCAATAGTGTTTCCCAACGGATAGGTCTTAAGATGAACATGGACAAAACTAAGATCATGTTTAATGTCCATGTCACACCTATGCCGGTAGTTATTGGAAACACTAAGCTCGAAGTTGTTGACGAGTATGTTTACCTGGGACAAATAGTCCGACTAGGTAATTCCAACTTCGACGGAGAGGTCAATCGACGGATTCAACCCGGTTGGGCAGCGTTCGGGAAATTACGGCACATCTTTTCGTCAGGTATACCTCAAACCTTGAAAACGAGACTGTACACCCAGTGCGTGTTGCCAGTGATGACATACGGAACTGAGACGTGGTCCTTCACTGCTGGCCGGATGAGGAAGCTCAAGGTCGCTCAGCGAGCTATGGAGAGGGCTATGCTCGGAGTTTTTCTGCGTGATAAACTTAGGAATGAGGATATCCGCAGTAGAACCAGAGTAACCGACATAGCCCAACGGATTAGTAAGCTGAAGTGGCAATGGGCCGGCCATATAGATCGAAGAACCGACAACCGATGGGGAAGAAAGGTTCTCGAGTGGCAGTCTCGTACCGGTAGGCGAAGTGTAAGGCGTCCCCCCACGAGATGGAGTGACGACCTGGTAAGACATGCAGGAAGTCGATGGATGCAGGTGGCTCAGGACCGTGCTTTGTGGCATTCTTTGGGGGAGGCCTATGTTCAGCAGTGGACTTGTGAAGGGCTGTAATGATGATGATGATGATGATGTTGCAAAGGGCATCTGGATAATTCTTGCAAGATTTTAGCTTTTATAAATGAAGATAAGGAAACAGGTGGAAAGGAAAAATTTTGATTCAGAAAATATATCAAGATTTCCGATAGATAGTGTAGAGTGTTTGCCAATGCTGACTGTTTTGAGAAAACTCTAGTATTTTCCTGAACCGCGATTTGAAATGAGTAATAAAAGTAGCGCCTTTTAGCATCTCTACACAGACGATTGCAGCGTTACGCAATATCTTAAACTTAAATATTTCAAATGAAGCTAACGGGCCAAAATTTGGCAAACGCATTCGATTGAAGATAACTTAAATTCCGACATTTTTAATACAATATGGCGGACGTAACAAAATAGCGATATATCATTTCCACAGCAACCCTTATGATATTGGTATCAAATTAAAGAAATTGATGAGTGAAACTCAATAAGTAAAGTGATGTCATTCTAAATACAATATGGTGAACGTCTTATATGACAATGCAAAATTATTATGATATAAAGTTGATCTGATAACGCAGCTAGAATATGGCCATGGCTAAATAGGTGGAAAACAAAATGGCCGCTATACCAATTTTAAAGAGTTCAGCAAATGTTGGGGATATGTTGTTAGTACTCGAACAAATGTTGTAGGGAACAACAAGGGTCAACTGATGGCAATGAAAATAAAAATCAAGATGGTAGATCTAAGTTTGCGATCAAAAACTTAGTTGCTACAATCCGCCTGTATGTTTTTTATTCCGGGTTTTTAGGGAGACCCCGTAGTATGTTTTTTTTTTCTCCACATTGATATGGTTATCAAAAGAACAAGATGAACCCTTTGTTCGCTAAAAAGAAAATGAATAAAAGTGTGTACTACTGACTGGCTAAACGGTAAGACTAAGCGGGGTCATGTTTTAACTAATATCAACCTACATCCTGGGCAAACTCTAGCGTCTAACAAATTCTAGCGCTCAAACAAGATGGTCGCCATACTAATTTTAAAGACGTAAAACCTGGAGATAAAAAAAATCAAGATGGCGTTCTTTACAAATTTATAACTGTATTCGCGTATTATATACTTTCTTTTTCTTTCTTTAAAAAAAACGTTACCCCTACACTAGGATTTTCTCCTGTATGGTGGAGGCAGTTTACAAACACAAATTGCACAAGGACAAACATCCAGACCCGGAACAATTATTTGTAGGCCATACAAATACTTGTCCGTGCGGGATATTTCCTCGTCGTCAGTGATATAAGATATCGTTTTTACATTGTTGTATTACACCACACTTTTAAATTAATATAATTACAAATATGTATTGTGTAAAAAAAAAGTCTAAAAATAATGTTTCATTTTGATTTTAATTAAAAAGTTATTATTTTCATTGTGTGTGTTCATATTAATTCTGCGAAATCCAATATAAACTCACGGAATTATATAATATCCATGAATTTTCCTGAGTACTTTTTTTTTAATAATAAAAATGTAAACATCAATTACATTTACACAAGCAACCAAAAATATACGGCGAATTTTAATTAAAAGCTTATCTACTACACCCTTGTCATATCGCTGTCGGATTACATGTACTAGACAAGTCGAGTAGTATTTGCTTAAACCGGATATGTTTAAAAGTTAATGAATCGTGAATTAACTCTTTTTTCAGTTCGTGGTATGTTTGTTATTCGTATATTAATTAATTTTTATATTTTTTATTGTTATCTTCAAATTTATTTTTGATGAAAAATAAGAAAAGTTCATTTATTTGTGTAACTAAGACTCATATTTTGTTCGTATTTATACAGTACAGTAAGATATTGTTTAACTTTCTTTTGAGATTTCATCGCAATAGCTACTAGGGTAGTGATTTGATTTCATTTCCAACTCTGCAATTATATTCATAGTATAAATTTATCACAATATACATATAATATAACCGAATTTAGCGAGAAACTGCAATCTGGCGAATAAGTAATGGATTAAAGAATGGGATTTCGATAACCAATTATGTCATAAGGAAAAAGAAATGTTAGTGAAAATTTTTCTTCGATAATAATTACTATGAATTTTAGGCAAAAGTCATGACAGCTAGTTCAACATTGAAATTTTCAAGTGTTGGCGTTACTGATATCTCGATGTGATGAAAAGCGAATTCTATTGTAGACTTTGCCCCTAATATAAAAAATGTAAACGAGTAAAAT
This sequence comes from Parnassius mnemosyne, assembly GCA_963668995.1. Taxonomy (NCBI): domain Eukaryota; kingdom Metazoa; phylum Arthropoda; class Insecta; order Lepidoptera; family Papilionidae; genus Parnassius; species Parnassius mnemosyne. Next base: position 56,490,701 of record CAVLGL010000001.1, read on the forward strand.
GAAAGTACAACATGAAAATTAAACAATATTGCGGTAATGGATGATTAGTGTTAATTGTTGTGTACTAATAAAAGTAGTAAAAAAAGTTTATTATATTTATAATAACTTAACAGAATATTTGTTAACCAAATGCTTAGATTATAAGATTATTTTGTACCGATGATATATCACATTTTTGAATCGATTTCTAAGAAAAAACTAGTAAGTTTTTAGCCAAGAATGCTTGTAATGTTGAGCGCCACCAATTAATGCCTGGTAAATAGAAAAAACTAGTTGTCACTAGCGCCCTATTGTATCGAGTGGGAGAACTAAGAGACTCCTGCTAGACATTTCCATGGAATAAATTTCTATAACTATAGACACCTAGTAAATTGGGACCGGTATGTACTCGAATATTCTAGATATTTCTACAGAAGAAGATTCTTGAACTATTAGAGGCCCTATAAGGCCGGTATAGACCACGACCCGGGTTAGTGTTTAGTTGACGATACAAGCGAATATTTGAAGCGATACAATTGTGAACTAAAGTGATCAGTGGTTGAGTTGTGTTTTGTTATTAGTGTGGTTTTAAGTTGTAATTAGTGTTCCGTAATTAAAGTCTCAAAAAATAATACTGGCCCTAAAACGCTGACTTGAGGAACACCGTAAATTTTTTCCCTGTACTGAGACGAGAAGGATAGTATTTCATTTCCTATCATTTTATCAATAGTAACACATTGTCGTCGATTTGATAAATAAGATGAAATCCATTTTAGTGCTATCCCTCTAATTCCAAACGATTCTAGTTTATTTAGAAGAAAGCTATGTGTGACTAAGTCAAATGCCTTACCTGAATCAAAGAATGGTCCTGTTGTTAGTAGGTTTAGGTTTTAGTTAGGATTATTTTTATAAGATTAAAAGTTGCTAGCGTTGTAGATTTCTTTTTCTGGAAGCCGTATTGTTCTTTTTTGATTATGTTAAATCTCTCACAAAACTCCATTAATCTCTCATAAAAACATTTCTCAAGATTCAATCTAAATGAGACGAACCGTACCGGATTGTGATAGGGATCAATAACGTAACCTACCGGATACAAAAAGGTGTAAGAGGTACTCCCAAGAACGTCCGTGTGGATCGACTGGTGCGTTATTATGGGCCCAATAATGCTCGGGATGAGCATGTTTTAGGAGGGGGCAGTGTTGAACGACAACATTAATGCTTGCTGCATGTAACACTTATTACCACTAGCGCCCTCTAGTATCGAATTACTGAACTAGGAGATTCAAGGTCCTTCTAAAAATTTCCATGGAAGAACTTTCTAGAACTATCGACACTTAGTCAATAGGGACGTGTATGTACTCGAACATTCTATATGTTTCTACAGTAGAAGATTCTGGAACTCTTTGAAGGCCTATATAAGGCCGGTATCGACCGCGACTGGGATTTCATATTTATGTGGAACTTATAGCCATAAAATTAGCTTTAAACGAAAAGTAAAAGATGACTTCAAATAAGTGCTAAGATATAGATATATACTTTTGAGTGGACTGCTTAATATCACAAACTTATTATGCCATCTCTAGAGGTGCAATTTTTTATCCAAATTTATATAAGAGCACCACAGAAGTATATAATCTATTTAATAAAAAATCGCGTAACATTCATACAAAGAAACATACATTCGAATAATTGTTAAGCTCCTCCTTTTTTAAAGTAGGCTCGAAAGAATGAGCCAACTTTGTTTTTTGCAGGCGATTGGTTAGTCACCTATTACTTACTTTACAATTTTATATTTATACACATAGTTTTTTATGAAGTTTTTTTTATATAGGAGAGGGGGCAAACGAGCATGCGGCTCACCTGATGGTAAGTGAGTACCGCCGCACATGAAGAACCGCAAAACCAGAGGAATTGCAGATGCGTTGCCGGCCTTATAAAAAGGAGTAGGCTCTTTTCTTGAAAGTCCCTAAGTCGTATCGGTCCGGAAAAATCGCTGGTGGTAATCGATTCCACAAGGAAGTTGTGCGAGGAAGAAAACATCTATGTATGTGGATATGAGAACAGAAAGGGGCTGCCGCGTTACGTTAATGAACTGACTTTACCCTTCTCACAATACTTAGAAGTCGTCTTTCATACAGGTTTTTGGGTTTTAATTCACCGTAAGAAAAAACGAAAATTATGATTTGTGTGGAGCTAATGATGATTAACGGTACCCAACAACAACATATTTTATCTAGTAGAGCCATGCTTCAGCTATATTAATAATATCTCTGTAGGACGAATAGCTCAACTTGACCGGGGAAGGACTACGCAATCACAGAATACCAGCGTAAAATAGCAGTTTACCGCTGCAGTGTTTCGTATGGTGAGTTTAGAAAACCGAAGACCCATTTTGACCCAAATGAGGCATTCCATCTTAGTTCTCACGGGTGATAACGCACCTGCATTTTTATTCGTAGTCCAGAATAGATGTAGATGTCTATCGGCCACAAGCTTACCATCAGGTGGAATTTGTGCGCGTTTGTTGTGCGTCACCCTTATCCTATAAAAAATAAACATACAAAACGTAGTCCTTCACCACTGGATGTATGAGGAAGTTCAAAGTCACTCAGCGCGCTTATGCTTGGAGTTTTTCTGTGTGACAAAATTAGAAACGAGGATGTCCATTATCAGGATGAAGTGGCAATGATCCGGCCGTATAACACAAAGAAGAAGACGCCTCGTGCTAGCAATTTTAGTTTTAGGCAACTCTCCCAGTAGACAGAATGACCACCAGATGTGTTGAAATATCAAGGCCATCGATGGATCCTGGTGATTCATGATCGTCTTTCGTAAACATCTATGGATTATTTCTATTTTCAACAATGAACTTCTGATGGACTGTAATGATGATGAAGATCTTGGACCAAAAATATTATATTTGTTTATTTCAGACATACTTTACGCGTTTTAACCAAGTTCAAACGATGAGATTCTATATTCGACGCGTATGTTTTTTATTGTACTCGTATGTTCACAGAATTCTCGAATATGGCTGATTCTATGAAAATGATTATTTTTATTATAGGTTCTATTTGAAGTTTATGCTCTAGCTATTAAAACGACATTCTGATTGCAACATTAAAGTAATTTGATAAAAGCGTATGAAGTCAGCGCTTTTTTTCTTTGATACACTATGTTATACCGACTTCAGAAATTAATGTATTCTCTTTTGTTTTATAATTCAGTCTTTATTTTTTATTTTATGAGATATATTGACTTCATAAATTATTTTTACACACAATGCCTTTATGTAAAATGTTTAAGAAGAAATAAAATCACTTAATCTCTTTGACGATTTTAACCCTACATTAAACGTGGATATAGCTTTTCCTGAACGTCGGAATTCTCTCAAACATTTAAGAGCTTACCGTCATTGAAACTTTAAAATAATTTTTGTTTTCATTTAAATGTCGTTTTTTAAGTTAACACAGTCACTTTTAACACTATAAACTGGATCTTCATGATAATTGTCATCAATAACGACTACAGAATAATTTGGAAAGCTTTAAGGACCTATATTGGTATTGGCTGTATCTAGCGATTTCAGGTGTTATCTTCCATAAAAGAACCAAATAAAAAAAGCATATCAAGAGGCTGAACTATTTTACGCAGATTTGTTTGAAATGGAAAATATTATACAATTAAAACGTCTTTTGACATAATCAGTATTCCATTATCAGACTAGAAAAATTTCACTTAAGTTTATTTTAACTGTTTGTTGAATCACGGTATGAAGTGAAAAACAACACCGGTAGTTAAGCCTAATTCTTACAAAAAGTAAATATTTTACATACACTGCAAATTTTTTATAAGACTAAATCGATATAAAATACAAAAACTGCATTATAATAAATAGAAGTTCATAAGGTTGACACTGCAAAATAATATGGACGTATCCGGGTCTTATGCTCAATTTTATTATTTAACTGTCTGTGCCCACGACTTGTTCCGCTACATCATTGTTTTGTATTTAATTTGTTTTGACGTATTATTACTTTGTGCCTAATTTATTATATTTTATAAACCTCACTACTTTTCCAAGTCAAACAGTAACAGTACAGATATTATACTTATAAGGAGTATAATTTCATCATAAAACCAAAAAAAAAAACTACGGAAGAAGTTAACAAAGACTAATTTATAAAAAACATAGGATTTCTTACATTGGAAACTTCAATGACGTAAATTAATCCATCTTTCTGTTACGTCCCGGAGGTATAGTAAAACGCGGTCATGAGAAATGCCAGAAAAATCTAAGAGCTTTCGATAAACGGTGGTGTGACAATATCGGTTACGTCACAACCAGTCATAAAATATCCAGGCTGGCTACGTAAAGCGTAACGTAAGGTTTCATTACTCATGTGGTGACGTAAAAGGTCGTTTCGCATTGTAATCGTCAATCTGCCAGCCACACATGAAAATTATCGAAAAACTAACCTGCAATGAGAGGCCCAATTTTTGCTGTAGACTTTTACGAGCTGATGATGATGAAGAATAATTCATTCATGAATTATTTTGACATTTTTGTGTCATAAAGTAATTCGATAAAATTCTTCAGTCTCTGAACCCCTCCAATATTAATTTGTTTATTTTCACTGCAATGTCGTAGATGTTTCGTTTTAAAGTAATTATGGGAGTAAGCATTATAATTAAAATGAGTCGTAGTATCTCAAGGGCTAAGCTGTCGTTGTGGATTTCACAGTACTCGAGTAAATCAGGTTCGATCCCCGCTGGCAACAATGAAATATTTAACTGCAATTTTGAGTGCTGATTTATTACGTGCCCACTGGTGAAGGTGAACATCGTGAAAACATTAATAAAAATATTAAGAAGACATAATATGAAGTCCACCAACACGCATTGGTGCAGTGCGGCGGACAATTTATCGTCCTAAAACCATCTCAGAAAGAAGGGAATCAGGCTTCCCCGGCAGTGCAACGTTTATAAACATCATAACTGGTGGCGATACCGGTATCTACTACGTTCTTTTAGGAAATACATAATTTGAGCCTTGTACTATTGTAAACATTTGGAGGATATTTATTAAAAGTAAACAGTGACATCTGTCGGAAAATGTTAAAAGAATATAAAAATATTTACGGCTAACTAAATTAAAAGTAACAATGCTAATGTTTACTATAGAATTATCCATACAGGACAGACTTAAATCTAACAGATTTAAGTTTAAGTCTATTTAAGTCTGTCCGATATAAACGAAATTCTTAAAATATATTAATGATTATTTTTTTAAATATAAGATTTGTGTTAAAAATGTAGTGTTTGTCTACTTTTAAGATTTCCTACAACAAATAACAATATACACTATTATAGAACAAAATTGTAATTTTTTTTTACAAATAAGTAATATTCCGAAAATATTTTTTTTAGTTTATCTTAAAAAAGTAATACAAATCAAATCAATTTTATTGTCATCGACAGAATATAAAGTGTTTTACAACCATTTGGTAACATACAAATTAAAACTAACGGCCTCTATTTAAGTAATATAAAAGTGTGAGCACTAAGGTAGAATAAAAATAATTAAATGAAATATCATCATCATCATCATCATCTTCATAACTGTTCACAAGTCAACTGATGTACATAGGCTTACCCCAAGGAATTGATCGTTCTACGCTACTCCACATGAGAGTACGTAATTTACTTCAACCAACTATTTGCATAATTAATTTTATTTTAAACCTTTGTAATGTCGTAGATTCGGGTGAAAGGACAATAGGTCATTTATATATATTATATAGATGATCTAGATACAAAGGGTTACCGATTTTCGGAATACTTTTTTAATGTATGAGGCGGTAAATCAAAGTAGCTTTTCAAATGAAACGATTAATTGAATAAAGATCATCACATTTGTCCTTTATTCATTCATTCTTTGAACGAATATACTAATTTCATCATATCACATATTTAACTAGTTTGTACTTAAGTGTTTTTAATTATTTAAAAAAGTTTTCATTCCATCCTAACAAAAAATTTATAAAATTTGAAACATAATTGCTCAAATTGTTTTAACCACAATTTTCATGAACCATCCACTGGCTTGACATCCGTCTCTTCCACAGAAAATGATAGATAGCCATACCCGGTACTGTTATAAATTTGGCGATACATGGAGGATGGTCCAAAGTCCCCTCAGGAGTACCTTTATCCGAGAAGCATGTATGTGTAGATAATATATTGAGGTGAAAGAAGCGGATCGTGCCAAATGGAAGTCCGTAGTCTCTGCCTACCTATCTGAGTGACAAGCGTCAGAGTTGATGTTATGTTTTATTACATTTCGCTTACATTTGACTACTATATTGTATACGAAGCCGGTGCTCTTGCTAATACATCATGATGTTTTACGCAATTCATTAATGTTTTTAAAATTCCATTTTACAATATTTTGACAGTAAAATATAGGAAAACATTTTTTGCTATCAAAATTTTTAGTTTTTCACTTATGAAATAATTTAAAAATACATAAGTGACTATTTGCATGAAATTCTACCGTTCGAAAAAATAAAAGGAATTAAAAGAATAAAGGAAAAACTTATGTTTTGGTCCATCCATGTCGAAAAACCGAACGATTACTTCAGTCGAGTTCTAAAACGACTATTCCGTCTTGTTTTTATTATTGCAACAACCGATAAAGCAAATACTACAAATTGTTTCTGGGGATCTCCTTTCCTAAATGAAAAAATATCTATAACATTCCTTATGTATTAACGCTCTTGTACAAAATGAGATATTTCTATCACAAAAAAGTGTATTTAACTAGGTATTTAATTGAATTGAGTCTGTAACTATCTAGGAGTCTGAGAAGGTGACAACGCATTTGTGGTTTTCCGTTATGTTTGAAATTGGTTGTAAATTTCCATGGACTACAGTATCCACTTACCATCAGGTAGCTTCCTTTCTCAATTTGGTTTTATAAAAAATATACAATATATTCTTGGAGTTTACTTCGTAAGAATAGATTTTCATATAAAGCCGATTTTTATAATATTAATCTAGTGTTAGTAAAATGTTAAGTGGTTATGCTGCCGTTCTGCGCAACTATACTAATAAATGAACACGTCTAAAGAAAGCGTAGTATTCGTTATATTTCCCGTCGTGATAATTCGTTTAGGACAAGCAATATATATATATATATATATATATATATATATATATATGTGTGTGTGTCGGAAAGTCTATAAAATACCCGGTTGGATCGAAGTAGAATGGAGGGTATATCGAGAAACCTCTTGTGTCTGTAGTACTGTAGTATAAAGTTCACTGTAGGTGCCGTGCGCGAGAGATTCCGCTCAAGTGATTCACCGAGTGTGGTCACTCTACTAGTGCTAAGATAATGTCGTGGTTCTATTCGTTGTTGTAATTCTTTTAGTGCAGACAAGGAGGATTGGTGTTGCTGAGATGCTGTCCAGTGTTACATTGAGATAAGTAGTGTTGCTTTTGGTTTACATATTTTGGTGTTATCATGTAATTACGTACCTCACGTTACACTGGTGTGTGATTGTGGCGGAGACGTGTTATGGTGTGGTCGAACTGTAATTTCACTATACTGGATGTATAGTGCGTTACGCTGTATTATTACTGATAATGATTAACTGCGTAAGCAAGAGAGCAAGTTGAACATCCGCTCTCACACTTTTATTATTTTTAACAATCAACGCTATCCTGATGTATCTCAGAGATCAAAATTGCGATCCTCTATTGTAATCTCCGACATCAGAAGTCGGATATCCTGTTGTCATTTCCGACACACATATATATATATATATATATATATATTGTATTTACTTCTTATGCTTTCCATGAATATTTTATAACATAAGGTCGTTGGTAAGTAATTTTCATATATTTAATAGTTGAGAGGATTTACTAACACGATGATGGCTTTAATAGTAAATTATTAGTAGTTATAAAGTAAAAATAATTTGAAGCAATGTATTTTTTAGATACTATTTTGATATTTTTATGTATGATGTGTCCGTTTCAACGATTTAAATGATTTTTTTCGTTAAACATACCGTTACCGGTACCGTTACAGCCTATTAAAGTCCACTGCTGAGCATAAGCCTCCCACATAGATTGCCGCATAGGGGGGATATTTGTCATAGTTGCCGCGCTTGGCAAGCGGGTTGGCAACCACAGTTTTTTATTTTTAGTTGTTATTAGGAAGACGCTGTTGCATATCTCCTGATTTGTTTATGTTAAAGAAATGACTTCAACATAAATCAACCCTACTCGAAAGGAAATATTGTTAGTTTTCTCGTTAAGAAAAAAATAAAAAACAACACTAAATTCGTATTTATAATTTTTTCAAAATCGTCTCACAGATAAACCTCAGTCGCAGCAATCACTCAAGAATTTTTTTCCTCGTCGTTTGTCGTTTTCTCGAGCTAGGTTATATACCTAGCTCGAGAAAACGACAAATCGGTCCATTGTAAATTTAGCTTATTAATCTGATGGGATATGTCTGTCACTCAGTTCTACTGGCGATAGTCTCTGACTGGGAAGCGAAGTGTAGGGCGACCCTCTATTAAATTTATGAATGGTATGAATTGAGCACCTGCATCCATTGAACCGCATTTGGCGGCATTTCTTGTAGTCCAAGCATACTTCTGAATCTGAAAAAGTTTACTGCTGGACATGAGGCCGATTTAACTTTTACTTACTAACTTATTTCACCGGTTTCATTTCAGTTCACCGTCGCTTTCGATAGTGCGCGGACGCGTTTGCCTTGTGTCGAATCGGTGGCTCATCGAAGAGGACAATGACCTCTAAAACTGTGAAGTGTGCAAACTGTAATATGGTTATTAATGAACTGTTAGCGTTTTTGGCCATTGTATTGGACTATATGGATGAAGAAAGCATACATCAGTTAGTCACTTCATCCTTCAGCGTTGAAAGTATAGTATCGGCAAAATCGCTGTTGTTTGAGTCGATACCTAATGCGAAGAAGAAGCCGTGTCGACGAGGAGATGGGAAGAAGAGAATGTCGAAAGACCTAGACGACATTATCTGTCTCATGAAAGGCACAAATGCCGAGACGTTTCCGATATTTGTGGCAAAGGATATTCATCTAGTCCCGAGTGTGGGATTTGATCATATTGATTGTACTCGCCTATTAAAAGATATTGTAAGCCTTCAAAGGCAGGTTAACTCGTTGCAGGAAAAGACTGCCACAAAGGAGATGTTTGATGAATTAAAACATGAAATAGAAAACATGAAACATGCATCAATTGTGGATAATTTTCCTGTTAATAGTTATGTGAATAAACGAAGAAGAGCATGTCTACGAGAAAATGACAGTAATGAGTTAAGTAGTGGACCAATAGGGCTCCAATATGTACCGATAAAACCTACGCAAGTATCAGCTGTTGAAGTCAACAGCCACTCAACCCCATCGCGATCAACGACCCGAGCACATAGCGAAGATGAGTCTGTCTCTTTTAAATGTGAACAACCGAACGCAATAGAAAGCCGCAGTTGCGTTATGACTCCAACGCGGTCAAAGACCCGAGCTCACCGTAATGCCGAGACTGTCTCGTTTCAATGCGAACAACCGAATGCAATAGAAAGTCGCAGGTGTATTGACGCGCCGACCGAGGTTCTGAAAGGTTCAAGCGAGAGCCTCAGTGTAACACGTTCGAGCCCCGTAGGTAATCTAAGTGTGAGTGGGACGGCGCATAATTCGTTGCGCGTGGAGGCCACGGAGCGTACTGCGGTTTCGAATGCACCGGTTATTACTCCCTGCGCGAGCGCTGACGTCATCGCCTCGGTCCCGAGTGTTATCTCTAGTGCGAATAATACAGTTGTTTCTTTTGTCGTACAAGAGCGTAAAGAAAACCGAATAGTTAAGGACTGCACGCGGGTTCGGGAGGAAAATAGCGAATGGCAAATTGTTCAATCCAAAACTGCCAAGAGATACAAACTTATTGGTCAGAAAGGACGAGCGTCTACAGCGCCCGATGTAAAGTTTAAAGCTGCGAATGTTACGGTCCCGTTGTTTACATCAAACTTAAGTAAAGAAACTAGTGAACAGGACATCATTAGTTATACTAAAGACAGGACGAATGAAACAGTATCGCTTAAAGTGATTAAAATGAAATCAAATAAGAATTATAACGCGTACAAATTATTTGTGACAAAAAATAAATTAAATTTATTTTTAAATGATGAATTTTGGCCCGATGGCATTACTTTTAGGCGCTTTGTGCATTTTGTATATGGCAATAAGCAAGACGGTCGTAAAAGTTATAGTTAGTTATATTCTAGACTATGTGTAGTGATCAAAATAATTATTGTAAATTAATTAGTTTTAACTGTAAAAATTTCAAGACTTCTTACAAGACAGAAGACAGGTTGTGTAAAACGAGCAATATAGTGTGTCTACAGGAGACGTGGGTTCTTAATCACGACGTTCCGTTACTGGGAAATATTTCCAATGAGTTTGAGTATACCGGTAAGTCTGCTGTGGACACATCTGCCGGCATTATGAGAGGGAGACCATATGGCGGAGTGGCCATCCTCTGGAGGAAGGGCATTTTGACAATGTATCAGTCTTAGAATGTAATAGTAAACGTCTAACTGCTATCAAAGGTACTATAAGCGGTCGTACTATCTTAGTATTTTCAGTTTACATGCCAACAAAATCTTATGAAAACTTACCTACTTTCACTGAAGTTCTAAGTGAAATAAGCGCGATTGAAGATAGCAGCGATGTCCAAACTACATATATATTGGGTGATTTTAATGCTCACCCATATGATTTATTCTATAGAGAGCTAAGCGGTTTTTGTAAGGATCGGTCTTGGGTTTGTGCGGATGGAGTAATATTAAAAACCGACTCGTACACATTTACCGACCCGTACCATGGAAGTAGGAGCTGGCTTGATCACTGTGTGGTCTCCCTATCAGCCCGACAAACCATTGTGAATGTAGGGATTTTGGAAGATGTGTTTGTTTCGGATCATCTGCCCATTTATCTGGAATGTAACCTGAACACTGTAAGGCCTAAGCTGTTGATTCATGAAGTGCGGCGTAGTGCAGTGATTTGGCGCGAAAGAGATGAATCTCAGATAAATAGATACCGCAACCTATGTAACAACAGCTTACGGGAGGTCAACTTTCCTCCTGAGTTTGGGAATTGCAGCCATGGGTCATGCAGCTTGGAAAACCACAAGTTAGTTTTGGACAGCTTTTATAAACGTATTGTGGATATTCTGCAAGACGCAGCCGTTCAGACCAAGACCCAGGTTAGTGATAAACCACGGAGGAACAAGGTCTTGAGTGGGTGAAACAAGCACGTTAGGGAAGCTCACCGGGAGGCCAGGCTTCGTTTCCAAGACTGGGTTTTGCATGGTCGACCTCCTTCTGGCCTAATATATGAGCAAATGTGTGAATCTCGTAAGATCTTTAAAGGCAGACTCAAATGGTTCTTAAATAACCAGGAGCAAATAAAAATGGACCAAATAGCAAAACTAAGAGCGGAAAAGAATTTCAGTAAGTTCTGGAAATCCACAGGGAAACTGAATGTTAGGCCTGGACTCCCGGCGAGTGTCGATGGCAAAAGTGATCCGGGGGATATCGCAAATTTGCTTATGGAGCATTTTAAGGTGAGGTCTCCACTTGGTCCATCTGTTACCAAGCCCGAGTCTGGGCCCGCCGTGCGCGGGGAGAGACCGTTGCTGTTGTTTACAACTGGCCAAGTAAAGGATGTAGTAAAAGGGATGAGCAGAGGAAAGTCTTCCGGTCACGACGGGCTTAGTATCGAGCACCTGAGATATGCAGGGGTGCATTTGCCGAGGGTCCTGTCCCTGTTTTTCAATATGTGCATCAGCCACTCATACTTACCAGCTGATCTAATGAAAACTACTGTTGTGCCCATATTGAAGTATAGGACAGAAGATATCTGGATAAGAGAAACTATCGCCCAATCTCCCTCGCTACTACGATAGCTAAGATATTGGATAGTCTGCTTGACTCTTGCTTACAAAATTACTTACACCTACATGATGCGCAGTTCGGTTTCCGGCCCGGACTATCGACTGAAAGCGCAATTTTGAGCCTCAAGCATACTGTGCAATATTACACAGACCAGAGGACTCCTGTTTACGCCTGTTTTCTGGACCTCTCCAAAGCCTTCGATCTCGTCTCATGTGATGTACTTTGGAGGAAGATGGAGGACAGGGGTATTCCAGCAGAGATGATCAATATCTTTCGGTATTGATGTGCAAATCGGAACAATCATGTTAAATGATCAAACAGTCTCTCCGAGTCGTACAGATTGGAGTGCGGAGTGAGGCAGGGAGGGTTATCGTCTCCGAAGCTCTTCAACCTGTATGTTAACGATCTCTTGGTGGAGCTCAGCTATGCGGATGACATGGTGTTGCTGAGTCCCACTGCGAATGCGATAAGAGAGATGTTGAAGGTCTGCGAGACTTACGCTGCCTCGCATGGTCTCGTATACAACATTGAAAAAAGTCAATACATGGTCTTTAGGGTCGCCGGCAGGTGTCCGGAATCTATCCCTGCAATAAACTTAAATGGATCGGAGCTAAAGCGGGTTTATCAGTTTAAATACCTAGGGCATATTCTTGCCGACGACCTTAAGGATGATCTAGACATAGAGAGAGAGCGTAGGGCTTTGGCGGTGCGCGGCAATATGCTGGCTCGTAGATTTGCCCGCTGTTCGGACCAGGTTAAGATAACATTATTTAAAGCGTATTGCCAGGGTCTGTACACGGGTGGTCTGTGGATTAGGTATGCCAAAAAATCATTAAACATCCTGCGAGTCCAGTACAATAACGTTTTCAGGATGATGTTGGTACTCCCCCGCTTCTGTAGTGCTTCTGGCATGTTTACACAGACCAGAACTGATGGTTTTCATGCCATAGTTCGGAAAAAAGTAGCGTCGCTGATATGAAGGATACGGAGAAGTGACAACAGCATCCTGAGAACGGTGGGAGATGATCCGCATGCGCCTATTGTGAGGCACTTCGTGCGAACGATGACTCATACAGAGGATGGTAATTCTTCTAGGTGTCGATCGCACGGAGTGCCTCTCAGGTACATGACAAATTAGAATTTAATTTAATCTAATTTTATTTTGATTTCATTTGATTTAATTTGAATTAATATTTTGATTTTAGTGTGATGTAATTTAATTCTAATATAATATAATATAATTTAATTAAATCTTTTATAAGTACTAACACTTAGTTTATAAGCGATAATGTAATACTAACCCATGGATCTTTGTTGTCTGAAATTAAATGAATTTGAATTTGAATTTGAATTATTTCAGTTTCAAATTTTGAATTGAACTAATTTGAATTTTTTACTTTCCACCTTAACGTCACAGATATACTGAGTATTCAAGCAATGATACTTAATATTCTCATAGAACCTTCACAAAATGGCGTTTTAAAATCGAAAAAGTACTTTAAATTTTGTAGAATGCTAGTGTTAGGAAAAAGTTTTAAACTGTAGAAAGAATTCGGAATGCGAAACTCGAACGACGAGAAATTTTTCTTTTGATACGAAATACCCCTATATTATTTCTTTTGTTTAGGTCACTCATTCGGTTTTTATTTTATATAAAAGGAAATCAGTTTACGTGAGTTTTTAGTAAAACATTAAATATGATTAACTATAAAATTTTCTGAGAAATTATTTTGTTATCATAACATTTCAACTTTAATAAGACATAGACATTCTATAAATAAAATGTGTAGGTACAACTACTCTTGATGAAATATTGGACATTTAATATGATAATAGTCCATTATGTTAACGGAAGCCGAAATGAAGTTAATCAAGCAAACCGTTTCTTTAAAAATTGATGAAATTAAAGCTGGCAAATATCCTAACACTTTCAGACAGCATTATTTTACCAAATTCTATTCGCTGCATAATATGTGGTCCATCAAACTGGAAAAACAAATTTAATGATAAGTTTGTTTTTGAACGAAAATGGGTTGAAATTTTGTAACGTTTATTTATATTCAAAAACGGCTTTTCAGCCTAAATATCAATTTTAGAGAGTGTTAACAAGAATTCTTGATATTAAATTTTTTCCTGTTTCAAGATGAAAAAAAAGTTATTCCGCCTCACAATGCTTTAGAAAACTCAATATACAATTTTCATAATGTAGTTTATGAAACCCAAAGTGACATACGTAATTTTTTTTCTATGGGTCAAAATTAAAAAATCATTTTTTTTGTCAAAAATAAATAAACAATTAACTCGAAATAATGCCAATTTATCGGTTATTCTCAAATAGAATGACATAAATTTTAAACACATTTGTGATGAGCATGTCAATTCTGATATGAGTTAGCATAATTTTAAATCATTGGCTACTAGTATATGGAAAGAAAAACGGGAAACCCCGTGTATTGGTGGGTAAGAATAGTCACTACGCCATATCTTCCCGTGGGTGTCGTAAAAGGCGATAGAAGGAAACTGAGGCAGAACATGGGCTGCAGCATTTTTCTGATAACAGCAAAAATATTAAGAAAACTGCGGTTGCCAACCCAATAACTATTATTGGCAACTATGGCAATAAACCCCTAATGACCAATGACACTAATAAATGGTCCCCAGTCCCCGGCAGCCCCGTTATTACTGGCTACGATGGCGACCATGGTAACAGCGGGGCAGGGGTGCTAAGAATCTACTGTGGATGTTTGGTTGCCACCTACGACGATTCGACCTGCCAATTTTTTATTTTATTTATTTATTGGCCATTTCGTTACATTACATAACATTGGTACGTCAAAATTACTATTCAAATGATATAAGATTACACTAAATTATTAAAATCACAAATTACTATACATCTACATTTACATTTACATTATTTTACATGTCACGCAAGTCAGAAAATGAACATTTCATATACTCTTCTAATATTATAGAAAGCGTGATTCAAAAAGAATGTTTTTGTCACTTGTCGAAACGCATTTAATGAAAGTTTTGTTATTTCTAAAGGCAATTTATTGTACATTTTGATTTTTAATGGAAAACCTTGTATGGACGCTTTGACTAATCCGGTTCTTGGAACAACTAATCTTTCGCGATTTTTTTAATTGTAGTTGTGTACGTGCATCTTCATTAATAGTTCACTTTTTGCTGGTGCACTTTCAGAAGCGAGTTATAAATATTATACAATGACACGACAGTCATGATTTTCGCTTTTTGGAAATAGGCTCTTGCTGGTGTCAGTCTTTGCAATCCATGTATAATTCTAATCAACATTTTTTGACCAATCAGTATTCTTTCAATTTGTGAAGTATTACCCCATATCGTAATCGCGTAACTAATAATTGAGTCACAATATGCAAAATAGACGGATATTAGAGTTTTCCTGTCAGTAATGGGCTTAAGCTTAAATACGGCGTAATTTGCACTGGATAACTTTTTACAAACATTATCTATATGGGTTTCATAACTTAAAGTGGAATCGAGAGTACGCTCTAAAAATGTAACTTCACTATTTGTGACTTTAAGTATACTTAAAATTTCATCTGTATTCTTGGCTACTTGAAATGCATTTTTATCTTTAATACCAACAAAACATTTTTGCAAGGTCATTCAAGTATACTAAAAACAGCAATGGTTCCAGGATGGAGCCTGGCGGTACGCCAATGTAACTATGATGTGGATCGGACTTAGTATTATTTAGATTAACTATTTAAATTCGATTGTTAAGATAAGACTGCAATATACTCAATTCTTTTCCTTCAAATCCGTAAAATTTCAGTTTATGAATTAAGATATCATGCCGCAAACAATCGAAAGCCTTGGATAATTAGCAAAAAATGCTAGATACATTCTGTGATCCGTCCAAAGCGTCCAATACGAAGTATACTGTTTTTCTAATAGCCATTTCGGTTGAATTTTTTTTGCGAAAACCAAATTGACTATCTGTAAATAGATATTTTTTTTTTCAAAACAGTCTAATATCCTAGATTTTATGACAGTTTCTAAAATCTTTCATATAACTGGTATTTTTAAGCCATCTGGGAATATCCCATCTGTGATGTAATCATTCAAGACTTCAAATATTATATTAAACATGTTTTGTTTTTGATGATAAGTTCTATAATAGTTTTAGTTGACATGATGTTTTACATTTTAAACTATTAATAATATTCCTAAATTCGGATTTACTTATTTTAGGAAAGCTTATTTTATCTTTTGTTAAGTATTTTAAATATTTGCTACAATTATCAACCTTAATGTCTAAATTTTCTGTAAGTTGTCGTGAAGCGACAATTAAAAAAAAATAAAAAAATAGAACCTAACCTAAGTACAACAAAACAACAAAGGTAGAGCCAGAAAACAATATATTTAAATTTATAAAAGGTATTTACAATTTTATAAAAAAAATGATGTGAGGATGATGATGAGTGAAGTGAGAATACAATTAGATTATAAAAAAAAAATAAAGGTGAGAGAATAGGGGAATATAGCGTTGAAGTGGGGCCTAAAAGTCGAAGCGACACACGTTGCGTTTGTAGAAGTAGGTTTCTTAGCAGCGACGGCACGCAGCGCCTGAAGCCAGCACACGCCGTTTGCGCTTGTAGAAGTAGGTTTCTTAGCAGCGACGGCGCGCAGCGCCTGGAGCCAGTACCAACGTGGGGCCTAAAAGTCGAAGCGACACACGTTGCGTTTGTAGAAGTAGGTTTCTTAGCAGCGACGGCACGCAGCGCCTGAAGCCAGCACACGCCGTTTGCGCTTGTAGAAGTAGGTTTCTTAGCAGCGACGGCGCGCAGCGCCTGGAGCCAGTACACGCAGCGTCCGGAGCCGGCGCACGTAGCGCCTGGAGAAGGGGCGCGCAACGCTTAGAGCCAGCAGTTGCAGCGCCCAAAGGTAGCGCCGGCGGTAGGTGCACTCGGCGCCTGGAGTAAGTAGTAGTAGTGCCCGGAGTAGTGTGGCCCCCGCGCTTGTAGTAGACTCGAAGCGACTTCCGAGGTAGATGGAGGCTTGTAGGATTCCGGAGTGGCGCGGCCCGAGTTTGAAGAAGGCTTCGCCGAAGACTTCACGTGTAAATGGAGGCTTGCAGGATCCCGGGGCAGTGCGGCCCCGGGATAAGGCCTTTAGGAGATACTTCCAATTCGCGAACTGAAGCGAGACTGCCTTTCTTCACCGATTGTTCGGCTTTTATACCTTTCTAGAGAGAACGGAAAAATTATTTAAATTATACGCAAATTTTTTGTAAATGGTCAAGAGAAAAGAGGATTTATGTGAAATTATCGAAATAGGAATAACAGATCGGTAGCAAATTTGAATATAATTACCATGGAAACGATATAAATAAGAAAGACAAAACATGTCAAATTTTGTTTTAGGTTTATAATAAGAAAACTATAAGATTTAAGTGGAAAATGAGATATTATTGATATAGGAAAAAAGGTAACGCAACTGCCCACACAAAGTCCAAGATTGTAGAGTTACGGAAAACTAGCTAAAAGATCGAAAAAAGGTAGACTCCATTGACACCAATTTAAAAGTGCTGATAATGTGAAAATACGAAGTAGAAATGATTTGTTATTGTGTTCTTATGGTTTAAAATCGTTACAGGATCCTATGGAAATAAAGGTGATGTAAAATATCCAGTTTTGAGGTGAATGCAGAAAATCGAAACAGAATGGAAAAATGAATTTAAAATAATGTAAAATGATACGTAAGTAGTATAATACTACAAAGTTTACCGGCTATATTGCAAAAGTATTCGTTGAAACTGTTTGCTATATTTTTATTATTTGTGAATTTGTCTCCACTGTGATTTTTAATTTTAGAAATTTTATTTTTACCTTGTGTTTTTAATTGATTATTTTGTACTTTAATCATTGTCCAAGTGGTTTTAATTTTATTTATGGAATTTTTAATTCTTGATGCGTTTCTAAGTTTTTGAGCTGTTGAAGTACTTTTCTATATATATTCTTATAATTATTTAGTTTGGATTTTCTAATCTTATCTGCAGTTATGTAATATTTCGAGTTTTTGAAGATTATTTCTAGATATCAAAATACATTTGGTTGTTAGTTTACGCTTGTTTCTTCTGGGTTTAAATGTTTTTAATTGAAATGCAGCGTAGTAACAATATTTTATAAGGTGTATCAGAATTTTTATTTTCTCATTTGCGTCAAGTTTCAAGTTTATATCTTTTCTTACATATTCAAAGTCTTTACAGAACAAATAATGAAAATATTTTATATTATCCTGAGATATTATTCGAGATCTGACCTCAGTCTTCTCCTTTGGTTTAGGATACTTAGAATTCAATTTATACTTTAATTCTATGACATTATGATCTGTTAACTTTACAACCAATACTTTACCTCTGTGATACTAAAAATCATCATAGTCATTTAAGATGAAATTATCAATACATGTGGAAGACTTGCCTTTAGTTCAGGTTGGCTCATTTAAGACAAATTTATATTTCAATTCCCTCAGAAGTTTAAAAATTTGCGTACTTAATTTTTTGGGTTCAATATATTTAAATTAAAATCTCCTGTAATTACAATAGCCTTCGATATTCATTACACCTAACTTTAATTCATTCGTCCAAGTCTCTGTTAGACAAATCACATCACAAGTTGTATTTTCGGTTAATAATTCCAGTTCTAAATATTTATTATTAATACTCTGAATTTTAGCCAGCACAATCGTTAACCAGTTGACGGAGTCTTGGTCATGTCTAAAAATGTTGTGAACAATTTAAATTAGAACTTAATTTTATAAAGTGCAAACAAGACGAAGCATTAAAGTGACTATCGTCGATACTTTTAACAGTTTCCTCAATCACCGTGTTTTTTACTTTTTCCTTAATTTTTACATTTATTTCCAGATATCTGACATTCTCCGATAACGCAGCTAGATTAAAGAGTTCTTTATTAATAGTGAATATTTTATCATCATTTATGTTGTCATACATTACACTTCCTAACAAAATGTTTAATTTTCTATTTTCGTTGCTCACAATTCTTCGAATCTCGTTCACATATGATCTCTCCATTTTGATGTCTT
Organism: Parnassius mnemosyne; assembly: GCA_963668995.1. Taxonomy (NCBI): domain Eukaryota; kingdom Metazoa; phylum Arthropoda; class Insecta; order Lepidoptera; family Papilionidae; genus Parnassius; species Parnassius mnemosyne. Next base: position 56,509,778 of record CAVLGL010000001.1, read on the forward strand.
CGTAGTTTCCTATTAGTATTACCGCCAAGTCATTTTATTTCAAATATTTGGTGTATAGTTCAAAGTTTTTCAATATTTATTTATGATTTCCCCCTGGTTGGTAGAAATGTGTTATTTTTGTATTATTCAATTGTTGCATTAATTTGCTTGTTAGTCCACTCCTTATCCTGTCCGAAAACATTTCAATTCATGTCAGTGTTTTTGTACTCTCTTTTCCTTCTCCTCTCTGTGCCCCGTCTTTTCTGATGTTTTACTTTTATTTCCTTTTTCTTAACAGCTTTAATGAGTCGTTTTCCAGCTTTTGTATTAGTTCTTGTTTTTCTGGACCTACGTTGATGTTTTTAGTTTAGTATGTGTTTCTAATTCTGATAATTTAAGTTGTATTTTATTCTTCTATATCTCTAAGTTTTTCAGTTGTTTCTTTAGATTTCGTAGCCTCTTACTTTGTATTTTAATTTTTTTAGAAGGTTTTTAGTTCCATATTTGATTTTAGGTTTTAAAAGAAATTTAATTCTTATATTTATTTTTATTTTAATATTTTGTGAGCTCAGATTATTGTCGGTCTGAGTTACTAAATTTTTTTTAATCTTAATAAAAAGTTGAGTTTTGTTTAAACTGCTAGCTGACTTGGGTGACATACCGCGTGTTTTTTTGGATACTAAAGTTTGTATGGCTCTTAGTGATTTTATTACCATCTGGCAGTATTCTAGTTCTTTTTGCAAGTCACTGTTCTGTAATATCAGGTTATCTACTATATTAACAACTTGAAGCGCTTTTACAGTTGTTCAATTTTCATTTCCAATTCAATCATCCGTGAGCTATTATGTATAGATACATCTGGAAGTCTTCTTATACTTTCCTCATACATTATAACAAAATCATTGGTTATTGAGCTTTTCAAGCGTGCTACATCATTTCCGGAATTATAACGACGCATGCGCCTGAATGTTATGTTACTATTTCTTGTATTCATCTTAAATATGCTTACTCTCGAACAATCAACTTATATTACTTTTATGTGTACTGCTCTGCTGTTTCCTTGAACACAAACAACAAACTGTTGGAGGTTGTCTATAAGAACATACAAAAAGTAGTTAAAGATATCTTGGATTCGATCTAGCGTCGTACTTATAACGCACGCAACCTGAGTACCGATGAGAAGATCCTGAAGCTAGAAGAAGATATAGACAAGATGCGCTGGAATATTATAGGATTATCTGAAGTCCGAAGAGAGGCAAAGGACACGGTTATCCTCGAATCCGGCAACTAGTTCTATCACCGGGACCATCTGTCCAAGGACGTGTCGGATTTATCGTCCACAAGTCTTTCGTTAACAAAGTTGTAAAGATTGGGTATGTGTCAAAGTGGGTTGCGTACCTTATACTCAGAATCATCAAACGGTATTCAATGAAGCTCATGCAGGTTTACGCACCAACCTGGGCAAATCCCGACGAGGAATTGGAGAAAACGTATCAGGATGTCAGGATATCAGGATGCCATGCATTCCTTCAATACTCACTATACGGTGTTAATGGGAGACTTGAATTCAAAACTAGGCACAAGAGAGAACAGTGATCTGAAAGTAGGGAAATTCAGAATAGGGTAATGGAACCCAAGGGGCCAGCAGGCCAACATCATGGAGAAAAAGGGACTCTTTATGATGAACTCTTTCTTCTAAAAGCGGCCCATCAGGAAGTAGGCCTGGTCGAGCCCCGATAGTTCAACAAAAATGACATTAACTTCATTATGACGACCAAACGACAACTGTTCAGTGATCGCGACGGTGAATACTAATAGGAATCACCGAATGGTAAGAGGCACACTGAACCTAAGCATTATGTTGGAAAGGTCTCGTCTAATGAAGTTTACGCTCCGTCCCCCTCGTGCTCTAATCCAAAGTCCTGAAACGTTTCAGCCGAGTTACAAAATCGTTTTCAGTGCCTAGAAGATTGCAATGCAGTGGACAATATAAATGACAAGCTTGGGGAAACTGTCCATGTGGTCCGAATTAACTTTTGCAAGACCCGCCGCAGAAGTACACAAAATCTCTTCGATCACACTCTTAATCTCAAGGCTGTTAGACGGGAAATGAAGTTGCAGTCTTCAGAAGATTTGAAAACATATAGGTAAGTGAACAGACAGATCTCCAAACGCATGCGGCGGGACTTACGCAATTTTAATACTGCTCGTATTCAAGAAGCGGTTGAGCGGAAATAGGGCTTCAAAGAATTTACCAGAGATCTGTATACCAGAAAGTGCCAACTGTCAAAGCTGAGGACCAAATGTGAAAGGATCATTTCTGACACACCTGAGATTTTGAGTAAGATTTTATAGGCCGCTGTACACTTCATCGTTGGTGTCACATGCAAGTCTGAGTAAGGATCCAAGAGCAAGTCTTAACTGACGTTATTCCAATGATATCCCGGACTTTAGTCTGAGCGAGATAAGAATGGCTCTCCAGCACCTTAAAAATGGCAAGGCATCAGGCGAGGATGAAATTCGAGCGAAGTTTCTGAAAGCGGGTGGAAAATCGGTACTTAAAGTCCTACAGAAAATCTTTAATTCTGTCCTCATTGGTGGCACTATACGGAGGCGCAGAGGAGAAGTGAGGTGATCTTGTTCTTCAAGAAAGGCGATAACGGTCTCTTAAAAACAACAGACCGATTTCCCTTATGAGCCGCGTCTATGTGCTGTTTTCGAGAGTCATAGTGAATCGTCTCGTATGCAGAATCGACCACTTCCAGTATCCCGAACAAGCCGGTTTTAGAAAAGGTTTTAGCACGATGGACCACATACATACTTTTGTTTGGCGTATGTGGACTATGAGTCTTTGATTCCGTCGAAATTTTGACGGTGCCGTAGTCCCTCCAGTAATGCCAAGTGAATTATGAGTATATTGAAGTGCCTAAATGTTTTTACAGTAGGGCTACGGTGGCTATCCGAGTACAGAACCAGAGTACGAAACCTATCCAAATGCAGAGAGGTGTAAGACAAGGTGACGTAATGTTCCCGAAACTCTTCACCGCTGCATTGGAAGAGGTTTTCAAGCTACTGGACCGGAAAGGATACGGTATCAACGCCAATGGCGAGTTTATCACTCGCCTTCGATTTTCCAACGATATAGTCCTTATGGCAGAATCGCTAGAGGACCTAAGCAATATGTTCAATGACCTTAATAGTGTCTCCTAACGGATAGGTTTTAAGATGAACATGGACATAACAAAAATCATGTTTTCCATGTCACACCAATGCCGGTAGTTTTTGGGAGCACTAAACTCGAAGTTGTTGACGAATATATCTACCCGAGACAAATAGTTCGACTAGGTAAGTCCAACTTCAACCGAGAGTTCAATCGTCGGATTCAACTCGGCTGTCCAGCTTTCGGGAGATTACGACACACCTTCTCGTTAGACATACTTCAGAACTACAAAACTAGATTGGTCAACCGTTGCGTGTTGCCAGTGATAACCTATGGATCTGAGACGTGGTGCTTCATTGCTGGCCGTAAAAGGAAGCTTAAAGTCGCTCAGCGAGCTATGGAAAGGGCTATGCGCGGCGTTTCCAGAATCAGAGTAACCGACATAACCCAAGAGATGAAGTGACGACCTGGTAAGACATGCAGGAAGTCGATGGATGCAGTTGGCTAAGGACCGTGCTTTGTGGCATTTCTTGGTGGAGGCTTATGTCCAGCAGTGGATTTGTAAAGGGCTGTAATGATGATGACGACGATATGGAAAGAAAAATATGCATGTTTAATTATTAACAAAGATTGCGAACCAGATAAGAAAGGTACAGAAAATCATTTGACGTATTTATTAAATTAGAATAAAATTATTAAATGATACTTTCAGATGAAAAAATATTCACTCAAGCATAAACTGTAAGAACTAACAAAAGTGTACAATATTCCTAAACTTTAAAATGGATTTAGATATAAAAAAGACAATTAATAAGATCAGTAAAAAAATGTTAAAAATAAATTAAATCAAATGTTGCAGAGATAATTTTGAACGTAAACGACGTAAAATATTGAAACCAATAACTTCATTAGAGGCGATAGTTTCAATTAATTATAATGAAGAAAAAAATCAAATTCAAGCTTTAGATGGGAATAATTATGATTATTTTATTTCATGTAAAAGTGATATAAGTTCAGATACTAAAGAAGAATTAAATGAAAGAATATTTTATAAAGAAAGGAATAGTCACATAAACGTTACTTATGGAATTAGAAACGAGTGAGGCAGGCTACCGAGATGGTAAGCGTTTCAACCGCAATAAAGAAAACTGACGACAGTTATATGGTTGTTGTAAAAGATAAAATCTATATCATTACTCCAGGACTATCTGAAGTATTGTTTCAAAATAAATGTAATATAGATTTCGTCACTAATCAAGATAAGCTAAGGCATAAAGATATTTTATCGCGAGCACGATTTGGCCTACAGCATCGATTACATCCTACCTCCCAAATTTTTGAATCTTTATACCAGTCGCGCGTCCGTTACTCATTCATTGCCATTTACAAAAAAGAATGTTTACATAAATATTTAGACAATTTAAATATAAATATATTTATAATTTTAAATACAAACGAAATAGAAATATAAAACATAACACAATGCTGCGTCGACCACAAGCCCCACCCCAGTGCCTCCTTAGCAGCACTTTTCTACTAAAGGTATTAGGGTGACGCGTACAGCAGATTGATTAAGTGTGCCAGACCTCGTTTTAACCTCAACCATTCTGACCCTACCATCCTTTCCCGAAAACACTTGTTTAATAATTCTCCGAGGCCATACATATCGGGATCCGTCTAGATCAAGTACTACGACAAGATTCCCCACTTGTAATGATATTTGTTCTGTTTGCCATTTTAGTCTTGGAATCATATCAGGAAGAACTTCCTGTACCCAACGCTTCCAAAAAATATCAGCTAATCTATGTGAAATACGCTATTGACGTTTGAGGTAAAAGTCTAAGTCATCAATTGCCCCTATCGCAGGTAAGTTTGACGACGTTACAAGCAGAAAATGGTTCGGTGTCAGCGTTTCTTGCTACCTAGTCCCACTGAGACATGTGTCAACGGTGGACTGTTTACCATATTTTCTGTTTCAGCCATTAATGTATCGAAAGCTTCCTCCCTCAGTACACGCTCTTTAAGTAACACCTTTAAAGTATCTTTTACACTTCTGATTAGGTGCTCCCAGACGCTACCCCAATAGGGGCTCGCTGACGGTATGAATGACCAAACGGTAGAATAATTCGCAGCCACGCTTTAGTAATATTACTTTTGTGATCTTTAGTATGCAATAATGAATTGCATATGCAATTCATTAAGCTAAGCCACAATTTGTGGTGGGCCCATTCTCCATACAAAAAGAAATTGTCCCTTTATCTCCTTTATTTCAAAGTTATTTGTATAATTCAATATTCTTATATACTGGGTAGCTTTTTACCGTCTGAAAAATTACATGGTGTTTTGTATAAGTAGTATAGATACTATCCTTTAAAGCATTTGTAAAATATAACAGACAGACAAAATTTCCGAATATCAAAAAAAATACACAAAAACAATTCGTCCTACTGAATTTGAGTAAAACTAAAAATAGGTGATATTAAACGGCGGAAGCTACGATCGCTAGTGACATAAAAGCTTTTAATAATAGTACAAAAAAAGAGCTGGCTGGTAGGCAATGCCATAATGCATTAAGCGTTATGGTATTCCATACCAGTCCACCTTGGATGTCTCGATTAAATATTTGACTTTATAAACTAAAAATAAAAAAAAATTATTACCCGTTCTGAATTCGGTGAAAAGACATTCCATAAAAAAGAATTAAGACCTAAACTTCAGAACGTGAAAACATTTTAATCTTCCCATTTTATTTTACTTTTTATAAAAAAACATCACGTTCGTAAACATAGTTCAAAATAAAATTATTAATGTTATAAGAATGACAGTAAGTTGGCTTCTTTGCCATCGTAGACAGAGCCGTTCACATTTTGACTGTACTTGCGTAATTTCCGTTACATACGTATTTTAATGCCCCTAAAGAAATATAACTTCAATAATAGAATTAAAATGGACGTCCAAAAATGTCTCACAATAAGGACTTTTAATATTATTATTGAATGTCCTAGGTGATACTGCTTCTCTGCGTAAGGGGCTCGTCTGGTTATCAACGTCTTACCTAGTCTACCACCAATGGCAGTGCTTGTACAGCTGTTTTCCGGTCTGAAGGTAACCCTTTAGATCATTTTCCCATTGTATCTAAATGTAATATACAAGTTCAAATATATAAATAATGATATACCGTTTTTACAGGTTTTGAAAAATAAATAAAGCTTCTGCTTTTATTTGAAATTATTCCAAATAGAATGTGAATGTAATTCATGGGCAATAACAACACTGCCGCGCTCCTATATGTGCGAGTCAATTTACAAAGTTTTTATTTATAATCGAATGTTCACTATTGCTTACGTGATAACTACACGACGCTAATTATCATTCCAATTTTCCTCTCACACATTTCACGGACTTAGGATCGTCAAAATAAATGAATTTAAAAAACAAAACATGTGTGCAGTTCATACGCACTAGAAGTGAAACCTTCCACAGTTCACGTCAAATGATTTATTTAATTTGATAATTTTCAACCACAAGTGATAAAAGTTTAATTTTATATCAAATAAATGTTACAGCCCTTAGCTATAGACATGTAGAGCCTAAATTTTAGTATATTAAATCAAAATAATATTTTATTTTGACTAAAATTGCTTACAAAGCGACTTCTACTACATTTTATAGGTAAAATAACTTTATGGAACAAAAATTGATTAACTCTCAAGGTAGTCTGTAAAATAGACACTAGATTGCCTAAACATAACTAATGTAATATAAATCGGTAAAATAATATGAATCCGTGGATAGATAAGAATGGTTTGGATACGATAATTTTATTCAATATAATTTAGTTTATTTATTTGATAATAATTTATAATTTTTAATTATAAATTCTTATCAAATTTACATTTGATAAGAATTTATACATTATACGACATTTAAAAATTTTATCAACCACGTTTAAAGCACAGCACACAGAGGAGACCGAGATATTAGGAAATACTCTATATTGAACTAGCTGTTCTCCGCTGTATCACCCGCGTAAATCACGCGGGTAATTACGCTAGCGCACGTGGAAATAGCAATTCCGGAGCACTTTTGCTTCCGACTTGCTTAACAAAAATCAATATTTAAGGCTAGTTCAGAGGTGTAGCCTAATACAAGATATCCTATACTCATGGTAAATTTGGCTATCATATAAAAAAAAAAGAATTTATCAAATCGGACTAGTAGTTCAAGAGATTAGCGTGTTTTAACAAACAAAAAACTTCTTTCGCTTTATTATATTACTATAGATTTTATGTCATTCTCTTCTATAGATTTATATATTTGTCTCTTTTTAGTGTCGCTTTTTCGTTTAATTGAATTTCAAATCACAACGATGCTAATGAAGTTTTCATTTGAAAAATATTTTTTTATATATGGTATTTTTATTTTCGTATCAAATTATTATCGCAAAACATTCAGACTCGAAACAAAATTACTATTTGCTTACTAAAATAAACAAGAACAAAAATAAGTAAAACGAAATTGTAGTACATTTACATAATATTTATTAATATACATATTTCCAAGTCGTTAGGCTATAACAAAGTTAACAGAACTTTGGGCAAAGGAAATACGACGCGGCTGCTTGTCGTTTAAAATAACTTTAAAATAAGTTGAGATTTCAAATATTCATATTTTAGAAAACACCTGCACTGAAAAACGATGCTTAAGACTGTGAAAAGCTTATCAAGTTGAATTTCGTAACAACATACGATTATAATGAAAACGGAATTATCAAGCCAGCATTCACTGATAATTAACAATAAATTCTCAGATCTCCTTAAGCATAAGGAAAAGCCGTTCAATCTATGATTTTCTATCTAAATTAACTACGCAATCCGTCCGTAATAAATTAAAAGTAGGCAAATAATAATACTTTGTTTTTTATGAAGAGAGACGGGGCCGTCCAATGAATTCTGGACGTGATTTGCAGATGTTAACTTCAAGTCGTAGCAACTACTACGGCACGCCTAAGTTCTTGTTTTTTACCGGCCCACTGCCCTCTGCTAAACACACACCAATTCGAGACCAAATACATATTTGGCCTCGGCCTCTCACGTACCTAGAATCCCTAGCTACTTGAACCTATTATAGCTCTTTACTTATTGGGGTTTGAAAAGAGCTATTATATTCCTTCATCGCAGCTTTAAACGATAAACATTCCGCAGCCGATCAAATGAAAATAGATAAGTCCTGCGTTTATTTTGCGGCGGCTGGTCTAAATCGTACCATGTTTTCTAAAGCTACCGCGAGTCGTTTGATTCCCCGTTCTTTCCCTTTATTTAGGGTGGACAACCCATCTCTATCCCTACTTAGCAACACGCAGTAAAGCCTCGTGGTTATAAGGCTACCGTGACGTACGAGTATCGTGAAAATACGTCGATGGCGATCTATGTCCCTTGAGGCGATATAGTGTTGATGATCTATATTAAGGCGACTTTACCCTCACATGATGATTTGACGGTGATTCTTTGGCGCCTTCATTATTTCTCTGTGCATTGTATTGACTTCTGTGCGGTGGCAGATCCTTGTTCACATCCGTCCTCCCCTGGGAATCTTTATCATATACATGTAGTGCAGGAACGTAATCGCTCCTCTCTTCTCGTGGGCCTTGTATATTGACGGAGAGAGCGTGCTGAGACGGGGAGAGCAGGGTAGCTCCTCCCGCATTGTCTCCATATTATCTTTTAGTTATTGATTTATTTTGACTTATATTTGTGTATTAGCTTGGAACAATAATTCGTAAGTACAAGTACAGGACTATTGTTCATTTGTACGCTCCCTTCTGTTTCACACAGCAGCTACATACATACTCCGCTACACAAAGTATTCAAACAATACTCACTTGCAACGATTGTTACAGAACCTTTTGATTGTTGTTCTTACCGCCCTGCCATTTAGAATACTATTTGCATTTCATACCTGGTAGAGTCACGCTGCTGCTATTATAGGGTTGTATCAAGAATCGGTTGGCACGACCGTGGAAGGACCATGCTCAGACATAACACTAGCGTTATATAGCAGCTTAATGCTTCTGTATTTCGTATGGTAAGCTTAGAGAACCAGCGACCCTTTTTACTGGTAATCTGCATCTACATTTTGATTCTTAATCGGTAAAGAATAGATGTATATTTGTATGGTCTATAGCACCCATTACGATCAGGTGGATTGTGTACTTGTTTGTCGCTTTTATTCTTTAAAAACAATCATTGAAGACGAGCGAGCAAGCTGGTCCAATCCAAATCTGCGCATCTAGTAATCTTTCCGAAAATTAAGCCGATAATGGTCAAATCCAAGGTCACATCTTTCACATTAATAACGTTCCCACACCTAGAGAATTCACCAATAACATTATGCTGGGATTCAAGATGCTGATATATTTTAAAATAGCCTTATAATGTAGTAGCCGAGGACACTCTTCAGCTTACTTCCTTGTCCTTCCAAATAGATATTCGCTTCCATAGCTAACTTCACAAAACTTTACATAAAATATGATCGTAAACCGCGTGTACACGTCGTGAGCATTATTTGTCTAACACATTTGACCAGACATTGTCATAATCATTTATCGTAGTGAATCTAGGAAATCTTTCAGTTATGTTTCTTTTTAAAAGGACATTTTGAAGACTCACATCCAAAAGTGTGCACATTTTATATTTAAATAATTATAAAAAACATCGAAAATCAAAGTCGATTAGTGATCTTGCTCATCGTTGCTTGCTGATGTTTTTTTTTTCTGTAATAATTTGGAATATTATTTTTATATATAATTTGTAATAGTTTTCATGTAATATTATATAATGACCATTTGGTTTCGAATATAAAATGCTTCTTATTTATTATTTAGTTTGAAATGGTTTTTAAATAATTATCATCTCAAATCCCATTATAAAACAAACTTATGATTTTCTGTGCGCAACGTGAATAGGTTTTGATTAATTAAAACTCCCGCCGTTGGCGAGCGGATGTAATTTAATTGCTTCAGAATATTTCTCTGCTCAGTGAGAAAACTAAATAGGGCTATGCTATATTTGTTGTTGGAAAGAACTATCTTGCAGTGGTATGTTTGGGTTTTAATTTTTTTTTTAATTATGGGATACCAAGCAGACGACAGTAATCATCCATCTTTTTGATTGTAATAAGGATTTTTTTTTAATTTCAATATCCTCGCTTTTCATCCTTGGAAGAAATCGGTGTTCTTTTACGAGGATTTGTAGTCTATCAAATCTGATGAAATGGCGGCGACTATCTTGAACATTTTCACAGACTCTAGACATCCCGTCGGTGTTTCACTTCAGCTATATGCTTTTTACGCGGGTTTTTATAGATCTTTTTGTTTGTCCTATGTAATAGAAACCACATTAATAATCAAGCTTAACTATTTGTCCCAGGTAAACATACTCGTCAACAACTTCGAGCTTAGTGCTCCCAACAAATACCGGCATAGGTGTGACATGGACATTAAACATGATCTTTGTTTTGTCCATGTTCATCTTAAGACCTATCCGTTGGGAAACACTATTAAGGTCATAGAGCATAGTGCTTAGGTCCTCCAGCGATTCTGACATAAGGACTATATCGTCGGCAAATCGAAGGTAAGTGATGTACTCGCCATTGATGTTAATACCGTATCCTTTTCAGTCCAGAAGTTTGAAAACGTCTTCCAATGCAGCGGTGAAGAGTTTCGGGGATATAACATCACCCTGTCTTACACCTCTCTGCAATAGGATAGGTTTTGTACTCTGGTTCTGTACTCGGATAGCCATCGTAGCCCTACTGTACAAGCACTTCTACTTCGATATACCGAAAGTACACTTGGCACTGCTGACGGCACTGCAGCACCGCCCTAATTTCTACGGATTCAAAGGCTTTCTCATAGTCCACATACGCCAGACATAGTGGCAAATTGTACTTCTTGGACTTCTGTACAATTTGCCGAAGGGTATGTATGTGGTCTATGGTGCTAAAGCCTTTTTGGAAACCGGCTTGTCCGGGAGGCTGGAAGTCGACAAGTCTGCGCGCTAGACGATTCGTAATGACTCTTGAAAACAGCACGTAGACGCGGCAGAAGGGAAATCGGTCTGTCTTTTTTCAAGAGAGCGTTATCACCTCTCTTGAAGAATAAGACCACCGCACTTCTGCTTCACGCTTTCGGTGTAGTGCCACCATGGAAGACGGAATTAAAGAGCTTCTAAAGGACTTCAGTACCGGTTTTACACCCGCTTTCAGAAGCTGCGCTGTAATTCCATCCTCGCCTAGGACCTGGCCGTTTTTAAGGTGCTGGAGAGCCATTCTAATCTCGCTCAGACTGACGTCCGGGATATCTTCGGAATTGTGTCGGATAAGACTCGCTCTTGGATCGTTACTCACACTGACGTTAGCTCCAACGATTATGTGTACAGCTGCCCATAGAACCTCTCAATCTCACTCAAAATCTCAGGTGTCCCGGAAACGACGCTGCCACACTTGGTGTTTAGCTTCGACAGTTGGCTCTTTTTGGCAGACATATCTCTAGCAAAGACTTTGGAGCTCTTGTTCCGCTCGATCACTTCTTCAATACAAGAAGTATTAAAGTTGCGTAAGTCTCGCCGCATGCATTTGGATATCTGACTGTTTAGTTGCCTGTATGCTGTCAAATCTACTGAAAACTGTAGCATCATATCCCGTCTAAGAGACATGAGTTTAAGAGTGTGATCGGAGAGTTTTTGTGTTCTTCTGCGGCGGGTCTTGCAAAACTTAGCTCCGACTGCATGGACAGTTTCCACGAGCTTGTCATTCATATCGTCCACAGCATTGCAATCTTCTAGGCACTGTTAACGGTTTTGTAGCTCGAGCTGAAAGGTTTATGGACTTTGGATTAAAGTACGAGGGGGACGGAGCGTTGACTTCATTAGACGAGATCTCTCCAACTTAACGTTTAGGTTCAGTGTGCCTCTAACCATTCGGTGATCGCTGCCGGTTTTCACCCTCGCGATTACTGAGGCATCACTGAACAGTTGTCCTCTGGTCGTCATAATGAAGTTTATCTCATTTTTTGTGGAACCGTCGGGGCTCGACCAGGTCCACTTCCTGTGGGGCCAGTTCTGGAAGACAGAATTAATCATAAAGAGTCCCTCTTTCTCTATGAATTCGGCCAGCTGCTGGCCCCTTGGGTTCCGTTGCCCTATTCCGAAATTCCCCTGTTTCAGCTTACCGTTCTCTCTTGTGCCTAGTTTTACGTTGAAGTCCCCCATCAAAACCGTATAGTGGGTTTTGGAGGAATGCATTGCTCTAGAGATATCCTCATACATTTCCTCCACCTCCACATTGGGGTGTGTAGAGGTTGGTGCGTAAACCTGTATGACATTCAGCGAATACTGTTTGGTGATTCTGAGTATAAGGTACGCAACCCTTGTCGACACACTCCCAATCTTTACAACATTGTTAACGAGAGACTTGTGGACGATAAATCCGACACCTCCTTGGGACAGTAGGTCGCCCTCCCTGTGATAGAACAAATTGCCGGATTCGAGGATTACCGTGTCCTCCCACTCTCTTCGGACTTCGGTTAATCATATAACATTCCAGCGCAACTTGTCTATCTCTTCTTTCAGCTCCAGAATCTTCTCGTCAGTCGTCAGGGTGCGTGCGTTATAATTTGCCAGGTCGAATCGACGTAGGTGGCAACCGAACCTCCACCGGAGATTCTTAGCAACCCCTGCCCCGCCGTTACCATGGTCACGGCGGGGCAGGCAGCCCTGCTATTCCTGTCTACGGTGGCGTAGACAGGAATAGCAGGGCTGCCGGGGACTGGGGGCCGTATCTTCGTTACTTTCATTGGGGGTATACTGCCATAGTTGCCATGCTTTGCGAGCGGGTTGGCAACCGTAATTTTTAATGTTGTTTTGGTGTTATCAGAAAGATGCTGCTGCCCATCCTCTGACTCAGTTTCCCTCTGTCGCCTTTTACGACACCCACGGGAAGATATGGGGTAGTGAGTATTCTTACCCGCCACTACACGGGGTTTGCAGGTTACCAAAATAATTTTCCTTAAAGAATTCATAGTCTTAAGCCCTTTACTTCATTATATATGTCCATATGCGGAATTTAGAATTCTTGTCTTCTTTTCGTTCAATAGAGATACTAAGTTACGTGGTGGCTCCTTAATTTTAGCTAATAAATCCATATCATGTAAAGAACGTAATTAGACATTGTGACCCTCTCTGTTGAGCGTACTGTAGAAATGGCATGTGATGAGTTTGAGCACCTTATTGTTGTCAGTGCTTACAAAATCCCATGTTCAAGTTATTATACCTTTGAAAAAATTATGGAAGAAGTTTTAGTTAAGCTTAATAAAGACAATAAATCTCTTGTAGTGTGTGGAGACTTTAATATCAATCTCCTAGAAACTTCTTCCATCAGTATTAAATTTTGTTCTTTGTTCAAAGCCCATAATCTTGATTATTTATTCTTTAAACCTACATGTATTTCGGGGTGTAATGCAACTTGTATTGATAATATTTTACAGATGTTGTACCGATCAACAAATCAGTAAATAAAAAACTTAGTTCAGATCACTTTGGACAACTGGTTTCATTACCTTATATGAGAAAATTGTGTTTGTGCTTATGAATGCAAAACGCCTTGAGAGATTTAGAAGTAATATGTTAAAAAAACTTTCCATCGCTTTCTTATAAGAACAATGCAGACTATTTATATGGAGAATTATATACTCTTATAAGCAATGAATTAAATAAAACAATTACTTCCAAATCATTCTTCTGAAACATTCGCAAGGCATTTAAAGAGTGGGTAACAGTAGGAATTCATAAAAGCAGACGAAGGTTATATGACCTTTACCATGAAAGACCATATAAGATTTTCGATGCTTTTAAAGAATTTGTCAAAATTATTCTAAAATGTTTTAAAAGAGTTTGCTTCACAGTTAAATCGTTAAATATATGGAAAAAAAATTAAGACGGCTAAGAATAAAATTAAAATGACGTGGAGTATAATTAACAGCTAAACCGGTAAAGACAAACCTTGTAAATCAAACTATCAATTAAAAATTGATAATGAATTGACTAAATCAAATCAAAAAATCACAGCGGAGTTTGAGATATATTTTACTGATGTTCCTATCTTAAAAACGGACTCATTGAAACTTCTCCAACTGTTGCCGAGTCATTACTCAAACAAAATGTTAATACTTCTTTAAAAGAATTCAGATTTGAAAAAGTATTACCGCAAGATATTGTAAAATACTTCAAAACCATTGATGTAAAGAAAACCGCAGATTTCTGGGGGATTTCCTTTACAGTTATTGCGTCCATAATAGATTTAATTGCACCTCATCTTGCTATTATTTTTAATACTTTTATCGATTCTGGTGTGTTTCCTGATTTAATGAAGTATAGTAAAGTAATACCTTTATTTAAATCTGATAGTACATTGGACCCCGCTAATTTTAGACCTATTTCTGTACTACCAACTCTCAGTACATTTTTTGAAAAAATAAGTTTGAATCAATTGTTAATTTTTTAATACAAATAAATTACGTCATAAAAACCAATTTGGTTTTACAAGGGGTCGCTCGACGTCTGACGCCGGTGTTGAGCTTATGAAATATATTTTTAATGCCTGGGAGAATTCACAAGATGCCTTAGGTATTTTCTGTGATCATTCCAAGGCTTTCTATGGTGTTCATCATGAGACATTAATCAGGAAACTACAACATTATGGTGTAATAAAATTGGCGATTAGAACATTTAAGGTAGTAGGTTAAGACTAATTATATAGGTGGCGGGTAAATTAAGAATACAGCGATTTCATTGGTGAATAAACTGTGATTAATTTCGTTACGTTCTTTGTGTTCTCTCCGGCTTATATATATTACATTAGCGACGAGGATAAAAACGTAGTCTTATTGTGTTTTTAATCGTTGTAAGTAAAACTTTACAAGTTAATTCGAGGACAATTTCGATTGGAAAAGTAAACGAGTTAGATGTAAAAACCGGGGTTTGGTCGTCGTATGTCGATAGACGTGAGATGTATGTTACGGCAAATAAAATAAATAGTGATCTCAAGTTGACCACGCTAATAGCGGTCATGGGCGATGAGGCCTACGAGTTGCTGGTGAACCTAGCTAACCCCGTGAAGCCATCGAAATTAAAATACGACGCCGCCATTAGTTTGTTTTCGCAACCACTTACAACTGGCACCATCCGCGTTAGCAGAGATGTATCGTTTTAGACAGAGGAGGCAAGCAGCGGTTGAGAATATAGCAGAGTACGTAGCAGAGTTGAAAAGGTTAACACGTCACTGCAAACTGGGTGACGATCTTAGTGAAACTCTACGAGATCAATTTGTCTGTGGATTAAGGAGCGATGTTATCCGGTAGAGGCAGTTTGTCGAGGATGACACATTAAATTTTACCAATGCGATAAAAATTGCTAGCTCGTTAGAGACTGCAGAGCGGGACGCTGCGGCGGTAGATGCGACTGGGTCAGCCACATCAGGAAAAGATATGGCGGGGATGCACTCGCTGGCGATGGGGAAAAATGAATAGCGGAGAACGTTGGGGGCAGGCGGGCGCGGAATCGAGTCGGCTACAGCTGTGGAAAGGCCGATGCATTTAGTAGTCAAAGTTGCAGCGGATGTGGAGGGACAGGCCACGGTTATGAGGGTTGTCGGTTCCGGTAATGCGTGTGCATGTTAGACGTTGTAGGTTTTAGTGAATTATTTTTTTTTAAATAGTTGGTCGTTATCATGTTCATGTACGTATACCATGATAGTCAACTTATAGGCCGTGGCGCATGATTACTCCATACAAAGTTTAAGGACGTCCATACTCGTTATTTTAAACCTTACATATTACAAGAAAGTCGTTAAACGTCAACGTCGGGACACGTTCTGCTTTAATCTCTAGACTAGATTTCTACGCTATATTGAACAACATTTAACAACGTCAACTTTTACAGCCGTTCTGTTACTAGTTGCCAATTATTGATACCATGACAAGAAAGCAGCGTCATTGCACGTTGACGTTCATAACTGTTGTTCCGCAAATATCTAGTAAAACTTAAAGGTTTGGGAAACATCGTTTAATTACTCAAAAGTTAACTGACGTTCTGATTATTAATCGACTATACGAGCAAATTATCTGTTGCTTATCGTTTCTTGACGTTGATTTTGATTTATAAAAATAAAATAATAAACAGGATTTGATATGAAATAATACTTAATAATCATCAGTTTTTTGTTATTTATTTTTAGAAAATCAACTATTTTTCAAAAATCACCTACATATCACTTTTTAAGTCAATATCTACCTTTTCGACTTAATTGAAAATAATTTAGGTGCTATTGTCCATAAACTTCTTCCAAGTTTTACTTTAATAAATTTTACTTTTACTTCCTATCCTATGTATGAGTTACTTTTTCTCATTTTACGCTACTATCAAAAGATCAAATAAAACTATGGTAAGTTTGGTATTTCCCATAGAAGTAACGAATTATATCTCAAAATTTACAGTTTCTCACAACTATCTTATCAATTAATTACCAGTATAGCACGATAATAATCAGTCTTACACAGTTTTGTTATAACATTGGTAGCAAAAAATTATAAAAATTCTAAATACTCTCATACCTTTACTACATATCATATGAATGAGTAACATTTCAACATTTTACGCTACTATCACAAAATCAAATAATACTCTGGTAAGTTAGGTATGTTCTATAAAATAACAAATTATTTCACAAAATTAACAGTTTCTCACTTTTATCTTATCATTTAATTACCAGTATAGCACAATAATATTCAGTCTTACACAGTTTAGCAGATTTGTTATAACATTTGTAGCAACAAATTATAAAACTTCTAAATACTCATATGCATGATACAGTTATACTTATTTAATATCACTCTCATATAAAGGAACAAAATAGATAAAAGAGCATTATACTTCTTTGTGCCACTCTTCGAAGCAAAGAGCACACAGTGCTGGATTTTCGGGGCAACCTTTACATCTCAAGCAAGTGTCCCTTCTCACCTTTTTTTCGTGCACATCTTGCATTTCAAGTACTTTTATGTTTTGTTTAAACCTTCTTACACGAGTATTTTCTCAGGCCAGTGACAATGGACACTTGAGCTTCCGATGTCATTATCAATGGTTCTGACTGGTAGAGGCAATAAATTAGCTCTGAGTCTCTTGTCATATTTGCTGCGAGCTAAAGTCACTTGCTCTGCTGTTAAATCTGCTGGTAAGTCCAACAGTCTTCGAATCAATTCCTCTCGGAAAAGCAAGAAATCACAATTGGCTTGGCAGTATTTTTTGAAAATAAAAAATGAGTTCCGTAGTGCGATATCCAATAAGTGGAACATCACTTTTTTATACCACTGGATTGATTTCCTTGGTCAGGAGTAATATGAGATCATTTGATCTGCTCTATCGACTCCGGACATGTGTTGATTGTATTCTGTCACTTCTGCAGGTTTAACTTTTCTTTGTTGAGATTGTCTGAAGGCTAGGCGGCCTCTAAATAAAAGCAAATGTTCGTCCAAACTTAACTGTTTGAATGGCTTATAGCACTCCCTGAAGCTCTTGGTAATAATAAATTTTTCATTTTTATCTTGACCTTTTGATTCGAAATCTGATACATAAATACATTTTAAGATTTGTTCAAATCTTACAGTTTTTGCGTTTCTGAGGAATTTTGATTTGACCCATAAGAAAACATTTAATCCAAAAAAATTCAAGATTTCTTCCCGGTTTGTGTCCCTAAAGTTATGGTTACGTGAGTTTCGAGTAGCATGTCTTGTTTTCTTGCAAAGTGTCTTGTACGTATTTGTACATGTTACATTGTAGTCTACAATATTAGGATTAAGAATTTTATCGAATATTTTTATAACTGTCATACCTGGGTTGACTTCAAACTGGATACCTGCTGAACTTTCATCAAACTCGAATGAAGGTATGTCTGTGTTCGTATGTTCCCAATCATAATTTATCACTGGAGGAGTGCTTGGTCTGCAATTGGTCTCTGGATTTATCTCGGGGAGTGTGTCAGGCACGGAGTTTCTTTCGTCGGCCTCTGGGTCCAGCACACACAGACAGAAGGATTGCGGTGTACAAATGCTTCCCGATCTAAAGCAGATGGACTAGTGGGCACAGAATTTTTTTCGGCAGCATCTCGTTCCGGCATAGGAGAGTCAGGTAAGCCACGCTCTGAAACTACATCCAGTGCAAGTGTGCTGGCCGGAGTCGGATTTTTTACAGTAGTGTTTAGTTCCGGTGGTGCAGAAGAGCTAGGTGAGCGGCACTGTACAGCTGCATCTCAGTCCAAGGCAGGAAGGTTGGCAGGTGCGGGATTTCCCTCAGTAGCCTCTCAATCTGGTACAGGAGAGCTAGGAGAGCGGCGCTGTCCAGCTGCGTACAAGTCCAATCCGCTGGATTTCCCTCAGAAGCCATTGGATCCGATACAGGAGAGCCAGGAGAGCGGCGCTGCTCAGATGCGTCCAGATCTAGGGCAGGTATCTACCTGGCAGGCGCGGAATTTCTCTCAGCAGCTGCTGGAGCTGGTGCAGGAGAGCCAGGAGAGCGCCGCTGCGCAGCCGCGTCCAAGTACAAGGCAGATAGGTTAGCAGGCGCAGGATTTCCCTCAACAGTTTCCCGATCCGGTGCAGGAGAGCTAGGAGAGCGGCGCTGCGTAGCTGCATCCAGGTCCAGGGTAGGTAGGTTCTCGTGCACGAAATTTCCCTCAGCAGCTGTTGAATCCAGTGCAGGAGAACCAGGAGAGCGGCGCTGCGCAGCTGCGTCTAGGTACAGGGCATGTAGGCTGTCAGGCGCGGGATTTCTCTCAGCAGCTGCTAGATCCAGTGAAGGAGAGACAGGAAAGCGGCGCTGCACAGCTGCGTCCAGTTCCAGTGCACGTAAGTTGGCAGGCGCGGGATTAATTGCATCAGCTGCAGCAGCATGGTGCTCTTCAGCACCTTGAATTTGTGGATTAATATGGGAGTGCCTTCCTTCGATATGTGAATAAATTGAGATATTTGCTAATACTGCAGGATCGAGTTGCACTGAATAGCTTTCAAGATTTTCTATATTATTCAGCAGTGCCTCAGACTCTAACGACATAGGCGGCTGCCTTAATCAAGGATGTCTTGAGTGACTCCAAATTGGGATAAGGCTTTGAGCACGACTTTTCCTCCAAGTGTTGCAATATCTTGTAATCTAACGGATTCAAATCTGGACTGGAGGAGGGCCAGTCTTCGTGCCGAATGAAGTCGATTTCACGTGCCGCCAGCCAGTCTTGTGTGCTCTTCGCTCTATGAGCTGGCGCCGAATCTTGTTGGAATACCCAGTGCCTGTTATTAAACATGGTATGAGAAACAGGTTCCACAAGGCTCATCAGGACTGTATTTTGATACACAACTGCATTCGTTTTTACACCTTTCTCACAAAAATGTACCTCTGTTAAGCCCCAATAAGAAACTCCCAACCATACCATGACCGAGGATGGAAAATGACCTCGTTGGACACGCGGAATACGGTTGCTTGCTTCTTCACTACTGTGCGCGTACACCTTATCATTTTGTTTGTTGTAGCTCTCTTCTACGGTAAAAATTTTTTCATCCGAAAAAAGAATTTCCCGATATTTTTTCCCGCGTACCGCTTCAACAAAGCGCGGCATCTCTTCAGTCTCAGGTCCATTAGACGAGCATTCAAACGATGTCTTGTTTTTCTTCGATATGCCCAAATCCCTAAGTCTTCATTTAACACCCTTTTCACCGTGGTTCTGCTTAACCCCATCTGAAGGGCCAACAGTTTCTGTTTACGTTTGGGATTTCTTTGAATTCGCGCCTTCATAGCTTTTATTACTGCTGGAGTCCTAACAGACCGAAGGCGACCACTTCTTGGCCTGTCATCTACACTAGAGTCTTAGTCTGAGTTTTTTGTGTCGTTTGATGGTACGATAAACGAATCTTTTGGTTATATTCAAATTTTTCAGTATGTCAAAAATTTGAATTGGCGCGTAACCGCAACGATGCAATGCAATAACTGCAACACGGTCTTCTTTAAGCGTCCACTCCATATTTAAAAATGAGTAAAATTCTAAAAAGTAATTACACGCACGTTGATCAAGTTGATTGTGAAATCTGCCTGATTGAATAAATCAGGAATATCGTAAGCCGCAGCTAACTATTCTTTTTTATTATTATATACATAAAAGAGAATATCCTGAGCAACTGACTCATTTTTCATTTTTCTTCATTCTTAATTTTTAGATGTTGGAAAATTCAACCCCTAGGAGGATGAAATGGGATGTTCCAGTTTCTATGAAACTTTTCATATAACGGGGTGATTAACTCAGTACTTACTGAAAATACTCTGTAAATAAAATAAATAGATCACATTCTAAGTTTTTTCAAAAGAACCCTGATGTTCAAATTTGTACGGAGAAGTTTAGTTTGACAATTATAAAGTTTACGTTTTGCTATGTATAAAATACATTCTCATGATGCACAGCTCATAGCGCTCGACATAAAATTATGAAGTTGTGACAACATAGCTTTCTTTTATTACGTGGACATTAACTTAGATGATATTTGTAAACTAATTGAAGACGAATTAAGGTGTGATAGTTTGTACGATACTTTTTATTTTATTGGCCGATTACTTCTTGGTATTGTGAATAATTATCACCTTCACGTACCTCAATAAGCTTTCTATAAGAAACTTCGTAACACGTGTTCAAGTATTTATGGATACTCTACCCTTGATCGTAATATAGGGGTTGAGAGTTATTATGAATTATAAACTATTTTAATGCGATTTTCAATTAATTCAATATATTCTTTATTGTACACTAATACACATTAAAACAAAAACAAAGTTATATAAATAAAAAAGTTACAATAGGCGGTCTTCTTTCTAAGCGATTTCTTCCAAAGCCATACCCTATAATGCAAAGAATTGTTCACAAGGAATGGCTAGAAGCGAGGTGTACATAAATTATACAATTAAGGTAAAAAATCAAATAATAATAAAAACACTAGATGTCACAAAGTATGATGGAAATTATTACAGATCCAAGTAATAAGATTTGAGTAGATATTTGAAGAAATAAAGCTGTAACAGAAAATAATTACCGTAATATGGGGTGAATAGGGATAAATCCAAACGTTATGTAGAATTTTAGGGTAGCTCTTTTACGGATATATTTCTGTTTTAAGAGAGATATGATTGAGTCTTAGTGGTATCTTTGTAATCAAATACACAACTATGCAATTAGCATTTCAATTAATGCAGAAAACGTAAAAATATATGCTATCCCTATTCACTCCTTGATTCTTATTCACCTCATTTTACGGTAATTGAACAATGTACAATGTACAAAGGCAGATTGTTAGAGTGGGTTTAACTATTTAAAAATCCTTATTATATCTTAAAATCTGTGATCATTATCATTCCGAAATATGAGATAGTTTCCATGCATTAGTTCGAGGTCTTCGTATTATGCGATCTCATAATAACTGTGGAACATATAACGTGGGTGCGGGTAACACCGCGAGGCGTAAAGCTAGTATAATATAGACACATATAAAAATTTTGTGATCACTAGCAAAAGCTGATATATCTGTAAAGTTCACCACTTTTTAGCCTGGAGCGGTCCAGCACGTAATCCCATAATAGACAGAAACGACTATGAATGATTTCGGACGGCTCCACCTCGCATTTCGGTCACCTAGTGAGCTAGTTCCAGTTCCGACTCACGAGGCCATATTTTAGAGTGTGCTTTTGGTGGAGAATATTGGTAGGTGTTTGTACAAATACATAAATGTTAAAAAGCGCTGACCGTCAGGAGATGACTTGTCTAAGTGATTCAACAGGATGGCATCAAACTCGACAGTTATCGACGTCTGTATCCTTTAGTATGTATCTTCGATAGTTGTTGCTCTATATAACCTGATTTTGCACAACAAAAACCCTCGTTTCTCGCTTCGATAATTGTTGGTCTTTATAACCAGATCCTGTACCTCAAAACCCTCGGTTCTTAACTTCAGAGAGGTCACCTAAACGTAGATAGTGAAGAGAGGTGGTGATATATTTTACGTATATTGTGTTTAAGAAAGACCCATTGGATGTTGGCCCGTTAAAGAAATGTGAAGACTTATAGTGCACGAAATTATATTCGTAGAAAATTTCATTAGATGACGTCAGGTGGTAGGAACAGAGGTTGCAAACCTTACGGTTATGTGTGGGGAGGGCACTTGTAGGGCTCCACAATGCATTGACAACAATGCCTCCGTGGTAAATATCCGTGGTAAATATAACTTGTCTTGTCTTGTGTCTTGTGAGATAGTGTTTCGGACTTTTCCACCCATTACGTGTAGTTTAGTTTGAGTCTACCTAAGGTTAAAGTTAGACACGAAAACAGGCATTATTTTTATAAAATAATAATATTAATGGAGCACACAATCCAACTGATGTTAAAATGGATTCTGTGGCCCATAGACATTTTACATTTATCCCCGATTAAGAATAAAAGCGTGGATGCTTTTTCACCCTTTGAAACCTAAGATGGAACGGTTCCAATAAAAAGGGTCTCCGGTTCTACACTCACTTTAAGAAACAGCACTACGCTACTGTTTTAAGTTTCTGTTCTGTGAGATCGTGCTATTCTCCGGTTGAGCCGACCCATTCGTGCTACAGCCATAATATATATGCAGTGTGGCTATACCACCTAAAATAAACAAGCCTATGTATTGTAATTACCCAACCTTTACATTAGCGTGTGCTTTGTTTACGTCCAACGAATGACTACTTTTTACTATGTTAACCGTGCAAAAAACATATCGTGAACTGATCGTTTTATATCCACCTCATCAAAACATATATATAAGTGTTGTTCTTAACTTTTTATAGTAGCTTTCGTCCATTTTAAAATGTTATATTTTTTATTTTTCAGATTTCAGGTTTTACTCACGACGTTTTGGTTTACAAATAGATGATAAATCAGTTTTTAAAATTGAACCTGGGTTGCTCGCGTGCCGTGAAATTTATAGCGAGCGCTTAGTCCCTGACCCATCTGGTTTATAAAGTGGAATTCACGAGCTTGCCCTGGATGCGTGTTGGTGGACTACTTTGAGTGGGTTTGTGAGGGGAAGAGGTCCATAGCAAAATGTATCAAAGATGCGCGACACCAGGTACTAGAGATAGGTTAGATTAGGTTAAGTCGTTCACAGTAAGAACTTGACTGTTCTTACTGTGAACGACTAAATAAAAATAAAAAGTACAAAATAATTCTATCACGTCATATGAATAAGCGAATATTTCATAATTTTTTTAATAAATAGAAACCTTAATTTATTTATTTTTGACCATTGAAAACTTTATCTAAAAAATCTATTTAAAACCTAAGGTATATTGAACAAAACTATTTTTACGGATTTTATCGCGTGTCGTCGGTGTGGCGATGGGCTCAATAGTATCTTCCACAGTCGCTGACATATCCTTGAAGGATTTTGAGGAGAAGGTCCTTCTTACTGCTCTTGTAAATCCAAGATTATACAAGTGGAACGTAGACGACACTTTCACAATTTTACCAGTGACGTAGTAACTGAATTTTTAGATCACCTTAACTCATCAACCATAAACTCTAAAATATAATTCACAATGAAGTTAGAGGCAAATTAATTCTTTAGCTTTCCGAGATATTTTAGTCATCCGAAATCCTGATAACACTATTGGTCACACTGTATAAAGGAAAAAGACCCATATCAACCAATATTTAAATGGTGAATTTCACCATCATTTATCACAGTTAGCTACCGTGGAAAAATATTTGTTTCTGCGAGCACGAGGTATCTGTGACAGAAAAAATCTGGCTACCGAGCTTAAACACTTCAAGCAAGTATCGCAAGACAGCAAGCTTTGGGTCCCCCGCCAGCGTCACAGTGACTGAGTGAATTCGGCCATGGTCCAGCGTGTCCCTGCTGTATTAATGTATATTAGAGGAGTCACAGACAAGGCTGGCTAGATCTTAAATCGAGCTTTAAAACAAACAATAAGCCGCTGAAGAATATTTGTAAATTTTTACCATTTTTTTATAGAAATAGAGTGACAAACAAACACACATTCAACCTGATGGGGAGTGTTTGCCACAGCAATAGATGTAGAATCTACATCTATCCTCGTTTGCGAATCAAAATGCAGATGCGTTGTCAGTCTAGAGGACTAAGATGAAAAGAGGCTTTTCCAGTAAAAAGGAGGGATCGGATCCGGAGAGGATATCTACACTCAACATAAGAAACACAGCAGAATTAAGCTGCTCTTTTACGCTGTTATTCAGTGAGAGCGTGGTCCTTCCCCGGTCGAGCCAACCCATTCGTGCCACAACTATATTATAAATATAGCTGCAGATTGGCTCTACCAAAACCATCCGTAAAGTGTTAGTAAAATTTGACACGCGTCACTGGGAGTTATTAAATAATTTATTTATTTTGTTCAACACATAATTTGAAGAGAATTGTCAGTTAAAATATAGTTTAGTTGCTATAAGTTTTCTGCGCATCTGGTCATTTTGAAAGTTACAAGTTATTTTAATACATCCCAGTCGCTTCAGATGACCCGAGAGGCTGACTGGAATTAACCCATTCGCAGAGACGACTACAGGTATAATTTCGGCCGGAAACCCACCCCACATGTCGGTCACCTCGTGAGTCAGGTCCAGATATTGTGTCAGCTTATCTGTTTCGGCTTTCACGAGGTTCTTGTCATAAGGAATGGTAATGACGACCAAAAATATCCTTGAATGTGCCCGGTCCAATAGCACAATATCAGGCTTATTCGCAAGAATAGTCCTGTCTGTGATGATGGCCCAGTCCCAGTAGAGCCTGGCGTGGTCATTTTCGAGTACGGTATCCGGCAAGTACTTATAATACAGCAGTTTCCGATCCACGAGACCGTATTTCAGAGCGAGCTTCTGGTGTAGAAACCTGGCTACTAAGTTGTGCCTGTGCAAATACTCAGAAATAGAAAGCGCCGAACAACCGGACACGATATGCCTAAGTGACTCACCGGGATGGCGACAAGCTCGACAGAAGTCAACGGTGCCATCCTTTAGAATGTATCTCCGATAATTGTTGGTCTTAATAACCTGATCCTGTATCGCATAGACAAAACCCTCCGTTTCACCAAAGAGGTCACCGAAACGTAGCCAGTGGAGGGAGGCGACTGTGTCTACGAAAGGCTCATGTAGAGCTTTGTAGAACCTCCCGTGGAGCTCCTTCTCCTTTCATACGGTCTCCCGGTCGGAAATGATCTGTACTGTCGGGTCTTACCATTGCTCGTTGGCTAAGGATAGAGGGGTAAGTTATTTATCACAAGAAATAACGTCCCTGTAGTATGGATCATTCGTTCTGGTCATAAAATAATTACGGAGGCTCCACACTTCGCGATTATGCATGGTAAGCGCGCTTAAAAAGCCGCGCCCACCATACTTGCGTAGCAAGTACAGCCTCATTACAGACGATCTCGGATGATGCATCCGGTGGGACGTCATTATAGTGCAGACTTTTCGGTCCAGAGCGTTCAGTTCGGTCTGAGTCCACCTAAGCATGCCAAAGGTATACATGAGAACAGGCATGATCCAACCGATATATGCTTGCGTCTTATTTACACCGGACAAAAGGCTGTTAAGCACTTTGGTCAGGCGTGCATAAAATACATCGCAAACTGACTGTTTCATACCCGCCTCATCTACACGGATGTTCTGTGACATACCCACGTATCGGTATGTTTCAGTCTCGGAAAGGGTCCTTATGTTGATGGGCATAGATAAGTCTATGCCCTTAGATTAGTGACCAACCCTTCCCCTTTCAACATGGAGGACCGCACACTTATCCGTCCCCAGCTCCATTCTAATAGAATTGCTAAAATCACAAGTGATGTTTAGCAATTCCATAAGATGAGAGCGAGTGGAGGTGAATAACTTGAAATCATCCATATAGAAAAGTTGATTCACTTTTGTACCTCCTTTCCGAAGCTTAAATCCCCTCCCGAAGCCCTCCAGTAAGGTACTGAGAGGGTTTAGAGAGAAGCAGAACCAGATTGGACTCGTTCAACAATCGCCCTGGAAGATACCCATTCTTATCCTTATGTGTTTCTCCGCAGCCGTCATCCGTTCGCCTAGCTGACAAAGGAACGTACTCCATTGCGCCATACACTGCCCGAGGAAGTCTCAAACTGTACAATTAACCTTATACAGTTCGAGGACCCTCTTAAGCCATGTATGAGGCACCGAGTCGAATGCCTTTTTATAGTCTATCCAGGCGGCGGAGAGGTTCCAACGGTTGCGTGGTTAACACCTTGCCAATGACCGCGTCAATCAGTAGTGGTTCCTTGGTTCCACGACTACCGCCCCGACATCCATTCTGAGCCCGTGACATCACCTGATTTGAGTTCAGTTGACGAGTAATTCTCGCTCTCAAAATGGATGTTAGTGTCTTGTATATGGTAGGTAGACACGTTATGGGGCGGTATTTGCTCGGATCTGTGAAATCTCGGTCTTTAGGAATCAAATGAGTGATCTTAGTAGTGAAGAGGCTCGGGAGCGACTTTTGGTCGGTAGCCTCTTGAAACTGTCGGGCGAGCAAAGCGTGACACGCCACGAACCCCTTCAGCTAGTTGTGATGCAGTCCGTCGAGTCCCGGACTTTTCCAGTTCGGGGCCCTACGGACCGCCTCATCTACGTCATCTGGCGGTATAATGACGGGGTCCATGGGCTTAAGATTCACACACTGACTCGCCACAACTTCCGTCCAAGGGCCCTCGCTGTGGTTTACGGGGTCTGACCACAGGCCGCGCCAGAATGCGATAGTGTCGGCCTGATTCGGTGCTGGGCCCGTTCCACGTACCATTGGTCGCTCCAATGATTCATAGAACCTCTTCTGTTCACTCTGGAAGAGACGATTCTGGTTGAACCGTGTCGACCTTTTTTCTTTTATAGGATAAGGGTGACAAACGAGCACACAGTCCACATGATGGTAAGTGGTTGCTGCGGCCCATAGATATCTACATTTATCCTCTGTTACAAATCAAAATGTAGATGCGTTGTCACCCGTGAGGACTAAGATGAAATGCCTCATTTCCAGTAAATAGGACCTCCGGCCACCTGCACTCACCAAGCGAAACGCAGATGTAAACCTCTACTTTACGCTGGTTTTCTGTGAGGTCGTGGTACTACCCCTGTTCGAGCCGGCCCATTCGTGCGACAGAAAAAGCTGCTGCGTGGCTCTACCACTGTATATCTCTCGGTATGTCACCAAATCCGCTTCCCCCAAGCAGCGATTCTCTGCTTCAGGTCGTCTATGCGCTCCGTCAGTTTTTGTGTTATATCCGTTTGCTGGGACAAACTGATGTTTGTCCCAGCAAACGCCATCCTGACGGTGCGCACAATTCTCGGCCTATTATTGTCCGACCTGAAGCTTTTCAGTCTGCCGATGAGGGCACTTGCCTTTGCCATACGGTCCTCAATCCTTCTTCTCCAGGCTGGGATGGCGCTACTGTGTCTAGTAGCGCGTCCAGCCGTGGGAAGTTTGGCGCCAATAATACGGCAAACTGCCAGTGCGGCGCCAAAAAGAATTGAGTCCGTGTCGTAAAGGCCCCGGCTGGCTTCCAAATAGGTCACCAACATTGGGTTGAGAGCCCTCACGACAGCCCGATTCCGCTTGCTTAGGGGTATACGGCGAAGTCGCGGTCGATTCTCGAGAGGTGTACTGCGCGTTTCCCTAATCGCCTCTTCCAATACGCCCCTCATTTGCTCTTGTTCCTGGGCGACTATTCCATCGTCGCCGGAGTCAACCACACGGAGATCTACGGCGGCACCTACGTGTGCGGGTTCTCTGCAACTCGTAGAGCCGCATCACCTTTCGTAGTATTTTCATTCGATGAAGTAGTAGCCTCACGTCGTAGCCGTTTGAGTTCGGCGTCATCAAATATTTTTGAGCGCATGATGTACCGAACTCGGTCTGCCAGGATTTGCTCGGTAACGGAAATAGACGGCTCCAGCTCAGCAAATAGTTGATGAATCCTAGCCCGGTACACAAAAACTCCAATTTCTTCCCCTTTCGCCCTCAAATACGCCCGCAATATGTTTGTATTCATTTCCTTCGTCCAACGCATGTGGCGTACTCCACCAGCGGCGGGTGCCTCTTGCAGAGTCCGAGAGGACCCTGCCGACACCAAGCTATCTCGTGGTCGTGTAGCACCTCGCGCTCTACTGGCGGCGCGCATGCTGTCGCGTCCAGCGCCAGCTCCAGACGCGCCTCGGCGACCCCCAGGCAGCGGCCCTATACACAGTCTATTCGTTTCCATTATCCATAAATTTGGCGTCAGTTAACGGGAGACACCCAGACTCGGCGCCGTTTCATGATGGAGCCATATGCACAAACGGGCCTTTGCACCCTCAATTTTGCCGAGGCACGGCGCTAACACCGCTTGGCAAGGTGCTAACTGATTGCGCCGACGTAGCAGTTTTGTCACTTAACTCTTACGTCAGCGGGCGATGGGGTCGTCACTTCCCTACGCCAATTATTATTATTATTATTATTATTATATTAAAACTATTTGATAACTAATGAACACTCGTGGTGCTTAAATGCATAAAACGTTTTGTAGTGTTTTAATTTAACAATGTGTGAAGATTTATCATGATTATAAGTTACGTGCCGTCTTTAAGACAAGACATTAACAATTGCGTTAAAACTAATTGATATAATACTGTTCTCAGAGCCCTATAAGGCAATTTATATTTTCTGTTTAAGATTCTAATTTACAAATATAATAGTGTCAAAAATTTTGATTTGGAATAAAATTTATCAATTTATTAATATTTCCTTGCAGTGGTTTTTTACATTTTATTTTAGTTTTGTGTAGTATATTTTTGTCTATAATAATTAAGCTTGTAAGAAATGCTGTGAACATTAAATAAAATATTTACGTGTTATAAAATATGCACTTATTTTATGTTACTCTATAAAATATAGCGTAATTATAAGTTGAACATTTGCTGATGAACCAAATAAATAAATACTAGATTTAGTGCATGCATAGACCGTTTTACAATTATTTCTTGTTCTGATTTCAACTATTCGTTTTTCAATATCCCACGGTATGTTATATTCGTAAGATCCAATATAGGTTGATTTTGCTAGAAACATAGGGAATAAGAACAATGCATGGAAACAACCGACAAGACTATAAATATAGTACACACTTTTAGAGTCAAAATATCATTTAACGTTTTTACTTTTTTATCTAGTAATTACTATAAAAAACCGAGCTAAGATATGTTTGTATCAATTTATTTTAAGATAATAAAATTTAAATATTTTAGCAGTAATTAAAGACACATAATAAAATAAAGGACTTATTATTGAACACATTATTGTTTTAAGCTACATAGAAATATAATTTAGATAATGACGGATTAAGCTTAAAATGATAAATCAAGAAAAGAGATAATTTTTAAAGTTAAAAGTTTAAAGTCCTCAGAAATTGTTTGTCAGCTTTATTTAAATATTGAAAAAAAAAATTATTTAAATGAAAAAACCCAAAAATTCATTGCTCCTGTTTTTCGGATGTATTACTAAAATACACCAAGCTTCTTCACTTTTAAAAGAACCTTTTTCAAACCTCGCCTTTGGGCGGTTGATTAAGTCCAAGATCAAAGCAACCGCAAAGAAGTTAGTTGCTCTTACAAAAGTACAAATGTACTCGTACCTAATTTACACTGGAAATATTTCTTAGATTATTCAATATCTAGTTGCGACAGTACAGGCTCAGTATAAAGCTGTGCTAAAAAGCTTATTGGCAATCTTAATTTGATTACAACCGTACTTGTCAGTCTCAATCACAAACACAGAGCAGCCAGGCTCTTGGTTTCCTTCCTCCCTTTCTACTTTTGAATGACATACTACATATTCAAACAAAATAGCGGCTTTATTGTTCGTAGTGCGTACCAAACGAGTATAATAATTTTCCTGGCATTTGTTTTATCATCGCCTTACATTGTTGCTGTCTTCAAAGTAGGAATAAAAAGTATTTTAAACAGTTAAGCTAGTGCGCTTTTGCGTCTTCAGCAACATGTTTATTAACTGACGGCTTATATTTGGTAAAACGAGATAAAACTTTATCTTGTCCTTTGGTATTGTGAGTAGACTTATGGAAATTTTGTAACTACCCTGCCAACTCAAATCTTTCACAGCGCGAGAGACGCATAAATATTTTCAAACGTATTAAAATACCCAGATAGGTAGCTGAGTGTAATATCTGATGTTCGAGACGTCTGTTGCGGTGATTGCTAATCCACCTACCAACTCTGATGAATATGGCAAATAATCCTTTTATATAATAGGTTAATTATATAATAAAAATAAGTAAATTATTATTTATAATAGGAAAATTTAACACATGATCGGCGGTGAAGGAAAACATCGTGAGGAAACCTGCAAGTCTGAGAAATAATAAAAAAAATATATCGAAGATACATATGTGAAGTTCGCTAACACGCATTGGGGCAGGGCAACGGACATTACCTCGCCTTAAAACCTTAAATTGCACATGAAATATATTCTGACACATAACAATTATTTATAGGTCGTACAAATCAATTACGTGACCCGTTCCAAAAGTCCAAACACAAATCCCCCAGACAGGAGATAAACCTCAGCATTAATAATAACAGGATATCGGCTCTGAGTTCATCTACCTGATTATTCATTTGCAAATATCTTTCGGTATGCTTGTCATTTGGCTCATTGCCATTGCCTGTGCCTTAACAAGAAAGTGCTGTAACATGAATGGTGCCTTCTTTTCCCCACACATTTTCCAATAGAAAATGGCTCAATATATATTAGTTACCTCTCATAGACCAATGTGTATCTAAGTTACAAATTACTTACTTTTCGCCATTTACTCATTTTAGCTGTCTATAATGCTACCCCGGTCCCAAAGGTGGTACTTATGACCTACATAGCGTCTGACACAATTTTACTTTTCTCCTAAGCCATTAAAGTCATACCGTCGGACTCTTATACCTTTATATAAATAAGTATATTTATTTAGCTTCTAACATAAAATATCTTTCCCGAGTCTGAGTAGCTTGACTTGACTTTTTTCTCCTTTCATAACATGTTGAAGTAGAAAACAACCAATAGTTTCGTCGTATTTTACGCTAATTGGCCATATATACTACTAAGCTAGCAAATGCAAATTAAAAGACTTTACGAGTATTCGAACAAAAGTGTGCTGATAGTTTTGCGGTACATTTTACTAGCTTCTGTTTTTTTTAGTATTAAAATATATTTTTCGCTTTGTTTACATATTAATAATTTAACGAATTTAAATGCTAAAGCCAGAATTAAGAGTCCCTCAAGTCTCTAGAACATCACCGAAAATGAGAATTTAAAATTATGTGAGCTATGTAGTTTGGGAGTTACAAAATCTTTTGTTTTTTTGAGATATTGTGAACACTATACACAGCATAACAGCCAAGTTAAAAAATTAAAGCAAGTGGGAAACGATTTTGTGTACTTGTGAAATGTCATCTAATGGCGGCATCTTTTGTGGTAGGTTTTGTGGTAATTGCCAGATTTTCAAAGATTTAGCGAACTTGATAAATATCAACCTCTTTATTTATTAATAATAAATAGTGTACGAATACTACAGCAATGTCCATTTTATATTACTAAGCCTTAAATTAGTTAAACAAAATAAATTAATTACACAATCAAACAAAAAATTAAATAAAGTAACTAATAAATGACGTTGTACCTTTCTTACATATAAAATTATTTACAATATATTAATATTATGTTTGTAATAAAGAAAAACAAAAAAAAACAAGCAAATATAAACCTTATATCAAAATTATTTATAAAAACAGTTCAAAAATGAATTCAAATAAAAAGTAAATAAAAATAAATTTAGTAATAAATTTCTTAGCATCTATTTTTTAAATAAATATTCTGATAACTCTACAGACATCATCATCATTACAGCACTTCACAAGTCCACTGCAAAAACATAGGCCTCCCCCAAGGAATGCCACAAAGCACGGTCCTGAGCCACCTGCAACCATCGATTTCCTGCATATCTTACCAGGTCGTCACTTCATCTCGTGGGGGGTCGTCCTACACCTCGCCTACCGGTACGAGGCTGCCACTCAAAAACCTTCCTTTCCCATCGGTTGTCGGTTCTTCCAGCCATATGGCCGGCCCACTGCCACTTCAGCTTACTAATCCTTTGGGCAATGTCGGTTTCTCTGGTTCAACTGCGGATATCCTCATTTCTAAGTTTATCACGCAGAAAACCCCGAGCATAGCCTTCTCCATAGCTCGCTGAGCGACCTTGAGCTTCCTCATACGGCCCGCAGTGAAGGACCACATCTCAGATCCGTAAGTCATCACTAGCAACACGCACTGGTTGTACAATTTCGTTTTAAGGTTTTGAGATATGTCTGACGAGAAAATGTGTCGTAGTTTCCCGAACGCTGTCCAGCCGAGTTGAATCCGTCGATTGACCTCTCGTTCGAAATTGGACTTACCTAGTCGGAATATTTGTCCCAGGTAAACATACTCGTCAACAACTTTGAGCTTAGTGCTCCCAACAACTACCGGCAAAGGAGTGACATGGACATTAAACACGATCTTTGTTTTATCCATGTTCATCCTAAGACCTGTTCGTTGGGAGACAATATTGAAGTCAATGAGCATGGTGCTTAGGTCCTCCAGCGATTCTGCCATAAGGACTATATCGTCGGCATTTCGAAGGTGAGTGATGTACTCGCCATTGATGTTAATACCGTATCTTTTCCAGTCCAGAAGCTTAAAAACGTCTTCCA
The DNA here is from genome assembly GCA_963668995.1 of Parnassius mnemosyne. Classification (NCBI taxonomy): domain Eukaryota; kingdom Metazoa; phylum Arthropoda; class Insecta; order Lepidoptera; family Papilionidae; genus Parnassius; species Parnassius mnemosyne. Next base: position 56,542,845 of record CAVLGL010000001.1, read on the forward strand.
ATGCAGCGGTGAAGACTATCGGGGATATAACATCACCCTGTCTTACACCTCTCTGCAGTTGGATAGGTTTCGTACTCTAGTTCTGTACTCGGATAGCAATCGTAGCTCTACTGTACAAACACTTCAGCACTTCGATATATCGACAGTCAACTTGGCACTACTGAAGGTACTGCAGCACCTCCCATATTTCGACGGAATCAAAGGCTTTCTCATAGTCCACATACGTCAGACATAGTGGCAAATTGTACTCTTCGGACTTCTGTACAACTTGCCGAAGGGTATGTATGTGGTCTATGGTGCTAAAGCCCTTTCGGAAACCGGCTTGTTCGGGAGGCTGGAAGTCGTCAAGTGTGCGCGCGAGGCGATTCGTAATGACTCTCGAAAACAGCACTTAGACGCGGCTCAGAAGAGAAATCGGTCTGTAGTTCTTCAAGAGACTGTTGTCGCCTTTGTTGAAGAACAAGACCACCGCACTTCTGCTCTACGCCTCCGGTGTAATGTCCCGGAAATAACGCTGCCACACTCAGTCGTCAGCTTTGACAGTTGGCTCTCTCTGGCAGACAGATCTCTAGCAAAGACTTTGGAGCCCTGGTTCCGCTCGATCGCTTCTTCAATACGAGCAGTATTAAAGTGGCATACGTCCCACCACATGCATTTGGAGAACTGTCTGTTCAGTAGCCTGTATACTGTCAAATCTACTGAAGATTGCAGCGTCATATCCCGTCTATCAGCCATGAGATTAAGAGTGTGATCAGAGAGTTTTTGTGTTCTTCTGCAGAGGGTCTTGCAAAACTTAGCTCCGACTGCATGGACAGATTCCACGAGCTTGTCATTCATATCGTCGACTGCATTGCAATATTTTAGGCACTGAAATCGGTTTCGTAGCTCAAGCTGAAAGGTTTCGGGACTTTGGATTAGAGCACGAGGGGGACGGAGCGTTGACTTCATTAGACGAGACCTCTCCAATTTAACGTTTAGGTTCAGTGTGCCTCTAAACATTCGGTGATCGCTACCAGTTTTCACCCTCGCGATCACGAAGTCATCACTGAACATTTGTTGTCTGGTCGTCATAATGAAGTCAATCTCATTTTTGTGGAATCGTTGGGGCTCGACCAGGTCCACTTCTTGTGGGGCCGCTTCTGGAAGAAAGAGTTCATCATAAAGAGTCCCTCTTTCTTCATGAAGTCTTCCAGCTGCTAAGACCTTGGGTTCCGTTGCCCTAATCCAAATTTCCCTACTTTCAGCTAACCGTTTTCTCTTGTGCCTAGTTTTGCATTGAATATAACATATATATACATATATATAAACACTCACGCCTGTCACCCAGAGGAGTAGGCAGAGATTATGGACTTTCATTTGGCACGATCCTGACACACCTCTCTCGCTTCCTCCACATACATATACCTACGCATACACGCTCGTCGGTTAAAGGTACTCTTGATTTGGCCCATTTTTAATATATCGTCAATTTGGTCGATAAACTTTCGCCTAGGGCAACTCTTCCCGACTATGCCGTTCACCTCTGCAACATAAATTTGCTTTGTCACTCTTTCCTCATTCATTCTTTCTACATGGCCAAACCACCGAAGCATTCCTTTCTTAATCCTGTTCACAACATCATCTTGCAAACCGCACTCTTCTCTTATTAAACAATTTCTCACTCTGTCATTCATCTTCATCCCTAACATATTGCTTAATGACCGCATTTCTAAAGCATTTATTTTACTCTCATGCTTCTTCTGCCACACCCAACTTTCACTACCATACATTAAAGTAGGTACTAACACAGCATTGTGAATTGCCATACGTGCCTTTTGGACAGATTCTGACTTTTCACAATAGAGTGTAGAGCCCCATTCACTTTATTTCCTGCATTCACTCTTCGTTCTATATCCTTATCATATCTACCATCCCTGCTAAACACACATCCCAAATATACAAACTCATCTACTTGCTCTACCAACTCCCCTTCTATTCTTATTTCACATATCGTTTTACTTTCTTCTCTTTCAAAAACCATAACTTTCGTCTTACTTGCGTTCACTTTCATTCCCTTTTCTTTTAATGTCCTGTTCATTAATGTAACCATCATTTGCAACTCGGCTGCCGACGATGCAAGTATGACTTGATCATCGGCGTACAAAAGGCATTTGACGGTTAACTCACCCATTCTTAACCCGCATTCTTCTACTTTCAAATTTTCCAAACAACTGTCCATAAATAGGTTGAACAACCACGGGGAAGCCACACAGCCCTGTCTGACACCTTTATGGATGCCAAACCAGTCCGAGTAGGCCCCGTTGATCCTGACACAAGCACTAGAGTCCCTATAAAGAGACCTTAATGCCTGTATCAAGCCAGCGCTCAACCCAAATGAGTTCAGTGTTTGCCATAACACATCCCTGTCCACTCTGTCATAAGCCTTCTCCAAGTCCATAAACGCACAAAAAACTTTTTGGTTTTTGGCCAAAAACTTCTCCGCGATCATGCGCATGGAAAAGACCTGATCCGTACATCCCATTCCCTTTCTAAATCCCGCTTGCACATCCCAAATTTTTCCATCAGTTTCTTTCATAACTCTTTCAATTAGTACCTTAGCATACAGTTTTTCCACAATGCTAAGAAGGCTGATACCACGGTAGTTTTTGCAGTCATGCTGTGATCATATTCCCTTATATATTGGGACTATCACGGCTTTGCACCAGTCTCCCGGTACCCGCTTAAGTTCCCAACATAAATTAAACAAGGTGTACAGCAGGTCTGCCACCACTCCTTCTCCAGCCCTTAGCATTTCGATAGATACTCTATCATAACCGGCTGCCTTACCTGCTTTCATACTTTTCATTGCTTTCATTATTTCATCTATACTTATATCTCTATCTATTTCCTCTTCTTTCGGAATTTCTATTTCATTTAATTCAAACGTCTCATCACTCATAAACACGCTTTCAAAGTATTCCTTCCATCTCCTTAAACTCAAAACTTCGTCATTCAGAATACAGCCATTCTGGTCTCGTATAGCATTCATTCTAGGCGGTTGTGAATGTCCCCTGGTAGTTCTTACGAGTTTCCAGAACATTTTAATGCTTGCCTGGAAGTTATTCGATATTCTTCTATCATTCTTATCCGTTCTTTCTTGCTTTTTCCTTTCAACTACTTCTTTTACTCTCTTATTTAGGTGTCTAAAAACTGCCTTTTTCCTTTCAATATCATCATTCATACTGCTAGAATTACTAGCCTTGGTTGCTAGTAAATCTAGCCATACTTTCTTCTTTGCTTCAACTTCCATCCGTACCTCATCATCCCACCATAACGTGTTATTTTTCCTTTCATTCGTTCTCTTACTTACACCACATACTTCGGTAGCTGCATCCACTAAGCCTTTCTTGACATTATACCACACAGTCTCCAAGTCTAAATCATTCATACACAATTCAGCCATACCACTTATATTTTTTCTCAATCTACATTTGAACTTCTCTTTTACACCTTCATCTTGTAACCTCTCTGTTTTTATACGCTGTAACGCAGTGGTAGACACAGATGTCCGATGCCTCCAACGTCTGAAAAGACCATTAATTCGGCATAAGACAAAGTAATGATCCGTCCCTACGCTAGAGCCCCGGTAAACCCTTGTATCTACCACCGCGCTCCTCATTCTTTCATCAACAATCATGAAATCTATCATACTTCTATCATCACCTCTTTCCCATGTATACGTGTGAATCTTCTTATGACGAAAGAAAGTGTTCGTCACAAGAAGATTCTTTTCCACGCATACGGCGAGAAGGCTTTCACCATTCTCATTTATACTTTCATCACCAAACGTTCCCAATATCCTTTCATAACCAAGCCTCCTCACCCCAACCCTTCCATTAAAATCGCCTAATTTCACAATATTTTCATTAACCTTGCATTTCATTAGCACCATCCTTACCAACTCCCAAAACTGCTCTCGGATATAAGTGGGCTTAGACATGTCTGGGGCGTAGACCCCTAAAACAAACAACTTCTTTTAGCCCACTTTCATTCGTATCCATAGCAGTCTCGGGCTTACACATTCATACTCTTTCACACAATGACCCATTCTTTCTGAAAGGATGATACCGACTCCCTGGCATGCCCGCTCGGTCTCGTCTACACCAGACCAGTACGCGGTATACATGCCATGTATAGTGGCATCCTTTCCCTTCCGTTTCGTCTCATTTACACATAACACGTCTATTCCTCTATCATACATCATACCGCATACTTCATCCATCTTATCATTCATTCCTCCACATACATTCAATGTAGCCAGACGGGCTTCCGCAATCCACTTTTCGCCCCTCCGGGGGACAGAACGTGACGGGTGGCGAACCTTGTCGCCGGTTTTCCTCCCGGAGATTCTTCGCACCCCTGCCCCATTAAAGGGGCGCCGGGAACTCGGGGCCATTTCGTTAATGTTTTGCCTCATGGTGCGAAAGTACGTTGTGGTATTTTTTACGCCGCTACCACACGGCGAGGAGCCGAGTCAGTTCTTTTGGTTTTGTCGCTCGTTTAGCACCACCCGGGGGACACGTGTAGGGTGGGCCTAGGATTAGGTGGTCGAAGCCTACGGACGCGAGCGACTCATCCCCTTGAAGTCTCCCATTAACACCGTATATTGGGTTTTGGAGGAACGCATGGCTCTAGAGATATCCTCATACATTTCCTCCACCTCCTCGTCGGGGTGTGCCGAGGTTGGTGCGTAAACCTGTATTATCTTCAGCGAATACCGTTTGGTGATTCTGAGTTAAAGGTACGCAACCCTCGGCGACACACACTCAATCTTTACAACGTTGTTAACGAGAGACTTGTGGACGATAAATTCGACACCTCCTTGGTACAGACGGTCGCCCGGTGATCCGGCAAGTTGCCGGATGCGAGGATTACTCTGTCTTCCTCCTCTCTTCGGACTTCGGATAATCCTATAATATGCCAGCGTAACTTGTTTATCTCTTTTTCCAGCTCCACGATCTTCTCGTCAGTCCTCAGGGTGCGTGCGTTGTATGTTGCCAGGTCGAGTCGTCTTAGAGGGCAACTGAACCTCCACCGGAGATACTGTTGCCTATCTGTCATGTAGCTAGCAAAAAATCTCAATAAGTGTTGGGTGAAACCAAATTTTGCCATTTTTTTCGTAACATGTCATTAGTCACGCTCGCGACGTTGTACGAAACAGCTGATTTGTGTTTGTATTTTAAAAGTTTTTATTTCTACTCTAAGTTTAAAATTATAATAAACAACAACGCAAAAATACCTAAATATGACCACTGTGACAAACCAATAGCCAAGAAATCCGCTATTATTGAATGCAATAAATGCTCAAAACCTGTGCATGCTAACCAGGCCTACACAGGCCTAACATCTAAGCAATTAGCGGCACTACGCAACACTGAAAATGGACTTGCGAAGATTGTCGCCGTGAATCCCCAAGACACAAGTCATTTGCTATACTAGAAGAAGAGGAAGAGGAAGATGAAGAAGAACTAGTAATGACACAGAAAAATGACAGCGGATCCAGCGCAATGAAAAAGTTACTAAATGACATATCATATGAGGTCAAAAAAGCAGTAAAGAAAGAAATAGGTTCAGTATACGAAGCGCTCAGCTCTTGCTATCAAAAAATGGATGGAATAATGGATACTTTAGCAATGATTACCGACAAAATTAAAGAACTGGAAAACAACAACACATATTTAATGAACCAAAATAAACATCTAGAACTAAAAATCAACGCTATGGAACAATACATCGGAAACTTTGAGCAATAACAGCTTAATAGTACATTTGAAGTAGCAGGAGTGCCCGAAAGGAAAGACGAAAACACGGAAATTATATGGAATACATTGGCTACGAAGATGAATGTTGAGAAAAGAGATATAACAGTAGTCAAAAGATTGAAGGGGAAATATGGAAAGGAGGGCGTAATTCAGGTAACTTTAAAACAGGAAGAACAAGTGGACCAGTGGATACGAGCAGCAAGAAAAAGAACTACACTTGCAAAAGACATCGTTTCCTGTCCAGATCCTGTCGCAGCAAGATCAAAAGTTATGATACGGCGTGCCCTATCCAGTGCTAATAAAACCCTTCTGTGGCAAGCGAAGCTAAAACTAAAGGATACTTATAAATATATATGGTTCCAGGGCGGCAGAATTCTAGTTCGTAGGAATAATAACGACAAGCCCATGGTCATCCGAAACTCTAGTGACATTGACAAAATGGCGACGGAGAAATATGTAAGTCGGTAGTAGATATTTTTTCGCACTAGGCACCTATTCGGGTGTAAATAAATTTTATGATTTGGCAAATTTGTCTGATTTTAGTACCTATCTACCTAAAAAATACTCCTCTTTTTAATATTGCACATATTAATATAAGATCTATTATAAAAAACTTTAGCTCATTACTGCAATCAATAAATCAATCACCATTAGCAATAGACGTTATAATTCTAACTGAAGTAGGAATTTCGATAATTCTTTTGTATAGACCGTTATGAAATGTGCAGTGTGCTTCGTAAGTAGCGACGTGTTGGTGGTATTATTGCCTACATTAAAAATTGCCACAGTTTCGAAGTAGTCAACAACTTAAAACTAAACCACTGTGAATCATTAATTGTAAATATCTTGCCACCACTACACGACTCACATTTGCGCATTATATCGACCACCTAATGAAAGCAAGCACCTTTTTATTAATGAACTTAAAATACTACTACGTAACAATTTAATCAAACACTGTGACTTGTACCTAATCGGAGACATAAATATTGACCTGAAATCGAAAAATAACATACCTGATTGCTATTTAAGCTGCTTGGCCAAGCGAGGTCTGACGAGAGCGATATCGGATTTTACAAGAATAGAGATTCGAAATGAAAAAATCACGCGGAGTTGTATTGACCATATATTTGCGAGATCGCGCACGTCAGACATCTACACGGCTGCGCTTGGAACAGTAATGGCAGATCACCGCATGTGCGTGCTATCGTGTGCCGGGATTGAGGCTAACCGCGGCGTACAGAATGATTCAAAACTCAAACAATTAATTAATAACCAAAATTTAATATCACTTCTTGAAAACGTTGAGTGGAATAAAATTGATAAAATGCAGGGTCCGATAGAGATATATAACTTTATATAGAGTAGCTTTGAAAATTGTTACAATAATTCTAAATATACTATAAAAAATAGCCTTAATAGCAAAAGAAATAAGGAAAGATGGATAAATAATAAAATAAACATTTTTTGCGAAAAAAGAGACTTGCTATACAAAAAGTGGAAAAAAGATACAAGCAATAAAATATTAAGACTAGAGTTTAATATAATTAGGAATAAAACAAATAAACTTATTGAAATATCACGAATTAAATACTATTATCACGAAATAAATAATAACAAAAATAACCCAAGAAAGTTATGGAATATTCTAAATTCCCTAACAGGCAGAGTAAACAAATCATTAGACGCGGTAATATTAAAAGCAATTAAAAAAAAAAAACAAATTAACAGCTAAACAATTGGCAAACAATTTTGGCAAAAGTTTTAAAGAAAATGTTGAAAGAATACTACCTAACTGTAATCAAAAACTTTTAGACCAAGCAACGTACCTGTTTTCTCAAAATAGTTCAATGCAGTTTAAAGCAGCAGATGGCAAGAGCATACATAAAATAATTCAGAAATTGAACATAAACAAAGCTCCCGGAGCGGACCAGATTCGCTGTGTTGATATAAAATCCTTATGTGAAAAAATCACAACAGCAATTGCAAAGCTTATTAATACCAGTGTTCATTATGGTATTTATCCCTCAGAATTAAAAGTAGGAATAGTAAGACCCATCTACAAAGAAGGGTCGCACTGTGATTATGACAATTATAGGCCAATTACAATACTTCCTGTGATAGATAAAATAGTTGAAAAATACATATGTAATCACATACAAAAATATTATATATCGAATGAAATCTTGTCCATCACTCAATTTGGTTTTCAAAAAAATAAATCAACTACATCTTTACTGTCAAAATTTACCGATGAAATTAACAATTATTTGGACAACAAGCAACACGTAATTCTTTTATTTATTGACTTCAGTAGGACACGATTTATTACTAAAAAAAAAACTAGATAATACGAGCGTTCGTGGGCCTTTTCTCAGGTGGTGTGAAGATTACCTCAAAAGTAGAAACTAACGGGTGAGAATTGAAAACGAATACAGTGATGACATACCTGTCACTACAGGAACAGCCCAGGGATCGGTTCTTGGCCCTTTACACTATCTGGCCTTTGTAAATGACATGGCGAATATGATTAAACATAGTTCAGTGTATCAATATGCCGACGATACTTGCCTAGTAATAGCTAATAAAGACATTAAAGGAGCACAAAAAATGTTACAACTCGATTTTACTAACCTATGTATGTGGTCACATGATACAGGACTTGTATTAAATACAATGAAAACTACTCGTAAAATTATACATGTACGCTCAACACACTCTAATAAAAACGAAATACCAATAAAAATACTCGCACACAACCATGACTGCCTTCATAGATCGACGAAATTAAATATTAACTGTCATTGTACTCCTCTAGAACAAGTTAACAATTATAAATACCTAGGCCTGATTGTGGTCGAAAGATTCCATTGAAGTAAACATGTTGAGTATGTATGTTACAAGCTACGGGATGTTTCATCATAATCATCGTTACAGCCTTTCATAAGTCCACTGCTGAACATAGGCCTCCCCCAAGCAATGCCACAAAGCACGGTCTTGAGCCACCTGCATCCATCGACTTCCTGCATGTCTTACCAGGTCATCACTCCATCTTGTGGGGGGTCGCCCTACACTTCGCCTACCGGTACGAGGCTGCCACTCGAGAACCTTTCTTCCCCATCGGTTGTCGGTTCTGCGAGCTATATGACCGGCCCACTGCCACTTCAGCTTATTAATCCGTTGGGCTATGTCAGTTACTCTGGTTCTACTGCGGATATACTCATTTCTAAGTTTATCACGCAGAGAAACTCCGAGCATAGCCCTCTCCATAGCTCGCTGAGCGACCTTGAGCTTCCTCATACGGCCAGCAGTGAGGGACCACGTCTCATTTCCGTAAGTCATCACTGGCAACACGCACTGGTTGTACAATTTCGGTTTAAGGTTTTGAGGTATGTCTGACGAGAAGATGTGTCGTAGCTTCCTGAACGCTGCCCAGCCGAGTTGAATCCGTCGATTGACCTCTCGTTCGAAATTGGACTTACCTAGTCGGAATATTTGTCCCAGGTAAACATACTCGTCAACAACTTTGAGCTTAGTGCTCCCAATAACTACCGGCAAAGGAGTGACATGGACATTAAACACGATCTTTGTTTTATCCATGTTCATCCTAAGACCTGTTCGTTGGGAGACAATATTGAAGTCAATGCGCATGGTGCTTAGGTCCTCCAGCGATTCTGCCATAAGGACTATATCGTCGGCATTTCGAAGGTGAGTGATGTACTCGCCATTGATGTTAATACCGTATCTTTTCCAGTCCAGAAGCTTAAAAACGTCTTCCAATGCAGCGGTGAAGACTATCGGGGATATAACATCACCCTGTCTTACACCTCTCTGCAGTTGGATAGGTTTCGTACTCTAGTTCTGTACTCGGATAGCAATCGTAGCTCAACTGTACAAACACTTCAGCACTTCGATATATCGACAGTCAACTTGGCACTACTGAAGGTACTGCAGCACCTCCCATATTTCGACGGAATCAAAGGCTTTCTCATAGTCCACATACGTCAGACATAGTGGCAAATTGTACTCCTCGGACTTCTGTACAATTTGTCGAAGGGTATGTTTTTTATTTATTTATTTATTTATTTATTGACACACCAACAGCATAACATACAAAACATTACAATAATCTTCGTCTTATAAATAGTTTGGTATGCATGCCAATTACTGGTGCATACATCACTCTCATTAGAAGACATTAAATTAATTTAAGTTCAAAATAAATTTCAATTTACAAATTTTGAGTTGCAGCAAATTAATAAGTAAAAATCAAAAATCAAAAATCAAAAGTATAACAAAAAGAAGAATTTTAGTAGCATAAATATTAAATTACAAATCTAATTTACCAACAAAAATGTGCGGTAAGCTTTTTTTTCAGATTTGTCACTGAGTCATGAAAAATATCAAAATCTTTAATGGACGCGGAAAATCGATTGTACTCAGAACACATCCTTGATTATGGAGAATGTTTTAGAGCATTTGTTCTACTTACTGGTACAACAAGTATGTTAGTGAGAGGATTTCGTGGATATCTGTACGGGATTTTGAAATTTATTTCATTAAGCAATTCACTGCATGCCATCTGTCCTGACAACAGCTTTTTTAGGAATGTTATATCTAATATTATGCGGCGATTATAAAGTGACATCATTTTAAAGTGTTTCAGCCGCAAGTCATAGGTGGCCTTATGAGAGATGCCGGAAGTGTGATATGTCAGGTATCTAGTAAAGGATCTTTGTAGTCTCTCCAGACGTTGAGATGGTGCCGCGTATTGGGGACTCCACACAACTGATGCAAATTCTAGTTTGCTGCGAACCAGTGAGTTATAAAGGATTATTTTGGTTTGAGGAGAAACAAATCCTTTGGTATTTCTTTTAAGGAAACCTAACATCCTGGCCGCTTCTTTTACAGTTTTGTCCATGTGCACTTTGAATTTCAATTTCGTGTCCATTGTTACGCCCAAATCTCGAATCTCCTTAACCTCCTGTAACGTATCTAGCTCTAATTTATACGATGATGGCAATTGAACTTTTTTCTTTGTGTACTTAATGTGGTAAGATTTCTTCGTATTAATAATCATGCCGTTCAATTTGCACCACATATTTATTCCATCGAGATCAGCTTGGATGAGCTCCACATCATTATTTGAAGTAACGGTTTTGAATATTTTTAAATCATCGGCAAAAAGTGAGTATTTACAGTAATTTATAGATGAGGTAATGTCATTTATAAACACCGAGAAGAGAACAGGGCCTAAGTGGGATCCCTGTGGTACTCCTGAACATGCAACATACTCATGTGATATGTGACCGTTCAGCACCACAAACTGAAGTCTTTTTGCTAGGTATGAATTAAACCATTCCAGTAAGGTCCCACCAATACCAGACCCGCTCAATTTATGTATAAGAAGCGAGTGACACACCTTATCAAAAGCGCTCGAGAAATCCATGTATATACAGTCTACTTGTTGGCGTCTATCTATTTCTTTACTTAGATAGGACATAAATGACACCAAGTTCGTTTTGATAGAACGTCCTTTTCGAAACCCATGTTGAAATTCTGACATCCGACTTTCCAAGTGGCGCGTGACAATTGGGCAAACAAGGGATTCAAACAGCTTAGGTATACAAGAAAGTATGGATATAGGACGGTAGTTTTTGATGTCACTGCTGTCACCCTTCTTGTACACTGGAACGATCTTAGCTTTTTTCCACAATTCAGGAAATACCCCGTCATGCAAAGATCTATTGAAAAGAAGTGACAGTGGCAGAGTAAGAGTAGGACCGCAGCGCTTTACAAAAACAGGAGGGATCTCATCCGGACCGGCACCCTTGAAGATATCTAGTTTTTTAATGGCACGTTTAATTTCATGTTCACTGAATCTAATTACACTCAAATATGGCAAACCGTGCACTGCGGACTCTAGGCTATCAGGTAATACTGTGTTACTAAACACTGATGAAAAATTTTTAGCAAATAGTTCTGCAATTTTTGTACCAGTGTTTGCAATTTCGTCATCAAGGCTCATTTCGGCAGGTATAGTAGTTTCACCACCTCGCCTATCCTTAATATAGTTCCAGAAATATTTAGGATTCCTGACAATATTACCCTCGACCCGTTTTTTATAACTTTGTAGGCATGCGTCTATTATTTTCTTACTTCGCTCACGAAGTAATTCATACTCCAACCTATCGCGTGGATTTTTGTATTTCACAAATTTTTTTCTCTTGCTTTCTTTTTCCAAGATTATTCTGATCAGAGACCTGCTAAACCATGAGGGGAACCTGCTTTTTTTTGGCTTCAAAATAGGGACGTATGTTTTCACGGCATTGTTTAAAATACGGTAAAATACTGTGGTCATCTCGTTAACGTTTTGACACCTATCGAACTGTTGTGACCAATTAATTTCCCTAAGATGAGCCAAGATTAGATCATAGTTCGCTTTGAAAAAGTTGTGTCGAGGTTTTTGGGCTGGTTTAAGTAAGTTCGGTTTTAGTTCCGGTACAGTAATCAATAACGGAGGATGCTTTCGGTCAATTTTACTTATAACATTTAAGGAGTTAGAAACCTCTAAAGGAACACAGTTGGTTAGAACAAGGTCCAGCACTCTGCCATCCTCGTTAGGAATAGGGTTCATTTGTGTAATATTATTTAGCGCCATGAAATCAGTGAGTGCCAGACCCTGTGGTGAATCATAATTAAATGCACTGCATGAAACACCGTCCACACTGCGAGACCAACCAATGAAGCCCATGTTGAAGTCTCCCAACATTATAACTTGATCAGCTTTGTCCAAAATATCGTTAGTATGCTCTAAAAACCGAGTAAGGCTTTCCAGGTTTACTGGTGGAGGAAGGTATACCACACAAATTAGTATTTTGGTAACAATGTTATTTGTTTTTATATCAATTGAGACCCATAGATCCTCCGCATCGCTCTCCCAGCTTGAATGTCTGAAAGACGGTATATCCCTAGAAACAGCGACTAAAACCCCCCCTCCGTCTTTTTTAGTAGTTTCTGAGCACAATCGATCTCTCCTATAAACAATATAACGCTTATCTATAATTTCTAAGTTCGTTATATTGCTATTGAGCCACGTTTCAGTAAATACAATTACGTTGTAGTTATTAATCAGAATATTTTTAAAGACATCCTCTGTTTTAGTTCTTAAGCCCCGCACATTTTGATAATAAATATTTACAGGCATTGTGGCAAAAATTACTATTGACTACTACTTGGCTAATTTTAAAGCAATAACTTTAAGCTTTCGTCGTCTTTAATATAAATAGCATGACTTTGTTCGTTTTTCCTCGCAAGAATTCTTCCATCCCGTATCCACACAAACATGAACCCAGCCTCCTTGGCTTTCTTTCGGGCTGCAGCATGTAAATGTTTATTTGTGGGCGTCAGGTGTTCAGATACGAATACGGGCTCGCGACGTCCTCCGAGTCCAAGATGCTCGGTGTTGAGCTTATTATCCTTGTTCTTTTTGTTGAATCGTGTCACTGCAGCCAATAATTCATCGCGGTGTCGCTGACTGCGAAGCTTTACGATGACAGAACGAGGACGATTGCTCTCCTTGTTTAATTTGGCAATTCTTGTTACATGTAATATATCAGATTCAGCAATAGGACTCTCGACAATTCTACCAAGTTGTTCAACAGTGCTCAGGAGGTTCTCTGACTTGTGTTCGGGAATACCTGTAATTTCCACGTTACAAACGCGCATATTTCGCTCTATCTGCCCCAGTCTGTCCGTCAGGTTTTTAACCTGTGTTGTTAATTTTTCGTTCTTTGAAACCAGTCTATTGATTGTTTCTGATTTCTCGTTAACAGACTGCATAAGATCATCGTATTGTTTGCTTATAAATGACAGGGACTCTTGAAACCCAGATACTTGAAGGTTTAAGTTCGCTAGGTGCTCGGATACTAGAGATTTAATAGTGTCAGTAATTTCCTGTTTTATAATCATGCGCAACCTCTCCTCAGTTACACAAGAATCGCTGTTACCAGACTTGGAACATTTATTTTTTATTCTCGTAGTAACATTACTCTCCTCACTAGGACTCAGGATGGAATCTTCCTTAGAAGCAATGGGATGATTAGTTATACGTACAGGAGTATTCGAATTACCTGTTTTTGGTAGCTTACTGCGACATTGTTGGCAGTTCCATTTATTCCTACTTTCTGCATCCATCTGATAGAAGTGTTTAGATGTCAAGTTTGCGCAAAGCAAATCGTATCCAAGCTTACACTTGACACAAATCATATACTCCCTCCTTGGCAGAGAATTATGACACCCGGCACAAGTCTTCTGTGACGACATCGTATATAACCAATTTTTAAAACGTTGTAATTATTAAAGAGAAAAAATAAAATAAAATAAAATAAAATAAAATAAACCAAAAAAAAAAAAAAACTTTATGCGGGGATTTGATCTTACGCCCTAACGAGTGTTGTGTTAGCCGTTAAACTATGTGCAAGCCACTAGACCACTAAGTAACTGATCATAAGTTGCGAAATTTTTAATTCGTATGAACTTTTTACGATTTCTTCTCAATAACAATGAGTAGATAATAATGAGTACAAAGTCCAATCCTTTGTTCACAGTTAAATTTTTCCGTTAGCAATGGATGATTTCAAAACTACTTTTTAGTTTTAGCACTTATTCAGACACTTTTTAATTACCGTTTTACAACACTTCGTCAGCTTTTTATCTATTGAACACTCTGATACAACTCAATACTAAAATTTTGTAGATATTTCACCATTTATCAATTTTTTTCTTCCACAATTACAGAAACACGTCTTCTCTCAACAAGCGCCCGGGTAAAATGATGACGATGACGAAATGATGACGGGAAAAATATGTTTGTGGTCTATGGTGCTAAAGCCCTTTCGGAAAGAGGCTTGTTCGGGAGGCTGGAATTCGTCAAGTCTGCGCGCGAGACGATTCGTAATGACTCTTGAACACAGCACGTAGACGCGGCTCAGAAGGGAAATCGGTCTATAGTTCTTCAAGAGAGCGTTGTCACCTTTCTTGAAGAACAAGACCACCGCACTTCTGGTCCACGCCTCCGTTGTAATGCCACCATGGAGGACGGAATTAAAGAGCTTCTGAAGGACTTCAAGTACGTTATGTTAATCAAGTATATGTTATGTGCAGTTACTAACATATTTTTATCTGTAGTTCACAACTCAGCGAATTTTATATAGTCGGTGGCTAATCGTGTCTTCTTATATTTTTTTTATTGGAACGTAGATTTATATTTTATTGAATTAATAATATCCCTAGTATACCATTCAGGGTATATCCGACCTGAGCCCACCCGTTTTGTTTTCCTTTTTGGTACGCATTTGTCTAATACTAAGATAATCTCCTTGTAAAAATAATCTAAGCTATGTTCTAAATCTAATGAATAAATTGGTGTCCAGTCTATGTTAATGATTGATGAATATACTAATAAAAATCAGTTTTGAAAAAATTTTATTGTAAAGTACCTGCATCATTACTACATCATTAGGAAATGTAGGTGTCCGTGGCGGATTCCCGGTGGTTGGCGAGGACACAGTCACTGTCACTTCCTGTGGAGGATGGTACTCATCCACCCTTACAAGACTAGTTTCTGAAGCTCGAACTTTCACACAATCTTAATCCTCAAATGAACTCAACACCAAGTCCAACAATCGATTGTCACAGTTACTCACCTTGTTACTCTGAAAGAATCCACAGAATGATAGAAAATAATCAAAATAATTTATTAAATTTGACGAACATGAATTAAGATTAAAGTCGCCTATCACCTTTATTTTTCTATAACAAGCACATAGATTTTCTATTATTCTGAAGATTACCATATACTCATTATCTTTACTACAAGACGGAATATAAAATACACACAATAAAAACAAAAAACGATTTTTTAAGTAAACAGACGCACATACTAATTCAAAGATGTGATCTTCTATGTTAACATCACTCGGTCCCAGAACTCCCCGTAGTTCAAATTGCGGTGTGGCCACAAGACACGCGTCTCCCCGCTTGCGGCCATACGCTCGATCACAGCGAAGAATAGTATTATTTGGTGGAATTAACTCGGCGTCTTTAATAGACCGTTATTGCAAATAAGTTAGCCTTCATCGAAGATATACCAGTATAAAAATCTTCAATATTTTTCTAAGTCCTCTTACATTTTTATAATATAAATCTATCGATCGTGTTCCTTTCATGGTAATGTTTTTATGTTTGTTGTTGTTTGTGGTATGATTTTCGAAACCAAATCCATTCGCAAAATTCAATATTTACGGGCCAACTTTCAAGTTTACATATTTTATCATAATGACCCTCCGGAATTCCAATAATGTAGGAGGCGTAATCTCTCTTTCCCTCTCTCTTTCTCTCTCTCTCTCTCTCTCTGTCTTGTGCCTTGTTTTCTCTATTTTTACTTGTATTTCCTCTTCGTAAAAGCTTTGAACGTATTTTTCTAAATTTGTTTCTGTGGTGTCTTTGTTAAGACGCCATACATGTAAGGTATTTTTTCTGTTCGGTTCCCTGAATTAAATTCATATTTCAAAATATTTCAAAGATTCCCGCTTTGTTTACTTCACGTTGGAGTATCTATTCTATTTTTTATTGTTTGTAGCAACCTTCCAATTTTCTGCGCTCTTTAAATTTCCTTCGATTTTGCCTTCACTATCGATTTTGATGATTTCATCCCTTGACCTATTGGATTCGCAACTTAAACATTTGCCTGTTTCATGGCCCTACATTCCTTTACCTTATCAGCCGCGGTAATCTGTATTGGTTTGTATTTTTTATCTGCATCAACAAATGATACAGATGGCTCTTTATGTGACATTTGCTGGTTATTTGATGGTAGTACATTCCTTTTTTTAACGCCGTGGCTTCTAATTCCATATTTTTTCTCCCTAGTTCTTCAATTTTAGTCTCTAATGCTTCTATTTTGCTGACTTCTTGTTTTTACTACGTGTGACTCGTTTTCTGTTTTTATCAGTTTACCTTGTAATAGTGCATATTCCTTATTTTGTTCATCGAGTTTTATGTTCATTTCTCTTCTAAACTCCCTCGATTCGTCAAGAAGTTTATTATCAAAAGAAGAAACCATTATTTACTTGGTATATATACGATTACCACCACGTTCGCTATTTACGAAATTGGTAGTTGTAAACGTTTTGTTCGTGATAATTTCCTTCTTCGGAATTGTACATACATACTCCGGACAGATCCACGTATCCTTACGTATACTCCTGCGAGAGGGTATCAAAACTTTCTTCTTGTATAGCAAGACACTTCAGATGATAAAGCTTCTTGCATAATTGTTGCCACCACTTCATGTACAAAATATCGTAAATAAGGGTATCGCACCCAGCGCATTTAATTCCCATTTGGGAGATTCTTTTACGTAAATAAATTAATAATACATAATTACACTTTTAAATACTTCCATCCGCTTAGACGCCTGACACGCGAAAAAAAATTAATATTCGTGTAACATATAATTATTAGAGGTGCAATAGGGTAAGTGTTTTAATCGTATTCGTTATTTTGTAGTCTGAGTAACTGCAAAAAGCGAGAGTAGCCTAATGGTGGGGTGTATACCGCGAACTCAAAAGTTCGTGGGTTTTAATCCGCCTTTAGACTACTCTCGTGAAACACTCTTAACACAAGCTTTTTTAAGATTACTAGAAGTGGTTAATTTTAGTAATGTCAATGGTGTTGCTAGCATTCAAACAAAAAAATTTATTTTGAAATTATGCATTTATTTCAGTCTGTGGAAACGCCCATTAAGTTGATTGTAATAATAACACCTTCCTACATCTCTGACAATATGTTCATCCAAGACGAATAAAGACGATACTAAATCCTTATTTTAATTAATTCGTCAGTTACAGGTTTAGCCTATCGGCAAAACTGACCACCTTACTTATTCGTTGTAAGGAATATGACCTTATATATTCACATAAAATTCTCCATAATAAGATTGATTCCGATTACCTCTTAAGTAAATTAAACTTAACTACAAAGCGCAATCCCCGAATTCCTAGCAAGACATTTTACCTGCAGACTTATAAGAATAATACTTCCTTTTATAACCCGATAGTAAGAATGTGTCGACTTTACAATGAGATATCCATGAAAAGCTCCGGCATGGATGTTTTTGACCCAAGATCCAGGATATTCAAAAGAGCAGTGAAACAGTATACACTTATGCACACTCATTCCCATATCACATAGGTTTTAAGTTTCTTATTTGTATATTTTTATTTTTTGTTTACTGTAATTATGTATGTCATAAACATTGCAAAGCGTAGAGTTGATCTCCTTTATTTCATATAAAAATGATGTGTCAACATATTTAGGATAACAATGTGGCACAAAACTATTATATTTATATTATATTGTAATGTATTTTGATTGTTATCTGTTTTGTTGTCCATATAATAAATAAATAAACGGATATATACGAGTACATCGTGCAATTAAACTACAAGTTCATGGTTCAAATCTCTAACTAAATAGGAAAGTTTATATTTTTGTTATAATCATTTTATATTTTTATTAACAAAATATTAGTATTTATTTAATGTTTTTTTTTATTTTATTTTTTGTTTCCATGAATTTAGCTTCGCCATCACTTAGCAAAACCTAACAAATATCAATTGTCATAGTGTCATTTTAATTTTCTAGCAATTTTATTTTTTAAGTGCTTACATATTTTTGTGTTAAGATGATTGTAGTTTAATACTTTCAATTATTTAGTCAATTGTTCTGTTATGCCCTTATGTTGCTTATTAATTTTTTACACTGAATATTGTGCATATTTGTTTCTTTTCTTAGCCAAACCCTGATCTCTGAGGTCAGTAAGTAAAAAGAAACATTACAACAAGTACTTACATACAAACTGTTGAATAAATAATAGCAGATCCGATATGCGGACGTCAAAAGGTGGTGGACTTGATATATGTATATATATATATATATATATATATATATATATATATATATATATATATTGCTCCTGGAATATTATAAACCTGAGCAAATATCTGCTTATTTTCGGATAATCCTTAATTTGGTTGCTGATCAGGTATTGCCGGTATTTTTCTTACGGCTGACAAAAACATATTATACAATTATTTTTAGCTGATTTTTTCTTGCTGACCGAATATTTTAATAAAATAAAATTTAATAACTTCCATATATACTAGTTGAGTATTGCAAGGTAAAGAAGTCGCTTCTAAATATCGTTCTAATCAATTTCCAATAAAACAATGTGCGGACGATAATGTAGGGTTAACTTAACACTTTGATTAAACGGAAACCGCAGCACGTACAAAGTCCAAATATTCAATCTAAAGTTTAAAACAGTTTTACCCAAATATATTTTAAGGAGTTGAAATTTTTAATTACACGGCTAGTATTTTAGAATAGTAATATAAGCTTTTCAGTGGGAAGTTATTAGATATATCAGAAAGTTTTATGTTCATTTTTACATTGTATGCATTGCCAGGGTTGCATTACGGCAAACGCTGACCTCGGTTGCTTTGAGCACGGGGCCGGTACAGAAACTTAAATTCCTACAATATTGGAACTTCTACCAGGACGAATGTGCACGAACAGACAGGAGAATGTAGGTTATGTAGCTTCACTATTCAATCTGTTTCTAAATAGTCAATTGGAAACTTTGAAATTCAAAGAATATAGGATAAATTGGATGAGTGGGCAATCAAACGTACGCCGGCGATCAAATTATAGTATGTGAGATGTCATTTTGCCAATGATGGTTGTATTATCAAATGTATTATTAAAAGGAAGAGGAATGAAAGTAAAACGATATGGAAAATAAGAATAGGAGTTGGTCGAGCAAGTGGATAATTTGTGTTTTTAGGATGTGTTTAGCGGGAATGGTAGACAAGACAAGAACACAAAACGAAAAGTGAATGCACGACACAGAGTAAATGGGGTACCTCAGTCTATTATATGAAAAAAGAATGCGTCAAAAAAGGTACTAGAAGTTTTTTTGTATTTTTTATTTATTCTGCAGAAATGCGGTTATTGAAGAAGTATGTTATCGATGACTTTAAAGATGTGAAAGGAGAAAAATATATGATAAGAGAAAAGTGTAGATGTGTATTGGACTAGAACATGTTGCCATATATATATTATACTGGTGCTATAAAAGACCACCTGTCAGTGCTAAATGGAAGTCTCTGCCTACCCCTCTGCGTGATAGATGTGAAAATTTATGAATGTATCTTTTATTGTCCTGTGCATCATCCCGGCTAATGACTGAGTTCGCTTTTCTACCAATTTGTCCTCAACTTACCCGGTTTGTAGCGTCCTCGGTAATAATTCTATTGACTCAAATATCCAACCCAACTACGTTGGACCTGGACTTTTTAGGTCTGCTGTGCGGACTTTCTTCTATCAAAATGGTATCAAGGCATCTATTTGCAAAAAACCAGCTTCATTTACGTAACGCGTACCGTATAAGAGTATAGGTTGGATAATGCTTTCGTAGAATTATCTCGAATTTTAGAAGTATCATAAGATCGCCGATAACCCCAGTGACTATTCACCACTTACTCAAAAGTGCGCCAATACAGGCGCCAATACAATAATTTATCCACGGACTCGGGCAGAATAAATTCAAGGTATCTGAATTTCTCCGTTTTAAGAACGTACTAAGAGCCAATTTTGAAGGATTCGGGATCTGTACTCCTACAAAACATGTACTCAGTTTTGGCAACATTTAGTTTCAGTTTGCCGTTCTCGATTGAGCAATTTCATAAATTAACTTCACTCTCTGCTGTAAGTTTATTCTTCTTTGTCAACTGTTGCGGTGCTATCAAGACAGGTTCCATTCGATGCACAATTTTTTTATTTATCTATGTGAAGGTGTCTAATAAATAACTATAGATGCACAAAATAAAAATAAAAACTTTACGATTACTTGAGTTTAACTGTAAATAAAGTACGGAGTCTGTAAAGTACGTTCGTGATTTGTGTAAGTTAGCAGATGTTATTGCTCTTCAGGAGACTTGGCTGATGACAAACGACTTGGTTTTCCTGGATAAAATTAACCAGAATTTTAGCATAGCAGCTAGCAATTGGCTGCGGATACGTCAGTGGATGTGCTGCAAGGTAGGCCCTACGGTGGGACAGCGCTGCTGTGGCGCACGAGTTTCTTTACCAAAACGGAAATCGTGCAGTGTGATAATGACCGAAAAGTGGCGATGCGATGAGATCAGAGTGACCGTAGCCTTCTTGTGTTTAGCGTATACATGCCTACTGACTGTGAGAATAACCTATCAGAATTTATTCAATGTCTAGCGAATATAAGTGAGAGATATATAATAAGCGAGAAATATAAATATGAGTTGAGAGTGCCGAGATTGAATTCGTTCTGATCTTAGGCGATTTCAACGCGCATTTGGGTACTCTGTTTGGTAAGGAGCTAGTGGACTATTGTTGTGAGCAGTCGTTACTATGCATATACTTAAAGAGACTAGATTCAAACTCATACACATTTGTGAGTGAGGCGCACGGCACATATTGGTGGCTTGATTATTGCATTGCTGCCGCTGCTGCAGCCAGTACGGTAACCGATCTGTATGTGAAGTATGACTTATTTTGGTTTATTCTCTTTTATTAGTTTTTATTTTTATACGTGGCAGAGCCATGCTGCAGCTATATTTCTGGTATAGTTGTAACACGAATGGGATGGCTCGGTTGGAGAAAAATGGGGCTCTCACAGAATACCAGCGTAAAATAACAGCTTAATGCTGCTGTTTTTCATATGGTGAGTGTAGAGAACCGGAGACCCTTTTTACTGGAAACCGAAGCATTTCATCTTAGTCCTCACGGGTGACAACGCATCTGCATTTTGATTCGTAATCAAGGATAAATGAAGATGTCTATGGGCCACAGCAACCACTTACCATCAGGTGGACTGTGTGCTCGATTGTCACCCTTGTCCTATAGAAAAAACATCTCTATTCCTATTGATTGTCGTCTAGTTATTAATTGAAAGCTTAATTTTATTAGATTTAAAGAAATTTACTATGAGTCTAACCTAAAAAAAAATTATGCGAAGGTTTTATGCAGGTATAAGGATAGGTAGCTTGAACAAATAAAAATGTATTCAAAAATTTTTGATGAAAAACTTAATGAGATAATGAGTAATTATAAAAATATAAACTTGAAATGTATGGATTTAAAACATTTGTGTGAAAAATCGTGTCAATTTAATATGTAGACATCGCAATATTGGTAAATTTAATTAATTTTATAAAAAAGTTATAACATAAAAAATATTTGCCGTTAAGTGTAGATGGAGAAAACAATAAGAAAAACATAGCAAATTTATTTATAAATCAGTTTAATCTTCTACAAAATATATCTAATTATGCTACGCCGAAACATGTTGAGTTAATTTTAAGGGGTAAGTCTGAGGGTCATGACGGTCTTACTATAGAGCATCTTTTGTATAAGGGCCAACACATCTGTGAGGTGTTAGCGCAATTTTTCAATATCTGTGAAACATTTTTATGTACATGAGGAACTTATTCGTACGATGGTTGTTCCTATTATGAAAAATAAAACGGGGGATATCTAGGGCTCGGAAAACTATAGCCCTATTTCGCTAGCCACTATAGAGGCCAAGGCACTAGACCGAGTTTTACAGTTATACTAAATTCCATAAATTATAATATTGGACAGTTTGGTTTTCTTCCGAATCTATCAACAGATATGGCTATATTTTATGTACAGCAGGATGTAGGTTACTATAATCAGCGTGCTTTTGTTATAAGTATTCACGAAATACTGAGGAAAAAGCTCAGTGAACTTAGCACAGATGTCCCGGCTATGGTTGTAGATCTCCTAGCGTTTTGATACCTTAATCATACCAACAGCGTAAGGTGGGGCTCTGAATTTTCGGACTACTATAAGCTTTCTTGTGGTGTGAGACAAAAAGGTGTTACCTCAACAGATCTTTTCAATACCTAATAATAATTAATTCATTGAAATTTAATGACATATTATGACTTTTAATAATAACATATCGCTATGAGACGCGCACCACCTACTGTAATCTAATTTTACTATGCATATAACCTTCGCGCAAGTGCAAGCAATAACTTAACAAAATTTTAGCGCATAATAGAACAAACAACAATTAAGTTTTGATAATCGGACAAAAAAAATTAATTTCTGTTTGTTCGATTATGAAGGCCTTACCAATCTGTTAGGACTGATCTCTCCTAATACAATTTTCCAGCACGGTAGTAGGGAAATATTTCCAGAATGGGGATTCATCCTTCAATAGATCATATTTCTATAAATGGTAGAACCATGTTGTAGCTATATTAGTAGTATAGTTGTAGCACGAATGGATCGACTCGACCCGGCAAGGACCACGCTCTCACAGAATACCAGCGTAAAGTGGCAGCTTGACACTGTTGTGTTTTTTTGGTATGGTGAGTGTAGAGAACCGGAGACCCATTTTACCGGAAAAGAGGCATTCCATCTTATTTGTCACGGGTGACAACGCATCTGCATTTTGATTCTTTATTTGTGATAAATTTAGATGTCTATGGGTCACAGCAACCACTTACCATCAGGTGGACTGTGTGTTCGTTTGTCACCCTATCCTATAAAAAAATATTTTAGGGCAAGTGCTAGATGGATTAGTTTGGCGACATCATTATGACGCTGCGTCTATTCTTATGCAGGAAGATTCTAGCCTTTTTAATAGCATCGTCTACATAGGTCGCCTTTGACATTTGTTTTTGCTATATATTTTAGGTAATTCTTTGTCGGAGTTACTTGATCCTGTATTGCTATTATAAAACCCTCAGTTTCTGCAAACAGTGTCCCACGGCGCAACAAATAAGTCGACGCTGCAATATCAACATAAATTGATAATGTACCTTAAATAACTCAAGGAAGGAAACTTGTAGGAATCAGTTAAATAAGATTGCTCTGCTTAAAGGCCAATATGTTTATGAGGCATCATCATGTTTCATGTTTATATTCTTTCATCTGTCCCTGAAAAGTATAAAGTAGTTATTTGATAGAGGTTTGGTTCCTGATTATAATAATACCACACATATTAATAGGTAATGCACCGTTATCGAATAAATAAATAAAAACTGTTATAACCCAAAACGCGCAAAACATGAAAAACGTATGTAATATTACTCTGAAAGCTGGATAGCTCACAGAATATTGTGTAAGTGTGAAAAGGACGTAAGATCAAATAAGAAATGATTATAAAATTATACTGTTTTATTTCAGAATTGTTTAAAACTGCCCAGAAATACTTGAACACCCATATATACTCGTACTTTCAGTTGTAAAAGGTTAGAAGTATGTGGAGGGAGCGAAGCAATCTGGTTTTATAGATAAGATATCTTATCTGATCGAATCTGTACTAAAATTGAATTAGCACGCCCCGACTCCACGTACTCTTGGCTGCCCTACTCCTAGAGTGTTTTTGTAAAGCCGTACGCGTGGAACGCAACGTTACGCTACGCAAGGGCGAAGGGAGTGTACTCACTGCAGCGCCGAAGCCGTTGTAGAAGTAACTTTGGGTCAATATACCTGTGTAAAAAAGTGGGGTTATGATTTAAAAAAAAAACCATTACTCATAAACTATACTTTTCCGCAAGGAGGATAGGGTAGAGGGGCTTTCCTTGATAGGGCACACTCCTGCTCCCCTCTTCTCCCCTCATGCCGGAGACGATAAATGTTATCATTTTGAGGTTAGGTTAGGTAACAGTGTATTACCTTTTAATGGGAATGGTGTCGGGAGTAAGGGGACGCACCCCCCTACCCTCCCCTCCCTTCCTGCCCCCTCCAGTAAAACGATTCTAAATTTCAACATTTATCTTTATTTATCTAATGTTTTGAAAGTTAAATTTTAAAGTCTTATTATAACACTGTTTTGCCTACTGATAAAAATAATGTAGAAATGCCTTCTTTTAATAAAATTGTTTTATTCTACTTTTTCTTTTATACTCTCAAGAAAATGTTTGCTGCAAATTGTTGAGTTCTTCTATGCATGACAACCAACCCGTCCAATGAATATTAACCATTTTTTCTAATTATAGAATCCGGAGGGGATCTGTTTGACAAACGGCAAAATACAATTACATTTTAGAAAGCAAGCCGAGGATTTATTTTCTTGTTGTTTAGGCAAGTCTATCGATTCATTATAAACATTCAAGATAAATATCGATATTAATTTTAATATAGTTGAGTCAATCCCTACCGTACATGTAAAATATTTTGTATAAAAATGTATTTATCAAATTCATGCAAATTATCAGCAACGTGACTTTTTTATTTGTAATATATCAAAATAAACAAAATAATTGAAAACGTTCTATAAAGTAATATCGTCTCAATCCGTCCCTGGCTCAATATTCCAAACCCCCACATCAGCATATGCGTGAGAACTCGAGTGATAATTCTAAAAGTAATGTAAGACGATATGATAATTGTAATAGACTTATTTTATTAACGTTAATATTAATTCATTCTGTAACTAACCACCTTCGAAAGAACATTAAATTATTTTATATTTTAAAATGTGTTTTTAAAATGACTGTCGAGGTTCGTCGCAATTTAAGTGGCGTAGCCGGTAGGATATCCGTATATATTCTGCTGTCGTGCTAACGCCTTTCGGACCCCAAAATCGGTTTAAGCGTCAGTATAGCAGTCAGGTTCGGATATCCTCGAAACAAACAAATAACTCCCGCGACGCGCGCGCTATCGTTTCCAAATCAATCGATCACGCGCATTGGATCATTGGCAGTATCGAAGTGGTCAGAATCAACTGGAGGACATGAGATTGAACTTCCTGTTAAAATATATCCCATTCTTTTCCACATTTTCATTTTCAACTAAAATCGTCGGGCCAAATTATTTGCAATTATCTGACTTTGTTGGCACAAAATAGGCTGATAATATTCTTGTTAATAGTTTATGCTAGATTAAATAAGATAGTTTAAATAAAAATGCCAGTAACTGTTATTCCAGCACATATTTTAGATTTAATTCCTAGATACGATGGAGATAAAAAATTGCTCAATTTATTCATTTCAAAATGTGAATACGTTTTATTAAATTCAGGGGGTAACAATACTCCGATTCAAAATTTATATAGATTCCATGCTATAAGTAGTAAATTTAGTGATAGAGCTGCGACTCTACTTAGTGAAAACCCTAGTTTAAGTACGTGGGAGGATTTGAAAGAAATTTTGACACAGCATTTCGGCGACCCCCGTTCAGAGGAATGTATTGCTATCGAGCTAGAATCTCTAAAAATCAAACAAGGAGAGTCATTTATTCAGTTTTGTACTAGAATACAAAATGTAAAAAGTTCTTTATTTGCTAAAGTCCAAAGACATTGTAATGAAGGAATATAGGCAGCCAAAATGATTAAATATAATAATACCGCCTTAAACGTATTTTTGTACAATTTACCCGAAGACCTTATTAGAATTGTCCGATTCAAAAGTGTTCTACTTTGAAGATCGCTTTAAGTATAGGCACAGAGGAAATTAACTTCTTGGCTCAGTATAACGCCAAAAATAATAAAGCCAAACCAGTTCAGCAATTAGCTCTGCAAAGTTTCGTGAGACCAACTGAATTTATAAATTCAAATTCGACACCAAACAATAATAATAATAGTAGTAATTTCAAGTTCGGTGTACCCAATAACCAGATAAGATATAGATAAGGATAAGTAGAAGGGATTTCGTGTAAACGAATAAATTCGCGGCCCCTCAACAAGGCTACCATTTTGCATCACAACAAAATTCAATGCCACGTAATTTCAATCATCAATTTACCCAACAACGACGAGCACCATTCAAAGTTGGTGGATTTAAATTAGGCATTCCCCAAAACCAAGCTCAAAAATACGGTGTGCATAAACAACAACCTAATCAGTTTAAATACGGCTTTCAACAACAGCCTAATCACTTTAAATACGGCTTTCAACAACTTCAACGCAAAACTAGGCACAAGAGAGAACGGTGAGCTGAAAGTAGGGAATTTCGGAATAGGGCAACGGAACCCAAGGGGCCAGCAGCTGCCCAACTTCATGGATAAAGAGGGATTGTTTATGATGAAGTCTTTCTTCCAGAAGCGGCCGCACAGGAAGTGGACCTGGTCGAGCCCCGACGGTTCTACCAAAAATGAGATTGACTTCATTATAACGATCAGACGACAACTGTTCAGTGATGTCTCCGTGATCGCGAGGGTGAAAACTGGTAGCGATCACCGAATGTTTAGAGGCACACTGAACCTAACCGTTAAGTTGGAGAGGTCTCGTTCACGCTCACGTTGCACGCTCCGTTGACTTCATTAGACGACGTCCCCCTCGTGCTCTGTTCCAAAATCCCGAAACCTTTCAGTTCGAGTTACAAAACTGTTTTCAGTGCCTAGAAGACTGCAATGAAGTGGACGATATCAATAACAAGCTCGTGGAAACTGTCCATGCGGTCGGAACTAAGTTTTGCAAGACCCGCCGCAGAAAAACGCTAAAACCCTCTGATCACACTCTTAATCTCATGGCTGTTAGACAGAAGATGAAGCTACATTTTTCAACAAATTTGACAGCATACAGGCAACTGAACGAACAGATCTCCAAATGCATGCGGCGGGACTTACGCAACTTCAATACAGCTTGTATCGAAGAAGCGATCGAGCGGAACCAAGGCTTCAAAGTCTTTGCCAGAGATCTGTCTGCCAGAAAGAATCAACTGTCATATTTGAGGACCGAGTGTGGCAGCATCGTTTCCGGGGCACCTGAGATTTTGAGCAAGATTGAGAGGTTCTATGGGCAGCTGTACCCGTCATCGTTGGAGCTACAAGTATGAGTAACGATCCAAGAGCGAGTCTTATCCGACCCTATTCCGAAGATATCCCGGACGTCAGTCTGAGCGAGATTAGAATGGCTCTCCAGCACCTTAAAAACGGCAAGGCCCCAGGCGAGAATGGAATTACAGCGAAGCTTCTGAAAGCGGGTGGAAGACCAGTACTTGAAATCTTTCAGAAGCTCTTTGATTCCGCCCTCCATGGTGGCGTTACACCGGAGGCGTGGAGCAGAAAAGCTGTGGTTTTGTTCTTCAAGAAAGGTGACAATGCTCTCTTGAAGAATACAGACCGATTTCCCTTTTGAGTCGCGTCTACGTACTGTTTTCGAGAGTCATTACGAATCGTCTCGCGCGCACACTTGACGACATCCAGCCTCCCGAACAAGCCGGTTTCCGAAATGGCTTTAGCAACATAGACCACATACATACCATTCGACAAATTGTACAGAAGTCCGAAGAGTACAATTTGCCACTATGTCTGGCGTATGTGGACTATGAGAAAGCCTTTGATTCCGTCGAAATATGGGAGGTGCTGCAGTACCTTCAGTAGTGCCAAGTTGACTGTCGATATATCGAAGTGCTGAAGTGTTTGTACAGTAGAGCTACGATTGCTATCCGAGTACAGAACTAGAGTACGAAACCTATCCAACTGCAGAGAGGTGTAAGACAGGGTGATGTTATATCCCCGATAGTCTTCACCGCTGCATTGGAAGACGTTTTTAAGCTTCTGGACTGGAAAAGATACGGTATTAACATCAATGGCGAGTACATCACTCACCTTCGAAATGCCGACGATATAGTCCTTATGGCAGAATCGCTGGAGGACCTAAGCACCATGCTCATTGACTTCAATATTGTCTCCCAACGAACAGGTCTTAGGATGAACATGGATAAAACAAAGATCGCGTTTAATGTCCATGTCACTCCTTTGCCGGTAGTTGTTGGGAGCACTAAGCTCAAAGTTGTTGACGAGTATGTTTACCTGGGACAAATATTCCGACTAGGTAAGTCCAATTTCGAACGAGAGGTCAATCGACGGATTCAACTCGGCTGGACAGCGTTCGGGAAACACACATTTTCTCGTCAGACATATCTCAAAACCTTAAAACGAAATTGTACAACCAGTGCGTGTTGCTAGTGATGACTTACGGATCTGAGATGTGGTCCTTCACTGCGGGCCGTATGAGGAAGCTCAAGGTCGCTCAGCGAGCTATGGAGAAGGCTATGCTCGGGGTTTTCTGCGTGATAAACTTAGAAATGAGGATATCCGCAGTAGAACCAGAGAAACCGATATAGCCCAAAGGATTAGTAAGCTGAAGTGGCAGTGGGCCGGCCATATGGCTGGAAGAACCGACAACCGATGGGAAAGGAAGGTTTTTGAGTGGCAGCCTCGTACCGGTAGGCGAGGTGTAGGACGACCCCCCACGAGATGAAGTGACGACCTGGTAAGACATGCAGGAAGTCGATGGATGCAGGTGGCTCAGGACCGTGCTTTGTGGCATTCCTTGGGGGAGGCCTATGTTCAGCAGTGGACTTGTGAAGGGCTGTAATGATGATGATTATGATGAATGATTTCAACAACAGCCTAATCAATTTAAATACGGCATACAACAGCAACCCAATCAATTCAAATACAAAATCAACCGCCCAAAAACGTTTACGACACTGACGTATCTATGCGTACCGCACCAATTAGGCAAAACATGACGACGAATGATTTGTTCTTTTAGCGAGGAACCTTCAACGTCATGTCAAGATTTCTCTCACGATAATACTGACGGTTACTACTACGACCACTATGGTGGTTTTGTAGATGAACCATCATTTGAAGGTTGTACAATATGTAGAAAATTCTAATGAAATTAATAATGAAGATAATGCAGTACCTGAAAATTTTCCAATAGTAGCCTTCGAAAGCCCTCCGAAATGATCCATCTTAATTATTGCGGTAGCATTTTAAAATTACTTCATATAGTAATTCCCGTATTAAATTCGAAATTTCTAATAGAAACCGGAAGCAGTAGATGCTTTAATAGTCCTGCCAAGGCTAACCAATATTTTGGTGAGTTTAAATTCAATGAATCTTTACAGTTGTAAGTACCCATGCGCAAAGCATGCACGATGAAATAATTTTTATACCGCTTTTAAAAACATTCAAAGTACTCTTCCATATAAATATTACAATGCGGACGGTAGATGCGACGGCCTTATTGGATCAGACTTATTAAAAAAATTGGCAGCTAATATCGATATGATCGACCAAATTTTACGAACACCTAATACTGAAATTCCAATAATTTATAATCCACCTTATAAAATTAATTTAGAACCAAGATCGGAAACCATACGGAAAAAATACCTACCAACTTACAAAACGGCGACGTAATCATTGATTTTACACAATTTAGTGAGGGAGTTCGTATGCCATGTGCCCTTATCAAGTGTGATAATTTCTTTGCCGAAACAATTATTCAAAATGTGTCAAATGAAAAAGTTAATATTAAATTTATAGAACCGTTTAATGTAACTGTATTCGAAAATAATGAGTGTGCCATAAATGTGATAGATTCCGATTGCGAGATAGATGAGATTTTAAAAGAAAATTTAATTAAACTACAATTAGATCATACAAATGAAGAAGAACGAAAAGCTATAACTTAATTATGCTATGAATACCACGACATATTTTATAGTGATAAAATTCCGCTTTCTTTTACAAATCAGGTAAAACATAATATTAGAACAGTTAACGAAGATCCTATATATATCAGACCGTATCGCCACCCACCTTCCCAAAATGAGGAAGTACAAAGAGAAGTAGACAAACTTCTTCAAGATGACGTAATCCGAAATTCTCACTCACCTTGGAGCGCACCGGTTCACTTAGTCCCCAAAAAACCAGATGCATCCGGGCAACCCAAATTTATAATGGTTATAGATTATCGGCGACTAAATGAGAATACAATAGACGATAAATACCCGTTGCCTAATATAACTGACCTTTTTGATAAGTTAGACAAGTCTGTATATTTTAGTACCCTTGACCTGGCAAGTGGCCCGGTTACATATAAACATAAACATAAACATAAACACTCACGCCTGTCACCCAGAGGGGTAGGCAGAGACTACGGACTTCCATTTGGCGCGATCCTGACACACCTCTCTCGCCTCTTTTACATCCATATATCTACGCATACACGCCCGTCGGTTATGGGTACTCCTAATCTGGCCCATTTTTAATGTATCGCCGATTTGGTCGATAAACCTTCGTCTAGGGCGTCCCTTCCCGACCCTGCCGTTCACTTCCGCAACATAAATTTGCTTTGTCACTCTTTCCTCGTTCATTCTTTCTACATGACCAAACCACCGAAGCATTCCTTTCTTAATCCTTGTCACAACGTCATCTTGCAAACCACACTTTTCTCTTATCACACTATTTCTCACCCTGTCATTCAGATTCAGCCCTAGCATACTCCTTAAGGAACGCATTTCTACAGCATTTATTCTACTCTCATGCTTCTTCTGCCAGACCCAACTTTCACTACCATACATTAAAGTAGGGACTAACACAGCATTATGAATTGCCATACGTGCCTTAGTTGACACATTCTGACTCCTCATAATAGCGTGTAGAGCCCCATTCACTCTATTTCCTGCGTTCACTCGTCGTTCTATATCCTTATCATATCTACCATCCCTGCTAAATAAACATCCCAAATATACAAACTCATCCACTTGCTCAATCAACTCCCCTTCTATTCTTATTTCACATAAAGTTTTACTTTCTTCTCTTTCAAAAACCATCACTTTCGTCTTACTTGCGTTCACTTTCATACCCTTTCTTTCAATGACCAATTCATTAAAGTAACCATCATTTGCAACTCGGCCGCCGACGATGCAAATATGACTTGATCATCGGCGTACAAAAGGCATTTGACGGTTGACTCACCCATTCTCAACCCACATTCTTCAACTTTCAAAGTTTGCAAACAACTGTCCATAAATAAGTTAAACAGCCACACATCCCTGTCTGACACCTTTATGAATGCCAAACCAGTCCGAGTAGACCCCGTTGATCCTGATACAAGCACTAGAGTCCCTATAAAGAGATCTTAATGCCTGTATCAAGCCATGGCTTGGCTGGCTGGCTTGATACAGGCATTAGTATCAAGCCAGCGCTCAACCCAAATGAGTTCAGTGTTTGCCATAACACATTCCTGTCTACTCTGTCTGCCCGGTTAGTTTAGGCCAAAAAAGGTAATTGTTGCCTAGTTAGATTAATTTGCGTGTCAACGAGGCGTATTTTGACTCTGGCGCGACGTGTTATTCTGGTGCCGAACTTATGATTTGTGATAAGGGAATCCGGGACATTCAATATCGAATTTTGTGCTATTGTCCTTGCCGTGTCGGATATCACGTGTTCCATTCTGCGATGAGTGTGGAATTAGGCGAATTGTAGTTACTTAAATGTACAATGAAGCTGAGAGACTGAGTAGTGACAGTGAAGAAAGAAGTGGTCCGGCGCTGAGGCCTGCTGAAGCGATGCAGCATTTTGGGGCAGCCTGCAACTCGGCCGCTGCTGGTCGCCTAAGCTTGCTCATGTCGCAGACATTTACACCTCACTGTACACTACTCACCATCCACTATTACACACACTCACGGCCTGCCCAAGCCTTGGTGCGAAGTTAGCTTCGGATAATGGTAAGTACTATGTGTTTCTAGCTTTCTCCCATATAGTTTATTGTGATAGAACATATTCCACGTGGCCATATTGAGCCCTACCTACGTCTGCCCGTCGAAGAAGCTGCTATGGGCCCCAGCTAGGACTTGACCTTTGTGGGAGCAGCCGTAGGCCGTAACACTGTAAATAACATAAATTTTAACCAAAAAAAAAAGCTTCGTAACATTGACGACGTCTTGAGAATTTACTTGTAAAATGTGCAATTATCAGGATTATTTCTATTATTAACACCACAATCACTCACTGAACAAGTAAGCATTTTGGAAAAAAATTTCTTACTAAAAATAACCACTATTTTTATTTACACTTTAAAAAATTACTAAATATGTAGGAGCTATTTCTTGCGGGCCGAATTGCGCCGATCTGTCATTCAAAATCGGTTACAGAGTCATGAGATTTGGTATCCTTTTCTATCTTGCATTTTTGCCATAAGGAAGTTTCATCTTTCTTGCACACTATGTTGGTCTATACGCCAGTATATTCTTAGTCTATGGCAAATTCTGACAAATAAAGCCGTGTTTGCCTTGATGCGGTTAAGAACGTCTGCCAAACTTCAACCTCAAACCATTTCGGTTTGCGGCTAACAGTCAATAAATTTGCATACAAAGTGGTTAATCTGATTTTACTGCAATTAATCAACCTATTAAACAACTGAAAACATGTTGCGTCTATCCGCAGAGATAGAAATTCAGATAGATTTATATGTATTACTAAAATAATTTTAATTCGTAACATAGATTATCCATAATTGATGAACTATTTTATTTAAGCTATCGTCATGATAATCATCATGATTATCATTACAGCCTATTACAAAACCTGCTGCTGAGCATAGGCTTCCCCACAAGGAAAGCCACACACGCGAAAGCAAATGAGCACACAGTCTACCTGATGTTAAGTGGATGCTGTGGCCGGTAGACTACGTTTGCGTCAAGCTGTCAGATAGCATTAGAAACAGTGTTCTGTATTTCAAAACTCGAATGGCGGACGTTGGTCACAAAGCCGCTGACTGAAGTGGGGCTGTTTATTTTACATGAGGAGACGCACACACCGTGCGAATGCAAGGACGGCCGGACTCGATTTTGTCTCATATTGGTTAGGTAAAATCGCTGGTGATACACTTTTTACTCCCAATTGTCTCTCCTTTTTGGCTGGTGCATAATTTTTGCAGTACCAGATGTTTCACACATATGGATCTGCTTCCTCGTCGTGTTTGGGTCATTTAAATCAGGCTAACCATTGAAAGCAATAGTGTTTCCGACCTGAACTTTCCTATACTCATCTCTTACGAAATCCAAATAAAATGAGAAACAAAAATAAAACTGAAATTACTTTTCCAATGCTGAAATAATTTATAAAATACTAGCTATACGTCGGCTTCGCACGGGTGATTTCTTGGTCTCGACAACAACGCCACCTACCAGGTCCAAATCGTGAATCTACACCATCTAGGATAGTGGCTACGGAAGTGGCAAGTGGCAGCCGCCGCCACCGCAAGTGCATTTCTTTGAACAAGGTGTAGACTCTTGACAAGACCAATTTCACAATTCTTCTTATACTATGTATTACTAAGATTAATATATTAAAAAAAAACTGTCATTAGCCAAGAGCATAAAACCAAGTAGAGGGCTAAATATAGCAATCTTGAAAGCTTGAATAGTTAGAGGAAATTACATTAATAAGTGAAAATCTAAATTTGAAGAACTTACCTTTTTTATAAAAGGAGTCGTATAAAACTTACATACTTTGAAAGTTACTGTATCATGATTGATTCACAAATTTAAACATACACGTGTGTATGTTTAAATCTGTGCTGTTTCAAAATTCAAAACTATACCGTGGGACGTACCTTAATTCTCTTAGGCTTTGCTTATTTTGAAGTTATGAACTTGGGAATCTGATAACGCTCAGTCCGAATTTATGGCCAAATTGTCAAACGCTACGAAACTGAGTTGTGTTTAACCTTGTTGCGTAAAGCAAAGTTCGTGCACCCAGAAATATATTAAATCAATTGTTTTATGTTATAGTATATCGGATATCAATATCGTTCCATTTCCAATAACGCACACTTTAAAGACATTTTGTTCATATCTCTTCACGAACTCCATATTTTATTTGTCTATAAACAGTTTATGAATTTAAAAAAAACATCCTAAACTTTTATGTATTTACTTGTAATATGGATGAATATGTAATGTTTACGATTCGTGAACGTAAAAAAAATTAAAAACAATTGCTAAACATAATTCGTAAATGCTGCCTTGTAAACGAGTTGTATTACTGGTAAAAAAAATAAGCAAGTACAATAGATCTCCTAACCAATATTGACTACAATTAAGTATACTTTGTTATGTTCACAGCATATTTTTTGTACTGAGCTTACTCGGCTCGTGGGGAAACTGAACTAATAATAAATATAAAACAGAAACTATTGTATGAACGTAAGTAATTTTAGTAATTGTATGGTAACAATTACTAAAGTACAAATATTTGCCATTTTTGACACATCCTGACTTAATGATTTCTTATATTTACTCATTTGGTACACATTTAAGCCACCATTCCGTAGCCGACCGCAGACAGCAGCAGCAGACGATGTGTCGTCGCGACACGACTGGTTTCTATGTAGCTCTATGAAATACCTTCCGTAGCTAGCGACACGTCGTTGGCCGGAGCGGCAGACGACATGACGCCCGACCGCAGATCAGTAGTGCCGCCAACGCCCGAGCGACATGTTGAATTTTTCTCAAAAAAATGGGTTTCACCGATTACGTGGAAGAGAAACTGATAAACCAGGTGGCCCAATATCCCGCACTGTACGATGCATCTCACAATAATTATTTAAACACGTCACGTCGCCCGCTGTTTCTGTCTGCGGTCGGTTACGGAATGGTACCGTTATGCAACACATTTATCGCGTTTAATTTTAATTTTTTATTCCCAACCTTTCGACCAGGGGGCAGGGGGGAGTAGGGGGGGGGGTTAATTGATATTCTAAAGTCCAAATTTTTAGGTAGCTGGGCTAACCACGACATCGGGACGTCGAAAACCTGTGGCGTGACGTGATGGATGCAGTAAATTACATGAAACCTTCGGGTATTTAAAAGTTCAAATTAAACGCAATAAAAGCAGTAAAATATTTTTTTTCCTTTTTTTTTGTTTTAACTACTTTTGTAATTATACTAGGTTTTTCTACTGTATCGTGGAGGTAGATTACATACATAAATTTCACAAGGATAAACATCCAGACCCGGAAGAATTATTTGAAGGCTGTGTTCCGTGCGGGCATCAAACCCGCGGCTCTCATTGGCGCATATCATTGGTAAGGCACTGCAACACGGAACCATTAAATGACAAAAATAGTTTTATTTAACATTCTGACTTCCCACCATAGAGGGAAGAGTCCCATATACTCTGCATCCTGCATTCACTCTTAGTTTTCTATCTGCTAGTAAATAAACTAAAAATAACCGCTGGTCAACATGTAGCATGTTGTATGAGGCAATTTTCTCAACCGTTAAAAGTGACAAAATATTATTATAACATTGCTTATGTGTGAAACCGCTATAAAAAATATGTGCCTAGTAAGATGTCGACGATGCTAACTTGCTATTTCCTAAGTTAACATTCCCGAAGCTAGCAAGTTGTTAGGATCAGCCGGACGAGAAGTAAACACATAAATTCACAAAGGTGCTGACGAACAACATAGCTTGGGCTGCTCTACGAAATTCTTAAATATGTTTTCGTATGTTATATTACATTTAAGTGTAGATATGACAGTAATTTGTTAAGTTTTTTTTATTTTATATTATATTGGTTCTAATGTCATATGCCATATATTTTTAGTAAGTGACACCATTACCATTATATACTATCACAAAACTAGGCTCTGTGAAACGGTGGGGGACTTTCTTTCTGCCAAAATTACCGTCTAGATACCACTCTCTTATCTATTTCTTCCGCCAAATAGTAATGCCTTGATAGCTGTATTTTGCTCTGAAGATGCAAGCTGTGAGGCATCTTAGGCCTCATAGATGACAAATCTATCATCATCTAAACTGAGCATGGACTGCAGAAACTACTTATGGATTGTAGGTTCGTTTGTCGTTCATAAAGTAATACTACTGAACTAAATTCTATCCCACGGATTAACAATTTATTTATGTGTCAAAGTATGGTCAGCAATGATATTATAATGTGACTGAGGTGGCAAATTATTATTTGAAAAGTGTCTTGTAGTGTCTTGTATAAAAGACCACGAAACCTTTCCGTTGAGCATATGAAAATATTTATATACTCGAAGGTCTCATTGTATGTGGTAATCATACGTCGAATCGGTGAACGTATACCGGTATAGGATCGACAGGTACATACGGCAAAGAGTATAGCCGCACGCATCTGTCGTCTATGGACAGTTCTGGGGACCGCATAACATAACACATTATTTAACTCAACACAGTCAAACTTGCATCTTACTATATGGAACAGTGTCATAGCCTCTAATTGCTTACGTCTAGAGTCGAAGGTTAGAATTTTGTATCTACTGAGTAACTGGTCATATACTATAGCAAGGTTATGAGCCATCTGCATTCATCAAATCCCTGCATGTATCATTTGGTGGTCAATTTATCTTATTAGAGGCTACTATGCCTCTAATTAGATGATTTCACTTTGTATGCTAACGAGTGATATTGAATATAATGCGACTGACATTGAAGCCATGTTTGTTTTGCAAAAGAAAGCCGTATAAGCGATTTATAATTTAAACTGTAAAGAGTCCCTCAGTGAAAATTTTAAAGAAATAAGCATATAACTTTGACATCGCAATATATTTATGAAAATGTTATATATGTACATAAAAATAACTTTAATAAGAATAAGGATGTTCATACTTTAAACACTGGGAACAACATAAGCTTTTAATGCCAGTTACTAGACTTCACAGAATTAGTTATTCATTTATGGGGCAACATATACGCTTTTACAACAAAATTCCAGAAAATTTTTTTTGTTTGTCAAAAACAAGTTAAAAAGTATTATAGAAAAGTTTTATAAAAAGGGATATTATAATATCAAGGAACACTAAAATTCATTTAAAATTGTACAAGTAAAATTATTGTTAAGTAAAATATGTTTAAAAAATTCCCGCTAAGTTTCTTCCCAGCTTTCCAGGACATAGGTATTTTCCGAAATAATAGTAAATGAAATAAAAAATCTGACTTTCAATAATTATTATGTAAATTAATATTGAATAAAAATCATTATATTCTATTACGTTTAGTCAAACCAACGTTTACATTTAAAGATAAGACGAAATAATAATTACTCCGACAATTGTCATCCTTGCTATAAATTTGGCTATCCACTTTATGAATTAATCGATTTTAGGATCGGTGTGGTTTCACGAACGCACATCGCGGCCGAACTTCCAATACCATCCACACCATCTGGATGATTGGCGGTCCACCACTGTGCGATTTAGAAGATGTTTTCTTCCTCGCACAACTTCCTTGTGGAATAGTTTACCACCAGCGATTTTTCCGGACCGATACGACTTAGGGACCTTCAAGAAAAGAGCCTACTCCTTCTTAAAAGGCCGGCAACGCATCTGCAATTCCCCTGGTGTTGCGGTTATTCATGGGCGGCCGTAGTCACTTACCATCAGGTGAGCCGCATTCCCGTTTGCCCCCTCTCCTATAAAAAAAAATGAGATTGTCGTATCGAAATGAGAACATAGTATATACTCACTAGAAACAAAAATACAAAACATTATAATTTGCCATTATCTCAAGCTGGTAATGATTTCTAGGAAATGATTAATTTATCAGCAATTTAAGTTATTGTAATGAATCAATATAGATCTGACACTAAGGCCCTAAACGGTCACTTTAGTGGTTTGCACCTGTTCAACTGATTAATGTTATTCTTCTCTTAGTTTTGTTATGTAATAAAAAAGGTAAAATAAATAATTGGATCCTAGAAAAATGTGATAGAATTCTACTAGGATATTTTCAGGTTATTTTTCTGACTCAGATCCGTTTAGGCTGGGTACGAAGCGGAGTTGTTCGAAAATTTCGATAGCGTGATATAGACTTCGGTTGTGGTCCGTTTACTCTATAATTGTGTGATGACATGAAGATGTGGATTTTCTTATACTGCCACTACATGGCACATGAGTAAATCACGAAGTAAAATTGTAATTAACAATTTCGCTAGTGGCATTGGGATTCTCGTCTAAAATTTAATGTACAGAGCTTATCTGTACATTAAATTTTAGACGAGAATCCATGCCCTAAGCTGAATGATTTTTTCAGTGTATAGACATACATTAATAAATTCTCCCCCCCCCCCTAAAATTAATAAAACTTGTTTAATATAAGCTTCTGTATTTTTTTTACTGTTTCATAGTTGTAAAATGAGATTAAAAGCTTAAACTTTTTTCGATTAAAAACAAGCAAAAACATCAAATAGTCCATTGTGTTTTGTACACTATTACATTAAGGAATCAATAATTTCAGTTTTTCTACGACAATAAGGCTGCGTTTCCACCAGAGAGCGAGGTAGCGAGAAGGTACGAGGATGCGTAGCGTAGTAGATAACACATAAACTCGCAAACAGCCCTCAAACACATCCCTCGTTACACATCCCTCGCAACACATCCTTTGCACACATTCTTCCCTTGTTTTTTATGAACAAGAACCTCGCTCCGTTGAGCCGTTTTCACTAGAGCTATGCTGAGCGAGGCTAGGTAAAGGAAGTGATTCTATTGATTTTTAACAAACACATCCCTCGCTACGTATTCTCGCAAATCTTTGGTGGAAACGCAGCCTAACACTGCCGACGATCTCAATATAGAGAATTTAAATTAAGTGAGAAATAAATGAAATTAATGACAATAAATTAAATACAGCAGACTTTTCCTGTCACGAGTATTTCACCGGGGTGTTCTGTCGATCGTGATACCTTCCGCTTGAGCCGGCCTATTCATGCTACATTATAGCTGTATCACGTACAAATTTCTTATATGCTTAAAATTTTCTTGGGGTAACTGATGAATATATCGACATACAGTTCAATACTGAATACTCTTCCGAGAGAATACTCTGCTGAGAGAACTAGAAACGAAGAAACGACCGCTGCAATAGTCTAGTACAACATGGCGAAACTCTATATATTTTTAAAATCTCTGGAACCTATGTAAGTTTAATTTGGACGATATCTTTACTGCTTATCCCGTGGTAAACCAGCAATTAAAATTGTGATTAATATTACAGCGGTGCAACTGGCGTCAGAATGCTGCTGTGAAATTATGAATGAATCAATTAATATACTTCATTGCACACCACAAACAACTATACGAAAAACATAACATAAAGCAGATTATATGTACAATTTGGCGGCCTTTTCTTAGAGATTTATTCCAGGCAACCAAAAGTGTAAAGGAATAAAATTATGAAAACTAGGTAGGTGGTTCAATTTAAATATACATAATATAATATTTGTTAGGGATCGCAGTGGACTGTATTATTGAGTACGCTAGGGAAACTGCTTAAAGAAAAGATGGTACTGTCGAACTATACTGTATTCAAACTATTTACAATGTGGCACTATTAACTACACTATACAGAGGGGAGTCTTCTTAATTTCTATGGAGTCTTGATTCTTCTTGATTTCTCTTGCTCTTTCTTCTCTTCGAGTGCCGCTTCCGAAATGAACAACTTACCGACCGAGACGCCCTTCTTATATGTCGCCAGAGAGCGTCTCGGGTCGTGAGTAGCGTCGTCCGCGATGCCGCGCGCTCATTGGTCGGCGACATCGCGTGATCTGCTGCCGGTGTGCGGGGTGCGCGGGGAGCACCGGGGTGTGAATGGGCGACGGGGCGGCGGCCTCCTCGTTGTCCGCTACATCCTCCCCCCGGCGTAGTCTGCGAGCCTAAGCTTCCCTCGGGAGGACGGCGATCTTCCTGACGGGCCGCCGCAGCACTCCTCCCTTGGTCCGGACCTCGACTTTGCGCACCACGCCGTCTGGTCCAGGAAACGTCTTCGTTACGATGCCCCGCGGCCATACATTCCTGGGTAGGTTGCCGTCCGCAGGACGAGGTCCTCTTCCTGTATTTGGCGCTGCTAAGCATCTCTGGAGTCCACGCGCGCGACCAGCGTCGGCAGGTACTCCTTCACCCAGCGCCTCCAGTACTCG
This sequence comes from Parnassius mnemosyne, assembly GCA_963668995.1. Lineage (NCBI taxonomy): Eukaryota > Metazoa > Arthropoda > Insecta > Lepidoptera > Papilionidae > Parnassius > Parnassius mnemosyne. Next base: position 56,583,494 of record CAVLGL010000001.1, read on the forward strand.
TCGGCGAGCCCCTGCGCCGCTCTACACGCCCGACGATCCATGGGTGTGCACGGCGTGGTGACTGGCAGGCCCGATGGTCCCAACAGTAGGAAGTGGTTGGGTGTCAGCGCCTCTTCATCGTCGATATCGACCGGTACCTGCGTCAACGGTCGAGAATTTACAGTATTTTCGGCTTCAGTCAAAAGCGTTGCTAAACGTTTCTTCTCGTGGGCTCTTCTGATGGAGAGTGGCTTCGAGTGCGGTCTTCACTGAGCGCACGAGACGCTCCCATGCGCCTCCCTGGTTAGGCGCGCCCGGTGCGATGAACTTCCAGTCGACGCGCCGAGTCAGCGCGTAATCCTTTAACTGTAGCGCCCACTCTTCCATTGCCCGTCGTAGTTCTGTGTTTGCCCCATGAAAATTAGTCCCATTATCCGAATAAATAACCCGTGGCCACCCACGCCTAGCCGCCATGCGCCGCAATGCCGATACTGCCGAGTCCGCGGTCAGAGAGTAGACTATCTCTAGATGTACTGCGCGCGTCGTTAGGCACGTGAACAGTGCCACCCACCGTTTTTCGTGCCGTCGTCCTATCGTAACCGTCAGAGGCCCGAAATAATCAATCCCGGTGTTCGTAAGCGGTCGCGCAAACGCCCCTAACCGTTCAGGTGGTAAGTCTCCTGTAACCGCAGGTCGTGGTGTCGCCTTCCGTATTCTGCATCGTAGGCATCTCCGCTCCGCTTCTCGTAATGTAGGTCGCAATCGGAGGATATGATACCTAGTGCGCAGGTCGTTCACCACTCTCTCTCTGTTGGCGTGGCTTGCTTCCTGATGCGCCTTCTCCACAAGCAGCTTTACCAATTGGTGACGTCCATTCAGGATAATGGGTCTCTTCATTTGACCGTCCATGTCGGCTGCGTCGATCCTTCCCCTGGCTCGTAGCACTCCATCCTCCAATATGGTGTCGAGCTTCCTTAGCGCGCTGCCGGTGGCCAAATTCCTTCCCCGCTGAAGTCGGCTGATGTCTTCAGCGAAGCTTTCCCGCTGGCTATGTTGTATCCACATCCGTTCTGCTCTCTGGATGTGCTGCAATGTCAGTCCTCGTGCTCTTCCTCGTGCCGCATCGAGGAATTGTAGTACTCTTGCTGTGGCCCTGATTAACTTCTCGTAGGCAGAGAATCTCCCTATGTCTGGCAGGTGTGGAGCTTCCTGGGTGTCGCTCTGGTACGCCACGATTTCCTCCAACTCTTCATCATCCCCCGCCTTCTCTTCCTGTCGGTGAGGCCATCTGTCTTCATGCTCGTAGAGGAAGGGTGGTCCTGTAAACCACTTGTCGCTCTCTTCCTTGGTTGTGAAATTCATACGCGTTGCTTGATCCGCTACGTTTTCCGTCGGTATCCACCTCCGTTGCTCGGGTGATGTCTTCTCAGCTATCTCCCCTAACCGGTGAGCAACGTATGGAGTGTAACGCGCCGTATCGTTCTGTATCCAGTGGAGCGCCGTAGTATAGTCCATCCAATATACGACCCTATCTGCTACCACTCTGTGTTCGTCCTGCACGAATTCCGCGAGTCGCGTGCCTATTAAGTTCGCCTGCAACTCTAATCGCGGTATACTTTGCGCTTTAATTGGAGCGACTTTCGCCTTAGCCGCCACTAATCGTACCCTAATCGTTCCGTCACGATATCGTATACGCCAATACGCCGCGGATGCGTAAGCACGTTCGCTCGCATCATTGAATACGTGAAGTTGACGCTCTACCACTCCCCCCGTAGGAGCATAACACCTTGGCAGTCGTAGTCGCGATACCTCCTCGACGACTCGCAGCCACCGCTAAAATTCCTCTGCTGCCTCCTCGGGTAGTTCGTCGTCCCATCCGACCTTCTTCATACGCCATAGGTCTTGTAGCAGGATCTTGGCGCTGATGGTGAGGTAACTTAGCAGTCCAAGCGGGTCAAAAACGGACATGACTGCGCTTAATGCTTCCCTCTTGGTCGGTGGTCGCTGTAGCGCCTTTACTTCTTGCGGCACCCTATTCATTGTCGTGTTGAATGTTAGGCCGTCTTCATCAGCCATCCATAATAACCCTAAGGTTCTGCCTGGGCTGTCTTGTCTTAAGCCTACTTCCTTAGGCTTACGCGCCAGGAAGTCCTCTGGCTTGTCTTCTATCAGGGCTGCGTGGTTAGAGTTCCATCCTGCCAAGGTGAAACCGGCCTGCTGGTGCACTTCCGAAACCTGCTTCGCCGTATTTACCGCTTCCTCTACCGTGGCATAACTGTCTAAATAGTCATCCGTATAATGGCTACGTACGATAGCGTTAAGTGCCAACGGGTGTGTCTCTGCGTGTGCGCGCGCGTTATGATCCCTGACACTATGTGCGAGAAACGGCGAGCTCCTCGCACCGAAAATCATAAACGTAATAACGTACCCCCGCGGTGGGCTGCGTCGCTCGTCTCCTCGCCAAAGAAACAACTGCGCGGGCTGATCGCGACGGTCAATCTTCCCACGCAAGAACATTTCCCTAATATCCGCGGACACCGCTATCTCGTTCTCCCTAAATCGAAACAGTATGCCCGGTAAGTTCCGTAATAAGTCGGGGCCGTCGAGTAAATAATCGTTAAGGCATCTGCCGGATGCCGCGTCGAACACTACTCTCGTCTTCCCCGGCTTGTTCGGATTCCGTACTGCGAAGTGTGCCAGGTACCAGCTCTTGGGATCCTCTCGCTCTGTCCCTCCGGCTTCCCTTGCGTATCCTTTCGCCAGGAGATTGTCTATCTGGGCTGTGTAGGCGTCACGAAACTCCGGCGACTGGTCCATCTTCCTTTTAATCGTCCGTAGTCTTCGCGCTGCCATCTCGTAACTGGGTGGCATCCGCACGTTGTCATCCTTCCATGGCAGTCCAACTTGGTATTGCTCGCCGACCTTCTTGACGGTGCGCTGGAATTTGCCGACAACGCGCTCCTCATCCCGTCGCAGCCTACTCTTCAGCGAGATACCTATAGAGTCTATCTCGTACTGTCGTTTGAGGAGTTACGTTAGCTCCTCGTCCTGACTGGCAAACGTTCGGATGCCCCTATCTGACCATCCGCTAGTGCTCTCTACGTGTAATACGGTCTCGCCATCTTCCCTACACGTTAACCGCGGCACGGTTCCCTGAATTACCCATCCTAATAACGTTCGTGCAGCTATAGGCTGCCATCGACGTCCTATCCTAAACCACGGGTAATTATCAAATGCCAATTGTCGGCGCCTAATAGCAAACTCGGCTTCGCGTCGTCGTAACACACCGAACTCGGTAAGTCACGTAAGTGCTTTAATCGTAAGCACTCCCTACTCACAGACTGCGAGCCTATCTTTAAGTCGGTTATTGTGCGCGTTTATGTTAAACATCTCGCTGCGCGTCTTGCCACGTATCCCTATATTGACTAATCTACTATTAGCCTCGCGTTGACTGTTACCTACGCCTTTGATATTGAGCGGCTTTATCGGTCCTTCCGCTCCTAACTCGCGAGCTAAGTCGTTGTCGATTAGCGATATCGTAGAGCCTTCGTCAAGTAGCGCGTACGTGTTTACTTCCTTTCCGCGTGGTCCGCGCACGGTTATCGGACACGCTTTTAACAATACGGACGCACTACTGCTAACACTTGACGCGACGAGCACGGTTTCGTCCGGTTTAACCAACGCTGCAGGCGTACGGGCCTTGCGGGTGTGAAGGAGAGCGTGGTGGGGGGCGTTGCAGCCGTCGACGCCGCACTTCCTAGCTCTGCAGCGTATACGTCGGTGCTTGCTGCTCAAGCACTTGAAACATACCCCATCTTCCCAAACCCACTTCCACCGGTCGTCCGAGCCCATTTGCTCTAACTTCTTACACTTGACGATAGGGTGTTTACCCCCGCAACACATACATGAGGCACTACCGGTGTCCTCTTGGGCGGTGAACGTCTTTACGTCGCGGGCCCTATCTTCTACGCGGCGTGTTAACACTATGCTTTTCGACGGCGGCGCTTCTCGTCTTACGGGCGATTCCTTAGTCGACGTTACGGACGTATAGGCATGACTTAACGCACGGTCAGCCTCTCTCATCATGAACCAGGATAACGTAACGATGTCCGGTTCGTCCGCACTTCCGTAATGCTCCGCATAATCACACCAACGCGACCGTAAGTGAGGGCTAAGTTTGCTAGTAACCTCCCTAGTCAGCATTGGATTACGCAAATAACCCTTGCCGTCGACGTTCTGCATAATGCACACTATATTTTGTAATTTAATCGCGAACGAGTTTAATTCCTGGGCGGTTTGACCCGGGCGCGGAAGGCGTTTTAATTCTTCTAACGCACGATCTGTAATTACTTCCGGGCGGCCGAAACACTGCTCCAGTGTCCGCATAATGTCTGCCGGATCCTTCGCGGTAAACTGCAGAGCCGATACTAACTCTCTAGCCTCACCGCGTAAACAGTTCCTTAACCTTGCCATATTTTCCGTATTTGTGAATCCATATAAACGCGTGGATTCATTCATCGCGGCTTTAAATACTAACCATTCCGCGGCCGAGCCGTTAAAAATAGGCAAGTCCTGCGTCAGTTTCGCGGCGGCTGGTCTAAACCTAACCATGCTTTCTAAAGCTTCCGCTAGCCGTTCTTTACCTCTACCCTTATTTTCTTCTAGCCTACGCTGTGGCGCCGGCGACCTATGTACACCTACATCCCTATGACACGGCGACGGTAATCTACGATCCGCAAGGCGACGTGGCGATTTATCTCTGCCTACATCATTACACGGCGACGGTGATCTACGATCCACGTGGTGATGTGGCGATGGCGATCTACGTGCGCCTACATCCTTATGACACGGCGACGGTAATCTACGATCCGTGTGGCGATGTGGCGATCTATGTGTAGGCGATAGAGTGCGGCGTTGGACGCGCGACGGTGGCATAACCTGTACACGACGATCCACCTGCTTCATTTCTACGGCGACTCCATTATCCCTCTGTGTCGTATTTACGCGGCGCGGTTGAACGTCATTCGCAACCAACCTCCCCTGGGCATCCCCTTCAGCGTGGTCGTAACCGGTTCCCCTACTTGGCGGGGCCTGCTCTATCTCGATGCGGGGCGCGGGCTGAGACGGGCGGTAGGGCGGCTCCCCCCGCACAGTCTCTACGTTTTCTAACCACCTATCAACGCGTACCCTATTTTCGACTAATTCGTCCTCGTTTAGGCTTTCCCTATCGGTTTCTTCTTGCAGTTGCGCGATATCCCTAGCATACTTTTTCTTGATGAGATCTTCCTCGATTTGCAATTGCTTCCTCCTAATTGCAGCTAGTTCCTCCGCGGCATTACATTCGATTTGTTTTAATCTTGCTACTGCGCTAGCTGTCGACCGGGCTGAACGGACTGAACAGACCGACGGGGCGCGGGACGCGGGCCTATGTACAACGTCTGCTACAGGCGCGACGGTAAGCACTATCGAACTAGTTTCTGTAGTCGGAGGATCTTCTATTATCGCGGCGAGCGTTTCTGTGCGCGGCGCGGATGTGCTAACTTCTCCCAAGCGATCGGTTGTAGACACGGACATAGCGGGGCGCGGCAGCGTGGGCGTGGGCGCGGGCGTAGATGCGGGCGCGAGCGGGGGCTGCGGCACGGCGGAGGGCGCTTGTGCCAACGCGAGATAATCGGACGGGGACGCGGGTGCTTCCTCGAATATCCGCATTCCTACTGGCGTTTCGTCGTCGTTCCGTGTCTTCTGGCTTCTTGTCTTCCGCATGATGGTGTCCCTCGTTGCGACCTCCGATCGTCTTCAAAAAGACGCACGTGTTGGACGCCGTTCCCGCCTCAAGGGCGTTACCAGATGGTCACAGATTGGCACCGTTAGGGAGCAACCACCCGGCCGCGTAAACGCGGTTTAAGAAACAGGAATTGTCTGGAAACAGACAATATATATGACGTAGATGTAAGTAAAAAACGAGGAAGGAGTTAGCACCGACGATCTTCTTTCTTCGTCGACGTACTTCTTTCTTCCTCGAAGATCTTCTGTAATGATCTTCTCTCTTCTGTAATTATGTTCTTTCTTTTATAATTATGTTCTCTCTTGTATAGTTATGTTCTTTATTCAATAATTATGTTCTTTCTTCTATAAATATGTTCTTTTTTCTATAAATATGTTCTTTCTTCTTTCTTCTGGCTTGAATCCGGCTCGAAGGACCAAGAACTTGTTAGGGATCGCAGTGGACTGTATTATTGAGTACGCTAGGGAAACTGCTTAAAGAAAAGATGGTACTGTCGAACTATACTGTATTCAAACTATTTACAATGTGGCACTATTAACTACACTATACAGAGGGGAGTCTTCTTAATTTCTATGGAGTCTTGATTCTTCTTGATATCTCTTGCTGTTTCTTCTCTTCGAGTGCCGCTTCCGAAATGAACAACTCACCGACCGAGACGCCCTTCTTATATGTCGCCAGAGAGCTTCTCGGGTCGTGAGTAGCGTCGTCCGCGATGCCGCGCGCTCATTGGTCGGCGACATCGCGTGATCTGCTGCCGGTGTGCGGGGTGCGCGGGGCGCACCGGGGTGTGAAGGGGCGACGGGGCGGCGGCCTCATCGCTGTCCGCTACAATATCAATACATGCGATATATAGACAACGCATATAAATAACTAATATATGAAATAATATAAATTACTAATACATTATAAAAGATAAAGTAATATATATATATATATATATATATATATATATATATATATATTATAAACAATCTTACATTTCTATCTGAATTATACAACAAGTAACAAAAACCCTGTGGTTCCCGTTAAGTTCGTTACCAGGATCAGTATACAAACCAATAGAAATAACTTTTTTTTTTAAACTTGACCACATTTTTTTAAATTTATTAAAATATTTTTTTTAATTTTATGTGGTTTTATTACCTCTTACTGACACTAGCCGATGCTAAAGCTAAGTAAAGTCGGGTCTTTGACAATCCTCTTACTCCCTAGACAATGCAGAGGTAATAAAACCACATACAATTTGCATACAAATATTTTTTACATAAAATAAAAAAAAAATAGTTCGAGATTTAAAAAAAAAGATATTTCTATACGTTTGAATAATGATCCTGATAACGTACTTAACGGGAACCACAGGGTTTTTTTACATATTGTATATATAAATTACAAAATTCCTCAAACAGTAATCTAAAGCTGGTAAATCAATAAATACATATTCACATAATTTATTCTAACGGTGTCCGAACAACTGTCACAAGTAATACTCTTTAAGTTGTCGTTTAAATATAACAATAGTTTGTGCTCAAGTAAATGTAAAAGTAGGGCATTCCAGAGCTTAATAGACTGGACAGTAAAAGATTTATTAAAAAATTATGTATTGTGAGTTGGTACCCTTAAAATGAATTTTCTTGAAGCGCGTAGACGTTCCGCAGAAATCCTCACAAAATTAAATTTCTCCCATAGATAAGGAGGAGTAGAAAGGTTAAATAATACACAGTACAGAACAGAAAGAAGTCGGATAGGTAACCACTTGAGACGTGAGCGAAATTGCGAAATATGGACAAATTTGCGCAATTCAAGTAACCAATTCTAGTATTTTAAAGTCTCTCAATCTTATTTAACTAGTCCTTAGTTATCTCTACTTAGCTTCCGTTAGCATAATGAAAATCGGAAAGAGAAGAGAGTGTGCGAGCATAATTTTTGTAGGAATGGGAAGAAATGATCGAAGGCGACACAGTTGAACAAAGAGCGACAAAGGTTTTCTTACCTACCTCATTCAGTTGGCGTATCCATTTTAAGGAATTATCTAAATAAATACCAAGGTTTTTGATATTGTCAAACGCCTGTAGTAATATCACACCAAGATGAGTGAGTTTCATCGACACCAGTACACTACCGACGGCCACAGAGATAACTTCAAACTTACGTGTCTATTTTAACGTATCAATTTTAAGCTCGTGGGCACACCTTCTATGTAGAGGCGAAGGTGAAGTTTATGTTGGCATAGTGAAAGTGAGAATTACCTTAAAGATATTTTTCATCTTAAGACCCATTCCGAGAATTTCTTTGAGCCTACCGTAGTACTCTCTTTACACATCCGAGATTTTATTTTCTTGTGGTCGTTCCTAAGAGAGTAGAGTAGACCAAGATATTTTTAAATGTCATCTTCAGTCACAGCATCAATTCCACCACCATCCTGAAGGTTTTTTGACCTTTTCTGTAACAAAACTTAATTTTCGACACTTTTCCAGGCCATAAGACATTTTAATCTCATTCGGGAACTGCTCGGTACTTTGAAGTAAGCCTCTAAGTTCACGAGCATTAGCCGCATATAACTTTATGTCGTCCATGTACCCAGCTATTATTATTAATAATACTTTTTATTTTAAATCCTTTTGTTGGGGTGATATCCTCAAATTGGTCAAAATTGGAAATTATTTGGCTAGAAGGTTAAATGTCTCTTCACAATGGCAGTTGTCCTCAAGATTACAACCTCTTGAATTTTGTCGAGATACAGATCTTGCTTAGCCTAATTTTTCAAGATTCTTACTTAGCTGTTGCGGGATAATACCTGTAGTTGAGAGTATAAGCGGTATTATAATTACCTCATCCTACCGCCACATCCTCTTTACCTCTTCAGCAAGTGGTTTGTACTTTGTTATTTTTTCTGTGTAGTATTGTTGAATGTTGTGTGAGTTGGAAAAACCAATGTCAATTAAATAAGTCCGCTTCCTTTCTTCGTCAATCAGCACAATATCTGGCCTGTTGTGGGGAATCGATCGATCTGTCAAAATCCATATGTCCTAATAAGCCCGTACTTTATCGTTTTCTTATAGAAGACTCGGTTGGTATTTCCAATACACGATTTCTTTCTTATTTTATCAGAGAGAACCTATCACTCAAGTGTGAAAAATCATCATTTGAATTATTTTGCGACATCGTTATGTCTTTAGGTATATTGTTATGTCGCAGCAAGAGCCTGTTAGGCACGGGTGATGTGCTGAATAGTTTCGGGGCTTTGTCTACAACATCTTTATACATATTTATTTTAAAAAAAATCCCGCTGGGTTTCTTGCTGGTTCTTCCCAGGACAGAGGTTTTTTTTTCGTACCAGTGGTAAAGTAAAAAATGACTTTCAATAAGAATTACACATGTAATGTATATTGAATAAAATTATTCTATTCTATTCATCTGCATAGTTCATGCTTGACATCAGCTTTAACTATTTATTTCAGATAGTTCCTTGTTGAGAAAAGGTTGTTCATTCCAGAAGTACTGCTGTAAGTTTCTTATTTGTCTGACATGCTGTCTCTTAATATAATCGGTTCTGTTTAAAACATTATTTTTATTTAGAAGCATTATTGTAAATTTATTAGGTCATAAAATTGGGAGAGGGTGATGATTGCTCAGGTACAGGTATAATTCCTAGTTCAGCAATCAAAGATTTCACATATTCACTGTATAAATATCACGTTTTATATATATTTTAATATCTATGACTCATCTGCCTCTCTCAGTTCTTGGTAGAGCAATTTTCTCTCAATTTTTGACTTCCTGCATGTCTTACCAGATCATCACTCCATCTAGTGGGGGGACGCCCTAAATTTCGTCCGCCGGTACGAGGCCGCCACTTAAGAACAGTATTGTACAAATGCAATAATGTAATTATATAAGTCCAGCAGTTCCTATTATCATTAAATTAACTGAGGAAATGGCAATCTAACCGAATGTAACTGATAATCTATATTACAGAGGTAATAAGACAGATACAGGTTCCAACAATCCTATAGAACTTTCTAGTAGGAAGTTTGTAGTGTGGGTCTACCGGTTCGCAAAAATTTCTGATATTTTACCGTAAATCAAAATTAAAAAAAATTGTACAAATAATTGATACGTACAGAAAAAGTCCATACGAAGTAAATTTTATATTGAAAACATTTTCACCATTTGTTGTGTGCTTTAAAAGTCTTTCTTTGTTCAAAAGTCGTATATTCCTCTCGTAAAAAGACAGAAAGATTTATGACCTTTTAGACCAAACTAAAACTTTTGTGTATTTAGCCATTGTACAAAATTCAAAGCGATAAAAATACTTATTCTAAGGAAAGCGACATTTCTTTTTTCGCACATAGTTTTCTTCTATTTATGTACCTACAAAATAAGTCTACTTTTGCTACAATTGATAAGTGTTTTATGTGTTCTGCTTTATGCAATATAAAATAAATTTTACAGACATTTTTATACAAATAAAGCGAATACAGTGATGGTAAGTATAAACTATGGCATATTAAGATGCTTATATGTGTGAGTACTTTGCTTAAAAGATAGCAGATGCGTTGTCATCTAGAAGACTAATGTAAAATACCTCATTGCCACTTAATAGTGTTTCCGTTTATAGTCACTCACATTACTAAACACAACATCTTTATATTGCTGTTATATTTTGGTATTCTTTGAGAGTGTGGTCCTGGCTTGAGTTATCTGAGACATTTATAAAAAGAAAGAGATTTTATCACTGAATAATTTAAAACTCTGTAGAGATCTATCTTCCTTAAATACTATAAAACGTTTAAGCTATAAATATGCTTGAATAAAAAAAATATAAAGGAAAATCTGTCTTTTTTTGTGAATTAATTATCTTTTTAAATTTTAATCAATGAATGGTCGATCAACAATTGGTCTCCTTCAAGGAATAATATAAAACACGGTCTCAATCCAACTGCATCCATCAACTTTTTTTATAGGATAAGGGTGACAAACGAGAACACAGTCCACCTGATGGTAAGTGGTTGCTGTAGCCCATAGACATCTACATTTATCCTGGATTACGAATTAAAATGCAGTTGCGTTGTCATCCGTGAGGACTAAGATGGAATGCCTCGTTTCCAGTAAAAAGGGTCTCCAGTTCTCTACACTCACTATACGAAACACAGCATCATTAAGCTGCTATTTTACGCTTTATGTGTATTTTCCAGGTCTTCTCTCCATCTAGTGGTAGCCGCACCACACTTTTTATACTTGTGAGTGGCTAGCACTCAAGATTTTTTTCCCTATCGACTGTCGGTTCTTCGAGTTATAGACCCGCCCATTGCCGCTTCACTTACTGATCCCTGTAGTTATGACGATCAGTCTAGTTCTGCTGCGAATTTATCTATATTACGAGTTATACCACGCTAAGGATTACCTTAATGATGTTTTTCCTCCTAAGACTCAATCCGAGAATTTCTTTGAGCCCACGGTAGTACTTTCTTTACACATCCGAGATTTTATTTTCTTGTGGTCGTTTTGAAGAGAAGAGAGAGAGAGAGTAGGCCAAGATATTTCTTATTGTCATCTTTAGTCATCGCATCAATTACACCAATATCCTGAATGTTTTTTGACCTTTCCTCTATCAAAACTTAATTTTTGGCACTTTTCCAGGCTATAAGACATTTTAATGTCATTCGAGAATTGCGCGGTACTTTAAAGTAAGCCTCTAAGTTCACGAGCATTAGCCGCATATAACTTTATGTCGCACGTCTCACCTTTCGTGATAAGTGTCCAGCCGGACATCGTTAAGGTTGGATGTTTGTCAATTTTTTTTAGATACGCTCCTCGCGTTTTTGAAAACGACACATAAAAGATATCAAATTTGAAAAACAAAAACATCTGGTGAGCACAGTAACATAATTATTCTAAGTAAATCAGTATGAGCATTTAATTTTTCCAAAAATGTATTTCTATGTAGATTTTATTAAACTTGATTTTTGTTTTTCCTTGTATTTCACTCTAAACTAATGTCAATATTAATTATTTTTAGAGTTATTTTGCCAAATTGTCTTCACAAACGAAATTAAATATATGTAGTACTGTAAGCAAGAGCGGAACCACCTGGCACAATTATTATTATTGCTTAATAGGTTGGTCCCTACCTCTGTTTACAATTGTTGTAAATCACTGTGTTGTTAAATAAAGTTTTTTTCCTTACAGTATAAGCGTACAGTTCGAACATTATTGTAGTCGGAGATGTGTCTGAATTATTGAAATATTTCTATGTAAACAAATAAAATAGACGCCCTAAGAAAGGTACCTTGACACATAAAAAAGGAATAGAAGAACAGTAAGTCCCTAACTTACATTAAGTTAGCATAAGTAAATTGATTTTATTTCCACACAAGTCATAGTCATACACCTAGATTATTAGACATACATACTATGTTATGTTAATATAGATTATTTTGTCAGTTGGAAAATATGTAAAATCTCACGTTCAATTTGTGATTTCTTTTTCAAAGAGATGGGACCAATTCAACAAAACTTTGGAGCTGATGTATCTAAAAACTCCATTTTTAACACTAGATCCTCTAAAATAGGAAGCCGACCTATCGATTATGTTTGATAGTAATTTTTTAAGTCTCGATATGATGTAGTCCTCATGGCCGAGAAATATTTATATAATTACTAGGTTAGTAAAAAAGTTTTCGGGATAGGACACTTATCAGTGAGTTATAGAAATGTGTTCCAGTTTGTCGAATCTTAAATTCATTAGTAGCGAAGGCCTTATGCAAAGTGGAGAAACTCGAACTGGTTTGGGCGGCTAACAATGGCCGCTATGCAATAAAACGTCAAAAAATCGATAAATTGTCAAGGTAGATCGACGTGTGACATTCCGTTATTTATGTGAGAATATAAAGTTCTCGTTTAAGAAAATTAAATTTATTTTAATTACTACCTTAAAATTTGAAAAGGTTGGGTTTTTCGAATGTTAACAGAGGCCCGAAGGTAAAAGAAGGCAAGAGTTGAGATTTGGAAGCTAAATGTAAAACACAAAAAACAGTATAAAACATTTTCCCTCTAATTTTCAGCTGTTTTCGTGTCCGCCAAAATGAGTGAATCTAACGAAGAAATGCAATACATTGCGAAGTTTTATTACAAAAAATCGCTCCCATACGGATAAAGTCGATGTCATTTTCGAAAAAGTGGAGCAAAATCGGCATATTAGTAGTACAAAACATAGAAGAAGATTTGAAGTTTGACCAGAAACAGTTTTGACCCCTTTGTAATAGTTTGTTTATACAAAATACCACACCTCACGAGCTCACTGATAGAAACCTAATGAATCGTGTACTCATTTGCGATTACCTATTGAAACATTTTGAAAAGATTGATCACTGGTGATAAAAATTGGATACACTACGACAAGAACTTGATGTTAAGCTGCTTATAAACCACAGATTTTTGAATTTACTTTCAGAAAATTTTATAGTATTATAAAGAATTTTATTATAATAATATTCCTGTGTATTTTCCCATGAATGACTCATTTATCTTACGCCTAATAACTGTTATTATACGGCTTTCTACAATCTTTAAGTTGAAACACATCAGTGCAAGCAATTTAAGTAAAACTAACTTTACGGATTTTATTTAAATATTTTGAATACCTAACAAATCAAGCACTTAACGGGACGACTGAGGTCTTTGACATCCTGATGTAATTTTTAACAAAGGCTACCATCAAGTTTTAAATATTTATTCTTTATCCAGCTGCACAGAACGAGCGTAAGGTACTTTAAAATCTTGCAAAATGCTTGGGTTTCGATTTAATTTTATTAATAATAGAATTCCAAGCAGATGTCAGCACCCAGGCATCTTCTTAATTAATATTAGTATTTTTTTCTAATTCCAATACCTTCGCGGATTTTTCTTGAGACGAGTCGACGTGCTTTTGCTAGTATTTGTGGTATATCAAATCTGATGTAATGGTTCAGACGATCTTGAACATGTTATCATATTGCAGACTTCCTGGAGCATAGAGGTGTTTCACATAAGCGAAATGGTATTTTACTCAGATGGATCTTTTTGTTTCTCCTATGTAAGGGAGACTACATTCACAATCAAGCTTGTACACTCCTGCGTCTTTTAGAGTAACCACGGCTACCTTCACATTAAAATTATAAATTTTTGGTCTGTACCTACGCAGTATTAATGTCAAACACTATTAATTGTCGAACACCTCATTCTCTATATATTTATTTATATATTGAAAACTGCACCCCGTACTATTCCACCTAAATAACCTTCTCGTTTTTGGAACTCGTTTAAAAATAATAACTATGACATAGTATGAAAGCTGGCGATAGAATTGTATGAATAGCGGACCGGTATGCATCCAAACCTTGATTGACTTTCATGTGGTACACATTTTTACGATTCCGCAATCAGTTCTTCCAGTAGGTGTCGAGAGGTGAAAGGGAAAATCTGCAATAGGAGAGGCGCAGCAGTATATTTCAGATAGCAACTGAAAATATAAAAAAATATGTTGCTAATCTGTCTCCCAATCTTGACAACTACGGTAAATATCCCCCCAATGAGACTATCTATAGAGAGGACTATATTTAATTAGATAGACAGTCTATAACAATGGTGATAAGCCCGTTTTTCACTCAGTACTTATTTTCTTGTGGTAGTATTAGTAGAAAAACTGTCAAAGCTATTTCCTATTTTTTATTTTAAAAGTGTTTGACGCTATCTTCACTGAATCAAAATGGTTTATCTCATAACATGAGAGGGAATTTGCTTTAATTGGTGGCCATTAAACCTTTTCTCTGAATAGGCTCTTTTAATGAGTGTGATTTATTATAACCTTTTTGAACGTATTGTATTGTAATTTTGTACACATTTTAGGTAATTTAGTAGTCTTAAAATAATCTTAATTACCAATAAAAGCTCAGTTTTATGTCTTGTTTTACAATATTACTTTAAACTATATTAAAGTTATTTTGTTACCGATGTTGATATTTGTGATGTTTGTACTGTATATTTTATTAATCAACTAATACATGGTAGGGCTACGCTGCAGCTATATAATGATTTTAGCCCGGATGGGTCAGCCCGACCGGCAAAAACAACGAACTCACACAATACCAAAGTAAAATATCAGCTTAGTCTGCTGTGTTTTGTATGGTGTGTGTAGAAAACCGGGGACCATTACTATTGGAGGTATTCCATGTTAGTCCTCAGGGGTGAAGACGCATCTGCATTTTGTTTCTTAATCAAGGATAGATGTAGATATCAATGGACCATAGCATCATTTCAACTACCAATGTGCTCTTAAATGGGGAGGAGTTGAGTCTTGTGGATACCACTGTTTTTCTTGGTATTACTATTGACGCGAAGCTTCAAAGGGACATCCGTATATGTAAATTAGTAGGCTGACTTAGTTTTGCAGCATATGCTGTAAGAAGTCTTAACAATGTTGAGACATCTAGATTAGTTTATTTTAGTTACTTTCATAGCGTGATGTCTTATGGAATTTTGCTATGGGGTAATGCGACTGACATCGAAGCCATATTAGTTTTACAAAAGAGAGCCGCACGGGCGATTTATAACTTAAATTGTAATGATTCCCTTAAAAATAATTTTAAAGAAATAAACATATTAACTTTGGCATCGCAATATATTTATAAAATGGGATGTATGTACATAAAACATAAATAGCTTTAATAAGAATAAAGATGTTGATAATTTAAACACTAAGATCAAACATAAGCTTGTAATACCAGATACTAGACTCTACAGAATTAGTAATTCATTTTTGTGGAAACGTAAACGCTTTTAAAAAATAATCCCAGAAAATGTACAATATTTGTCAATAAATAATTTTAAATATTTTAGTAAAGAAAAATTTTACAATATGGGTTACTATAATATTAAAGAATATATAAGTGAAAAAACCCCTCAGAATGAGGTTATCGCCACCATGCTGATTCTAGTAAATCTCATTTAAAATTTGTACATATTTGCCATAAAAAAATTATAATCAAAACTCCTTCTACTTGTGGCGCCAACTGTTGTTCGTTTATAAACTAAATTTGACCATCTAAACACATGGATTTATTAATATAACTAAAGCTAAATTGATCATAAGTTGTACTTCTCACGGTATACTCCCCAGAATATTGTTTCCTCGCTTAGTAGCTAGTAGTAGCGCCCGCAGCCATCGTCGCATAAATGTTGTCTTACAATTATTTAATCGTTGTACGTTTGTTTGGTGTACATGACTTTATTGAAAATAAATATTCTATTGTGGATAAATTTAGTGTCAACCTAGTTCATCGTGTCATCGAGACGTCAAGAGATACGAGACCCACTTCTTCTTAAGCGTATTGTCTTTTATTCATCCCTTTCATGAGATGTTTATTTGTTGTTCCCAATCCGCAGCAACTCATCTTCGTTCTTGTCAGCCAACGAGTTAAATCAATTTTATGCTCGTATATAGTCCAAAGTATATCGCATACCAATACTGTATTGGTATGCGATATACTTTGGACTATAAGATCACCGCTAGTACAGTACATTTAATTTTATTTTATACGAGCCGGCTTGCTGACCATTTATTTTTACTTCAAGCCGGATTATAGAATTCATAAATCGCTGAACCAGTTTGTCCTATTCAAAAAATAATCTTAACGATTGCAGATAATCAAATAACTGCATCTGCGTCAGGAATAAGATGGCGATACTTTCCTCCATCCCCATTAATTTCATTATTTATATAGAGTACAATAGAAAAAAAAATAGTTAACAAAATAACTAATAATTAGCCGTCGCCACGAAACTTTTTTCATTTCGTCTTAAACACAAATAAGAGAAATTTAATTTCGGTGTTCTTTCCGTCAGACATAAATTAAAATGCTTTTGTTTGTTTTCCATTTACCATCTGAGAAAAAATTATTATTTATAAATTTAAATTGAGCCCTAAGTCAAAATATTTTATTTAAGTAAGGGCTGATTTTTCAATAATCAGATAAGGAGGTGGAGGTGTCACCATATACCTGAGAGCAAATATTCCTTATAAAACAATTTTAACTTCACCATCTCCCTATTCTGCCTCATTGGAGTTTCTGTTTCTGGAAATCGATATCAAAGGTGTAAAGGCAATTCTTGGGGTAGTATACTGTCCACCTGCTATTAACTTTTTCAACGCTTTTGAAAGCGCTCTCTATACCATTTCATCTGAGTACTGCATAGTAATGGGTGATTTCAATACTGATTTGTTGAGAAATTCTTCTCGTTCTCAAAAATTTCGCTCAGTCATAGAGTCAGGCAATCACCACATTCTCCCCTTAGAGGCAACTCACCACAACATTGACACTGATGACTCATGGATTGATCATATTATCACAGCTTCTCCCAATTATGTTATTAAGCACGGACAACTATCGGCTCCTGCTTTTTCACGACATGACCTTACTTATATATCATATAAGCTTGTTTCTCCTAAGCACAATCCCGCAGTACTATATATTCGTAATTTCGCTAAAATGGATTCTGATAAACTTAAAAGTGACGCATATCGTATGGACTTAACCCCTGTTTTTAAATCAACTTCTATTGACAATAAAGTCTCCGTGCTTAATAATATAGTTCTTAGTCTGTACAACAATCATGCTCCTAAACATCGAGTAAGAGTAAAGCGTCCACCAGCCCCGTGGATGACAAGGGCCGTAAAGGTGGCAATGACCAGGCGAGATCGAGCATTTGTCAAATTTAAGAAGCATCGTACTCAGGAGAGCTGGGATTGCTACAAAGTGCTGAGAAACAGATGCAATCAGATGGTACGAAATGCTAAACGCCGTTATATCCATAGCAATATTACAAATTCTTCGACCGCCGATGTGTGGAAATTTCTTAAGACACTTGGTATTAGTAAGGCTGTTACATCTGATCATGGTCCATCAATCACTCTGGATGAATTAAATCATCATTTTATCTCTACTCCTCCTTTGGATCCCACAGTTCTTTCTACAACAATAGCTTCCATTCAATCCATGCCTTCTCCTCCTATTCCTTTTTTTCACTTTTTACCTGTGACTGAAGATGAGATCCATAAATCAGTATTAGCTATTAAATCCAAGGCTGTGGGTTGCGATGAGGTTAGTAAGGTTATGATATCCATGATCCTTGAGTGCCTTTTGCCTGCAATCACACATATCGTAAACTTTTCCCTTGACTCAGGACAATATCCTACTCAGTGGAAAAAAGCATTTGTGCGACCACTTCCTAAAATACCCAATCCCTTATTACCTACCCATTTTAGACCAATTTCAATTTTGCCGTACCTATCTAAAGTTCTGGAAGCCTGTGTTCACAAGCAAATCTCTATGTTCATAACTAAACATAACCTGCTGAATAAATATCAGTCAGGCTTTCGAGCAGGTCATAGTACTACCACTGCCTGGATAAAAGTCACAGATGACATTCGAATGGGAATGGATGAGCAGAAGCTTACAGCGGTAGTACTTGTTGATTTTTCAAATGCTTTTAACACAGTCGACCACGATATCCTTATAGCCTTCCTAGCTAATCTTAGATTCAATAGAAACAATCCCAGCTTTGGAATGGTTTTCATCCTATCTTCGCGGCCGCCAGCAATCAGTTCGATTAGGACAACAGTCTTCAACATGGTCTGACATTGAAACAGGCGTGCCGCAAAGCGGAATACTTTCTCCTATAATGTTTTCTCTATTTATAAATTCTATTACTTCAGTTCTCAACTGTTCGTACCATCTGTATGCAGATGATCTTCAGCTCTATGTGCAATCTAGTGTTAATGAACTTAACCATAATATTCACAAAATCAACCACAACCTTGATGCCATAAGAGATTGGTCCTACAGACATGGTGTTTCGGTTAATCCTTCCAAATGTAAGGTAATGGCTATAGGTAGTAGCAGAATATTAGCCAAGATTAATAACAATGATCTTTCTCCCGTATTTTACAATGGAACATTGCTGCCATTTTGTAAATCTGTTAAAAATCTTGGCTTACATATAGACCATACCTTGAGCTGGGGAGTTCAAGTTGCTGAAATAAGCCGTAAAGTTACTGCCACCTTACGATCTCCTCGCCCTCTTAAAAACTTTCTGCCTTTTAAAACTAAACTTCTACTTGTCCAGACTTTGATATTACCCACTATTGATTATGCGGATGTGTGTTACCCAGATCTATTTCAATATCTTCTCGATAAGTTGGAGAGCCTTCTGAACAATTGCATTAGGTTCATTTTCGGCTTACGTATGACCATGTTTCTCAGTACCATTCTAAGCTTAAATGGCTTTCTATTCGTCAAAGGCGTAGCTCCCGAATTTTACAAGTACTATATTCAATTTTAAATGACCCAAATTTTCGTTCTTATCTTAAGGATAACTTTCAGTACCAATATTCTACTCATGATAGAGTTCCCCGTTCCCAAAATAGTCTTAAAACTCGTATTCCACCACATAAGAGTAGTTTCTTTAATTCCTCTTTTACTGTGCAGTCCATACTGCTCTGGAATGCCTTGCCTGTTCATATCAAAAAAACCAGTAACAAACAATATTTTAAAAGACTTGTTCGAGAATTCTTTAACAGGAATAATACCACCTGATTTATCCGATTTTTGTTTTTCTCACTCTTTCGCTTTATAATTGATATTTTGTATAATATGTATTTTAATATGCATCATGTTATTTTATTTTTGTGTTATATTATTTTATATTTATTTAGAGATTTTGTATATATATGTATATTATATCCGTTTATATATTTTGTTTATATACATAAGTATATTATATCCGTTTATATTTTGTATATATAAGTATATTTTATCCGTTTATATATTTACTATTAATTTTTTTTCTGTTTATTACAAAGTAGATAATATTAAGTTTGTATAGTTTAAAAAAAAAATTATTTATTTGCTTTTTGTTATAAGATATAATGTTTTTACCTATTAGTTAATTAATGAGTGGTGTTGCACCTACCACAGCTTCTCAAATCATCCAGGGTTGACTGCTAGAGAATGCCACAAGGCATTAAGTCCGCCTTTTATATCCCTTATTATAAGGTAGATGTAAAAAAGAATAAATAAATAAAAATAAAATAAAAGTTGTTCATAGTATAGCAACTACATAAACAAATTAAAAGTTACAATAAGTGAAACAATTGACATATTATTAAAATAGTTGTTTCACTTTTACATTCACATAGGTAAAATTTTTATTGATGGATGTATTTATTTATTGATTGAAAAATTAACCTTAAATCAAAATTCTACCGTATAACACAAATCAACTCACTTATTGTTAAGACAAAAGGATTACTTCTGGATGTGATTAAACGACAGAATCGAGGTAGACAATCCAAACTCTATGGGACACGAAAACCAACAAATTTTGTTAATGCACTAATGCTGCTTCGTGCTAGGCCTAAATTCAGGGCTCGTATTGTAAAATCAGAATCGACGCAGTTTGGAGTAAATTGCAGACGGTACGGTAATTATTTATAATCGCAATTATTATAATCATTCAATGCATGCACTGCTGTATTTCGGTCAAGAGGTTATGAAGAGTCCAAATAATTACAGATGCGATCAATATCAGTTCTTAGAGGTGACAATGCATCAACAGCATTATATGCTCAAGTTTATTTGCATGAATCCAGACTGCGGTAGCCATTTACCATCAAATAAACTGCAAGTTTGTCACTACAACTTTTATAAAAAAGTAATGTTTCATGTAACTAGAGAACAAGCCTAGAAACTAGCCCTAGTCATACACATCATGAAAAATCATCGTTTATTTAAGTATGAAAGAGCAAAAAAAATTCAAGAAACAAACAAAACGTTTTTTCGATTCCCGCCGGCGCTAATGAAAAACTTATTTCAGTTTAAATACTGATTTATTACGTGCTTGGAAGTGAAGGAAATAATCGTGACGAAACATGCACGTCTTAGGAATATAAATATTTCGTAAACATGTCGCACATTGATAAGAAGACCTTCACTATATGAAAAATGATCTTATTTAGATAAGTGCGCCATTTTATAATTCGCGTAGTAAACTATTTTTTACGAAAACACCTGTCACCATAACTTTAATAGCGTTCGCTAGATAGCGTTGTGTCGAAACGACTTTATCGACATTTGCGAGTGATCTGTCACGGCAGACCGATATTTTTTCATTCGTGACCGCTAAGCTAACGAGAAAGCTTACATTTGGTACATTTTATAGTGACACTATTTGTTTTAAGACGATTTGGATTGAGAAGAATTGGTAAGTATAAATTGAATTTAATACGAATAATGGTTGGGAGCACTAAGTTGTTGGGAGCACTAAGCTCGAAGTTGTTGACGAGTATGTTTACCTGGGACAAATAGTCCGACTAGGTAAGTCCAACTTCGACCGAGAGGTCAATTGACGGATTCAACTCGGCTGGGCAGCGTTCGGGAAGCTACGACACATCTTCTCGTCAGACATACCTCAAAACCTGAAAACAAAATTGTACAACCAGTGCGTGTTGCCAGTGATGACTTACGGAACTGAGACGTGGTCCTTCACTGCTGGCCGTATGAGGAAGCTCAAGGTCGCTCAGCGAGCTATGGAGAGGGCTATGCTCGGAGTTTCTCTGCGTGATAAACTTAGGAATGAGGATATCCGCAGTAGAACCAGAGTAACCGACATAGCCCAACGGATTAGTAAGCTGAAGTGGCAGTGGGCCGGCCATATAGCTCGAAGAACCGACAACCGATGGGGAAGAAAGGTTCTCGAGTGGCAGCCTCGTACCGGTAGGCGAAGTGTAGGGCGTCCCCCCACGAGATGGAGTGACGAGCTGGTAAGACATGCAGGAAGTCGATGGATGCAGGTGGCTCAGGACCGTGCTTTGTGGCATTCTTTGGGGGAGGCCTATGTTCAGCAGTGGACTTGTGAAGGGCTGTAATGAATGAAAAAAAAAAAAACGAATAATGGCATCTTTCGTTAAGTGTTGTGTAGAGAGTTAAATTATTAAAATAATGCTGCAAACTTGGAAAGACATAATGACATTTTTCGTTTAGTGTCGAAGTTCCTATTACCTTATTTAAAAATTTTGATGTATCAGGGAAGTTATAATGTTATTATTTTTTTAGTGTCACCCTTTTTGTTACTGAAACTGAAGTATTTATTCTGGTGACGAATTAACAATGTCATTATTCTTTTAATGTCACTCTTCTTGTTAGCCAAACCAAGGAATTTGATTTAATTATAAAGTAACTATTGTCATTATTCACTTAGTGTCGCTTTCCTCGTTAATAAGATTTAATGTTCGATATACTGATGAATTTGCATTGACACTTTTTGTATAGTGTTTTATTCATATTTAATAAAATTAATAAAATAATAATGGGTTTTGTGATAAAGTTGTAAAAACCTTACATGTATAGTGTCTATTTTTATTATTGTTTTAGGTCCCTTTTTAAAGTATATACGAGATTTTTTCTTTAGTACCGGAAAGGTATTGTAATATCTTCGAATATTTTTGTTGTTTAGTGACGCTATTAATTAGAGAATTAATAACAATTGTATTAAATAATTTTAGATGTATTGATAATAATAAATGAGAATAATATTAAAATGTGTCTGTATTAGTCATAACATCTAATATCACTGGCAAATATAACTGACTTTTACCACTATTTATTTATTTTCAAGCTGGAAAATGCCTTTGCCTAGTGCAAAAATAAACAAACTTAAGATTATTTCTCGAAGACTGTTTGAGGATTCATTAGATAATAGAGAAAAATATATAAAGCGTAATTATTATGGTACTCAAAAACAAAGTTTACAATTGGAATGCGTAAATTACGAGGCAAAAATACACCAGACGCCAGAAAATTATTGCGAATTATCTCATAATGAAAACAGTGTTAAATCGAATGCAAATGAAGACATTCCTAACAAAAATCTTGGATTTGACATTTCTTACCATCAAAGTATTTTATCTAAAGATCACCAGACAGCTGAACAGGTTGCTAATAATTTGTTACAATACTTGTCAAAGAGTTTATAAGAGGTCTAGGTAGCATTGAATTCTAATGTTTTTTACTAAGGTAAGGAAATCTGTATTGAGAATAAAACTACTAAATAACATCTTATCCAATTTACATAAGTTTCTAGATTTGTTGACTTGTACGTAGTTTTGTCTATTCCAACCCACATAATTAGTATTGCATATACTTAAACAACTACTAATTAAAAGGTTAAAAGGACAGAATGTTTGAGATTTTTTTAAGTAATTTTTTTTTATCATTCGCCTATATTACTTAATCTGAACCTTCTCTGCAAATTTGGGCGTATATTATAAAATAGCTCTGTATATCTACTTTTACTTTATCACAGAATAAACAGACAAGAAGACATGTTTCATTTTCACTTAGCGAACAGATACACTGCACTTTGAACACTAACATTATTTCTCATTAATTTAATCAAAATGTTTTGATAAAACTGACGAAAACTATTACTTGCTAATTAATTAACAAAATTCTCAGAAAAATTAAATCTAAAATTATCAAACCATACCTGTCTCCTTTTTTGCATAAGAGTTTATAATTATATTGTATTTGTGCGTTCGTCGTATATCATCGCATAAATATTTGTTTTGTCAAGGCGATTGCTCATAGCTATGCTAAGATCCGATAGCTAGAGCTATAAAGAAGTTATCAGCTTCATCTATATGACGTAAAGTTTCGTGGTCACTTGGAAGAGAAGGCCAAATTGGCCTCTAAAAAGCTTGGCGTTCTCAGCAGAGCGGGACAGTATTTCATGCCGGCACACCGCTTGCAACTTTACAAGGCGCAGGTTCGGCCTCACATGGAATACTGTTACCATCTCTGGGCAGGGGCTCCCCAGTGCCAACTTCTTCCACTTGACCGCATCTAGCGCAGAGTGGTTCAAATCGTCGACGACCGAGTTCTTTCCCATCGGCTTTACTCACTGGCACTGCGTAGAGACGTTGCATCTCTTTGCGTATTTTATCGAATCTATCACGGGGAGTGCTCTGAGGAATTGTTCGGACTAATTCCAGTCGCTCAATTTCACCATCGCACATCGCGACAAAACTCACAATACCATTCATACCATATGGATGATGGGCGATCCACCACTGTACGATTTAGAAGTAGTGTTCTTCCTCGTACAACTTCCTTGTGGAATCGATTAGCAACAGCGATTTTTCCGGACCGATACGACTTAGGGACCTTCAAGAAAAGAGCCTACTCCTTTTTAAAAGGCCGGCAACGCATCTGCAATTCCCCTGGTGTTGCAGTTGTTCATGGGCGGTGGTAGTCACTTACCATCAGGTGAGCCGCATGATAGTTTCCCCATCTCCTATAAAAAATATGTTGTTTGTTCTAAAAAGTAAATAACAAAATCTGACGGGTGAAGATGTAGTCGAGTTAATCAAATTTATATTTACAATATTATTGGACCGCAGTTAATTAAAATTGTAACTTATTAAACACCAACCTATCCACCATACGGCTTTCCACATTCACTTACCAGAAAGAATAAAACAACCTTTGCCTGGATGGCTTGTCATCATTATCATCATCATTACAGCCCTTCACAAGTCCAATGCTATATATAGGCCTCCCCCAAGGAATGTCACAAAGCAGGGTCCTGAGCCACCTGCATCCATCGACTTCCTGCATGACTTACAAGGTCGTCACTCCATAGGGGGGGGACGCCCTACACTTCGTCCGCCGAAACGAGGCCGCCACTCGAGAGTCTTTTTTCCTCATCAGTCGTGGGTTCTTCGAGCAATATGGCCAGCCCATTGGCACTTCAGCTTACTAATCCGTTGAGATATGTCGGCCACTCTGTTTCTACAGAGGATATCCTCATTTCTAAGTTTATCACGCAGAGAAACTCCGAGCATAGCCCTCTCCATAGCTCGCCGAGCGCCATTGAGCTTCCACATCCGGCCAGCAGTGAACGACCACGTCTCAGTTCCATAGCTCATCACTGGCAAAACGCACTGGTTGTTCAGACTTGTTTTCAAGTTTTGACCTAACGAGAATATATGCCGTAATTTCCCGAACGCTGACCAACCGAGTTGAATCCGCCGATTAACCTCTCGGTCGAAGTTGGACTTACCTACTCGGATTATTTGTCCCAAGTCAACATACTCGTCAACAACTTCGAGCTTAGTGCTCCCAACAACTACCGGCGTAGGTGTGACATGGATATTAAACATTATCTATGTTGTGTCCATGTTCATATTAAGACCTATCCGTTGGGAAACACTATTGAGGTCATTGAGCATAGTGCTTAGGTTCTCTAGCGATTCTGCCATAAGGACTATATCGTCGGCAAATCCATGTTTTTTTCTCCATATGGGCGACAAACGAGCACACAGTCCACCCGATGATAAGTGGCTGCTGCGGCCCATAGACATCTACATCTATCTTCTATTACAAATCAAAATGCAGATGCATTGTCATCCGTGAGGACTAAGATGGAATGCCTCATTTCTAGTTAACAGGGCCTCCGGTTCTCTACACTCACCATACGAAACACAGCAGCGGTAAGCTGCTATTTTACGCTGGTATTCTGTGAGGGCGTGGTCCTTCCCCGGTCAAGCCGACCCATTCGTGCTACAACTATACTACTAATATAGCTCCAACATGGCTCTACCACCACGTTGAGTGATGTATTCGCCATTGATGTTGATACCGTATCCTTTCCAGTCCAGAAGCTTGAAAACGTCTTCCAATGCATAGCTGAAGAGTTTCAGGGATATAACGTTACCCTGTCTTACACCTCTCTGCAATTGGATAGGTTTCGTACTCTGGTTCTGTACTCGGATAGCCATACTGATCCAACACTTCAGCACTTCATTATACCTTTAATCAACTTGGCATCGCTGAAGTGACTGCAGCACTGCCCATATTTCGACGGAATCAAAGGCTTTCTTATAGTCTAATTTGCCACTATATCTGGCGTAGGTAGACACATACGCCAGATATGGTGGCAAATTGTAATCCTCGGACTTCTGTACGATTTGCCGAAGGGTATGTATGTAGTCTGTAGCGCTAAAGCCTTTTTGGAAACCGGCTTGTTCGGGAGGCTAGAAGTCATCAAGTCTGCGCGCGAGACGTTTCGTAGTGACTCTCGAAAAGAGTACGTAGACGCGGCTCAGAACGGAAATCTGTCTGTAGTCAAGAGGGCGTTGTCACCTTTCTTTAAGAACAAGACCACCGCACTTCTGCTCCACGCCTCCAGTGTAATGCCACCATTGAGGATGGAATTAAAGAGCTTCTGAAGGACTTCAAGTACCGGTTTTCCAGCCGCTTTCAGAAGCTCCGCTGTAATTCTATCCTCACCTTGGGCCTTGCTCTTATTAAGGTGCTGGAGAGCTATTCCAATCCCGCTCAGACCGACGTCCGGGATATCATCGGAATAGTGTCGGATAAGACTCGCTCTTGGATCGTTACTCACACTTTCGTGTGGCTCCAACGATGATGTGTACAGCTGCCTATAGAACCTCTTAATCTCACTCAAAATCTCAGGTGCCCCGGAAACGATGCTGCCACACTCGGTCTTCAGCTTCGACAGTTGGATCTTTCTGGCAGACAGATCTCCAGCAAAGACTTTGGAGCCCTGGTTCCGCTCGATCTCTTCTTCAATACGAGCAGTATTAAAGTTGCGTAAGTCCCGCCGCATGTATTTGGAGATCTGTTTGTTCAGTTGCCTATACGCTGTCAAATCTAGTGAAGACTGCAGCTTCATATCCTGTCTAACAGCCATGCCACTAAGAGTGTGATTGGAGAGTTTTTGTGTTCTTCTGCGGCGGGTCTTGCAAAACATAGCTCCTACCGCATGGACAGTTTCCACGAGCTTGTCATTCATATCATCCACTGCATTGCAGTCTTCTAGGCACTGAAAACGGTTACGTAGCTCGAGCTGAAAGGTTTTGGGATTTGGATTAGCGCACGAGGGGGACTGAGCGTTGACTTCATTAGACTGGATCTCTCCAACTTAACGTTTAGGTTCAGTGTGCCTCTCACCATTCGGTGATCGCTGCCGGTTTTCACCCTCGCGATTACGGAGACATCACTGAACAATTGTCGTCTGGTCGTCATAATGAAGTCAATCTCATTTTTTGTCGAACCGTCGGGGCTCGACCAGGTCCACTTCCTGTGGGGCCGCTTCTGGAAGAAAGAGTTCATCATAAAGAGTTCCTATTTCTCTATTAAGTCGGCCAGCTGCTGGCCCCTTGGTTTCCTTTGCTCTATTTCAAATATCCCTACTTTCAGCTCACTGTTCTCTCTTGTGCCTAGTTTTACGTTAAAGTCTCCAATAAACATCGTATATTGGGTTTTGGAGAAATGCATGGCTCTAGAGTCATGCTCATACATTTCCTCCACCATCTCGTCGGGGTGTGCCGAGGTTGGTGCGTAAACCTGTATGACCATAAGCAAATACCGTTTGGTGATTCTGAGTATAAGGTACGCAACCCTCGTCGTCACACTCCCAATCTTTACAACGTTGTTAACGAGAGACTTGTAGACGATAAATGCGACACCTCCTTGGGACAGATGGTTGCTCTCCCGATGATAGAGCGGACACGGTTTCGAGGATTACCGTGTCCTCCCCCTCTCTTCGGAACTCGGATAATCCTATGATATTTCAGCGCAACTTTTCTATCTTTTCTTCCAGCTCCAGGATCTTCTCGTTAGTCATCAGGGTTCGTGCGTTATAAGTTGTCTGGTCGAGGTGTCGTAGGTGGCAACTGAATCTCCACCGGAGATTCTTAGCACCCCCTGGATGGCTAGTATTTAAAGAAATGAATCTTATTTTGATATGTAAATAAATTGATAATGAGGATATCCGCAGTAGAACCAGAATAACCGACATAGCCCAACGAATTAGTAAGCTGAAGTGGCAGTGGGCCGGCCATATAGCTCGAAGAACCGACAACCGATGGGGAAGAAAGGTTCTCGAGTGGCAGCCTCGTACCGGTAGGCGAAGTGTAGGGCGTCCCCCCACGAGATGGAGTGACGACCTGGTAAGACATGCAGGAAGTCGATGGATGCAGGTGGCTCAGGACCGTGCTTTGTGGCATTCTTTGGGGGAGGCCTATGTTCAGCAGTGGACTTGTGAAGGGCTGTAATGATGATGATGATGAAATAAATTTTATGTTGCAATTGAGTATAGTTAAGTTTTTTTTTTAATGGTACAAATTCTATCATGTTGATTACATTATAAGTACAAAAGCCACGACGAATGACTTAGCAACCCTCCTTTCTTAGGCACATCGTTTAGAGAAGATTAAAACACAAAAGGCGATTTTACGCTCACTCATATTTATATCGTCTACGAATTCGTAAGAACACTCTTCGTAAAAGCCTTCTTAATAAGTGACGATTGTTTATATACTATTGAGTATACTATAAACATTCGAAAAAACAAACGAATATATTATAATTGTATTTTCAATTTTTGCGTATTTTCACGTATAAAAGCGACCTTTGCGCATTCAAATTGACAGTGAATACTCGTATTACCTGTATACTTCTTTGACAAATGTATTTCTTTGCGTTACGTTTTTATTGTTTGTAAAAAGTACAAATATCCAATCAAATGTGAGCTAAAATACCATGATACTATTGTTATAATTCGCACTCGCCTTTACTATTTTTATACTACTGTTAGCGTTCCACTTCGGCTTGGCATGGGTGATTTATGGATCTAACTATAGCTTAGAAACCTTCCAGGTTACCACATTAGTAACTGATACCATACTACTTATGACCATAAATTTTACATCAAAATTGGTGAAGCAGTTTAGGGGAGAAGAGAATTACCAAAATATGAACACTGGAACTTTATATAAAAATTTACTATGATTAATAAAAAAGTAAATCAAAAAGTATAAGAACTATTTTTTTATCATTTTAATATTGTACGTATCCTATGTATAAGTTCAATATTTTATTTACTAAACTGCATGCCATGTGGACAAAAGTTAGTATAAATAAATAAAACAAATTTGGAATATGGCCAAGAAAGTACCATAAATTTCGCTCTCGATAAGCAACAGTATCGCTGCGTTTGAATCGAAATTTATGTTGCGGTCGATGGAAAATATTGTATTCAATATGTATTAACTAAACTAAAAACTAACTGACTGTGAAGTGGCGGTTAAGAATATCCACTGCCCCATATCTTTCCGTGGGTGTCGTAAAAGGCGACAAAGGGAAACAGGCAGGAGATGGGCAGCAGCATCTTCCTGATAAAAACAAATTTACAATAAAAAAACTGCTGTTGCCAACCCCCTTTGCCAAGCGTGACAACTATGGCAAAGACCTTCCTATAATGAGAGTAAAAAGGAAACGGCCCCCAGTCCCCGGCAGCCCCGCTTTTCCTGGCTACGGTGGTGAACATGGTAACGGCAGGGCAGGGGGTGCTAAGAATCTCCGGAAGAGGTTCGGTTGCTACCTAAGACGACTCGACCTGGCAACATACAACGTACCCACCCTGAGAACTGACGAGAATATCGTGGAGCTGGAAGAAGAGATAGACAAGTTACGCTGGCTTATTATAGGATTATCTGAAGTCCGAAGAAAGGGGGAGGTCACGGTAATCCTCGAATCCGGCAACTTGCTCTATCACCGGGAGGGCGACCATCTGTCCCAAGGAGGTGTCGGATTTATCGTCCACAAGTCTCTCGTTAACAACGTTGTAAAGATCGGGAGTGTGTCGACAAGGGTTGCGTACCTTATACTCAGAATAACCAAACGGTATTCACTGAAGGTAATACAGGTTTACGCACCAACCTCGGCACACACCGATAAGGAGGTAGAGGAAATGTATGAGGATACGGTGTTAATGGGAGACTTCAATGCAAAACTAGGCACAAGAGAGAAAGGTGAGCTGAAAGTAGGGAAATTTGGAATAGGGCAACGGAACCCAAGGGGACAGCAGCTGGCCGACTTTATGGAGAAAAAAGGGACTATTTATGATGAAATCTTTCTTCCAGAAGCGGCCCCACAGGAAGTGGACCTGGTCGAGCCCCGACGGCTCCACAAAAATGAGATTGACTTCATTATGACGACCAGACGAAAACTGTTCAGTGATGTTTCTGTGATCGCGAGGGTGAAAACTGGTAGCGATCACCGAATGGTTAGAGGTACACTGAACCTAAAAGTTAAGTTGGAGAGATCCAGTCTATAGAAGTCAACGCTCCGTCCCCCTCGTGCTTTCTTCGAGAGTCCCGAAATCTTTCGGCTCGAATAACAAAACCGTTTTCAGTTTTCAGTGCCTAGAAGACTGCAATGAAGTGGACGATATGAATGACAAGCTCGTGGAAACTGTCCATGCGGTCGGAGCTAAGTTCTGCTGACCTCTCATCCGGACGGATATCTGGTTTCCGTCGATGCCCCTCTCGGCTCTTCGGACCATTGTCTGATCCGGAGTGTGGTGCCACTCACGCTCCCTTCGCGGTTGCGTTCTGCAGGTTACCGCCGTGTTTGGCATTACAGGTCGGCGGATTGGGACGGAATGCGGTCCTTCTTTGCATCCTACCCATGGGGGCGGGTTTGCTTCTCGCCGGATGATCCCAGCGCTGTTGCTGACTCTGTCACTGATGTGGTGCTACAGGGAATGGAACTATTTATTCCATCATCTGTGGTACCCATCGGAGGCAGATCTCAGCCTTGGTTTGGTCGCTCCTGTAAGACTGCATTACGCAGTAAGCAGGAGTGTTATCAAGCCTGGGCTGCGGCTTCGGCGACTCGGGATGTAAATACCAGCACACTTAAAAAGAAGTATAACTTCGCCTCCAGGTCCTTCAAAAGAGTTATTGCCAAGGCAAAGTCAGAGCACATAGGCAGAATTGGCGAGAAACAAGTTCACCTTCCTTCGGGAACCCGTGCATTCTGGTCTCTCGCCAAGGCTGTCCAAGGGAATTTCTGTAAGCCATCACTACCATCTCTGCACAGGGAGGATGACTCACTGGCCCATGACGCAAAAGACATAGCCGACCTTTTAGGCTCCCTTTTTGCGTCCAACTCGACTCTTGATGACGGGGGGAAAACACCGCCGACCATCCCGCGGTGTGAGTGCTCCATGCCGGATGTGCTGTTCTCACAGCGCTCGGTTCGCAAAGCACTGCACTCACGTGTGCTCCGGAGTTGGCACCGGTCCTAACGCGTCTTTTCCATATTCCTACTCCCAAAGCGTAGTCCCGAATTCATGGAAGA
This sequence comes from Parnassius mnemosyne, assembly GCA_963668995.1. NCBI lineage: Eukaryota > Metazoa > Arthropoda > Insecta > Lepidoptera > Papilionidae > Parnassius > Parnassius mnemosyne. Next base: position 56,614,523 of record CAVLGL010000001.1, read on the forward strand.
CAGCTTTTGTCCACCTGATCCCTAAAAAAGGCGACCGCTCAGACCCATCCAACTATAGGCCTATCGCGATCACCTCCTTGTTCTCCAAAATAATGGAATCCATTATTAATTGCCAGCTCATCCGGTACCTTGAGGATCACTAGCTGATTAGTGACCGCCAATACGGTTTTTGTCGGGGTCGATCAGCTGGTGATCTTCTGGTCTACCTGACCCATAGATGGGCGGAGGCAGTAGAGTCCAAGGGGGAGGCGTTGGCCGTTAGTCTGGACATTGCGAAGGCCTTCGATCGGGTTTGGCACAAAGCGCTTCTTTCGAAGCTCCCTTCCTATGGGCTTCCCGAGAAATTGTGCAATTGGATCACCAGCTTCCTTGTAGATCGGAGCATCAAGGTCGTTGTAGACGGTGCATGCTCTGACTACAAGCCTATTAACGCTGGTGTTCCACAAGGCTGTGTGCTATCACCAACGCTGTTTCTTCTGCATATCAATGATATGTTGCTAACTGGTAACATTCATTGCTATGCGGATGACAGCACTGGTGATGCTCTATACACCGGCCGTGCCAATATTTCTCGGGAAAACGTCGCTGAGTACCGGAACAAACTTGTGTCTGAAGTCGAGTCTTTGCTGAACAAATTCTCGGATTGGGGGCGACTAAATCTAGACCAATTTAATCCTCAGAAGACACAAGTTTGCGCGTTTACCGCTAAAAAGAACCCCTTTGTCGTATCTCCTCAGTTTCAAGGCACTCCCCTTCTTGCCTCAGCCAGTATCGGTATCCTCTGAGTCGACATATAGAGTGGCGTGCAGTTTCGTGGTCACTTGGAAGGGAAGGCCAAATTGGCCTCTAAAAAGCTTGGCGTGCTCAGCAGAGCGGGACAGTATTTCATGCCGGCACACCGCCTGCTACTTTACAAGGCGCAAGTTCGGTCTCACATGGAATACTGTTCCCATCTCTGGGCAGGGGCTCCCCAGTGCCAGCTCCTTCCACTTGACCGCATCCAACGCAGACGCAGGCTCGAATTGTCGACGACCGAGCCCTTTCCGATCGGCTCGATTCATTGGCACTGCGAAGAGATGTTGCATCCCTTTGCATTTTCTTTCGCATCTACCATGGGAAGTGCTCAGAGGAATTGTTCGGATTAATCCCAGCCGCCAAATTTCACGAACGCACATCGCGGCAGAACTCCCGATACCATCCACACCATCTGGATGATTGGCGGTCCACCACTGTGCGATTTAGAAGATGTTTTCTTCCTCGCACGACCTCCTTGTGGAATCGATTACCATCAGCGATTTTTCCGGACCGATACGACTTAGGGACCTTCAAGAAAAGAGCGTACTCCTTTTTAAAAGGCCGGCAACGCATCTGCGATTCCCCTGGTATTGCAGTTGTTCATGGGTGGCGGTAGTCACTTACCATCAGGTGAGCCGCATGCTCGTTTGCCCCCTCTCCTATAAAAAAAAAAACCTGTCTCAGAAGAACACAAAAACTCTCCGATCACACTCTCAATCTTATGGCTATTAGAAGGGAGATGAAGCTTCATTCTTCAACAGATTTGCAGGATACAGGCAACTGAATAGACAGATCTCCAAAAGCATGTGGCGGGACCTACGCCACTTCAATAGAGCTTGTATTGAAGAAGCGATCGAGCCGAACCAAGGCTCCAAAGTCTTTGTCAGAGATCTGCTGCCAGAAAGAGCCAACTGTCAAAGCTGAAGACCGAGTGTGGCAGCATCGTTTCCGGGGCACCTGAGATTTTGAATGAGATTGAGAGATTCTATGAGCAGCTATACACGTCATCATTAGAGCCACACGCAAGTGTGAGTAACGATCCAAGAGCAAGTCTTATCCGCCACTATTCCGAAGATATCCCGGACGTCAGTCTGAGCGAGATTAGAATGTCTCTCCAGCAACTTAAAAACGGCAAGGCCCCAGGCGAGGAGGGAATTACAGCAGAGCTTCTGAAAGCAGGTGGAAAACCGGTATTTAAAGTCCTTTAGAAGCTCTTTAATTTCGTCCTCCATGGTGGCAATACACCGGAGGCGTGGAGCAGAAGTGCGGTGGTCTTGTTCTTCAAGAAAGGTGACAACGCTCTCTTGAAGAACTACATACCGATTTCCCTTCTGAGGCGCGCCTACGTTCTGTTTTCGAGAGTCATTAAGAATCATCTCGCGCTCATACTTGACGACTTCCAGTCTCCCGAACAAGCCGGTTTTCGAAAGGGCTTTAGTACCATAGACCACATACATACCCTACGGCAAATTGTACAAAAGTCCGAAGAGTACAATTTGTTACTATGTCTGGTGTATGTGGACTATGAGAAAGCCTTTGATTCCGTCGAAATATGGGCGGTGCTGCAGTCCCTTCAGCGGTGCCAAGTTAACTGTCGGTATATCGAAGTGCTGAAGTGTTTGTACGGTAGAGCTACGATGGATATCCGAGTACAGAACTAGAGTACGAAACCTATCCAATTGCAGAAAGGCATAAGACAGGGTGATGTTATATTCCCGAAACTCTTCACCGCTGCATTGGAAGACGTTTCTAAGCTTCTGGACTGGAAAGGATACGGTATTAACATCAATGGCGATTACATCACTCACCTTCGATTTGCCGACGATATAGTCCTTATGGCAGAATGGCTGGAGAACCTAAGCGCCATGCTCAACGACCTCAATAGTGTCTCCCAACGAATAGGTCTTAGGATGAACATGGACAAAACAAAGATCATATATAATGACCATGTCACACCTATGCCGGTAGTTGTTGGGAGCACTAAGCTCGAAGTTGTTGACGAGTATGTTTATCTGGGACAAATATTCCGACTAGGTAAGTCCAACTTCGATCGAGAGGTCAATCGACGGATTCAACTCGGCTGGGCAGCGTTCGGGAAACTAGATGTGTCGATCTTCTCGTCAGACATACCTCAAAACCTTAAAACGAAATTGTACAACCAGTGCGTGTTGCCAGTGATGACTTACGGATATGAGACGTGGTCCTTCACTGCTGGCCGTATGAGCACATTTTTGACGCTATAAGTCATTAAAAGCTAAGAATTCTGAAAGTAGTAGATTTTTTTAGGGAATTATGATGGCCAATTCACGATTGACACATTTTGGCTCGATACGAAAAAAATCGCAAAGTTTCCTCAAAATCTACAATTTTAGGTACGTCCATTAAGGGAAAATATCAGTTACATTCTATATTCGAATTGAGAAATTAAAGCAATTTTAATTAAATTTTGCCTCTAAGTGTTGACAAGTAAATACTTGGGGGAATTATGGGTTTATTTAAAAAAAAAAATGTTTCATTTTAAAAAGAAATATCAAATAAATATCGTGCAATAAAATTGCTCGCGGGCCGGCTAAACAGGAGAATATCGCTGCTCCTCGCTCGTGACTATTTCGCCAAAAAGAATAATTATGTTTAAGTAAACGCGAAACGTAAAATTTAACTTGAAAACAAGACTGTACAACCAGAGCGTGTTGCCAGTCATGACATATCATACTGAGACATGGTCCTTCACTGCTGGCCGTATGAGGAAGCTCAAGGTCGCTCAGCGAGCTATGGAGAGGGCTATGTTCAGGGTTTCTCTGCGTGATAAACTTAGAAATGAGTATATCCGCTGTAGAACAACATACATACTAATATATATATATATATATATATATATATATATATATATATATATATAATAGACATAGCCCAACGGATAAGTAGGCTGAAGTGGCAGTGGGCCGGCCATATAGCTCGAAGAACAGACAACCGTTGGGGAAAAAAGGTTCTCTAGGGGCGGCCTCGTACTGGCGGACGAAGTGTAGGGCGTCCCCCCACTAGATAGGGTGACGAACTAGTAAGATATGCAGGAAGTCGATGGATGCAGGTGGCTCAGGACCGTGCTTTGTGGCATTCCTTGGGGGAGGCCTATGTTCAACAGTGGACTTGTGAAGGGCTGTAATGATGATGAAATGCGAACATTTCACATTAAATTACGCCCATTTTTATTAATTATTTATAAATATATTGTATGTAACACAATAAATAATATAACAAACACTTTTCATGCCATTTTCCACACTAAGAGGACATGCTTTAATATTAACCTCAAAATAATTGCACCAGAACAATCATTTGTCAGTCATGCAATTTATGGTTCTGGTCGTAAAACGAGCTCGCCGTCCATCGATGCGCCGCACCTAAATGCGTAGGTAATGCACTACCAAGACGTTCTCATTTTTTTGAACAATATTTCCTATATTTTATTGTCTATAATTTAAAAAAATAGGCTATAATACTAGCCAAAAGTTCGTTCTTGTAAAGTTACTTTGATTTTGAATTACAAGAACGAACGGAGGTCCTATGATTCAATCAACTGCTATAGAGCTTTTCACATGTTGACACCTCAACTCTTTTATCAGATAAGCCGACCACCCCGAACATCGTTTGTACCGAACTTGGACCCCTTTTCACTTTCATGTTTTTGGTTTACTTACTTCACTGGAATATTACTTACCGAAAGACATTCAAGACGGAATTCGTCGTTAGTTAAAGAGTCTCCAGTTCTTGTTATTTATCAACTACAGCGTTATGCTGGTCCAAGCGTTGTATTTCCGTGCTCGATACGACTTACCCATGTTGCAGCCAACACGCTTCAGTGTAGCTGTATCACGTAACACGGCCATACCACTCAAAGATGAGGTTGATATTTTAATAATTATTGGAGACTACGTACAACCCCATATGCCAATAATTTAAGAGAAATAGTACGAGAAACATATATCAGCTTTAATTTATTGCACAAAAGTTGGGTGTTAATTCTAATATTTGACTGAAATAGTAGAATTAACTAAAAATATGTGCGTACCATAAAATAATTTCCATATTATGATTTATGCTTTAATTTGGGAACGCTGAATGCCATAGTTTTGCTCTATTTCGTATTCTGTATAATATGAGGAACTTCTGTAGTTCATTGATTCAAATATTTTAACGTAAATTATTTTTAATAGAGGTACTTAAATAGCGGTTATTTTAATCCAAATCTTTATAAATCAGCTTCTATTGTTTATGAATGAAATGAAAATTTACGAGAATGTTGTGTAGTGTGTAGTCCTTAGGCTAATATATGATAATGAAAGTTGGGCTGCAGAGGAAAGCAAGAGAATAAAATTAATACTGTAGAATTGTGGTAAATGACAAGTACTACATTGGACGTTACTCTGAATGATAATATTAAATATAATAAAATTATTATCATTCATAGTAACATCAGAATAATAATAACATTGTGTGAATTATTGTAGTGGATTATTGACAGTAATAGATAGGCGTAGGGAAGTGACGACTCCACCGCCCGCTGACGTAACAGTTACGTGACAAAACTGCTACGTTAGCGCAGACAATCACCGCCTTGCCAAGAGGATTGAGGCTGCAAAAGTTCGTCTGCGCTTATGGCCGAAACATGAAACGGTGCCGGGCCTCCCGTTAATTGACACCCATTCAATGGATGATGGACAAAAAGACTGCGCAAATGGCCGATGCCTGGAGGTCGCGAGGGTGCGTCTGGAGCTGGCACTGAACACGACAGCATGAGATTCGCCAGCCAAGCGCGGGGGGCTGCAAGACCACCTAGTAGCCGCCCGCAGACATCATCTCCACCAGAGGGCTTGATATCGGCTGGGTCTTCTCCGACTCAGCAAGCGGCACCCGCCACTAGTGGAACACGTCGCATTCGTTGGACGCAAATGACGAACGTAAACGCATAGCGAGCGTATTTTATGGCTAAAGGGGAACAAACTGGCATGTTAGCGTATAGATCTCGGATGCATAACTCTATCGCAGAGCTGGAGCCATCTGTTCGTGTAACGGAGCAAAACCTGGCAGACCGAGTTCGTTACATCCTGCGCTCAAAGATATTTGGTGACGCCGAACTCGAACAAATACGACGTGAAGCTGTTCCCTCATCGGATGAAAATGCTACAGCTGCTAATGTGGCGCCACCAATTGCAGAGCAACCTGCACGAGGGGATGCCACCGTGGATATTCCAGTTGTGGATGATTCAGACGACGTTGATATAGTCTTCCACAAACTAGAGCAAATGAGGAGCATATTGGAAGAGGGTATTTTCGGAATGCGCAGTACGCCTCTCGAAAATCTACCGCGACTTCCCCGCATACCCTTAAACAATCGGAATTGGGCTGTCGTGAGGGCTCTCAACGCAATACTGGTGACCTATTTGGAAGCCAGTCGGGACCTTTGCGAGACGGACTCAATTGGCACTGCACTGGCAGTTTTTCGTATCATTAGCGCCAAGTTTCCTACAGCTGGACGCGCTACTAGACAAAGTAGCACCTGGAAAAAAAATATTGAGGACGGTATCTCGAAGAAAAGAGCCCTCATCGGCAGACTGACAAGCTTTCGGTCGGGTAATAATAGACCGCGAATTGTGCGCACCGTCAAGATGGCGTTAGCTGGGATAAATAAAAGTTTGTCCCAGTCGGATATTACGCAAAAACTGACGGAGCGCATGGATTATCTGAAGCAGAGATTCACTGATTGGGGAAAGCGGATTAGGCGATATACCGAGGGACGCGCTACTAGACAAAGTACCCTTATCCCAGCCTGGAAAAAATAATAATTGAGGACCGTCAGAATGGCATTTGCTGGGACAAATATAAGTTAGTCCCAGCCGGATATTACGCAAAAATTGACGGAGCGCATAGACGACCTGAAGTAGAGAATCGCTGCTTGGGGGAAGCGAATTAGGCGATATACTGAGAGGTCGACAAGGTTCAACCAGAATTGTCTCTTCCAGAGTGATCAGAAGAGGCTCTCTCTATAAATCATTGGAGCGACCAATGGTACGTGGAACGGGCCAAGCACCGAATCAAGGCGACACTGTCGTATTCTGGCGCGGCCTGTGGCCAAAGCCCGTAAACCTCAGCGAGGACCCTTGGACGGCAGTTGTGGCGAGTCAGTGTGCGAATGTTACACCCAAGGTTCCCGCCATCATAACGCTGCCGATGTAGCTGAGGCGGTCCGAAGGGCCCCGAAATAGAAAAGTCCGGGGCTCGACGGGCTGCATCACTACTGGCTGAATGGGTTCGTGGTGTGTCACGCTGTGCTCATCCGACAGTATCAAGAGGCTCTCGACCAGAAGTTGCTCCCTAGCCTCTTCACTACTAGAATCACTCATTTGTTTCCTAAAGACAGGGTTACCACAGACCCGAACAAATACAGTCTCTCATGTCAACCAACGATATACAAGACACTAACATGCATTATGAGCACGAGAATTACTCGTCACCTGAACTCAAATCAGGTGATGTCGCGCGCTCAAAATGGATGTCGTTGAGCCAAGGAATCACTGCTCATTGGCGCTGTCATTATCAAGGTGGTTAAACGCAACCGGCGAAACTTCTCCGCCGCCTGGATAGACTACATAAAGGCATTCGACTCGATGCCTTATACATGGCTGAAGAGGGTCCTCGAGCAGTACAAGGGTGACTGTACAGTTAGAGACTTCAGATATGAGTACAATTTTCTTACTGCTGGCCATATGAGGAAGTTCTAGGTGGCCCAACAAGCTATGGATGAAGCTATGCTCAGAGTTTATGTTATTGCATGATAGACTTCGAAATGAGCATATCCGCGGTAAAACAAGAGTAGCCGACAAAGCCTAACGTATTATTAAGCTTGAAGAACCGACAGTCGATGGGTTATCGAATGAAAACCTCGTACTAGTAAGCGAAGTGTTAGGCGGTCTACCATTAGTTTAGTAGTAGCCGAAGGATGTATGTGGTTCAGGTCCGTGATTTGTAAAATATTCTTATGAATATTGGAACTTTTTGTAATAAATCCTTACTATGTATAACTTGCGGAAAAACATTGATATAAAAAAATTATAATTCAACGGTTAATATTTTATAATTTCTAGTATTTCAAATAACATTTGCGTTTCTTCATACGAATTAGTAAATACGCACGCTTGAAATGACTATACGATACTTATTTAAATTAAAATATACAAATCTTTGTCATAAAAAATATTATTTACCAATTTCGATTATGATTTATTATAAAGCGACGAAAAATCCACGAAATGAGTAAAATAACTATTGAGTTACAATCATTGATTTTCGTGCATTTTGTGTACGAACGTAATTACGTATGTCAAATAAATGTCATTTATTTTTACACAGAGGTTTGCAGGTTGCGGCGACTCCAGGTAGAGCAGAGACTTGTAGGATCCCGGCGACTTCAGGTAGAGCAGAGGTTCGTAGAGTCCAGTGGCTTCAGGCAGGACAGAGGCTTGCAGGATCCCGGGGCAGTGCGGCCCCGGGATAAGGCCTTTAGGAGATGCTTCCAATTCGAGAACTGAAGCGAGACTGCCTTTCTTCACCGATTGTTCGGCTTTTATACCTTTCTAGAGAGAACGGAAAAATTATTTAAATTAAACGCAAATTTTTTGTAAATGGTCAAGAGGAAAGAGTATTTATGTGGAATTATCGAAATAGAAACAACAGACCGGTAGCAAATTTGAATATAATTGCCATAGAGACCAAATAAACAACAATGTCAAAACATGTCAAATTTTGGTTTTAGGCTTGTAATAAAAAAACGGCAAGATTTAAGTGGAAAATGAGATATTATTGATATAGAAAAAAAAGGTAGCGCAACTGCTCGCACAAAGCCCGAAATTGCAGAGTTACGGAAAACTAAATAAAAGATCGAAAAAAGGTAGACTCCATTGACACCAATTTAAAAGTGCTGATAATGTGAAAATACGAAGTAGAAATGATTTGTTATTGTGTTCTTATGGTTTAAAATCGTTACAGGATCCTAAGGAAATAAAGGTGATGTAAAATATCCAGTTTTGAGGTGAATGCAGAAAATCGAAACAGAATGGAAAAATGAATTTAAAATAATGTAAAATGATAAGTAAGTAGCATAACACTACAGACGCTAATTACTTGGAAAGGAACACAACGATTTGTTGGAATTATTTTAAAACATTTTTTTTAATTTTATTTAATTATGTAAGACTTTTACATGTTATTTAATTAATTTTCATGAATAATATATCTATATTTGCAACTTTGATTTAAAGGTTGTAATTATTCCACCCATTTCATGGTTTCAGAAGTCTCAGGAAAAAACATGAGCTACCACTAACGATAGCTTAATTAAAACCACATGTACAGGGCCACAAGGATATCCAAGAATTATAGAACTAGACAAGTAAAATATGTAAAGGTAGAATATTCTGATTTACTATTTCTAGCAGTAGACTGTCATAGGCTGATTAAAACGATGTAAGCTTTCGTGTAAAAATCGACCAAATCGGCCGATTAGATATTGAAAGTCTTTTTGTCGCACGAATGATAAGATAAACTTGATTAAGTATTAAAGCGATGAGAATAATCGTGATAGTTCACTTTTATAGAACTAGATAATATACCACTGAACTACGCAGATATCACTTAACAATATATCGTTTTAAATTCAACTTAAAAAGGTAAAAAGCTTCTTTTATGAAACAGCAAAAATGTATGACGTAAGATGATGTTATTATTTAGTTATAACATTGACCATAATCATGTTATTATACCTTAATTTATTATCTCTAACGAACAGATATGTGGGAAAAGTTGTCTCATTAATAAACATTGTTGAAAACTTTGGTGTGCTGTCGATTACTTTATAGCTATTAAACTTTTGTTTCGTTCACTAAGCAGTATTTTATTGCGTTCAATTATTTACTCATAATTTAATGTGTAAAATGAAAAATATTTTTTTTAATTCTCAACCGTCTATTTAATATACTTATATTTATAAGTGTGAAAAACTAGAACATAGTCTCAGTCATTCTAATTATAATTTAGTGCTGTGACTCATAGGCCCTACATCTATCCCCGACTAAGAATCAAAATGCAGATGCGTTGTTATCTCTGAGGACTTAAATAAAATTACTAAGTGTCCGTCCAGTAGAAACCACGCTCTTACCACATTCTACTGCCAAATTACATTGCTTACACTGCACTGGTGTGTTTCACAGTCTGAAGGATATACAGAACAAGTAGAGACAGATTGTGAGAAATTCCATCTTATTCCTCAGAGGTTATAACGCATATTTAGTCTTTGTTTGTAATTCAATGCAGCTGACCATGATAAGTAGTAGTTACTTATTATCATATTAGTAGTATAGGTGTAGCACGAATGGGTTAGCTCGACTGGGGAAGGACCACGCTCTCACAGAAGACCAGCGTAAAATGGCAGCTTGACACTGCTGTGTTGCGTATGGTGAGTGTAGAAAACCGGAGACCCATTTTTCTGGAAAAGAGGCATTCTATCTTAGTCCTCACGGGTGACGATGCATCTGCATTTTGATTCTTTATTGAAGATAACTGTAGATGTCTATGGGTCACAGCATACACTTACCATCAGGTGGACTGTGTGCTCGTTTATCACCCTATCCTATAAAAAATAGACTGTAACTTCGTTTTCGTAAACAGCACAACAGCATTATGCTGAATTTTACGACTGTGTTCCGTGGAAGTATGTGCCTTCTCCGGTCGAACTCAATGTAACATTTACATTAAGTTAAAAATCTAATTAAACTTTTTTCAAGAGAATGTTACAATCATTGGCACTTTAGCATAGTGAACGGCACTGTAAATTAAGTATAATCATTGGCACCATTGGAAGTCTTAAAAAGTTATACACAGATCTTTCTAAGCTCCATCTTATTGTTATAACACTTATTTTGAACAAATCTGAAAGCGGTTTCGTTTGTCTACCATGTTTTTTTCTTTCTTCGTTTACATTTTTGATGTGACTTTTTTAGTAAAACCTTTCGTATTTTCTCGATATTTTGTAAAAATAGGACTTTATTTCGGTATTTAAGATTAAACAGTATTATAATGTCAGAGTTTTTGGCTTCGTTCTTCTTGTTTTGTTTATCAGTTTGTTTCTATATTTGGCTGACTAATTCAATTCTGCATTTTCCATTTGTGCCCCATTTTTCCCATTATTTTTTTTAAGTTCCACTGCTTCCGAATCTTCACTTATTAGCACAAAATAGCGGCGTTGTTTACCTGCTTTTTGCTTTTTGATACGTATTTGGCAATGGAAAAAACTCTATAAATATTTTTAGGGGTTTCTAAAAGATTTTAGTTTATTTCGACATCCACAATCACCCACAATCACCTCCAACAAATTCTAAATTTACTGCCTAGTTGATGAAAAACATAAGGGTTAGTTTTCTTTCTGATACTCAACAATAATCTCTGCAGGTTGTATACGCTCTGTTACTGATAAACTATTATTAAGTGAAAGGATACAAGGGAAAAATGATACAGGTATTTCTGATTCAGTCGTTATTAGACGTTATTCTTAAAATATTAGGTAATTCGGCGTAATGGCAAGGATCTTTGATCATTTAAAATGGCTTGTTGTGTTTTCGAGGGCACCGGACACTTTGTTTAATCCACTTTGTCTGGACTAAATAGGCACAACCCACATGTCTCAAAACCATTTCATAATGTAGATTTATTTCAATACGGTAAAAGTCTTGCTAATATATGACCGCATCTATTTTAGTAACTTTTTTGTCAAATTGCTTGTCCGTAATTCGAAGACAGGTTTACGCCCCATATCTTTGATGGGCCGAAATGCAGTGATATCAGCTGATTGCAATAGTCGCGTTGCATTCAGGTTAAGGGCTATAAGTATTATGGCGAGACTAGGCAAAGTTGCGCCGTATTTAATATAGTAAATAATCCTCTCTCTAGGCACTAACTTTTGAACGTCTGATCACATTTTCTATAGGGGGAAAATAATAGGTTTTACCGTCTACTCCAAAGAACAGTGATGCAAGATTTCGATTAGGCATGATCCACATCATAGACGTTTTATTCTCCCTCTATAAAACGGTTTAGTATGTATGGGGTATTTATTCAAAAATTTCATATCATTGACATTTTTATGACATTGAAAACTGTGCCAGTACCAGGTCGACTTTTCAGCTTGTTAGTTTTTTTTTACTTTACTTATTTAGTGGGAACTGTAAATTCGCGCGTGGAATGCTAAATGTTAGTGCGGCAGTTATTTTTCTAAAATGCCCTCTCTTAATAGCAGTATTCTTCATCAATTCAAAATATGAAAAAGTTCAGTCATAATCATTGGCACTACTCTAAGGATATAGTCATTGTCAGTGTCAAGAATAGATTTTGGACAAAAGAAAGAAAGTATAGTGATTGACATGTATGCCAATGATTATGTAGTCAAATAAAGTAAAGTATAGTTATTGGCACAGTTAAAATAACCGATGCTTCTATTTCACAACGATAAAATAACGTTTCATATGCTTTAATGACGTTAATTGATTAAAATAGACAGAAACTTGCATTTAAACTTACCTAAAAATCACATTTTTGTCTCAAAATCTAGCCACATAACCTTAACTTTTTGTTAATTTTAACAGATTTTGTCCGCACACATTTTTAAAACAGCCCTTATAGGAAAATAGTTGATGCTTTAAATATAAATGTGTATTGTTAGTATAAGTAATTATATATCTTAGCAATATCTGTGTAGCTGTGATATAGAAAAAGGAAAACATTCTTAATATTCAGATTAAAATATCAAAGTGCCAATCAATGTAGGAGTGCCAACATTAGTACTGTTTACCCTACCATGTGAAATTCAAATTCAAATTCAAATTTCATTTATTTACAAGAATGTAGTTACAAAAAGGGTGTTGTTGCAATATTAAGGCGCTAATACATTCTACCCACTATTTGGGTGTGCAAATATTTAAATGGAAATAAGTTAATTAAATTACACTACACCAACACTACACAGATTCTTCGCGTCACTATTGTTAAACGTCACTAATTCCTTCACAGATTCCGCAATGTAATAAGTTCTTGAATATCATAAAATTGTTTCTCCATTAACCATTTCGTCAGTTTCTTCTTGAATATATTTACTGGGAGATTCTTAAAGTTATCCGGTATTTTATTATATATTGTAATAGTCATAAATATCACACTATTTTTTGCTTGATTTATTCTACATGTTGGAAAGTGCAGTTTATTTTGATACCTCGTTAACATATGCGAATTTACTTCTCCTTTCTTTTTAAAATATTCTGGGTGGTATTTAACAAATAAACATACTTCTCTTATATATATGCAGGTTAGTGTAAGGATACGTAATTTACCGAACATTGGTTTGCAACTGTCCCTTTGATGTAATCCGCACAAGGCCCGGATACATTTCTTTTGTGCTACAAATACTTTCCGCACCTCGCAAGACTGTCCCCAAAGAATTATTCCGTAAGAGAGTATCGACGATATATATGCATGGTAGGCATTTATTGCAGCATTCATAGATACAGTATCTCTTAGGCGACGTAATACGTAAACGAAACGATTTAACCTATTACAAGTATATTCAATATGACTGTCCCATTTTAGACCTTCGTCTAAAATGGGACACCTAAGAATTTATGGTGTTTTACCTGTTCGATTACTTGATCATTACATTTTATGTCTAGATTAATTTTGGTGCAATTCTTTGTATAATATTGAATTATTTTTGTTTTTACTAAGTTTATTTTCAGATTATTATTTTGTAACCATTTTACTATATTATGTAATGCTGTATTTATATCTCTCTCATATGTATTTTTGTCCGTGCATTTAATAATAATCGTCGTGTCGTCTGCAAATAAAACTGTTTTGTGTTTCACTGATCTCGGTAAATCGTTAATATATAAGAGGAATAAAAATGGACCGAGCACACTTCCTTGTGGTACACCTGATTTATTAACTTTTTTCTCTGACCTATATGAGTTTCGTGTTTGATTTATCATTTTATGAATCTCCACATACTGATATCTATCATTTAAGTAACTTGCAACCCATTCTTTAGCAATTCCTCTTATGCCATATTTCTCCAACTTAAACAAGAGTAATTGATGGTCCACAAAATCAAATGCTTTGCTCATATCTAAGAATATAGTGGCTGCTGGTTTTTTTTCAATAAAGGCTTGAATTATTTCTTTTACCATGTCGAAGCATGCTAAAGAAGTAGAACTATTTTTTCTAAATCCAAACTGTTCCCGACATAATATTTTGTTTTTATCAACATAATTTTGAAATCTTTCTAAAATTACCTTTTCAAATATCTTAGATAAAACTGGAATTAGTGCTATCGGTCTGTAGTTTTTAATATCATTTGGATCATCTTTTTTATATAACGGTTTTATAACTGATGTTTTTAGAACACGAGGAAAAGTTCCTTGCTCCATAGATAAATTGACAAGAAAGGATAACGGTTTGCAAATATGTACACTGGAAGCCTTTAGTATTTTTGTACTTATACCGTCTGTTCCTACGGAATTCGTGTTATTTAGGGATTTTATTACTTTTAAAATATCGTCACTGCTTGTTGGTGTCAAGAATATTGTATTACATTTTTCCGTAGTCAATGTTGTTTTTATTTCAGTTGCTTCATAATTAAAATTTGTTTGATTTGTTTTGTTAATAAAAAAGTTATTAAATTGTTCACATATATCATTCATTGAGTTGTATACATTATTATTGACTACAATCTTTTCTATTTCTTTAATATTGTTTTCGTCATTAATATTATTAGATATCATATGCCATAAAGCCTTATTTTTATTTTTTGATAATTTAATAAATTTTTCACATTGAATTTGTTTTGACTTAAGAATGCACCTTTTTAGAATATTTTTGTATTTTATATAATAACCCCAACTATTTGTAAATGTTTTCCTGTAATATATACTTTTTAAATATAGCAGTCGCTTTCGTACACAACATTTCTTCAATCCTTTGGTTATCCAATTAATATTAGGTTTTCCTGTGTTGATACAATGTGATACAATGTTAATTCTATAACAGAGTATATATTATAACGTCGCGCCTACAGGGAACGTACATCACGTTATCTACTTCCGCGATTAATTAATTCACCACTCGCTTGCTCAAAAAATTCCTTATCAGTGAAAAACATCACAAGTAAACTCAAATATTATTATCTTCAAAGTGTTTATGACATTTATTATTAACCCTCACTCTAACGCTGACTACTTAGTTTGTAATGCTCTGCTTGCGTTGTTTCTTCAAGTATATATATTTTTGTGTATTGTTTATTATATATTTTCTTTAATGTTAATAATGTAATAAGCTTATTGATATGCCTGGCGTTGTAAACAAACCTTAGAGGTTTTTTAACAATGCTATTAAAATGTGTTTTTCAAATTAAACCTGTAAAGTTTGAAATGAAACAAAAATGTAGTATTGACGTTATGCAAAATTTTTACCATAATTATATTTTTGAAAATAAGAGTACAGTATATTTTTATTTAACACTTGTAAAATCCAATACAGGTTGAGGACGACATTATAATCTACAAACTCCTAAGTTTAAAGTAGCGTCTCTTCTTTAAATTAATACGTAAAGAGAAAACTTTGTACCCCTTTTTAGGGATATTGCGCGCAATGAGGAATGTGTGAATGAGCATCGTTAAAGTTTCTATGGAAAAAGAGCGCAGAAAGCTAAAATTTGTATGTGTAAATGTGTCTTTCTCTTATAAAAATATATGTCTACATATTATCGTTGTCATTATTATAAAACTTTGTGCTAAAACATACTACTGTTATGTGTGTTTATCGTGCTTAATGTACAGGTATACAGCTGTAAGGCAGTTAATTTTATTATTTCTATAATAAATAACGTACGTAAGAGTCAAGTAGATTTAGCTGAGCTGAATATTCACCGAAGAGGAAAATTTTAAAGGCCACCAATGGACATTCATTGAGAATGTATATAATGAAAAAGAACTCAGATCGAAGAGCGAATCCTTACCTACAAAGTGTAGAAGAAGTTCTCCTTTGGTTACAGAAAATTTAAAACAAGGATTAAAAAAAGAGACTTGTTGACATGTTTTTTTATAGGATAAATGTGTTTTGTAAAGTAAAGTTGCAGCCTATATATGTCCCACTGCTGGACACAGGCCTCCTCTCATTTCTGAGAGGGTTTTAGGTCAAGGAAAATACGCCGCGCTGCCCCAATGCGTGTTAGCGAACTTCACATGTCTTAGAGATAATTTTTTTTATTTATCAGACATGCAGGTTTCCTCACGATGTTTTCCTTCACCGCCAAGCACGTGGTAAATCAACACTTAAAATTGCAATTAACAATTTCATTGGTGCCGGCGGGGATCGAACCCGGGTTGCTCGCGTACTGTGAAATTTACAGCGGTAACTATCTGAGCTACCAGTGTTTTGGCATATCTTTAAATGTTAAGAGCATATATTCAGAAGTACCTAGCTTTTTCTGGGTACAGAAAACAGCTCAGGGGAAAGAAATTGGAAGATTGCAGGCATTTGGGGAGGAACAAAATGAATATTTGTTGTTGGAGTTGATGAAATAAATGGGACCGTATGGCTATGATAATAATTTGAACATCATTATTATTACAGCCCTTCACAAATCCACTGTTGAAAGGAGGCCTGCCCCAAAAAATGTCACAAAGCACAGTCCTGAGCTACCTGCATCTCTCCAGGTCGTCACTTCATCTAGTAGGAGACCGCCCTATATTTTGCCTACCTATAACTATAAGATATTACTCTTAAAATCAAAGTAATTGCATATGTCACCACATATAAGCATTATGTAAATTCTACCGTTTATTATTGTGAACCTGACATGAAATAATTGCAGCTGTTATTTGTAGCCACTGTGGACGCTAATTACTTGGAAAGGAACACAACGATTGGTTGGAATTATTTTAAAATATTTTTTTAATTTTATTTAATTATGTAAGACTTTTACATGTTATTTAATTAATTTTCATGAATAATATATCCATATTGGCAACTTTGATTTAAAGGTTGTAATTATTCCACCCATTTCATGGTTTCAGAAGTCTCAGGAAAAAACATGAGCTACCACTAACGATAGCTTAATTAAAACCACATGTACAGGGCCACAAGGATATCCAAGAATTATAGAACTAGACAAGTAAAATATGTAAAGGTAGAATATTCTGATTTACTATTTCTAGCAGTAGACTGTCATAGGCTGATTAAAACGATGTAAGCTTTCGTGTAAAAATCGACCAAATCGGCCGATTAGATATTGAAAGTCTTTTTGTCGCACGAATGATAAGATAAACTTGATTAAGTATTAAAGCGATGAGAATAATCGTGATAGTTCACTTTTATAGAACTAGATAATATACCACTGAACTACGCAGATATCACTTAACAATATATCGTTTTAAATTCAACTTAAAAAGGTAAAAAGCTTCTTTTATGAAACAGCCAAAATGTATGACGTAAGTTGATGTTATTATTTAGTTATAACATTGACCATAATCATGTTATTATATCTTACTTTATTATCTCTAACGAACAGATATGTGGGAAAAGTTTTCTCATTAATAAACATTGTTGAAAACTTTGGTGTGCTGTCGATTACTTTATAGCTATTAAACTTTTGTTTCGTTCACTAAGCAGTATTTTATTGCGTTCAATTATTTACTCATAATTTAATGTGTAAAATGAAAAATATTTTTTTTAATTCTCAACCGTCTATTTAATATACTTATATTTATAAGTGTGAAAAACTAGAACATAGTCTCAGTCATTCTAATGATAATTTAGTGCTGTGACTCATAGGCCCTACATCTATCCCCGACTAAGAATCAAAATGCAGATGCGTTGTTATCTCTGAGGACTTAAATAAAATTCCTAAGTGTCCGTCCAGTAGAAACCACGCTCTTACCACATTCTACTGCCAAATAACATTGCTTACACTAGAGCACAAGTAGAGACGGACTGTGAGAAATTCCATCTTATTCCTCAGAGGTTATAACGCATCTTTGATCATGATAAGTAGTAGTTACTTATTATCATATTAGTAGTATAGTTGTAGCACGAATGGGTCGGTTCGACTGGGGAAGGACCACGCTCTCACAGAAGACCAGCGTAAATTGGCAGCTTGACACTGCTGTGTTTCGTATGGTGAGTGTAGAAAACCGGAGACCCATTTTTCTGGAAAAGAGGCATTCTATCTTAGTCCTCACGGGTGACGATGCATCTGCATTTTGACCCTTTATTGAAGATAAATGTGGATGTCTACGGGTCACAGAATCCACTTACCATCAGGTGGACTGTGTGCTCGTTTGTCACCCTATCCTATAAAAAAAATGTAGACTATAAATTCGTTTTCATAAACAGCACAACAGCATTATGCTGAATTTTACGGCTGTATTCCGTGGAAGTATGTGCCTTCTCCGGTCGAGCCGACCCATTCATGTTGCAACCATAATATAGCTGTAGCGTGAATCTACCACCTTTTATATAGAATCTTAATAATATATTCTATGATATTCACGGGAAAAAACTAACAAAACTTATATAACTATCTGCTGTCTTTGTTGATTTTCATCACTTTTAAATATAAAACAAAGATAAAAATCATGGAAGGTTCCCAATGTTCAAACTGCAGGCCTATTCCCGACAGTTCTGAATCATTTGAATTCGACTTTTTTTTTGCGCCCGAAGCAATTGGAAAAGGGCTACCCTTTATGTAGGGAGGCGGAAATGCATTACGCATACCACGACAGCCGGTCTATCGTGGTTATGAGGGACTCACTGCCTACCGGGGGAACCTAAGTGATACCCTCTAAAACCGCCTTTAGGGACTGGCAACCAGCTGTTTACAGTTTCTTATGCCGTATCGGAAGCGACCCTCTTTTGGGAAAAGAGGGTGCAGGTGGCTATTGGCCGCTGAGGGAGTGCCTACCAAGACAAATTAATTATGAATAACTTAATTAGAGTTGGCCTGAGCCGCCAGGAGGCAGTTCAGGTCATTTGAAAGTTTATTAGGCGGGTCCGAGAGGGAGTTCCTCGGCCTGCGGACGCTATAGCGGGAGGGGAGTGGGGCTGCATAATTAGCTGCCTCACGAATAAAATTATTGGAATGCGACTCTGAGGCTTTGAAGAAGTTCTCAGAGAGTTTTTAAGGAATTGTTGGATTGTAGGGAGCTCTAAGTCCCGATGAAGGGCAGCATTACGGACGTACCAAGGTGCGTTCGTAGCTCGACGACAGAAGTGGTTTTGAACTACTTGGAGTTCATTAATAATTTTAGGGTCAGCGTGGGCAAAAATGGGGCCCGCGTAGGACATGACTGGTCGTATACAGACCTTATAAAGGGTACGCTTGTTTCTGAGGGACATTTTACTGTGTCGGCCCAACATACTGTTGAGCCTACCCAGGTAAAAACGTGCGTGACGGGTTACTCTTATGACGTGGGACCTAAAAGTGAGCTTAGTGTCATGGGTGACACCTAAATATTTGGCAGTCGTATGCCAGGGGACAGGGGTCCCTAGCATACGTATTGGTGGAGTGTTTTTGAGTCGGCGTCGTTTATAATCGAAGTGAACGGCGGAGCTCTTCTTCGGGTTCACATCGATGCGCCATTTTTTGAACCAAGCTCCTAGGTCATCAACTGACTTTTGGATCTTGTTCCGTATGAAAGGTAGCGAGGTACCTTTACAGTATAGGGCAGTGTCATCTGCAAAGAGGGAGAGCTGAACACCTTTCGACGGGATGGGAATGTCGTTGGTGAACAAAATGTACAGGAGAGGAGCAAGTACTGAGCCCTGAGGGACACCAGCTTTGATGGGGCGCTGAGAAGATAGCGTGCCTTCGTGTCTGAAACGAAAGGTACGATGCTTTAGATAAGAGGCCACGAGACGTACTAGACGATCGGGGAGACCTATTTTGTATAATTTGTAGATAAGGCCTTCATGCCAGACTCTATCTAAGGCTTTAGCTATGTCGAAAAAGACCGCGATGGTCTTATGACGACGAGGATAAAAACCGCTGAGGATATATTCCACAATACGGTGAACTTGTTGGGGACAAGAGTGTTTCGCTCGGAAACCGAATTGATGGGGGATGATGTGAGGGTCACCGTCTGTGGGAAACAGATGGCGCCTTATGCGAGTTTGGATGACTCTTTCGAAGAGCTTACACATGGCCTTGAGGAGTCTAATGGGGCGATGACTGGAGGGGAGGTTGAGAGGCTTGCCTGGCTTGGGAATACCAATCACAGTTGCCTCTTTCCACGTAGTGGTAAAGTAACTAAGGTTGAAGCAGGCATTGAAGATAATAGATAAAAGGGTTAGCACCTGCTCAGGAAAGTGTTTTAGGGCTTGGTTGGAGATGCCATCCGCACCCGGAGTCTTTTTAGGCTTAAGTCCTTTGATGAGGGATGAAATCTCATCATTGGACACAGAGATAGATTCGGAGCCTGTAGGGGGTGAGTTCCGGCGGCGGACCTCATCCTCCACTGCCTGGACGTGTGAGGGGTCGACGGGTTGAGAGCTAGGAGAGCATTGAGCGGCAATGCTGTCTGCAAAGCACTCAGCCTTTTCCTCGTCCTCGAAGGCTACCGTACCGTCGGGACGGGAGAGAGGGGGAGTGTGGGTGATAGCGTCTATGCGGAGGGCTCTTGCCATCTGATAGTACGCTGTATGAGAGGGAGAGATATTCTCCATGAGCTTACTCTTTTCGAGGTCTCGAAATTCAGAGAGGCGGAAACGGAGTTCTCGTTGAAGACGATTGGCCGTGTGCCTATATTCGGGCGTGGGATATTTTGCTGCTCTCCGAAAAGCAGCTTTTTTGGCTTTTAATAGGTTGCTAATATGCAGGGGAAGCCCACTATTATTAGCAACCGGGACGACCCTTTCATTCTCCTTAAGGGAGGTTTTAATAAGGGTGGAGAGTGAATCGACCGCGGTGTCGATTTTTTCGGGACTGTCTAAGTCCGACGATAGGGAGATTGGGGAGTCCTGTGAGTCCAGAGCTTTCGCTAGGGACTCCTTGAAGCCCTTCCAATTTGTGAAGGTTTTAGTAGAGGGTGTTGAGGGGGGTGGCTGATGGCCAAGAATGAGGGAGACCGGTCTGTGGTCGGATCCTAGATCGACTAGTGTCTCGATTGCCCTGAGGTTGAGGGAAACACTTTTGAATAGTGCAAAATCTAGCGCGTCGGGAGCGTAATCGGTGATATCGGGATAGTGAGTAGCACCGAGGGGACTGTGGACGGTAAGGTCAAGAGACTGCGTGATATCGAGCAGTATCCTGTCACTACGTGAAGTAGTACGGCATGTCCATTCAGTGTGCTTGGAGCTAAAATCTCCAAACATAATGACTGAATTGCCTAGAGATAAAATAGCCTCAAAATCTTTTTTGAGGGGAAGGGTTTTAGAAGGGATGTAACAGGAGGCTATGAAGATGGATTGATGTCCAGTCATAGCTAGCCTACATACCGTGGCTTCCATGTTGGAAAGTTGCGGAGTAGAAATGGGAGAGCAGTGAAGTGTCTTCTTGTAATAAATGGCCGTACCGCCGCCTCGGCGGTCGGGTCTGTCATTACGAACAAGAGAGAAGTTTTTGATGGAAAGGCCTTTAGTGTCCTTAGTATTGAGATTAGTTTCCTGTAGGAGGAGGAAATCTGCTTCACGATTTCGAAGAAAGAGCTTAAGCTCTGGGAGGTTATTTCGCAAACCGCGAATGTTAAAGGATATAAGCGATAAACTCTTAGGTTTGATACGACCGTGAGACTTTGGTAGAGCAAACTGCTCTGTCATTGTGAGTTAAGTTAATTAAGTTAACTTAACTTACAACGAGCACAAAAGATTATGATGCTCTGCAAAAGCGAGGAAACGGTCCTGAGGGGACCTCGCAGCACGCAATTTGCGTGCTAACACAGCGATTTCCTCAACGTTGATGTTCCTAATAGCGGAATACACCGTTTTTAGGTCATCAGCCATTGAGGGTTGTGATTGTTGTGGGGCGGAGGATGTCCGCGGTAGGTCTGCCTTTTTGGGGCCCCAGGGAAAGACTGGAGGCTGCATAGGCTGAGAAAAGCCCGGAGGGGGCCGAAGAGGTCCCTGAGGTGGCCTAGGGGGACCCTGAGAGGGCCGAGAGAAGCCCTGGGTGGGCTGAGAAAGGCCCTGACGGGGCATCCGTTGGTAAAGAGCCGGGAATGAGCGGTCATTGACCGGCGGTGGAGCTTGCCTACTGGGGCGAGGATGAGGTGCGCAAGGGCAGCCTCTGTAGTTAGCCGGGTGGCCTGTTTGTTTACACAGGACACACGCGGGTGGGGATTCGGCGTCTTTGGGCCGAGGACACTCTTTAGTGTTGTGGGGTTCAAGGCACTTAACGCACCTGGGTGGGGTGGAGCAGTTGGCCGCCGCATGACCATACAGCTGGCAGCGGTGGCACTGCGCCGGGAACCCGCGCCTATGTGGAGGCTCAACCCTCACTCTCGACAGGCCGCACTCTGTGCGTACCTGCCGGAAGATGGCTTTCGCCTCCGGCACGTTGGTTAAAATTACTAGGGCAAGAGAGAACCTCTGGCCCGTTCTACTGTGCATTTTGTGCACGGCTTCTACTGGGAAACCTTGGGACTTAAGGTCCTCAAGGATTTCCTCGTTGGAAAATTCGAAGGGGACGCCGCGGATGACGGCCCTGACTCTGCGCTCTTCCGGGAGAGCGTACGGAAGATAAGAAACTCTTCCGGCTGTGAATAGCCTGGTGAGACGCCGGAAGTCGTCGATTGATTGGGGGATGATCTTAATAGCCTCCCCGAGGTTGATGGCGTGGTCGTATTTTATGCCTGCGTTGTAGCAGGTTTTGGAGAGTTCTGTAAATTTGGCCTTGTCTCTTAGGCAAGGACTGGAGCACAGCAAGAGGCTGGCTTGGTCGGAGCGGGAATGTCTAGTGACATAAGTGGGGCCGAGGCAGCGACGGGGGCTGCGGGAGCAGAGGCGGCAGCGGGAGCTGCGGAGGTTGAAGGAGCGGCAGGGGCCGCTGAGACATGGAGGGTGCGGATTTTCGCGGCGCGTTTACCGCTGCGCTTGGAGTTCACCGTGGTGAACGAAGAATCCCCGGTTCCGTCGGAGTCGTCACAGGACTCCGATGAACCGGTGCCAGAATTGGTGGCGGGCCTCTTCCGGGAGGCCGACGCAGAGGACTCGGAGCATGCGTACTCCATTTCTAATGGGGCGAAAGAGTTCTTGGTCTCTAGGTAGGCCGCGAGTACGGGCGGCGGTTAGAGTGTCTGACGGGCAGGTGGAGTAACAAGGGCGGCGATGGCGGCGAGGGCCGTCTCATCGAGGTTTAGGCCCAGACCAAGAGTTTGGTTTAGGGCGGCGACGAGGGACTTACTTGGATAACTGTGGACATGTTGAGGGCCTACGAATCAGTATGTATTTGAAACGGAAGGGGCTAGGGGGTGCTGTTCTGTAAAGAACAGAGACGTTCTGTACTTAAACAGTAAGGGCAGGGGATCACCGTTCTCAAAAGAACGGGACGTTCTTTATCCAAGGAGTAAGTGCCCCTGCTCTCAAAAGAGCAGGGCCTTGCTCTGAAAAGAGCAAGTAACTCCCTAGAAACAGTATATACACGTACACGTTATACAAATAAATAACGAAAATAAAATTAGAAATAGTTAACAATAAGAATTAAAAATAAAAATAACAATAACAAGCAGAGGTCAGTCAAACCTCCCTGCCCAAAGACAGGGGGGCAAGAACTGTTAGCAGAAATGACTCACCAAAGCGTCGACGCTGTACAGCGCGAGCAGGACAGCGGAGGCGCGAGAGCGAGAGAGCACTACCGTACGGGGACGGATGCGCGGACTACCTGGACACGACCGCTCGAGAGCGGTGCCACAGGCGGAAATGTTGAATTCGACTCGAACTCAATGTAATTTATAGTAAGGAAACCGAAGATAGCACACAATAGAAAGGTGGAATTTTCAATTTTTTATTAACTCGGATAAAATGTTTCACATAAATCAAAAGTCAAAATTCACTATAATCGAAAACACACTTTGCTTGGTTTTATGCTATTTTCGAATTAATTTCTTCCGAAATTCACGTCAAAACAGAGGACTTTCTTGTCTTCGTGGGGAAGCACAACGCATACATTTGCTGTGGAGCTGATTTACCATTATTCGTACTGATAATTTTAACGATGGACGGGGGCTATTGTTTTATGAGGTAATAGTTAAATATAAAGTAAACTTATTTTGTCTCTGACTATTATTGTACCGTGTAGTAGCAGTGTAAGAATATCCACTACCCCATATCAAACTGTGGAGGTCGTAGGCGGTGATAGAGAGAAACTGAAACAGGAGGAGCGCAGCAGCGTCTTGCTGATAACAACTCAAATTAATAAATAACTGCGGTTTTCAACCCGTCTGCCAAGCTTGGCAACTATTGAAATATCCCCTGTGGGGCAGTCTATGGGGAGGTCTATGTTCAGTGGACTTTTTTTATATACTGTAACGGAACGGAAAGACTATTATTAAACAATCGCATACCAAAATAATACCATTAAACCTACCATGTGATACAATGTTAATTCTAGAACAGAGGATACAATCTGCAATAATCTACAGCTAGCTGTATAATTCAAGGAAATTGATTTGAAAATCTTGACATACCAGATTTAACCACATGTGCAATAAACTTAGGCAGTTCT
Organism: Parnassius mnemosyne; assembly: GCA_963668995.1. NCBI lineage: Eukaryota > Metazoa > Arthropoda > Insecta > Lepidoptera > Papilionidae > Parnassius > Parnassius mnemosyne. The sequence goes on from CAVLGL010000001.1 coordinate 56,639,127, forward strand.
TGGCAAATATGATTATAATAAAATATCGTTTAAGGTTAAACAAACAACAGATTTACAAGCTGCAGTTAAAAATATTAAAATAAATCGTAAATGTAAATGTTAAATCTCAACTTAAGGAAACTGAATTAGGCCTATTTAAACAGTGCAAAATTTTGAAGATACACCCCATTGATATACACGCGGATTCAGGAGCGGCTGTGCACGTCGCGCCTACAGGGAACGAACATCACGTTATCTACTTCCGCGATTAATTAATTCACCACTCGCTTTCTCAAAAAATTCCTTAACAGTGAAAAACATCAAAAGAAAACTCAAATATTATTATCTTCAAAGTGTTTATGACATTTATTAGAACTCATAATATAACCCTCACTCTAACGCTTACTACTTGGTTTGTAATACTGCTGTGCTTGCGTAGTTCCTTCAAGTATATATATATATATATATATATATATATATATATATATATATATATATATATATATATATATATATATATATATATATATATATATATATATATATATATTATTTTCACATATAGTGATATCTTTTCAGAATGCCCTTCGCCATTACCCCTAGGAGCACACAACGTAATAGAAGAGATGAACGACATTTATTAGGATGTCTTTTCAGATGGAGTACACGGAACTAGCGAAATCATAAAATCAACAGATGAAAATATAAACACGAACATACCATAACCTAATTTCGTTGTTAGAGAAGATCCTTTTATGACCGTGTATCAAAATGCATCCTCACCATATTTACTCTCGTCAGAAAATCAGCGTGGTGTCGTGTCCATCTTAAATATCAGCTCGGTATTAACCCCTTTAAATACTTACCTTTATTATGGTTACCTTTTCCTCAAACGATTACCCCGCCTGTTGACAGCAAAATACAAACACCTATGCCATCACCAGCAAAAATCTATGGTGAAGTATGTAACGATTTTTTAGTCCCACTCACGATGTTGCAGACTATAGCAACTGTCAATCAATCAGCACAGCTGTGTCTTCCTGCCAGTCGTCTCCGGCGCCTCATATTCGATACAGAGGTAAAAAATTGTCCAAAATGATGATTAGGAAGAAGTTAAAAGAAAACGCTTAACAGTTGAGAATGCAGGAAAAGCATACTCCTCCAAAAAGGGTGTTATTGTTCCTGCAAAAACTATAAGTAGCATGTGCACGTGTAGATATAAATGTTACACTATGTTGACTCTAGAAGAAAGACAGGATGCATTTAAAAAAGTTTTGGAAGTAAGGTGATCATGAGAAACAATGGTTGCATGTTGCAAATTATACTACAGAACAGAAGAATAAAAGGGGGTCTTCAAAGAGATTTAAAGCATAACCGTCAATTCACTTACAAGTATTTTTTGCCAAAGGGCTCATCAAAAATAGAGGTTTGTAAAACCTGTACCAACCATACCTTTACCAACCATATCGTATATAGTGAAATTATAACATGATAGCTTTCGCTTGTAATACAATACACTCATTTGCCCGTGAGGACACGACAAAACCTTCTCAAAATCAAAGGTAGCACAAACGATGCGTCCATTAGAATGAATAGAGTCATTTTTATTATTTTTTTTTCAAGGATCTAGATACTTTTTTGCTATTTAAATGGTTTTCATAATGTTCTCTAAGGTCGTGAAACGGATTTTGTGTTAGTTTAAAACTGTGGCACTGATCACAATTAGTATCCTTTTTGGGTATATGGAAACACAAATTAAAATGACTGTTAACTATGTCTCTGTACCGTCTAAGACTAGAAGCTGTATGTGAAAAATGATTAAGTTCAGGCCATTCTTTGTATAAATTGAACATCCGAGCGATGCTCAAGTCACCATCTAAATACAGTTTTTTGGACGCTGCTCTATTATGAAATTCTACTTGTACAAATGAAGTAACGTGGGCACAAACCGACCTTACCATTTCATCGTCAACAATCCGATTATGATTTTTATGTTTTCCCCTCATGTCTGTTTCTATTAAAGTGCTTCCGTCATATTTATCCCAAGCTGTCCGGACTAACCTTTCACTAATCGAATACATACTTACTACACTACTGTACTGTGGTGGTTTGACCCTTGTACTTTGAAAGGAGACTAGATATTACAATACTCCAATCTTACGTAAAGCATATGTGGGTCCATTTCCAATCAATAATGATAAATATAAGGATGTAATTAGTCTTTGCGATACCTCAATAATAACTATCAAATACCATAACTATTTTAGAAGTTTAACTCATGGGCGTAATGTTTCTTATGATAACAATTAATCTGACAAAATAATTGTGCAATATATTTTATGTTTTATACTTTTTGATTATTTATATTTTTAGTTGCTTAATTGTTACTAATTTTATCTCTGAAGTTGTGATTTTTAAGAATTTATTCATTTAATTAATGTTGTTACTACCCTATATACTTATAACAAAGATTGTGATACTATAACTTTGTTAATATAATGATTTATTAATGTTTATTATATTGATTAAAAAAGAGTTTAAAGACCAGACCAAATATTCTTTTTATTTATAAGATACCTTATTCCACTCTATGATATCAACCTACCTACCTATTTACTTACCGACTACCTACCTACTTACTTACTCATGGTCAAATATAATATGACAGATAACACTTCCGCCAAAATATTACTCATTAAGTCGGTAGAACATGATTGGAAACTAACATCCGTCATTCTTTGAACAGTAACTTTCCGAAGTACAATGTCGGATAATACTATGTGACTGTGTTGACTCCAAAGTAAAATGAAGCATGTGATTTTTCTGGAAAAGTGTATAATTTTAAGATGTTATTTCTATTCCAGTTTAAAACAAACCCTAATTTTAACGTGTATGCCAATTTTCATAATTACAGATTTAGAAGTAAAAAAGTTATGCCAAAAAATCTATCATAATTATTTCAAATGGCTGCCCTGTAAAGTTTGAATTTTGTCAGATCCGTCACTATTCTACGACTATGACGATATATATATATATATATATATATATATATATATATATATATTTTTGTGTATTGTTCATTATATATTTTCTTTAATGTTAATAATGTAATAAGCTTATTGATATTCCTCGCGTTGTAGACAAACCTTAGAGGTTTTTTAACAATGCTATTAAAATGTGTTTTTCAAATTAAGCCTGTAAAGTTTGAAATGAAACAAATATGTAGTATTGACGTTATGCAAAATTTTTACCATAATTATATTTTTGAAAATAAGAGTACACCATAAATGCTTTTGTATCGCTGTATTATCTAGTATTGTGGTTACCAAAAAGTATGCAAAAATGTCGATTAGGACTAATTTTTTTAACACTAGTAATATATATCTAATACAGGATGTGGACGACGTTATAAATCTACAAACTTCTAAGTTTAAAGTAGCGTCTCTTCTTTAAATTAATAAGTAAAGTAAAAACTTTGTACTCCTTTTTAGGGATATTGCGCGCAATGAGGAATGTGTGAATGAGCATCGTTAAAGTTTCTATGGAAAAGGAGCGCAGAAAGCTAAAATTTTTATGTGTAAATGTGTCTTTCTCTTATAAAAATATATGTCTACATATTATCGTTGTCATTATTATAAAACTTTGTGCTAAAACATACTACTTTTATGTGTGTTTATCGTGCTTAATATACAGGTATACAGCTGTAAGGCAGTTAATTTTATTATTTCTATTATAAATAAAGTACGTAAGAGTCAAGTAGTTTTAGCTGAGCTGAATATTCACCGAAGAGGAAAATTTTAAAGGCCACCAATGGACAATCATAGAGAATGTATATAATGAAAAAGAACTCAGATCGAAGAGCGAATCCTTACCAACAAAGTGTAGAAGAAGTTCTCCTTTGGTTACAGAAAATTTAAACCAAGGATTGAAAAAAGAGACTTGTTGATATGTTTTTTTATAGGATAAATGTGTTTTGTAAATTAAAGTTGCAGCCTATATACGTCCCACTGCTGGACACAGGCCTCCTCTCATTTCTGAGAGGGTTTTAGGGCAAGGAAATGTACGCCGCGCTGCCCCAATGCGTGTTGGCGAACTTCACATGTCTTAGAGATATTTTTTTTTATTTCTCAGACATGCAGGTTTCCTTACGATGTTTTCGTTCACCGCCGAGTACGTGGTAAATCAGCACTTAAAATTGCAATTAACAATTTCATTGGTGTCGGCGGGGATCGAATCCGCGTTGCTCGCGTACTGTGAAATATACAGCGGTAACTATCTGAGCTACCAGTGTTTTGGCATATCTTTAAATGTTAAGAGCATATATTCAAAAGTACCTAGCTTATTCTGGGTTCAGAAAACAGCTCTGGGGAAAGAAATTTTAATATTGCAGGCATTTTGGGAGGAACGAAATGAATAGATTTTTGTTGTTGATGTATGCAGTGTTTAGAGAACAGATTGACTAAAATAAATGTATCAATCTGAAAACGAAGTTGAAAAATAATTATAGATTAAATCCATTGCTTACTATTATATTTCTCTACTTATTATTATATTTCTGGGTTGTTCCTTGTACGAGATAATTCCTCGTATATCTACAGTTTTTCATGTTTTATTTTATATTATTTTTCTATGTACTTTATATCATTGTTCCAATTTCGCGTTATATGAGAGTGGTTTATCAATAGTTGGATATTATCCAACAAGTGCTCTCCAAGTAACAAGGTTTTTTGTTTCGCAACGTAAATTTTATATAAATAATAACTAGGTAATGTAGAACAATACAGAGATGATAAAATCTTAGTAATTTAGCAACAAAATAACGGCTTAAATGGTGATATATCTGTGTAAGTAGTTATTTTAAACCAACATGTAACTAAACAATATTATTAATTTATATTACAAATAATATGGAATGGAAGATTTGAGGTTTAAGAAATTTATTTCTGAAAAGAATATACACTCCTTTAACGAGAAACTTAAAAGAACAAAAGTAACATGTGTAGTAGGTATAACACATCTTTGGACTTATATTAAGTATTAAATATGCATATAAAATCTTGCTTAAAATATGAAAAAGACATAGGGTAATTTAAGAATATTTCATATGCGCTTACCATTAAATACAAGTAAGAAACAAAGTCAAATACTCCCAGTACAAATACCCGTTAGATAACGCGAAATAAGATTAACTGGAAGTGTTAGGAAATTTGTTACTTCTCGTAAAAAAATTGTGTATTATTAGTTAGGTTTAATGTGATAAGCTGTTAATTATTATAGTATATGTAATATATTTTAATTATGATTTAAAATAAGTATGTATTTATTTTAGTGTAAATATATTACATATTTCATTATTTTGTAATGTTCATTTTTTGTTAGTTTTGTGAAAGTTATATTAATATTGTATACATTTAACTATTTTTTGTGGTACTACAGACCAAATATTGTAATAGTTTGGTGTGAATATATATTATTACTTTTTTATTTTATATATTTATATTATTATTTAAAAAGGGTCCACTGTTCCATTATGTTCATTCTATATATTTTATTAGATTGTGATTGTCGCTTAAATGTTATAATGGACTAAGATTCTTTTATATTTTTGGCAGTTTATTATAAAGTTTTGCACCCTCATAGAACATGTTTCTTTTACCGTAATTTTTACGTGGAACGTATAAGCTAATATCATTTTTACTTCTAAGCATACGATCATGCAATTGTTGCTATTTAGTGAACGTTATTTGGTTGCACACATTTTTGTGTAATATTTTTCGTATAAGGAAGCACGTAAAATACGTATGTTTGATTAATGTTAATAGTTTTAGTTTCTTCAAATCATTTTTGTCACTGTTAAGAAATCATAATTAAATAATACTTTTACTAATTTGTTTTGCGCAATTTGAAGGGATGCTAAGTTAGTATTCGTTGCTGAGCCCCAAACTTCTATCAGATAATCGAAATATGCTTTACTAGAGTATTATATACTGTATATCGCACATGACATAGTAAGACTTTAACAAAGCTACGAATGATCCCAGTTAGTGAAGTAAGTTTATTTTTAATCTTATTTAAATGTGGCTTCCAAGTCAGTTGACTATCCAACAGCGAACCAAGATATTTTTCTTTGTCTATTCTTTTTATGAGTTGGTCATTAATAATTAATGGTGGACAGCTATTTCTTTTATTTTTAGCTAAAAATATTATGTTATTCGTTTTATTAATATTTATGATGAGAAGATTCGACTGAAACCTAGTATTAATTAAATTTAAATCGTTTGTCGCATCTTATATGATGGTTTGAGTGTGATGTCCAAAATAAAATAAGCATGTGACATCAGCGTATAAAGTAAGGTCTCCCTCTAAGGCCGATTTCGTATAGACTATTTATATAAATAAGAAATAGCAACGGTCTTAATATTGACCTCTGGGGAACGCTGTTAATTGATAAGCTTAGGTTAACTCTGACTAAAACCAATTTTGACAATCTGGTAACGATTCCATAAATATCAAACAAAAATATCATATGCTGTACCTCTTATGCCAATATCTCTTAGTTTCTTTAACAATAATGGATGACTAGTGGTGTCAACGGAGATCAAATAATCGGCCTTGTTTTTATTGACGTAAACCTGAATGCACAGAAGTTTCTAAATATTCCTAAAGGCCCAATAACAGAATATTTAGAAGGATTGTCTGTGGCAGCTTACCAGCGGGTATGGTTCCAGTTAGATGGAGCTCCTTCACACTCCGTACTCCTCGCGAGTGAGCGGATTAACACCATGTTCGGCGAACAATGGATAGGGCGCTGTGGCCCTCGCAGGTGGCCAACTCGGTCGTCTGACCTCACTCCTATAGACTTCTTTTTATTGGGCTTTATTAAAAATTAAGTATACTCAAAGATCTCCGAAATCGAAGACGAACTGCGCAATTGTATTTTTGCCGCCTTTGACAAATTAGAAGCCCTGGCTCTGGATCCTGAATGAATTTTGTTGAGCAGCGTTGCGGCGTTGTAACTTGTGAAATTAAGGACCTGGCGGACATTTAGAAAATTTTAAAATTTAGGTATCCATGAAATTTAACAACTAATATATTTATTTCGTTCAGTTCCAATATCGCGAAATAAAAAAGTGGCAGTAAAAATACCTAAGCAGTTAAGTGAGTAAGTTTTTATTTCGTCGCCCATTGTCAAACGAATCAAAAGCCATGCCGACAATACTCATAACGCTGCCGGCAGCCAACCACTATGCCATCCGCGTGCAATATGTATCTTAATATACGGATGATTTTGTTATTAATAAGAATTTCGATAGTATTAGTAACGGAGGTATTGATATACAGTTAGCTCTGAATACACCTAATAGTTTATTTTTTAAGTTAGTACTAGAAATATCTTCATCAAAAAATAAAGTATGCATATTTAAGAATAGACATGTAAGAGAACATGTAAATATAACGGTTAACAAAAGAAACCTTAAAATCTTTGGAAGCATTAAACATTTCTGGTTATGGTAAGATCAAAATTTTAAATGGGTCAAGCACATAAACGAAATAAAAGAGAAAGCCCTTAGGTTTGTTAATATTTTAAAAGTTTTAATACGGCCAGGGTGGGGAGTACATCTAGTTCAGCTGTGTCGCTTATATATAGCTATTATACGTAGTAGATTGGATTATGTTACCTTTTTTTTTTTTTTATAATAGCCATAAAACACATTTATCATCATTTATAATTAAAAGTTTTGTACAATGGACTTCAATATAAATTATTAAGAATAACTCAAAAACTATGAGTCAGACCTTAATTAAATTTATATGGGATCACATGAAAGCACCAGCTTTCAAATAAAAAACAATTATCGAAATCGATTAACCCAGAAAAAAGTTATGAGGTAACACATATTAAAAAACAAAAAAAAACATATAGTCGAATTAAGTACCATCCCCTTTTTGAAGTCCGTACAAAACTAGATATAATACAAATTCAGTGTATGCGGTTAATTGGTGGGCTTGTCAAGAGCACTTCTATCTACGTAATGGAATCGGATCTGCTTTTACAGTCATTATTTATTCGGAGAAGTTATTTAGCAGGTACATTTTGAGTTAAGTGTAAATTGATGAAAATATTGTTTTAAATTTAATATGTATCCTAGACCAACTTAAAGAAAACTTCTATTAGCGACGTAAGAAAACCCAACTACTAGTTACAATCCATAGATTATTTAAAAAAACTCGTATGTTATCAAGTCCCCGCTTAAAAATGTTTTCACTCAATTCATGGATTAGCAAGTTGGATTATTCTGATTCTTTAATCCCTCAAATAGAATTTGTAAATGCGCCTAAACCTAAATACAGTCACCTTTACCTACCAACTTTACGTCATAAACATTTAACTGAAAACTTTACAAATTACTATAAAATATATACTCGTGGTTTTATGTACTAAGTAGGAACGGGTGCTGCATTTTTAGACTTGAACCAAAAGAATACGTTAAGCTTTGCTTAGGTAAGGATTTTTTTCATTTCAATTGCAGAAGATTTATCTTATGTCAAGTCACTTAATTATTATAAAGTGTTGATATTAACAGATTCTCGCGGTGCTCTCTAACATTTAAAATATATACTTTACTGTCTCGCGGTTTTCCATTGCCTTATGATATATTAAGTAATATTTTAACATTAAAATTAAACCATAAAATGATAGTCTTACAAACGGTGCCCTCCCATATTGGTTTAGAGGGAAATGAGGGGGTAGACGTTCTTGCTAAAAAGGCGATAAGTGATGAGGAGAATTTCGATTTTCGAGAAAACTGTAAGAAAAGTGATCCGAATACTTTGATGAAAGGTTACTGTCAAAAGGTATTTAGTACAAGACGATACAACCGCATCCTTCCCGCTTCTTTGGTTTGAAGGATGCAATATGAAAGAGGAAAGAAATTATTACAGCAAGAAGGCTTCGTTCCTAACATATTACATGAATTTTATACGTGGTAGAGCCGTGCTGCAGCTAAATTAGTAGTATAGTTGTAGCACGAATGGGTCGGCTCGACCGGGGAAGGACCACGTTCTCACAAAATACACTAATAATAGCCCTTACGAACTAATAATTTTATTCTCAGGTCACTTCACGTTTATACATCTTACAAGTTACTAAAATTGTATTATTTTGCAATAAACACTACGTAATATTGTCGGAAGTATAATTATAAAAGTAAAAGGAGCCGCAGTGTCTAAACCTTTACAAGTTGCATCAGAAGAAGGACAAACTTAGTTTGCTGAAATTTATTAAACAGCATGTATAGGCATACGAAGAGACAGATCGATCTTGAGATGATTACTGAAGATTATTAAAGGATTAAAATTAAAATGTTAAAGAATTGCGCGCGCGACTGATCACGCTGGAGACACGACGGGTACTTTTCTCAGTGAGTAAAAGCAGCCAGCGTTCTTGATATTATACCAAGTAGAATAATAGAATATTTTAGTAATTTTTGTTGTAAAAATATTTTATATTATTATATAATTAAAAATTAATTATCCAATTTAAGGATTATGCAACAAAAAGTTTGAAATATAATGTCAGAGACACAGAGATAATCATATCGCATCCTTTAAATTTTTAAAGCAATTTAAAAGAATTATTTATGAAACTTATGTTACAAAAAGAGGTTTTTGGCTGGGATTAGAACAGACAATCAAGGAAAATGAAGCCATTATTATTTCTACCATATCAAGAGATAGTTAACTAAGCCATATCTCAGAATAAATAATAGTACGCCATTTGTAGGTGGTTCGTGGTTCCGTCGTTGCATTTTCTATCATTCCACATTGAACAGATCGATCGGGCCGGAAGAGGATGTTTGGAGGGGCACCGCAGTCCGCACTGCGGTGACCTTATATGAAATATTGTATTTCAAATTTTGAAAAGGTCGTTTTTGTTTTATAAAATATTTATTATAACGTTTCTATAATAATTCAAGTTAGTTTAAGTCGAAGAGTATTAATTAATCTACTAGGGACGTAACTATTCATAATTATAAAAAAATCTAAAGCAGTAATTTTTTAATTAATAATTTCCAGTTTCTTAATTATTAACTCTTTAAAAATCACGTACGAAAAAGGACTTACCACAATAGAATGCATTCTTTTATACTTTCGATGACTCGTTTAAGACGACAACACTGAAATATTTAATCATTTGCAAACCGGTGAGCGTTTATTTTAATTAATATTTCAAGCGAGTCATTTATTACTCTAAACTCAGTAGATACTACATACAAGTTAAAAAAAAATAACGTCGTATATAGATTCCACATCTGGGCACAGGCCACCTGTGATTTTTTAGAGGGATTTAAACGCGCTGTGACTTCACATGTCTTTGAAATATTTTTTTTATTTTTCAGACATACAATTTTCCTCATTATGTTATGCTTCACCACCGTTTGTAAACGCGTGGTAAATTAGCACAACATTTTCAAAATTATAAAGATTTTCATGGAATAAACCGGCTTAGCCTCTTAGCTACCACGGCTCTCTGACATCTCTGACATTGAAGTTGTAACTCCTTATTATGCAGTTGCAGTTATAGTTACTTAACCTAAAAAAATAATGAGATTAGTAAAATATGTAATAATTATATCATTGTTATACTATTAACGCCATATTATTATATTAATAACTAATCTAGTTCCACTTCATACTCAAGTAAGTTTTAGAGCCAATTTCCTGGTTACGTATTTCTCACATCTCATCACATAATCATGCAATGGTAAAAGTTTTATTAAAAAAAGGTACAAAAGTTCAGTTTATGTAGTTTGAAATATCACTTGAAATGAACTTTTAGCCGTATAGTGGCAGTTTAAGAATATCCACTATTCCATATTTCCTCGTGAGTGTCGTAAGAGGTGACCGTTACAGCCTATTAAATTCCATTGCTGAACATAGTCCAGATTATATAAATAGATTGCCTCATAGGGGGAGGGGGGATATTTGCCATAGTTACCATGCTTGACAAGCATGTTGGCAACTGCAGTTTTTATTTTTTAGTCTTTTCGGAAGACGCTAATGCCTATCTCCTGATTTGTTTCCTCTGTCGCCTCTTACGAAACCCATGGGATGATAAGGGGTAGAGGATATTCTTACACCGTCACTACACGGTAAGGGGTTAGAGAGGTAAACCAGGAGATGAGCAGCAGCATCTTCCTGATAACAACTCAAAATAATAAAAAACTACGGTAACCAACCCACCTGCAAAGCACGGCAACTATGGTGAAATCCCGCCTATGGGGTATTCTATAAGGTAATCCGTTGGTCAGCAGTGGAATTTACAGGCTTTATTGGACGAATAGAAAGATGTGGTCTATGATTATCCACATCAAGAATGTGGTCTCTCATCCGAATATTATGAAAACTTTCTGAACTTTCATTTGTTTAAAAACAATATTCAAAACACTGAGATTTTCTCCTAAATACTGAAGGCATTTAATACACATAAATTGAACGTGGCCTTACGTCCACACCGAAACAATGTTTATTTGTAAGCAATAAAAACAAATAGTTTTTGTTATTACAGTATTGGAGGCAATCTAGCATCCAGGTCATTAGTTAGCGGTTCACTTAATAAGTTTTTTTATAGAATAATGGTGACAAACGAGCACACAGTCCACCTGATGGTTAGTGGTTGCTGTGGCCCATAGACATCTACATCTATCTTCGTTTGCGAATTAAAATGCATATGCATTGTCAGCCGTGAGGACTAAGGTAGAATGCCTCTTTTTTAGTAAAACGGGTCTCCGGTTCTCTACACTCACCATACGAAACACAGCAACATTAAGCTGCTATTTTACGCTGGTATTCTGTGAGAGCGTGGTCCTTCCCCGGTCGAACCAACCCGTTCGTGCTACAACTATGCTATTTAATATAGCTGCAGCATGGCTCTACCATGTAAAAATAACTATAAATAAATAAGTAACTACACGACACCATAGGGAATCGTAGATGCGTTGCCAGCTTTTTATGAAGAAAGTTTCTAACTTTTGATTCGAACCCACAGCACCACAAAACCGCAGAATATATGTTTAAAAATACCAAATGTTAGTTTTTTGTAACTAGATCCACGTTTAAAGATGGAAAATATATCTTAATTTAAATTGTGATTAAAAAATTGCATGTTAATCTATAAAACAAACACGTTGTTAAAGGCTATAAAACTCGATTTTTTATATTATGCTGTCTTGAAAAATGATCGAATAATTTTTTTCTAGAAGTTAGGTTGATAGATGAGCATAATTTCATTGCCAATCTGTCTAGCCAATCGATTGCATTGTCGTGATAATGAAGTAGCCTGAGGAGCCTGGATTATGCTACACCACTGGCTTACTTAATGCATTATTTCGTGGTATTGGCTTGTCAACATTTTTATTAATTTCAACGCAACTCGTAAGTTTTTTGTTTCAGTAGTTACTTAAAATAAAATACGTGAAATTTATTACTTTAACAAAACCTAAATTACCTTCATTCGAGCAACAGAAGTCTGGAAACCATCCCAACGTATGTATGTTGCGAAATCTATCGGGCTTTTTACTTTACTGGCACTTATTCATGAGATATTTAAGTGATATCAAATAACTTGAAGATAGCGAGTCTAAATATTTCTTTTGTAGTATAAAAAAATAATAGATATATAAAAGAATAATAAAGTTCAATTTTATCTGAATTCTCCAGATTATTGTATAAGCATTGAATATCGTAAATATAAAATTTGATAAATTGCACATGAAAAAGAAGACTCTTTACACGAAATCACGTCTATCTTCTTTTCTTCTTAATCTCAATAATAATAAAATAGAAAACTAATCTTTATTAACAACTAGCTGACCCGGGGAACTTCGTACCGCCTAACAGTCAATTCTTTAATTTTTTTTTAAATACTTATTCTGCTATTCGGGACACCAGGTCAGCTAATAAGATAAAAAAGAAATAATAAAGTTGATAAGTCAACGCTTACATTATGTCAAAAAATTAAAATTATAATTTTTTTTGCCTTCCCGGAACCCCTCCACTAACACTTAAACTTTATGGTATGGTATTAAAGTTAAAATTGACTTTTAAGTATTACTACGAATCGTTTGTATGGGAATATAGAAAAGTGTTGTTTTTATACTTTTTCAGGCAATTTTTTAAATTTTTCTCTCCGTAAAAACCATCTTCGTACTTTAAAGAATATTATAAAAAAAGAAATAGCGAGATCGGTTCGGCTGCTCTCGAGTATTGCGCTTAATAACACATTCAGCGATTCATTTTTATATTATAGATAATATTATTTTAACAGTGATATAATGTAATTATTGGCCACGTTTGGCTATTATCCATGGGATAATTACACACATAACTTCCACCATAATGGATGTCGGTTGTTGTTACTACTAATATATGTAGATATGTACTACTAATATAAATACTAAGGTGCGTGAGAGTAATAAGGTCACCTTAAGCTTTGATGCCATAGAAAACCAAAACTTGGAGGAGGACTGAGACAAAAACACAAAGTCGTAAACTATAGCTAATATACAAAGAAAAAAGCAAACAAGATTTAGAAATAGTTAGGAACACTTCAAAAATAAACTTAAAAAAAATAACTACACTACACAATATTAAATCGACTAAAATATTTACTATAAAATCAACTGTCAAAATGGCGCCCTATTATATACTCTTCATTATTTGGTTGACTGACGAAAAGCTGTCGTATCCTAAAACATCAATGTAAACAAGGCTTTAGTTTTTGAGTAATGAAAAAGTGACCATATTAACCGGATGACCATATTACTCTCACGTATTATACTAATAGTTAACACCTCTGGACCGAGTTCCGATCACAGCGGCCTATATCAACGAAAACTAGCCATCTACGCAGGCCTGGATTATAGTGGATGAGTGGGTACGCAAGTATTAAGTATTCCAGTACATTTTTCTCCCTCCCTCTTATACCGACAGCAAAACCGGAAAAAGATCAGGCGCAGGACAAACGATTTTGCTCAAACCGGGATTCAAGCCCGGACTACCAATGAGGTAAACTTACTTCTAAATAGTTTTTGTAGCTCAGAGGCTTTGAATGAAAATATCGTTTCGAGACCTGCATTATTAAGGAAATAAAAAATGAACAGGGGCATGCAAAGTCTAACTATCATAATTGATCAAAAACCCTTGAGAAATGAGAACAGGCATATTTCCAGCAGTGGAACGTATATAGACTATAAATTTACTATTTTACTTTTTAATACTAGATAGTAAACATGACGGCCTAAAATAATAAGCAGACAATTTCGAATTACAATGCCTTACTGTGCGTACCAGAAATTACGAATCGAAGCACTTTTTCTCTAACGAAGCACGTTAACGACGTAAAGATGGTAAGTACTCGTACTAGGTTGAAGAAGGTTGTGTTATAAATGCGTTAAAATCTAGTAGTTTGGTATCACTCTACCCTGTTTTTTGTAATATTAGTTTTACTTCAATTAATTGGTAGAAGTAAAGAAAAAGAAAAGAAATTTTACCCAAAACTATCAACAATAGATGAAAACAGAAAAGTAGATACCGTCTTTAAAGACATAAAATAACATTATATAATTATAGCTTCTGAAGTCGGTCCAAAAATATTGATAAATTGCAAATGAACAAAACCAACTCTAGAAGTTACAGTGTGGAAATATTTAATTGGTATTTTTTTAAATGTTATAATTTTTATTAAATGTTTAATTTTTTAAACCTTTTACGTGGACTAAGGTACTAGCTCTACATTGAGCTACTAGATTAACGCAATAGGGCTTAAAATATCGTCAAAACAGTAACATTTTTAAGTCATCCCTAATTTAACCGACTTCAAAAAAGGAGGAGGCATTCACATCGCCTGTATTTTTTGTGTGTTACCTTAGAACGTTTTTCTAGGTCAACTGATTTTGATGATTCTCTTTTTTATTTAAAAGCTGGTACCCATATACTCGTATTTGATCAAGATCTGACCTGTAGTTTTTGAGCTAACCAAATTTTAATAATGCGTATTTAATTGACTTTGACTACATTGATGATGTTCTCATTTTATTTATATTGAACTCGGTTATACAAAATTTTACATTTTAACACTTGTAATTATGTAACGGAATTTTTTGTTCTAATTTATATTACACCACTATTGAAACATAAAATCCGTTCACATGATGTAGAACAAAGTGAAGCATGCAAGAAATAACATACAATCTAATTGGGAACCCCCTCCTTTTTTGAAGTTGGTTAAATATTCCATAATTTAAAATTAAAATTAAAAACTAAAATTGTAATACTGTATCGGGCAGATTTCATATCATAGATTCTTTAAAATGCATGTTATTTATCCATATCTATTATTTTGTTGTGTTTGATTACTTATGATAGTAAAATGTAAATTCTAATAAAATATATTATATTGAAACTATAATGTCAGAGTTACGGTATAGTCAAAAGAAGTTCAGTAATAATAAAGTTGAATGTCTAAAACCAGTAAGATTAAAATATTTTCGGATCGTAATAGGGTACTGACATAAATCCTACTTTTATCTTTAGGAAAACCTATCCTCAACCATTAAAGTAGCTCAAATAAATTGATTTAATACGGTCACAACTGCTTAGTAGTTAAAAAATTGTGGTTTTCTTTTATATAATTTTAAGAAGAAGTATAATAGAAGCAAAAAAATTCACTTATGACTTAAGTAACATTACGTTTGCAGTTATAAGTTTTACTTAAAATTTCTGTAATTTTTTTTCGCAGTCATGTCGCCAGCTTTGCATAGCAGACTCTAAGATGTTATTTTATTTTATCAAACCGATTGTATTCAAAATATATAAGGAATTTTATTAACAGTGTTAATACTTTATTTACGATCTCGTAACTACTGAAACAATGCCCAAAATGCATGGTTGCTTCAAACCTACTTCTCAGTATGGCTATGGCTATATTATTCTTGTAAAAGTTTTATGAAAGACCTTAAGGTACACCAAAGGATTTTGCTGTTTCCAGCTTATGATTCGCCTTCTAAAACTATCCCAAAAACCATTGCTTCTAGTTTATATAAGCGAAATAGTATTCGTAGATTTTAAAGACGAGGTATATATAAACCTCATATATATATATATATATATATATATATATATATGTCAGAGCGTCTACGAGGGTACATCGAGAAACCCCCATTTATTTGTGCAGTATAAGGGTGCTTACATAAAGAAACGGGTTTCCGGTACAGACAAATCTGTACTGGTCGGTACCGATCGGTGCAGGTATAATATTTCTATGTTATCTTATGCGGTCACATATAAAGAAACAGGTTAAAACTTGTCGGTACAGACTACCTGTACCGAGCCATACGGGTTTAAGCGTTTGCCGGTTTAGGGTGTATATGTTTATGAAAATGGATGTGGATAACCAAGTTTTGATAGTTTTGTATTTGATAAACAACCTTTATGGGACAAAAGAAATAAGTTCCATAGCAACAGAAATGTCACCGATAAGTGTTGTAAAGAGATTCTTTTGGAAATGAAACAGGATGGTAAGTACCTATAATAAAAAATAGATTTATTTGCAAATTTAGTTTTTAATAAAAATTAGGTATAGTACAACAAGTGATTATGTCTGAAATATTGAACAAAATTACTTCTGACATTTGTCATTTGCATTTGAGTTTGACATTTAAATGTGGGCTCAGTCTTTGGTACTGCCATCTTCGCCGTACAAGATTTATAGAAGTCAAGTTTCTCTTAATACCCTCTTTTTCAATAATTATATTATGCAACAAACACATAGTTTTCACGATTTTTTCAGCTAGTTCAATAACAGTTTCAATGCATTTAGATAACAAATGCCACTTTGAATGTAATCTACCAAATGCACATTCCACCGTTTTTCTCGCTCGCTATAAGCGCAGCAGACTTTCTTCGGGTGAAATGGGTTAAACATGCCAGTTACACAATCTTTTATCTCAGCGATGTTCTATTTTACTTGATATGTAGTTAAATGTTTCTCGTGCCATTCTGGTATAATCATAAAACTTGTGTTCATCAAACTTTTATAAATAAATGATAATATGACGCATATTTTTTTCTTTTCCTGTTAGTATTACAGACACTAACTGTTCTTTTCTTTCTACATTTAAAATAAACACTTAGCAGAAGTAATAAAATCATTGTCTGATGAACTGGAGGCCATCGTTGTCAATAAGGCCAGGTTTACCTGTTTCTTTATGTAGGTTAACCCTGCACCGATCGGTACCGACCAGCACAGATTTGTCTGTACCGGAAACCTGTTTCTTTATGTAAGCACCCTAAAGTTCACTGTAGGCGCCGTGCGTGAGAGATTCTGATAAGTCATTCTACGAGTGTAGTCATTCTACTAGTGCTAAGATAGTGTCGTGGTTCTATTCGTAATGGTGGTTCTTATTGTGCAGGCAAGGAGGATGGTGTTTCTGAGAGGCTGCCCTGTGTTACCCTGACATGTGTAGTGTTGCTGATGGTTTGCATACTTTGATGGTATCATGTATTACGAACCTCTCGTTACATTAGTGTGTTATTGTGGTGGGGACGTTTAACGGTGTGGTCTAACTGTAATTGCTCTATACTGAATGTATAGTGCGTTAGCTGTCTTGTTACTAATAATATAATGATTAAGCGCATTAGCAAGAGAGCAAGTTGAACATCCGCTCTCATACTTTTATTATTTTTAACAATTAACGCTATTCTGATATATTTCCGAGATCAGAAAGTGGGATCTCCTGCTCAATCTCCGATATGTGTGTATATATATTTATATAAATAGACATCTTGTGACGGATTTTCATAATCGCTGTAAAAATTCAGACAACGCCATCGATGAGTGTCTCACTATTTTATAAATATATCAGAAGCACCGAACATTATCGTTAGTTTAAGTAATCTAAATTACCAAAATATATTATACTTTTAATACACAAACTGTCTCAATCTATAGCTATTAGTGAAAGTTAGAGTTTTTTACGTGTCGCAGCCAGATGGCTAATTTTCCTTACATGCCAGCTTTCGTTTGAAGCTTCAAAAGCTTACTTAAACTTGAACTATAAGGATTGTCAGTTTAAGCCACCTGGGTAAACGAATTTATTTTTAGCCTTAAAACGAAGGAACGTGGTTCCAATAATCCAATAGATCCAATAGATTTTGCTATAACTTTTATAAGAAACTCTGTTTAAGATAAGAAATATTTCAATGGGCGGTTATCCGTTCAACGACACGCCACTGGTAAGGCGCCGACACAGCGCTGGTGCAGGGGCTTTGTTTTTCTACTGCACTGTTGCCGGTACCGGTCTACACTCGGTTTTGGGCGGTACTAACACAGATTTCAGTTCTACAATACGTAAAAAAGGTCTCCCCAAGTCGTCGTATTCATTTGTTATATCTCTTACACTTGAGACGTAAATATAATAGAACAAATTATACTCTATTTTAAAAGTTGAAAATGGACTCCAAACATATTTCAACTACTTCGAGAACGAGGAGACATTTCACCATTTCACAAGTCAATTATGAATCTCAATCTCAACGCGTCTCTTCTACCTCGGCCTGTGTACACGCACACACGCTCACGACTACAATACTTACACAGTACTCATGCAGTTTTTCCGGCTGGCACCAAGCGAGCACACATTCCACCTGATAGTAAGTGGATGCTGTGGCATATAGACATCTACATCAATCCTCGATTAAGATTCAAAATGAAAATGAATTGTCACCTCTGAAGTGAGAAGAACTAATATGGAATGCGTCGTTTCCAATAAAAGGGTTCTCCGGTTTTCAACACTCACCATACAAAACACAGCAGTATTAAGCTGCGTTTTTACGCTGGTATTATATTGTGTGACCCTAACACGGTCAAGCCGACCCATTCGTGCTAAAACCATAATATAGCTTTAGTGTAGCTCTATCACGGTTTTCTTCCAACAATCTCAAGAATTTCTGGAATTTTAGGTCGTTATTCTAAAAACAGCTTTGCAATTAACAATTTTCCATTACATTGTAAGAAAATTCAAAAGACCAGTCATAAAACAATGGAACTGAATTTTTAAGATCACTTCCTTTTAGAAAAAACTGGGCACTTAACGTGCGTTTATCGATGATACTGACCAGTGAGACTGACTAGTAATTAGTGTAAATTTTACTCGACAATATAATTTTTTGTTTTTAAACGTAGATCCTTATGAAATTTAAAAAATCTAAATATTTTTCGCCCTTTTTGTTCAATTAGGTTTTAGTTGACAACAGCATGGCGTACTATTTCTTGCAAGATATCCCTCTTATAACCTTAATAAGCCTTTATTAGGGTGTTACCACACCAATCAATCAATCTTCGATCGATGATACAATGGATTAGTCGAAGTCGATCGAGTAATCCATAACCCCAATCAGTAACACCCCGCCTGCAGCTGTAATGGAAGAACTGAAGCTACGTTTTAGTAGATCTGAGGTCAGTGTTGCAAACATTACAACAGATTTGAATTTTGAACTATCAGCAGGAATTAATAAACTTCTTTTTAAAAATTAGTAACTTTGTAGCCACGACCCGTGCATAAAATCAAGATGATTACTTATACAGTTCAGAGCTCGCGACAGTCATTATTTTAAAGTTACCGAGTATCTTAAGAAGAAGATGGACTGATTATGTATATAAAAAAAGTATTATATGGCCATTCGAAGCTAAAATTAATGGCTACGTTCTGAAACATGAGGCTGAAGTGATGTCTTTTCTGGGATTATCATTGCCGCATGAACATAGGAAAAAAAGTGAAGACATAAGAAGGCAAACGAAATATGAAAAAAATATTTGTGAAATGTTCCATATTTACAACTACAGAAATGAACGATAAGCGTTGGAAATATTGCTGTAAATATTGTATTATTCAAATCTAAATATTTTTTGGCGCCTTCTCAGGACAAAATTCTTTGACAGAGTTATTATTCGACTGACGCTTAACATTTAAAGATATTTTTGATATATGGGTAGTTCTACAAACTAAGGAATTTTTGGCGGCTCAGCTAAAATATGATAAAAAAATTGTTAACAACTATTTTTTTTGGATGGAATTCTATTAATTACATTTGTTTCTAGATGGTCACTAAAAATAATTAAGATTCACAATTCTTTTCTGAACAAAATTACTGTTCAAACTGCCGAATTCTCAGGATCCTGCAGTGTCCCTCGTACAAATTTTAATTCAAAGTGCGTCGTGATACATTTATTTCTACATTAGGGTCTTAAAAGAATCCCAAATGAATAAGTTTACTATTTTTCCTGGCTAGGTAGAACAATTACTATAGTATTTCCTTATAAAAATATTGAATAAATCTTGTTTACATTTTGTCCCCACGATTTTATATCAGTATCCTGTTCGCTGTTGAATTAGCAAATATTCACTAGACTATTTGCCGTGCGTCTTTACCGTTACGCTGAGTCGATAGTACCTACGAAAGAGACAAATAATGTCATCTATCTATTTGCACCTAGCACGTTGTTTAGTGAGTCGAGTGCGTTCAGCGAGTGAAGTGGTGTCATAATCAGTGGAGTTCACAGAATCCTGGTAAGATTTTTATTTACGAAATAAATAATGCATATGACTAATTTTAGCGTGTTGATATGTAAGATGCTAGCGCGTAGGCCTAGTTTAGGTTATTTTTTTTAAGTTATAAATTGGTGTGTTTATTTTAATTTTAGACAGAAATTATCAGGAACCTGGCCTCAGGATCCTGTCCAATTGGTACCCAGGATACTGAGAACCATCCAGGATCCTGAGCAGATCATATTAAAAATATTGTTTCTGTGCAATAATAGTATTTTTTTTACACATAAACATTAAACTACAAATAAATAATTTAATAAATAAATTGTACTTACTCTCGTAATATGTTTATATACAGTTATTTAGTTTTGGTGGTGGTCTAAGTAAAATTATTCTTATAATTGTTTCGAAACGTCGGATTAAAAGTATAAAATAAACAAACATTTAATCGATCTTACAAATATTATATTTGAGTATTATATTTTGTTACATAGGAAAAATGGCGCCAAAAAAGAAACAAACAAAAGAAGAAATATTAGAAAAGAAAAGGATAGCTGAAAAAATTAGATATGAAAAAATTAAGAACGACCCTCCGAGATTAGCGGCTGAAAAAGAAAAAAGAAAGCAAAAGTATAAAAAGCTGCGAGAATCTGGCAAAAAAAAACTAGTTTCTGAAATGTCGGCTCGTGAAAAAAGGCAAGCTCGCAGAAGTTGGAGGGAATACTCAGAAAAATCCTACAAAAAGAAAAAGTTACTAACTAATGTGATGAACCACTTTGTTAGAGAAAATACTCCGTCTAGTTTAGATGATGAACCTGTAGGTCCTGAGTTCCGTGGTCATGAACAACCTCAGCAAGTAAATTTTGAGATAAATGTTCCTCAAACATTATCGTCGAAGCCAAATCCAAGATTGGAATCAGTACGAGAACGGTCACAGAAGCAGCGTCATAAGAGAAACCAGGAGATAAAACAAAAAAATGCGCTAATAGTAAAATTGAAACAAAAACTTAGCAAATATAAAAAGAGATGCCAGAGATTGAAAAAACAAAAGAAACAATTGGAGCTTACGCCTAAAACCACAATGACTAAACTTGCTGAAGATCCAGCGACACGGGTAGACGTTGTCAAAAAGGCTTTATCGTCTCGACTCGTCAAGAGAAGAAAGTTGCAAACAAATTACTTTTGGGCCAGATTGTGAATGCAAATAAGGCTTGGAAGTTGAAAAACAAGGTTATAACTTATAAAAAGATGTGGAGTCAAGAAAAGCAAAAAAAGGCTGCAATAAAACAAAAAAGATGCTTAAAAAAGATAGTTCAAACATTTTTGGAAGACGACAAGTACAGTAGACTGTGTGCAGGCAAGAAAGAATTTATAAGAAATAAAGCAACTAAACAAAAAGTACAAAGACGCTACAGGTTAGACACATTAAAAAATCTCCATAAAGAATATTTGAAGGCAGGTAATGTCACTATGAGCTACTCCATGTTTGCGAGGCTAACACCCGTCTGGATAGTCGCTCCAAAATTATCAAACAGAGATACATGTTTGTGTACTGTTCACGCAAATTTCCAACATATTGTGACTGCTCTTTATAATGCAAAAATTATAAAAGTTCCAACATATCAAAATCTATTAAACGCAGTTTGCTGTAACAGATTCCATGAACAATGTCTGGAAAGAAAATGTGAAGCTTGCACTAGAAAAAGTGTTCCTATGATCGATTTTAATGCAGACATGCCGATTAGTTACAATCACTGGATAGCATCAAAGGAAATCATAATAGACATAAAAACTAAGAAAGAAAGACAAGTGGTAAAACAAAAAAGGGAAAGTGTCTCCACCACAGCTCAAGAACTTGTTTTGAAATTGAAGACGGATTTGAATACAATTTTTCAGCATGAAAGGAACATTGTTCACCAGTACCAAGTAATATCGGAAAAGAAGAAGTACTTAACTGAACAAGAAGCCATAGTGCATATGGACTTTTCAGAAAATTTTAGTACGAAATATAACGAAGAAATCCAATCTTTTCATTTTGGGGGATCTCGTACGCAGCTCTCACTTCACACAGTAGTTATGTATTTGAAGGGATCTACAAGATCGTATTGCACTGTATCAACGGATTTGAGTCACAATGTTTATGCTATTTGGGCCCACTTAAAACCAGTACTGGAAGAATTACCATATCAAATAGAAACCATCCATTTTTTGAGTGACGGTCCAGTAACACAATATCGTAACAAAATAATGTTTTTCACGCTAGCATCTAAAATGACATATCTGTGCCCTGGACTTGTAAATTGGACTTGGAATTACCACGAAGCAGGCCATGGTAAAGGAGCACCAGATGGTGTAGGCGCTGTATGTAAAAGAGCTGCCAATGATGTCGTAGCATGTGGAGGTGATGTTACTAACCTAACTGAGTTCTGCGGAGTCATTCAAAATCGCTGCCCTGGTGTGACACTTTTTATCGTCACTAAAAGTGAAATTGAAGATATGGAAAAGCTGATTTCTAGCGATCAACAGAATTTAATACCTTTTAAGGGGACACTCAAAGTCCATCAAGTACAGGGCAGTGCTTTCATGCCAAGAAAGCTACAATTGAAATCCCTCAGTTGTTTTTGTGATGAGGGTATTATGTGTAAACATTACCGGATGGGTTTACTAGAATATTCTGCAGGATCACGACAAATATTTAAAGACGTCTACGAAAGTGAGACGGAATTAAAAGATCAGCCAGATGATATGAGCGTTGCAAGCGATCTTACTTTGAATTTGGAAAATCCAGAAGTTTTAGCCACCATGCCTGATTTGCAAATTGACCCGACTACTCTCTTCCCAGACCTATCACAGGAGCCGTTAATAGAAAAAGGAAATCAAAGAAAAGTTAAAACCCAAGAAATAAAAGTTGATACTGTCACCGAACACCCAAAAAAGGGAAAAGAAATGATATCAAGGAAAGACAAAGTTAAAAAAGCGGCTAAATACAAAAAACAAGACTCAAGACAGAAAAAGAAATTTAATTCTAGAAAACAAACAGATAAAGAAAATGAATCAAAAAAAGCACAGACAAATAAATACGAGTTCAGTGACTGCGAGTGCCTTATATGTGGTGTTCTCTACAGTGAAGATACGTCAGAAAATGACTGGGTCCAGTGTCTAATATGTAATAATTGGGCACAAGATGGATGTATTAAAGGTGAATCTACATTATTTACATGCCCTGGGTGTTTAGCTGATTGTGATGACAAAAAATAGTTTAAAAGAATTGAAACGAGACTGTCAAAATTATTATTTTTGTTACTAGATTTAAGTAAATTACTAGATTGAAGTGTCGTTTAGTCACAATTTGTTACAAAAACTTCGTATTGTTACCTTTAAGAGATATTTTATTATTGAGAGAGAGATTATTATTATCCTTATGTTCAATAATCATTTGATGATTAATGTTCCTGTTGAAGGCTGTTCTAGGTATAGAATTAGTATTTAAGCTACTTTTTGTTATTATAAAAGATACTTTGATTATTACAAAATAATGTTAAGAGGCAAATTTTTAAAATTTGTGACATAAATTATTGATCTCGATTGATTTTTGTTGTTTTCCTCAGCTTCCTGGTGACACTTTCAGTTTCCTGTGGCTCGATTTTTTTTAAATGGCTATAAATCAAAAAATATTAATTATTTTGACTGTTCCATTTAGGATAAGCTAAAAGACACTGTACTCTATTTATTAGACTGAATTCCGCCACCAGAATGTATAAAAAATGTCGGGCCGAAATCAGGCTCGAATTCTTCCTTAGTTTGTAGAACTACCCATATAGACACTACCATTCCTTCTCCATTAATTATATGTATGAAAGTCTGCCATTTTTCTTTATACAGTTGTTATTATTGCTATTTTTGTAATTATACATTTAAGTATTGGTTAGTTGTGTTCTAAGTTATCTAAATTAACTTTGCTACACATAACCTCTTTTGTCTTATTATCTAATTTAAATTACTATGAACTGATTTCAAATCAATTGTAAAATTAATTTGCTGCTCAATAGAAGCAGCTGTCAAGGCAGCCAAAAATTTAGCTTAGCTAGATGATTTAGACTAGTCATTTTTACTGCACTCCTACAATATGGGTATCAAATAAATGCAAAAGCACTGGCTTGACTGGCAAAGGCTTGCTGAGAATAACTCGAAAAATAAAATGGCGTCACTCTAAATCCAATATGGCGGACTTCTAAAAATGTTGGACTAAGTTTTTTATGCTTTCCTACAATATGGGTGTCAAGTGAAATGACTTGCTGAGAATATTAAATTGAGTTAAAAAAAATTGTTAAAATAATTAAAAGTTTTACAACATATATCACCTAATAACGTCGTTACACAATTTATAGGATATAAAACCTTGTCGGGGGATTTACCTGTGTAGATAAACAATTAAATTAAATTACTTTATCTGATTGATTTAAATTTTTTAAATTTTCTAACTTAGTAAATACGAGTACTTAAATCTCACGACAAACTTTTGTATCATATATATTGTGTAATGACGTGAAATTGAAAGTAAAAATTTTAAAGGAAAAATTCATTTTATTCTTTTTAGCGCATTCAAATGAATGCTTGTTTTTGAAAAGTTTTTTTTTCTCTCTTTTAGTATTCTATGAATGATGAAATAGATTCATGGTTATCACTTAATAATTTACTACTATTAGTAATAGATGCAATTAAATGATAAACATTATCATGAGAATACATAATTCATTCCTATTGATAAACATTCTCATAAAATTAAACTTCAAATTTCTAATTAGTAACAACGAAATAATATATTAAAGTTTTGCTGTGCGTGAATGATTTAATACCACTGCTTTTAAGAGAAATCGACCCGTTCTATTCCGCTTACCTTCTGAATTTAAAGGTAAAGAAAGACTAACATGTGCACATTACAATTTTGTAAAGTAATTTTATTCATTTATTTTGTTTCCTTTTTCGTATTTTTATGTAATAAAAAATAAATTGTGGTAATATTTTGTAATCTAAGATATACCTTTTGAAGTTTCACATTAATCATTCCGCAATAAATTTGTGCAAGCGTACTCACACGATAAAAAAAAACAATGATATAAACCCAAAGAATTATTAAGTAATATTTCATCACAACATGTATAGATCTTCACTAATTTAAGTATAAATATTTCAAACAAAACAAAACATAAAAAATAACCGGAATAAATTCTTTTACTTGACAGTGTGACCTTACTGTAAGGGTGTGGATGATTGAAATTCACGTTAGTTAGTACAAATAATCTGTAAAAATACTCAATTTATCTAAATTTTACATTTTTTATTTTATTTTTAGTTATGTATAAATTATATGAACCATGAATTGAACAAGTCTAATTTTATATAATTTCTGCGAATCACACTGCGGCAAAGTTGCGAGTAAGTTTAGAAAATGCAGGCTTGTAGAGCGGTTGTAAAGAGTCAATGAGAAACATTTGAAAATGAAATGGCTTCCGCTACAAAAAAAAAGATAAATGCAAAATAATTATTTAGAGACAAAATATAACATTTTTACAGAAATTCAAAATATAACCAATTGGGACAACTTTATATTCATTGATGAAAAATGGCTAAACGCCACCCACCATGTGCATGTGCATTGTCCATGTGTCACAGACATGGACAGATGATATGTGCACATGATGGATCTGCCGGAAAAAGATTTGTAGAAATAACATTAGGATAATACACAAGGGATAAGTAGGTCAAAGTGATGTAAAAATAAATAAAATTGTTATGGACGACTATGAAATTGATATTCATATTGAATGCATTATAGAAAATAAAGTAATAATTAATGTAAACACAATGATAATGACTGTGTTAAATACTTTCACTACAATTAGTTGAGCTGTCGTCTCAACTAGTTGTAGTGAAAGTATTTAAATTAATTTTTAAACTTGTTTAATCTTTAATTTTTATAATATGTGTTTTATCTTACAAAATTAGCAGTAAGCAATAAATTAGAAGAAGCTGGTAGTTTTTAATAAACTTTAAATGATAACCAATTCTTAAGACTCTATGTCGATTACTCTTAAGAATCGCATATTGTAGGTACCAATTTTTCATTTGAAATGCCTAGTCCAATAAATGTGATAGCTGTCAAATGGTATTTGTTAAATTTGGTAGAATATAGTCTGGGACTTTTCCTTATCATTCTCATGTTTATGTACGACTCGTAACAAAAAAATGTGCCAAGTGTGTAAAAGGCGACTAATGAGATATTAAGTTTGCTACAGTATGGCGATGAGTTACTTTTACGATATAATTAATTTCACACATAAAAAATTGATATAAAGCAGTCACTTTAAAGCCAATATGCTGCTATATTATGGTAGTAGCAAGAATGGATCGGCCCGAGCAGGGTAAGACCACGCTCTCACAGAATACTAGCGTAAAATAACGGCTCAATGCAGCTTGGTTTCGTATGGCGGCGTATATAACCGGAGACCATTTTACTAGCAACGACGCATTCCATCTTAGACCTCAGGGGTAACAACGCTTTTTAAATTGTTAATCGAGGATGAATGTATATGTGTATGGGTCACAGCACTTACTCACTGTCTGACTGTCTGCTCGTTTGTCATCATTATTCTCTTTTTCTGCTCAAGAGCCGGCATTTTGTTTTAGTTTGAAGGGTACAGAGAATCAATATAAAATATATGATGTCACGTAGATGTTGAGGCTCTCCATATATATATATATAGTCACTTTGTTTGTTGCAGCTTGTTCCATTGTTGGTAAAAAAGAATACCAATGGAACAAGCCATAATAAACAAAACAGCGCAATGTATCCATTTTCTTGAAGGAAATGAAGTCTTATAAACCAAAAAGGAATCAAATTTCAATAACCAATAAAAAGTAATTGAACCTGTATTTCATAAGATTAAAAATAAAAGTAGTGTCCAAATGAACGCTTCGTCAGTCAAATCCCTCAGTACATAAAATTCACACGTTTTAATTTCAATAAACGTAAACATTGTGATAGTACGCAGTGCTGTAAAACATGTACGCTTAAAATCTCTGGTAATTTTAGGTAAGAATTGTTTTTGAAGAAAAATTATAACTATTTATTTAAAAAGAAAATTAAACTTAATAGTACAACATAATATATTGGAACCGTCAATACTCAAAAGTTGGACGCCTTATTGTTTATAGTACTCAAGCAACCCGAGTTGGATCACAGCAACTAATATTTACTACATTATACAGCCTGCTGCAGAAATAATACTCAACTTATCATGCACCTGGTTAAAGAAAAACGCAATTATATTTTGATTATTAATTGAGAATAGACGTAGGTATATACACCACAACAGCAAACTAATAAGAACTATGTATAGCTTATTTATAACTAGGTTGACTATGTCATAAATACGAGTGTTCTACGATTATGTGCCCTTACTTGTTTTAAAGGTCACACACTTACTTTCACCTCACCAACACTATATACAGTACACATGATATCGATGAGGGTTAACTTTTAACATAAATTATTCATTAAAATTGCTGTATACAAAAAAACATCTTATAGTTTTTGCCGCACAAAATATTAATCTGTAAAGGCTTATAACCACCCGTATGTAGAAATGGCCGCTACTAATATAATATACTTAAAACATTAAAATTCTATTGCTTCTTAGCTGTAAAAGTGACTAATAATTAACAATTTTATTAGCTATTGAGTGAATACCAATTTAACCTTACTGTATTATTATATGTTTTCATGCATTTTCCGATTATTTTTTCTTTATCCTAATGAAGATAACAATAAATAAAATAGAGAACATTTTGTCACATATGATTAAAAGATACCTGCGTTGTTTCTTACTAAAGTACGTGCACGTGAAGAAGGCTATGAATGGAATTTTGGGTCCCAAAGAAAACTATACATTATAAAAGATACGAGATAGACTGCAACCACTAGCTGAAGTGTTAATAGCTGATGCTTATCTTTGTTTTCGAAAGGCGCTTGCTTAAAACTTTTTGAAAGTTTAAAAAGAAACAATTTTCTGTTGTACAAGAATGTAAACGTGTCTCTGATAGCAATATCTATACAATTTACGTACTCATTAGGTAACGTGTATTTTATAAATGGGGAAGTATATGTACCTCTATAATAGATGAAGTCGCGGGTAATCTGTTTTTTATACACATTATAAACTCTTATAAATAATATATAATTATGTTTTTCATTACAGCCTATCCAAAAGTCCAGAAAGATATACTTATTAGTTTTTATATTAAATTGTTAAGAGTTTTAAAGTAAAAACAACTAGCTTTAAAGATAAAACTCAAATTCTTCTAACTATTATTATAATTGCATCCTTAAGATTTTTTTCTATTGCAGGCGATATCGAAGGATAAAGGATAATCGATAAAAAGGTTTAGGGTGTATGATTTATCTCATGATATCTCTCAATGTAGATGATATTACTAATCTTCTTATAGATAATTTATTTGATAGTCTATGTAAGTTACTAAATTTTATTTATTGTGATATCAAATCTGGGGGTACGGCAGTGCCCCCGCCAAGTCGAGCATATATTTTACTTTACAACATAATTCATGAACAGGGTCTGCGAAAAGAGATTGCAGATGTAACATGCTGAATATGTTGAGGATATTTTAGACACGTTTTAGCTGAGTAAATTGTTAAATTTCACCAATTAGATTTAACTTGTTCCACTTTAGCTACTTTGATGAATGGTAAAGCGAAATGATCATTCTATTTTTTAAGAGCTTTATACCTCGAGCAATCATAGCCCGCTACAATCCTACACGACCGGAGAGAGATCAGGTGCATGAGCAACTGATTTACTAAATTTCCGAGACAGGTGAAACACCACCAACTTCCTGAATCCAGGCTGCTACTAAGGATTTCCTCATTAAAAACCGAACAAATGACTTTGTCGACCGAGGATTTAAGCCAGTGACCTCATGATCAGCAGTTGCGCATCGACCAATAGTCCAACGAGATATCCTGATATAAATAAAGCAAATGTGATATAACGTATATACGAGCATGTTAGTGTTGTCTACCAAGAGTCTTACTAGAAATTTTATTAAATAATAAGGTTTTAGATAAATGAGTAAGATCGACTGATAGACGTTATATTATATATAATATGACAATTAGTGCATTATTGCAATTAATTGTAGCAAGAACTATACTGAAATTTAGAATACCATTCAATTTCGTTCATGACACCATTACATCATTAGCGTTTTAAGTCCATTGCGTGCAATTTACAAAAATCCTAGAGACAAACTAGACCGTCGGGTTGATGGGCACAAAGCCGTTGCCAAAACGATCTACGGTGATATAATCATCTCATTTACGTCAGCCCTAAATATCCTAAATCGGCTATGAGGGGCAGGGTTAAAGTTGCTATACGTCTGGTATTGCGTTTACTAATCACTCTGCCAAAGGTGAAGATTGAAACAAATCCTCCTTTCAACGGAGGAAGTCCATTTCCAACAGTGGACTTTTAAGTGATGATGAGGCAGAAGAAATAAAAGCTTTTCTTATCTATTTATGACGCTTGCAGCAATATAATATTGTGTTCCGTTTTGATTAATAAGAAATTGAGTATAATACCGCATTTATAAAAGCCCTCATCAATTTTATTTGGTTACAGATATTTGTCAGGTGGAGTGACAACGGTTGTCCAACTTGTACATCGTGCTTTTATATAATAATATTACAAAAATTTGAATTGGGAATATGCTTAATGTACTTGATTTTCCACTTACCATGGCTAGGACTGCGGCAAAGTTATTTAAAACACAGTGTCACCATAAGTGAAAAGTGCAATTCAATTTTTTTTTTTTGGTTTCTAGTGTGTATAAATATCTCAGTGGTTAAAGAACTATTCTTTAATATATGTAGCGCAGTACTTCGGAACTTTGATAGCGTGATGTAGGCTTCGGCGCGTTTTGCTTGTGACGCGACGACAGTAACTATTAAGCCGGGTTTACATTTGTCTGACGTGTTTTGTCGAACCAGGCTCTGACGTAATGACTAGCTTTCACATCTATAAGTCGTATTCTGACGCCCTCTGATGATATTTTGAATCATTACAGTCGTATCTTCCGTAGAATTCATACGTTCCCAATGTTTTTCCGTAAATCATCCGACTCTGATCAGATAGGTTCTGACGCGTCACAACAAAACACTGGCGCATGCACATTTGTCTGATGTGTTGTCAGGCGGCCGCTCCCCCGCTTCCCCACCTTCACCGCTCTTGAATTAATTGGTGAGTTGTTAATTGAAGATCTACCCATTCATCACTTCAGGCTTATTTAAAGTATCTTAGCGAGCAATGAAAACGAAAAAAAAGGTTCAACTCTCTTCTAAAGCGGAGATTTATTTTGAACTGACTTAATTAATTTAATTTAATTTAATTCAATTAAATTTTCCCAAGCAATAGAAGTTTATTCTTTGAAACATCGGAATATTAAAAAATTAATGCTCTCTGTCTTCTTTTTTACGAACCGAATAAAATTATTAAAAAGTAAAGGAATATTCACTTAGGAATTTGTAATAATAATGGTATTTCATGTTTTTTAGTCTTAGAATACTTTAGAATACGATTACATTCTTTTAATATTAATAAATTACTATAAAAGAGATGCGGCTGTACAATACTAACTATCCTTACCCTCCTATGGAAGTCAATGGATGCAGGTGGCTCTAGACCGTGCTTTTTGGCATTCCTTGTTCTATGTTATTTCCTTGGCCTATGTTCAGCAGTGGTCTTATGAAGGGCTGTAATGATGAATATTTAATCCTTTCGCCAAGCAGAGGTCAGTTAAGAATGGATTTTAAGAAATTTCACACGCAAGGGTTGTGGGGGTGTTAATTAAAAAAAATCACATTTTCAAACTATAGCTCTTGTAGGTGGCCAGAATAACTTAGCCAGAATATTATTGTTGGCATGTTAAAAATACCAAAAACGGATTTTATAGGATTTCACCCACAAAGGGCAATGCGGGGGTGTTAAAAATATATTTGTTTTTTACTTTTAATGTCGCTTCTTGCCGTCTGTACGATTAGATCATTGAAGCTACGTAATAGATTTTGACGAATTTTCATCAATAGACAGAAAAATGTAATAGAAAGGTATAAGTGTATAATCTAATATATAAAGATTAATGTTTGTTTATTCGTATTTTATTCGCAGCCATATCATTTATCAGATTGCACTAAACACTGTGATGTTAATGCTTGCACTTTTGCAAAGGTTGTAGGCATAGTAGATTTACAGTAGGTGACGCAGGTATCATACCGAAAAATGTATTTTAAAGTTATATACCCAACTTCAATGAATATGTTATAAATCCTAATTAAGCAATAAGTCTTCCGAAGGAGTCACTTGTTGGACCCACTAGAAATTTTCGCGACTCTTAATGTTATTATATACAAAAAAAGATACCAATTTTAAAGATTTTATGACAATCTAAACGAAAACAAGAAATCGGAAAAAAAGAGTTATTTGATATTTATGTTCATGTCCTTGGGTTAGATAATGTAATATTAAAAAAAATTGTAGTAGAGATGTGCCAACTCGGAAGAAATTCGACTGGAGTTAATTTAAGTTGAAATTCACGTAACTCGAATAGTACTCGAGTTACGCAACATGAATTGGCGGAACGTAGCTGTGTCAATTTCTTACAAATTATTTTTATATTTTGTTCTTCCATTCAATTTTAATATTATTACTAAACTTAATAGGTATATAATTATATTTTATATATATTTTTCGTTTGCGTATGTGCGTACTTTATCAATTTATTAATATCACGTTATATATCAATAAGTTGCTCGAATTAATAAGTAGAGTATCACTAAATTGTAGGCAGATACTACATTAACCGTAAGATAAAGATGCGGCTTGAGCAGAATTTTGTGACTCGAGTCACTCGGGTTAATTTATCATGTCACCCCAATTGTACTCGAGTTTTCCAGTAATTCAAAATAACTATTTACGCGCTTTACATCATTTTTAATAGGTAACTTTATTAAGTGATATGTGACAATATGAAATAAAATACATTTTGTTTTATTTTCATGTCTGTAGTATTTCAAAAGCTGTACGAGTAAAATGCTTTTAACATATCTTAAAAACCGATTTCTTCACGATATTATTTTTCCAAACTTTTTTTTATAGGATAAGGGTGACAGCACACAGTCCACCTGATGGTAAGTGGTTGCTGCGGCCCATAGACATCTACATTTATCCTCTATTACAAATCAAAATGTAGATGCGTTGTCACCCGTGAGGACTAAGATGTAATGCCTCATTTCCAGTAAAAAGGGCCTCCGGCCACCTGCACTCACCAAGCGAAACGCAGAGGTAAACCTCTACTTCACGCTGGTATTCTGTGAGGTCATGGTACCATCCCGGTTCGAGCCGCCCCATCCGTGCGACAGCAAAAGTCGCCACGTGGCTCTACCACTGTTGAAAAATAAAGCCACACTGACGACTTTTGTGTTGTAGTTTCATTGTTATTACTCATACTTTAAAGAAACAACTATATTTCAATCACCATTTATATGAACAACAATGATAGTACAACCACGATATTATAAATCAAACTAAGTTCATATTTATTTATAGTAGAGGGGGCAAACGAGCATGCGGCTCACCTGATGGTAAGTGACTACCGCAGCCCATGAACAACCGCAACACCAGGGGAATCGCAGATGCATTGCCGTCTTTTAAAAAGGAGTAGGCTCTTTTCATGAAGGTCCCTAAGTCGTATCAATCCAGAAAAATCGCTGGTGGTAATCGATTCCACAAGGGAGTTGTGCGATGAAAAAAAACATCTTCTAAATCGCACAGTGGTGGACCGCCAATCATCCAGATGGTTTGGATGGTATCGCAAGTTTTGTCGCGATGTGGGATGATGAAATTGAGCGGCTGGAATCAGTCCGAACAATTCCTCAGAGCGCTCCCCGTGGTAAATGCAATAAAATACGCAAAGAGATGCAACATCCGATCAGAAAGAACTCGGTCATCGAAGATTCGAAACGCTCTGCGCTGGATGCGGTCAAGTGGAAGGAGCTGACACTGGGGTGCCCTGGCCCAGAGATAAGGACAGTATTCCATATGAGGCAGGATTTGCGCCTTGTAAAGTTGCAAGCGATGTGCCGGATATTTGTTTACAACATGCTAGATGCAGGTTTGAATTTGGATGTAACCTAAGACGTCACCCCCGACAACATAAACTACAAGTGAATCACAGTTACCGAGTCAACTCAACGCACCTTGTATATTTGTAGAGCAATAGATAGATGTTACTATCTAAAGGGTATGTGTAGGTAATATTATAAATGTACATATTATGCCTGCGTCATCTTGGCTTTAATCATATTACTTAAATGGTATTTGGGATGTATACACACAATCAATCAATACATATAAAAATAGTATTCATACCACATCTGTGCATAGACAGACACTATATTTTGCCGAAACTACAAAAGGATTATCCATCGATCTTAAAGTAACTATTAACCTTAATGTACCTACAACTTTCGTCGTCGATCATCGAACATCGATCTTAATGTACCTACAACTTTGTTTTATACTAATAATTATTCAACAGTGCACTATATTAACTTATAATACCAGTGAAAACTAATAGACGGTCGCATTTAGTTTGTTTTTGGGTTATACTAATATTCATAGTTTCATTAAGGTTAGCTAAAATTTGTGGAGGTCCATTCTCCATACAAAAATAAACTGTTTCCTTTAAAATGATTTAAAACGGTTTAAGGCCCTAAAATAAACGAGTTTACTTTTCAAAAGTCCGGCAACGTACCTGCAATTCGTAATGTTTCACATATTCGAGAGTAGTGGTCGACATTTCCTCCTCTTTTGTAGAAAAAATCGACTACCTAATATCACTTGAACGTTGAAGTTAAAATAAAAAATAAAAATAAAAATTGCGGTTATCAACACGTCTGTCAATCGTGTCAACTTTGCAAAATACCCCTCTATGATGCAATCTATGGGAGAAGCCTGGAGGTCTGGTTCATTATTTGACTTTCAAAAAGGTTATAATGAATAAATGAAGGAATGTCCATTCATACCAGTTTATGTAGAATAGTGGGTACTGCAATAGCACTTTAAAGCAATAATTCCAACTAAAAATTAGGTTTTGTTGTGTAGAAATATCACTTAAAACGAATTTTCTGCCTATGACAAAAAATAAATGTGAAAATTTTATAGCATTTTTAAATAAAACCAATAAAAAGGTAAATGCGTTGTATAACAATGAGTGTTATAATCACTGGCATTATAAGATTATAGTTATAAATTGGATTTGTTTACAGCATCTTAATATATAATGCTGCTGCGTTTTTAATAATAAAAAAATATTGGCCTAATCTGAATGGACTATTATAAAATTAAACGTTTATAAATATTTTTAGTACCAAAAATTTCCACATTTGACAATGTCTTTGCGCATCAAGAAAAGCTTATAGCATTTAAATTGTCTACCGCGCTCGAAAACAAGACATAATATTCAATTTCAGCTTTTGAGAGAAATAAATGGTGAACACACCTTCTTGCGTACAATTTGGCGGTTTCTTCGCAATAAAATTTGAATATTATGACGTTTTCCCTTTGGCGCAAAATATTATAAGGATAAATTTATATATTTCATGACATGCAAGGTCTAATAAAATGAATGAATTTTATTACTGTTTGCGATCACAATTTTCTGTATTTAATGAGAAGGCGGTTTACGTGCTAGTGAAGTTATTAATTTTACCTTTTTGAGTATATTAAAAAGTTACTATTTACTTAAATAATATTATATCCTTCATATTTCTTCTTAATGCGTGTATTATAAAGTTAAAAATGTAGAGTTTTAACATTTTTATACGTATGCTGGGCTCTTCTCTCATTTCTAGAAAGGTTATGGAGAAATAATACGCCGCCTTACCTCAGTACGTTTTGACGGACTTTATGCCCTCAAACCGACAGGTTAGCCCCATGATAAATCATCACTAAAATTGCAAATAACAGCTACATTGGTCCCAGTGTGAATAGAAACCGGGTCTTCTCGCCCCTGAAACATTAAGTCTCTATGAACTACGAACTTGTTGTTCGGTGTTTCAATTATTTTCAAGCTCCAACTAATTGGCTTACACCCTGAAATAGTAGGCATGCGAGCCAACTATGTACCACACATGCAAAAAGTCATCTACGATTAATAAAACGTATTAATCCAGTTCCATCTATGGTATTCAAACTACGATTATGTTAGTAAAAAGGTAAAGCTAAGTAACAGCTTTCATGGGGGGCCCGAGCGCCGCCTGTAGGCGGTTGTACGTGGGAATCGTGCGGTCCATAGCCCTGTATGGGGCCCCTGTGTGGGCGATGGACATGACGGCGAGCACTCTCGCCATTCTGCGCAAACCGCAGAGGGCGATGGCCGTCAGAGTCGTTCGCGGGTATCTCACGATTTCCTACGAGGCGGCTTGCGTCCTGGCCGGATCCCCGACCTGGGACCTAGAGGCGAAAGTACTTGCGTCATTATATCGATGGCGCGAGGAAGAGCGGGCACGGGGCTCGAGGACGGAGCAGCGGCAGATCGCGCTGCGTCGAGAGGAGCTCCGTCAGGTCTTAGTGGCGGAATGGCGGAAAAGGCTTCTGCGCCCTACCGCCGGCCAGTACTCGACGACTGGCTCGGTAGAAAGCACGGCTCCCTGTCGTTTAGGGTGACGCAGGTGCTGTCGGGGCACGGCTGCTTCGGCAAGTACCTGTACCGTATAGACAGGGAGCCGGACGCTCGGTGCCACCACTGCGTCCATTGCGGGGAGGACACGGTGCAACACACGCTCGCCGAGTGTGCATCTTGGGAGGAGCAGCGCCGTGTCCTCACAAATGAAGTAGGAGGCGATCTGTCGCTGCCGGCCTTAGTGCGGAGGATGGTCGGTAGTGTAGAGTCATGGGACGCGGTAGTTTCCTTCTGCGAGGACGTGATGTCGCAGAAGGAAACTGCGGAACGGGAGAGGGAGATCTCGACTTCCTTCCCCGGCCGCAGAAGGCGCACCGGGCGCAGGAGAAAGGCGGACAACGCCCTTTTCCGGCCCCCATGAATGGGTCCAGGGGCAAGGGACTTGGGGAAGCCCCCGCCAACCCTATTCGATGGATCCGAGGAGGTGGAGATTCGCGCGGGTGTCGGCGCGCACCTCTGGGGCGATACACGGGGTAGGTGAACTCACTACCCCGTGAAGGAGACGAGGCCCGGACAGACCGGGCCAGCATTAGTGTGGGGCTGCGGAAGAATTTGGATTCCCGCGGCCCCGCGCGCACATGCGAGGAGACACCGGGGTGGTTTTAGCCGGTAAGAGTCCGGCACGCCCCTTCGCCTTTCCCCAGGCGGAGATAGTCCATGAGGATTTCCTCCCGAAAAAAAAAGTAACAACTTACATAAGTCCTAATATAAATTACAGGATTCCGATATTCTTACTCCATAGTTTATTACATATTGTGAGAATCTAATTCAGCCTATTAAAGTTTACTGGCCTTTGCTTTTCAAAGAACATGATGTACTTATTACTCTGAACAACGGGCAAAGTTGTTCAGAGTAATAAGTACATCATGTTCACAGAAATCACTTACCATCAGGTGGATTGTGTGCTCATTTGTCAGCCTTTAAAAAAGTTACACATAATACGAAGGATTAATATTAATAAGATATAGATTAATAATTAAAATATATATACAATTTATAAAGGAACAGTAAAAAGGTGATTATGGCGTTAAAATTGAGGCGAACAATATAGCACCAACGGCGGCTGACTTAATTGGTTTTGGCTTACCATTGTAAGTGTGGGATTTGATATCACTATTTTTGGATGCATCCATCTGTCAATTAACAGAGTATGCCAAAATAATTGATATCCTGACGGGAATTTTGGAGGAAGAAATAAGAATGAACCAAAAAATAAACAATCAACGTTCAAAATTACTATAAGCAAATTCATTGCTATCGTTGGGCATCAAACTCGGGTTTATTATGACATTTAAGGCAAGTAGTTATGCCCTGAGCTATCACTTCTAAAAATACAATATTATGTGGTCATAATAAAACTTAACTATCGCTTCGAAGGGACAAAACATCTGGAACTGCGATCACCAAACCGTCCTCCGGCGAACCTGTCATCGGAAGGAATGAGCATCATTTTTGTCGTCGATGTCTAGCTTAAATGATTAGAACATCTTATATATTATCTAACAGGTAAATGAAAAGAACATTATGTACTGTTACAGAAAAAAAATATTTGAAAAAAATATACCCGTTGAGCATCATCTACCTGATTCCTGCTAGGGCAAAGACTTTTTCCGAACCAGTGGCCAAAATAAAAAATAAATCTTTCATTAAGAAATGTTTATAACCTACATTAAATACAAATTATTCTATTCTATTAAGTTACCTATTATGACTGTTTTGGCTGTTTTTGTAGTCTTGGGTCATTCAATCTACCCACGGGATGAAACCATTATCATGATCGTCATCTGTGAATTTTTAATGAATTAAAATTCAAGCCTGCATAATAAAGTGGTATTTATTTTGCATATGTACCTAATTAGCCGAAATATAGAATAAAATCAACATAACACGAAAAACCTCGTGAAAATATAACGACTTTGAGCAATGAAAGCAAGAAAATTAGGTTTGCATGTCATCTTCAAAAGAAGACATAATAGAACCCTTTATTTCCTACGTACAAATACCGCTGATATGGAATAAATTACGAAACACGTTTGGTTATGTGGAGGAACTCTAAATCTAAATATGTTAATAAATTGATGTTCGAAGACAGTCCTGAAAACAAATATTTCATGTATAAGCATATTATTGAAATTTTATTAAACGACATGACATTGACAAGTAAATATTAAATAGTAACAAAGTAAACAGTATGCCCAATATTTTTGACGTAATGATCAGTACTGGTATTTGACTTTTAAAATAATTACAAAATATTTTTTTTTATTTATGCTCTTTATTGCTAAATGATTTTAAGTGGCTGCTGAGGTCCGATAACACATACATGTACTCTTTACGATTACCAATTAAAGGCCTTTTATTATTTGCCAATAAATATGAAATGAATCATTAACAGCAAAAAAAATCCCACCAAAAGCACAATTTTGAAGAAGGAGCCAAATTCAGTAGATACGATCCTCAGGGATATCGGCTTCGTTGATAACAGAGTTGAGATCTGAACAAGCACCGGATTGCATATACTTTTTTTGTTATAAAACTAAAGCGTCAAATAAAATTACAGTCTACCTGTGTAATGATAAGTAGCTACTGCAGTCTGGGGACACCTGCATCCTACTTCAAACAAAGAAGGCTACAGACAGGTCATCTCTGAAGACTAAGATGTAATGTTTTACTGGCTATAATTATACTGGCTATATTTTTTTCTAAGGAACCAAAAGAAAAAAGTTCTTTTTTTTTAATTTGAAAATCATATATAGTCTTTCATCTTTACTCTGCTGATAACTAACAAAATCATCAGATATTTTATGAAAAGATGTGTCATATAATATGTGCATTTTATATACATCATAATCAATCTAATTTAAAATGTAAAATTTTGTACAACCGACTTCAATACTAACAGAAAAACAAAAACTATTAGTCAGACCTTGAAATATGGGACCACATGTGAAGCACCAGCTTTCAAATAAAAAAGAATGATCGAAATCGGTTCTTCCAGTAAAAAGTTATGAGCTAACACACATTAAAAAACATACAATCGAATTGAGTACCGGCTCCTTTTTGAAGTCGGTAGAAAATCATTATAATTTAATTTTATTTCTAGTATGGTAAGTAAATCTGATGTTAAGTAATGATTATTTATTTTATGTTTTTACCTGTTTTCATTACTGACTTTATAAGAGTTAGCAGATACTTTCGACCCTGCAAGGACTTTTCCGCTTTCATAATAAAAACATCAACAATTTCAGCAAATAAGACAGGCTATTAAGGTTTGAAATCCTATAAAAAATTTAACGGGATTATTCTGACTTAAGAAAATGCCTATTTTTCTGTTTGGTGCTACATTAAGCTACCCTCATACTTAAATTTTTTATTTTTTTACTTTGATTTTGTAACAAAACCGTTTTCTAAAATTGAAACAAAGTAGCATACCTGTAGTACACAAATATGGCAAGGCGAGTACTTATATTTAAAAACTTTCATCACATAAGAATCTTACTTTAAGATTAAAAAAGCATAATAGACTATTATATTAAAATAGAATTTGTGTCAACACTTAACAAAAATAACAATATTTTTACGCTATAGGTAGCCGATATTTATGAGGCTGAAACTGCAATTTTTTTTATAGAATAAGGGTGAAAAACGAGCACAAAGTCCACCTGATGGTAAGTCGTTTCTGTGGCCCATAGACATCTACATCTATCTTCGTTTGCGAATTAAAATGCAGATGCGTTGTCAGCCGTGAGGATTAAGATGGAATGCATCTTTTCCAGTAAAATGGGTCTCCGGTTCTCTCACTCACCATACGAAACACAGCAGCATTAAGCTGCTATTTTACGCTGGTATTCTGAGTGAGAGCATGGTCCTTCCCCGGTCGAGCCGACCGATTCGTGCTATACAACTATACCTAGTCAGGTCATAAGTATTGTAACACAGTAAAAACTTTTCTTTTAGAATGCTGGCCACAAAAAAGTTTATTGAATTCGAATCTCGAATTGTTCATGAAAATAAAACTGTATACTTTTTAGAATTTTACTCATTTTTAAATATGAAGTGGACGCTTAAAGAAGACCGTTTTGCAGTTATTACGTTACATCGTTGCGGTTACGCGCCAATTCAAATTTTTGACATACTGAAAAATTTGAATATAACCAAAAGATTCGTTTATCGTACCATCAAACGATACAATGAAGACTCTAGTGTAGATGACAGGTCAAGAAGTGGTTGCCCTCGGTCTGTTAGGACTCCAGCAGTGATAAAAGCTGTGAAGGCGCGAATTCAAAGAAATCCCAAACGTAAGCAGACACTGTTGGCCTTTCAGATGGGGTTAAGCAGAACCACGGTGAAAAGGGTGTTAAATGAAGACTTAGGGATTTGGGCATATCGAAGAAAAACAGGACATCGTTTGAATGCTCGTCTAATGGACCTGAGACTGAAGAGATGCCGCGCTTTGTTGAAGCGGTACGCGGGAAAAAAATATCGGGAAATTCTTTTTTCGGATGAAAAATTTTTACCGTAGAAGAGAGCTACAACAAACAAAATGATAGGGTTTACGCACACAGTAGTGAAGAAGCAAGCAACCGTATTCCGCGTGTACAACGAGGTCATTTTCCATCCTCGCTCATGGTATGGTTGGGAGTTTCTTATTGGGGCTTAACAGAGGTACATTTTGTGAGAAAGGTGTAAAAACGAATGCAGTTGTGTATCAAAATACAGTCCTGTCGAACCTTGTAGAACCTGTTTCTCATACCATGTTCAATAACAGGCACTGGGTATTCCAACAAGATTCGGCGCCAGCTCATAGAGCGAAGAGCACACAAGACTGGCTGGCGGTGCGTGAAATCGACTTCATCCGGCACGAAGACTGGCCCTCCTCCAGTCGAGATTTGAATCCGTTAGATTACAAGATATAGCAACACTTGGAGGAAAAGGCATGCTCAAAGCCTCATCCCAATTTGGAGTCACTCAAGACATCCTTGATTAAGGCAGCCGCCGATATTGACATGGACCTCGTTCGTGCTGCGATAGACGACTGGCCGCGCAGATTGAAGGCCTGTATTCAAAATCACGGAGGTCATTTTGAATAAACTTTTGTGTCATAAGAATCTATGTTTTGTTAAGTTCATTTTGGTATATAAATGGTTACATAATGAATAAACTTGTTTCAATTATTTTATATTAAACATGTGACAGAATTTATGACCTCACTAGGTATCACTAATATAGCTGCAGTATAGCTCTACCACGTAAATCAATTGTAATTACAAAAGTAAATTATCACCTTTGCGTTATATTTCTTACACAATTGTTATATTATTTATAAAACTTTAATAATTGTTTTAAAGAAATTAATAACTATATCTACTTCAATTATCTACTATTATATGACAAAATAAATATAAAACTTGTGTTAATTCAAAACTTGCTTCCTTGACTTTAGTTATGAAAACAAACTTTTGGGATTTTACTTATGTTACGGCCTACGACTGCTCCCTTAAAGGATCAGATCCTCAGGGGCCCATGAGCTGAAGACTTCCCGAGCAGACGTAGGTCGGGCTCAATGTGGCCACGTGGAAATTTTCTGATGGAAACAAACGAGGGGAAATGTTACTACGATAAAGGCACTCACCTGCTCCAGGAGCGGAGACGATTCTCCGAGACCGGCCAGGCTGATGACAGTGTCGTGAGTGTAGGTGTAATTGTATGTGCGTGTATGTTGACGGGCCCTGATCTGGATGCCGCAATGCCGTCCGGGAGAAGGTATGCGCTGGTATCTTCGGAACTTTCCCCCTCTGGAGGCGCTCTTCCTGGTTTGTCACGAAATGGGACAGCTATACGTAGCACTTCAGAGGTAAATCACTAGTATGGTTGCACAATGAATTTAACGGAGTTATTAGTTCCTGATTAACGATAAGGATCTCGCAACGATCTACACGGTGGATACTTTCGCAACAAGTTAAGCGCGGAAAAACGTCAGTCTAGCTCGCAAGAAATTCTACACTAATTCTCGAAAAGTCCTATTCCGCCGCGTCAGGTGGCCGGGGGGGAGCGGGAGGTGACCTCGATATCGAGGCCAAGCGCGCGCGTTAAAATACGTTTCGAAGGTAAATAATAAAAATAAATATTCTTGCCTATACAAACCCCCGCCCCGGACATAAGGCGTTAGGTCCGCGAGTAGATTGGCAAACGGGACAAGGTCGCGACTGCACGTTGCAAGACCGAATCTCCGACTAAAACCTCGGCCACCCTAGGCACCCCATCCGCTCCATACGACAATTTAACAATGCGCCCACGGCGCCA
This sequence comes from Parnassius mnemosyne, assembly GCA_963668995.1. NCBI lineage: Eukaryota > Metazoa > Arthropoda > Insecta > Lepidoptera > Papilionidae > Parnassius > Parnassius mnemosyne. The sequence goes on from CAVLGL010000001.1 coordinate 56,681,831, forward strand.
ATACAAAGGTAGAGTGTTTGGTTCTTTAATCAACACGAGGTCTCCCACCCGAGGAGGCTCCGTCCTGTCAGAACCACTTAACGCGCTGCTGCAAAAGATGTAGGTACTCCAGGGACCATCGGCGCCAAAAGCTTTGAGTCATCTGTTGCAGCAGGGCAAACCTGCTAAGCCGTGAAGCGCTCGTTTCCCTGAAGGGGTACTCGGGCAGAGCGTTAAGAGGCTGGCCAATCAGGAAGTGTCCCGGGGTTAGAACCTCCAAATCATTCGGGTCGGAGGAGAGGGGACAGAGGGGCCGAGAGTTGAGTACCGCCTCAATTTTACAGAATACAGTGGCGAGCTCCTCAAATGTCAAAATAGCTTCACCAATAACGCGACGGAGATGCCTTTTTGCCACTTTAACCACCGCCCCAGTGGGGACACGCCGGAGGGTCGAATTTCCACTGGATGCCCCTTTTTGACATAGCATTGCCTAAATAGGTACGGTAGCTAGACAGAAACTCGACGACCTCCTTTAGATACCTATCCGTGCCCTTATAATTCGTTCCGCAATCCGACCGGATCAAGTCCGGCAACCCGCGCCGCGATACGAAACGGCCAAGCGTGGCCAAGAAGGCTTCCGTGCTGAGGGCGCTTACAAGTTCCAAGTGAACGGCTTTAGTGGAGAGGCACACGAAAACGCAAAGATAGGCCTTATGCGAACGGGCGTTACGAATGTTAGAGGACTTAACGAGGAAGGGGCCAGCAAAGTCGGTTCCGACTCCAGCAAATGGTCGGATGGCCCTGACGCGGTCGGGCGGCAAGTCACCCATGAGGGGCTGCGATATAGTGGCCTTCAGTTTATAACAGAATATGCAATTAAAGATGACGCTCCGGATGAGACGTCGGCCAGACAAAATCCAAAACTCCCGCTGTAAAATAGCCGAAAGAGCGTTGCACCCAGCGTGGGCATTTTTAACATGGTGGTGGGCTACCAGCAATCGGACCAGGGCGCCGTCCTTCGGGAGCAGCAACGGGTGTCGAGCCCCGTACGGCAGTTGAGAATTTTTCAAACGTCCGCCAACGCGCAGCATCCGCACGTTATCCAGAAAGAGGTTCAGGCGGGCCAGGGCGCCCTTGATAACGGAGCCACGCTTCAAGTTTTCAATGACGGGCTCAAATTGCTCCATTTGGACCATACGGGTCCAGTGCATCAAAGCTTCCCGGCGCTCGCTAGGGGACAAAACGCTATCAGAGAGTCGGTGGGATGGGTATCTCGAATTGCGGACAAAGCGGCGCAACCAAGCAGTAACTCCCAAGAGCTTATCGAGGGAGCTGTACCGTTCCAGAAGAGAGAGATCCCGAGTGGGCGTATCCTTGCCCACTCCGACTCGGGCTCGTAGGCCCGGCAATTCGGTAGGTTCGGAGTAATTGCCCCGGGGCCAGAATGACTGAGACCCAGATAACCAATCGGGACCCCACCACAGTGGGTGGTCAACCAGCGATGGGGCCTCACAGCCGCGAGAAGCGCAGTCCGTGGGATTCAACTCCCCTGGGACATGTCGCCAGTTGAGAAAAGTCTCAGAACTCTGGATTTGAGAAACGCGGTTCGCCACAAAGACCTCGAGATTGTGAGGTGCAGCTCGGAGCCAACAAAGTACGATCTCACTGTCCGACCATGCGTAGACGCCCATAATTTCGATTACAGGCTTCAAGAAAGAGTGAACGTGGTTGAGGAGTCGCGTGAGGAGAGCGGCACCGGACAGTTCCAATTTAGGGATAGTTAAGCGGGACCTAATGGGAGCAACCTTGCTTTTAGCGAGTACGAGATGGGCGGCAGTATGACCAGAGGAACTCACCGTCCGCAAATATACGACAGCAGCATAGCCCTTCGCTCCGCTCCGCCAATCGGCTCGTCCCAACCCAACCCGGACATCCAGAGCTTTTGAAGAAAGCACTTAGCTAAAAAGATGACCGGGGTGATCCACCCATTAGGGTCGAAGGTGCGGGCTACGGTGGACAGCACGAAGCGTTTGGTCCATGCTTTGGGCGGTGGGTCAAGTTTTACTCTATACGTAAAGGTATCCTGAACAGGCTGATATTGAATGCCCAGCACAGTCAACAAATTAGGATTCTCAGGGTGCTCGAACAGATGAGGGTCTTGCTGATCCTCTCCTGGGAGGTCGTTCAAAATATGAGGGGAGTTCGACAACCACTTGCGCAACTCATAGCCTCCAGACTTCAGGATGGCAATTAATTCGTCTCGCAAGACCAGAGCCTCCTCGACGGTGGAAGCGCCCGTACAAATGTCGTCCATGTAGACCGAAGTCTCCAAAATAGAAGCTCCCCGAGCGTATCTCAGGCGCTCTCTCTCCGCGAGTTCAAGGAGGGTTCGCATGGCGATATACGGGCTGGACCGGAGTCCATATGTGGTGGTGTTCAGCTCAAATACCTGTATAGGATCGCTGGGCTTCTCGCGCCACAATATCAGCTGATATCGGCGGTCATCACGATGAACCACTGATTGGCGAAACATCATCCGAATGTCCGCGACAAAAACCACTTGGTGTCGACGGAATTGGGTCAAGATGTCGGATATGTCCTTGATCAGTTTAGGACCCGAGTGAAGACACTGGTTCAGAGACACACCGTTTAATGTGGGGGCGGAACCGTCAAAAACTACCCGAATCTTACTCTCAGGGGTCCTCAAGACCGCATGGTGAGGGAGGAAGTAGTGCTCCTGTGAACGCCATTCGAAGTTGGACGGTGACATGTGACCCAGTGCCTGATACTCGCGCATGAACTCGACATATTTGTCGCGAAAGGCTAGGTCGCGCCGCATGCGGCGCTCCATGGAAAGCAACCTCTTCTCGGCCAGAGCACGAGATTGACCCAAAGAGGGGCGTGAGTCCAGAAAGGGTAAGCAAGTGACGAAACGACCGTCAACCCGCCGGCCGGTATTGTTCTGGTAGAACAACTCACACTCACGGTCCAGAGGGTCGACTCGAGCTGCAAGTGGTGGTTCCTCAATTTCCCAGAACCGCTGGACGGCGTCCGATAGAGACACGCCCACGACGGAGAGCGGGTCGGCCGTCGGAGGGGGAGGAGACCACATAACCGGTCCAAAAAAGCTGTGCCCAAATATCGTGGAAATGGCTGACAGGCCATCGGGCTACAGAGCTCGTATCTCACCTAACAAGAGGACACCCAACGTGTCGGCCCCCAGTAACAAATCTATAGGCCCAGGTTGGGCCCACCGAGGGTCTGCCGGTCTCAAAGCCGACGCACAGCGCACAGCGCTGTCATTTATACGAACGTTAGTGAGGAACCCTACAATGTCGTCGAGGACATTTACCTTGACTAAAATACGAAGGTGTTCGCTGTCAGGGCTGAACACCAACTCCGCTTGTCCCCTAGGATCAGAAGGCTCGGCACCTCCGATACCTACCATCGGACGTGATTCAGAGCTCCAGGGGAGCCCCAGTCTTCCCACCAACCGAGTAGAGGCCACACTACGTTGGGAACCCGAATCCAATAGAGCTCGAACCATTAAGCGGTCGCCGCTCGGGTTGTAAACCTTCACTGAGGCCGTCGGCAATAGAACAGTTTGACAAGTGGACTGCTGACGACTTATAGGCTCAGTGGAGGCGGCCATGGCGGGAGCTAGGGCAGCAGCCTCCTATCTGGGGCTGCCTCTGTTGGACCGGCACCCGAACCGGGGCCCCCGAGAGCGGCACTCCGACGGCGTCTCGATGACCCTTGACTGGAATTCCCCGAACGGGCCGACCTGGGGAAACTCGGGGATCCTCGGCTCCAAGGTCCGGGGCCGATACACCGTCTCTGGAACCCAGTAGTACCGGCACCGACCAAAGGGGGGCGGGCGGCGTTCCAGTCGCGGCCACTCAGCCAACGGGGGTGAGAACGGTCTAGCTGACCGCTGAGTGGCAGCGAATCCACTATCAACTCGCTGAGGGGGGGTGAAGACCCCCCCGCCCCTGGGGGCTGGGGGAACGACTCCCAGACCGATCGGGGAGGGACTCCCCTCAGAACGAGGGGCGCTGTGGTCCACCGGTGAGCGCCGGGCGTCGCCCGACAGTGGGCGTGGCTGGGCGCCCCCGCCCGTGGGAGTCGGGGGGCTGGCAGGGCCCTGAGAGGACGAGCCGCGCGCACCCAGGCACAATATAACGTGGTGGTTGCCCTGGCAGTGCGTGCAGGGCCGCTGGTGCGGGCAGTCTCGTTGTAAATGCCTCTCCAGGCACGAGAAGCACCAGTGGCGCTCCCTGGCGATGGTTCGCCTCGCCGTAGCCGGCTTGCGCAACAACTTCGGGCACGACGCCGCCCGGTGGTCGGATGCTCGACAATAGGAGCAGGGAGGCGCCTCCCGGGCCGCTAGGCCACTATAGGAGGGTACTGGGGGGCGCCCTCCCGCGGGGGCTCCGCTCGGCCTCAGGGGGGTGGGCGCCGCCTTGGCCGGCTGATTCCGCCTCTCCCTGGGCACCGATCGGGAGGCGGCCGGGGGGCCCTCGACGGCGCCTGCGGCGTTCTCCAGCTGCCTACACTGCTCCTCCAGGAACCGCAGCAGGTCCCTAAAGGGGGGCATGTACGAAGCGCCATCCCCTCCGTACCTCTCCTCAAAATGGAGCCGAAGGTCGAGGGGCAGGCGGGACAGCACTATATGAAGGAGCAGAAAAGACTACTCGTCCACAGGTAAATCCAGCCGCCGCAACGAGTTGCACGCTACGACGACTGGATTCACTATGTCCTCACGTAGTCTAGTCCGGTCCTTCAGCAGCGGGAGGTTCAGCAGCCTCCGAACATGATCGTCCGCAATCCGCCGGACGTTGGCGTACCTTCCAGCGAGGAGATCCCTGGCGTTTTGGTAGGCGTCGTCCGACAACTTAAGGTGGCCGACGACGCCCAGGGCCTCCCCCTCCAGGGATGCCAGGAGGTACCCCATTTTTTGGCAGGGGGTCAGGTCCCTCCGGGCGTCCACCAGGCTGTCAAACATGCCGACGAAGGTCAGCTACTCCGAGAGGACCCCGGAGAACCTTGGCAGGTCCAGCGTGGGGAGTCGTCCTAGCAGCTCTGGCTGAGTAGGCGGCTTCGGCGGGGACTCGAGAAGGCTACTCAGCCGAGCTTCGCGCTCCCTCCCGCGTCCTTGGCCCCCGCCTCGATCAGGTCGTCCGTTAGCGCGAGGAACTGCTCGTAGTCCGCGCGGCAGGAGTCCAGGACTCCCTTTTCCACCTACGAGTCCTCGAGCTCAGAGTAAGCCTCCTCCACGGCAGCCCTTCGAGCATCGACCTGCTCGAGCCTTTTCCTCAGATTATAGACCCTGTCCGGTCGGCCTATCAATGCGTGTGCGCTGGTGGCCCAGCGCAGCTCAGTCCGCAAGCAACGAATTAGTAGCTTATGTGACGGCATACTAAATACAATACAATAACGAATACTAATAACAAAATAAAAGAAATAACGAATACAGTACTACTAATACGATAATATCAATCAAACTACAAGTAAAATACGAAAAAACACAAATCAAATTAGCACGTAACAACCCTAGTACGGTCAAATCAAGTTAAATTCAAATTGCGCAAATACAATTACTACTCTTTAGTTCAATTACAAATTACAGTCTAAACGAAGATACTTCGAAATTCAGAAATCGATAAGTAATCCACTACAACTATCCGACAACGATAATTAACCGATTACGTAAAAATAACCATCTACCTACATGACGTATATCTCTAGAAAAACTCCCGCTTGCGCAACCTAGGGCGCGGTTTTTCAAACTACTTACTAACCAAAACAAAGGGCAAGCAACAAACAACAAAGGGAAATAATTCTATTATTACGTACAAAAAAAATATTTTTACGTATTACGGACGGGCGTGATTGTAGATACAAATTAAACCAACGCTCCCTGCCACCAGAAATCAACACTATGGTCGGGATCGACCGGGAATCGAACCCGGAACCGCGTTCTGCTACCAATTTGTTACGGCCTACGGCTGCTCCCTTAAAGGATCAGATCCTCAGGGGCCCATGAGCTGAAGACTTCCCGAGCAGACGTAGGTCGGGCTCAATGTGGCCACGTGGAAATTTTCTGATGGAAACAAACGAGGGGAAATGTTACTACGATAAAGGCACTCACCTGCTCCAGGAGCGGAGACGATTCTCCGAGACCGGCCCGGCTGATGACAGTGTCGTGAGTGTAGGTGTAATTGTATGTGCGTGTATGTTGACGGGCCCTGATCTGGATGCCGCAATGCCGTCCGGGAGAAGGTATGCGCTGGTATCTTCGGAACTTTCCCCCTCTGGAGGCGCTCTTCCTGGTTTGTCACGAAATGGGACAGCTACACGTAGCAGTTCAGAGGTAAATCACTAGTATGGTTGCACAATGAATTTAACGGAGTTATTAGTTCCTGATTAACGATAAGGATCTCGCAACGATCTACACGGTGGATACTTTCGCAACAAGTTAAGCGCGGAAAAACGTCAGTCTAGCTCGCAAGAAATTCTACACTAATTCTCGAAAAGTCCTATCCCGCCGCGTCAGGCGGCCGGGGGGGGGAGCGGGAAGTGACCTCGATATCGAGGACAAGCGCGCGCGTTAAAATACGTTTCGAAGGTAAATAATAAAAATAAATATTATTGCCTATACAACTTATTTTAAGAGAGATGTTTTTTCCGAGTTATTATGGCCATGAGGGCGAAAAAATAAGATATGTAACCAGTACTGAGAATCTCTCTCTCTTACCCGGCGTGCAAATTGGAATACTCCTTTATGCTTCGGGCTGGAGTTTGCGTATACGTCAGAGAGGATATCTGTTCTCGACACCTCGACAGACTTGAAGGTTCGGACCTATCCATTCTTTGGCTACGCGTAGACTACGACGATCATCTGCGCATCTATATGTGCGCAAAATGCGGATAAAAATCTATTTACATATGGAAACATATAAAATTAAAACAACATAAATATTATTTACAATACTTGCATATTATAAATAAATTATCCTAAATACTACTCATGTTTATTATAATGACACTAAAAATCTTCCTTTATTATAAATAACACATTATTTGTTTATCAAGTGTGTAATATTTAATGAGTAATTCCCATAGTTGTATCGTACCCAAAGGATACCTTCTTCCAGAGTGATCAGAATCAGGCCAAAACTGGTAAATTCTGCCACGACCTGTGGTCAGTTCCCGTAAACCACAGCGATATCGCAAAGCGATAAACACAAGTGATATCGCGAGTGATGCTCAAAATTGATGTCTGGGTGGTGGTCATGGAAACAAAAAACTACTCCTCATTGACGCAGTCGTTGACAAGGTGGTTAAATGCAACCCTTGGAGCCTCTCCGCCATCTGAATAGACTATAGGAAAATATTCGACTCAGTGCCTTGTACATGGCTAAAGAGGCTCCTGAAACTTTACAATGTTGAGTGTACAGCAAGGGACTTCCTTGGGCAGTGTACAGGGCAGTGGAGTACAATTTTTTGACATCTAGGCAAGTAGATGATGGATGTGGAAAACCGATTATGAATACGTAGGGATATCTTCTACGGTGATTGAGTCCCATATGGTTTTGCCTTTCTCTAAACCTTCTAAGTACCTTACTAGAAGATGCAAGTAGGAGCTTAGCGCTCCCAACAATTAACAACATAAGTGTGACATGTAGGTTTCACATGACTTTTGTTTTATCCATGTTCATCTTAAAAATTCTTCGTTGGGACACTATTGAGGTCATGAGCCTATGCTCATGACCTCAATAGTTAGATCCTTCAGCGATTTTGCTATAAGGATTTTATCGTCCGTAAATCAATGGTGAATGATGTGCTCGCCATTGATGTAAATACCGTATCTTTTGAGTCCAGTAGCTTGAAAACGTCTTCCAATGCTGTGATAAAGTGCTTAGGGGATATTACCTTACCCTGTCTTACACCCCACTGCGATTGGATAGGTTTTGTACTTTGGTAATGTACTCGGAAAGCCATCATAGCCCTACTGAATAAACCCTTCAGCACTTCGATATAATGACAGTCAACTTGGCACCGTTGAAGGGACTGTAGCACAAAAAACAAATTTCGACGGAATCAAAACCTTTCTTGTAGTCAACATACGCAAGGCAAAGTGGCAGATGGTACTCTACCTTCATCTGTAGAAATTGGCGAAGGTTGTGTATGTGGTCTATGGTAAAAAAGGTTCAAAATGTAATATAAGCCCATAGCTCTTTTATTTAACTTCTCAATATTTGAAAGAATCACCTACAATAGTCTTATAGAATTTTCCAATAAATATAGTATAATCATCATCATTACAGTCCTTCATAAGTCCACTGCTGAATAATCCCCTAAGAAATGCCACAAAGCACGGTCCTAAGCCACCTGCATCTATCGACTTCATGCATGTCTTACCAGGTCGTCACTCCATCTAGTGGTAGGTTGCCCTACACTTCACCTACAGGTACGAGGCTGCCACTCGATAACCTTTCTTCCCCATCGGTTGTCGGTTCTTCGAGCTATATGGCCGGCTCATTGCCACTTCAGCTCACTAATCCGTTGGGGCTAGGTCGGTTAATCTGGTTCTATTGCGGATATCCTCATTTATAAATTTATCATGCAGATAAACTCCAAACATCGAAGTTGGACTAACCGTCTCCCATAAATAACGTATACTGGGTTTTGGGGGAATGCATAGCTCTAGATATATCCTCATGCATTTCCTCCACCTCCTCATCGGGATGTGTCGAGGTTTGTGCGTATACCTGTATGACCTTTACCGAATACCCTTTGGTAATTCTAAGTATAAGGTACGCAACCCTTGTCGACACACTCACAATCTTTACAACGTTGTTAACGAGAGACTTGTGGACAATAAATCCGACACTTTCTTGGAACAGATGGTCGCCCTCCCGGTGATATAACAATTTGCCGGATTCGAGGATTACCGTGTCCTCCCTCTCTCTTTGGATCTCAGATAATCCTATAATATGCCAGCGTAACTTGTCTATCTCTTCTTTAAGCTCCACGATTTTTCGTCAGTCCTCAGGGTGCGTGAGTTGTATGTTGCCAGGTCGAGTCGTCTTAGGTGGCAACCGACCTCCACCTGAGATTCTTAGCACCCCCTGCTCCACCGTTACCATGGTTGCCACCTTAGCCGGGAACAGCAGGGCCGCCGGGGACTGGGGACCGTCTCTTCGTAACTTTCATCATGGGGGGATAATTTCCATAGTTGCCACGCTTGGCCAGCGGGTTGGCAACCGCAGTTTTTTGATTGTAATATTGCTGTTATCAGAATAATGCTGCTGCCCATCTCCTGCCTGTTCTCATTGTTGCCACTTACGACACCCTCCGGAAGATATGGGGTAGTGGATATTCTGAATCGCCACTTCACGGTTTACAAATATTACAATACAATACAATACAATACTCTTTATTGTACATCAAGAAAAGATAACAACATCAAAAATAAAAAATAAATAACAACTATTGAGGGAAATACAAAGGGCGGTCTTATTGCTACATAGCAATCTCTTCCAGACAACCCAGAAGAAGAAATAAATACAAAATAAGAAAAAGAACAATGGGTAGGGTGCACTAAAATAAAAAATAAAAATAATAAAAAATTAATAAAGACAAATAAAAATAAAATAAAGATACAAACTTATGCATTACAATTACAACATTCTTCAGGCAGATCAATGACCATAATTAAGCGGAGGAAGTGTGAGGGGTTAGAGAGACAAATAGTATTGTATTCCTTAATCGGTTTCTGAAACACATTTAAGGATTGAGCACTTCTAATTGACTGGGGTAAGGAGTTCCAAAGTCTTACTCCAAGAACAGAGAATGATTTGTCATAATAAGTCGAGGAGTGCACAGGAAATTGGAGGGAAAGATTTTCTTTGGATCGTAAGGAAAAATTATGACAGGAGCTGAGAAATCTAAAACGTTCTTTTAGATAGAAAGGACTAGCTATATTAAATAAGACGCAGTAGAGAGCATAAACTATATATTCTGACGAAGACGGATTGGGAGCCACTTGAGCTTAGTGCGGTATTCTGAAACATGGTCATATTTGCGAAGTCCAAATATGAACCGAATACAGAGATTTTGGAGGCGCTCAAGCTTGTTAAGTTGCTTCTCAGTGATATCAAGATAACAAATGTCAGCATAGTCGAGGATAGGGAGTAGTAAAGATTGTGCAAGCGTTATTTTGGTGGCAATGGGTAAAAAGTAATTAATCTTTCGGAGTGAAGCATAAGCTGCAAACATTTTACGGCTCACTGCATCAATTTGGGGAGCCCAAGATAGACTTGAATCCAAAAGGATACCTAAAGTTTTGACAACGTCATTATAAGGGATAGGAATTCCATTATATACAACGGGTTGTAGTTGACATTTTTTTATTTTGAAAATCATTCTTGAACTCCAAATGATTATGGCTTGGGATTTTAAAGGGTTCACTGTTAACCCATAAGAACGACTCCAGTCGAGAATACATGTCAGATCCTTATTGATACATTCCACTGCTTTGGGAAGATCTTCAATGGTTGTTTGTAAGTATATTTGGAGATCATCTGCATACAAGTGGCAGAGAGAAGATATTTGGTATGTAATCGTATTAATAAAGATTGCGAATAAAAGAGGAGATAAGACGCCACCTTGTGGAACGCCAGCTACTGTATCAAGCCACGAAGAAAGTCTATCTTGGACACGAATACGTTGCCGGCGCCCATACAAATAACTATGAAACCAGGAAATGCAGTCGGACATATGTTAAGAGAACGCAGGATCCCTAACAGGATGTCATGATCAACAGTATTAAAGGCATTGCCGAAATCCAGCAACACCAATAATGTGACTTGATGATTTTCCATACCGTGGCGAATGTCCTCCGTGATTTTCAATAACGCCGTAGTCGTACTATGAACAGATCTAAAACCAGATTGGAAAGGGTTGAGGATGTTATTTCTTAAACAAAATGAATTAATTTGTTGTTGCACTAGTCGTTCTAAGACTTTGGAAAGAAAATGAAGAATCGACATAGGACGATATTCAGAAAAACTTGAAGGATTTGCTTTTTTGGGTATAGACATGATTTGGGCATCATTCCATTGGTTAGGGAAAAAAGATGAGGATATGGAAAAGTTTAAGATAAAGGTTATAATATGTGTTAAAAAATCTAACAAGGGAATGATCATTTTACGACTGACGTCATCATTTCCGACAGCGTCAGAATGGATAGGGAGAATGTGATTCCTAACATCACAATCTGCAAATACAAATGGGGAAAAGTCAGGAGTGGAAAACGATAAAAGTTGAGTAAGAGTTGTTAATTTTGCCTTATTATCCATGCAAGAAACAGAAGAAAAATGCTGACTAAGCAAATTTAAATCGACGTTATTTGGTATGGGGCATGAACGTGTTTTCCCAACTCCTATGGATCTTAGAAAGTTCCAAACACGACATGGATCTTCGTTTTGTACTGATTTATGGATATGGCGGCGTCGTAAATCTCTACACAACTTGTTGCATTGGTTCCGCAGGAGTCTGTACTATTCACTTTTCAAAAGAAGTGTTGGACACATTGGATATCTTGAGCTTGTCCATTATAAGATTAGCAGCCATTGAAGATGTATCCTCGGACTTGTCCTCGGGAATACCATGAATTACGGCGCCGTCTCATCTCCAAGCGGTCGATCTCTCTCCAAGAAATTCAACCTGTCTTTGAACAGTTTTAAGAGCGGACAAGATGAAGTTTCTGAATGTTGCAAACTCCGTTGAAAGTACTGATGTCTTTTCTCTTCTGAGAAATTTGGGGCCATTGTTGGACTAGTCTTTTGTAAGTCCTGCTGAAACTCATTCATACGAGTATTGAAGAGTTCTTACATGGCTGTCAGGGATCATTTGAGGGCTTCCATAGTTTAGTGCAGTGTTAAAAAAACAACAAGTTAAAAATAATATATATCAAGGAATCAAGGCTGGTAAGCAGATGATTATTACATATATGTGTAACACATTAAAATATACTAATTTCTATTTTTAAAATATAATTTGCACGAGACAGATCAAAACGTGTGTTACTTATTTCACTCCTACCCACGAAAAATATAAATATATATATATATATATATATATATATATATATATATATATATATATATATATATATATATAATATAAATATAATATATTCTTATATCCAAATCTTCTAATAGAATGATCAGTTGCCATATATTCTTGCAATATTTTTAGGCATTTACTACAAACTACATCTAGTGGGTGTAGCTGAAAAAATCAGGAATGTAAATTAAAATTTCACTAAAACTTTTTTTGTGTATATTTTATGTGATTTTATTCCATCTATAATTTATTTTGCTTAGATTTCACTAAGAACATAAAACTTCAATACTTTAGCCATGACGGTTCGACAAAAATGAAATTGACTTCATTATGATGACCAGACGACAAATGTTCAGTGATGTCTCAGTGATCGCGACGGTGAAAACTGGCAGCGATCACCGAATGGTAAGAAGCACGCTGAACCTAAACGTTAAGTTTTTTATGTTTTCCGTCGTGCTCTTATCCACTGTGGACCCAAAAACTTGCAGCATGAGTTATAAAATCATTTTCAGTGCCTAGACAATTGCAATGCATTGGAAGTGAAGCTTAAGTCTGCAGAACCGACAACCGATGGGAAAAAGGTTCTCGAGTGGCAGCCTCGTAACCGATACGGCTTACCGAAGCGAAGTGCAGGGCGGCCCCCCACTAGATGGAATGATGACCTGGTAAAAGATGCAGTAAGTCGATGGATGCAGGTGGCTCATGAATGTGCTTTGTGGCATTCCTTGGGGGAGGAGTGGAATTGCGAAGGGCTGTAATGATGATGATGATGTGGATGATGATGAAGTATTGTCACTGCTCGATATGACACTAGTGAAAGAGTGCGTAAATAAAAGGATTTTGTCATCGTAATTCAATGGAGGGGTAAACATTATTAGAGGAAAGAGAGGCATCTCCTCTTCCTTCAATGTCTTACTGTAGTTGAACAAAGCCCTAAAAGATAAACAACTTTATGTAAGAGCTAACTAAATTAGATTAATCAAATTAATGCGAACACGAGCGTTAAATATTCTGTTATAAACTTAAACTAGTATTATTTATTATAATATTTTATTTATGTGCATGTGTGTTTGTGGATAGAATTCCTTTTCCGACTAAGATTTTGTCTGATGTAGATATTGCCTAAAATATGTTGTTGAACTTGCAGTAGAATTGCTCATTTTCTCCACGACAATAAAAATCTTATTACCGATAACTTCAAACACGAGTACTAATTTCAACAGCGCAAGTCGTCGCATTTACAATCTTCTTCTATGTCATGTTTTCCTGGTCTAATTCTGCCATAATTAGTGATTCCACTTAGATTATCTACAACATAGAGCATGTTACTTCACTTTATTTCACTTAACTATTGTGGCATAATGTTATGTAAAGGTTAGACACCACTCGCTTACCTATTTCTGCCACTAAGCAGCAATGCTCACATAGCTGTGTTCCCGTCTGGAGGCTAGCCGTCAATAGATTTGCATGCAAAGTGGTTAATCTGATTTCATTTCAATTGCTGATTAAGCAAATGAAAACATAATGCGGCTATCCGTAGAAATAGAGATATTGACAGATTCCTACATATTATATAAACTAAAATAATGTTAATGTGTAATCATCATGATAATAATAATAATCATCATCATCATTATGGCCCACCACAAGTCCTCCTGCCGAGCATAGACCACACACACGAACACGAACAAGCACACAGTCCACCTAATGTTAATTGGATGCTGTGGCCGATAAATTCAGTTTGCGTCAAGCTGTCTGACTACATTAGATACTGAATATAAAAAGGCTGTCTTTCAAAACTTGAATGGCAGATTATAGATAGATAAATATATAGATTTATAAATATATAAAACTGCTAAACTGAAGTGGAGCTGTTTATTTTATATGGTAAAGCGCCTATGGTACACGTCTTGCACAAGTAAGGACGGGTTAGGTCGGACTCGTTATTGTCTCATTTTTATTTAAAAAAAAATCGCTGGTCAATTGTCTCTCTTTTTGGGAATTAACTATCTAATATATTAACTATCAAAAGCAATTAAGTTTTTCTGATCTTTCCTAAAACTACCCCCTACGAAATCTATAAAAACAATAAATAGCAGAAAAATTAAATTACTGTCCTACTCCTGAAATAATTTAGAAAATACTATTGATGTTGAAATAATATAATTGTACTTTACTCATTACAGAGACACAACAATTTTTCTTACTGTGTGGTAGTACTGCGTAGAAATTACTTAAATCCATGATTTATTCTCTGTGGTATCACTTATATGTTAAAAATGTATTTATTGCTTTTCGAAGTATTCTCCGCGAAATTTGACATTTTTCCATACGATGGAACCAATCATTGAAGCAACCATTCCATTCGGAAGTTGGTGTCTCCAAAATGGCCGTTTTGTAGGCGTCCACAGCTTCTTCAGGTGATGATAATCTCTGTCCACGCAATTTATTCTTTATATTTTAGGGAAAGTCTAGAAATCATTAGGGCTTAGGTCGGGGCTGTACGGCGGATGGTCTAATAATTCTATGTTTTCTTGCTCTAAAAACTCTTTTGTTCTGTGTGCAGTGTGAGAACTCGCATTGTCGTGATAAAGAATGATGCGGCGGTTGCAGTTCTCTTTACGCAGTTTAGAAACGATCTGTGGCAAACAAAATGCTAGCATACCATTCTGCATTAACCGTTCTTTGTCCCGCGAGAGGAATACTTGTAACATGGCCGGTTTTGGAGACAAACGTGGCCACCATTTTTTTTGCAACACTCCGTGAACGAACAATTTTTGTTGGCTTTAACTCATTTTCGAACACCCAAACTCGTGACTGGTTTTTTGTTTCGGGTTCGTAAGCATATATCCAGGATTCGTCACCTAATACGATGTTGTATACAGCATTTGAGGATCCTGCGTGGAATCTTTCGAGAGTTCTGACGCACCAAGTAACGCGAGCCGCTTTTTGCTCTTCACAGAGCGAATTCGGTATCCATCGGGAAAACAACTTTTTTACACCTAATTGTTCATGCAAGATTATTTGTATTTGACTCATGCCAATGTCTAAAGTTGGCTGGACGACCTTGACGGGGATCATCACTGAGCTTGATACGTCCACGTTGAAATTCAGCAAACCAGCGATAAATTGTGGTTTTGGATGGGGCTTCATCACCAAATGCAGAAATCATCCGGTCAATACACTGTTTTTGTGTTAAACCACTTCGAAAGTCATAATAAATCATCGCTCTTGAATTTTCTCGAGTCAATTCCATTTTCTCGACGAATAAACAAGTTTAACAAAACCTTGTGACAAGACCGAGAATATTTTTTTAAATTAATAAATGGTATTCGATTTTTAAAAGCAAAGACTTTTCAATTAAAAATATTTTAATATGACAGGAACAGTGGAAATATTCCATTCCCGATATTTTTAGTGCAGCCTATGTATTAAAACGCAGTTTTAAAACTTCTTTTTTATTCTTTTAATCAAAAATACATCAAGTTATGGGCCCAGGCCACCTGATTTCTTCCAAATGTTAATAAGAAAAGTAAAAGTGATAAAAGGATAAGTAAAACTGTGATATTAGTAGTTCCGTATAAGCATAAACTACAAGTCAAAACGTGTTTCTGTGCACGATTTCTTCATCAGCAACATGTCTTCTAATAATACACTGGCACTGATTGAAAAGCTGACCGGAAGAGAGAATTATCCAACGTGGAGATTTGCCGTCCAAACATATCTTGAACACGAGGAATCATGGCATTGTGTCACGTCAGAACAAAAGGTCGACGTCGAACAAGATACGAAAGCTAAGTCCTAAATTATTTTATTACTTCATCCCATGAACTATGTACATATACTCGTACAACAGGCAAAAACTGCCAAAAAAGTGTGGACTAACTTACCTAGAGCCTTCAATGACAGAGGATTGACACGCAGAGTTGGCTTATTAAGAGATCTGAAAACCACAAAATTAGAAACATGCTAAAACATTGAAGATTTAGTAAATAAAGTTATGTCAACCGCACATAAATTAAGAAATATTGATTTTGATGTAAATGATGAATGGATGGGAACTCTGCTCCTAGCTGGTTTTCCCGAGGTCCATCAGCTGATGATTATGGCCCTCGAATGCTTCGGTGTAGCAATATTAGCTGAATTTGTAAAAACTCTACTCCTTCAAGATGTGAAAAACTCTGAACCTAATGCCTTATATTATGATAATAAAAGCAAAGGACTAGCAGACAAGATCAATAAGTTTAAAGGTCCCAGGTGTTAAATATGGGCATGTAAGTAAATATTGTCGAAATAAGATACAAAATTCAGATAATAATAGTACCAATTATGTTGCTGTATTATTTTGCAACAACAAGAAATAATAATGAGTGGCACATAGACTCTGGAGCGTCACTGCATATGACTATGCACAGTGACTGGCTTTATGATAAAAACCCACCTGAAATTAGTACCATCAATGTGGCGGATGATAAGAAACTTTTTGTAGAAGCCTGCGGAAAGATAAACTTAAATGTTGCCAATATCAATGGTAAGATGAATACAATTCAAGTGCAGAATGATCTCTATGTTCCTGGACTAGCCATCGATCTTCTTTCTGTAAGTCAAATTTTTAAAAATTTGATTAAAAATGCAGTTTGATCAGAGAGGTTGGAAGATAATAAACAAAAATAATGAATAAGTTGCCGCTGCAAAGATGATAAATAAAAAGGATAAATATTCACAGTATTCCAGCATACATTGCATCAGAGAATGGCCCATTTTAATTTTGAAGATTTAAATAAACTAACAGAATCTGCAAGAATAAAGTTAGAAAATAAATAAAAAGTAATATGTATTTCATGTCTCCAAGGAAAGCAATCAAGAATACCTTTTCCTCCTGAAGGATCTCGAGCACAAGAAAAGCTAGAGCTCATTCACTCAGATGTCTGTGAACCTATGGAGGTACCATCTCTCAGAGGAGCTCGCTATTTCGTTACCTTTATTGATGATTTTACCAGAAAAGTGTGTGTTTGAAAAATTTAACGAATTTAAAGTTTTAGTTGAGAACCAAGTTGATTTGATTATAAAGACTATCCGTACAAATTATTGAACTGAATATTTAAGTAATAAAATTCAAACTTTCCTTAAAAGGTCTGGAATTTCTCATCAAACTTCCGCTCTCTACACTCCCTAACAAAATGTTTTGGCAGAGGGTATGCATATAACTCTCTATAGCATATAGATCGAGCAAGTTGCATGCTACTGAATGCTAAACTGCAAAAACAGTATTGGGTAGAAGCCGTTTCAACTGTAACATGCATTGCAAGTAGGTGCCCAACATGAGTGTTAGAATTTTTAACACCAGAAGAAAAGTGAAGTGGTAAAAGATCAGACATTACTAATTTAAAAATCTTTGGGTGTGAAGCCATGGTATAAATTCCAAAAGAAAAAGACAAAAAGTTGGACTCAAAGACAAATAAAATGATTTTTATTGGCTATAGTGAAGAGACAATAGGATATAGGCTTTTAGATCCAAAGACAAGAAAAGTATTCATAAGCAAAGATGTGATTTTCATTGAAAGGTCAGTTAAAAGATGCAATGATACTATTATCAGAGTCGGTCTCAGGACCTAAGACTATTGAAGATAACCCTACCAATATTGATACAACATGGAAAATGCATCTGAAGATACTGAAATAAAATCTGAAAGCAGTGATGAATTTTTTTACTCAGGCGAAGGATCCCTTTATGAACCAGACTAAATATCTGATCCAACAGAATTAACACAAAATATAACAACAAGGTTAAAATTAAGAATGGCTAAAATGCAGGCTAACACGTATATATGTGGAAATAATGTTTTAGAATTAGAGTATGTTCCAGATACCTACTCTGCAGCAACATCTTCAAGCAATGTGAATGCAAAGAAGTGGAAACAGTCATTAGAAGATGAGTTGAGAGCATGAAGAAAATATATCTTGGAGTCTAATTGAAAAACCAAAAGGAGTACGATTAATTGACTGTAAATGGGTCTTTAAAATAAAAGATAATCCATCTGGTCCAGTCTTTCAAGCAAGGCTCTATGCCAAGGGATATGGACAAAAACAAGGTATTGAGTACACCGCAGTTTACTTTTCTACAGTGAGATGTAATTCAGTCAGAGTTTTACTTTCAGAAGCTGTTCAACATGGATTAAAACTTTCCCACTTTGATGTCAAAACTGCATTTCTTTATAGAGATGTAAAGGAAGATATATACATGAAGCCACCTGAAGGTTTGGAGGTTGAATCGAATCGGGTTTGTAAACTTTATCGTTCACTCTATAGATTAAAACAATCACCAAGGTTCTGGAATCAAAAATTTGACAGTCTACTAAAGAAATATGGCTTTATTAATAGTCATGCAGATAGATGTGCTTACATTGGAAACATAAAAACAATAAAGTTTACTTGCTACTGTTAGTCTAAGATGGGCTTCTTATGTCTAGTTCAAAAGACTCACTAAATGAAGTAATTTTGATTAAAAAAAAATTTAAATTAAACAGTGTGAACTAAGGAATTTTGTAGGATTACGAATAAGAAAATAAGAGAAGTTCTTCTTTCTCTTATTGACTACGCTGATGTTAGTTTTTTGGATGCTTCAGAGGAGCTGTTGAACAAACTGGAACGTGTTCAAAATTTGTGTATACGTTTTATTTTTGGTCTTCATAAGTTTGATCATGTTTCTGAGTACAGGGCTCAATTAAAATGGCTTCCTATCCGTAGACGTCGAGACTTACATGTGTTATCATTTCTTTACTTTCTACTCTTTAACCTTTCAAAGCTCGGCGAATCCATTTGGATTTCTTAATTTGCAAATTTATGACCCCTACAAAGAGTATATAATAAAGTAATTTAATTAATGGACCCCTTAGAACAATAAATAAAGAGTATTCAGAACTTAGAGTACAAATAAGCAAGGTATAAAGAGCACGTATCGCTCAATGCCCATTATGCCAAGCGTAAAATTGACGCCTATGCGTTATTATACTTAAGTTATTAATTTGATTATGTAAGTATTTGTAAATATTAGGTAAGCGATAATTATAAGGTATGTTTTAGCTCAATAAAACATGGGTACGAATTTATGAAACGATGTTTATTAATCAAACACAAAAATCTAATTAATTTACTCTCCCGCTAAAAACCATATTATACAGGGTTAGTGGGAACTCGACAACTTCCTGGCATAGCATGATAAGGGAGTCAAAATGCTACATATTAGGCTAGTTATGAGAACCGTCAATTCACTCTAAATCTCTAGGTCAGAATTAAATAAAATACACACAATAATTTGTAAGAAAATATTCCATTAACAATTGCTGTATTTGTTTAATGGTAACTAAATTAGTCAGTACAAAGATAAATATTTTTATTTATGTTTATTTTTGTACTGGTATCGGTATTTTTGCATAATATGTCCCGTTCGTACCTACTATCATATTTCGCTGTCGTGGACGTTGGACATCAATACAATTTTCTAGAAATAAAATTAGTTATTCATCCAACTTATATCTACCTTGTACGGTACACTGTGGAGGTGAGCAAAGTATCATTTTTGTGTATCAAATTCGATATAAACTCCAACATGGAACGCTGATAATCTCTTTATCGAGAGCGAGTGAGCGAGAGGTTTGTTGATTTAATTCTTTAGAGTGAATGAGACGGCACGTTATATAATCCTTCCCGGAATCGCAAACCGTTGAAATTATTTACAAACAGAGATCACTCTCTTTTATTGTCTATGTCTATAGTATTAGGTATGAAAATAAACGTGCAATAATACTGTTACATACGCTGTTTTGTTTATTATTGTATGCCACATGTGCGCTTTGCACTCGACGGACCGGCAGTATATTACACTTGACTGGAACTCTTTTGTATTGTTAGTATTTATGAAGTGTTTATTGTAAGCGAATAACTTTTACGAATGTTGTAATATTTTGAAATCTGTAGTCAAGGCTACTACTGTGTTATGGATAATATATCGATAGCATGATAAGGGAGTCAAAATGCTACATATTAGGCTAGTTATGAGAACCGTCAATTCACTCTAAATCTCTAGGTCAGAATTAAATAAAATACACACAATAATTTGTAGGAAAATATTCCATTAACAATTGCTGTATTTGTTTAATGGTAACTAAATTAGTCAGTACAAAGATAAATATTTTTATTTATGTTTATTTTTGTACTCGTATCGGTATTTTTGCATAATATGTCCCGTTCGTACCTACTATCATATTTCGCTGTCGTGGACGTTGGACATCAATACAATTTTCTAGAAATAAAATTAGTTATTCATCCAACTTATATCTACCTTGTACGGTACACTGTGGAGGTGAGCAAAGTGTATCATTTTTATAACATTGTGTATCTTTCTGATATATTTGGCTGCTGTTTCTTTCTAGATATCTATTTGTTATGATCAAAAAATTAAAGTTTTCTTATTTCTCAGACATGCAGGTTTCCTCACGATGTTTTCCTTCATCGCCGAACACGTGGTAAATCAGCACTTAAAATTGCATTTAACAATTTCATTGGTGCCGGCGCGGCGGGGATCGAACCAGGGTTGCTCGCGTACTGTGAAACTTACAGCGAGCGCTATTATTATTATGATTGATAAATATTAATAGGCACTTATTTGAAAAATTTACTTAAATTTTTAGTTTAAAATAATAATTAAATAAATGATTAACGTAAATAACATAGGTAGAGTATTTTTAATAATTTTAAACTAATATACCTACGGATTTGTTCGGAACCCTGGGTGCGCGAACCCGACTCGCATTTGGCCGTTTTTTTATGGATATATACGACTACTACTTCGGTTATAAAACTTTCTTAAAAACGATGGTTTTATAACCGAAATTAGTTTGCATTGTTTACTAAAAAAATCATAGGCAGAGTACACATAGGTACAGTTTAAACCAGTATAATACTTAAATGTTAACGAACCGCTTAATGACTTTAAGCCCTATGCATCAGTCATAGAGTTATCAATTTACCTTTTTGTGCCAACGTATTACAGCTTATAATGGTCAAACAACTTTTCTATCTATCTTTCCTGAGTTACCCATCTCTATATTACTGACTGATCCGTGAAATGTTATGTGGCAACAATGCTGAATAATATAAGTGCTTAGATTATTTATTGTGTACCGTAATAAGGTTGTATATAAAATCGATTTTCCTTCATACCTTAACAAAAATGCCACTATATCAATTCATTATTTACAAAAATGTCCATTTACACAAAACAGCAATGTCTATGTACACAGAATTTTCTCGCAAAGTATCATCTCTATCTGACTTGTGTGGATTATAATTATTTTTAAAATGGCGATTGAATAATGATGAATTATTTTTAAATTGGCGGTGGACGACTTATCTATACATATAATAAATAACATAATACATCTTTACATTCATTACCGTTGCTTAAAAGTTTTATTGTCTTATTCAAAATGGTGCTATATCACTCTATTGTTTTCACAGGCCGACGTAAACATAGTTAATATTTACACTATTTGACCACTTAAATACCCAAGTACCACTATTTCTGTTTATATTATACACTATTAACACTTAGAACTTAATACTATGAATTTTAGTTAATCTCTCAATTTAGAAAACAACTAAATACGTTAACTTGAACTATTATAAATACTTGTACAACATGTGCAGAAAGAGAGATCACAGACATCTGTTCTCTTTATAATCACAAAATTAAATTTACCGATAGACAAGGACAGAGATAGGAAACGTCGTAGTTGTGCGAGCGAAATCGCGTTAGATAATCGCGTATCGTGTCTCTCACGCATGTTTTTATTATCTATCTCGCTCTCACAATCATGGTGAACAATAAACACCATTATAATTTTCAACAAAATAAAACTAACCGATGTCCTTTGATATTCGTTGTTTCTCGTTCTAGCGACAGTATCATAAATACGTATGAAAGAGATGAAGCGAATATGGATTTCGTTGCGATGTTTTGGTTGTTATCATAAAACGGTGCACGTAGTGAAATATAATTATAAGTTTCTTAACAATAAGGTCGAATTTTAAATGGTTAAAATTGCCTAATTTTTTAAGTTTGTGTAGTTATGAGAGTTGTCAGATTTAAATGATCTTTAGGACATTAGGCACTAGACTTAGATTTGTTTCATCACATTATATTTCGTTTAGGCAACTTTTGTTTATGTGAAAGTTGGAATTTGATTTTTTTTTCTAACGTAACAATTACGCACTTTACATTGGTGGCGTGTGCCGTTCACTATGAAACTATCTGTAAAATTATTAATTTTTCACGTTGCGTTTGTACATTTATTTGTAATATTTGTTTGCATTTTGTACATTTGTTTTAAAACTTTCCTGTCAGTCCTAAGCCTAGTTAAGTATATGAAGGTAAATCGCCAAAATAAATAATCATTATAAAAAATAATGATTATTAATATAATAATAATAAATAAACTATAATAATTTTCTATATACATATAAATTAATAAATTATGTTTACTACGGAATACAGTTTAATTATAGATTTTGAGATCAAACTCTGAACCTACATCTCACGTTAAAAAAATATAGGTATAAACATTATAGAAATAAATAAGGATAGAAAAAAGTAATTTTAAACATTTATAATACTATATTACTGCATAACAATCATAAATTATATATTAACATACATGTCTAAATATTACATCTAAGATTATATTAGAGCCTCTGACTTCTAAACTAAAATAATCGAAGTAATTCGTAAAATAAATGTTGCACCCGTTCTACAGTTTTCAGGCATAGATGAGCCACTCTGAAAAATAATTAGGTGACGAAATGAGGAAAGTTTCTTCTGCGCTTTTATAGATGGCGTAGGGATTATAAATTACTGAAAATTACACTAGAGGGCGCTATCATCTAGGCTAGTATTATTTCGTACATAATTCAATAAAATTAAAAGGAAATCAATTAAATTTAAATTTATCATTTAAATTTAATTTAAATATTAACTAATTTGTTTTAAGTAAATATTTATTATGTTTGTTTGAGAAAACCATGGTGTGAATTGCTTCCTTAATTTACAAAAAATTATTCTATATATATATATATATATATATATATATATATATATATATATATATATACCGATGTATTTCAAAACTTTGCTAGCATGATTTAAGCTTCGGTATAAATAATAAATACCCACAGTGGCGCCATCTTTTAATAGATTATGTAAAAATATCGGGAAAATAGTACTTTTACTGTGAGATGGCACTAGTATCAACGTAAAGCAGGCTACTAAGGACTTTCATACACCTGATTTTAGGTTATGTTTCGGTTGTAAACCATTACTACTGATATCGATATTTGAAAACGGTTTTCAGTAACGATATGAAAATTAAATATCAGTTATGCAACCGTTGCAGCCAAAATCTGAAAACGCCCATGCTTATTAACAACCGTTCTGTAGTTAACAGTCCGTACAGTTAACGCCCTCTACGGAAACCCCACAGTACTAATTAATACACATCTCCACTAACTCAATAGCAAATCGAAAAATCGATCGATGTCTTTGACCATAGAAAGTGGTTTTGATGATTCATAATAGATGTCGCTGTTATTGCACAGACACGCGTCTCGTTGGATAACATAAGGTTATAAACATGTGTTTTTTTTTCACTAATAATATTATATTATTATTTTTTTTATATTAATATTTATATTTGGATAAGAACTTAGTAATTTGACTCTAAGTTATATTTACCATCATTTAAAAAAAATTGTCTTTGGCCTGATCTGGCTTGACCATAGGTCTGACTAATTTGTTTATTGAACTGACAAATCTTAAGTGGACCTTGCACCTCCATATCTCCGCGAGCGTTTTGAGTATCTTGTACCTCGTGAAACTCAGTGCCGGACCACTAAACAGCTGCTTCTCAGAACTCCTTCTCATTTCACAAGCCGATGTGGTGGATCCTTTACTATAAGGGCGGTCAAGCTATGGAACTCACTTCAGAAGAGCTAGCCTCCCTGCAACTTCATGTTCCTTTCCTGCACTAGAATAATTATTTCGCTAGAGTGTTGCAACGTCTCTAGTATTTTCTAGATGCACAGACACGGCTACCTCTGACTGTCGTACGTCCTCGTCCGGTTGACAGTGAACAGCATACGGTCTATCAGTTATCACCACCTGCTAACAGATATTAACTCTTGTTAAATATTACAATGGTTGACCATCCCAGACTTCATTTAAGTCTGGAACGCGCCGATATGGCTACCTCCAGGCAAACGCACTACAGCTTTCGTTCTGCTGCGTTCGTGCCACATTCGTACCAGCAAGCCGTCGCGCCGTACTAGCGCTAGCGAATCGCCGCACTGCTTTGCAAAATTAAAAGAAATCGAGATAAATGTATTGCGAACCATGGAATTCCGAGCTTCCAAAATTCATCACATATTCTCTTAAGAAACGGCAACTGTATGACATTTGAAAACATTGCAAAAAAATGGAAACTATGTGTAGAGACGGATACCGCCACATATTTCAAAGGAAAGGAGGCAACTGCGCAAAATCTACGAAAGCCGACCAAGCCTCAGACGTTCATTTACAGCACCAAAGGACCATGTGTTCGGCGGCCGCTTGAATTGCCTTGCCGTAAGATCTGCCGATAAGTTACAGACTGTAGCGGTGTAGGCTCAATCTTACTAGCGTTCGGCCGTACCTGACCATTTTCGATTAGCCGTCACATTTTCCTCATTGATCATTGTTGTAGAGACTTCTATGAATCTCTAGACATCAAACCCCAATCTTGTCGACCACACAGTATTCGGAGTAAACCGCAACACTGATCAACACATTAGAACACAAAAATGTCACTTATTATTTTCAATTCCTAGCATGTTAAAGTTAAGCCTTTAATTTGGTACATCGCTTAAACGTTTTGAATTTCAAAATATAACAGATGATAATCATGTTTCGCATGAACTACAGCAAAATTCATTACGGTATTTAACATAAAAAGAGATCCATCAATGCGAAATGCATTATAGCCTTTACAAAAGTAATAATTCTCATACTATTCGAAGATTATATGTGGGCAATAAGGGGGACTTTATCCCACTTCTGATGTAGAAAGGGTAATTGAGTATAGTACAGAGACTAATTTTGTAGTTGGGAATAATAATTAATTATCCAACGAGTCGAGGATTAACTAGTAACGGAATACGACAAGCGCACCGTTCCACGTCAGAGCAGAGAACTGCCTTAACGGCGGCCGCTCCGTCCGTTTTATACAAGCAAAACGGGCGCCACCGCAGGTGCAATGGTGATGGTGCCGTCATATATATCTATGTATATATATATATATGTATGTATGTGTGTGTTTGTGTGTGTGTGTGTGAGTGTATATATGTATGTAAATCAATAGAATATAAGAAAATAAATTATACTTACATTTTATTATTTATATGTTAATTGTTAACTGTAACTTTAGCCAATTTCTATTAAGTAGTGTTAAGTTAAATATTAAGTACGCACGCTGCTACCAACTTGCTTTATATGTAAAACTATTTCGCTTTCCTAATAGGTTTGCTGGAAGAGAACTCTTATTAGGGTTAAGCTCGCCTTTTTACATTTTATTTGAATATTTAATAATTGTTACCAACTTAGAGTGTGTACAATAAAGAATAAAGAAAGAAAGAAGTGTATTTTCATTCACCAATCGGAACGGTTATTATGTAAATTAAATATGCAAGATGCTAACTGCAGTAAAATTCCAGTCGATTCTCATACTACTCTGGAGATGGGAACTGAGGCTTCTGACAAGAATATTCCGTATAGAGAGGCTGTGGGGTAACTAATGCACCTGGTTGTGGTAATCAGACCTGATATCATGTATGAAGTCAGTCTGGTGAGTACATATCTGAATTGTTATGATCAGACTCATTGGATGAGTTGTATGTTGTGTTATTAAGAAAATACTGAGATACTTAAAAGGAACAAAAGACTATGGTTTATGTTATTCACCTTCAAAGAGTAACCTTGAATCTTATAGTGATGCAGATTATGCAGAAGATACATGCACACGCAGATCTTTAACTGGATATGTATTTATGAAAAATGAAGCTGCTGTAACTTGGGCAACACAACGTCAACATAGTGTAGCATTATCTACTACTGAAGCAGAGTTCATGGTTGCATGCTGTGTGACAAAAGAAGCTATATGGTTAACGAGATGGTTGATAGACATTAATGAATTTAATCAGAACTCTATCTGTTTAAACATTGTTATACAAAGTGCAATTTGTTTCATTAAAAATGTAGACTACCACAAAAGATGTTAAAATATAGATATAAGATGATATATCTTATAAATGAAAAAATATTTAGAGAGACAAATAGATCTTAATTATGTAAACACTAAAGAGCAATATGCTCATATATTAATTTAAGCTTTATCAAAAGATAAATTTCAATATCTTAGAAGTAAAATTGGTGTAAAGCAATTGTAATTATTATAATAGTATTTTTTGGTGAGAGGTTTCAAATCACTCCTTTTTGGTTAATATTAAGATGTTAAGTTCAAATTTGTTGAGAGTGGTGAAATAATAAAAATGAACTTTACTCAATACAGAGACACAACAATTTTTCTTTCGCTGTGGAAGTACTTAATAGAAATTACTTATCAATGATTTGTACTCTGTGGTATCACTTATTAAAACTGTGTGTTAATAAAATTTCTTTATATTCTTTTAATCAAAAATACATCAATCGATCCGTCGGCTTCGCACGGGTGATTTCTGGATCTCAATAAAAGCGCCACCAAGTCCAATTGTCAGTCTTAACCATCTAGGGCAGTGGCTACGGAAGTTGCAAGTAGCAGCTGCCGCCCATGAACATCTGTTTCACAGGGGTAATAGCAAGTAGATTGCTTAACGCAAGGTGTAGACTCTTAACAAGATGCTTTCACAATTTTTATTATAAGAGGTAATAATAAGATTAATACATTAAAAAATAAACTTTTTGTCATTTGCCAAGACCTTAAAACCAAGTAGAGGGCTAAATGTAGCAATCTTTAAAGCTTACAATAGTAAGAGGAAGTTTCTGCAAATGATTCCAATCTGGCTAAGTGCCGAAGTGCACTTAGTTTCTACTAATATCCGACTGTTTTCGTCTAACGTTTTAAATAAATTTAAGGTACTTTATAACGTTCAATACTTCTTATAAAGGTTAGGAATCCAACTTATACTAACAACATAAAATCATTATATTAAATCGTGAAATTCTAATAAATTGAAGTACTTTCCTTTTTCTTTAGTTTTTTTTTATTAAAGTGAGGAATGAAACATATATTTTGAAAGTTTTAGTTTAATGGTTGTGTATGTTTAAAACTGTGCTTTTTTAAAAGGTACAAACTAATACCGTGAGATGTAAATTCTCTTAGTCCGTCATTTTATTGTTTATTTTAACGTTGGGTACTTAGGAATCCAATAATGTTATGTGGTAATTTGTTGCCAAATTTCCAAACGCTCGGGTATAACCTTGTTGCTCAAATTAAAGTTCATGCACCCGGAAACATATTAAATACAATTTTTTTATGTTTTAGTATATCGGATATATACCCGTTGTCTGTCCCGTGTACTAGATAAAGTTCATTGCTATTGTCTTACTATTGCTTCTGAAAATCGGACGATGAATGTGTTAATATCATTTCATTTCTAATAACGGACACTTCAAAGACATATTCTTTTAATTTCTTTTCATGAACTCCATATTTAATTTGTCTATATACAGTTTATAAATTAAATATTTATATATAATATGAAACGATACCGAGACGAGTCGTATTACTAGTAAATAAATGAAGCAAGTCGAATAGATCTTGTAACATTAGTAATGAAACTTTACAATTTTTTTTATATTAAAACTGAAGTGACAAACGTACTTAATGATAAATGCTACTACAGCCATTGAACACCACCAACTTCAAACAAAGAAGGCTTTAAATGTGTTCCAACTTTTAAGGACTAAGATGGAAAACTTGACAGCCTGTAACTTTACTGGCTCTCTATTTTCTTCAGACCGGAACACATCAGTTTAAGCATTACTATCTCTCTCCCAGGCAGATAATTAGGCCCACCACCTATGCATAAACGGAGCCTTAACATCAAGAAGCAAGTGACAAGAAACTTAAGTGTAAATAACATTTTCATTGCTGTGTTGTTTGTGAATTGCTGTCCGTCGTAAATCAGATGTGTTTAAAAATAGGAAAATATTAAGTAAGGCTTCCTATTATATCTAGGGGTTCTGGACCAGGGGAAAATACGCTGCGCTATTGTCTATTACCAGACACACAACTACAATCTCTTAGATATCCATTTTTCTCTTAATATTATTCTTCATTGCTAAACACGTAGTGATTTTTACTTAAAATTGATAAGTTATATTTTATTTCTGCCTGCGTACATGGCGAGAGCTTAACAAACACATGTGTTAGTACTACAGTTTAAAAAATTTTACTTTAATTTAATATATTATGTTATGTTCACAGCATATTTTCTCAGAACCGAGTGAACTTAGTACAGAAAATTTTTCTGTACTAAGTTCACTCGGCTCTTGGGGAAACTGAACAAATAATAAATAACATCCTAAGCTAGTTGCATTATTAATGGTATAATTTTAAGTCAAAACGAACTAACTTTCTTGATAATATAAAACCGAAACTATTGTGTGAACCGCCATAAGTTTAAAATTACTAAAGTTCCGGCCATACTACTTTGAATTTTAAAGTGCACAGTTCTTAAATACCTATATTATTTGTCATCAATGAAAAAGCTTTTAAATGATGAAAATAGGTGATTATGGCGGCGATCTTCTTTCTTATTTTCTACCTACTTCAATGAGGAGGAGGTACTCAATTCAACTGCATATTTTTATTATCTGTGTTACCTTATAACTTCTTTCTGCGTAAACCAATTTCGATTATTGATTTTATATTTGAAAGCTGGTGCTTCTCATGTGGTACCATACAAATTTGATCAAGGTCTGCAAATAGTTTTGAGTTATTTTTAATAATTTATATTGATGTCGGTTGTACAAAATTTTCAATTTTAAATTATAACCATGACGACACATAAACTCTCACGACTATTACTGAGAGGAGTAGGCAAAAACTGCAGACTTTCATTGGGCACGATCCTGATACCTCTGTAGTATTTTCATATTCATATATCTATGTATACATACACGTCGTTTAACTTGACTTATATTCAATATATCGCCAATTTGGACGATAAACATCAGTCAGCATAAATTTGTTTTGCTACTCTTCATTCGTTCATTATTTCGACGAATCCAGGACCGCTTCAGTGTTTCGGAGACGTAGTCCTTAACTCACGACATCTTCTTGCTTTTTACTCTGCTATAATCACAAAATTTCTATTTCTGTCATACAGGGTCACTCTTAACATGCTTCTATTTAACCGCATATCTATACCATTCATTTTATTTTCATGATTCTTAAGCCTCACCCAGCTTTTAGTTATACATTAAGGTGACTTACAGTATTTGCTTAGTGTGACGCCTCATAATTATTATTAATAAATAATAATTAAATTCATTATACAGAAATTTAAAAATGTCTTAGAAATTATAATTTAAACAATAAAATGCAAATAATAAGCATAGAGTTCAAAAATATCCATTTGGAATATTGAATATTATATATATTAGTAAACGCATAAAATGTCTCAAAAAATCTCTAAATTTATTAAAAACCTGCTTAAAATGTTCAAAATATATCAAATCATATAAATACAAGGCGATTATATTGCAATAACAAAGATAAATAACATTTGTAATATAATAGGAAAAATGGATTAAAATTTTCTAAGTTGATGAAGGTGTTCGTGTAATAATTGGAAAATATCTAAGTTAATGAACGTGTTCTTGTAATGTTCCCTTATATTGGGGCGTTGTCGGAGACACATACCCAAGGTTGTACATATATATGGGGTGGTCGGCTGACCGACTGCTAGTACTAAGGTTGCACAATGACTAGTCCTATATTAGGGACTTAACATAGTAAGGTCTGACGAACCAAAGCATTAATATAGAAGGTCTCTATGATGCATAAGCATTATGATAGCAGAGTTATGACTTGAAGTCCCATATGAATAAGACATACAGTAGTATGGTCTATGAAATAAAGCAAATATGTGGAAGGTCTCAAATATGTAAAAGCATTATATTGAAAGAAATGGGACTTGAAAAGGATTATTATAGTGGCGTGTAGGTTGCTTCGCAGCCTCTGAGACCGAGGTAAACTTGGACTCACTAACCGATGTGTCCTAGACATATCATCTTAGTGCCGGTGGTAAGCGGGTTTGTTGTAGCAATACGACTTGCCCGTGGACATCGCACACCCCTACCGGTTGTGGGCGGCGTCTTAGCGCATAGCGTTATGATACGTCGGCTATCTTTCGGATTAGGGTGAGTGTGTTTGGTAGTACTTTTAAGTGCAGCAAGCATACTCAACTTCATGTCTTAGTGCAATAGCGCTATGATACGTGGAGTTTTGGCTACTGACGTCTTAGTGCCGTACTACTATGATACGTCGGTGGTATTTTTAGTTAACAACATTATCAAATTTTGTTACCAAAGTCGATAGGGATCATGTGGGTGTGTTGTGAGGGGGCGCCATCCGTATGATAGTTGCATTGATGCTTACTGCTACTTGCAGTATTGCGTCTTGTGATGGATCTGCGGGTGTACTGCACCTGATTCGATGCATCTTGTGTGGTTCTGGTCGATGGAGGTATGCGGGTGGTGATGTCTGCTGGGACTGTATGGGGGACCTTGGGATGGTGTAAGCCCGACGATAGTCGTATTGATGCTTGTTGCATTCTGTAGCATTGTATCTCTACGATGGTTGTTTGGCGGGTCGCTATTCTCAATGGCGCTCTCTGCGTCTTGGTTTGACTCACAACCTAAGTAGCTTTGCCCAAGTCGGGTCCCTTCATAGCGGGGCTGCAGACTGTCTGCCCTCCATGATGTTTTATATAACAACTTAATAATATATCTCTATAAAGTTCCCACCTTTGAGAGATTGAAGGCAACTTGTTGGTGGGTGAGACAAACATGATCGAAAAATGCATATACTCAACGTCAGTGACACAAACCCTTTCTGATGGCGAATTATTAATATTATCTTATAACTGCCTATTGGCTATATCTGCCATTGTATTGGTTGGTGGAGCATATGTGTTGACCTCATGCGGGTGGTAGCTGGAGGGAGAATCTGAGGAGGCTCTCAAGGCTGCGGCCGAAAGCCGCGCAACGTGGGACCCCATTCCCTTGAGGTGAGCGGTAGACTCATGACACGCTCTGCGGCCAATTGGCCGTGCTGACCATGCAATTGGTAGTGATGCCTTACACTTACATCACGTCTGCAGGAACGGCGGTCTGGCAGGTGGTGGCGCTCACGGAAGGCTTTTTATGGTCAGTGTGCCTATTGTTGCCTAACCCGTGTGACGTACATTCACTGTGACTGGATTTGATCGTATTCTGTATGGCGTTTACACGCATTGACATGCGCGACTTCGGTCGATGTTTGTGCTTACGCACTATCAAGGGGCCAAGTCCTCTTTTACTGGTTCGCCAGTTATTTTGCTGTGGACTACGGTCCAGTTCCCAACTTTGCGTACCCTTCGGGGGAGCGCATTAAAATGGTTGGCGCTCACCGTGCGCGGCGTGTGTGGGGCCGTGTACCTCCTCCACATTTTTTTTAAAATGTGGGAGAGCGAAGTCCTTGTAACTGGTATTTGATATAAATATTGTGAGCCTTTTCCAAGCGGGAAGGGTTATTAAGGAATTGACTGTTGTGAACCAGATACAAGTGGAATAGGGACAATTTATTGTTCTTAACCTTTTTGAGCTCTGTCTTCGTGAACGGGGTTCTTTGACTTATAAGACTCTACCAACAGCTTTCGATTGCTCTCGTGAATATTCATTCTTCCAAGATACACCTAAAAGAACTAAGTTACTATACAAACACAACGTAGAAAAGGGTCCTAACTAAGACGATCACGCCATAAATTTATTAAACGGCCTATATTTAAACCTTTAGAAAGATCAAGTTATACTGGTCACGTAAATTAGATATATTTATATATCTTACAGATATAGATTCAAAAGAAATACAAGCATAAGTGGATATATAGTAGAAAAGAAAAAAGATGGGGGGGGGGTTCGTTACAATTTGGTGCCGTGACCAGGATAGAGGTTAAATTTTAAATAGGAGGCCGGTAATATAAAATTATGAGGTAGGCTATATGCCTACAATTTGTTGTCCGTGAAATGGAGAGGTGTCTTGGAGAGTGGTGTTTGCTGGGGGTGGTTGAGAGTCTGGGGGTGGGGCTTAAATATTAAAATTGAGTAATAATATAGGAGGTGTGTGCATAACGGAGCGAAATAATAAAAAGTGAAATAAGTGGAAAGACTCAATTAAACTAAGTGAAGGACACAACAGGTGTAAAAAAAAAAAAAAAAAAAAAAAAAAAAAAAAAAAAAAAAAAAACTGCAATACTATATATTATAAAGTGAAATAAGTGGAAAAACTCAATTAAAGTAAGTGAAGGACACAAAAAGTGTAAAAAAAAAAACGTGGTAATAAAAATTAAAAATGGCTAAAAATAAGAAAAAATCAACCTCAATTAAGGCTAAGCCTAAAGATGAGATGAAAATGCTTCAGAAATTAATTAAGAATGCAGTGAAAACCTTTGAGTTTAAAATAAAGGATCTTGAGGAAAAATTTATTAACCAAACGAAAGATTACCAAATTAAAATAAATCAAGGAGAGGTGTCCGGGGCGAGCACCTCTCATGTAAATGATCCTAGACAAAATATTGTATATAATGTACATAATGTAACAATAGAAAAGCCGAAATTTGGAAATGGAAATACTCATCCAGTATCATTTTTGGAAGATCTCACCAATTATTTAAAGAAAGTTCCATCTAATGGTCTCGAAATTTTGATAGCACAAGAGTGCTTAGTAGGTGAAGCCAAGTATTGGGCTCGCATTAATAATGTGCGTTGGACAACTTTTGATGATTTTAAAGCTGACTTCCTAAGAGTGTTTTGGGGTGAAGAAGAACAAAATAAAGTAAAGAGATTCCTTGTGCAAAATAAATGGAATAGAAGTACACACCCCACCATGGTTAGTTATTTTCTTTATGTTGTTGAGAAGGCACAAACATTATCATATCCGATACCTGAAAAACAATTAGTAACTGATGTCATCAGACATTATCCTAAAACTGTGCAGCAATTATGGAGAATAGCTAAAATTGAGACAATAATAGACACGACAGATTTCTTAAGAAACTTAGATGACATCGACAAACAAGATGAAGGTCGTGAACCTTACTATAATGAGAAAAGGAGGAAGTTTAATAATAATACGGAGCAAAAACATAAAGAAATACAACAATCATACAAAATATGGCGTAAACCCGAAGAGGGAAAAAAGAAGGTTAATGAAGTACATGAAATACATTTCACTAATGACCAACCTGATGTTACGGCCCCTGAGCCAAATTTAGAGCTGTAGAGGTCGAACTAGTTCCCAATTCGACCCCTTACAATGTAAAAGGGAACAAAGCATTAAATATGTTATTAAAACTGGGTTGGCGACCTGGTCAAACATTGGGTAAAAACAATAGAGGGTTGCGAAAACCTATTACTTTAAAAGCGAATTTTAACAGAGAAGGCCTTGGTTATAACGACAATGTAAATAGCATATTAAACACCTTAAAAGCCAGGTCGGACTTGCCCATAACGGAGTTATTCGTGCAAACCGTCTTCGAGGAAGACGAAGATAAATATCAAAGGGAATTTATAGGGAATATGAGATCTGAAATTAAAGTTTCAATATTTGACAAAGAAATAGACGCGCTCCTTGACACTGCGAGCGATGTTACATGCATTTCAGAAAGTTTATATTTACAAATTAAAGATAATAATCGTAAAATATCAATAATGCCAGTTAAAGCAATGCAAATAAAAGGTGCTGTTGGGCAGCGCAGCACAAAAATACAACAGATGATCATATTGCCTATAAAGATAGATGAAGTAGTCTTTGAAACACAAACTTTAATTGTAGGTAATTTAATAAGACCTTTAATATTAGGCTTTGACTGGCTCAAGAGAAATAAAATATTGATTGATTTGAGAAATACTACTGTTGGAATAGAATTTAAAGTGAAAAACAAAGACTACTTTATACCTTTCAAATATAATAATAAATCTGTATTACATAATAACTGCATCAAACAATGTACCGATGATCCCTTAATAAATATAAAAATAGGATCTACATTGGAGGTCTCTGAAAGGGCAAAACTTAGTAAGGTTTTGGAAAAGCATAAGAATATGTTTTCGAGCAAATTGGGAAGAGCCAATTGCTATGAGCATAAAATTGAAATGATCGATGATGAACCTATAGTTACTAGGTCCTATCCCATTCCATATGCATATAGAGCGAAAATGGAAGAAAAGTTAAATGAAATGGAACAAGCTGGTATCATCACAAGGACATCAACGCCTTACAGTAGTCCATTGACATTCACTCTTAAAAAAGACGGCTCAATTAGAGTTCTGCTTGATGCCAGAAGCATAAATAAGAAAATGGTTGCAGAAACAGAGAAACCACCTATACAATTAGATATTTTGAATTCATTTCACGGAGCGAATTATATCACTACCATTGACTTAAATAATGCATATTTTCAAATTCCGATAAATAAAGATGGTAGAAAATATACTGGATTCACATTCAATGGAAAGTCATATGTATATAATGTTTTGCCGCAAGGATTAAAAACATCAGTAGGAAGCTTTAGCAGAGCCATGAATTTAATATTAGGACCAGAAGTCCAAGAATTTTGTGTGAACTATTTAGATGATCTAGCCATTATTACAACAGGAACGTTAGATAAACATTTGGAGCACATTGATATTGTTTTAAGTAAATTGAACAAAGCTGGCTTAACGTGTAACTTGCAGAAATGTGAATTTATTTGTAAAGAAATTAAAATGCTGGGTTTTATAATTTCAACAGAAGGCATAAAGACAGATCCCGATAAGATTCGAGCGATCCAAGAGTTTCCAGCACCTAAAAAGATTAAACAATTAAGGGCCTTTTTAGGTCTATGCAATTTTTATAGAAGGTTTATACCAAATTACAGCGAGAGCATAATACCGCTCTGTGAATTACTTAAAAAGGGACGAAAGTTCCAATGGAGCGGTAAAGAACAGAAGGCATTTGATTTTATAAAACAACAATTTATTAATACAATACAATTGCATCATCCAGACTTTAATAAGCCGTATTATTTACAAACAGATTGTTCCGGTGTGGGTATGGCCGGAGTACTATATCAGATAGATGATAATAATGAAATGAGAATTTCAGGCTATCATAGTAAAGCCTTAAAAGGCCCCGAATTAAATTGGTCTGTTACTGAACAAGAGTTTTATGCTGTAATAAGCTGCCTAAAGAAATTTGAAACATATTTGAGGGGCAGTAAAGTAATAATACTAACTGATCATAAAGCATTATTGTTTATTAATAATATGAAGTTATTCAATGGTAGAGTAACCCGATGGATTTTGTATATAGAACAATTTAATTATGAAGTACAGCATATATCGGGTAGACGTAATATTGTTGCAGATGTGCTATCACGTTATCCTCCTGATGGCGATTTAATACAAGAGGATAAAAATAATAGTTTAGAAATTGCTTACACAGAGAGCGAACCGAATATTGAGTTGATAGAAAAATTAAAATCCTTAACAGTATATCAATTACAAGATTCAGAGTCGTTGGCTATTATTGAAAAGTTAAAGACATTAAATACTTCCATAATAAAACAAAACAATAAATTTAAAAGGTATAGTTTGAAAAATGATGTATAATATTACAAAACGAATTTACAAGAAGTAATATATTTACCTAAAGCATTGAGACAAGATATTATAAATCAAGTGCATGTCGAAATGGGTCATCAAGGACCCTATAAGGTAATTAAATATGTGAGAGACAGATTCTTTTGGAAAGGTTTAACAAAAGATATTAAAAACCAATTAAGGGCTTGTCATTTATGTTAGTTATCTAAGAAAAGCAATATAACATATGTGGGTCCCTGCAAATCTATAATAACAGAAAACATTGGCGATATAGTCATGGCAGACTTATATGGACCGCTTGTATCAGGTACCTTTGGGTACACTTTCATATTTATCATTCAAGATTCATTCAGTAAATTTATCAAATTATATCCTTTAAAACAGTCAACAGCAAAGTCTGTTGTAACAAAAGTAAAGCATTTTGTTGAGATTATAAAGCCCAAGGCAATAATGACAGATAATGGAAAACAGTTCGTAAGTAATCACTGGAAACAATCAATGAGTGAATTAAATATAAAGCCAATATATACCACAGTTAGAAATCCTAGACCAAATACAACAGAGCGAGTAAATAAAGAGTTGAGCAGATTATTTAGGACGCTTTGTCATACTAACCACAAAGATTGGGCGTTAATATTGCCGAAATTAGAAGAATTGTATAATAATTCTTATCACAATAGTACAGGCTTCACGCCTTGTGAGATTCTTTATGGTGAGTCTAATGAGATGTCTTTTGACAAAGTAATTTCCAAAAGTAAAGACAAACATAATGTCGGACAAATTAGACAACAAGTGCGTAAAAATTTAAAAGAGGCAAGTCGAATAAGAAACACAAAATTTGATAAGCGAAATAGATTAATAAAATATAATATTGGTGACTTAGTAAAAATTTCAAGATCTAGTAGATCAGACGCTGATAATAAAGTTATGAGTAAGTTCAATTTGGCATATGAAGGACCTTATGTAATAGCAGCCGTACCATTTGACAATGTATATACCTTAGCAAATCCAGAGACAAACGAAATTAGAGGAATTTTCAATGCTATTCACTTATTAAAATATTTTAAATAATAATTTCTTTTTGTATAAATTAGAGTAATTAAATAAATATTGTAACATAAAAGGGTTTTGTGGGTGGCCCATGGAAATAATTGTTTAAGTTAAAGGTCTAAAATTATTAAAGTTATGAGCAAGAGATTTGTTATATGATAGTAGAACGTTATTAATATATAATGAAGAGTTGTAAATATAGATCGCAAGATAATTTTGTAATCATTTTTATTAAATAAATATGGGAGTTGGGTCAGGGCGAATGGCTCAAACACATTTATCCTATGTGGTATCGAACTGACCTCAACAAATATCCAACTGGATTGTATGCACATAAAGTGTGACACTATCGAAATAATGTTTCAAAGATTTAAAGATAAATTAATAAAATAAGAAATCGACAATTGACTGCAAACTTTATTAACAACACGATATACAATAACTTGAATTATGGTGTTATCACATTGTGATAATTGTGGTTGAAGGGGTGTTGGTGGCGGCCATTCTCTGGGGCAGGGGGATTTGATAACATATGACGTATTGTAACAGATTAAAAGAGGAAAGAACAGATATATAAACAATTATTTGAGTGTAGTGTATATGCTCTCAACATACTAAAATTTTATATTAACGACTCCACTATGTGGATCATTAACATAAAATTTGGGGGTGGATTGTGACGCCTCATAATTATTATTAATAAATAATAATTAAATTCATTATACAGAAATTTAAAAATGTCTTAGAAATTATAATTTAAACAATAAAATGCAAATAATAAGCATAGAGTTCAAAAATATCCA
The DNA here is from genome assembly GCA_963668995.1 of Parnassius mnemosyne. NCBI lineage: Eukaryota > Metazoa > Arthropoda > Insecta > Lepidoptera > Papilionidae > Parnassius > Parnassius mnemosyne. Next base: position 56,719,790 of record CAVLGL010000001.1, read on the forward strand.
TTTGGAATATTGAATATTATATATATTAGTAAACGCATAAAATGTCTCAAAAAATCTCTAAATTTATTAAAAACCTGCTTAAAATGTTCAAAATATATCAAATCATATAAATACAAGGCGATTATATTGCAATAACAAAGATAAATAACATTTGTAATATAATAGGAAAAATGGATTAAAATTTTCTAAGTTGATGAAGGTGTTCGTGTAATAATTGGAAAATATCTAAGTTAATGAACGTGTTCTTGTAATGTTCCCTTATATTGGGGCGTTGTCGGAGACACATACCCAAGGTTGTACATATATATGGGGTGGTCGGCTGACCGACTGCTAGTACTAAGGTTGCACAATGACTAGTCCTATATTAGGGACTTAACATAGTAAGGTCTGACGAACCAAAGCATTAATATAGAAGGTCTCTATGATGCATAAGCATTATGATAGCAGAGTTATGACTTGAAGTCCCATATGAATAAGACATACAGTAGTATGGTCTATGAAATAAAGCAAATATGTGGAAGGTCTCAAATATGTAAAAGCATTATATTGAAAGAAATGGGACTTGAAAAGGATTATTATAGTGGCGTGTAGGTTGCTTCGCAGCCTCTGAGACCGAGGTAAACTTGGACTCACTAACCGATGTGTCCTAGACATATCATCTTAGTGCCGGTGGTAAGCGGGTTTGTTGTAGCAATACGACTTGCCCGTGGACATCGCACACCCCTACCGGTTGTGGGCGGCGTCTTAGCGCATAGCGTTATGATACGTCGGCTATCTTTCGGATTAGGGTGAGTGTGTTTGGTAGTACTTTTAAGTGCAGCAAGCATACTCAACTTCATGTCTTAGTGCAATAGCGCTATGATACGTGGAGTTTTGGCTACTGACGTCTTAGTACCGTACTACTATGATACGTCGGTGGTATTTTTAGTTAACAACATTATCAAATTTTGTTACCAAAGTCGATAGGGATCATGTGGGTGTGTTGTGAGGGGGCGCCATCCGTATGATAGTTGCATTGATGCTTACTGCTACTTGCAGTATTGCGTCTTGTGATGGATCTGCGGGTGTACTGCACCTGATTCGATGCATCTTGTGTGGTTCTGGTCGATGGAGGTATGCGGGTGGTGATGTCTGCTGGGACTGTATGGGGGACCTTGGGATGGTGTAAGCCCGACGATAGTCGTATTGATGCTTGTTGCATTCTGTAGCATTGTATCTCTACGATGGTTGTTTGGCGGGTCGCTATTCTCAATGGCGCTCTCTGCGTCTTGGTTTGACTCACAACCTAAGTAGCTTTGCCCAAGTCGGGTCCCTTCATAGCGGGGCTGCAGACTGTCTGCCCTCCATGATGTTTTATATAACAACTTAATAATATATCTCTATAAAGTTCCCACCTTTGAGAGATTGAAGGCAACTTGTTGGTGGGTGAGACAAACATGATCGAAAAATGCATATACTCAACGTCAGTGACACAAACCCTTTCTGATGGCGAATTATTAATATTATCTTATAACTGCCTATTGGCTATATCTGCCATTGTATTGGTTGGTGGAGCATATGTGTTGACCTCATGCGGGTGGTAGCTGGAGGGAGAATCTGAGGAGGCTCTCAAGGCTGCGGCCGAAAGCCGCGCAACGTGGGACCCCATTCCCTTGAGGTGAGCGGTAGACTCATGACACGCTCTGCGGCCAATTGGCCGTGCTGACCATGCAATTGGTGGTGATGCCTTACACTTACATCACGTCTGCAGGAACGGCGGTCTGGCAGGTGGTGGCGCTCACGGAAGGCTTTTTATGGTCAGTGTGCCTATTGTTGCCTAACCCGTGTGACGTACATTCACTGTGACTGGATTTGATCGTATTCTGTATGGCGTTTACACGCATTGACATGCGCGACTTCGGTCGATGTTTGTGCTTACGCACTATCAAGGGGCCAAGTCCTCTTTTACTGGTTCGCCAGTTATTTTGCTGTGGACTACGGTCCAGTTCCCAACTTTGCGTACCCTTCGGGGGGAGCGCATTAAAATGGTTGGCGCTCACCGTGCGCGGCGTGTGTGGGGCCGTGTACCTCCTCCACATTTTTTTTAAAATGTGGGAGAGCGAAGCCCTTGTAACTGGTATTTGATATAAATATTGTGAGCCTTTTCCAAGCGGGAAGGGTTATTAAGGAATTGACTGTTGTGAACCAGATACAAGTGGAATAGGGACAATTTATTGTTCTTAACCTTTTTGAGCTCTGTCTTCGTGAACGGGGTTCTTTGACTTATAAGACTCTACCAACAGCTTTCGATTGCTCTCGTGAATATTCATTCTTCCAAGATACACCTAAAAGAACTAAGTTACTATACAAACACAACGTAGAAAAGGGTCCTAACTAAGACGATCACGCCATAAATTTATTAAACGGCCTATATTTAAACCTTTAGAAAGATCAAGTTATACTGGTCACGTAAATTAGATATATTTATATATCTTACAGATATAGATTCAAAAGAAATACAAGCATAAGTGGATATATAGTAGAAAAGAAAAAAGATGGGGGGGGGTTCGTTACATTAGGAATTATCAAACGTGCCCTTTTTGACATACTCCGACTTTATGATTTCTTATTTACGCGAATACAACAAATTTATCGCGTTAATTTTAACTATTTTTTATTCCCGACTTTTCGTTCACAAGGAGTGGGGGATCTGATTGATATTCAAAAGAAGAGCTTTTTTAGGTAGCCGAGATAACTATGAAATCACGACGCCAAAAACCCGTGACCATGACCGTGGGTACTGTAAAGCACACGAAACCTGTGGATTTTATAAGTTCAAATTAAACGTAATAAAATCGGTAAAATTTATTTTTGTATTGTTTCTTTTTGTTTGTGTAACTACACTAGGTTTTTTTACTTTACCATGGAGGCAATTTTCATACATGAATTTCACTAGGATAAACATCCAAACTCGGAACTATTCTTTGTGGGCCATACAAACACTTATTCCGTGCGGGATCGAAACCCGCGGCTCTCGGTGCCGTAACTCATTACTAAGCTACTGCGGCACGTAGTCGTCAAATGAAAAAAATTGTTTCAATTATCATTCTGATTTCCCACAACTAAGGGAAGAGCCCGATTTATTCTGCATCCCGCATTTTCTCTTCGTTTTCTATTTATTGATAAATAAAATAAAAATTACCGCTTGTCAACATGTAGCATATTAGAGATAAGGCGATTTTCTCAACCGATAAAAGCGACAACATATTATTATAACATTGCTTCTGTGTGAAACTGCTTTAAGAAATATAAGTGTAAGTTTAAGTAATATAAGTCCTAGTAAGATGTCAACGGTGCTGATTTGCTATTTCCTAAGTTAACAGTGCTGGAGCTAGCAAGTTATTAGGATCAGTCCGACGAGGAGTAAACACATAAATTCACGAAGGTGCTGACAAACAACTTTGGAGCTTGGGCTGCTCTGCGAAATTCTTAAATGTGTTTTCGAATACTAAGTATTATAGTATAGTAAAGGCTTAATGTTGTTTTTAAAAAAAAAACTTTTACATTCATTTAAACTCTGGTTAAAATATTCAAAATGTGTTAAATAATAGAAGTACAATATTGCAATAATAAAGAAAAATAAAATTTGTAATATAATTAAAAATGGGTCAAAAATAAGTTAATGAGGGTATTCTTGTATTAATGGTCGGTGTTCATTTGCTAGTATAAAGGAGTTGCCGAAGACAAATAGCCATGGGTGTACATATATGTATATGGGGTGGTCGGCTAACTAGTGCGGCTAGTGGTACTGTTGCACAATGTATAGTCCTATATTAGGGACTTGTGATAGTAAACTCTATGGAACAAAAATATTAATAAAGAAGATCTCTATGATGCATAAGCATTATGACTTGAAGTCCCATATGTAAACTACACATAATAGTAAGGTCTATGAAATAAATCAAATATGTGGAAGGCCTCAAATATGTGAAAGCACTATATTGAAAGAAATTGGAATTGAAAAGGATTATTATAGTGGCTTGTATATTGCTTCAAAGCGTCCGAGACCGAGGTAAACTTGGACTCGGTAACCGATATGTCTTAGACATATAATATTAGTGCCAGTGGTAAGCGGCTTTGTTGTAGCAATACGACTTGCCCGTGAACATCGCACACCCCTACCGTTTGTGGGCGGCGTCTTAGCGCATAGCGTAATGATACGTCGGCTATATTTTGGATTAGGAAGAAGAGTAAGTTTAGTAGTAATTTTTAGTACAGCAAGCATACTTAACTCCACGTCTTAGTGCAATAGCGCTATGATACCTGGATTTTAGTAAATCACATTATCAATTTTGTTACTAAAGTCGATAGGGATCATGTGAGTGTGTTGTGAGGGGGCGCCACCCGTATGATAGTTGCATTGATGCTTACTGCTACTTGCGGTATTGCGTCTTGTGATGGATCTGCGGGTGTATTGCGCCTGATTCGACGCATTTTATGGTTCTGGTCGATGGAGATATTTGGGTGGTGATGTATGCTGGGATTGTATGGTGTAAGCCCGACGATAGTCGCAGCATATGTGTCGACCTCCTGCGGGTGGTAGCTAGAGAAAGAATCTGAGGAAACTCTCAAGGCTGCGGTTAAAAGCCGCGCAACGTTGGACACCATTCCCTTGAGGTGAGCGTGAGACTCATGACCCGCGCTGCGGCTACACTTACACTTACATCACGTCTGCAGAAGCGGCGGTCTGGCAGGTGGTGGCGCTCACTGAGGGGTTTTTATGGCTAGTGTGCCTATTATTGCCTAATCCGTGTGATGTATATTCACAGTGGCTGGATCTGATCGTATTCTGTTTGGCGTTTACACACATTAACATGCGCGACTTCACTCGATGTTTGCGCTTACGCACTACCAAGGGACTAAGTCTTGTTTTACTGGTACGCCAGTTATTTTGTTGTAGACTACGGTCCAGTTCCCAACTTAACGTCCTCTTTGGGGGGAGCGCGTAGGTTTGTTGGCGCTCACCGCACACGGTGTGTGTGGAGCCATGTGGCTCCCCCACACATGTCTTTGTGTACGGGGTTCTTTAGCTTATATGGCACTACCAACAACCGCTTTTGACGGCTCTAGTGAATATTCATTCTTCCAAGCGACACCTAAAAGGACTATGTAACTATATAAACACAACGTAAGTAAGGGTTCTTATTAAGACGATCATGCCACACATTTTTAAACGGCCTATAATCAAGGTTTTTGGAAAGATCAATATATGGTTAATACACTGGTCACGTAAATAACATATATCTATTGTAAGAAATTATTCAACTTGTGATGTTAGGAATTATTCCCAGAATATTAAAAAATTAACACTACTGTGTAATAAACCCTGCCTACTATCAGGTTACATGATAACATCAAAGTATGCAAACCAACGGCATCACTAACCATCTCAATGTAAAACAGGGCAGGCTTTCAGCAACACGATCTTCCTTGCATACACTAGTAGAATACCACAACGGAAATAGTTACGACAGTGAGACTCGTAGAATTACCGACTGAACTCTCTTAGTCGCCTGCGGGATACTTTATACTGCTAAAACAAGTAGGAGATTACAGTTCTACCTTCATTTGTTCGGATTTCCTTTTATTTATTTACCACCATTCCCTACTGGTCAGATCTTGATCAAAATGTATATGAGACCACATTATAAGCATTTGCTTTCAAATAAAAAAAGTCGTCACCTAGAAAAAAGTTCTTAGGTAACACACATAAAAAACACAATCAAATTGAGATCCTCCTTTTTTGAAGTCTGTTAAAAATAAGTGATTAAGTCATAGGCGTAACTTAACATATACTTATAGGCATAACGTTAGTATAACTTAAGCTAGACGCAGAGTTACGACGTTAGCTTGTCCACCTTGTACTTTTGAGAAAGAGGCACAACGTTAGCTATTCCTGACTTATGTGTGCACGGCCTACATACCCTCATAGTAAGCATTGGGCAACCATAAACCTCATGTGGAGGCTAAAACCATTGACTTTTCTTCGTGAGGAAATCTTGATGGATACCTTTCACTCTGAGGGCAACGGAAAGGTTATACCGGATTCTTCCCGGCTAACACCACTCGGTGGTCACCATCAGCGTATACGATGGATCCCGGGATCTCCAATCAGAACGTAACCGGGGCCCTTTTCTCGCTTTGATTTGCTTTATAAAAGCATGTCCTGGGGGCAGTCCTTACTGCCCCCAGCACCTTCGCAGTGCTATCACGGTGCTCGCGACCACCGTCCTCCTCGGGGGTTAATTTCTAGACGATCGGGGCCCCGCCCCGAGCGGCCCGTAACCCCAGTTACTGGTAAGCGAACACCGTTTTCAAGAAGAGGGCCGTGCAATTGTAATTATCTATGTAAGTCTGTAGGTGAGTCTTCCTACTCGTCGCTCCATTCAGGCCTCGTAGTCCGGCAGCATTGCTTCAACAACGCGTTGGCGTGAATAAAAAAAATAATTATTTGATCTTAAATATAAATTTGGCTACTCTTTGATATATATATATATATATATATATATATATATATATATTTGTTGATTATATTTTTATTGTATAATTATTTATTATTATATTATTATTATGGGATGATATATCCCATGGGTATCGTAAGAGGAGACAGAGAGAAACAAATCAGGAGATGTACAACAGCATCTTTCTAATAACAAATAAAAATAAAAAAACTGCGGGTGCCAACCCGCTTACTGTAACGATAACGAACGGTTTTTAAAGCAAGCTCACGCCTGTAGCAATAGCTCAAATATAGGGTTGACTGCCAGAGGTCGCTGGCAAGCATTAAGTGCACCTATTGTTTTATATTAAATAAAATTGTAAGCAACTATTCTATTCAGGGTAATAAATATAAATACCTTATGAATACAAAGCGTGACATATTCGAGGACATCGCAGCGCAATGCGCATTCTTGGAAAAGCCTTTACTTATATTACTTTAAATAAGTGTGACAAATGAGCACATAGTTCACCTTATGATGAGTGGATTCTGTGGCCCATAGACATTTACATCTATACTCGATTACTTCATTTTCACCCTTGAGAACTAAGATGGAATGCTTTGTATCGGATGGATGTTATCTTTACACTTATTTGGAACCACTCCTGAACATGTTTATAAAAAATAATAATTTGAATCGGTTAAGCCGCTTCCGAATATATAAATTTAGTCTTTCTTCGTAAAGCTAAAATGGAAATTAGTTCATACAATTATCAAAATCTACAATTATAAAAACTACTATTATATCCAATATAATCCGTGATGTATCATTGTACTACGTATTGTAAAGGTAATTACCGTGCCCGTTCTATAAAATGCTTAATTTATTGATGAATATTTTTAAGCGTACCAACACTGACTACGCCGTATTCATAATTAATAAAATATAAGTTCGATAATACTCATTAAATATAGAGCGCTTGTGATCATGTGATTGAAATATGAAATTGAATGCAATATGCAAATTAAAAAAAAAAAACCTGCCCAAGTGCGAGCCGGTTACGTACCATCGTAATAAACGTTTCTAGTAGGAGGGTCCCTTTTAATATTTTATTTATTTCAATTTTTATCATTTGTTGTTACAACGGCAACCGAAATACACATTCTGTGAATTTCAACTATTACGGATAATGAGATACAACCTGCTGACGATAGACGAACGGACGGACGAACGGACGGACAGACGGATGGATGGACAGCGGAAGCTTAGAAATAGGATCCCGTAGATTACCTTTTGGGCACGGAACCCTAAAAAGTGGAATTTGACTTTATCTTAAACTCGTAATGATTTTTAGGCATATATTAATTTATCAGCAACTTATGTCATTGTAATAAATTAAGACAGATCTGACACTAAGACCCCAAAACGGTCACTTAGCTTAAAAGGTTCGCACCTGTGCAACTGATTAATGTTCTCTTAGTTTTGATATCTAATGAAGAAGGGAAGAGAAATAATTGGCAATTAAGAATATAAATTATAAAAAATGTAATAGAATTTTACTAGGTTGTAGGACTTTACCTATGTTGCCTGTATAACATCGATGGAATCTTATACGAAGTCGTTCGAAAACTTCGATAGCGCGATTTAGTCTTCGGTTGTAGTTCGGTCCGTTTACTCTATTGTGGTGGTGACAAAAATGCTACTGACCCATGTCCTGTTTCAGCTTACTTCTGTCTCCTGAAAAACACCGATGTAATGTTATAAGGTGGTGGATTTTCCTACTACATGGCATATAAGGAAATAAAATTGCAATTGACAATTTCGCCATTGAGAATCGAGCTTTAGCTGCTCGTGTACATTAACATTTAGATGAGAATCCATACTATGGTTTAGGAATTCCTTATTACACTTTCAAATGGTAAAAATTGACTAATCTTCTTCGGCGGCTTGAAGTGTGTTTTAATAGAAGCTCGCTTCAAAATTCAAACAAACAAGGTGGGCTACCTTATCTGTGACTCTTCTGACATAGGGTAGTACAGCGGAGACGTCGGGATTTAAAATAGTAAATTAAACGCGATAAAATTCGCGTTCGCGTAAATATAAGAAATCATTAATTAAACAGAAAATTAAATAACTTTAACGTTAATTTCAGTCTTAATAATTGCTTTGTTTACTTCTTTTACGAGTAGTCACACACAGATGCACTTCTAAACAGTTAAATCTTATAGTTATGAAACGAACTTAGATAAAAATCATACTAATTCTTAATAACTTTACTATTATCTTGTAATTCTAGTATCTAATCATTGTTCATAATCTCATGGCGAATTCTCATAATCACATATTTGTTTAATTTATTATGTTGCGTACTCAGTAGTTACGTGGTCAAGTAATTATTCATTAAACTAACACATGGCGATAGGCTCCTTCAATTATTTGAAAATAAAAATGATAACATAAAAATTTCGACAATCTTGTCTCGTCTCGAGTCTCGACCCGAAAGTTCCGGGACTCGAGACAACTAATATTACGAAAAGTCCCGGGACTTCCAGACACGAGACGTCCCTGGACCCAAACCCTAATCCATACCCTAAGCTGAAGGATTTATTTCAGTGTAGAAATATACATGAATATCTACAAATCCTTTATGTTAAGTAAATAATTTTAAATTAGGTTAGTGTAGTATAGGAATTGACGTAAATGTGATAACTAAAATTTAATTTAATATGAAACCACAAATTGTCCCCCTAAACTTATAAAACTTGTTTAATTTAAGCTTCTGTATTATTTGATCATCATTACAGCCCCTCACAAGTCCACTGCTGAACATAGGCCTCCCCCAAAGAATGCCACAAAGCACGGTCCTGAGCCACCTGCATCCATCGACTTCCTGCATATCTTACCAGGTCTTCACTCCATCTAGTGGGGGACGCCCTACACTTCGGCCGCCGGTACGAGGCCACTACTCGAGAACATTTTTTCCCCATTGGTTGTCGGTTCTTCGAGCTATATGGCCGGCCCATTGCCACTTCAGCTTACTAATCCGTCGGGCTGTGTCGGTCACTCTAGTTCTACTGCGGATATCCTCATTTCTAAGTTCATCACGCAGAGAAACTCAGAGCATAGCCTTCTCAATAATTCGCTGAGTGACCTTGAGCTTCCTTATCCGGCCAGCAGTGGAGGGCCAAGTCTCAGTTCCATAGGTCATCACTGGCAACACGCACTGGTTGTACAGTTTTGTTTTCGAGTTTCGAGGTATACCTGATGAGACGATGTGCCGTAATTTCACAAACGCTGCCCAACTGAGTTGAATCCGTCGATAGACCTATCGGTCGAAGTTGGACTTACCAAGTCGGACTATTTTTCCGAGGTAAACATCATCATCATATCATTACAGCCATTCACAAGTCCACTGCTGAACATAGGCCTCTTCCAAGGAATGCCACAAAGACCGGTCCTGAGCCACCTGCATCCATCGACTTCCTGCATGTCTCACCAGGTCGTCACTCCATCTTGTGGGAGGTTGCACACTTCGCCTACCAGTACGAGGCTGCCACTTGAGAACCTTTCTTCCCTATCGGTTGTAGGTTCTTCGAGCTATATGGCCATCCCACGGCCACTTTCGCTTACTAATCCGTTGGGCTATGTCGGTTACTCTGGTCCTACTGCGGATATCCTCATTTCTAAGTTTATCATGCAGAGACACCCAGAGCATAGCCCTCTCCATAGCTCGCTGAGCGCACTTGATTACGGCCAGCAGTGAAGGACCACGTTTCAGATCCGTATGTCATCACTGGCAACACGCACTGGTTGTAAAATTTCGTTTTCAGGTTTTGAGGTCTGTCTAATGAGAAGATGTGTCGTAATTTCCCGAACGCTGCCCAACCGAGTTGAATCCGTCGATTCACCTCTCGGTCGAAGTTGGACTTACCTAATCGGACTATTTGTCCCAGGTAAACATACTCGTCAACAACTTCGAGCTTAGGGCTCCCAACAACTACCGGCATAGGTTTGACATGGACGTTAAACATTTTTGTTTTGTCCATGTTCATCTTAAGACCTATCCGTTAGGAGCCACTATTGAGGTCATTAAACATAGTGCATGGGTACTCCAGCAGTTCTGCCATAAGGACTATATCATCGGCAAATCGAAGGTGAGTAATTTATTCGCCATTGGTGTTAATACCGTATCCTTTCCAGTCCAGTAGCTTAAAAGCGTCTTCCAATGCAGCGGTGAAGAGTTTCGGGGATATAACGTCACCCTGTTTTACACCTCTTTGCAGTTGGATAGGTTTCGTACTGTGATTTTGCACTCGGATAGCCATCGTAGCTCTAATGTACAAACACTTTAGCACTTCGGTATACTGACAGTCAACTTGGCACCACTGAAGGGACTGCAGCACCGCCCAAATTTCGACGGAATTAAAGGCTTTCTCATAGTCCACATACGCAAGGCAAAGTGGCAGATTATACTCCTCTGTCTTCTGTACAATCTGCCGCAGGATATGTATGTGGTCCATGTTACTAAAACCTTTTTAGAAACCGGCTTGTTCGGGAGGTTGGAAGTCGTCAAGTCTGCGTGCGAGACGATTCGTAATGACTCTCGAAAACAGCACGTAGACGCGGCTCAGAAGGGAAATCGTAGTAGTTCTGTAATATTTCAAGAGAGCGTTGTCACCTTTATGAAGAACAAGACTACCGCACTTCTGCTCACTGCTTCCGGAGTAGAGCCACCATGGAGGACGCAATTAAAGAGCTTCGAAGTTAGAGTAAAAGTTCCGCTGTAATTCCATCCTCGCCCGGGGACTTGCCGTTTTTAAGGACTCGCTCTTGGATCGTTACTCACAATTGCTTGTGGCTCCAACGATGATATGTACAGCTGCTCATAGAACCTCTCAATCTCACTCAAAATTGCAGGTGTCCCGGACACATCGCTGCCACGCTTGGTCTTCAGCTTCGACAGTTGGCTCTTTCTTGCAGATAGATCTCTACCAAAGACTTTGGAGCCCTGGTTCCACTCGATCGCTTCTTCAATACGAGCAGTATTAAAGTTTTGTAAGACCCGACGCATGTATTTGGAGATCTGTCTGGTTAGTTGCTTGTATACTGTCAAATCTACTGAAGACTGCAGCATCACATTCCGTCTAACAGCCATGAGATTAAGAGTGTGATAGGAGAGTTTTTGTGTTCTTCTGCGGCGGGTCTTGCAAAACTTAGCTCCGACCGCATGTAATGATATTATTTAATACTGTATCGTACTTTCTGTAACTCTACATTAAATTAAATAAACATTATTTATTTAGCATTCAATTTCTATAAACGATTCCAACCTCATAAATAATATCAAACATTAGTTTTTAATACATTATCGCCATCTAGTTAAGGCCTTAAAAGTGGTTGAAATGCCTAAATTTAGGATATTTAAGTAAAAAAATCTCAATAACAGTTTACTTAATCCACAAAGAAAAAATACAGGGTAACAGAAGAAGATTTGGTAAATGTTTTTAATTTAACAAAATTGCATTTTTGTCAACCACTTATAAGTAAAAAAATCCCCAAAGAGTACCTATCTTTGTCATATTTTGCAAAATTTATCCAAAACGGCACAAGCTTTTTAAATAGTTCTTATACTAAAAAAAGGCCTTAAAAATATTAATATTTTTAATTGAGAGTTTTATTTTTATTACCCGTTTTATAAGAGAATATATAATTTTTCCCTGAAATTGAATATATTTACGTGAGCGCGCATGCTCCGTCGCCATGTAAGCTCTGTCACAGTCCGTTTTCGGACATCGTCGAGGGTGGACCGCACGTCGGTGTTGGAGCGACTTCGTTCAAATATATATTAGTTTTTTAAAAGTTTATACTCAATTATAAATATTTTTATGACTAGAAATACTTAATTTAGTTAATATCTGTACACTGGTAAATGTAAATATTATTTACTAAATAAATGAATTTTTAAAGTGCCCAAAGAAGAAGAAATTTTGGCGGCGACGTTGATTAGTGATATTGAAAAATGCATTTTTATATAATTTAGATGTGGAACGACGAACATGCTCTTGTTACTTAGATTTCGATAGTTTTTAATACCTATGTAATTTTATTGTTGCATATTTTTATTAATTAGTTGATACTGAATTTTATAATCATGTATTACAATAAAACGCTGTTTTTATGAGTATGACTTTATAAAATATTATTGGGGAGGGAAATAAAGATACAGATACTTACATTTAGGTACACTGTTATCAAATTAAATCAAACAATTTAAATAAATAAAAGAATGGTGCTTACCTAAGTATAAATAACTATATAAAGACATTCTTGGGTTTATGGTTCTTTTTTTATGTTAGACAAACTATCATCTAAAAAATGTAAAAAAAATTAAATTGGAGAGGGGTTTCTCTACGTGATAAAGTTAGAAATGAAGATATTTGCATTAGAACCAGAGTAACTGACAAAGCCCAACGGAATATTAAAGTGAAATGGCAATGGGCTAGCTATAAAACTTGGAAAACAGATAAAAAATAGGAAGTAAGGTCCTCGAGTGGCAACCTCGTACAGGTAAGCGACTTACTACTCAACCTTTATTTCTCTTCACGTATTCTCATACGCTTTTCTTCACACACACACACACACACACACACACACACACACACACACACACACACACACACACACACACACACACACACACACACACACACACACACACACACACACACACACACACACACACACACACACACAAACACACACACACACACAAACACACACACACACAAACACACACAAACACACACACACACACACACGCACGCACGCACGCGCGCACACACACACACACACAAAAAGGTACTTACCTAGTACTATTAGGCAAGAGTGAATAGGTTTTTGTTAAGTCAGTGCAATTCACCATCTTACACTACATAACCACTTACCGATGGGATTGTAGTTGCTTTACTACTTGCTGGGTAAATATAGTAAAAAAAAAAATTACCCTGTGAAAGTTTGCATTTAGATATAATTTTTCAAACCAACCATAAAAATATGATGAGAATATGTATATAAGTATAAAGGTTGCCTAACACGGGACAGTAATAATATAATATTATATCTTCCATTATCTACGCATGAAAACTTTTAAAATCTCTGAATTCCGAGGTATGTTCATATTAAGAGGCTGAATAGATCCACATTGAAATGCATGGGGATCGTTTTATAATTTCACGTCATTATCGAAAAAAAATTGTACGTATTTCAGGTGGCGGTTTGCAAAACACGACTTCACAAAAATTCACTCAGTAGAAAATAATTGCCAAGTTGCTTTGAAAATACTTAAATTTTCAACGTCAATTTTTTCTTTCGTGGTAGAGCCATGCTGCAGCTATATTAGTAGTAGGTATAGTTGTAGCACGAATGGGTCGGCTCGACCGGGAAAGGGCCACGCTCCCACGGAATAACATGTAAAATAGCTGTTTAACCCTGCTGTGTTGCGTATAGTGAGTGTAGAGAACCGGAGAATATTTTTACTGGAAACGAGGCATTACATCTTAGTCCTCACGGGTGACAACGCATCTACATTTTGATACTTAATCGAGAATAGATGTAGATGTGTATGGGCCGTAGCAACCACTTACCATCAGGTGGACTGTGTGCTCGTTTATCACCCTTGTTCTATTAAAAAAAAATTTTCTGAGGTTTCAGTAAAATAATTTTAAGTATTGTAAGCACTTGTACAATTGTCTCATGTTAATAAAGCTATTGGGCTATTTTGATTGGTAATAAAGTGATTTTACTTTATAGGTTAAATAATTTTTTCACCTTTCTATATGAAGAACCGTTTTTCTGTCATTCCTATTGAATTTGACAGTGCTTGCCGAAATTTAGCATCTTTAGATGGATCAGAATCGCGCGCTGATCCGGCTGTTAGATATTGTAAAAATAATCGAAAATATTTATTTTACTTTCATGCCGAAGACTATCTTATTTTATTTTATTACGGTCAAGTAATATTTATTAGGTTATAAAGCAAGTATTTTTGTAAATGTTTGATATGTAAATGTAAATGTTTTCATTATTTTGTTATTCTATTGTTTATAGTTATTATTACGTCTTAGCTTTACACCAAGAATTACATAAGAAATTCTTGATGGGATGCGATGTAACGCGCATACATTATTTTCATCAAGAACTATAATATATATATTTGTTTTTTTTACCAGTAGAGTTTCAACAAAATCTTAAAAAAGTTCAATAAATTAAAAAAAAGCCATTAATTATATAGTTTTAAATCAGTGTTTTACATTTAAAGATCATTTATAAAGAGCCAAAGTTATTATTTTCATTTTGATTAATTTAATTCGAGACTAAAATAAATGTGAAAGGGCTTTTATCTGCAATAATAATTTTCATCAAAAATAACATAGAATTATAAAAGTCATATACACGGTCAATCATACTAAAGATTATCAATTGTACTACAAAATATTTAAAAGACTATTTCCAGTATAATGACCCGAATATCATCATTAATGTTTGACTGGCACACTTAAAAGTTTTATCACATGGCTAAATGATTGACTTTTATATTATGATAAGGTCATGCTTTTCTATAAAAAGTTGCAAGAAAGTTTAAATCACGGCCCTATTGGTTTGTTTTACTTTTTACTTAATTTGTGAAAAACAAGATTGACTGATCTAAAAGTTCACTTTCTTCTGTAAAAAGTGCTATTTAGAATTTTATGCAAATGATAATTGAAGTTTCTATGTAAATAAGTGTAACATAGCATATTATATTCAATGGTAGCGGCCATCCATATTTGCAAAGCCAGCATCATTTTCTGTACAGAAACCAGCAAAGTGTTGCTCAAGGCACTATAAACAAAGCAGCTGATAAAATGTTACACTCATAACTGTTAACAAAAACTGTTTCCGCAAATGATCTTATAGATAATAATAACTATTCCGCCGTGTTAGGTGCAGGAGCTATTATTAGAAGGAGAAGAGGTAAAATTTTGATTTAGAAATGCGCAATCAATATTGTTTTGTCTGCATTTGAGCAAAAAATAAAAAATAACTTCAACCAAAGAACATAACTGGCATTATATTCAGGCCCATCAATTGGTATGGAAAAAAATAATTTTACCAGGTTTCAAAAAATCAATCAAAATTCAAAAAAACATAAATATTAAAATCAAAAAATGTATATATGTATGTCCATACACACATATAATGATTTATGGCCGCTTCGTAACTGACGGTGACTCAATATAACATCCTACAGTCACGCCGAAACTAAGAGGAGAGAATCACTGTAGAAAAGGTAATAATTTATTGCGGAAATTTTGTGATAAAATTAAAAAAAAATTATAAACTTATCTAAATTAATCTAACTCAGTCTAACTTATCCTCATGCGTTACAAAAAAAAAACAAATAATAAAATAGTGAGATGGCATCAGTTTTTAAGAAGATATAACAAAAATAATCAAAAAAAATAAATTTCAAAAAGTTCAGTATTTAATTGATTATATACCGCTGACACTTAATCACGCTTTTCGAAACCACGCCAGTTGTAAACAATACTTGTGTGAAAAGACAAAATCTTCTTTTCAAATTTCCGCCGAGTAGAAGGCCAAATAGGTCACGTGTCAATTTTAATTAAATATATTTTATATGAAGTGATCTTGACTACGTTTCATCATTTAACCATTGGTAAAAATTAAAACAGGAATTTTACGACTTTATTTACAATAAACATTATTAGTTGAACCTTGCAGCTTGTTCATTATTTTTATTATAAATACCTAAAAATGTATATATTATTAATAAGTAGTTCCCATTATATTTTGGATTATTTTTTATTTTGCCCTATCTGCAATGTTCTACGCTCTATAGAAAATGTGGCGTATGACATGACTGACAATCTTTCGAACGTTTTATCTAAGTACAAAGATCTTTTACGTTTTCGTCGCCTCCACATGATATTTTTGTCAGCATAAGGTACCCTTCTATATCTGAAACGAATATAAATATTGCTACAAAGTAAAGCAATAGGCTATACAAGTCCCTCTACTGGGCACAGGACTCTTTTTTTTTATTTCTGAGAGGGTATTAGGGCAAGGAAATGCCCGTCGTGCTTCCCCAATGCGTGTTGACGAAAATTGCAATTACAAATTTCATTCGTGCTGTCGGGGATCAAACCCGGGAAAATTTACAGCGAACGCTTTGACCAGATCTACTATTACAACACAAATAAATACGATTTAACATATTTAATAAAAAACTCTTACGTACTTGAAACTTGAACACTTGATAGCTCGTGACGCCTACCGGACAAAGCTACAGCTACAATGTAATTGAAGAAGCGTAACCGCGACATAATTCTCAGTGATGCGCAAGCATAACAGGCAGTATGTCACTTTTATAATTGTCATCTCTGCATTCTATTAATCTTTGCACTTTTATAAGTAATACAGAACGTAGTTGCTAGACATCGGCTAAAATCTCTGCGATCGCCGTTTCGTCAAGGTCATTCAGGCTAGTTAAAGCCTTAAGAGTCCATTAATGGTTATTGTCTTTTTCCATAAAATAAGGTTACCAATTCAATGTGATTACATTTTAACTCAGCAATTGCTTAGTTAAAATGAGGATCAGCGGGCGCAGCCCTAGATGTCTCTTAAGGTGAACGGCAGATTTTGTAACGCATACTTCTTTTATTGTTCTTTTATAGCATTTGTACCACATATTATGGCAACTAAGCCATTTATTTTCATGTTAGTGTACTATTTTTAGAACTTCAAATTAATTAATAATATCCATAAAAATATTTTAATAAATAAACATTAAACATTCCTGGTATTCCCTGTAACCACTTCTGGTAAGCTTAAAATGCTTGTGTTAGAAGTGATTCACGACAGTAGTTGAATGGTGGATTCGAAGTAATATCAGTGAAAAGAAAATGTAATTCCAAGTTTTGAGGTATACCTGATGGTAAAATTTGTCATAATCTCCCACACGCTCCCTATTTGATATAAATCCGCCATTTGACGTCTTGGTCGAATTAAGACTTACCCAGTCGGAATATTTGTTCCAGGTATCATACTCACCAAAAACTTCCAACGTTGTGCTTCCATCAAATACCGGCATAGATGTAACATGGACTTTATACATGATCTTTGTTTCGTGCATGTTCATTTTGAGACCCATACGTTGAAAAACACAATTTAGGTTATTAATCGTAGTGAATATATCCTTTCTAGTCTTGTAGCTTGAAAACGTCTGCAAATTCAGGGGTGAAAAGTTTCGAGGATATAACGTCACCCTGTTTTACACCCTCTGCAGATGTATAGGTTACGCAATTTGGTTCTTTATTTGGATGGCCATCGTAGCCCTACTATACAAATGATGTTGCTGAAATGCTATATTTTAGCATTGCTGACTATAGCAATGCTAAAATGTAGAATAAATCATAGTTCACATACGCGAGGCATAGTGGCAGATTTTTCTATACTGTCTTCTGTATCTATTCTGTGTTTTATACGTGGTAGAGCTATGCTGCTTCGTACGTGGTAGAGCCATGCTAGAGATATCTTAATAGTATAGTTATAGAACAAATGGGTCAGCACGACCGGAGAAGGATAACGCTCTCACAGAAAACCAGCGTAAAATAGCAGCTTAATAACACTGCTGTGTTTCGTATGATGAGTGTAGAGAACCGGCGACCCTTTTTACTGAAAAAGAGGCATTCCATCTTAGTCTTCACGGGTGACAACGCATCTGCATTTTGTTTTTGATTGAGAATAGATGTGGATGTCTATGGTTCACAGCAACCACTTATCATCAAGAGGCCTGTGTGCTCGCTTGTCACCCTTTCCTATTAAAAAAAAAAACATTTGCCGAAGGGATGCAAGTGGCTTATGGTACTAAAGCCTTTTCAGAAACCAGCTTGTTCGGGAGGCTTGAAGTAATCGAGTCTGTTTGCGCGACGATTCGTAATGACTCTCAAAAATAGAACGTAGACGCGGTTCAGAAAGGAAATTGGTTGGTAGTTCTTCATCAGAGCATGGTCATTTTTCTTGAAAAACAAGACTATCGACTTCTGCTCTACGCCTCCAGAGTATTGCCGCTACGGAGGATGGAATTGAAGAGATTATGAAAGACTTCAAGTACTGGCTTTCAACTTGATTCCAGAAGCTGCGCTGTAATTGTATCCTCACCCGGGGCCTTCCGTTTTTAAGGTTCTGGATATCCATTTTAATCTCGATCAGACTGAAGTCCGGAATATCATCCAAATAGTTTAGCTGTAGGTATCTGAAACTTTCAATTAGTTTTGCTTTATTAGTAAACTAGCTGTTCCCCGCGACTTCGTTCGCGTGTTAGGGTTTTTATGTTTCTGCGCGGAACCCTGATTCTTTTTCTAAAATAAAAGTAGCCTAAGTTACTCCTTATAAAATCAGCTATCTGCCAGTGAAAGTCGCGTCAAAATCGGTCCAGTCGTTTCCGAGATTACCCGGAACAAACAGACAGACAGACAGACAAAAATTTTAAAAATTGTATTTTAGTTATAGGTATCGTATTTACTTTCATATGCATTTATTAAAAAACTGTAATTTTGATATTACCAACAGACACTTCAATTTTATTTATTTGTATAGATAACTATTGATATTTACTGCGGGAAAAAACACTTTTGATCTAATTTTCGTTTTTATTAGATCTTGTTTCATAAAAATATGAATTTCCGAAATGGAACGAACTAAAGCGATTTCTCATTGTGAGTAAGAGCGTCAAGTTCGACTTTCAAGATCTTTCTATCTTTTGGTTAAAACAATCTTTTCAGTTTCTCTATAGGCTTTCAGTTTATAACTTAATTATCATGAATTCACAACAATAATGTATCTGAATTTCAATAGAATATTATGAATATGTTCGTTGTACCAATTTTTTTTAAATTAATCTTAGAAGAATTAATCTTATATCATCATGGTCATCATTATTACAGTTGAGCGGACTACCTGAGCTACCACGGCTCTTTTACGGTTACTTTTACGTAGTAACTGATATATTAATCTGACGTCTGTTATATTGCATCGCTACGACTGCCAAATTACAACGATTGATGAAACGATTATAACAAATTCCACATGTACTTTTACCGTTTAAAAAATTCGTATGTTAAGAAATGCACATAGAGGATTTGTGTTCCGTCTTCAGTAGCGCCAACGGTGTTAGCGATGTAAGGAATGTGGTGTAAACAACATCTTAAAAATAATTTTAGGAGTCAAAACACAGTAAAATTTGTAAGTACATAGTGATAAATTCACAATGTACTTACATACTACTTCCACTGTGTTCAGAAATCACTGGCCAGTTAAAAGAGGATGCGGAATTTCTTGAGGAAATCTTCAATAAAGATAACTACTTCATCCATGAAAAGACAGGGATACTAGAGCGAAATAATAATGCGGTTTGTTTATAAGAAGGCAATAATAGGCTATCTGAAACTGAGTTTTAGAATAGTAACAAGGAAATAAATAGAAACCAAAAGAAATTCAATAAACTAAATAAGGTATGTGGTAAAAATACAGACAAAAAGAGGAAATGTGATGAAACAGGCGAGAAATCAAGACATAAATGAGGACAACATAATACTCTTTATTATACAGCAAGGAAAGACTAAATATTACAAAATATAACAAAAATAAATAAATATAAAGGGAAAAACAAAAGACGGTCTTATTAAGAGTTTAACGGGTAGGGTTTTTTATATAATAAGGGTAACAAACGAGCACACAGTCAACCTGATGTTAAGTGGATGCTGTGGCTCATAAACATCTAAATTCAATCTCAATTAAGAAATAGTTTCTAAATTGATGATGCTTTATACGTGGTAGAGCCATGCTGCAGCTATATTAGTAGTATAGTTGTAGCACGAATAAGTCGGCTCGACCGAATAAGGACCACGCTTCCACAGAAGCGTAAAATAGCAGTTTAACGCTGCTATGTTTCGCATGGGGAGTGTGAAGAACTGGAGTCTCTTTTTACTGGAAACGAGGTAATCCATCTTAGTCCTCACGGGTGACAATGCATATGCATTTTGATTCATAATCGAGGATGGATGTAGATATCTATGGGCCGCAGCAATCATTTATCATCAGGTGGACTGTGCGCTTACCCTCGTCCTATAAAAAAATGTAGATACGTTATCACCCATAAGTACTGATCTCGAATGCCTCGTTTCCAGTATAAAGGGTATCCGGTTTTAGAGAACACCTACAATATGAAATACAGCAGCATTAAGCTGTTATATTATGCTGGTATTCTGTGAAAACGTCCCCTGTCGAGCTGACCCATTCATGCTACAACCACAATAATATAGCTGCATTAAAAATAAGAAAGGATACCAACTTATGCACAAAAAAACACCATACTTTAGGTAGATCAATGCCCATAAATAAAAGGAAGAAGAGAGAGAGCGGTTAGAGAGTAATATAATTTTCCTAAACTTGTTTCTTGAACACATGTGAAGATTAAGCACTTTGAATTGAATGGAGCAAGGAGTTCTAAAGATTTTCCTTGGACCATAAGAAAAAATTATGACAGGAAGTAAGCAATTCAAAATGTCTTTTTTTAATAGGGAGTGTATAAGGTGCTACGCGGCAACTTTTGCTGTCGCACGGATGGGCCGGCTCGAACCGGGGTAGTACCACGACCTCACAGAAAACCAGCGTGAAGTAGAGATTTACTTCTGCGTTTCGCTTGGTAAGTGCAGGTGGCCGGAGGCCCTTTTTACTGGAAATGAGGCATTCCATCTCAGTCCTCACGGGTGACAACGCATCTACATATTGATTTGTAATAGAGGATAGATGTAGATGTCTATGGGCCGCAGCAACCACTTACCATCAGGTGGACCGTGTGCTCGTTTGTCACCCTTATTCTATAAAAAAAATACTGTATTTGGTTCACCTTGCACTGACTATAGATTTGAAAATAAAATAACATCTTGCTTTGAGAAGTTTTTATTGAAAACTGATTTACCACAGTCATAATTTATACGGCGCATAGAAATTGTATGCATAATTATAAACACAGCATACCGCCCACCAAAAACCCTCGGCTTTCAATAAACAAACATTATTAATCAACAAAGAGAATAATAAGGATATTAAATTACAAATGAAAGTATAAACAACGTAAGGTAAATTAAACACTTATACAATTCTCTTCTGGTTCTGAAATAATTGGAGTCTCAACAATTAAAAAATGTCCCATAGTGAGTATCTCCAAAGAGTAAATGTTTGTTGTATCTATTGGACACAAAGGTCTAGAGTTTAAACCGGCTTCTATTTGACACAGGGTTGTGGACATTTCTCCAAATGTAAGGTGGCTGTTTAAAATCCTCTTTAGGTGGTATTTAATGGACTTCACGTCTGCCTTCCAAAGGATACTGAAATTTGGACTAAATGGTGAATTAAAGTGGTCACTGTGTGCCATCTTCTGCAAGTATATCTGATAAAGATCCAGGAATTTCTAATCTTGCCTGTTGACACATATACTTGAACTCCCTGTTAGCTCCTATAAATTTGACACCTGGTGATTCCAAATATGACTACATTTACCTCCTTTCGCTACAAATCTTTTGAAAGCCCCTAAAATGCGTTAGTACTCATATATCCAACCAGCTGCAATTGAATTGCCTTTGTAGCCATACAGATGAATATGCAGATGTATGCCTTATCAGTTTTGATTCCTCGATCTCTTGTCGTAAGAATTTGCAGCGGACCAGCAAAATCGACTACCATATGTAAGAATGGCCGCGGCGGTGTAACTCTTACTTCAGGTAAGTCAGTCATAATTTGGGTCCTAGTGTTGTTTGGCTCAAATAAGACACTTATAAATGGTGGATGTTATCAGAGACTTAACCCTTACTATCCAGAAGCAAAATCTTACATAGTTCATAGTTGGTTGAACACCTCCATGTAGGGTTATTTTATTAACATTGCATACAATCAGTATAGCCAAGTTATTTTGGTGACTTAATATCATTGAATATTTTATGTTCTCCGATATTGACGTATGTTTGAGTCTACCGCCTAGCTTGACAATATTCTTTTTGTCGAGAAAATGATTTAGATTCTTTATGGAACTCTTGATACTTATGTGGTTTCTTTATTTAAGGCATGTAATTTCATCTGTAAAATCTTCTTCTTGAGTAATTTTTACACAAATAAGGGCAAGATGTAATTCTTCTTTAGAAATAGACTGTGTTATATCACTTATATTTTGCTTCTTAAAATTTAATAATCTTATGCAGTAACTTAGTATCCTTAGCAATTCATTTAAATTATTAAACTCTCCAAAACGGCTAGAACATGAACTTCCTTTTAATAGTAATTTATTTTCTTTCCTAAGATTGGGGTTAATAACAATTTTTCCTTCTATGTACGATTCTTCTGTACTTAATGTTTTCATTATAAAATAAATATCGTACCGTTTTAACCACTCTGGATCTTGCCACTACAACATACACCCCTTTAATTTAGGTAATATTAATACACGAGAAGCAATGTCGGCTGGATTTTCCTTAGATTGGACGTGATATCATTGGTGTACACTGTTCTCTAAAATAGTGACGATACGATTTGTAGCAAAAGTTTGCCATCTAGATGGGTCACCTTGCAGCCATAATAAAACGGTCGGTCCTGGAATAAATCTGTGCAACTCACTTATTTGTTTTAGTAATTTTGACAACATTAGCGCGCCACACAACTCTAGTCGTGGAAATGATAGTGGCTTTACTGGTGCTACACGAATATTTGCAGCAATAAAGTAAGTGGTGATAGTATCATTTGCATGTTTAACTCTTAAATATGTAAAAGTTCCATACACTCTTATTGATGCATCGCAAAAACCATGTATTGTGTAATTTTTTTATATTTTTCTCTGTAGTAACAAGCCATCTAGGTATTTTAATCTCATTTAGCTGATTTAAGCCATTTCTTATGCCTAACCAATCTTTTTTATTTCAGGTTCAACAGCATCATCTCAGGAGATTTTCTTTAACCACAACTTCTTCATGATTATTTTCGCAGGGAAAAGTCTTTGAGTTAACCAGCCGAGTGGATCAAACAACTGTTAGATGTCTGCAAGTATGATTCTTTTAGTAATGATTTCAGAGGGCGTGGTAAATAAACATTGTACTCCAATATCTTTTTCTATTTTTGAGGATAAACCAAGTGCTCTCACCGTCCCGTGTACATCTAAATCAATATTCACGAGAGAGCTTCTTTCATTGGGTTCGAATTTCTTCAAGAAATCCACACTATTATATGCCCATTTGTGCATTTTAAAACCACGTTTTTGTAAAATTTAGGAAACCTTCTTGACCAGACTTTAAATCATTAATGTTTTAGCAGGAACTGGCTGATTCTTGCCTTCGACGTCAGCTACTTTTTGGTGGGTTTTCACGTCGAGTTAAGGTGCCGAAGATGTACCAAATGTAACCCTCAATAAGCGATAGTCTTTGATAGAGTCCATGTGATTTTTACGCCACAAAATAAGCTGGTAGTCTGCGTCCTCTTTCTTACTTAGATTTGGCGATACATTTTCTCTATATCAATTACGAAAAATATTTTTCTAAGCCACCACCGCATAATTAATGATCTTATATCTTCCTGAAGTTGAGGTCCAACAAGTAGTTCATCATTAGGAGAAACATTATTTTCTCCAGGAGATGAGGCGTTAAATACTTAATCTTGGTTGTATCACTCGTTTCTTTGACTACTGGATGGTGTGGGACATACACTGCCGTTTTTTATATCATTTTGTGGTACTTCCTCCAAATGATGTAGTTTTAAAGATTCTTCCATAAACTTACCATATTTCTCTTTCAATTTTGATTTTCTGAAAAATCACTATTCTAATTGTAGTAGACGAGTTTCTTCTATATCTTCAGTGTTTCCCTCTAGTGACATTTGGTTATCATTTTTAAATAGCACCTTAACTATATACTTCCCGTCTTCATTCCTTGTGTAACTTTCTTGATATAATCGTTCACAGGTTTCTTCATCCTTTGTAAGTTTTTTAGAAATTTCAGGATCTATTTCCCACAATGTTTGCAGGATATTATCAAAATTGACGTGGTGATGCATAACCAGTATATCATCTCAAATATTCCCAATAAGGATCCTGCCTAGGTTTGCTTCTTACGCACATAGAGAACCAAGGTGTCCTTTGATTATATTATTCTTCAATATATGGGCATACACTTCAACTCCAAGTGGCATGTCTACTCGTCCTGGCTGGTTAAAACTAGGATCAGCCAGGATAAGTCCTTGTAGATGCGGCCAGGCTTGCTCGAGATAAGTGATAAAACTTGATAATAGTAGAGTGGTTAAACATGTAGACATGACATATGCGTTTATACGAAGCTTGAATTGCTGTTGAAACAACTCCTGTGATAACTACGTTACCCATAGCAGCCATTCTCTTCCACCTTAGCAATAGTACCGCTCTTTCAGTTATGAGGTTTTCCTATGATCCTTGGTCAACTAAAGCGCGTAACATCGTCGTATACCCGTTCTCGTCTCTTACAGGTACTGATGGAGTAGCCAATAACGCTGTGGATCTTCTTCTTGCTAAGTGTGATGATAATGCTACTTCCTTTACCCCTTATCGTCCTCAAGGGTTTCCATGTAATTAAGGTCAGTTTATTTATTGTTTGGCTTGTTAACATCTTTTGGTAGGTGTAGTAATGAATGGTGTCGGTGATGGCATTTCTTACAGGACACTTGAAGATGACATTTCCTTGTAGTATGCCCTGGAGTCAAAAAATTGTAAGTTTAGTCCTTATTTCCTACAAACTCAGACCTCTTCTCAGGTGTCAACTTTGCAAAATATTTACAGTGACTTATAGTGTATTCTTAATTACATCTTATGAAAGTTCTCGTCGGAGATACAATAGACGTATGGAATGACCTTTCCTTTGTTGTTTTAGATCCCCGTGAAACGGATGAAAATCGCATTATTAATCTAATAAAATATAACTAAGTCATTAGTATTAAGATTTTTTGGAATCAAAGTGCTGGACTTTGATTGCAAAAAACTTCTTAAATCCTTCCAGGTTCCTAACATGCTTTATGTGAATCTGGGTGCAATTTCTGTACTAAAGGATATATTATTAGTGGATCCTAAGAATCGAAATATAACTGAAGGATATTTAAACCATTTAAGCATTCCGACCGCATTCCAAAATGACGTCTTGACCTGAGGAGTATTTATTGCAAACTGATTCATCACAGTCATATTTTACACAACGCATAGAAAATGTATGTATAATTATAAATAGAACAGGGAGGACTTGATATTTTAAATAAGGTGCTGTGAATGGTAGAAAGAATATGAGTATTCTGATGAAGACGGATTTATAGCTACTTGAGTTTAGTGCGGAATTCCGAAACATGGACATATTTACGAAGGCTAATTTCAAACCTGATTCATCACAGTCATATTTTACCCAACACAAAGAAAATGTATGTAAACAGAACAGGGAAGACTTGATATATTAAATAATATGCAGTGGATGGTAGAAAAAATATGAGTATTTCGATGAAGACAGATTTATTGTCACTTAAGTTTAGTGCGGAATTCCAAGACATGGTCATATTAACGAAAGCCAAATATGAACCGTATACAGAGATTTTGGATTCGCTCAAGTTTGTTACATTGCCCCTTGGTGATATCAAGGTAACAAATAGTAGCATAGTCGAGTATAGGGAGTAGTGAAGTATGTCTCTGCCGTAAAATTTTTGCATATGATGCAAAAAATTTACGGCTTACTATATTATTTGGCGAGTCCAAGAAAGACAGGCATCTAAAAGGATACCCTTATTATTAACTATATCATTATAAGGGATAGGGACACTATCAAATATAACAAATTGTAATTGACATTTTTTTTATTTTGCAAATCAATCTTGATGTCCCAATAATTATAGCTTGGGATTTTAAAAGGTTTACAGTTAACTCATTCGATGGACTCCAGTCTGAAAATAAAAGCTAGATTCTTGCTTATACATTTAGCTGTTTTCGGAAGATCTTCATCGGTTGTTTGTAAATATGTTTAGATCATCTGCATACAATTGGTAGAGAAAAGATATTTGGGACGTAGCCGTATTAATCAAATAGGAGATAAGAAGCCCACTTGCAGAATGCCAGCCACGATATCAAGCTACAGAGAAAGTCTACCTTGGAAACGAATATGTTGCCGGCATCCATACAAATAACTGGGAAACCAGGAAATTTCTGTTGGAGATAGGTTAAGAGACCACAGTATCTCTAGCAGAATATTATGATCAATAGTATGCATTGCTGAAACCCAGCAACACCTATACTATGACTTAATGATTCTCCATACTCTAGCGAATTTTGTCCTGATTTTTAATAACGACGTAGTTGTACTATTACCAGATCTTAAGCCATTGAGTGGAATGTAATTGCACTGAACGTATCGAGCGCGCAGGCACAATATCAGCATATTTCATAAAATATAGAAGTACCATGTACTTGCTCGTATAATAGATGTTAAAAAGTCTAGCAAGTTAATGATCATTTTACGACTAACGTCATCACTTCCGACAGAGTCAGAATGGATAGAAAGTATAGCAAATTGCTTAAACACTAATGGAGAAAAAATAAGAGCGGGAAACGATGAAAATTTAGTCAGAGTTGTTGATTTTGCAATATAATCCAAGCTAGCAGAAGAGAAATGCTGGTTAAGCAAATTTAAATTCGTAATGTAACCTAAAAAACTTAAAGATCACATAATGATAAACCTAAAATCAAAAAGGGACACATTGCTAAATCCTTCATGTGCACATACCTCATGTTTTTAGACGGTTCTAAATCAGTTATATGCGCTTTTTGGTTAAAAAAATTCTAGCTCCTTAAATGAGAAATATGTATGAATTTTTTAACATTTCTAATATGTCTCATATATTTCTATTAATTTAGAAGTGTTTCTGTTTGTGTATTAAATAACACATTTTTTGGTGTTTCCCAAAACCTTACAAATATCACATATGGAATTTTCCATTCAGAGTGACGATTTATTAACTGTCACAGTGATTTTTCTCTGAAAGTGTTTTAAGTTGATAACTTAAATACGGCATACTTGTAAAATGCGATAATTCAGATATAGGTACAAGCGTCAGGTTAAAAGCATCTACCAAAAACGCCTATAAATGGTCCATTTTGTTTTGAACACAATGACATTTGTATGTCAATTATTTCAGCTTTTTCGCGACAATAACGATGCCGATGATCTTAATATCGAGACTTTATATTTAGTTAGAAATAAATAAATCTAATGAAAAAATTTGAAACACAGCTGAATTTTGCTGCTACAAGTATTTCACTTGGGTGTTCTATCGAGCGTGATCCCTTCCGCTTGAGCGGGTCTATTCCTGCTGCAGTGTGGCTGCACTACATACATATTTCTAATATGTTTAAAATTTTCTTAGGGCACCACTACACAGTTACTGAAAAGTACATCAAAATACGTTTCAATACTGAAAACCTCTATTAATCTTCCCAATGCTGAGAGAACTAAAAACAAAGAAACAATCGCTGCGATAGTCTAGTACGATTGGCGAAACTCTATGTATTTAAATTTCTCTGGTACCTACGTTAGTTTAATTAGTACGTTATCTTCACTGATCAGCCCGTGGTAAACCAGCTATTAAAAAGGTGATCAATATAGCGGCGGTGCCGCTGGCGTCAGAATGCTGCTGTGAAATTAAATGCAGAGGAAGAATATTTTACTAAAATTTTTCATTAATTCTTTCATAACAGCCCATCAAAATTTATTGCTGAACATAGGCCTCCTCGTAAATAGCCTCAAAAGGAAGAATTTTGCCATAGTTGCCACACTACGATGACGTGTTAGCAATCGCAGTGTTTATTTTTTAGTTATTATTAGAAAGACATTGCTGCTTATCTAATCTGTTATTTATCTCTGTCACATCTTACGACACTCACGAGTCGATATTATATACATATGTAGTTGATATTCGTAAGCAGCCACTATAGGACCAAAGGAGATGAACTTGAATCCATACAACCTTGGGCCCGGTGTGAACAAAGTTCAAATAAATCTTATTTTGAAGATTTAAACATTTGCTATTTAATCCAAAAATCATATTTTTGTATGGCCTGGGGTTTTGTTTTTATTTTATGTTTTATTATTTTTAGGTTAGGTAATAAAATTACTCGTTCCTGTGATATGTTGTTTAAATAAATTGAAAAGGATACAAAATAATGCATTTATTAGTTATTATGAAAATAAAGTGTTATAAATATTAACCTATTTTTAATTTTTTAATTATATTCTGCAATTATTAATAAAATATGATCTATAAAAGCAGCCGGTGGCTGTAACTTGTCTGTTCTATTCTTCGAAAAACCCAAGTAACACATTATTGTCATTATGTGGGCGCTACAATCTACTGTCCTGTGATGCGAGAGAAACGCCAAAAATCAAGTTAAATTAATCCACGAAAATATAAACACGAAATATATCTACAAATACAACCACAATATCAAATGCGCATGAAAGTTGAAACTAGAAGTTATAAAGTTAAATCTTCTTCGGAACAGGCAATGATCAACGACCATACATCCTATTCAATCGTATCTGATATTATTCAAATATTTTTTGTTAATAAAATGGTCTGTTGAATTGATTTTCTAAATTGATTTCTTTAATTCAGTATTAATGTCTACAGATTCGCATTCGGCTTATTTTATACAAGAAATAGCCTTCATTATCGAACGCCATAGACATTAAATACAGAAAAATATTTAAAGACGTAAGTTTGCTATGCTAAAAGCGTTAGTTTTCGTTTTTCAGTTTTAAAAAATGTTTTTATGAATGTCCCAGGGATTACAGAAACAAAAACCTTTTAATTATGCTTATAATTTATCGTCTAATTATCTTCATATTTTTATAAATGTTACGAACGATGTAAAGCACAGAATTTCATAGATCTCCTTTAAAACTTAAGTTATTGATTTAATTTTAATTAAAAATATAAAGGTAGAAATTTTATTAATTATTGATTTAATTTTTTTTAATTTTACACGACTTTTCATAACTATAGTCGAAACAATTTTTTACAGATCCTTAGAGCGAATTACAACTTATTATATATTTAAAGTACATAAAAACATTACACATGCTTTACAGAACCCACAGTTATTAAATGTATCATATAAAGCTCAGTTTAATTTAATATTTAGTAGGTATACGCATAAATATTAAAAGTCAGAGTTATGAAAGAGCACAAAGTTCCCCTGACCTGTACACAACTGAACCCATGTAGGTATATCTACCCTCCATAGTTAGATATTATTACTTGGGTTTTAGTTTATTTTATTTCAACACTAATGAATGTAGTATTTTGTACTAAATAGTTGTGTGTATAGAATATATAAGCAGATATGCAGTTCATTACATTGCAATTACTCGCAACATTACGGCGGCATTATACTCTAAACGACTCTCAGAGTAAAGTAATATTCCTTGCGGTTAACCTTTGGGTAGTTGACCGCTTATGCAGCATTTAGTTTAGAGTTTAGGGTTTCCTTCCACTTAAGAATCAAGTTTTAATATAAGTATTAACTACTTATACTAAATACATTGTTTTTGGTAACTTAATACGTAAATTTAAGGAGTTTGCGTTGGTACAATAAGATTTTCTGTACATTTATTTTATAAGTAAAATGAAAAGAAAGAACCTAAGAAAATGGAACAATACGTTCTCCACCAATGTATATTAATTCGAAATTTTGAAAATGTCTCCAAGACAATTCACAAAGTTCGTGGTATTTTTCTTAAGCTCTTATATTTTTTTTTATAATGTTTAACTACAATCTTACCTTGAGGCAAGTGGTGATGGTTCCCTAATTTGAAAACCACTGTCTTAGCGTAACTTAAGCCTATTCACTACTGCATTGAAGGTATTCAGATTTAATTTTCTTAGTCTGTATGAATCTTAAAAAAGTCATTTTAAAATTTGTCGTATTGGATTAAAAATGGCGGCATTTAAGTAATCGTATATTGTCACGAGAAACTCACGTGAGAGCCAAATTTAAGCTCGACATTTTTTTAGTGAAATTGGTTGAAATATTGATTGCAATATTCCAGGACAAGAGTACAAGTGAAGTTAAATAAAAGCTTTTAAAAAAGAACTGTTTGTTAAAAACATGTCTCTTACTAGGGTTCTATCTATGTATAGGGTTCTACAGGCCCTGCGAAGTAATTGGCCACTGGCCATGTACTTTAACCATGATCGATAAACATCTATTTTTATATCCTTAACTATGACCATTTAGTGATAGTGTAATTATCCTCTAACCCATATCATTCCGCGAGTGCAGCGCTTGCCAACCAAAAATAAAAAATAAATTGCGGTGGCAACCGCAATATGTTGGTGGTTGCCATCTCACCTGACAAGCGTAGAAACTAAGGCAAGTATTACTCCCGATACCATCCACACCATCTGGATGATTGGCGGTCCACCACTGTGCGATTTAGAAGATGTTTTCTTCCTCGCACGACTTCCTTGTGGAATCGATTACCATCAGTGATTTTTCCGGACCGATACGACTTAGGGACCCTCAAGAAAAGAGCGTACTCCTTTTTAAAAGGCCGGCAACGCATCTGCAGTTCCCTCCCTGGTGTTGCAGTTGTTCATGGGCGGCGGTAGTCACTTACAATCAGGTGAGCCGCATGCTCGTTTGCCCCCTCTCTTATAAAAAAAAGTATCCCTTCTATGAGGCCAATCACAGGCAAGGCCTATTTACATCTTTGGACTTTTGATAGGATGTAATAAATTAATGATATTCAATGACAACTACAGCTCATGGATATCTACGATTTGCTTCTAGAAAAGTCATTACCTTTAGCTAAATTAGTGCTTCAGTTTCCAGTGAATTGTATATTGAATGATGATCACAATTAAGTAAGTTTTAATATTATTTTTTTTTAATTTTCTGGTGAATACAACGACACGAGTAAAACTATATTGTAGATATAACTGAACATGGTTGACACAAATATGGTTTAATTGCATTAATTTATGCGGTTAGCCCGTTATACAACCACTTTTTATTAGTGGCTACGTTATCGGTTTATTAAACTTTTGATTACAGACAATTGTTCGATTGGAACATTTCTTGCGTAAATCCTTAAAGTTTTGTAACACATTAAAATGCGATATTTATAATGATATGTTATGATTTATAATAACTCATACGCTTCATATTGAAATTAACAATTTGCTATTCAAGTACGCCGTTAAACAAAATAATTATTCGATAAAAACAAAAAATATAGCATTAGATAATAAAAGACATCGAAATTGTTAAAGGGTCTTGAATGGAAAGCTTTGTAGTCAAATTTGTTCAGGGCTTTTAAAAGGGATTTAGCCATTTAAAAGCGTAACCGGCTGTTATCTATATTATTAGTATATTCACTGGGTATAAATCTATATAATTTTATGCTACACGTGAATAGTCAGTATTGGATATGTGAAGAATTGTAATGATGTTGACGATGATGATGATTTTTTCTACCATGGGATGAAAAACGAGAACACAGACCACCTGATGATAAAAGGATGCTGTAGCCCATAGACATCTATATTTACCCTTGATTAAGAATCAAAATGCAGATGCATCGTCAGCCCTAAGGACTAAGATGGCTTCCCTGCATTCACCATAAGAAACACAGCTGCATTGATGTCGTATTTTACGCTTGTATTCTGTGAGAGCATGGTCTTTTACCGTTCGAGCAGACCCATTCGTGCTACAACTACTATATAACTGCAGCATTGTTATCTCACGCATCCCACGTATGTTGACAGAAGCATTGTCGGTTTTTAAATTATTTTAAAATTTTCAGACATTCTTTCCAACATTTTTTTCACTAGAAAATGTGATCAATAATTGCTCTCATTCTATTAAATTTAAGGTGATAAAAATCTCCCTCTGCCACGGTTCGTAGCAAGATTATAAATCATTAAATTGTAACGTGAAGTGTAGGTTGGCCCCCCACTAAATGGTGTGACGACCTGATACATTAAGTCATTGCATGCATGTGACTCAGGACCATATTTTTATGAAATCTATGTGTATTAATTTACATTTTCGTATGCTTTAACTATTACATTTAAATAGTAAATCTCACCACCGTCCATAACTGTTGCTACGTCCGATTATTGCAAAATACTCATTGAAAGTTAATTTCTGTTTAACATTTGTTCGAAAAATATTTCTGTCCTGGAAATAACCTAAAAGTAACCTACCGGGATTATTTTTAAACATAAAATATTACAGTAACATTATATTGTAAAATATTAAAAATTGCCAAGCGTGGCAACTATGGCATAATAACCCCTTAACGAGAGTTACAAAATGACGGCCCCTAGTACAGGGTGGCCTCGCTATTCTTGGCTACGGTGGCGACCATGGTAACGGCGAGCCAGGGGGTGTTAAGAATCTCCGGTGGAGGTTCGGTTGCCACCTAAGGAGACTTGTCCTGGCAACATATAACGCACGCACCCTGAGGAATGATGAGAAAACCCTTGAGCTGGAAGAAAAGATTTATAAAAAGAAGAAAGACAATTTGCACTGAGAAAATATTATCACCCGGATCAGTAGCATCTTTCCCATGGAAGTGTTGAATTTATCGTCCACAAGTCTCCTGTTAACAACGCTGTAAAGTTTGCGCACCTTTTACTCAGAATCACCAAACGGTATTCGCTGAAGGTCACACAGGTTTACGCACCAAACTCAGCGCATCCCGATGAGGAAATGTAACAAAATATATAAGGATAATATCTCAAAAGGCACGTGTTCCTCCAAAACCCACTATACGGTGTTAATGGGAGAATTCAACACAAAACTAGGCACAAGAGAGAACGGTGAGCAGAAAGTAGAGAAATTTGGGATTGGGCAACGGAACCCAAGGGGCAAGCAGTTGGCCGACTTTAAAGAGGGAACTAGAAAGATAGACTCTTAATGATGAACTCTTTCTTCCAAAAGTTGCCCAACAGAAAGTGGACCTGATCAAGCCCCGACGGCAAATAATGAGATTGATTTCATAATGACGAACAGACGGCAACTGTTCAGTGATGACATAATGATTGCGAGGGTGAAAACTGGCAGCGATCAACGAATGGTGAGAGACACACTAAACCTAAACATTAAATTGAAGAGGTCACGTCTAATGAAGTCAACGCTCCGTCCCCTCGTGCTCTAATCAAAAGCTCTGAAAATTTTCACCTCGAAATACAAAATCCTTTTCAGTGCCAAGAAGACTGAAATAAAGTGGAAAATATGAATTACAAGCTTGTGTAAACTCTCCATGTGGTCGTAGCTAAATTCTGCATGACCCGTCGCAGAAAAACACAAAAACTTTCAGATTACACTCTTAATCTCATGGATGTTAGACGGGAGATAAAGCTGCAGCCTTCAGCAGATTTGAGAGCATACAGACAACTAAACAAAAAGATCTCCAAATGCATGCAGCAGAACTTACGCAACTTCAATTCAGCTCGTATTGAAGAAGCGATTGAGCGGAACCAGGGCTCTAGAGTCTTTGCCAGAAATCTGTAAGCCAGAAAGAGCCAACTGGCGAAGCTAAATACCTAATGTGGCAGAATCTTTTCCGGGACACCTGAGATTTTAAAAGAGATTGAGAGGTTCTATGAGGAGCTGTAGACGTCATCATTGGAGCCACGTGCAAGTGTAAGTAACGATCCAAGAGCAAGTCTTTTGCGACACAATTCCGATTATATTTTGGACGTCAGTCTTAATGAGGTAAGGCCAGCCTCCTGAGCAAGCCGGTTTTCAAAATGGCCTTAGCACCATTACATAGACCATATACATAACCTACAACAAATTGCACAGAAGACCGAAGAGTACAATCTGCCACTTTGTTTTGCGTGTGTGGACTACGACAAAGACTTTGATTCAGTTGAAATTTGGGTGGTGCTGCAGTTTCTTCACCGGTTCCAAGTTGAATTTCGGTATGTCAAAGTGCTGAATTGTTTGTACAGTAGGTCAACGATGGCTATCCGAGTATATGACCAGAGTACGAAACCTATCCAATTGCAGCAGGTGTAAGACAGGGTGACGTAATATCCCGGAAACTCTTCACTACTGCATTGGAAGACGTTTTCCAGTTACTTTACTAGAAAGGATACAGTATAAACGTCAATGGTAAGTACATCACTCACCTTCGATTTGCCGACGATATAGTCCTTATGGCAGAATCTTTGGAGAACCTAAGCACTATGTGCAACGATCTCAATAGTGTCTCCCAACGGTTAGTTTTTAAGACGAACATGGACAAAACAAAATTAACGTGTAACGTCCATGTCACACCTATGCCACTAGTTGCTGGGAGCACTAAGCTCGAAGTTTTTTTTTTATATACCTGGGACAAATAGTTCGACTAGAGATAACCAACTTCGACCGAGATATCAATTGACGGATTCAACTCAGCTGGGCAGTGTTTAAGAGATTACGACACATCTTCTCGTCAGGCATACCTCAAAACTTCAAAACATGATTGTACAACCAGTGCGTATTGCACATGAAGACCTATGTAACTGAGACGTAGTCCCTCACTGCTCACCGTATGAGAAAGCCCAAGGTCGTTCAGTGCGCTATGAAGAAGTCTATGCTTGAGGTTTCTCTGCGTGATAGGTTTAAAAACGAGGATATCCGCAGTAGAACTAGATTAACCGACATAGTCCAATGGATTAGTAAGCTGAAGTGGCAGTGGTCCAACCAACCACCGATGGCGAAGAAAGGTTCTCGAGTGGCAGCCTCGTACCGGCAGGCGAAATGTGGGGCATCCTCCCATTAGATAGAGTGACGAGAGTCAATGGATGCAGGTGGCTCGCGACCTTGCTTTGTGGCATTCCTTGGGGGAGGCTTATGTTCAGTAGTGGTATTGTGAAGGGCTGTAATTATGATAATGAATTGAAAAATACAAGCCCTTGTCAATATCCTCATATAGGCGATAAATTAATAGAGGTTTGGGAACAATAGTTAATGGTTCTGCTTGTTCTGCTTCTTCATCAGTCCATATTTAAGAGTATTTTGTAATCTATGGACATCTACCTTAATTATACTGATGCTTATATACCTTGCGGCCATGTCCTTTCATTATGTTTGACTCTATTTGTATTAAAATGCTTTTCTCTGCATAAAACAATGGAATATGTTACATTGCTTATAATTTGATATAATATAATTATCTGAACTGGCAACCCTTGTCGAAATAGATATAAGTATAACTAAAACTACGTTATATTTAATCACTCAGACGATTCTGGAACTTATTTGATGTTATCAATAAAGCAACAGTGAAAACTTGTTTAGGATGTAATTATAACTTTCAAACAATAGACAATAAAGCCATTTTTGTTATGTACATGGAAACAACATTAATGTAAACTTTATAACGGCATTTATAACTTTATGTTTAACCCAAGCGTAGGAGACATTAGCTTCGGTTTTAGTAGTTTATAATAATATGAAAATGTAGCATTAAAACTAAGACATATAATATTATATTATTATATGCGTCGCTGTCGATAGAGAATACCATTCAATCTTTCACATCATGATGTACCGTGGGTTTCATATATCAAGACCGGCGATGTTCAGCCTCGTCAAAGATGGGAGACGTCTGCTAATACGTTTGTCATCCGTCTACAATATGCCTGCCAAGCGTGAGAATTATGGCAAATCGTCTCTATAGAAGTTTAAGCTCATGATGAAGAATATTTTTTTAAAACTTGTGTTCATTACAGGAATTTCTTAATGGGCATACTCCTTAATTCATTCATTATCGCATTTAAAAGTCCATTGTTGATCATAGGTCTATCTTTAGATTTCATCATAACATTAGGGGTATATACGCACATCAATATAGTGTTGGAATATTTTTAATAACATTGACCAACTAAATAGTACTGACCACTTTAAAATATTTTACGGTAAACAACTTTGTCCCTTCTTTAACCTTTTGGCAGAATCTTAAATGAAATAGTGACACCAAGCATCCGTCGGATAAATTTACAAAGTTTTTACAAAGATTGTGAGCGATGTACGACAAAGGATTACATTTAATTTTATAGTTATTTAGAGCCGACAAAATATTTAGGGATGATAAAATTCAATAAGTAATGTGCAATTTAAAAGTTGCCCACAAAATTTAAAACTTTTCGATGAATTTCAATCATTAGAAATAATTCATAGATATTAATAAACAATTTGAAGATATTTTTACACGCAGGTTTTTTCTAGCTATCCATCGAATGGTAAGTGCAACTTTGTTAAAGATCAAAATGTAAAGGAGTTGTGTCTCCTTAGTAGTCTGAAATGTCTTGTTCTTCCACTCACCATAGGAAACATGGTAGCGATATACTTCAAGTTGGTATTTAACACGCTTGCACAGGAGTGCAAGCGTGATTCTCCGTCAGGCGAACCAACAAATTACTGTAGCAATAATTACGCTGCGAAATGTAGTTAGATATGTTTTTCATTAATCTCTGCGATAATACGAGTAGCTTAACACTTAATAATATTTTTTTATAAATTATAACATTCGAGCATGTAGTAGCGTTGTAAGAATATCCGCTACCCCATATTGTCCCATGTATACAAATAGGACAATATGGGGCGTAAAAGGTGACTGAGGGAAACAAACCAGAAGATGTTTAAAAAAACATTTAAAAAAATGCGGTTATCAACCCACCTTCCAAGCGTAATAAATCTATGAGTTAATCTATTAGGGAGGCCTATGTCTAGCAATGGACCATTAATAAGCTATAACAGTAATTTTCAATAGTACACAATTTTAATAACTTACGATTTTTAATCAACGCTCACAGTATGACATCATTAAGCATCTAAGTAGAAAGTTCAATAGAGCACGTGTAGAATATTAATTTGCAGCTCTACTCGTGACTACGCCACAATGAGATGTGGAAATAAAAGCAATATAGAAAAAAGTAGTATAGAGAAGAGACTTTTTGTGAAAAGAAGATCAAAAATGCGATAATATTTAAGAAAATAAAGGTACATACGAGTAAGTGAAGGAAGTTATTTTGCTCCCGATATAAATTTTGTGTGAGTTCAATGCTCAAAATATGAAATTTCTCAAAAAATTAAATTGTTAATTGCAGTTTTAAGTTCTGATTTATCACGTGGCCTACAGTGAAGAAAACATTGTGAGGAAACCTGCGTGAGTATAAAAATATTTGAAAGACATGTGAAGTCCGTGCATAGTAATTACTCATAACACTCTCATAATATATATAATGATATGATATGATATGATATGAGATAATAAGATAATGCCAGTACCCAGCAGTAAGCCGTAAAAGTTGTATGTCTACATACAAAAAAATCAAAGTCGCTTCTCGCCGTCTGTACGTTAGATCTTTTAAACTACCAACGCAACAGATTTTAATGCAATTTTCACCAATAGATAGAATGATTCGAGAGGAAGGTTTTTAAGTATAATTACATGTATAATTCTTCTGTCCGTGTGTATATAACTTTTTTTTTTTTATAGGAGAGGGGGCAAACGAGCATGCGGCTCACCTGATGGTAAGTGACTACCGCCGCCCATGAACAACTGCAACACCAGGGGAATCGCAGATGCGTTGCCGGCCTTTTAAAAAGGAGTACGCTCTTTTCTTGAAGGTCCTTAAGTCGTATCGGTCCGGAAAAATCGCTGATGGTAATCGATTCCACAAGGAGGTCGTGCGAGGAAGAAAACATCTTCTAAATCGCACAGTGGTGGACCGCCAATCATCCAGATGGTGTGGATGGTATCGGGAGTTCTGCCGCGATGTGCGTTCGTGAAATTTGGCGGCTGGGATTAATCCGAACAATTCCTCAGAGCACTCCCCATGGTAGATGCGAAAGAAAATGCAAAGGGATGCAACATCTCTTCGCAGTGCTAATGAATCGAGCCGATCGGAAAGGGCTCGGTCGTCGACAATTCGAGCCGCTCTGCGTTGGATGCGGTCAAGTGGAAGGAGCTGGCACTGGGGAGCCCCTGCCCAGAGATGGAAACAGTATTCCATGTGAGGCCGAACTTGCGCCTTGTAAAGTAGCAGGCGGTGTGCCGGCATGAAATACTGTCCCGCTCTGCTGAGCACGCCAAGCTTTTTAGAGGCCAATTTGGCCTTCCTTTCCAAGTGACCACGAAACTGCACGTCACTCGATATGTCGACTCCGAGGATACCGATACTGGCTGAGGCAAGAAGGGGAGTGCCTTGAAACTGAGGAGATACGACAAAGGGGTTCTTTTTAGCGGTAAACGCGCAAACTTGTGTCTTCTGCGGATTAAATTGGACTAGATTTAGTCGCCCCCAATCCGAGACTTTGTTCAGCAAAGACTCGACTTCAGACACAAGTTTGTTCCGGTACTCAGCGACGTTTTCCCGAGAAATATTGGCACGGCCGGTGTATAGAGCATCACCAGTGCTGTCATCCGCATAGCAATGAATGTTACCAGTTAGCAACAGATCATTGATATGCAGAAGAAACAGCGTTGGTGATAGCACACAGCCTTGTGGAACACCAGCGTTAATAGGCTTGTAGTCAAAGCATGCACCGTCTACAACGACCTTGATGCTCCGATCTGCAAGGAAGCTGGTGATCCAATTGCACAATTTCTCGGGAAGCCCATAGGAAGGGAGCTTCGAAAGAAGCGCTTTGTGCCAA
The DNA here is from genome assembly GCA_963668995.1 of Parnassius mnemosyne. Taxonomy (NCBI): domain Eukaryota; kingdom Metazoa; phylum Arthropoda; class Insecta; order Lepidoptera; family Papilionidae; genus Parnassius; species Parnassius mnemosyne. Next base: position 56,759,090 of record CAVLGL010000001.1, read on the forward strand.
ACCCGATCGAAGGCCTTCGCAATGTCCAGACTAACGGCCAACGCCTCCCCCTTGGACTCTACTGCCTCCGCCCATCTATGGGTCAGGTAGACCAGAAGATCACCAGCTGATCGACCCCGACGAAAACCGTATTGGCGGTCACTAATCAGCTGGTGATCCTCAAGGTACCGGATGAGCTGGCAGTTAATAATGGATTCCATTATTTTGGAGAACAAGGAGGTGATTGCGATAGGCCTATAGTTGGATGGGTCTGAGCGGTCGCCTTTTTTAGGGATCGGGTGGACAAAAGCTGTCTTCCATGAATTCGGGACTACGCCTTGGGAGTAGGAGTACCGGAAAAGACGCGTTAGCACCGGTGCCAACTCCGGAGCACACGTCCTCAGCACAATTGGGGGGATTCCGTCAGGCCCACTCGACTTCTGGATGTCCAGGGAGAGCAGTGCTTTGCGAACCGAGCGCTGTGAGAACAGCACATCCGGCATGGAGCACTCACACCGCGGGATGGTCGGCGGTGTTTTCCCCCCGTCATCAAGAGTTGAGATGGACGCAAAAAGGGAGCCTAAAAGGTCGGCTTTGTCTTTTGCGTCATGGGCCAGTGAATCATCCTCCCTGTGCAGAGATGGTAGTGATGGCTTACAGAAATTCCCTTGGACAGCCTTGGCGAGAGACCAGAATGCACGGGTTCCCGAAGGAAGGCGAACTAGTTTCTCGCCAATTCTGCCTATGTGCTCTGACTTTGCCTTGGCAATAACTCTTTTGAACTCCTCTTAAACGGCTAAACCATTTTGATGAAACTTTGTGTGTGTGATTAAGTTGATTCGAGAATAGTTTAGATTTACAATTGGACTCAATAGGTAGCGCTGTTGTCGAAATACAAAAACCAACCGTGAGAAGTCGGGGCGGATCGCTAGTTATTTATATGCTCAAGATGCTCAAAATCCTAATAAGTTCTTTTTTCATTTACTTGCGAGAAACGGGGATGATTATTTTGTGCATTACTCTCATCATAGTCACAGCTCGAGAAAAACCTATTGTCTTAATCTCATATAATTTTTCAAGACTTAATGGCATTATATAAAAAAGTAAGGAGGATATACTGCAGGCTACTTTCGTGCATTAAATATTTATTTAACTAATTTTAACTGCTAAATGTGGTTAATGGTTTATGTAATGTTACATTTGGTTTAAAATGAATTCATGACGAATGATTATATGAGGTTTTGTATCAATTATGCAGAGTGAAAAGATTGATGCCAATTTATATACGTCGTTAATATCTTCCCGAAAATTATTGAGCCTTTAAAACCCATGTAACGAGGAGCTGCGTCTAAAGTATGTGGTGAAAAAAAATTGTTTTGAAGTTTTTTCTCGTTGGGTCCTATTCATAAATTTTACATAGTCTGAAAAGCTCTGCATAGATGATTTTCACAAAATTCACATCACGGTACTTTTTTAATTGTTATATATATATATATATATATATATATATATATATATATGTATATATTTATATCATAAACTGAAATAGATACAACCTATTAAATACTACATTTTCATCTAATGTTGTTTATTTAAAAACATTTAAATTTACAATAGAATAGGTATTAAAAAACTCAAACTCGAAACTTAAATTGTCATATAGTCTTACTCCCCGCGGTATTGCGAAATCCTGGCTGCGATTCTTCGATGACCGGCTATACATTTGAGCGAGAAAAGAATCCTCTAATCACCAGCAGCGACAAAAAGTGGAGCGTCATAGCAATGGTGGCGCTCTTTGCAGACGACACTGCCCTCTTCTGTAAAGGTATATCACTACCTTTCATATGAAACAAGATCTAAAAGTCAGTTGATGACTTAGGAGCTTGGTTCCAAAAATGGCGCATCGATGTAAACCAGGAGAAGAGCTCCGCCGTTCACTTCGATCATAAGCAACGCCGCCTCTCTACCATTCCGCCAATCCGTATGCTAGGGACCTCTCTCCCCTGGCATACGACTGCCAAATATTTAGGTGTTAGCCCTGACACAAGGCTCACCTTAGGGGCCCATGTCAAAAGAGTAACCCGCAACGCACGTTTTTATTTGAGTAGGCTTAACAGTATTTTGGGCCGATACAGTAAACTACCCTCCGCAACAAGCGAACCATTAATAAATTCTGTATACGACCAGTCATGACTTACGCGGGCGCCATATTTGCCCATGCTAATCCTAAAATCATTAACGAACTACAAATACTTCAAAACCTCTTCTGTCGTCGAGCTATGAACAAACCCTGGTACTTCCGTAATGCCGACCTCCATCGAGACTTAGAGCTCTCCACAGTCCAGCAACAACAAAAACACTCTCTGAGAACATTTTAAAAACACTCTCTGAGAACTTTCTCAAAGCTTCAGAGTCTCACTCTAATCACTTTATTCGTGAGGCAGCTTCATATGCAGCCCCACTCCCCTCTCGCTATCGAGTCCGAAGACCGAGAAACTCTCTCTCGGACCCGCCAAACAAGCTTTCGGCCTACCTGAACTGCCTCCTGTCGGCTCAGGCCGACTCTTCTTAATTTGCCTTAGTTAGGCTCCCTCTCAGTAGCTCGTCGCCGCCTGCACTCTCTTTTCCCTAAAGAGGGTCGCTTCCGATTCGGCAGAAAGGCCTTATAAGCCAATTCCAGTCTCACAGGTGGTGTTTAGTGAGTAGGCACTTAGGGTGGTTAGGTTAGTCTCAGTGAGTCCCACATAAGCACGACAGCCGGTTGTCGTGGTATGCTTAGAGCATTCTCCACCTTCCTTACTCGTTTCCGAGGGGTAGCCCTTTCAATTGCTTCTGGGCGCAAAAAAAAAAGAGCGCGAGAGATTGCTCTTGAGTCATTCTACGAGTGAAGTCATTCTACGCATGTTAAGATAGAGTTGTGGTTCTGTCCATTGTGGTGATTATTACGGTGTTGCTGAGAGGCTGTCCCATGTTACATTAAGTTGGGAAGTGTTGCTGTTGTTGGTGTTATAATGTAATACTTCCATAATCCTTCTGTAATCATTCTAATATGTCCTTCATGTTACACCAGGGAGTGATTGTGATGAGGTCACCATACGGTATGATCGAAATATAATTGCATATAATTGATTGTGTAGTGCAATTACGTCATTTTATTACCACTAATGATTAACTGCGTAAGCAAGAGAGCAAATTGAATATCCGCTATCACACTTTTACTATTTTTAACAACTACCCTTTCCTGACGTATTCCCGCTAGTTCCGACACACACACACACACACACACACATATATATATATATATATATATATATATATATATATATATATATATATATATTGTATATAGTGTACAACATTATGTAAATAACCGCCCTGGTCCAGTTAATGTATGTTATTCATTCCAAATAATTTTGAAAGTTCTTTCAAAACACAATTCGTTTAAAAATAAACCAAAAAGAACCCCAGCAGGAGTTACTACTACCTTTTGTTTCTTCCTCAGTAATTTAGTGAGTTCACTTATTTGCATAAAACTTAAATTATACCGATTTACTCTATTATTAAGGACTTATTAGCTGCTGAGAAGGAGGTACATAATCGAAAGCTAATATCCCTTTACAGTAGCAACTTGGAGACCCTTGCTTAATTGCAGTAAAGAATAGAATAGAATAGAATGATTTTTATTCAATGTAGATTATTACATAATACTTATTGAAAGTCATTTTTTATTTACCACTGGTTCAGAAAATATCTTTGTCCGGGGAATAATAAGCAAGATACCTAGCGGAAGTTTAAACATATTTCATTTTATAACAATTTTTAAATGAATTTTAATAGAATCAGCATGGAGGCGATCACTTCATTTCCAGGGGTTATTTTTGTTTATGTATTCTTTGATACTATAATAACCCTTTTCTACAATTTTTCTTTAAAAAAATATTTTAACTCATTTATCAACAACTTCTGTACATTTTCTAGGATTTTGTTGTAAAAGCGCTCATTGCCCTATAAATTAAATCCTTATTGTTTGTAGTCTAGTAACTGAAATTACAAGCTTATGTTCATTCCTAGAGCTTAAAGTATGAGCATCTTTATTTTTATCAAAGCTATGTACATAAATTACATTTTCATAAACACATTGCGATGCGATAAGTTAATATGATTATTTTTTTTAAATTTTCTCTAAGGCTCTTACGATTTAAGATAGAAATCGCCGTACGGCTCTCTTTTGCAAAAAAATATATGGCTTCAATATCAGTCGCACCATAACAAAATTCGATTAGGCATTACGCTATGAAAGTAACTAAAATAAAATAATCTAGCCGTCTCAACATTGGTGACAGTTTAAATCTTTCTAACAGCAAAACTAAGTCTGCCTGCTAATTAAGGTGTATGTGATCTCATTGAAACTCCTTTTGATATGGAAATATACCTACGCTGCGCGGTCTTTTACGAGATTTTTTCTTATAAGTATTAAGGCGTTTTTGATTTATTTTTGAGTTTTTATTCAAGTGTGGCCTCTCAAAAATTCAAAAGGTACTGCATAGCATACAAGTGCTTAAATAACAATGGGAATGTCTACATTTCATTTTTTACTATTCTTAAGGACACCGAAAATTAAGATATTATTATTAGAAGGTAGATTTAGATAATTTGATTCCTAGTTACTGACGCATAGTTACAGTTTTATTATTTGATCAGCGACCCTACCACAGCTTCGCAGTTTACGATATTTTCGCGTAAAATGCCAATAACCTTAAAAAAAAAACATTGCAAGTAGTCCTCCCAGTACCAGGGGCTGAGTCAATTCCATTTTCTCAACGACTAAACAAGTTTGACAAAACCTTGTGACAAGACCGAAAATCTTTTTTTAAATAAATAAATGGTATTCGATTTTTAAAACCCAGGAGTTTTGAATTATAAAAATTTTAATATTACAGGAACAGTGGAAATATTCCATTCCCGATACTTTTAGTGCAGCCTATGTACTAAAGCAAAATCAGCATATGATGGTTATAAGTTTAGCAATTCGTAGATAAAAGAAAAAGATTGAAATTAGCAGCACATCTCATTACCCCTCATTCATTAATAATGCCGTCGCGTGTGACGTGTTTTTCATAATTCATCATCATCATTACAGCCGTTTATAAGTCCACTGCTGAACATAGGCCTTCCCCAAGGAATGCCACAAAGCACGGTCCTGAGCCACCTGCATCCATCGACTTCCTGCACGTCTTACCAGGTCGTCACTCCATCTAATGGAGGGTCGCTCTGCACCTCTCTTACTGGTACGAGGTTGCCACTCGATAACCTTTCTTCCTCATGGGTTGTCGGTCCTTTGAGCTATATGGCCAGCCCATTGCCACTTCAACTTACTAATCCGATGGGCTATGTCGGTTACTCTAGTTCTACTGCAGGTATTCTCATTTCTAAGTTTATCGCGCAGAAAAACTCCGAGCATAGACTTCACCATAGCTCGCTGAGTGACCTGTAGCATTATCATACGAGCAGGACCACGTCTACGTTTCATAGGTCATCACTGGCAACATGCACTGGTTGTACAGTCACGGCTTCAAGTTTTGAGGTATACCTGACGAGAACATGTGCCGCAATTTCCCGAAATCTGCGTAGCCGAGAGGAATCCGGTGAATAACCTCTCGGTCGAAGTTGGACTTACCTAGTCAGACTATTTCTCCCAGGTTAACATACTCGTCAAAAACTTCGAGCTTAGTGCTCCCAACAACTATCGGCATAGATGTGACATGGACATTACATATGATCTTTGTTTTGTCCATGTTCATCTTAAGACCTATCCGTTGGGAAACACTATTGAGGTCATTGAGCATAGTGCTTAGGTCCTCCAGCGATTCTCCCGTAAGGATTATATCGTCGGCAGATCGAAAGTGAGTTATGTACTCGCCATTGATGTTTTTACCGTATTCTTTCCAGTCCAGAAGCTTAAAAACGTCTTCCAATGCAGCGGTAAAAAGTTTCTATGAAATAATGTCACCCTGTCTTACAATTTTCTCGGGTAGCCATCGTAGCCCTACTGTACAAGCACTTCAGCACTTCGATATACCGACAGTCAACTTGGCATCGCTGAAAGGACTGCAGCACCGCCCAAATTTCGACGGAATCAAAGGCTTTCTTACAGTCCACATGCACTAGACATAGTGGCAAATTGTACTCCTCGGACTTCTGTACAATTTGCCGAAGCATATGTGTGTGGTCTATGGTGCTAAAGCCTTTTCGGAAACCGGCTTGTTCGGGAGGCTAGAAGTCGTCAAGTCTGCGTGCGAGACAATTTATAATTACTCTGGAAAACAGCACGTACACGCGGCTCAGAAGGGAAATCGGTCCGTAATTCTTCAAGAGTTGCCTTTCTTAAAGAACAAGATCACCGCACTTCTGCTCTACGCCTACGGAGTAGTGTCACCATGGAGGATGGAATTAAAAAGCTTCTGAAGAACTTCAAGTACCGGTTTTACACCCGCTTTCAGAAGCTACCCTGTAATTCCATTCTCGCCTGGGGCCTTGCCGTTTTAAGGTGCTGTAGAGCCATTCTAATCTTGCTCAGAATGCCGTCCAGGATATCATCGGAATAGTGTCGGATAAGACTCGCTCTTCAAATGTTACTCACACTTACGTGTGGCTCCGACGATGATGAGTAAAGCTGCCAATAGAACCTCTCAATCTCACTCAAAATCTCAGGTGTCCTGGAAACTACGCTCCCACATTCGGTCTTCAGCTTTGACAGTTGGCTCTTTCTTGCAGACAGATCTCTAGCAAAGACTGGAGCACTGGTTGCGCTCGATCGGTTTTTCAATACCAGCAGTATTAAAGTTGCGTAAGTCCCGCCGCATGCATTTGAAGATCTGTCTGTTCAGTTGCCTGTATGCCGTCAAATCTACTGTAGACTGCAGCTTCATATCCCGTCTAACAGCCATGAGATTAAGAGTGTGATCAGAGAGTTTTTGTGTTATTCTGCGGCGGGTCTTGCAAACCTAGCTCCGACCGCATGGACAGTTTCCACGAGCTTGTCATTCATATCGTCCACTGCATTGCTTTCTTTAAGACACTTAAAGCGGTTTCGTAGCTCGAGCTCGTTTTTCGGGACTTTGGATTTGAGCACGAGGGAGACGGATTGTTGATTTCATTAAACGTGACCTCTCCATCTTATCGTTTAGGTTCAGTGTGTTTCTCACCATTCGGTGATCGCTGCTAGTTTTCACGCTCGCGATCACTGAGACGTCACTGAAAAGTCTCCCGGTCGTTATAATGAAGTCAATCTCATTTTTTGTCGAACCGTCTGGGCTTGATCAGGTCCACTTCCAGTTGGGCCGCTTCTGGAAGAAAGAGTGTGATCATTCTTTAGGAAAAAGTATTAATTCACACTTGCTCTATATTACTAAAATATTCACATACTTTGTTTTTAAAAAGAAACATTTTGGAAGCTTTTTTAAAGTCATGAGGTATTTCGTTCCCGAATCTAATATTCTGACAACAGTGAGGTGCTCAAACTCTACACATGCATTTTCAATATAATTAATAGAATCAGGCGTTACTTTGCAGAAATCCATTATATAAAAGTTTTATAAAAATTTACTTCGAAGTTTTCTAAAGTTTTCTAAAAGCTTTTACATGCATCTTCTACAGAATTGGTCGACTTGACAGGGGAAGGACCATGCTCCAACGGAACACCAGCGTAAAATATCACCTTAACGCTGCTGTGTTTTGTATGGCGACTGAGTGTAGAGAACCAGAGACCTTTTGTAATGAAAACGAGGCATTCCATCTTTGTAAAACCGGGTGCAATGTATCTGCATTTTGATTCAAAACAACCATTTATATCATCAAGTGGACTATGCGCTCGTTTGTCACCTTTATTCTACAAAAATATTTATACATTGAAACAGCGATCTGTAAAGCCCGGTTTTGCCCGAGCAACACAGCCCAATTCTGTTGTAATTACAATACAACACCTTGCGTTATACGGATTACATTATACATTTTCACTTGTCGTAACATGCTTAAGATTATTTATTGTTTATTTATTTTCATTTAAATAAAATATTTATTTGGATGCTTGGTTATAAAGTGGTTGAGTAAATTATCGGATTTTATAGAAGATAATATTTTTTTTTATATAGTAATAGTTTTTTTTTCATCAACATTGCCTCTTCTATTGTTTAACTGTATGAACTAGTATCAATTAAGTTGCTGCCAAAATTACTTATTAAGCCATTTGTGTTCCAATCGATCAAGTAGACCAAAAATATTAAAATTCTACTGAAAGATCTTGCCTTGGTGGCTTATGCTGCTTAGAGTACCACAAGATGAGTATAAGTATGCATCAATATGTAGCATGCCACAATGTCGCTTTTTTCAAAGTTTTTATTTCGGCATAAACCAGACTTGAGAAAATTATGCGAAAAATGTACAGAAAAGACCTTGTAAATAAATAAAATCCAAACAGCAGTTATTATAACCAGATTTTACTAAGCTCAGCTTTATAAGAAAAGATAAAATATTTCATATCAACCGTAAAGTGAGCGTGCGTTACGACAAGCACCGAGTCAACGTAACACTCTTTGAAATGACATATTACCCTTGGGCAAAGGGTTTAAATGTAAGCGGCGAGCGTAATAAATATTGTGTATTTTTATAAAAAATCACATATTTAAATCGCTTGCTATTTTATACTAGTTACGGTGGGCCAGAATACACCTACCTACAAAGAACATTGCTTATGCTCATCTCATATCTCATGTGTGCGCGCGCGCGCGCGCGTGTGTGTGTGTGTGTGTGTGTGTGTGCACGCGCGCGCGTGTGTGTGTGTGTGCGTGCGTGTGTGTGTGTGTGTGTGTGTTTGTGTGTGTGTGTGTGTTTATGTGTGTGTTTATGGGTGTGTAAAACTAATTCTTTGGCATTTACATGAAAAATATGTGCAACATGTAAAAACATTTAAAAGAAAAATTGAATATCTATAAGCATTTCGTAAGAAGAGATCCTATCACATTACCTTACTACCTATTTACAGTTGTGTGGTGAAATAATGGCAAAAAACGATTTTGAATTAAAAAAAAAATTATGAGATAGAACGAGTGAAAACCTTCTTGTTATAGAATATGTTCGACAAACAAGCGAGTGGCCAACGATGTATGTGGTCTGGCGTTATCATGATGAAAGACCACTCCTTTTCTTTTAATCAATTCTGGGTTTTTTTTCTATTTCTTGCTTGAGTATCATTAGTTGTTAGCAGTAAAGATCCGAATTGATGGTTTTGCGCGACGGTAAAAGCTTATAACAAACGATGCCCTTCCTTACCCACTATACACGCAGCATCACCTTATTGCGTGTTAATCCCGGTTTTGCTACAGTCTGTGGAGTACAATTTACCATGATCTTATTCGCACGCTCTTGTCGTAGGTGATCCAATTTTCATTGCCAGTGATCAGACCAGATCTTTTCTAAAATCCTTCGGTTTCATTACGTTTTAGTAGAGAATCGCAAATGAGTACACATTTCATTTGGTTTTTTTCAGTGAGCTCGTGTAGTACCCAAATATCGAGCTTTTTTGTTTATCTAAATTTTCATAAATGGGTCAAAAATGATTTGATGTCAATCCTTAATTCCTCGGCTATGCCGTAACTACTAACACGCGGATCTTGCTCCCCTTTTTAAAAAAATGCATCCACTTTATCCGTATGAGCTGCATTTTTGACATCAAAATTTCCGGACTTGAACCAACTGTGTGCTACTCTTACTGATACTGCATAAGGGCCTAAACGTCACAAAGGAGACAGTTTCTTTTTGTATGAATAATGGGCCCACCACAAATTTTAGCTAACCTTTAATGAAATGCATGTCGATTTATTTCTTATAATCTATAGATTACAATAGTAATATTAGTTTTACTGTATCTAAACGGAGTACTGAGAAATTAGCATATGAAATATGAATCTTCCTATAACCCAAAAACCAGTATTTTAAGTTAAAATAGTGCACTGTTCAATTATTAAAATTATAAAGCGAAGTTGTAGGTACATTTAACATTTATAGGTACTTTAAGATCGATGGAAAATCCTTTTAGTAGTTCCGGCAAAATATAGTGCCTCTCTGCGCACAAACGGTATGAATACTATTTTAAGATGTATTGATTGTGAGTATACATCTCAAATACTATTTAAGTAATATGATCAAAGCCAAGATGAGTCAGGGATAATATGTACATTTATAATGTTACCTACACACGCTATATAGTAAGAAATTCTTTTACTTTATTTCTTTTATTTTTTTCATTTACTTATTACCAAAACTTCAGATTGGTTGAATGATCATAATCTAAAAATAAATTTTTCTAAACCTAAAATATTAACTTTTCATCCCCATCAAAAAACCTCACTAAATTTAAAATTCGTTTACAATGGCTTAATTTTAGAATCTGTGAAAGAATTTAAATTACTCGGTATAGATATAGACATTCACTTGAATTGGAAAGCGCATGTCCATAGAGTGAGGTCTAAACTTTCGAGCTTTTCATATGCATTACGCGAAATTAAAAAAAAGTACCAACATAGAAACGACAATAACAACCTACTATGCGTATGCGCACACTTGGCTGAGTTACGGCATTATTTTGTGGGGCAACAGCACGGATGCAGCCTCTATATTCACCCTTCAAAAGAAATTAATCCGGATTATAGCAAATATATATCAGACTGATAGTTGCAGACCGTTCTTTTTTAAATATAAAATATTAACTTTACCCAGCTTATATATATTGGAGATGTGTAAATTTGTTCGAAAAAATAAGCAATTTTATACAAAACGTGAAGATTTACCATGCAAATACACGTTACGACACAAATATAAATTAGTATTTCCAACTTCCCGATTAAAACTAAACAGTTCTAGCACATTAAGTTCTTCCATAAAATTATATAATAAACTACCTGACATATTAAAAAATGAAAATAATGACATCATATTTACAAAAAAATTAAAACAGTACCTAACTAATAAATGTTACTATAGTACTAATGAATATTTTACAAATATGTAATACTTATATAGGTTTTACAAAATGATCACTAATTTAAATTGAATTCTATCTCAATAAATCACAATGACATTCTTATAAGTAGTTAAATAGGCTTCCTCTCTCCTAGCCCCTAAATTGCGTGCCCAACAGGGTCCATAACACTGGTCTCACATTATTTTATAACATCTTGTGTACATTATGGTTCAGCAATAAATGTTTGAGTTTGAGTTTGAAAAAAAAGATGTTTTGAACTGGTTGTATAAGGACAAAAAGAAAAATTATAATGCAACTAATTTTATTATAGTAAATCATAATTTCCAAAGTAGTCTATTAATAGTAGACGATGCCAAAACTTTGTTTGAAAATATATCAGCTGATTAGTTATCATACCTCAAACACCATGAAAGCCAAAATGACCAGGTAATGTCATTTTTATCAGTTATTACACACTGATAAATAGTAAGGCAGTAAGATGTTTTAAATTTTTATGGAAGTATAATAAAACAAATGTATAATTTAATTGTATTTGTTATTGTCCATTATCATTTCAAAAGATTTTTTCTAAATAACTTGATGATAACATATCCATTTATGATATCGGTAGGAAACACATGGACATATTCAATGATAAGAGATATGATATAAGACTGTTGTCTTCAATCATTCATCATCATCATTACAGCCTTTCATAGGTCCACTGCTGAACATAGGCCTCCCCCAAGGAATGCCACAAAGCACGGTCCTGAGCCACCTGCATCCATCGACTTCCTGCATGTCTTACCAGGTCGTCACTCCATCTCGTGGGGGGTCACCCTACACTTCGCCTACCGGTACGAGGCTGCCACTTAATTGTCTTCAATATCCATACTCATTTGTCTATGCCTACGCGCAGTTCTGCAAGCTTTCAGCCTGCAAGTCATACAGATATGTTCTCAGCGATCGACCTGAAAAAAAGTTAATAACTACTGTAAATAGTGCATACACTAAATATTAATTCTTATCAATATATTATTTTTTTTATTCATTCTAAATAGCTTGTGGAGACTATGTTTATGTATGTATTGATTTACATTTGAAATACTATAAAGCTAAAAAAAAACATATCCATTTATGTTATTGTTAGAAATCAGAAGGACATTTTTAACAATTAGAGATATGAGATAAGACTATGTCTTCAATGATAATAATCTATATTTCCATATTTCGGTCAGCGTTTTGTTATCTCTGCCTGTATGTGAAATAAATAAGAAATTATTATAAAATATACACCATTAATTAACTCCAGTTGATCAAACACAAAAATAGTCATTATGGATTTACATCAACAATATTTGACAATGTAAAAGTTGTCAGACTCTTTATTTTCACTGGTTTCATGTAAGAGAAAAGTATATATTTTTTGATGACAAAATAATATTTCTTTCTTCAGAGTTAACAACACAGCAGTCTAAGCATAATAGAAGAATCTGATTACGGCGCAGGATATGGTCCAATGTTTTATGATTCATGGGACTTTTATGTAATATTATATTATTGTAACTTGTCAGTTTACATAATATGTTATCAGTCTTATGGAAAAAATAATGAATTAACAAAAACTCTTAGATAATATTATAGCTCCTGAAGGTGATTTGTCTGGCAATTTTAAGTTTATCATCTTTATTATAGTCCTAAGAACTTTTTTTAATTCACTAGCAATTTTTGGAATATCACCCATTACACAATTAAAATTACTTAACTTTGTCAAAATACTTATGCAAACTATATATTTGCTTCTGGTACAAGTATTTACTACTTTTTTACACATAAATATATGTACCATATATACTATCTATCTACTATGCCCGGCATGAATCATGATCCATGTCTGGACTACCAAATAAGCCATTTGGCATTGTCAAGTTATATGGTGAAACTTACTAAATACATAAGGTACATAGGTAATTGCAACAAAATGCAGGTAAATGAATCGCTCTTCAAAGTCCATGAAGCTACATCAAAATGAGAAGCTTTCTTAAATCGCTCGACCCATAGATTCAAATTTTCTTTTAACATACACAAAAACTTGTTTTGTGTATTTATTCTATCTCATATTTTATTTAGATTTTAATAGTAACATAAACCTTTATTGCATTGTCACTTCTTTTAGATAATTCAACACAAATTATAGATTTTTTTAAATTCTAGGTGGAAAATAAAACTAATATATTACATATATATGTAAAAGAGAAATACATCATTTGGAATATTAATATTGAGACAATCCGAGACTTTGTCCAGCAAAAACTCGACTTCAGACACAAGTTTGTTCCGGTACTCGGGACGTTTTCCCGAGAAATATTGGCTCGGCCGGTGTATAGAGCATCACCAGTGCTGTCATCCGCATAGCAATGTATTATACCGGTTTGCAACATATCATTGATATTCAGAAGAAACAGCGTCGGTGACAGCACGCAGCCTTGTGGAACACCAGCGTTAATAGGCTTGTAGTCAGAGCATGCACCATCTACAACGACCTTGATGATCCAATCTGCAAGAAAGCTGGTGATCCATTTACGTAATTTCTCGGGAAGCCCATAGGAAGGGAGCTTCAAAAGAAGAGCTTTGTGCCAAACCCGATCGAAGGCCTTCGCAATGTCCAAATTAACGGCCAATGCCTCCCCCTTGGACTCTACTGCCTCCGCCCATCTATGAGTTAAGTAGACCAGAAGTTCACCAGCTGATCGAACCCGACGAAAACCGTATTGGCGGTCACTAATCAGCTGGTGATCCTCAAGGTACCGCATGAGCTGGCAGTTTATAACGGATTCCATTATTTTGGAGAACAAGGGGGTGATGGCGATAGGTCTGTAGTTGGACGAGTCTGAGCGGTCGCTTTTTTTAGGGATCGGGTGGACAAAAGCTGTCTTCCATGATTTCGGGACTACGCCTTGGGAGTAGGAGTACCGGAAAAGACGCGTTAGAACCGGTGCCAACTCCGGAGCACACGTCCTCAGCACAATTGGGGAGATTCCGTCAGGCCCACTCGACTTGTGGATGTCCAGGGAGAGGAGTTCTCTGCGAACCGAGCGCTGTGAGAACCGCACATCCGGCATGGAGCACTCCCACCACGGGATGGTCGGCGTTGTGTTCCCCCTGTCATCAACAGTCGAGTTTGATGCAAAAAGGGAGCCTAAAAGGTCGGCTTTCTCTTTTGCGTCGTGGGCCAGTGAGTCGTCCTCCCTGTGCAGAGATGGTAGTGATGACTTACGGAAATTCCCTTGGACAGCCTTGGCGAGAGACCAGAATGCACAGGTTCCCGAAGTATGGCGAACTAGTTTCTCGCCTATTCTGCCTATGTGCTCTGACTTTGCCTTGGCAATAACTCTTTTGAAGGACCTGGAGGCTAAATTATACTTCTTTTTAAGTATGCTAGTACATCCCGAGTTGCCGAATCCGCAGTCCAGGCTTGATAACATTCCTGCTTACTGCGTAATTCAGTCTTACAGGAGCGACCAAACCAAGGCTGAGATCTTCCTCCGATGGGTACCATAGACGATGGAACAAATATTTCCATTCCCTGTAGTACTACATTAGTGACAGAGTCAGCAACAGCGCTGGTATCATCCGGCGAGAAGCAAACCCGCCCTAATGGATAGGAAGCAAAGAAATACCGCATTACGTCCCAATCCGCCGACCTGTAATGCCAAACACGGCGGCCCATACGTGCAACAGCAAAAACTGCTGCGTGGCTCTACCACTGTTAGCCGTTATGATACGAATATAATGTATATTCATGTATCCATACAGTAGTAAATCGATGAGACGATATGTTATTGTCCTGTAATGTAAACAAACAAGTATAAACTATAAACTTTTTGATTTTGCTACCAAAAAGTATATAACCATTAACCACATACTTTATTCTATATTCCTCTACTCTATACTTTATTCTTACACTAGTGATGAAACTTGAACTCTGTTTTCTGTCAATTCAATCGAGTGAATTTTTGTATCTCGGTACTCGAGTGAAAATAAATTTTACTCGAGTCCGCTTGCACTCGAGTTACCGAGTCATATCAGCGCACCGCACCGTTTAGATTCGGAGAGCACTAGATAGATGTCATATCTAGATAGATGTATAATTGTTATTTATTTTTTATAACTACTTATAAATAGTGCATAACATAAAAGGTGATTTAAATATCCTTTTTTGTTTAAAGTATGAATGATAACAATGAAACAACAAAACAAATATCGTCAGTGTGGCATGATTTTGAAAAATGAAAGCGATTTGTAGGATATGCAAAAAGCGGTTTGTAGATTTTGAAATAATTTACATATCAGTAGTAAATAAAGTAAACATGGAAATACTACAAATAAATAAAAAAATATTATTTGTATTTTATTTCATATTGTCACATATTACTTATTTAATAAAGGTACCTTTTTTAAATGCTTTAACTGAGGTAGTTTCTATTGTTAACTCGAGTGATAAACTTCAATCGATGCAGGGATGGTAAATAGTTAATTAGAATAACTCAAAAACTCAAGTACAACTAGAGTGACATGATAAAACCCGAGTGATTCGAGTCACAAAATTGTACTCGAGTCGCATCTTTATCTTACGATCAATGCAGTGTCTGTCGACAATTTACTGATTAACTCGACTTACTAATTCGAGCAATTTATTCATATATTATGTAATGTCAATAAGCTTAAGTATAAGTCGTGATAGTTTAATTATTAATGACATTAACTTTACGCTACGTCATAAAGTTAGAGTGATATTACTCGTATTTTACCAAGATTGTCCATACGTAAACCAATAATATATAACTACCTATTAAGTTAAGTAATAATTATAATTGTCTTGGATGGAAGACCAAATATAAAAATAATTTGTAACAAACTGGCACACCTTCGTTCCACCAATTCGAGTTGCGTAGCTCGAGTACTATTCGAATTACGTGAATTTCAACTCAAGTTAACTTGAGTAGAGTTTCTTCCGAGTTGGCACATCTTTACTACATTTTTTTTACTACTACATTATCTGAAGTCTCAACCAACGACATGAAAATAAATATTAAAA
Organism: Parnassius mnemosyne; assembly: GCA_963668995.1. Classification (NCBI taxonomy): domain Eukaryota; kingdom Metazoa; phylum Arthropoda; class Insecta; order Lepidoptera; family Papilionidae; genus Parnassius; species Parnassius mnemosyne. The sequence goes on from CAVLGL010000001.1 coordinate 56,775,184, forward strand.
AATTCTTTTTTTTTTCAGATTTCTTGATTCCGTTTAAATTTTCATAAAATCTTTTTACGGACAAATCATACAGTGTGGTATTAAAGTTGGCTTGGTGGCTTAGACCAATCGCCTTCTGCTGTTGGTCAACACTTGAAAGTCAGAGGTCTGGAAATGATCTGAACATATGACACTTTCTTGCTTCACGTTTCTTTCACGTTCACTTTCACGTTTCATGTGGGAAGCCAGGTAGGCCTGTATTACAAAAGTACTTCCATATAACCTTTAAACTATGATCTTTAGAAAACCTGCAATAAATAAAAGCTATATGGTCGAAGTTTATCTTAGTAATTTTAATATAATGTTTATTTCCTTATAATTTATCGTATACATTTATTCCAATTTAAAAAAAATTCAACAAAAAAAACCTCCTTTGTTGGTTTACATAAGTCGGGTCACGTCAGCACCTTGAAGAAATAACAGTATCCGTATAAGATAAGTCGACCTTATTGTTTCTTAAATCGTAAAAAGCAAATTAAAAAAAAACTTAAATTTTATTTTGCCGCAGCCTCCATTTTTTGGAAACACATATTTCACCAACGTTTTTAAAAAAACATTATTATTAAAAGCACAATTTTAAATCCACTGCTGGATATTTCTGGACTTTTTCAGATTGAACCAGCTGGCAATGGTTACTAGGACAATTTGCTCATATTAATACAGAGGCAATATTTGCCTCTGGGTTAATATGAGCTAATTTTTCTAGTCAGTAAATTTTCTGCAGTCAGTGGATAACAGGAGCGTCTTCAATCAATCAGCAGGATGCAAGTAAAATTTAAATTTGAGAAAAGGGTGGAACATTATTGGAACGAAGTTGGACGGTACAAATTTGGTAGATGGGGGCTAGGTGACAAAAAGTGTAAGACTTTTCCGTCACGACTCCTTCTGACGTACTGTAGACAGCCTTGGTGGCTATAAGGAAGCGAGATGGAAAAATATCAATCTCCCTCTCACTTTTCTTATTTTGCCATGAACGAAATATTATTTTATTTTAAATGACGCTTCAATTTAATAGACTCTAGTAATTCATTTATTTGTAATTGTTAGTCAATAATATAATAATTTTATCAATAATAATATACTACAAAAGGAACTTCGTTCTAACCAAATGTCCCACGATACTCACACATGATTTTTTTTTAATACACCTCTATTAAAATACTAAGACTTCATTACCCTATCTAATTATGTAGATAAGTGTAATATATCATCATTATTTAAAAACTAAAGTGACAAAATAACTTATAAAAAATTACTATATATAATATGCAGTGCCTATAACGCTTCGTATTTTATAGGTTATTAATAAAATAACTTATAAAATACGAAGCAGAACAGACACTGCCATTTGACAGCAGGAATAGGTATGATGGTAACTAGTCACGTGTAATACATATATATTATTTACATACTACACTACTATAATATAGTATTTATGGGAAAGACTGCTTTGATTTGTGCCTCTGGAAATACGAACAATACAACAACAGCGAAGCCAACTCTCTTGGTTTTCTTTTCTGGAAACTTATGAAAAACATTCACGTTCCAGAAATACAAGAGTGTTTAATCAACTATTTAATAGATAATGATGTTAATTATTTAATAGAGTTAATTATTACATTAAATTCTAAGTGCGGAATAAAAAAATTACAAAAAATGGCTTCTGAGCCGCGTCTACATGTTGTTTTCGAGAGTCATTACGAATCGTCTCACACGCAGACTTGACGACTTCCAGCCTCCCGAACAAGCCGGTTTCCGAAAGGGCTTTAGCACCATAGACCACATACATACCCTTCGGCAAGTTGTACAGAAGTCCGAGGAGTACAATTTGCCACTATGCTTGGCGTATGTGGACTATGATAAAGCCTTTCATTCCGTCGAAATTTGGGCGGTGCTGCAGTCCATTCAGCGGTGCCAAGTTGACTCTCGGTATATCGAAGTGCTGAAGTGCTTGTACAGTAGGGCTACAATGGCTATTAGAGTACAGAACCAGAGCACGAAACCTATCCATTTGCAGAGAGGTGTAAAACAGAGTGACGTTATATCCCCGAAACTCTTCACCGCTGCATTGGAAGACGTTTTCAAGCTTCTGGACTGGAAAGGATACGGTATTAACATCAATGGCGAGTACATCACTTACCTTCGATTTGCCGACGATAAAGTCCTTATGGCAGAACCGCTGGAGGACCTAAGGACTATGCTCAATGACCTCAATAGTGTCTCCCAACGGATAGGTCTTAAGATGAACATGGACAAAACAAAGATTATGTTTAATGTCCATGTCACACCTATGCCGGTAGTTGTTGGGAGCACTAAGGTCGAAGTTGTTGACGAGTATATTTACCTGGGACAAATCATCTGACTAGGTAAGTCCAACTTCGACCGAGAGGTCAATCGACGGATTCAACTCGGCTGGGCAGCGTTCGGGAAGCTACGATACATCTTCTCGTCAGACATACCTCAAAATCTTAAAACGAAATTGTACAACCAGTGCGTGTTTCCAGTGATGACTTACAGAACTGATACGTGGTCCTTCACTGCTGGCCGTATGAGAAAGCTCAAGGTCACTCAGCGAGCTATGGAGAGGGCTATGCTCGGAGTTTCTCTGCGTGATAAACTTAGAAATGAGGATATCCGCAGTAGAACCACAGTAACCGACATAGCCCAACGGATTAGTAAGCTGAAGTGGCAGTGGGCCGGCCTAATAGCTCGAAGAACCGACAACCGATGGAGAAAAAGGTTCTTGAGTGGCAGCCTCGTACCGGTAAGCGAAGTGTTAGGCGACTCCCCACGGGATGGAGTGACGACCTTGTAAGACATGCAGGAAGTCGATGGATGCAGGTGGCTCAGGACCGTGCTTTGTGGCATTCCTTGGGGGAGGCCTATGTTCAGCAGTGGACTTATGAAAGGCTGAATTGATGATGATGATGATGAATCCATTTTAAAACCAGTGATAGATAAAACTATCACTGGTTTTTAATTTATATAATTACTTATTGATTTCACGATATCTGTTCGTCTGTCCGTCTGTCCGTCTGTCCGTCTGTCCGTCTGTTCGTCTATCCGTCTGTCCGTCTGTCCCACGATTATCTCGAGAATGGTTTTGAATTTTCAAATTCTGTTTTCAGCAATCGATCACCGTTCACCCAGGCATCTGAACCTCCTATTTTGAAACTGATTGCTCAACGGCAACCGTTAGAAACCGCTACAAAGCTGATTGCTTCGCCACTTTGCTATGCTGTTAGCTTGCAAGGTTTATTAAGTTTAATAGTTGAGATTATCCATGACTGAATGCAACTTGTCAATGTATTTGCGTCACTTCATTACACAGCATATATCTATGTGTGTGCGTGCGTGCGTGCGTGCGTGCGTGCGTGCGTGCGGGCGTGCGTGCGTGCGTGATTGCGTGTGTGTGTGTGTGTGTGTGTTTGTGTGTGTGTGTGTGTGTGTGTGTGTGTGTGTGTGTGTGTGTGTGTGTGTGTGTGTGTGTGTGTGTGTGTGTGCGTGTGTGTGTGTGTGTGTGTGTGTGTGTGTGTGAAATTGTTAATGTAGTATTTTAGCTGTGTGAGTTTCGTAGTGACAGACGATTATTTTTTGTGGGAGTCTGACAAAGTGTGTCGTTTCCCCACACAAAAAATATTGACAGTGTGGTATCGGAAAATAACGCTAATGCTTCTCCTCGCCTGTGTTTCGCTATGGTATTTAATTCACGAGACAAATTGTTTAAGGTATTATTTATTAATTGCAGATCAAATAATTTTTGATGAATCACCGTTCGTAACTACTTTTACTTGGTTTATATTTTGACATATTTAGAGATAAACAGATGAATATATCATAGTCTCATATTATTTCTGAGACTATGGTATCTGCATCTGTTTAAGAAATTTAAAGATGTTATATACCCTGCGCGCTTGGTCTTGAGATCTTGTATTTGGCAAACTTTAAGAACTACCAGTCCATACTGATTCACATAATGATGTCTTAAATTTACGCGGACACTACGCATTGAATAAAGCCATTATCACAGATTTTATCGCGTATAATTTACTTATTTTTAATTGCCGACATTTCCATGGACCACGAGTAGTCTTGAGGTGTTTGACGACCCGATGTCACAGTTAACCCGGCTACCTTGAGTTTCCATCCACCCATCCATCTTCTCTATTGAAATTAGGATGTTTTTAAAATTCAATAGCCTCGCGTATCATCCTTGGTAGGAATCGGTGTTCTTTTTCGAGGACTTGAGGTCTATCAAATCTGGTATAATGGCGGGGGCAATCTTGAACTAGATAAAAGACTACAGACTTCGCAGAACGTCGGTGCTTCACGTAAGCTATATGTTATTTCACTGATCTTTTTCTTTGTCCTTTGTAAGAGAGACCACATTCGCAATCAAGCTTGTACACTTCTGCATCTTGTAAAAGGATATTGCACTTAACGGATGGTAAAAATTGATTAATTTTCTTTGGCGGCTTAAAGTATATTTTAATGGAAGCTCGCTTTAAGATGTAGCCAACCTTGTCTGTGACTCCTTTGACATAGGTTAGTACAGCAGGCACACGCCCGACCGTGGTCGGATTTAAGATCACCGATAATTTCGCAATGAACTTGTGATGGGCTGTAATGACGATGATAAAGATTATGATGAGTGTTAACCACTATTTGAATGTTTATGCAGCGTATTGTGACTGATAATAATAATTGAAGTTTAGATGTCTATGGCTGGTTAAAAATTTACAAATGGCAAAAAATAAAAACAACATGTCAAATACAAAAAATAGAAGTACTTACTATTAGTAAAATACGGCATTTGAATATTATCAAAAAGTCGCATGGACTTAATTAAAATCTAAATTGCAGTAAGAAGTGATCAAATTTGCCAGCGAGATTAGGATGGTAGTGGTACTATTACAAATATTAGAGCTAAGACCAATCCCCCTAACACCGGGGAAGCTACGTCTAACAGTGGATAGTTATGGGCTGATGAGGAAGAATATTCTATTCGCAAACCAGTAGCTAAATTATTACTAAAAATAAATATTATGAGAAAACACTTCAAACAAGGTCGAATAGGTATTCTTATCATACAAAAAAAACTTAACGTAAACTGTTTGTGCTAAAAAATGACACAAAGGAGTATATGTACATACAAACGTACACCAACATTATATTCATCGTGATTAAACCTATCATATATGTTTTATTAATTTCATATTTTATTTTTACCATAGTTGACATGCCACGCTTGGCGGGTGGGCTAGCAAACACATTTTTATTATTTTAATATGTTATTAGGAAGGTGCTATAGCCCATCTCCAGTTTCATCGCTCTGCCATCCCATACGACACCCAAGGGTTTAGAACACAAGTTCAAAATAAATAATAAAGAAGCAAAACAATGCAAATTAGTTGAGTAAATACTTCTGTACAAACCTCTGTAGTTAATTGCAAATTTAATTTTCCTTAAATGCTGTTTAAACTATTTCAACAGTTGGTACAACAAAATATTTCAGCGGGAAGTAGCACACTCGTAAATTTATACTGAGTTTCTTAGAAAGCTTATTGCATATATTACTGTAATTTAGTTGTAGAATTTATCTGTTAATAATTTTATTTTTGCAGCACTGTCGCAGAGATACATGTAACTCAATTTTAAGATACTGTTAACTCTTATGCTATATCTATCACTAAGTCAAGGTGAGTGTGACACAACGAGACTTAATTACGTCTTTAAATTGAATAAAACTATTTTTACGGATTTTATCACGTTTGATTAACTTATTTTATATTCCCGACATTTCGGTTGCTTTCCAGCAACCGTGGTCACGGGGGACTGAGGTGATTGACGTCCCAATGTCAAAGTTAACCCGGGGTACCTTCAGCTTTTTAATTATTAATTTTGGTCCGATCTACGCAGAATGAACTGTGTCTTGAAGTCTTGCAGTGGTATGCTTGGGTTTAGTTTTAATTTTATGAATTACAGGATCCCAAGCAGGTGGTAGGACCCAGCCTCCCTCTCTATTGAAATTAGGATGTTTTTTAATTTCAATAGCCTCACGTATCATCCTTGGCAGGAATCGATGTTCTTTCACGAGAACTTGTGGTTTATCAAATCTAATGTAATGGCGGGGGCCGTTTAGGATATGATCACAAACTGCAGACTTCCCGGAACGTTGGTGCTTCACGTCAGCTATGTGTTCTTTTACGCGGGTTTTGTATTGACCGTTTTGTTTGCCCTATATATGAGAGACCACACTCACAATCAAGCTTGTATACTCCTGCATCTTGTAGAGGAATATTGCACTTGACGGATGGTAAGAACTGACTAATCTTCTTCGGAGGCTTGAAGAATGTTCTAATAGAAGCTCGCTTCAAGATGTAGCCCATCTTGTCTGTGACACCTCTGACATATGGTAGTACAGCAGGCACACGCTCGACTGTGGCCGGCTTCACTCGGTCACTGTGACGTAGGCGCGGAACGCGAAGCTTGTTGTCGTGCAGAACCTGCTTGACGTGCTGAAGCTCGGCGGCCAGGTGTTTGCTGTCACAGATCCCTCGTGCTCTCTGCAACAAAGATTTTCCCACGGTAGCTAACTGTATATAAAATGTGTGTAAAATAAGTTAATTAAACGCGATAAAATCCGTAAAAATAGTTTTATTCAATGTGTAGTGTTCGCGTAAATATAAGAAATCATTACGTTTTTAAAATTGAGTAACGTTTGAGAATTAGGCCATAAGAATATGCATTACATCAGAAAATTTTCAACAGTTTTCTTTTTTACTTGCTGATTTTACTCTGGTGCCGCTGTAAAAAAATTATATACTGGTGAAATAAGAAAATATGTCGATATGTTTGAGCAAAAATTGCGCTGCGTTCGGCAAAATAGTAAATTCTTCTCAATAAGATTTTCTGCTTAGGCTGCGCCCACAAATTCAAGTTATTAATATCTTAAGCTGAGTTTTTAAAAACACTGCCCACACTGTTGGGAGCTGAGTTTAACTTCTAGGATTATACTAGGTGTGTTACTCTTCTAATTTGTCCGATAACTTAATTTTAATAAAATTTTGTAACCTAAAATACGATATAAATTTAAAAAAATGTATCAGCTTATAATTGATATTGATTTATTTACGTAATTCAATAAAATAAAAAGTCAAACCTCTACCACGATTCTCACCACATTTTTACACAATCATACCGCAAAGTACTCTCTCAAAAGCTTCTCTTAATATATTCGTATCTTAGAAGTCTGTGAGCCATTCCCTCTTAGCCCTCAAAGTTGACTACTCATCTGTAGCATTATTTATTCAAAATTGGCTGCAGGTGTCCATAACTGAAATAGTCACTTCAGATGACCTGTGAGTTCGTTTTTTGCTTTAGTTTTATTACAAAAAGTCATCGATCATCTCTGATCTCGAGAGCTCATGCTGAAGGTGCAGTAACGCTAAGAAACGCGTTGGATATTTCTTCATAACCCTAGCGTAAATGTATGTTAAATTTTTTATTTTTTTATTTAAGCTCAATGACCTCGATAGTGTTTCCCAACGGATATGTCTTAAGATAAACATGGACAAAACAAAGATCATGTTCAATGTCCATGTCACACCTATGCCGGTAGTTGTTGGGAGTACTAAGCTCGAAGTTGTTGACGAGTATGTTTACCTGGGACAAGTAGTCCGACTAGGTAAGTCCAACTTCGACCGAGAGGTCAATCGACGGATTCAACTCGGCTGGGCAGCGTTCGGGAAGCTACGACACATCTTCTCGTCAGACATACCTCAAAACTTGAAAACGAGACTGTACTACCAGTGCGTGTTGCCAGTGATGACTTACGGAACTGAGACGTGGTCCTTCACTGCTGGCCGTATGAGGAAGCTCAAGGTCGCTCAGCGAGCTATGGAGAGGGCTATGCTCGGAGTTTCTCTGCGTGATAAACTTAGGAATGAGGATATCCGCAGTAGAACCAGAGTAACCGACATAGCCCAACGGATTAGTAAGCTGAAGTGGCAGTGGGCCGGCCATATAGCTCGAAGAACCGACAACCGATGGGGAAGAAAGGTTCTCGAGTGGCAGCCTCGTACCGGTAGGCGAAGTGTAGGGCGTCCCCCTACGAGATGGAGTGACAATCTGGTAAGAAATGCAGGAAGTCGATGAATGCAGGTGGCTCAGGACCGTGCTTTGTGGCATTCTTTGGGGGAGGCCTATGTTCAGCAGTGGACTTGTGAAGGGCTGTAATGATGATGATGATGATGATGATTTAAGGTTTTTATGGTACGTATCACTTAAAAATGAAATGGAAGGTTCAAGTGAAATAATAAAAAAACAAAACAAATTAGTTGAGTAAATACTTCTTTATGCGATGTAACAAACGTCTGTAGTTAATTACAAATTTAAATTTCCTTAAACGCTATGAAATTAATAAAAAAAATATAGGATAGACTGTAATCATGATGATTATGATGATGATGTATATTTGTATGTACGTATTTTCCTTCGTGTCGTATTGTAGCACAAACGGTTTTTATGTCTTTTTTTATTGTATGATAAGTATTCGACCTGGTTTGTAATGTTTTCTCACAATCTTTATTTTTTAATAATGATTTACCTACTGGTTTGCGAATAGATTATTCTTTTTCATCAGCCCATTATTATACACTGTTGGACATAGCCCTGGTTTTAGGGGATTGGTCTTAATTCTAATACTGGTAATAGTACCACTAGCAAATTTTATCACTTCTAACTGCAATTTAGTTTTTAATTAGGTCCATGCGACTTTTTGATAATATTCAAATGCCGTATTTTACTTACTTTAAGTACTTTCATTTTTTTGTATTTAACATGTTTTTAAATTTTTTGCCGTTTATAACGACGGCGACGCCTCTCCAGAAGATGTCCAGAGAGAGGAGTGCTTTGGGTACTGAGCCCTGTCTGAATCGCACATCACGCATAGAGCACTCACGCTGCGGTATGGTCGGCGGTGTGTTCCCTCCGTCATTGAGAGTCGAGTTAGACACAAAAACGGAGCCTCTAAGTTCGGCTTTCTTTTTGCAGCATAGGCCAGTGAGTTGTCCTCCATGTACAGACATGGCAGTGATACCCTACAGAAATTACCTTGAACAGCCTTGATGAAAAAGCAGAATGCACGGGTTTCCGAAGGAAGGCGAACTAATTTCTCGCCAATTCTGCCAATCTGCTCATACTTGGCTATGGCAATAACTCTTTTGAAGGACCTAAAGGCGAAGTTATACTTCTTATTAAGCATGCTGTTGTTTATGTCAGCACTTATTATAGATCAATAAAAACCCCGCATTAAAGAACACATTGCTGATGTGAAGAATCGATGCTCCAGGAATCCTGCAGTCTGTGAACACGTACAGGATTACCTCTCTCACTACATTAGATTTGAAAGACCACAAACCCTCGCTAAAAAACACAGATTCCTTCCAAGCATTATTCGTGAGGCTATTGAAATAAAAAAAAAACATCCTAATTTCAATAGAGATAATTTAAAATTAAAAATTATGTACAGCCGACTTCAATATAAGATATTAAGAATAACTCAAATAACAAAAACTATTGATTTGATCTTAATCAAATTCATGACATTCATGACAATCACACCACACGAGAAGTATCAGCTTTCATATAAAAAAAGAATCATCGAAATCGGTCCACCCATTAAAAAGTTAAGAGGTAACAAACATACAAAAAATACGCGTCGTTTGTGACGAATGCCACGCCGTTTACGTGGGTCAGACTGGTCGCAATTTCGAGACACGTTATAAAGAGCATTTAGCCGCGTACAGGAATTGCAATCCCGATAAATCCCATTTTGCCAAACATCTTTTGGACACTGGACACAATCTAGCCAACGACCACTCCTTTAAAGTCTTACATACGTGTAATAAAGGGCTGCGGCTGTGTGTGCTGGAACAGTTAGAGATATTAAAAAGTAATAATAATACCGTTGCATTGCCGAATGAACAAACAAATGTTACTAACTCACCTCTCTTAAATATCTTCAAGCCTGCTCTTTAATAATGTGGGCGTTGCGCGGCGGTTTGTTTTTAATTTTACAAACGGCTGCGTAAGTCCAGAGGTGATTGGTCGCATGTTTTATCGCATGACGCAGTCGCTCGCTCCTTAGGTAGAGAGCGGTTGCATCATCGGTTTGTATAAAAGGCACTTGTTTTGGCTCGCCGCTCACTTAGCGGTTAGCCACCGTAGAGTCTATATCACCTGAGGATGCCTCGTGTAGAGGCGAAACACGTGTCGTATTATCGTCAGTGGTGTGTCTTGCCTAGTGTAGTAGTGTTGGGAGTAGCGGTGCTGGGATTAGTGGTGACGGGGATAGTGCACGCAATTGAGGGAGGGCGGGAGGTGCTTCTTCATACTAGGTAAGACACATCATTTTATTTTATAACGCGGATATTTGCGAAGTAAAATTTTTCTAAAAGCTTTTAAATACGCGTCGAATTGAGTACCGTCTCCTTTTTGGAAGTCGGCAGAAAATGGCTGGGTGTTACTATTTCCTTGGGATTCTATAATTAATAAAATTAAATCCCAACCCAAGCATACAACTGCAAGACTTCAAGATACTGTAATTCCATACTGCGTAGATTGGAACAAAAATTAATAATTTTAATCTGGATGTAGCCGTAGTTAACTATGACATTGGCACGTCAAACACCTCGTCCCTCCCGTGGCCATGGGTGCTGTGAAGTGCTTGAAACGTCGGGAATATATAAAATAAGTTAATATACGCGATGAAATCCGTAAAACTAGTTTCATTTAAATGTGTAGTGTTCGCGTAAATATAAGAAATCATTAAAGTTACAATTATTATCGTAATGTACCAGTGGTTAAAGTATTCCCAAATGTGCGAGCACTCAGCTTGCTAAAGGTTTGTCATGCACTATTCAAAATTGTTTCACTATTAGTGAAAAGCAGTTTGCAAAAAATATTTATTTACGCGTACCCTAATATTTTTATATAATAAAATAAATAAATTACGCCTTAACTGAAGGATACATTGCGAGGCTACCTTCCGTCTATTATAATGATCGTTTGATATAACAATAAAACACACACACACACACACACACACACACACACACACACACACACACACACACACACACACACACACACACACACACACACACACTCACACACACACACACACACACACACACACACACACACACACACACACACACTCACAAATAGGTCGCAAATAATACTTAAAATATTATATTTTGTGTGTAGTAAATTTTATGGTATATAACTGTATTGTATTTATGTTAATTTATTATGTAATTTTAGTATATTTTAATATGTTTTTTTTTCTGATTTACCAAAAATCATGAATAGATTGCAGTTATACCTCGGTTTTATATTCTCCAGAGGCCCTAAACTGCTCAACATAATATATTCTTGTCTAATTTGATAAATATATAGACTATACATTAGTAGATCCTTAGAATAGAATAGAATTAAAATATTAGTTGCGGAAAATTATTCATCTCTGGAATATGTATTTCAATACAATATTAAAATTAATTTAAAACTCCATGTCAAATGCAAATTATTTACCCTCACATTTGCAACAACAGTGTTAGAAAATTAAACTTTTGATAAAAATTAAAAAGCGGCTTCAAACACTAAAAACAATCAAATAATTGCCACACGAAAACTTCTCAGAGCACGGGCTTTAATTTTTCGACATGTCTAATGTAACTGCGTCCGTCAGTTTCTATAAATTTTTAACTTCCCGCTTTGAAAATTAATAATTTTCAAAAGTATGAAGTTATAGATTTCGATCCGATTTTGAGAATGCGAGTTTTCATAAGAATCACGTTTTGAGGTCCTAGAAAGCCGTTTCTACCATTTCCGGCTGAACGTCGGACCACGCGCAAGTGCGCGTGTGTGCGCGTACGCGTGCGTGCGCGCGCGTGCGCGCGCGCGTGTTGTGTGTGTGTGTGTGTGTGTGTGTGTGTATGTAAATACAATTTTGTCGTACGATATCTTTAGAACATATCAATCGATCGAGGTGGGCGACAGTTCGAAAATGTTCATTGAGACTAAGAGCTGATTAAGTTTTCAAAGTAGATCAAAGTTTCAAAGAATTTCAAAAAATAAAAACCAATAACAAAAATGAAATAGATTTTTGAACATTGCGCTCGAAAATAAGCAGGAAGTTCCAGGGAAGGCCTGCAGCATTTTTTTACCCCTTTTCATGGGACAAAAGGCTATCACATGTACAAGGTAATAATTTTCATTATCATTTATCCGTTAATTTTTTCAATTGAACTAGGTTGTGCTCTGTTGTTTGAAGTTGGCCCCTGGTGGCCGTTGCCATGGTAGCTGCCTTAGTTACTTTATTGGATTTTAAATTAATTTGTCACTTCAATTTCATGACAAAATTTGGGCCACTCTTGAAGTATAACCAATTTAATAATATAAAAATAATTATTTAAATTGGATCAGCGTTTTCCTAGCAATCAAAAAAGCAAAGGTAACATATAAAATAAACATACACGTCGAATATATAAAGTCCTCGTTTTATGAATGCAGCTAAAAACAGCAATTTCAAAACAATATCAAGTAAAAAAAAAAATAGTTTCGTTCGTTAAAACATATTTTCCTGAAGTTGAGCGTTTAAGTAATATTCAAAATGTGTTGTGCAAACATCGATCATTTTTATGAACTAACCATAAAAACTGTACGCGTGCAAGCCGAGTGTAAATAATGGCCTATATTACCCTATATATTATCTATGTAATCTCATTGCCTGTATGAAACCATTTTATCGAAGTATCCAATATCGTTTGCGTGGAGGTATTTCTCAAATATAGAACGTGTGGCTTGTTCAAGAATTCTTGAGTATTTCTTAAATTTCTTAATTTGTAATGTCAAAATTACAGCTTTTTACTAAATGCATATGAAAGTATATACAGTACTAATAACAAAAATACAATTTTTAAAGTTTTTATCTGTCTGACTGTCCGTCTGTCTGTCTGTTTGTTTGTTCCGGCTAATCTACGAAACGGCTGGACCGATTTTGACGGGATTTTCACTGGCATATAGATGATGTCACAGGGAGTAACTTAATAATAATAAGAATTTGGGTTTCGCGCAAAAAAATTAAAACGCCAAATAACACGCGGGCGAAGTCGCGGGTAACAGCTAGTATTTATTAAATACAGATTGTGCCATAAATCAACGCCAAGCCGGAAACGGGCAATAAACCAAGTCGTGAAAGTTATTAGAAAAATATAAAAAAATCTAGGTCATGTACTTTTCAAATTATAACGATTCAAAAATAAATTTCAATAACTGACAGCCTGTGATTATCTTACCATTCCTTTAACTACAAGTATTAACTTATCGTCGGTTTTTTTCTGTGATGTCATCATGAATAAACCATTTGTAAATTACAGTTAAAACATAACTGCCTCAGTTTTAAATAAAATTTAATTCATTATTTTCAATTTTAAACATTTAATTCAAAATAATTACAACATCCTATTTTAACCGACTATACTGTAAAAAAATTACGACACTACTTTGGAAAGTAACTTTAAAACTTGGCCCGTTTAGTATGAATTCCAAAATGCACCTACTAATTGCTACTTCTTCATTGAGGAAAAACATTTTTTTTACTAAGCCTGATTTCATACAAATTCGATTGGGACGAAGAAAGTCGTTATTTTGACTAGTGTGAGCGAGACACATGGTGACGCTACCTTATGAAGTGTGAGCGATATAGATTATGACGCTACTTTTATCTAAGAGCGAGACAGATTGACACATCATTTCGTCTGTGGGAGTGAAACAGATAGAGACGCCACTCTGGCAAAACAGGGATGCGTAGGTCCATTGTGCAATACTGCAGTACGTAACGCACTTTCGTACATTGCGCGTCTTACTGTATCCATATTGACTCCGTACTTACAACAGTGGCTTTGTAACTTGGATTTGATTTGCAATGTGATTTGGATTTATCTTTTTTTTTATAGGATAAGGGTGAAAGCGAGCACACAGTCCACCTGATGGTAAGTGGTTGCTGCGGCCCATAGACATCTACATCTATCCTCGTTTGCGAATCAAAATGCAGATGCGTTGTCATCCGTGAGGACGAAGATGGAATGCCTCATTTCCAGTAAAGAGGGCCTCCGGCCACCTGCACTCACCAAGCGAAACGCAGAGGTAAACCTCTACTTCACGCTGGTTTTCTGTGAGGTCGTGGTACCACCCCGGTTCGAGCCGGCCCATCCGTGCGACAGCAAAAGCTGCCGCGTGGCTCTACCACTGTACCGTTTCTGACGGCACTGGACTTGTTTTAGTTGTAATTCCCTGTTTGTGTAGTGTATTATCATGCCATCTTGATACATCGCACAGGAATACGCCAACATGCATCTCATTTACGAAGAATGCTTATGCAATGCCAATGCTGCAGCAAGAATGTATCGTGAGAGATACCCAAGTGTTGAGCGTAATCCCGTTTATAGAGTATTTATTAATATGCATCAATCATTCTTAGAGGGTCGATTCCTTAGTAGAGACTATGTAAATAAGATTTAATAAAAGTCATAACTAAAGAAATCCAACAACTGAATTTTATTTCAAATGCATCAAAAACTAGTTAGTTTAGTTATACCTTTTTCCCCATTTAAGAATTAACAATTAGTATAAGTGGCTTTTTTGGAATTCAGACTAAACGCGCTTTCTTTTAAATTTACTAGCCGAAATAGTGGTGTATATTTTTTTACAGTACAGTCGGTTAAATTTGGGCGATATAATTATTTTGAATTAAATGTTAGGCAAAAATCTAACATTTTATTTAAAACTGATGCAAATATTTTTTAACTTTTAACTGTAATTTACAGAATCAATAATCATGGTTACATAACAGAAAAACAAACTACTAAACTAAAGTTAATATTTGTAGTCACATGACTTGAAAGATCATCACAGGATGTCAGTTTTTGATATTTATTTTTGAATCATTATAATTTGAAATGTATATGACCCAGATTTTTTTATATTTTTCAAATTTTTCTTACGACTTGGCCTAATGCCCGTTTTCAGCTTGACTTTGATTTCTGAAACACGTGATGTACACAAAATTTATATATTCTTCCTCTATCTTCAGACTAATGATTCTCGTTATATTGTTTTATAATATAATTTCGGACGGTCACTGACTAGATTCAAGGAAGTAAAAATACGTAATATTTTTATTTCCTTGAATCTAGTCTGTGATAATGAGGAACACATTACCAGCATCAAATATTAGTTCCAAATATTAAAAAAAAAACGGTGATGATTTTTATGATTGATGTTATTATATTAATAAGAATCGGGAAGTCCATTATTTCAATTCGCACCATTGGTTCCGTAAGAGGCCATTATAAGAGACCCCATGGCCTTCGATAGACTGAAAAGCTATTTCTTATAATGTCAGATGTAAAATAGTCACAATGGTGAGAAGGAGCATTTTTAGGTGATGCATTTAGTACTATGACCGCCAATCTGTCTGCCAAGTATATCACTAATAAGAAGCAATACAGAATTTAGTGTGCTTGTGTAAACGTTGTGTCCCTTTAATTCAACAGAAACGATAAATGTAAGTCAGTAAAGATGATAAAGCCTACTTTGATGAGTATGAATTATAATAGTCACACCGCTCGCGCGTTAAAGTGAAGTCGCGTTGTGCGAGCTATTGTAAAGAAAATAAACAATGACCTCTAGCGTGGTAAAATGCGCTAATTAAAATGTTGTTATTAATTAGCTGCTGGCTGTGTTTGTTAAAATCTCAGTAATGGACGATGAAAGTATTAGTAATATCTGTGTGAGTGCTTTCTCAGAAAGTGATTTTGTGACGGCCGAGAATTTGTTGTTTAATTCCATGCGAACAACAAAGTGCAAGATAGTCCGGAAAAGGGCCGGTAAAACATTGCGAGACATATTATATTATTTGCCTTATAAGGAATGTCAACTCTGATGATATTCCTGTTTTTTGCGCGGGATCTAGAAAAATTACCCCCCCGTGTTGTTTGATCATGTCAACGTCACGAGACTTCTAAAAGATATAGTTAAGCTGCAGCAAGACATTAACATGATTAAAGAGGAGTATGCTACTGTGGAAAACGTAAATATATTGAAGGGTGAAGTCGAGATGCTGAAAAATGCGTCGCTAGTAAATAACTACGAGCATAATGTAAATCAAAGACGCGGTGCCTTATATTATAAGACAGTTTTGAGTGCCACAGTGGACCTATGGGGTTGCCACCTATAGGTAATGGTGGTATTTTTCAAGTTAATGAACAAACTGATCCATCATTACGTGAACCGATATATCGAGACATGGGTGATAATATTAATTTAACGGAGGGTGTTACGGCCCCCAGTTGCCCCGACAAAAGTCGACTGGGTTAGGGCCCATCAGTAGCTCACTCGACGAGCAACCAGAGGGTTTGGGCCTGAATGGCCTATGGATAATTATTACGAGTTCCGGAGGCAGGGACGACCACAAGGTATCGTCAAGGGCGAGTAGGTCATATGTAAGTGGTATGAGATAGGTGTGTAAAATGTAACCTGACGTCACCGATGCAATCGGCCAGCAGCTCTACAACTTCGATCACTCCAATGGGCGTCACTTTTATCTGAACTCAAGTCTAACGTCACGTAGCACAAAATTATAATAGAACACGAACGCGACCTTCTCTCGGGTCACAAATTTTTAGCGTTCCACCCGACAAAGCAAAAATTGCCTCGTACGATATTAAAATACCACACAAGCAACTCGTCGACGTAAATTAATGGCAATCGAAGTTAGAATATAAATAGAAGAAGAAGTGAAGTTACTTTCAACACGCCGAGGGGAGGCGACGACCTCCCCGCCCCTGGGGGAACGAATTGAGGGCCCGGCAGATCCCCGAGAGGAAGCGCCGTTCAAACCCAGGCACAACACGGCATGGTGGTTGCCCTGGCAGTGCGGACAGGGCCGCTGGTGCGGGCAGTTTCGTTGGAGGTGCCTTCCCAAGCACGAGTAGAACCAGCGGCGCTCCTTGGCGATGCTTCGCCTCGCCGGGACCGGTTTACCCAATAACTTCGGGCACGACGTCACTCGATGATCGTATGCTCGACAATAGGAGCAGTGGGGCGCCTCCCTGGCCGCTAGGCCGCTATGAGATAATTGGGGGCGGCATTGCTCCTCCTAGAACCGCAGCAGGTCCCTAAAGGTCGGAATATAGGAGGCGCCGTCCCCGCCGTACCTCTCCTCAAAATTGATTTGAAGGTCGAGAGGCAGGTGGGACAGCACGATGTGGAGCAACAAGAAGGACCATTCGTCCACCATTAAATCCAGCCGCTTCAACGAATTACATGCCACCACGACTGGATTTACGATGTGCGGACGTAGTCTGGCCCGGTCTCTAAGCAGCGGGTTTAGGAGCTGCCTAACGTATTCGTCCGCAATTCGCCGGACGTTTGCGTACCTTCCTGCGAGGGGGTCCCGGGCAGTCTGGTAGGCGTCGTCCGACAATTTCAAACGCCATCTTCTGGCTTGGTGTCAAGTCCCTCCGGGCGTCCACTAGGCTATCAGAAAGACCAACAAAGGTCAGCTAGTCGGAGAGGACCCCGGAGAACCTTGGCAGGTTTAGAGTTGGGAGTCGTCCCAACAGCTCCGGCTGAGTAGGCTGCTACCTTCTCTCGGGTCACAAATTTTTAGCGTTACACCCGACAAAGCAAAAATTCCCTCGTACGATATTAAAATACCACACAAGCAACTCGTCAACGTAAATTAATGGCAATCGAAGTTAAATTATTCACACAAAATTCAAGGTAGCCTCGTTGTCACGTAAAACGCACGAAATCAGACAACGCAAGGAGGCGGTCGCGGACAATTGAAATTAATAGTAACTTCCAGACGTCGGGCGACGGAGCGTCAGCGGGGAGACGCGCGCGGGAGAGGGACCGTCGGTGACCTTAAATTCCATCGAAAGGACACGCCGAGACGCGCGTATAGAATTCAAGTTTTAAATCTTTAAGAATTGGCCTAAACAAAGGGTAATCACTCTTCGCCGAAACTTGATGAAGCAATCCGGCGAGAATTGAATACAGTTACGATGACTCACCCAACCCAGCTGAGCAACCCGCCGCAGCCAATACCTACTACTGTTAACCGGCTTAATATGAATGCGACACTCAGGGCTGCCCGTGCAGTGTCGATCCTGCGATTGCTAAAACTAAATCTATGGCAGAAATAGTCCGGGATGGTCAATGGCAACCAGAAAAGCGAAGTGAGGAATGGATTCGCGTACAAAGAAAAGATTACGTAATCGCTTTTTGGGAAATAGAGGTAAAGCTATATTAAAGCCCGATATTAATTTTAGGGCAGCAGAAATCAAAATTCCTATGTATATTTATAACGTGGCAAAGAGAGTATCCGTGTGTGATATCACTGGCTATATTAAGAAAAAGAGTAATGTAGAAGTAAACATAGAGCGAATGAATATGAAAATGACAAAAGACAAAAGACTACGACTCCTATAAGATATTTGTACCTAAACATAAATTGAAAATATTTATGTCAGAAGACTTTTGACTTTAAGCAACCTGATACAGGGAGCACTCATAAGGCTGGCGGGAAGAATTAAAACCATGATGGCTGGTATCGTTAAACTAGTAAGTTTTAATTGCAAGAATATTGTCAGATCGTTGGAATATGTGCGGAGAATATGTTGTTCAGCTGACATAGTAGCGCTGCAGGAGACCTAGCTGCTGCCGCACTACCTCGCGTACCTGGGAAGCATTGACAACGACTTCGCCTTCACGGGCACTTCTGCTGTCGATACATCGGCCGGCGTGCTACGCGGGAGGCCATACGGCGGAGTTGCCTTACTTTGAAGAAAGGCTATTTTTTCCACGGTATCCGTAGTAAAGTGCAATAGTGTACGGCTTGCGGCAATAAAAGTCACGCTCAACGATCATTCTGTTGTGATTTTCTCTGTATACATGCCTACCGACTCTAGTGAAAATGTAGTGGAATTCACGGAATGTCTCAGTGAGATGGCTAGCATTATTGAGAGCCATAACGTGGAGTCAGTGTTTATGTAAAGGGATTACAATGCGCACCCTGGTGAGTCTTTTGCTACTGAACTATTGAATTTTTGTTCTAAACAGTCATGGTCGTCTGTGGACATGGCGTTTCTAGTATTGGATAGTCACACGTTCGTCAGTGACGCTCATGGCTGCCGCCACTGGCTTTATGTTGGTGCTTTATGATACCTATTGGTCCGATCACTATCCTATCTTGGTAAACTGTAATTTTAATGTTTTTAAGCCTAAGATAACTACAATAGAAAATAATTGTATGAATAAAATCACATGGGGTGAACGTGATACTAACCAAATATTAAAATATTATAGTGAATGTTATTCTAGACTAAGAAATCTACTGGAGCCCCTCTCCCGCCGCATCGGCTCCAGTGGAGCCGATGCGGCGGGAGCTTGATGCTGAGGCGTGAAGTACATATCTTTGTGTGAAATTTGGCGCGCAAGAAGTAGAGGAAATAATTAAAGGCATGGTGCGGGGCAAATCACCTGGATATGACAGCCTCAGCATCGAGCATCTACAGTACGCCGGAGTACACTTGCCAAGAGTACTATCTCTGTTTTATCTTTTAATCTCTGTGTAGCACATTCTTATCTACCTGAAAGCCTAATACGTATTATAGTTGTACCTGTTATAAAAAACAAGACCGGTGACTCATCAGATGTGTCTAATTATAGGCCAATATCCCTGGCTACGGTGATTGCGAAAGTACTAGACAGTTTGCTTAGTCGGCGCCTAAATAGGTATGTCTCGTTCAATGACGCACAGTTCGGCTTCAGACATGGTTTTTCAACCGAGAGTGCTATTTTCTGCCTCAAGCAGACTGTCCATTACTACACTGCAAGAAAGATACCAGTATATGCCTGCTATTTAGATTTGTCGAAAGCTTTTGACCTTGTATCCTATGAGATCCTGTGGAATAAAATGAATTTTGAGATTGACTTGCCTCGAGAAATTGTATCGCTTTTTAGGTACTGGTATAATAATCAAAAAAACAATGTACGATGGGCAGGCGCGCTTTCCGAAGAGTATAGGTTGGATTATGGTGTGAGACTGGGGGGACTAAGCTCTCCAACGCTTTTCAACCTTTACATGAACGGGTTGATTGATGAGCTCAGCAGCACCAATATTGGTTGTCATATAGACGGAGTCTGTGTCAACAATATCAGCTACGCACATGATATGGTGTTGCTGAACCCATCGAGTGGTGCTCTAAAGCAGATGATTAATATATGTGAATCTTATATAGTGGCCCAGGTGATTAAATACAATGCTATAAAAAGTGAATTTATGATATTTAGACCGGATAATAAGCGTTACACTAATATACCGAATTTTACGTTAGGTGGTAATCCTTTAAAGAAGGTGAAGTGTTTTAAGTATTTGGGCCACTGGGTCACGGAGGATCAAAAAGACAACTGAGATATTGAAAGATAGAGAAGGGCGCTGTCTGTCCGCTGCAACATGTTGGCTCGCAGATTTGCACGATGTTCTAGTCAAGTTAAAGTTACGCTTTTTAAAGCTTATTGCCAGTTCTTTTACACGTGCAGTCTGTGGGTAGACTATACGCAGAGGGCATACAGCGACCTGCGCATACAATATAATAACGCGTTTAGGGCGATGAGGGGTCTGCCGCGCTACTGCAGCGCCTCCGGCATGTTCGCGGAAGCTCACACGGACGGATTCGCAATCATGCGCAAGCGCTGTGCATCGCTACTTCGGCGCGTACGCGGTAGCCCCAACAGCATACTGCGTACTCTGGCTGACCGCTGGGACTCGCCGATTTTGGCTCGCTGGATACGGCTACATGCTGCCTCGTAGACTGGTTTATTGCAACCATCGGTGCAGTTTCATACTTGTGTCGTCAACAATATGTTACTAACACTAGATATAAGAAAACATTTACTAACAACTATGGATATTTTTTTTTATCTGAAATAAATGAATTATTATTATTATATTATTATAAAGGCGTTGCAAGAAGAAATTTTTCCCATTAAAACAAATAAAGCATAATAAGGTGTTGAATGAATTATGTTCATATATATTTATTTCATCACAATGGTTTATAACTTTAAATAGATTAAAAATACAAAAATAAAAACATTTAGACATTATAGGGGGATGAGTCGCTCGCGTCCGTAGGCTTCAACCATCTAACCCTAGGCCCACCCTACACGAGTCCCCCGGGTGGTGCTAAACGAGCAATAAAGCCAAAACGATAGACTCGGCTCCTCGACGTATGGTAGCGGCGTAAAATCTACCTCCTCTTAGTTCGCACCATGAGCCAACAAGTAAAAGAAATGGACTCGAGTTCCTGGCGCCCTTTTAATGGGGCCAAGGTGCGAAGAATCTCCGGGAGAAAAACTGGCGACGAGGTTCGCCACCCATCACGTCCTGTCTCCCGGAGGGGTGAAAAGTGGATTGCGGAGGCCCGTCTGGCTACGCTGAATGTATGTGGAGCAATGAATGACTGGTCTGGTGTAGACGAGACCGAGCGGACATCGGGCCAGGGAGTCGGTGTCATCCTTTCAGAAAGAATGGGTCAATGTGTGAAGGAGTATGAATGTGTAGCCTAAGGCTGCTGTGGATACGAATGAAAGTGTTCATGCTTGGGGTGTACGCCCCAGATATGTCTAAGCCCACTTATATCCGAGAGCAGTTTTGGGACATGGTAAGGCTGGTGTTGACGAAATGTAAGGAAAATGAAAATTTATTATGTTAGGAGATTTTAATGGAAGGGTTGGGGTGAAGAGGTCTGGTTATGAAAGGATATTAGGAGCGTTTGGCGATGAAAGAATAAATGAGAATGGTGAAGACCTCCTCACCGTATGTGTGGAAAAGAATATTTTTGTGGCGAACACTTTCTTTCGCCATAAGAGGATTCACATGTATACATGGGAAAGAGGGGATGATAGAAGCATGATAGATTTCATAATTGTGGATGAAAGAATGAGGAGCGCAGTGGTAGATACAAGGGTTTACCGTGGGTCCAACGTAGGGACGGATCATTACTTGGTCTTATGCCGAATTAATGGTCTATTCAAGCGTTGGCGGCATCCTACATCTGTGTCTACCACTGCGTTACAGCGTATAAGAATAGAAAGGTTACAAGATGAAGGTGTGAAAGAGAAGTATGAATGCAGACTGAGGGAAAATATAAGTGTGTTGAATGAATTATGTATGAACGATTTAGACCTGAAGAATGTATGGAATAATTTTGGTGGATGCAGCCACCGAAGTATGTGGTGTAAGTAAGAGAACGAATGAAAGGAGAAGTAATATGTTATGGTGGGATGATGAGGTACGGATGGAATTTTGAAGCAAAGAAAAGAGCATGGCTAGATTTATTAGCAATCAAAGCTGGTAACTCTGGCGGTATGAACGAAGAGATTGAAAGAAAAAGGGCAGACTTTAGATGTATTAATAAGAGAGAATAAAAGAAGTTGTTGAAAGTAAAAAGCAAGAAAGGATACATAAGTTTTAACAGTGGTAGAGCCAAGCGTTAGCTTTTGCTGTCGCACGGATGGGCTAGCTCGAACCATGGTGGTACCACAACCTCACAGAATACCAGCGTGAAGTAGAGGTTTACCTCTGCGTTGCGCTTGGTGAGTGCAGGTGGCCGGAGGCCCTATTCCCCCCCCCCCATCAACATGGTAGTAGGAGAATCCCTCGCTGAGCATCCACGACCAAACTACTTCACTCCTGAGCGTGGGTGCTCAGGCTGCCCCACGTATTCTGGGGGGGGGGGGGGCAAAATTCCGCTCGCGACTAATGCTGCTCGGGGCAAGCGGAGCAATACAACCTAGGCGACCCCTGTCACGCTATCCGTGAATTTTTGCAACATCAGGGGACTTCATTCCAACCTTAACGCTATCCATTACCATCTAGAGACGGCGAAGCCGGCCTTGCTCTTTTTAACCGAGACTCAGGTGTCCTCTCCGGCTGATACTTCATATCTCTTCTACCCGGGATACAAATTGGAACACTCCTTTGTGCCCCGGGCTGGAGTTTGCGTATACGTCAGAGAGGACATCTGTTTTCGACGCCTCGGCAGTCATGAAGGTACGGACCTGTCCATCCTATGGCTGCGCGTAGACAGCGACGACCATCCGCGCGTCTACGGGTGCCTCTATAGGTCCCATAGCGATAATGCCGACACAGACCGACTCATCAACCACGTCCAAATGGCTGCAGACTCCGTGCTACAACAGGTCCCATCCGCAGAGATCGTGATACTCGGTGATTTCAACGCCCACCACGCTGAATGGCTTGGTTCTCGTTTAACCGATCATGCGGGTAGATCTGTGTACGACTTTGCTTTGGCATATGGTCTAACACAACTGATTACTTAGCCTACGCGGATCCCAGATGTGGAAGACCATGTACCTTCCCTGTTGGACCTTCTGCTGATCTCTCATCCGGACGGATATCAGGTCTCCGTCGATGCCCCTCTGGGCTCTTCGGACCATTGTCTGATCCGGAGCACGGTGCCACTCACGCTCCAATCGCAATTGCGATCTGCAGCTTGCCGCCGTGTTTGGCACTATAGGTCAGCTGATTGGGACGGGATGCGGTCTTTTCTTGCATCCTACCCTTGGGGGCGGGTTTGCTTCTTGCCGGAAGATCCCAGCGTTGTTTCCGATTCTGTTGCTGATGTGGTACTTCAGGGTATGGAACTTTTTATTCCATCCTCTGTGGTGCCCATCGGAGGCAGATCCCAGCCATGGTTTGGTCGCTCCTGTAAAATAGCATCACGCTATAAGCAGGAGTGCTACAGGGCCTGGGCTGACGCATCAACGTCTCGGGATTTAAATAACAGCGCACTTAAAAAGAAGTATAATTCCGCCTCCAGGTCCTTCAAAAGCGTCATTGCCAAGGCAAGATCTGAGCACATCGGCAGAATTGGCGAGAAGCTAGTTCGCCTTCCTTCGGGAACCCGTGCATTCTGGTCTCTCGCCAAGGCTGTCCAAGGGAATTTCTGTCAGCCATCCCTTCCATCTCTGCACAGAGAGGACGACTCACTGGCCCATGCCGCAAAAGAGAAAGCCGATCTGTTGTGCTCTCTTTTTGCGTCTTACTCGACTCTAGATGACGGGGGGAACACACCGCCGACCATCCCGCGATGTGAGTGCTCCGTGCCGGATGTGCGGTTTACACAGCGCTCGGTTCGCAAAGCACTCTTCTCCCTGGACGTCAGCAAGTCGAGTGGGCCCGATGGAGTCCCTCCCATTGTGCTGAAGACGTGTGTTCCGGAGTTGGCACCGATTTTAACGCGTCTTTTCCGGTACTCCTACTCCCAAGGCGTAGTCCCGAATTCATGGAAGACAGCTTTGGTCCACCCGATCCCTAAAAAAGGCAACCGCTCAGACCCGTCCAACTACAGGCCTATCGCCATCACCTCCTTGTTCTCCAAAATAATGGAATCCATTATAAACTGCCAGCTCACGAGGTACCTTGAGGATCACCAGCTGTTCAGTGACCGTCAGTACGGTTTTTGTCGGGGTCGATCAGCAGGTGATCTTCTAGTTTACTTAACTCATAGATGGGCGGAGGCAGTAGAGTCCAAGGGGGAGGCATTGGCCGTTAGTTTAGACATAGCGAAGGCCTTCGATCGGGTCTGGCACAAGGCGCTTCTTTCGAAGCTTCCTTCCTATGGGTTTCCCGAAAAATTGTGCAAATGGATCACCAGTTTCCTTGCTGATCGGAGCATCAAGGTCGTAGTAGACGGTGCATGCTCTGATTTCAAGCCTATCAACGCTGGTGTTCCACAAGGCTGCGTGCTATCACCAACGCTGTTTCTCCTGCATATTGTAACGAACCCCCCCCCCATCTTTTTCTTTTCTACTATATACCCACTTATACTTGTATTTCTTTAGAATCTATATCTGTAAGATATATAAATATATCTAATTTAAATGACCAGTATAACTTGATCTTTCAAAAGGCTTAAATATAGGCCGTTTAATAAATTTATGGTGTGATCGTCTTAGTTAGGACCCTTTTTTACGTTGTGTTTGTATAGTAACTTAGTTGTTTTAGGTGTATCTTGGAAGAATGAATATTCACGAGAGCAATCGAAAACTGTTGGTAGAGTCTTATAAGCTAAAGAACCCCGTTCACGAAGACAGAGCTCAAAAAGGTTAAGGACAATAAATTGTCCCTATTCCACTTGTATCTGGTTCACAACAGTCAATTCCTTATTAATTAATCCCTTCCCGCTTGGAAAAGGCTCACAATATTTATATCAAATACCAGTTACAAGGGCTTCGCTCTCCCACATTTAAAAAAAAAAATGTGGAGGAGGTACACGGCCCCACACATGCCGCGCACGGTGAGCGCCAACCATTTTAATGCGCTCCCCCCGTAGGGTACGCAAAGTTGGGAACTGGACCGTAGTCCACAGCAAAATAACTGGCGAACCAGTAAAAGAGGACTTGGCCCCTTGATAATGCGTAAGCACAAACATCGACCGAAGTCGCGCATGTCAATGCGTGTAAACGCCATACAGAATACGATCAAATCCAGCCACAGTGAAATGTACGTAACACGGGTTAGGCAACAATCGGCACACTGACCATAAAAAGCCCTCCGTGAGCGCCACCACCTGCCAGACCGCCGTTTCTGCAGACGTGATGTAAGTGTAAGGCATCACCACCAATTGCATGGTCAGCACGGCCAATTGGCCGCAGAGCGTGTCATGAGTCTACCGCTTAAATCAAGGGAACCCATTACCCAGTCCCACGTTGCGCGGCTTTCGGCCGCAGCCTTGAGAGCCTCCTCAGATTCTCCCTCCAGCTACCACCCGCATGAGGTCAACACATATGCTCCACCAACCAATACAATGGCAGATATAGCCAATAGGCAGTTATAAGATAATAGTAATTATTCGCCATCAGAAAGGGTTTGTGTCACTGACGTTGAGTATATGCATTTTTCGATCATGTTTGTCTCACGTACCAACAAGTTGCCTTTAATCTCTCAAAGGTGGGATCTTTATAGAAATATATTATTAAGTTGTTATATAAAACATCATGGAGGGCAGACAGTCTGCAGCCCCGCAATGAAGGGACCCGACTTGGGCAAAGCTACTTAGTTTGTGAGTCAAACCAAGACGCAGAGAGCGCCATTGAGAATAGCGACCCGCCAAACAACCATCGTAGAGACGCAATGCTACAGAATGCAACAAGCATCAATACGACTATCGTCGGCTTACACCATCCCAAGGTCCCCCATACAGTCCCAGCAGACATCACCACCCGCATACCTCCATCGACCAGAACCACTAGATGCATCGAATCAGGTCCATCACAAGACACAATACTGCAAGTAGCAGTAAGCATCAATGCAACTATCATACAGATGGCGCCCCCTCACAACACACCCACATGATCCCTATCGAATTTGGTAACAAAATTTGATAATGTTGTTAACTAAAAATACCACCAACGTATCATAGTAGTACAGTACTAAGACGTCAGTAGCCAAAACTCTACGTATCATAGCGCTATTGCACTAAGACATGAAGTTGAGTATGCTTGCTGCACTTAAAAGTACTACCAAACACACTCACCCTAATCCGAAAGATAGCCGACGTATCATAACGCTATGCGCTAAGACGCCGCCCACAACCGGTAGGGGTGTGCGATGTCCACGGGCAACTCGTATTGCTACAACAAACCCGCTTACCACCGGCACTAAGATGATATGTCTAGGACACATCGGTTAGTGAGTCCAAGTTTACCTCGGTCTCAGAGGCTGCGAAGAAACCTACACGCCACTATAATAATCCTTTTCAAGTCCCATTTCTTTCAATATAATGCTTTTACATATTTGAGACCTTCCACATATTTGCTTTATTTCATAGACCATACTACTGTATGTCTTATTCATATGAGACTTCAAGTCATAACTCTGCTATCATAATGCTTATGCATCATAGAGACCTTCTATATTAATGCTTTGGTTCGTCAGGCCTTACTATGTTAGGTCCCTAATATAGGACTAGTCATTGTGCAACCTTAGTACAACCTTGGGTATGTGTCTCCGACAACGCCCCAATATAAGGGAACATTACAAGAACACGTTCATTAACTTAGAAATTTTCCAATTATTACACGAACACCTTCATCAACTTGAAAATTTTAATCCATTTTTTCTATTATATTACAAATGTTATTTATCTTTGTTATTGCAATATAATCGCCTTGTATTTATATGATTTGATACATTTTGAACATTTTAAGCAGGTTTTTAATAAATTTAGAGATTTTTAGAGACATTTTATGCGTTTACTAATATATATAATATTCAATATTCCAAATGGATATTTTTGAATTCTATGCTTATTATTTGCATTTTATTGTTTAAATTATAATTTCTATGATATTTTTAAATGTCTGTATAATGAATTTAATTATTATTTATTAATAATAGTTATGAGGCGTCACAATATCAATGATATGTTGCTAACTGGTAGCATTCATTGCTATGCAGACGACAGCACTGGGGATGCCTTATATACCAGCCGTGCCAATATTTCTCGGGAAAACGTCGCCGAGTACCGGGACAAACTTGTGTCTGAACTCGAGTCTTTGCTTAACAAAGTCTCGGATTGGGGCCGATTAAATCTAGTCCAGTTCAATCCCCAGAAGACACAAATTTGCGCGTTTACCGCTAAAAAGAACCCCGTTGTCGTATCTCCTCAGTTTCAAGGCACTACCCCTGCTGCCTCAGCCAGTATCGGAATCCTTAGCGTCGACATATCGAATAGCGTACAGTTTCGTGGTCATTTGGAAGGGAAGGTCAAATTGGCCTCTAAAAAGCTTGGCGTGCTCCGCAGAGCGACAGTATTTCATGGCGGCACATCGCTTGCAACTTTACAAAGCGCAAGTTCGGCCCCACATGGAATACTGTTCTCATATCTGGGCCGGGGCACCCCAGTGCCAGCTCCTTCCACTTCACCGCATCCAGCGCAGAGCGATTCGAATCGTCGACGACCGAGTTCTTTCCGATCGGCTCGATACACTGGCACTGCGTAGAGATGTTGCATCTCTTTGCGTATTTTATCGCATCTATCACGGGCAGTGCTCTGAGGAATTGTTCGGACTAATTCCAGCCGCTCAATTTCACCATCGCACGTCGCGACAAAACTCGCGTTAACATCCATACCATCTGGATGATTGGCGGTCCACCACTACCGGATTTAGAAGAAGTTTTCTCCCTCGCACAACTTCTTTGTGGAATAAATTACCACCAGCGAATTTTCCGAACCGATACGACTTAGGAACCTTCAAGAAAAGAGCTTACACCTTTCTAAATGGCCGGCAACGCATCTGCAATTCCCCTAGTGTTGCGGTTGTTCATGGGCGGCGGTAGTCACTTACCATCAGGTGAGCCGCATGCTCGTTTGCCCCCTATTCTATAAAAAAAACATAAGAATGATAGAAGAATATCTGATAACTTCTAGGCAAATATTAAAATGTTCTGGAAGCTCGTAAAAATTGCCAGGGGAAATTCAAAACAGCCTAGAATGAACGAGAAACGAGACGAGAATGGCTGCATGCTGAATGATGAAGTTTAGAATTTAAAGAGATGGAAGGAATACTTTGAAAGCGTGTATAAGAGTGAAGAGCCGTCTGAAGTAAGTGAAATAGAAATTCCGGACGAAGTGGAGAGAAGTAGGGAGATAAGTGTAGATGAAATAATTATAGCAATGAAAATCATGAAAGCAGGTAAGGCAGCCGGATATGATAGAGTATCACTCGAAATGCTAAGGGCTGGGGATTGTGTGGTTGCAGGCCTGCTGTACACCTTGTTTAATTTATGTTGGGAACTGAAGCGGGTACCGGAAGACTGGTGCAAAGCCGTTATAGTCCCAATATATAAGGGAAAGGGAACGCAGCAGGACTGTAAAAACTACCGTGGTATCAGCTTGCTTTGCATCGTGGGTAAACTGTATGCTAAGGTGTTAATTGAAAGAGGTATGGAAGAAACTGATGGAAAAATTTGGAATGTGCAAGCTGGATTTAGAAAGGGGATAGGGTGTACGGATCAAGGTTTTTCCAATGCGGACAAATTTTAGCCAAAAACCAGAAAGTATTTTTTGCGTTCATGGACTTGGAAAAGGCTTATGACAGAGTGGACAGGAACGTGTTATGGCAAACACTGACCTCATTTGGGTTGAGCACTGGTCTGGTACGGGCATTAAAGTCTCTTTATAGGGACTCTAGTGCTTGTGTCAGGGTCAACGGGGCCTACTCAGACTGGTGTGGCTTTCAAAAAGATGTAAGACAGGGCTGTGTAGCTTCTCCATGGCTGTTTAACCTATTTATGGACAGTTGTTTGCAAACTTTGAAAGTTGAAGTATGTGGGTTGAGAATGGCCTTTTGTACGCCGATGATCAAGTCATATTTGCATCGTCGGCGGTCGAGTTTCATCATTTGCAGATGGTTACTTTAATGAACTGGTCATTAAAAGAAAAGGGTATCAAAATGAACGCAAGTAAGACGAAAGTAATGGTTTTTGAAAGAGAAGAAAGTAAAACGTTATGTGAAATAAGAATAGAAGGGGATTTGATTGAGCAAGTGGATGAGTTTGTATATTTGGGATGTTTATTTAGCAGGGATGGTAGATATGATAAGGATAGAGAACGACGAGTGAACGCAGGAAATATAGTTAATGGGGCTCTACACGCTATTATGAAGTGTCAGAATGTTTCAAAGAAGGCACGTATGGCAATTCATAATGCTGTGTTAGTCCCTACTTTAATGTATGGTAGTGAAAGTTAGGTATGGCAGAATAAACATGAGTGTTACGGCCTACGGCTGCTCCCTTAAAGGTTCAAATCCTCAGGGGCCCATGAGCTGAAGACGTCCCGAGCAGACGTAGGTCGGGCCTCAATCGTGGCCACGTGGAATCTCTCTAATTACACTAAATATATGGGAGAGCGTTCTATTCTACGGCCTGTCAACCGGCAGAGGAATTAGGCGAAGCTTACTTACCTATATCCAAGGCGACTGGTCCCTCCGGAGTCGGTCAGGTCACATGTGGTTGTGTAGTGAAAGGGAAATAAGTGATGAGATGTGTATCTGGGTGTGACTGATGGTGATTGAACCTAGACCTTGGCCGTCGGTAGCAGCCCGAGCGTCGACACCGCTCCAACTTGAGGGGGCCCTCCGAGGCGTCCACAGTCACTTTCCTCTTTCTTCATGATGACAGTCAATTAACTCTATCGTACGAATTACTAACTTACAGAAGCCACTAACTATCGCTGGTTATAAGGTTAACACACAAAACGCACACGGAGTTTACAGTTTATTAAAGGTCACTACCGTTTCGCGTTGCAACAGTTAGTTCTAGAATATCAGAGGCCGCACTAGCTAATATTGTCGAATGCACTTATACAGATTCTGAGTCGGACCCAATAAGTCCCGGGAATCTCTCCAGTAGGAATGCGCGTCACAAATCCTAGACCGTATATTTACGGGCCGCACCTAATTATTCCGAGTTCCCTAACAGAATGGACCACGTGCTCACGTCAGCACCGCTTAAAGACGACTCTGGCTTTTCTCTCGCGACCCGCGCGCTACTGCCACGCTCGGCAGAACTTCAAACCGGTATCGCGCCGAGCCGAGTGACATCTGGCGCCGATTCTTGACAGCTAACGGGAGTGAGAAGGGTCCAGCGGACCGATGAGTGGCCGTGAAGTTCCTCTCCAGACGCTGAGGGGGGGTGATGACACCCCCGCCCCTGGTGGAATTACCCCCCGACTGGTCGGGGGAGGGGCCCCTTTCAAACTTAGGGCCCTGGTGGCTGGCCGGCGGGCGCCGATTGTCGCCCGGCAGAGGGCGTGGCTGAGCGCCCCCCGCCCGTGGGGGTCGACGGCCTGGCAAAGCCCCGAGAGGAGACGCCGTTCGCATCCAGGCACAAAACTGCATGGTGTTTGCCCTGGCAATGCAGACAGGGCCGTCGATGCGGACAGTCTCGCTGGAGGTGCCCTACCAGACATGAACAGCACCAGCGGCGCTCCTTGGCGATAGTTCGCCTCGCCGAAACCGGCTTACCTAATAATTTCGGGCACGACGTTACCCGGTGATCAGATGCTCGACAATAGGAGCAGGGGGGGGGGGGGGGATGACGACGACTTGCCTGGCGGGTTCAGCCTCTCACTGGGCACGTCTCGTAAGTCGTCAACGGTGCCCGCCGCGTTCTCGATCTGCCAGCACTGCTCCTCCAAAAACCGCAGCAGGTCATAGAAGGGCGGAATATAGGAGGCCTCGTCACCGCCGTACCTCTCCTCAAAATGGATTCGAAGTTCGAGAGGTAGACGGGACAGCACGATGCGGAGCAACAAAAAGGCCCATTCGCCCAATGGTAATTCCAGCCGCCTCAACGTATTACAGGCCACTAAGACTGGATCCAACAGGTCCGGACGCAGTCTGGCCCGGTCACTAAGCAGCGGGAGGCTTAGAAGCTGCTTCACATGTTCGTCCGCAATTCGCCGGACGTTGGCGTATCTTCTGGCTAGGAGGTCCCGAGCAGTCTGGTAGGCGTCGTCCGACAATCTCAAGTGGCCGACGACGCCCAGGGCCTCCCCCTCCAGTGAGGCCAGGAGGTACGCCATCTTTTGGCTCGGGGTCAAGTCACTCCGGGCGTCCACTAGGCTGTCGAAAAGACCAACGAAGGTCAGCCATTCGGAAAGGACCCCGGAGAACTTTGGCAAGTCCAGAGTTGGGAGTCGTCCCAACAGCTCCGGCTGAAGCTGCTTCAGAGAGGACTCGGACAGGTCACTCATCCGAGCTTCACGCGCCTCGTTGGCATACCTGCCTTCAGCCTCGATCAACTCGTCCGTGAGCCACAAGAACTGCTCATAGTCCGCGAAGCAGGAGTCCAGGACTCCCTTCTCCACATCCGAATCCTCGAGCTCAGCGTAAGCCTCCTCCACTGCGGCCCTTCGAGCATCCACCTGCTCGAACCGCTTCATCAAGTTATGGACCCTATCCGGTCGACCTATCAAAGCATGGGCGCTTGTGGCCAGCGTAGCTCAGTCCGCAAACAACGGATCAGTAGCTTGGGTGATGTCATCCCTATTAAATACAAATTACGACGCGGCTTAAGCACAGATTACAAAGATAACAAACAAAAAATACAACAAAAATTAACAGTTAATAAATGCAGTTCCTATCAAATCGCGTTGAATAGAAATTACACAAATACGAATTACTACGTATCAACCAAATACAAGTTAGCACAAAAGAAAAGACACAAATCAAGTTGACAAATAACAAATACTAGTGCGATCAAATCAAGTTAAATTCAAATTGCGCAAATACAATTACTACTCTTTAGTTCAAATACAAATTACAGTATAAACGAAGATACACATCACGGTCGATCAACAAAAAATGCCTAGCTCGGAAATCGAACCTTCGATAAGTAATCCACTACAACTATCCGACAACGATAATTAACCGATTACGTAACAATAACCATCTACCTACATGACGTATATCTCTAGAAAAACTCCCGCTTGTGCAACCTAGGGCGCGGCTTTTCAAACTACCTACTAACAAAAAACAAAGGGAAATAATTCTATTATTACATACAAAAAAATTTTTTTACGTATTACGGACGGGCGTGATTGTAAATACAAATTAAACCAATCAAACCAACGCTCCCTGCCACCAGATTTGTTTAATTTTTATCAAACACTATGGTCGGGATCGACCGGGGAATCGAACCCGGAACCACGCACTGCAACCAGTTTGTTACGGCCTACGGCTGCTCCCTTAAAGGATCAAATCCTCAGGGGCCCATGAGCTGAAGACTTCCCGAGCAGACGTAGGTCGGGCCTCAATCGTGGCCACGTGGAATCTCTCTTATTACACTAAATATATGGGGGAGCGTTCTATACTACGGCCAGTCAACCGGCAGAGGAATTAGGCGAAGCTTACTTACTTATATCCAAGGCGACTGGTCCCTCCTGAGTCGGTCAGGTCACATGTGGTTGTGTAGTGAAAGGGAAATAAGTGATGAAATGTGTATCTGGGTGTGACTGATGGTGATTGAACCTAGACCTTGGCCGTCGGTAGCAGCCCGAGCGTCGACACCGCTCCAACTTGAGGGGGCCCTCCGAGGCGTCCACAGTCACTTTCCTCTTTCTTCACGATGACAGTCAATTAACTCTATCGTACGAATTACTAACTTACAGAAGCCACTCGACCATGATAACGGCGGGGCAGGGGGTGCTAAGAATCTCCGGTGGAGGTTCGGTTGCCACCTACGACGACTCGACCTGGCAACATACAACGCACGCACCCTGAGGACTGACGAGAAGATTGTGGAGCTGGAAGAAGAGATAGACAAGTTACGCTGGCATATTATAGGATTATCCGAAGTCCGAAGAGAGGGGGAGGACACGGTAATCCTCGAATCCGGCAACTTGCTCTATTACCGGGAGGGCGACCATCTGTCCCAAGGAGGTGTCGGATTTATCGTCCACAAGTCTCTCGTTAACAACGTTGTAAAGATTGAGAGTGTGTCGGCGAGGGTTGCGTACCTTATACTCAGAATCACCAAACGGTATTCGCTGAAGGTCATACAGGTTTACGCACCAACCTCGGCACACCCCGATCAGGAGGTAGAGGAAATGTATGAGGATATCTCTAGAGCCATGCATTCCTCCAAAACCCAATATACGGTGTTAATGGGAGACTTCAATGCAAAACTAGGCACAAGAGAGAACGGTGAGCTGAAAGTAGGGAAATTTGGAATAGGGCAACGGAACCCAAGGGGCCAGCAGCTGGCCGACTTCATGGAGAAAGAGGGACTCTTTATGATGAACTCTTTCTTCCAGAAGCGGCCCCACAGGAAGTGGACCTGGTCGAGCCCCGACGGTTCGACAAAAATGAGATTGACTTCATTATGACGACCAGACGACAACTGTTCAGTGATGTCTCAGTGATCGCGAGGGTGAAAACCGGCAGCGATCACCGAATGGTTAGAGGCACACTGAACCTAAACGTTAAGTTGGAGAGGTCTTGTCTAATGAAGTCAACGCTCCATCCCCCTCGTGCTCTAATCCAAAGTCCCGAAACCTTTCAGCTCGAGTTACAAAACCGTTTTCAGTGCCTAGAAGACTGCAATGAAGTGGACGATTTGAATGACAAGCTCGTGGAAACTGTCCATGCGGTCGGAGCTAAGTTCTGCAAGACCCGCCGCAGAAGAACACAAAAACTCTCCGATCACACTCTTAATCTCATGGCTGTTAGACGGGAGATGAAGCTACATTCTTCAACAGATTTAACAGCATACAGGCAACTGAACAGACAGATCTCCAAATGCATGCGGCGGGACTTACGCAAATTCAATACAGCTCGTATTGAAGAAGCGATCGAGCGGAACCGAGGCTCCAAAGTCTTTGCCAGAGATCTGTCTGCCAGAAAGCGCCAACTGTCAAAGCTGAAGACAGTATGTGGCAGCATCGTTTCCGGGGCACCTGAGATTTTGAGTGAGATTGAGAGGTTCTATGGGCAGCTGTACACGTCATCGTTGGAGCCGCACGCAAGTGTGAGTAACGATTCAAGAGCGAGTCTTATCCGACATTATTCCGATGATATCCCGGACGTCAGTCTGAGCGAGATTAGAATGGCTCTCCAGCACCTTAAAAACGGCAAGGTCCCAGGCGAGGATGGAATTACAGCGGAGCTTCTGAAAGCGGGTGGAAAACCGGTACTTGAAGTCCTTCAGAAGCTATTTAATTCCGTCCTCCATGGTGGCATTACACCGGAGGCATGGAGCAGAAGTGCGGTGGTCTTGTTCTTCAAGAAAGGCGACAACGCTCTCTTGATGAACTACAGACCGATTTCCCTTCTGAGTTGCGTCTACGTGCTGTTTTCGAGAGTCATTACGAATCGTCTCG
Source organism: Parnassius mnemosyne (assembly GCA_963668995.1). Classification (NCBI taxonomy): domain Eukaryota; kingdom Metazoa; phylum Arthropoda; class Insecta; order Lepidoptera; family Papilionidae; genus Parnassius; species Parnassius mnemosyne. The sequence goes on from CAVLGL010000001.1 coordinate 56,810,271, forward strand.
CGCGCAGACTTGACGACTTCCAGCCTCCCGAACAAGCCGGTTTCCGAAAAGGCTTTAGCACCATAGACCACATACATACCCTTTGGCAAATTGTACAGAAGTCCGAGGAGTACAATTTGCCACTATGTCTGGCGTATGTGGGCTATGAGAAAGCCTTTGATTCCGTCGAAATTTGGGCGGTGCTGCAGTCCCTTCAGCGATGCCAAGTTGACTGTCGGTATATCGAAGTGTTGAAGTGCTTGTACAGTAGGGCTACGATGGCTATCCGAGTACATAACCAGAGTACGAAACCTATCCAATTGCAGAGAGGTGTAAGACAGGGTGACGTCATATCCCCGAAACTCTTTACCGCTGCATTGGAAGATGTTTTCAAGCTTCTGGACTGGAAAGGATACGGTATCAACATCAATGGCGAGTACATCACTCACCTTCAGTTTGCTGACGATATAGTCCTTTTGGCAGAATCGCTGGAGGACCTAAGCACTATGCTCAATGACCTCAATAGTGTTTTGAAATAAATATGAACATGGACAAAACAAAGATCATGTTTAATGTCCATGTCACACCTATGCCGGTAGTTATTGGGAACACTAAGCTCGAAGTTGTTGACGAGTATGTTTACTTGGGACAAATAGTCCGACTAGGTAAGTCCAACTTCGACCGAGAGGTCAATCGACGGATTCAACTCGGTTGGGCAGCGTTCGGGAAATTACGGCACATCTTCTCGTCAGGTATACCTCAAAACTTGAAAACGAGACTGTACACCCAGTGCGTGTTGCCAGTGATGACATACGGAACTGAGACGTGGTCCTTTACTGCTGGCCGGATGAGGAAGCTCAAGGTCGCTCAGCGAGCTATGGAGAGGGCTATGCTCGGAGTTTCTCTGCGTGATAAACTCAGAAATGAGGATATCCGCAGTAGAACTAGAGTGACCGACATAGCCCAACGGATTAGTAAGCTGAAGTGGCAATGGGCCGGCCATATAGCTCGAAGAACCGACAACCGATGGGGAAGAAAGGTTCTCGAGTGGCAGCCTCGTACCGGCAGGCGAAGTGTAGGGCGTCCCCCCACTAGATGGAGTGACGACCTGGTAAGAAATGCAGGAAGTCGATGGATGCAGGTGGCTCAGGACCGTGCTTTGTGGCATTCTCTGGGGGAGGCCTATGTTCAGCAGTGGACTTGTGAAGGGCTGTAATGATGATGATGATGATGAGGAGTCACTAACTATCGCTGGTTATAAGGTTAACACACAAAACGCACACGGAGTTTACAGTTTATTAAAGGTCACTACCGTTTCGCGTTGCAACAGTTAGTTCTAGAATATCAGAGGCCGCACTAGCTAATATTGTCGAATGCACTTATACAGATTCTGAGTCGGACCCAATAAGTCCCGGGAATCTCTCCAGTAGGAATGCGCGTCACAAATCCTAGACCGTATATTTACGGGCCGCACCTAATTATTCCGAGTTCCCTAACAGAATGGACCACGTGCTCACGTCAGCACCGCTTAAAGACGACTCTGGTTTTTCTCTCGCGACCCGCGCGCTACTACCACGCTCGGCAGAACTTCAAACCGGTATCGCGCCGAGCCGAGTGACATCTGGCGCCGATTCTTGACAGTGTTTGGCGCGAACAATGAGAGTAGAATAAATACTGTAGAAATGGGATCATCAAGGAGTATGCTAGGGCTGAATCTGAATGACAGGGTGAGAAATAGTGTGATAAGAGAAAAGTGTGGTTTGCAAGATAACGTTGTGACTAGGATTAAAAAAGGAATGATTCGGTGATTTGGTCACGTAGAAAGAATGAACGAGGAAAGAGTTACAGAGCAAATTTATGTTTCAGAAGTGAACGGTAATGTCGGGAAGGGACGCCCTAGACGAAGATTTATCGACCAAATCGGTGATACATTGAAAATGGGCCAGATTAGGTGTACCCTTAACCGACGAGCGTGTATACGTAAATATATTGATGTAAAGGAGGCGAGAGAGGTATGTCAGCATCGCGCCAAATGGAAGTCCGTAGTCTCTGCCTACCCCTCTGGGTGACAGGCGGGAGTGTTTGTGTTTGTGTTGTAAAAACATTTAAAACTTGCAGCAGTACTGCTTCTAAGGAATGGTCTACTAGGGATTTGCTATACACTGATAAGCTCGAAATTTTTAATTTCCTTTTGTAAGTGCATCGTTAACACGTTATAGTTTCAGAAGAAGACTGCTGAATTTTGTTTCGCCTTTTCTCCTATAGTCAGGGAAACTACATTTCGGTATGTAAGCACATTTTAAAAAATTTGCAAACGAATTTTACTATCTGACTATTAGTAATTATCAACTCAATAATAATTTCGGATATTCCGATTGGTTAAGCCTATTGACTTGAATTTCTAAGTATCGTTTACAAATGTTTAAATTTTTCTTTTTTCCTTCTTTTTCATCTATTAAGTAAAGTTACAGTCTCCAGTAAAATTATTTAGGCACTAGCTGACCCGTGCCCACTTTGCTGGGCATCAAGTATTTTTACTTGTGATGATATTATCTTTTGTGGTTCTTAATACTGATTGCTTAGGATTTATTTTCAGAATTGTTTGACAAATATTGTTATTTCACAATAAAAAATATTATTAATCACAATCAATATAACCTATGTCACTCAGGAATAATGTAGCTTTCTACTGGTGAAAGAATATTTAAAATCGGTTCAGTATTTCAAGAGATTACTTTCTACAAAAAAGAAACTCACAAACTTACAAACTTTACCTCTTTATAATATTGGTATAGATTATTGCATCATTAAGTGAAAGTTACTGCCAACAAGATGTCCCATTACTGGGTGAAGGGCTTCTCCCATTTCTGAGAAGATTGATTCACCACGCAGCTTGAGTGCTTGTTAGTAAATTTCAAACGTATTCACGATGTTACCCTTCGCCAAGCACGTAGCAAATTAGCACTTTAAATTGCAACTAACAATTTCATTGGAACCGGCTGGGATCAAACCCGTGTTGCATGCATACTGTGATATTTACGTCGAGATTGTAGCCCCTAAGTTACCTAGGCTGTCACCTATTTGCATATTAAAACAATTTATGCTGCAGCTGTATAGTGGCTGAAGAACGAATGGGTTGGCTGGACCGGAAAGGACCACGTTCTCACATAAAACAAGCGTAAAATAGCAGCATATTGTTGCTGTGTTTACTATGGTAAGTAACGAGAACCGGAAAACCCTTTTAACTGGTAACTAGATGTTTTGTCTTAGTCCTCTGGGGGATTACTGCATTTTATAATTTAGTGTGTGTGTGTGTGCGCGTGCGTGCGTGCGTGCGTGCGTACATGCATGCGTGTGTGCGTACGTATGTGCGTGCGTGCGCGCGTGTGTTATGTTATGTTAACAAACCTACACAAACATTGAATAAATATGAAATCAATAATTTATGAGCAGTGTAGTGACGACGTAAGAGAATCCACTACACATAGTATTCCGTGGGTATCGTAAGAGGCGATAGAAGAAAGTTGAAACAGAAAATTGGCAGCAGCATCTTCCTGATAACGGCTAAAAATTATAAAAAACTGCGGCTACCTACTCGTTTGTCAAGCTTGGCTACCGTGACATTATCCCCCCTATGAGGCAACATATGGGAGATACCTGTGTTCAGCGATGGACTTTTATAGCCTGTATTGGAAATCAAGCTAAACTGAGGTAAATTGGAGTTAAAGCTAAAGCTATTATTAATTATATGTTTACCTGACACACAAATAACTGCTTACGGTTTCGCCTAGTGAAAATCATTGCCATAGATAATACACTAGCAAAGAAATGGCTAGTACATTAACGGGGAATACGTTTTTTATATAAAAAGCGGGGAATTATGAAAATAGAAATCCGTTTTATTACTCTTGGAACATGTCCGGTGATAACTCGAACGATGAAAATGCTTTACCCATATATAAGGTAATCACTACCATTTAATAAATTCACAGCACTTAATATGCGATGCGGAACGCTGATATACTTAAAATGAATAAAATAGACACTACCCTTATATAAAACTCCAAAAATATCCATAATCCATTCATCCATTACGGTCTTTAAAAGTCCACTGCTGAACATAAACCTCTCTCATAAATTGCCTTATGAGAGATTTTGCCATTGTTGCCACGCTTGGTGAGAGGGTTGATAACCGCAGTCTTTTATTTTTAGTTGTTATTAGGAAGACGCTGCTGTCCATCTCCTGATTTGTTTCCCTCTGTCGCCTCTTAGGATACCCACTGGATAATATGAGGTTGTGAATATTCTTACAACGCCACTACACGATAACTTACACAAAATACCAGTGTAAAATAGAATCGTAATGCTACTGTGTTCTGTATGCTGAGTTTAGACAAATGTTTAGCATAAATTATTAGATTGTTTATAGCAAACGATCATGCTATTAGTACATCTCAATCTTTAATTTGGATTCTTTCCAAACTTATTCATCCATTACAGCCAATAAAGATCCACTGCTGAACTTAGGCCTCCCTCATAGATTGCCTCACGGGGGTTTTACAATAAGATAATTTCAAACTTATTTTAAACTAATTTTTTTCCAGTATGTTCTGAACGGTGTCCTTGATGGGTGACAGCAATCTTCATGCGTTTTTTAAGGATAATATTGTTTTCCTTTAACCTATAGCTCATATTATAAACTTTTCTAACCGTATTTTTTACAAAGTTTGGTTAATTCATGTCACTTTAAATACTAGTTAATTTTCTCAGTTATAATTATTTTAAAGTAATAGCGACCGTTGTGTTGCCTCAACACAGTTTCTTTTTATTTTTTAAACGTTAAAAGTAGCTATTAGACTGAAAATATGCCCACACATAAGCATTTTCTCCTGTATCGAAGAGGCAGTTTACGAACTTGAATTGAACTTGGACAAACATCCAGACCCTGAACATTATTTTGTAGGTAATACAAATACTTGTTCCGTGAGGGATCCGAACCCGCGGACCTTAATGCCGCATCGCAATCCTTAGCCTCTGCGGACCCTTCAATATAAAGTACAGCCTCGTTGTTATTGATAAAAAATTGGGTATCTAGAGTTAAAATCATTAAGGTTGTTTGAAAAATTGTTATTATTTCATATGCTTGAAATAACAGTATTTTCTATGTTATTATTGCCAAATAATTAAATGCTGCTAATTTATAAACCTTAAATATAAATTGAAAAATTACTCCGTAGGAAAATACCTTGATTTCAAAATGAAGCGACATTAGAATTTAACTTTGATGTGCTTTCATCTCATAATTATGTAAAATATGTTTTCTTCTTTTCCCTTTGTGAATGAAAAATATAATGGTAATTGTGATAGAATCGGGCTGCGTACCGTTGCCAAAATTCTTAAAAGTAATAAAATATTTTTGTATTTAAATAATTTATTTTATTTGGTAGGCTGTTAGCACGTTTTTGTATAATTTAATAAAGTATTTGCTTTTAGCGTATCATAACCATTTATTTTGAGTGTTAACACAACACTAATAACGTCTCCTGTAATGTGCAGATATTTTACATATTCATTAATTTCAACCAAGAAAATTTGTTTCAGGCCACGCATATACTTGTACCGCGGGATTCAAACCAGAGACCCGCATCATCCCTGTCAAAAGCGTCCCTTTGTCTTATAAGGGTGAAAATACCTACATATTAGAAATCGCTTAGTCTTCCTCTTCAGCCTTTTAAATACACTGTTGGTTTTTAAAAAAGCGTCAACAGTGGAAGAGCTCACCAAGCACAGCACATAATTTGGTTTGGTGCTTGGTGTTACTACTATTACTACAACCCTACCACAAGTCCACTGCTGATCCATAAGCCTCCCAATAAATTGCCACAAAATACTAGTCCCACTCCATCTAGTAGGATTTTCATATCAATATCGTCTCTATACCTTAAGAGCCAGTGAGCGGCAGACTTACGGTATTTCAATAAGCTTCACTTTTTTGTCAGTTAATCCCCTATATCTGAGGTACATGAAACAGAGACTCTTTAGTTTGAACGGCGGTCGATATAGAGACGCTCAGGTGTTAAAAGGTGTAAAAAAATTACCCAAAAAACGTGATAGCAATAAGTCTGCTGCTTTGAAATCTTGAAATATTTAATAAAAGTTACCGAAAAATAACATTAGCAGACACCTATGATGGTTTCAAGTTCATGGCAGACAGGTTGAAAAGTACGATTTTTTATTAATAATTTACGTTATTTCAATAAAGCTGCAATTTATATATATTGTTGATAATATTATTTGACATGTATAATTTTCACGGCAGACATATTGTGGTTGTATCACCCAGGTAGACAACAAACTTTGGGGCGTCCATAAGCGTGTACTATAATAGCGCTCGCTCTAATACAGCCGTCAAATCAATTTAAAAAAGAAATCATATTAATTGAAAGTAAATACGATCGTTTCATATTGATTGCAATTAATAATAATTACGGGTTATAAAATAAATAATTGTCGAATAGCCACACAATAGCATACAATAATTTAGTTGTTTATGTTTTCATATTATGATGTCATAATAATATTAATTTATTCATCAAAATGTTTATTACTCATTGTATTAAAAACTCAATAATTTTAAGAAAATTCATATCATATTATTTTTGGCTATCGGAGTTGTATCCTTCAGGTTCATTGTCAGATGCATCAATTCCATCAAAATCTACATTCATCATCATCAACATTCATATCAGTCATCATCAGACGGAATTATTTCTGCAAATAATAAGTTTCAATTTTTAAATCAAGCCAATTATAATAAAATAAATAATTTAAAAGTATAAATTCTTATAAAAGAAAATTACCTTGTTGATCTGCGACTAATTCGTTCACAAAACTGGCAACTGATTTCCGTCAAATCATCTAAATATATACGTATCATTTTCTTCAATCCAGCCGTGCTCCAGTGGATCTAATAATACTGCCTATTTTTGTGCGCATTTTTCCGAATGCTGAAAATATAATGCGCACGTATACACATCATCATGAGCCATCTGCATCCATTGACTTCTCGCAAGTTATTCCTACTAAAGGAGGGCCACCGTACACTTCGCTTACCAATACGAGACCGCTATTTGAGAACCTTTCTCTCCTGTCTATTGTCGGTTCTTACTGAATGGACAGCTCATTACCACTTCTGCTTACTTACCCCTTGTAATTTTAATTGTAGATAAATGTGTCTTTAGGTCACATCAACGACTTACCACCAGGTTGACTGTGTGCTCATTTGTCACTTTTACTTCTATAATAATAAAATAATAACATTACCACCGATTGGAAGCAGTATACCTATCTCCTAAACCATGTAAAACACCCAAGCCGGAGGCAGGGAACAGAGTCAAAGGTGTGAGACCCGTACTGCTTTCGCCAAACTGCCTGCCAGGTTGGGCTATTACTGCAAATCGTTTGTTCTATTAGAGAGGTCTAATATCAGGATTCAGCTGTTACAACCGATACAGAAGAACAGAAAAATTCAAAACTAAAGTAACACTAACTAAAGTTCTAAATTTCAGGTTTTGGAATCGTGACTAAAGACTTTTTGTTGAAAAAATTTAAATATATGTTTCTTATGGTAAGTGAAGGGAACATTTTCGAATGTCTGATTGGTCTTATGGTCGTAAGCCTGACTGATAATCATGTTGCTCCGGGTTCGATTAGGAGGCAACCGCTGAGGTGTGAGACGGCGACTTGTCATGGTGAAACATGATTTTCTTTTTCTACAAATTTGGCCGTTTTTTAGCAATTTCTGTCTTCAGTTTCTGAAGTAATAATGTGTAGTATGCTCCTATAATAGGTTTTCCTTTTTGATAATAATCGATTAAGATAACTCTATGACTATCCCCGATAACAGTCGCCATTACTTACTAAGCCAAAAAAACAGTTTTTGCTTTTTTCGGAGCAAGTTACTCCTTTGCAGTCCGCTCTTTTGACTATATTTTTGTTTCATCCGTATAAAGGTGTATCCAAGTTTTATCTACAGTCATTAATCGGTGCCAAAACTCGGATTTATTGCACCTAAACTGCGCCAACAGAGCTTTGGAAAAGTTCATTCGAACACGTTTTTGGTCTAACGCGCTGACAGCTTTCTCATGCCTACGTTATTTGAACATTTTTATAGCCTCTGCTATTTCTATCATTTTAATTCGGTGGTCAGTTAGTATAGTCAGTAGTTGAAGGTTTTGGACATATATATGTGTGTGTGTGTGTGTGTGTGTGTGTGTGCATGTGTGTGTGTGGGTGTGTGTGTGTGTGTGTGTGTGTGTGTGTGCGCGTGCGTGTGTGTGTGTGTGTGCGTGCGTGCGTGCGCGCGCGCGCGTGTGTGTGTGCGTGTGTGTGTGTATGTGTGTATGAAACCAGTAAAAAAAAAGAAATCAGACAACTTTTACATAGTCAAATATTGTTTATGTAAATCCATATGTACTACTTCTGTATTTGATCATCTGGAGCTGACTAATGATGTATATTTTATATCAATTTCTTATTTATTTAACATACAGGCTGAAACAATGAAATAGTGACAAAATATGTAAATAAGTTATATTTCCATATTTTGATGTTTTAATTTATGAGATTGACATAAAATTATTTTATAGTTCTTAAGGGAAGGGTGTCAGCAACTAGTCTCTTTCAGAGTTATATTGCTTTGCTCTGTGCGGATTTGGTAGGTACATTCCACACAGTAATGGAATGCTGACGGATAGATGGGAATTTTTTTTTTCAATCAGGGTTACAAACTAACATAAAGTTTTGCTACTGGTTTTTGGATTATGTGACACCAAATGTATATGCATTGTCACGTAACACGCTTCTCTTACCTCACCTCTTACCTATTTTGATCGCTTGTTTTTGAGTTTATTGGAGTTTACTCCTTATATTTTCATATTTTGATGTTTTAATTGATGAGATTGACATTGAACTATAGTTTATATATAGTGTTATCTCATATATCTTATTATTGAAAATGTACTTCTGTTTCCTAAAAATATCATAATATGTGGACGTATTTTTTTTGGCTTTATAGAGATTTTACATGTAAATCAATATAAACATAAAAATAGACCCCACACGCTATTTAGATTGCAATAAATATAGGAAAAACAATATATGGATAAGAATTATTATTTAATATAGGCACTCTTTACAATATTCAAAACTTTTTTCAGGTGAATCGCTTAGAATAAATGTATATGTCTTGTAGGCTGTAATCTTGCAGAACTGCTAGTAGGCAGAGACAAAAAAGTATATGGATATTGACGACTACTACTTTGGAAATTACTACAATAATAAATGCAGTGGCATTTTAATTTTTGTTTTTATCCTTATTTTTTTTTATAGTTGAGGGGGCAAACGAGCATGCGGCACACCTGATGGTAAGTGACTACCGCCGCCCATGAACAACTGCAACACCAGGGAGGGAATTGCAGTTGCGTTGCCGGCCTTTTAAAAAGGAGTACGCTCTTTTCTTGAAGTTTTCTTTTATACAATCAGTTTAAAACATCTTTCTTACTATATAACATGTAAAGGTAATATTATAAATAGTTCTTCGTAATCCTTTATGCATCTTGGATTTATTCATATTTATTTAATTAATTAAATGGTGTTTAGGATGTATATTCACTAATCAATCAATACGTTTAAAAATAGTCTCTACACCAAGTTTCTATGTCTGTGCACTATGTTTTGCCGGAACTACTAAATGGATTTTCCATAAATCTTAAAGTAGCTATAAATGTTTAATGTACCCTTTGTTTACAACTTCTTGTACAACTTTGTTTTATATTATTAATTATAAAGCTTTTTTATTCTACATATACTATTCTAATATATAGATAGGGTGACAAACGAGCACACAGTCCACCTGGAGTGATAGTAAGTGGTTGCTGTGGCCCATAGACATCTACATCTATCCTCGTTTGCGAATCAAACGTTGATGCGTTGTCACCCGTGAGGACTAAGATGGAATGCCTCATTTCCAGTAAAAAGGGTCCCCGGTTCTCTACACTCACCATACGAAACACAGCAGCGTTAAGCTGCTATTTTACGCTGGTATTCTGTGAGAGCGTGGTCCTTCCTCGGTCGAGCCGACCCATTCGTGCTACAATTATACTACTAATATAGCTGCAGCAGCATGGCTCTACCACGTACAAATTCATATTTTTCAAAGTATTCATATTTTAATTTCTTAGTAATATTTTTGATGTGGTAAAACTAATATTAATTTTGTAATCTATAGATCATAAGGAATAAATCGACATACATTTACTTTCCATAAAATTTGTGGTGGGCCCATTATCCATACAAAAATAAATAACAATTGTCATCCTTTGGGACATTTATATATTAACAAATAAAATTTACAAAGCGCAATTCCAGTCGTGCGTGGAGTATTTCTGCCATATACGGGCTGGTGCTGCAAAATGCCACCTAGCAACTTTAGACTCAGTGGAAAGGCTAGATAAGAGGCTTATCGTTGACCCGTACCTGGTTAAAACTAATCTTACCAGTCTTGAAAACAGGCGCAAAGTAGCTAGTCTTTATGTTTTCTACGTGAGGCATTTCGAGAAGCGTGCTCAGAAATTTCATAAGTTATTTCTTCCCTATCCATTTCATCATTGCACAACAAGACGCCCAGCTAGTGTGAATCCTTTAGTTGTTGACTTACCACGTATTCGATCAAACTATTTTCTTCATCGCTCGTCATGCGTACAGCAAAGGAGTGTAATAAGTTGCCAGCATTTGTCTTTCCATCCGAGTACAAAGTGGGTGTCTTGAGTGTGGCAAAAGTCAAGAGTAAATAGGCTTTTCATAAGTCCGAGCACTTTACCATCTTCGGTTGCATCACAACTTACCATGAGGTAAGATAGTAGTCAAGCGCCGGGTTATAATAATAAAATTAAATACAAAAATAATGTGGATAATTCGTCATCCTATTTCGTTCCGTGAAATTAAAAAAAAAACTCTTGACTTCCGATGGATGTCGGTATAATCAACTCTACGCCAGACGTAAAATACTTTGGGTATTTTACAGCAATAGTTTGCAATAACGTTGCGAGACTATTAAGCCGAATCCTCCCAACAACAAGAGATTATGTCTAACTGTGGACTTTGACTGAGTAAAAGGAGAAGAGTTATAAAACTCGATTCACGTGAAACTAGAACACTTGCCCGAGTTGATGCAACATTAGACCCTTGAACTGATTTCACCAGGGAATGTTGCACAGAGGCTCGTGCAGCACAAGTACATGTGGCCGCCACCCAGGAAACTGTAAATCAACAGTTCGTGTTTGTCATGTTTCGATCACCATTGTATAAGGGATTACTACAAAGCAAATAGCAAGGCTTAACGAATTAAAAAAAGTACTTTAGAAAAAAAAAACGTACCTGATATTTGTTTTGTAAAGAGATTTATCATCAATAAAGTGAATTTTTATTATATCCATTTTGAAAAAAGAACACAAGACGTATATTCATTAAGGATGAAAAGTTGATAAGACATGTAAGTCAACACAAAATTAAAACTTACGTGGTAGACGGTACTGTTATAAATTTTATGTACAACATGTAAAAGCACTCAGCTTTTCACTTCGAATGCAATAAAAACTATTTAACCATAAAACCACGTAAATTTTACAAAAAGCAAATTGCAGAAATTACATTTCTAAATTACAAGTGGTTTAGTATTTTTAGAGAAGTTTTAGTGCATAATATACCATTAAATACTTTAAATAAAGGCCCCCTGAGGACTTAAATAAAATTCCGTACAACCATTGACGTTCTTGTAGTAGGTAAACGCTTAGAATGTTTAATTTTAAAGTTCTGTGGTTTTATCACGTTTCAAATCGCAAAACAAGTATGAAATGTTCTGCTGCTTGGTGTTATAATAGTTACCTTTAACCTATTATAAGACCAAGCATTTTATTTATAATGAAGTCAATTTTACAATTTTTTTTTAAATTTACCACTTGCAGTTTTTTTGATTTCAACTTTTACTTATTATTCAAAGAATAATTTTTAACTCTTTTGAGTGTATGTAAGTTAACTTAAGAATACTATCAGCTCAAGGTAACATGTAAAATGTCGTCGAAATATATTAAAATTTTCATCCCATAAGGGTTTATGGAGAGCATTATTTCTGCAATATACTTATGGGATCACCTTTGTATAGAAATTTATTAAAAAATAAAATATCATTAGAAGCGGTTTGTAATCGATAAAGATACCTCCTTACATACATACATACATTCTTAATACATACAGTAATTGAATATAGAACCTAATTTTTTTAAAGTCTGCAAAAATCTACAGCAATTTTATCACGCGGAGTCATTCACATTTCTGAAAATTTTACCTACATTGACGACCACGAGGATGATCATTTACCCTCACTTACTTCAGTAGTAGTATAAAGATGCTGGCTAGATTTAGAATCTAAAAGGTATTTTCTTTATTTGTTCAATACTATTATGTTTATTTTTTAAATGTTATCATAACACTTGGATTTTCTCCTGTTCCGTAGATCCCTCTACATATGTATCCACACATAAATTGCACAAGATCAACCATCCAGATCTGGGAGATTTATTGTACGCCATACCGGCGGCCCTCAGTACCGCAACGCTAAGCCACTGCGCCACAGAGTCCTCAAACTTTTGTTCACTATTACTATAAAAGCGTTATCTATACATCTATATAAATAAATAAATTTGGAGTGTCTGTTTGTAATGTCGAAATAACAGCTTTTATATGCATATACGGTACTTACAACAAAAACAAGATTTTTAAATTTTTTGTCTGTCTGTTTTTCTGTCTGTCTGTCTGTCTGTTTGTTCCGACTAATCCCCGAAACGGCTGGACCGATTTTGACCGGATTTTCACTGGCAGATAGCTGATGTTATAAGAAGTAACATAGACTACATTTATTTTAGAAAAAGAATTAAGGTCCGCGCAAAAATAAAAACCCATGAAATCCAATCGTAATAAATTACGCGCGGGCGAAGTCTCGGGGAACAGCTAGTTATTAATATCCTCTAAGTAGATGTGAAATATAACTAAATATCACAGTATCAAGGTATTGACGTAAACTAAGGCTATTTCTTTAACTGTTTTCTATTAGTTGTAGAACACATGTAGTACATATATTAGTATTTCGCCTTTATATAGAAATAGGAAGAAATGCTGAAAGATATAAATGCAGGCTTAGAGACACAGGAATAATAAACTGTATCGAGGTGTTAAAACAAACCATTTGCGGGATATACAAATAGTAATTTGGGGATACGCTCAAATTCGCATTATCCGCAAGCAAGCAATTTACAAATAAACAAGAAATTACGCGATAACAGGAAAAGGCAAAACACAAATCATTCTCTGGGTTTCCTCATATACTAATATGGCAGGAAAATCGTTCCTTTCCTTGACTTAAAGGTTTATAAAACACTATGATCAGTTCGATATGAGAACGACTGTGAATTTTTGATAGTTATTTATTTTAAAAGTTCTTTACTTTAAATGACTTTTTATTTATGAATTTTGTAGCATATATTGTTTCTGCTCACTCAGAGCTGAATTATGGAGAATGTTATAATATGATAAGTCCACAAGACCAAATGTAAATATGCTAAAATGTTCGAAAGAGCTATGATAGGAGATAACTGAATAACGAATGTCACAAAGAAGCAACTGAGAAACTTGTGTGCTCCCGTTACTTGAATGCGCAAATAGACCTTTTATCTTATGAAGCTACTCGAACCTTGTTGGAAAATATGTTATATAAATGCTTGTTGGTAAATATAGTTAATTAAATTAAAGTATATACGTCCCCTGCTGATTTAAGTGCAAGGGAAATTCCGCCGCACTTATCAATGCGTGTTGGCAGTGTTCATATGAAATATATTTTTTAATTTCTTAGTTTACTTAGGACGTTTTTTTTCACTATCGATCACGTGGTAAGTGCATAAAATATGGAATTGACAAATTAATTGTCGACTGGAATGAAATCCGAATTTATCGTATACTGCTAACTTATTGCAAACGCTCAGCCCTGAGTTACCAAGTGTTCGCGCAAAACGCTGTTGTTGGAATCGACGTCTAGGGGACGCGCGGCTCTGGGCGATACCGGTTTGAAGTTCTTCCGAGCGTGGCAGTGGCGCGCGGGTCGCGAGTGAAAAGTCAGTCGTCCTTAGGCAGTGCTCACGATTGGCACGCTGCTAATTAAGCGCGGGAACTCGGAATAATTAAGCGCGGACAGTAAAAATACGGTCTAGGAATTTTGTGGCGCGTATCCCTACTGGAGAGCTTCCCCGGGACTTATTGGGTCCGACTCAGAATCTTTATAAGTGCATTCGACAATATTAGCTAGTGCGGCCTCTGTATTCTAGAACTAACTGTTGCAACGCGAAACGGTAGTGACCTTTGATCCAGAAACTCCGTGCGTGTTTTGTGAGGTAACCTTATACCCCGCGATAGTTAGTGGCTTCTGTAAGCTAGTTAATCGTACGATAGAGTTAAGTGACTGTCATCGTGACGAACAAGAAGAAAGTGACTGTGGTCCGGCGCCGAAGCAGTCTGAAGCAGTGTGGCAGCATTTTGGAGCAGCCTGGAACTCGGCAGCAGCTGGTCGCCTATGCTTGACAAGGCCCAACACATTCACCCCTCACTGTACATTACTCTCCATCCACTATTACACACACTCACGGCCTGCCCAAGCCTTGATGCGAAGTTAGCTTCGGATAATGGTAAGTACTATGTCCTTCTAACGTCCTCCCATCTGGTTTATTGTAATTAGGAATTTCCACGTGGCCACATTGAGGCCCGACCTACGTTTGCTCGGGAAGTCTTCTGCTCATGGGCCCCAGAGGATTGGATCCTTTAAGGGAGCAATCGTAGGCCGTAACAAACTGGTAGCAGAGCGCGGTTCCGGGTTCGATTCCCCGGTCGATCCCGACCATAGTGTTTGATAAAAATTAAACAAACCTGGTGGCAGGGAGCGTTGGTTTGATTGGTTTAATTTGTATCTACAATCACGCCCGTCCGTAATACGTAAAAATATTTTTTTGTACGTAATAATAGAATTATTTCCCTTTGTTGTTTGTTGCTTGCCTTTTATTTGGTTAGTAGGTAGTTTGAAAAGCCGCGCCCTAGGTTGCGCAAGCGGGAGTTTTTCTAGAGTTATACGTCATGTAGGTAGATGGTGATTTTTACGTAACCGGTTAATTATCGTTGTCGGATAGTTGTAGTGGATTACTTATCGAAGGGTCGAATTCCGAGCTAGGCATTTTTTGTTGATCGACTGTGATGTGTATCTTCGTTTATATTGTAATTTGTATTTGAACTAAAGAGTAGTAATTGTATTTGCGCAATTTGAATTTAACTTGATTCAATCGCACTAGTATTTGTTATTTGTTAATTTGATTTGTGTCTTTTCTTTTGTGCTAACTTGTATTTGGTTGATACGTTGTAATTCGTATTTGTGTAATTTCTATTCAACGCGATTTGATAGGAACTGCATTTATTAACTGTTAATTTTTGTTATATTTTTTGTTTGTTATCTTTGTAATCTGTGCTCAAGCCGCGTCGTAATCTGCATTTAATAGTGATGACATCGCCCAAGCTACTGATCCGTTGTTTGCGGACTGAGCTACGCTGGGCCACAAGCGCCCATGCTTTGAAAGGTCGACCGGATAGGGTCCATAACTTGATGAAGCGGTTCGAGCAGGTGGATGCTCGAAGGGCCGCAGTGGAGGAGGCTTACGCTGAGCTCGAGGATTCGGATGTGGAGAAGGGAGTCCTGGACTCCTGCTTCGCGGACTATGAGCAGTTCTTGTGGCTCACGGACGAGTTGATCGAGGCTGAAGGCAGGTATGCCGAGGAGGCGCGTGAAGCTCGGATGAGTAACCTGTCCGAGTCCTCTCTGAAGCAGCTTCAGCCGGAGCTGTTGGGACGACTCCCAACTCTGGACCTGCCAAAGTTCTCCGGGGTCCTTTCCGAATGGCTGACCTTCGTTGGTCTTTTCGACAGCCTAGTGGACGCCCGGAGTGACTTGACCCCGAGCCAAAAGATGGTGTACCTCCTGGCCTCACTGGAGGGGGAGGCCCTGGGCGTCGTCGGCCACTTGAGATTGTCGGACGACGCCTACCAGACTGCTCGGGACCTCCTAGCCAGAAGATACGCCAACGTCCGGCGAATTGCGGACGAACATGTGAAGCAGCTTCTAAGCCTCCCGCTGCTTAGTGACCGGGCCAGACTGCGTCCGGACCTGTTGGATCCAGTCTTGGTGGCCTGTAATACATTGAGGCGGCTGGGTTTATCAGTGGGCGAATGGGCTTTTTTGTTGCTCCGCATCGTGCTGTCCCGCCTACCTCTCGACCTTCGAATCCATTTTGAGGAGAGGTACGGCGGGGACGAGGCCTCCTATATTCCGCCCTTCTATGACCTGCTGCGGTTTTCGGAGGAGCAGTGCCGGCAGATAGAGAGCGCGGCGGGCACCGTTGACGACTTACGAGCCGTGCCCAGTGAGAGGCTGAATCCTCCAGGCAAGTCGTCGTCAACCCCCCCTGCTCCTATTGTCGAGCATCTGATCATCGGGTAACGTCGTGCCCGAAATTATTAGGTAAGCCGGTTCCAGCGAGGCGAACTATCGCCAAGGAGCGCCGCTGGTGCTACTCATGTTTGGGAGGACACCTCCATCGAGACTGTCCGCATCGGCGGCCCTGTCGGCATTGCCAGGGCAATCATCATGCCGTTTTGTGCCTGAGTGTGAACGGCGTCTCCTCTCGGGGCTCTGCCAGGCCCTCGACCCCCACGGGCGGGGGCGCTCAGCCACGCCCTCTGCCGGGAGACTCTCGGCGCCCGCTGGCCAGCCATCAGGCTCCTAAGTTTGAAAGGGGTCCCTCCCCCGACCAGTCGGGGGGTAATTCCCCCAGAGGCGGGGGTGTCATCACCCCCCCTAAGCGTGTGGAGAGGAACTTCACGGCCACTCATCGGGCCGCTGGACCCTTCTCACTCCCGTTAGCTGAGTGGCCGCAACTGGTGTACCACTGTTCCCCATTTTATGGAGGCGGCCCTGGCTAGCTGCCGCCTTAGCTCCCACCACGGCCACCTCCACTGAGCCTTAAGCCGTCAACAGTCCACTTGTCAAAATGTTCTGTTGCCGACGGCCTCAGTGAAGGCGTAGAACCCGAGTGGCGACTGTTAGCGATCTCGGGTTCACGCTATGTGGCCTCCCCTTGGTGGTGGGAAGATTAGGGCCCCTCTGGAGCGTTGAATCACGCTGTCAAGGGGTATTAGATTTGGTTTAGTCGAGCACTTAGTCAAAAAAATACTTGAATTAAAATTAAAAATTGCTTTGGGCTTTCCGCGAAATTTTCCTATTTGTAGCGGTTTAAATTAAAAGAATTGAATTTAATCTACTCCTTTAAATGCTACTGCATGTATTTTGTACATATATTTAATCACTGTATTTGATTGTTGCGTCTGTTTGCTGAAAGGAAATTGAATGGCGCGCTATTTGAAAAATTATGTAACATATACATAGATAGTGTTCAATCATTTTGCTTTGCGAAGAAGTAGGGCTGTCCCTTACGTTATTGTTTTGTTTAATTTGCAAGTTGACCTATGCGCATCGGTGATTAATTTGGTTGAATTAATTCTGTAGTTGAACATTGATGCTTTTGAAAAATTAGTTGAAATATGAGCATAGGACTACTTGCCTAACAGGCTAGCTAGTTTTGGAGATTATCAGATTGAAATCAGCTGCCGCACTATTTTAGTAAATGATAATATGATGGGTGGCCTGGCTAGGCCTACTTGTTGAAAATTCATACTAGGGACTATCTGTGCGTTTCGTTTGGCTCTCCACAGACGACGTTCATGTGGAATTTGTGGGTGCGCTCTGCACTGAAGCAACTGTTGGCACAAAATTTGTCTGGGCAGCTTCGTGTAGCGTCGCTGTTGGCAGAGCTAATCCGGTCGGATTGCGGAACTAATCATACGAGCACAGATAGGTGTTTGAAAGAGGTCGTCGGACTTCTGTCAAGTACAGGACTTATTAAAGTGCTGCGATGCCCAGGAGGTTCATCCAGTGGAGGCTGACCCTCCGGCTTGCCACATTAGGGCTATCTTTTGAGGCGTTGGTTAGGGTTGCAAGATCTGATGGGTTGCCTAAGGTGGCCTAGTTTGGTTGTAGATTCAGTCTTGCAACTTGCAGTCTCGACCTTGTCCCGCTGACCGGTTTGCTCGCGGACCTAAATCCTTATGTCCGGTACGGGGGTTTGTTCGCGCAAGACGCTGTTGTCGGAATCGACGTCTAGGGGGCGCGCGGCTCTGGGCGATACCGGTTTGAAGTTCTTCCGAGCGTGGCAGTGGCGCGCGGGTCGCGAGTGAAAAGTCAGTCGTCCTTAGGCAGTGCTCACGATTGGCACGCTGCCAATTAAGCGCGGGAACTCGGAATAATTAAGCGCGGACAGTAAAAATACGGTCTAGGAATTTTGTGGCGCGTATCCCTACTGGAGAGCTTCCCCGGGACTTATTGGGTCCGACTCAGAATCTTTATAAGTGCATTCGACAATATTAGCTAGTGCGGCTTCTGTATTCTAGAACTAACTGTTGCAACGCGAAACGGTAGTGACCTTTGATCCAGAAACTCCGTGCGTGTTTTGTGAGGTAACCTTATACCCCGCGATAGTTAGTGGCTTCTGTAAGCTAGTTAATCGTACGATAGAGTTAAGTGACTGTCATCGTGACGAACAAGAAGAAAGTGACTGTGGTCCGGCGCCGAAGCAGTCTGAAGCAGTGTGGCAGCATTTTGGAGCAGCCTGGAACTCGGCAGCAGCTGGTCGCCTATGCTTGACAAGGCCCCACACATTCACCCCTCACTGTACACTACTCTCCATCCACTATTACACACACTCACGGCCTGCCCAAGCCTTGGTGCGAAGTTAGCTTCGGATAATGGTAAGTACTATGTCCTTCTAACGTCCTCCCATCTGGTTTATTGTAATTAGGAACTTCCACGTGGCCACATTGAGGCCCGACCTATGTTTGCTCGGGAAGTCTTCTGCTCATGGGTCCCAGAGGATTGGATCCTTTAAGGGAGCAACCGTAGGCCGTAACACCAAGGTTAATGATAAATTAGACTAATTATCAGAAAAACTAACGGAAACAGAAACTTTTTATTCTATAAAGATTACAAATAATACTTATTGAAAATCACTCCCCCGTTCAATTACCACTGATTTATTTTTGTGTACGTACATTACATTTTCATAAAAGTCTTGAGAGGCCAAAACTAATATATTAATTTTCTTATATTTTTGTCAGAGCGACACTTTAGTTTTTAAATCGTAGATTGCTCTTATGGCCCTCTTCTGTAAAACAAATATAATTTCAGTAACAGTCACGTGTCCCCATACCAAAATACCATACGACATTATGCTATGAAAATAGCTTAAGTAAACAAGTCAAAACACAATCTTTTTTACAGCATAATATGCCTGCTTGCTATTGCATGCCGTAAGCGCAAAGTGCGCGGTATATTCTACTAGGGCCTAAGATTAAGATTCCAACGTTTTGTCGCATGAAATCGTATTATGCAATCTTATCATACATACAAATAATATAAAAAGCATATTGTCAGAAAGATAATGATTGTTGAAATTATTACTATTTTTTTAAAATCGATTCATAATTATTTTTTTATAAAAAAAGGTTTTTAGTCGCTAATAGATGTATAAAGTATGCGGTCTTTGTAAACACGATAACTTTTAAAAATATCAATTGCTCAACTCAGTCTATTTTTAAAACTTTTATTTTGTTTTTTGTTTTTTATTTTAAAAACGTTACCCCACACCAGGATTTTCTCCTGTGTCGTGAAGGCAGTTTACAAACATAAATTGCACAAGGACAAACATCCAGACCCGGAACAATTATTTGTAGGCCATACAAATACTTGTTCCGTGCGGGATTCGAACCCGCGGTCCCCAACGCAACAACTGATTGCTAAGCCACTGTGCCACGGAGCCGTCATATATATTCACATCTTCGGTGCAACAAAGTCACAAGTAGCCAAAATTGCAAAATTGAGTTAAGTATGCCAAATTGTCTTTGAACCATGCCTTCATGTGGGGAAACAAAGACACCCGCGAAAGTATCTCAAAATGCTACTAGATGGCGCGAGTGCTTTTATGGTTATTAGTGTTTTTTCCGTGATTTTTGGGCCGATCAAGTCTGATTGGTCAGTAGTGCCCCTGCTCTCGCGAGAGTCACTTAAAGGTATTTATGACCGTTTTTGTTCTGTTTTATTGGAGCAACAAAGACTCATCTATTTGTAAGAGTTCAATTAATTTTTGTTATAAAAAAAAATTTTGGAGCAACAAATTCATTAATTAAAAAGTGTTTTTGTAGGTCCAATGATATTTTTTTTACTATACTAATTGGAACTACGAGTACAAAATTAATAACAAAAAAGTGTTTTTTTAGGTCCATTAATATTACGCTTTAGACGAAGAATTTGGAACTATAAATCTGTAAACAATAAAAATGTTTTGTAGGTCCAGAATTATTATTTATTGCAGGATAATAAAAAGACTTGGAACTGTTTAGTTACAAATGTTTTCGGCAATCCCATGACCGATTTGGCTCAGGTCAAACTTAAAAATTCTTGTTATTACCTAAATATTATTTTAAGACGAGCACGCTTTGGGGCACCCCACTAAAATTATTAATTTATCTTTACGGAGGCTTTTTGATGACTTTAATTAGTGATGCAACTAACTATTTAGTTTCTTATTTTTCTCGAAGTCTGTAAGTGGTGGTATACTTTTATTTCTCACTTCAGAGGTCTTCGGTTCAATTTCAGATGAATCTGACTTACAAATATCTTTAATAAAATCAATTTTATTTCAGAGAAAAATGGGTTCCCGCAGTAAAAAAAAATATGTCTATGGCATTAGCTAAAACCTGGTTAGCGAACTTACATACAGAAGATCAGGACAATAATCTTGACTACAATTTAGAAACCTGTCATTCTTCAATAAATAATATCTCCAGTACTTCAGATGGAAGAAAAATGGATCATTCAGATACTGACGACTATAAAATATGTAATCATGCCAATAATTCGGACACAGTTTTAATCGAAGAAGTAAAAATTAATTCCATGTTACAAAATATCGTTACGGGTAATGTGGCAAGAGAAGATATTGAAAATGTGGCTTTTACTACAGATAGTAAAAAATGTGATCATTCAAATGATGGGGTTTCTTTCAGTGTAATTAACATTGATTTAGAGCCACAAAACACTTTACCAAAAGAGGTGCTAATGCATGACACCTTCTCGAATGCCAATGAAACCGACCATGATTATAATGAAGATTTTTCAGCGACTGATGGATCTGAATATGAACCAACGAAAAAAAAGCGTCCAAGAAAAATACTTTTACAGTCAGCCCGAAGTACATCTAGTAGTAGTTCCTCGAGCTCAAGTAGTAGTTCATCCAGCTCTGGCAATAGTTCTAGCCACTCCGGATCTACATCTTGTTCCGAAAATGTTTCTAATGTATTAATTATACCTAATGCAATGCTGCAATAATGCAGCCTTTGAGACTATTCAAGGAAGTACTGAACAGGCTAGTACTGTACCAAAGTCTAAAAAAAGGACCAGAAACCCTAGTCAATGGAAAAAACAACAGAGAAAGTATCTAAAAAACACTGGTCAAGCATACACATCATCTAAAGGTAAAGCCATGCCGCAAAAAAACATTCTTCTACCTTGTGTAAATACTTGCCGATTGTCTTGTTCAAATAAATTTACTGCAGATGATAGAAATATAATATTTAAGACGTACTAGGAGCTTGGTTCTTTTCAAAGACAGCGTGACTTCCTTGCTTCTTGTTTAAAACAAGTTGGACCTGAAATCCGTACTTTCAAGATTCGAAAAGGTGGAGACATGAATAGAAAATGTAGAAAACCAAACACAACTTACTTTCTTATTAATCGAGGTAAAGAGGGTAAGGGTTTGTAAAACGTTTCTATTGAATATGACGGCACCTGCACCGTTGTAGGTGTGGTGGCGTCGGTCTAGCTAGACAGAATTCTTGTAAACGACACGTGTACCGCACACCTGCGGCATTGCACCTGTGTTGCCACCCGTCCTGCTTGTATAAAACGGACGGGGCGGCCGCCGTTAAGACAGTCTTGGCTCTGACGTAGAACGATGCGCTTGTCGTATTGCGTTACTAGTTTATCCTCGACTCGTGGGATAATTAGTTCGTGTAAACGAATTAATTATTATTCCTAACTACAAAATTAGTCTCTGTATTATATCCACTATACTTCCTACATCAGAAGTGGGATAAAGTCCCCATTTTTGCCCACATACAATCTTCGAATTGTATGAGGATTATTACATTTGTGAAAGACTATAATGCATTCTGCATTGATGATTCTCTTTTTATGTTAAATACCGTAATAAAATTTGCTGTCCTACTTACGATATTGTCATATCATTAAAGTGAAGAGAAAAGACAAAGTGAAATTATTTAAGCCAAAAGATAAATCCTTTTGTTCGATTTGTATTAAAAGTACCCTCAAGTATTTTCATTATTTCTGACGTACCTAAATATGTTAACAAATGGAAGAAATGTTGGAGGCTTTCTAGACGAGTCATAGTTTGCATTGAATGAAAAATTAACTTGTTCAAGTTTTGTTGTAATTTGATAGTTCATGCGAAACATGATTATCATCTGTTATATTTTGAAATTCAAAACGTTTAAGCGATGTACCAAAATAAAGGATTAACTTTAACATGCTAGGAATTGAAAATAATAAGTGATATTTTTGTGTTCTAATGTGTTGATCAGTGTTGCAGTTTGCTCCGAATACTGTGTGGTCGACAAGATTAGGGTTTGATGTCGAGAGATTCGTAGAAGTTTTTACAACAATGATCAATAAGGAAGATGTTATGACGGCTAATCGAACATGGTCAGGTACGGCCGAGCGCTAGTAAGATTGAGCCTACACCGCTACAGTCTGTAACTTATCGGCAGATCTTACGGCAAGGCAATTCAAGCGGCCGCCGAACACATAGTCCTTTGGTGCTGTAAGTGAATGTCTGAGGCTTGGTCGGCTTTCGTAGATTTTGCGCAGTTGCCTCCTTCCCTTTGAAATATGTGATGGTATCCGTCTCTACACAAAGTTGCCGTTTTTTTTGCAATGTTTTCAAATGTCCATACAGTTGCCGTTTCTTAAGAGAATTTGTGATGAATTTTGGAAGCTCTGAATTCTATGGTTCGTAATACATTTATCTCGATTTCTTTAATTTTGCAAAGCAGTGCGACGATTTGCTAGCGCTAGTACGGCGCGACGGCTTGCTGGCGCGAATGTGGCACGAACGCAGCAGAACGAAAAGCTGTAGTGCGTTTGCCTGGAGGCAGCCATATCGGCGCGTTCCAGACTTAAATGAAGTCTGGGATGGTCGACCGTTATAATATTTAACAAGAGTTAATATCTGTTAGCAGGTGGTGATAACTGATAGACCATATTCTGTTCACTGTCAACCGCACGAGGACGTGCGACAGTCAGAGGTAGCCGTGTCTGTGCATCAAAAAAATACTAGAGACGTTGCAACACTCTAACGAAGTAATTATTCTAGTGCAGGATATGTGTCGAGTTGCTGATGTTTTACATACTTAGGTGTTATCGTGTCACTACGTCCCTCACGATACACTTTTGTGTGATTGTGACAGGGACATGTTTGCGGTGTGGCTGGTCTGTAATTGTTCTATACTGAATTGAAAAAAAAAGAGAGTAAGAAAAAAAGTGGTTCTTACTATCATTGCAGGGCGTTTGTCGGTCCAATGATATAGCTACAGGGAATAGTGATTCCGGACTAGCATAAATAGTACTTGAAAAAAAAAGCGTAAGAAAAAAAATAGTTCTTACTATCATTGCAGGGCTTAGTGCCGGTACAATGATATGGCTATAGGGAATAGTTATTCCGGACTAGCGAAAACAGTACTTGAAAAAAAAAAAAAGAGAAAATAGAACAAGCTACAGACTAATCATTCCGATCTATCATAAAGATGATTAAAGTTTTGTAGGGCTTACTGCCGGAACAAAACTGACTGTCACCCAAGTCTGAAGGGTCAATATAGACCAGACCAGACGCTGTTATGTCAGGATAGTCGAACGATGTTTTTTTTGTCTACAGATAACTAAAATTGTGATGGAGCGCGTGCGAGGACGCACGCATGTCAGTATGGCCGTGACGGCACCTGCACCGTTGTAGGTGCGGTGGCGTCGGTCTAGCTATACAGAATTATTGTAAACGACACGTGTACCGCACACCTGCGGCATTGCACCTGCGTTGCCACCCGTCCTGCTTGTATAAAACGGACGGAGCGGCCGCCGTTAAGACAGTCTTGGCTCTGACGTAGAACGATGCGCTTGTCGTATTGCGTTACTAGTTTATCCTCGACTCGTGGGATAATTAGTTCGTGTAAACGAATTAATTATTATTCCTAACTACAAAATTAGTCTCTGTACTATATCCACTATACTTCCTACAAATACATTAGCCATAAGTAATAAACCACTACGTACTGTAATTGAAAGTAAATTTGCAAGCGTAAGTGAAATACCAACAGATAAACGCGGTAAACACGGAAAGCAGTCAAAGCTAGATGCTGAAGTAATACAATCCGTACGTGACCACATAAATTCAATCCCTAGGATCGAATGTCACTACATCAGAGCCAATTCTTCTAGAGAATATATAAATGGAGGTTTAACTGTAGCCGAACTACACCGTAATTATCAACAAAACCGTCTATCTAACAAGAAGGAACCAGCAAATTACGACGCATACCATCGGATTTTTAATACCCAATTTAAAATTAGCTTTTTTCTTCCACGTAAAGAACAATGTGACATATGTGAGGCCTATAAAAATGCTGTAGATAAAGAATCGCTAACGTCCAGCTATAATCTACATCAAGAGGAAAAGAGTCTAAGCAGGATTGAAAAAAAACAAGATGTAGACGAGTGCAAAAACCCAGATAGCAACATCATTGTGGCTATATTCGATCTGCAAGCAGTATTGCCTTGTCCTGTAGGCCAATCGTCGGCATTTTTTTATAAAGGTAAACTAAATTGTTATAACTTTACAGTAACCAACATTAAGGATGATAAAAAATTTTGTTTCTTTTGGCACGAGGGTCTGGGTAAACGAGGAGCCAATGAAATAGGTTCTTGTGTGTACAATTTTTTAATAGAATGTTCTTCGACTAAACCAGATATAAATACAATTTTTCTCTCCGATAACTGTTGCGGTCAACAAAAAAACAAATTCATTCTAAGTTTGTACTATTATGCCGTTTCTACCTTGCCAATTAGATCTATAACACACAAGTACCTGATTCGTGGGCACACCTAAAATGAAGCGGATGCTGTTCACTCGATAATAGAGAAAAATATTCGTCGAGCAAAAAAATCTACTATTTTTAAATTTATTTTGTTTCGTATGATGATTGATACAATTTAATTGACGTTATTTTTTTATAATAATTCCAATTTATTTTCAAGTTTATCAGAATATAAGTTTGAATTTATATGAGAATATTATTGTTTATAAGATTAAACAGTTTTTTTTAACCATTTATAAGACTCATAATAAAACTTCCTAATTTTAAAGATTATAAAACTGAGTATTATGTGAGTCTGCTTTTCCTAGAATTTGATTAAAATTAAGACTATGAAAAAGATGCTATATTATTTAGTACTTTATAAGACTAATTGTTTTGAGAAAACTTTTTGTTATTAGTTGATTTCTTAAGAAGAAAATATATGAAATATTTGTCAAATAAACTTTATTGCATTTAAAACATTATCTTAAATAATAATGCTTATTTCATAAAACTAAAATTATTTCTGGTGCAAAAAAGTCACAATTGAGGCCATTTTTTTATTATAGCTTTTATTAAGATTTTTTTCAGTAATTAAAAATAAACAATTTACATGAAACTATAGCAAAAACAATAAACAATTGATTTTATAAATATTTAAAACGTACCACAGATAGTATACCAGTAATAAGGAAATAAATGCGAAAAAAATCTTAAAAGCTTTGTCCTGTAAAATTACAAAATGAGCTGATGTGACTTTGTTGCACCAAAGGTGTAATGTAGCAAGTGCGATACCATTTTAAAATCCTTATTTAATGCGTCAACTTTCAAGGTTACTTGTTAAACTGGCGTAGTACATTTTTTTCCAGTAATGTCAGTTAAATTTGGGCGAAGTATTAACTTTTCATTCTTGGTTCGGATAAATGTGACATTTTCTTCTAAGTTGGAGCAGTTAGCTAAGAATTAAAAACAACAGGTTACACAAGCACTACCCAAGATTACACAAAAATAAAATAAAATCGAGAAAATAAATAAATATTTGTAACTAAAGGAGCTAAAAAACCATCACAGGCTGTGATGGTTTTTTAGCTCCTTTAGGTGTTAGTGTTTTTATGCACATTTGTCAAAAAAAAAATACTGTAAGACAAAAAATACATGACTAAGTTTTTTTTTACATTTTTCTGGTAACTATTATGATTTGCCCTATCACCCGATCCCGGCTTGACGTCAACTTTTGGGACACCTGTATAACTGTAATTTCTCCTTAATAAGATTCATGTTTTCAGAGATAGAATTTCCTTGGTAGCATTTTATAGTATCAAATTAACAATACAGGCGTTGAAGTTTTGCTCTGGCCATAACAAGGTTACTAAATAGGTCAAACTGCTCAGTAAATTTCCTTCTTAGTCATTTTCTATTATTTAACTGTTCTTCGTAAGTTGTTAATTCCAACATTTTGTCAGTTTACCAGAAAGTGGATAGTAAATAACATAGCATAGGAGCTGCCTGGTGCGCCTAATATAAACAAACAAAAAATGATTCTGATTTCACTTCGTTTTATAACAGATGTAGACTAGTATAGCGATGACTAAAACTGTTAGAATTATTAAAAAACAAGGTAAAGTTTCTTATAGGGGTAGGTAATAAGCACAGTTTTATCACTTTTTTAACTTTTTTATTAAGTTTCAAAAAGAAATTAAAGTAAAAAACTAAACCAAATCATGACAGTAAATTTTATTGACTTATGCACATAAAGAAATATTACAATAAAAATTTAAATATCAAATTTGCCTTAAAAAGCTACACGTGTAAAACTTAAGAAACCCTGATAATATAAATTAGATTACTCCTTTAAGTAATTATATTAACCACCTTCTGCTTCTAGTGTAATCAACATTACAATTACGCTGTTTCTAGTGTAATCAATATTACAAACTGTATATGCTTGTTTGCAATAGTAATAACTGTGTGTTCTCCAATTTCAAACTAGAGTCGAGAAAACAAATAGCGATGTCACATATTTGCATATTTATTATTACATGTACGGGTATAATATATAAACAGCGAACGTGGCTTGCAGTAAATTGTGGTTATAAATGCAATTAGACTGGAGGATTCACCTAATTGTTGAACAAGAAATTCAGTCTTGTTTTGGAGGATTCACCAAATTGTTGAACAAGAAATTCAGTTAAGAATATTATTAAACGTAACATAATATGTTTCCTATACTTTCGCTGTAACTTTATTTCTGTAAAATATTTTTAAGACTACTTGTCTAACATTTGATTTTAAAGAAAGTGAAATGATGTAGAGATTTGTCTAGATTGAGCCAGGCAAAGAAACAATTATTAGCGTGTCGAACGTAGAAAAACGCGTTAAATTGTTCAGCTATTGGGTGCTTTTTCATGCTAAATATATGTTTGTGACAGAAGAAAAAAATTATTTTTAAGTATACACCCATAGTACTGCACAAAATATTATTCACGATCTACTTATTTTAACTTAGTAGAGCCACGCTGCAGCTATATTGTGGAAGTACCACGCTCTCGCAGGATATCAGCGTATAATTTAGCAGCTTTACATGGTTTCGTATGGTAAGTGTAGAGAACTGGAGACCCTTTTTATTAGCATTCTACGCGTATATTAGTCCTCAAGGGTGACAACGCTTCTATGTTATATATTTAATTTCCCTATAGTATAATAATACAAAGGCGCAGACTTATGCTTACGGTTTTTACATGGTGTATAAATTACCAGGCTTATCTTGAGTCATTAATATATATATACTTATTATTAGCCAGTGCTTGACCACAATCTCACCTCTAGAGGAATACCAAGAAGTAATTGGTGTTGAAGCCCTAGATGGTAAATCGCACTGTCTGAGCGTAACAAACGTCTATTCGCTTATACTTAGAAGACGCCCAGATCGTATTCGGATGCAAAAACAGACGCCGGTAAATTATTATCCTTTGTTTTACGCATTACATAAGATGGAGCAAACCGCTTAGTGCTAATGCGTGGAATATCGATAATAGAGGAGTGAAGACCCGCCGACCGCATGGTTGTTCAATGATGGAAGGGAGAGGGAGGAAAGCATTTATTGCTAAATTTATGCAGTTTACAACCTCATTCAAAAGAGAAATCAGGCGTACAGTCCAAAGGACATATTAATATTAATATTTACTAAAATTACGAAGGACGAAATAGTGACTTATGTTTGCGGCAGTTTAGGGAGGCTTGGAGTGGAAGGAGACGAAGACGTTTTCCTATATAACTTTTATTTTCTAACTTACAAGTTAACTTAACTATTGTGACGATGTGAGTACACAGGGATACTAGACTAAACTAACTTACAAAGTAACTTTTTTTAATAGAGTTAATAGGGTGACAAACGAGCACACAGTCCATCTGATGGTAAGTAGTTGCTGTGGCCCAGAGACATCTACATCCATCCTCGATTACGAATCAAAATGCAGATGCGTTGTCACCCGTAAGGACTAAGATGGAATGCCTCGTTTCCAGAAATAAGGGTCTCTGGATCTCTACACTCACCATACGAAACACAGCAGCATTAAGCTGATATTTTACGCTGGTATTCTGTGAGAGCGTGGTCCTTTCCCGGTCGAGCCGACCCATTCGTGCTACATCTATACTATTAATTTAGCTGCAGCATGGCTCTACCACGTAAAAAAATTATCTACTACTACACTGTCTTAACATTTAGAACTTGGCGGGCGCAGCTATATGGTAGATGACTTCTTTATGGCACTATGTTGAATGTTCTTAAATCACGTATTTGAGTCACGTCGTGCTGTTATTTGCTTTAGCAGGCGGTGCTGTATTGTAGGTGACTTTCTGATGTCATATAAGGTTCCTGTAGGCATAATATGTAACTAGCGTCATAACAAAATATTTATGAAAACTTTCGTTGTTTTTTTACAGTTTAATAAAATAACCAGAAACGTTGCAGAAATAATATACGCACGATGAGATATATACAGGGTTATTTTGCAATTACCAGCCAAATTTGCAGAGAAGGTTCAGAATAGGTAATAAAAGCAAATAGTGAAGAAAAATTATTAAAAAAAACAATCTCAAACATTCTGTCCTTTTTATAATTTAAATTCAAAATTCGTGGTAATGCATTACTTTTACTGAATTTAAACTGAACACACTCTCGTAAGTGTCGATCGGTTGGCAAAAACATTGTTGCCCATAAATCACATTAAATTTGGGATGATTTCTAATAAAAGTAGAAGCCCGATTTACTCGTTTTTTCAAAAACTGCAATAACGGTATATCATTATTTATATATTTGAACTTGAGTTTATAATTAGACTACTTTTTGAAAAATATCCCTGTGTTGATGAAGCTACATCAGAAACTTTGGTTTTCTCCTCCTCTCCATTCAGTTTTAGTGAAAATTTATAATGGAAAATGAATTTTACTTTGATAGGCTTCAGACTATTGGTTTCTTAATTACATTAAAAATTAATCAATTACATTCAAAATTATAAGTGGGAAATTACAACGAGCCAGCCTACTATGTATCGAAATATACATAAATTGACAAAAACAATCAAACTTACATTTATCATAACTAACCATGGAGG
This sequence comes from Parnassius mnemosyne, assembly GCA_963668995.1. Lineage (NCBI taxonomy): Eukaryota > Metazoa > Arthropoda > Insecta > Lepidoptera > Papilionidae > Parnassius > Parnassius mnemosyne. The sequence goes on from CAVLGL010000001.1 coordinate 56,840,315, forward strand.
TATTGTGATAAACACATCTGAAAGAAGATACAGCCGAATACATGATGTTTGAAATCCGTATACAAAAATTCATGATGTATTTTTAAATCGTGGCAGCCAGCAGCTAATACAAGGATTGAATGTCTCATACATTAGCTTTTGGGTAACCAAAGTCTTCGGCTGTGTTCGGGAAATTGCGACAAATCTTCTTGTCCTTAAATGCTTGGGATTATTGTAAAGAACCAGTGCGTGTTGCCTGTGATGACTTCCGGAACTGACACGTCGTCCTTCACTACTGACCGTTCACTCGGTTTGCGATTGAAAGGGCTTTGCTCGGAATTTCTCCACGGACTTAATTCTGTAACGAGGACATCCGCGGAAGAACAAAATAAGTTAACATGGCCCAGCGGATCAGTTACCTAAAGTGACAATGGATCGGCTATATAGCTCGAAGTATCAACAACCGATGGGAAAGAAAGGTTTACGAGTAGCAGCCTCGTACTGAAAAGAGTAGTGTTGAGCGATAGAGTGACGACCTGATTTGACACGCAGGCAGTGGTTGTATGTGCAGGTAGCTCAGGACCGTGCTTTGTGGTAATCTATGGGAGAGGCCTATGTTCAGCAGTGGACTTGTGTTGGGTTGTAGTAGTAGTAGTAGCGGTCAAATGATTGCAGCATACGTTTGCATACCAAAAGCTGAACAATTTGTTTACCGTTCCTACAAAATTTCACTTGAAGCATTAAACGCCACTCCCTGCTCTTGACTGAAGTGACATATTTTGACTTTTAATCATGCCTCTTATCAGAGCTCAAATAAGGAGAAGGTTCTATACGAAACTCGTGGTAGTTTCTATGTTCACCGATTTTTCGATAATGTCTAAACCGATCTATTTGTTACCTTGAACTTGCTTTATTGCTTATTTCACATAAAACAGTAAAAAAAAAAATAACTCTTTATTACGAAATGATCAATAAAGGAATGCTTTTATGGTTTTGACACGTAGAAAAAATGAATAAGGAAAAAGTAAGGTCGGCAAGGGACGCCCTAAATGATGAGTACCAAATTGGCGATATATTGAAAACCAAGTTAAGAGTACCGTTAGCTGAAGAGCAAGTATACGTAGATTTAAGTATTTTAATGAAGCGAGAAAGGTATGTTAGGATCGTGCTAAGCGGCATTCGGGGATCTCTGTCTACTCCACTGTGTAAGGCGTAAGAGTTTACGGTAATAATGAAAATAGTCTTCACACTCCCTATGTCTTGGCTTAACACCTTCAGACCGGCGTGTACCACCGGTGGAGCACGGAGTATTTGCTGACACGGCGACACCGGTGGCCACGTCACACTATACTTTCAATGTACTAAGAAATTCTCACCGCTTTGAGAGAAAGTGTTGTATTTACCGTTCCCGCCTAGTAAAATTGACAAATTTTTATAGTGCAGCTCAGGAGGTGGATATTATTTCGAAAAGAAAGCAAAAATCAATATTGAAAAATTGTATTTATTAGAAAAAAATTGACATAATCACGACATTAATTGTACGAAATGCAAATTATTTATAATAAATTACCTAGAGAAAATGTAATAATAAGAAAATAAAATCATAATTGAAAAAAAAAATGAAATGCCATCATGAAAGGTATAAAATGAAAATTATTTTGTATGAATCGTATTGAAACAATTCAAACACATTGCTTTTTTACACGCAAAGCAGAGCAAAACCTATTTTCGCGTTTCGATTTTTTTCTAACCACACCCGCAGATTCGGTTGTTGTAAAATGGTCGTAACAAGGTCTGCGTCTCTTTCGGGTATCTCTGAGCTTTCCTTCCGTTTTCTCTGAATTGTGGTTTGGCATTTTTGTGCATGGGGCCCACATTCCTCTGCAGCGTCATCGGTTTGATTATCAGTGCTGGGCTTGCTAATCATCTCTTTTATAATTTGTTCCCGAAATTCTAAAATACTTAGGTTTTTTCTTGCTCCAAATTTTTTGGTGAATAACCTAAGCATTTACCAACATTGTGCCACATACAATCTCAATGATTAGCTTGCGGTACCATTTTAGGGTTTTTTAAAGGCTGGTATGATAAGACGCCATCTGGTCAGAAATATCTACCCCCTTTTTTGCACTATTATAATCCAAAACAGAGTCTAGTTTCGCTACGACAGTGTTTGGCCTCCAGCGATGTGGCCTTGGCACTAGAGCTCCTGTATGATTATTGCAGGTCGAAAGCATATGAACTGTACGTTTGTCGATCCATTTTATATATTTGACACCCGTTCTATTCTTCAGAGCCTACACTTGACCCTTTCTCTGCTTGGACTCTACCACTTGCTTTGGTAGATGCTTGTGGTTCTGTCGAACTGTGCCATACAAAATAGTCTGCTTGTCCATTAGTTTCTGCTAGTGGTAAGTTTGTATAAAAATTATCGCTGCAGAGACTGCGACCTGCTTCTGTTAGCCCATTCATTAGTTGCGTAGTGATTTGTTGAGGTTGATCTTGACCTGGAACGCCATCAACTCGTCCAGTATATATGTACTTCTTACTGTATTATTATTACTAGCTTATTAGAAAGGGAGAGAAAGCATAATTCCTATCTAATCCTGTCCATGTCCACGGGTGGTACACCCCGCCCTGCAAGACTTCTGGTTCATGGGGCGGTGATATACCACCGGTGGCCATATGAAGATTTGCGCCGTAGGATACCAAGAACTTACTCATGAGATGCCGGTAGGAACGTGTTAAATTCTTAACAAAAGTGTTTTATATGAATTCATAAGCAAATTTATCCATGTTTTAGCATTAATTTAGTTGAAACACGGCTGAAATTGCATTCAGGGGCTAAGCATTTGCTATAAATTTCATCATAATCTTGCAACTCGGATTTGGTCCTCGCAAGCACCAACGGAGACTGCAATTTTAAGTGTTGATTTACCACGTGCTCGGTGGTGAAGGAAAAATCGTGAGGAAACATGCGGTTATAAAAAATAACTATATTCAAAGACATGTGAGGAGGAGGTATAAAAATAAAAGGGATTAAAATAAATATTTATATATTATATAAAAAATATTTTATAAAATATTTTCGGCGTGAAGTCTTCCAATGGGAACTGGAGCAGCGTGGCCGACTAATTGCTATTGCTCCATAGCCCTTTCATAAGTGAAATGAGGCATGTGCTCAACAGTGAGACTAGTACATAGGCTGCAAACTTTACTTTATTAGCAATCATTTAACTATTACATAATTTTAAGAAAATTCGTGTGATAAAATGTTACTTTGTAAAGTTATGTGCTTAAGTTATTCTTTGTTTTTAGTATCAGTGATTTAAAATAATGCTACCATTAGCAACAGCAATAATGCTCTATGAACGTTTTGATGCAAAGTACAATTTTGTTTGTAAAATATATATGTTAACTTTCAGTACATTGTGACAATACTATATTGTCGTAGAATATAAGTAAATTATTTTACAAAAATGTCATAAATTTTAAAATTAATAAAAATACAATATATATATATATATATATATATATATATATATATATATATATATATGAGTGTTTGTGTGTGTGTGTGTGTGTGTGTGTGTGTGTGTTAATTCGAAATAATACATTTTAGAGATGGGTTCTAAAAAATGTGTGTATATTTTATAAGGATGCCAAGTTGTATAAGTTACGAAATTACCGAAGTAATTATTAAGAAACAAGGTGTTAAAATTATGATAATATAAGTAAAATAATAAAAGTACTTGATGTTTTATTATTTTCTTAATTTTTTTCTGTGTAATTTTTAAATATTTATAAATATTTGTTTAAGAACTGCTCGTACGTTCTATATAAAAGCGCCGGCAGGATATCAGCGCTGTGGCTATTCCTATAAAGCGTAATGCTGAATTGGATGTCTATTTGTTGCTAGAAATGATGACAAAAATAAGCATGTGATAAAACTACGTAATATTTAACCTCATTAATTTCCTCGTAATGATATTTTTTGCCAAATTTACTTAGGTTTAGCAAGTGTAGCTTTTTATTATTTTGAAGTGGTTTCAGGCAGTTGTTGCTGCCTTATCTTCTTTTTCAGTTTCCATCTAAAAATAAATTTAGATAAACGAGATGAGATATTAATAATCTGCAAACTATGAGGAAAGAAAAACGTTGTGGTACAAAAATATTTTTACAAAATTCTTTTTTTTAAATCATTACAAATACGAAAATTAAAAGTTTATATATACTAAGATGAGTTTAGGTAATTATTATTCATAATGAATTTGATAATTCTATGAATGAAGCGACTATAAATGCCTATCTAATAAATATTTAAAACTTGAAAAATAAAAACTAAACCAACTTATAAACTCGAAATACTGTACCGTCCAGACTGTACTGATATAAACTAAATGATCATTTAATTTAATGGGCACTTTCGTAATGCGGGGAAAAGGCGCTCACTTTGGGGTAAAGAAAAATATTCAGAAAATTGAAGGATAAAAGCTTCCGTTAAAATTACAGATTAGTTATATAAAGGTTAGATAATGAAAAGTAATGATCAATATATAAAACACCCTTAGATAAATCGAATGCCTTAATATTGTTGTAACAAAAATAACTTTGAATATATAGCAAAGGGTATGAATATGTCAACAATATAATCATCATCATTACAGCCCTTCACAAAGTCCACAGCTGAACATAGACCTCCCACAAGGAATGCACGGTCCTGAGCCACCTGCATCCATCGACTTCCTGCATATCTTACCAGGTCAACACTCCATCTAGTGGTGGGATGCCCTACACTTCGCCTGCAGGTACGAGGCTGCCACTCGAGTACCTTTTTTCCCCATCGGTTGTCGGTTCTTCGAGCTATATGGCCGGCCCATTGCCACTTCAGCCTACTAATCCATTGAGCTATGTCGGTCATTCTGGTTCTTCCATCATCATCGGTCATCCTCATTTCTAAGTTTATCACGCAGAGAAGCTCCGAATATAGCCCTCTCCATAGCTCGCTGAGCGACCTTGTGCTTCCTCATCTGGCCAGCAGTGAAGGACCACGTCTCAGTTCCATAGGTCATCACTGGTAACACGCACTGGTTTTACAGTCTCGTTTTCAAGTTTTGAGGTATACTTGACGGAAAGATGTGCCGGAATTTCCCGAACGCTACCCAACCGAGTTGAATCCTTCGATTGACCTCTCGTTCAAATTTGGACTTACCTAGTCGGACTATTTGTCCCAGGTAAACATGCTCATCAACAACTTCGAGCGTAATGCTCCCAACAACTACCGGAATAGATGTGACATGGACATTAAACATGCTCTTTGTTTTGTCCATGTTCATCTTAAGACCTAACCGTTGGCAAACACTATTGAGGTCATTGAGCATAGTGCTTAGGTCCTCATGCGATTCTGCCATAAGTATTATATCGTCGGCAAATCGAAGGTGAGTAATGTATTCACCATTGATGTTAATACCGTATCCTCTATTTGTCCCAGGTAAACATACTCGTCAACAACTTCGAGCTTAGTGCTCCCAACAACTACCGTCATAAGTGTGACATGGCCATGAAACATAATCTTTGTTTTGTCCATGTTTATCTTAAGACCTATCCGTTGGGAGACACTATTGAGGTCATTGAGCATAGTGCTTAGGTCCTCCAGCGATTCTGCCATAAGAACTATATCGTCGGAAAATTGAAGGTAAGTGATGTACTCGCCATTGATGTTAATACCGTATCCTTTCCAGTCCAGAAGCTTAAAAACGTCTTCCAATGCAGCGGTGAAGAGTTTCGGGGATATAACGTCACCCTGTCTTACACCTCTCTGCAATTGGATAGGTTTCGTACTCTGGTTTTGTACTCGAATAGCCATCGTAGCTCTACTGTACAAACACTTCAGCACTTCGATATACCGACAGTCAACTTGGTACCGCTGAAGGGACTGCAGCACCGTCCAAATTTCGACGGTATCAAAGGCTTTCTCATAGTCCACATACGCCAGGCATAGTGGCAAATTCTACTCCTCGGACTTCTGTACAACTTGCCGAAGGGTATGTATGTGGTCTATGGTGCTAAAGCCCTTTCGGATACCGGTTTGTTCGGGAGGCTTTGATTAATTAAATATATTTTACAAAAAAAATTGTAAATACGAAACGGGCATACTTCAATTTTAAAAGTTTCTTTATTTTTATATTAATATAATATCAATATTTGCAAAAAATTATTTATAAGTGCAACACATCCGATTTATTGGTGAGTTTTTGCAATATTTTCTATGAATGTGTGTGATGGATAACATTTTGGTACGTCTTGTGCGATATATGGGCGTAGAGAAGTTAAAAATAAATGTTAAAATTAAAAGTAAATGCTAATTATCTAGTCAGCCGTGAATGAGGTCATACAGTGTCATTTGATTAAGCATTTTTCTTCTATATTCTAATGGGAGGAATTTATGGTACTCTTCTGTCTCTCATCTGCCTGTCTCTCATCATTCAGTGTTTCCATCGATGCTACTTTTGGCTCTTAGGACTATTGTCTGGTCCCAAATACAGTATGCGCCCTTTTCGGTTGCGAATTGTAGGCTGCCACTGTGTGTTAAGCTAAAAGTCGGCGAAATGGGATTAGACACTGTCTTCTTTTACATCATACTCATGGATTCTAGTTTGTTTTTTTCCGGTTCATCCCAACGATTTTGCTTAGTCTGCCACTGGAACTCTATATTCCGCAACTTGGATTGCCCTTTGGAGGCAGATTGCAGCTATTGTTAGGTCGCTCCTGTAAAATTTTAGGCTTGAGCTTGTAGTGTTATGCTACTTACATATCATTTTACACTATTTTAAATTCATTTTTTCATTCCGTTTTGATTTTCTGCATTCACCTCCAAACTGGATATTTTGTATCACCTTTATTTCCATAGGATCCTGTAACGTTTGTAAACCATAAGAACACAATAACAAATCATTTTCACTTCGTATTTTCACGCTATTAGCACTTTTTAAATCGGTGTCGATGGAGTCTACCTTTTTCGATCTTTTATTTAGTTCTCCGTAACTCTGCAATTTCGGGCTTCGTGCGCGCTGGTGCGCTACCTTTTTTTCTATATCAATAATATCTCATTTTTCACTTAAATCTTGCCGTTTCTCTATTACGAGCCTGAAACCAAAATTTGACATGTTTTGACATCGTTGTTTATTTGGTTGTCATGGCAATTTTTATTCGAATTCGTTACCGGTCTGATGTTTTTACTTCAATACTTCCACAAAAATACTCTTGTCTTCTTGGCCATTTACAAAAATTTGCTTTTAATTTAAATAATTTCCCGTCGAGCGCGGAACTCTCTAAAAAGGTATAAAAGCCGAACAATCGGCCAATAAACTTAGTCTCGCTTCAGCCATCTTAGGAGAGGCCTTATCCCGGGGCCGCACTGCCCCGGGATCCTTCAAGCCTCTGCCTTCACCTGAAGTCGTCGCCTAGCCACGCCCACGCCTCCACCTACTAGTGCCCGCGCTATCTTTAGCCGCTGTGAGCGCTTACTCCAGGCGCTGAGAGCGCCTACTCAAGGCGCTGCGAGCGCTTACTCCAGGCGCTGAGAGCGCCTACTCAAGGCGCTGTGTGTGCCTACTCCAGACGCAACGTGTGCCTACTCCAGGCGCTGCGTGTGTCTACTCCAGGCGCAGCGTGTGCCTACTCCAGGCGCTGCGTGTGCCTACTCCAGGCGCTGTGTGCCTACTCCAGGCGCTGCGTGTGCCTACTCCAGGCGTTGCATGTGCCTACTCCAAGCGCTGCGTATGCCTACTCCAAGCGCTGCGTGTGCCTAGACCAGGCGCTGTGTGTGCCTACTCCAAGCGTTGCGTGTGCCTACTCCAGGCGCTGCGTGTGCCTAGACCAGGCGCTGCACGCCTACCACAGGCACAGCCTGTGCATACTAGCACCACCGCCAGGTGCGGTGTGCCACTTTAGTCTTCGGGCTCCGCTTCAGTACTCATCTATCTTTATTATCTTTTTTTAAAATAGTTGTAATTCACGTCACCCATCATCATCATCATACTTCATTTTTTTTATAAAACTGTAAATATCTTTTTAAATTTTAAATAAATTATTTTTTTTTGTTCTATTTTTGTTGTTTGGTTGTTGTTAGGTTAAGTTCTTTTGTTTTTAATTGTCGCTTTACGACAAGCTGATACATCGACGTTCCAGGCTTAAAGCACATACGCTCTTTAAAAAAGGTACACTTCTGCCTACAGGTCCTCTAAAAGATAGAACATACACATATTATGTAGGAAAATTACTGCCACCATACATAATCTATGCTTATAATACGTCTTATTTTTTACAATATCAGGAGAAATAGACTATGTGATGACTAATCACGCAGTAAGATCATTATGTAACGCCCACTCAACGAAGACCAAAAACTGGCAAATAGGGGTTTTTTAAGTATTTCTTAAATAACTCGTAAACGGTGGCTCATAGCAAAAAAATTTCTTCAATTTACTCAAGTAATTTACATGAAATTCTCTACATAAAAGGTTCTACACATTTTTTCGCTGGGATCAATATTTAACGAGATATTAAAGAAAAAATGTTAATTATGATCAATTCTCGCATTTTAACGTCTTGGCTCAAACTACTTGCGCACACGGCGCACTCCTGTAGCATTGGGTGGAAGGGCACCGCCAACCAATCACGACTCACTAGGAGAGTGGCGTCAGCGAGAGCGTGGTAACATGTACTCAGTATCTCAGTATTCGCGCCAAAATCGGTCAGAGTTTAAAACGAGTACATCGCATCGCGAGTTGTGATTTTTTTTCTACGTGGCACTACAACATGTCGGAGAAGTGTTTAATTTGTGATGATGTAGTCGAAATGGACATGTGTAAAGTCGGAAGTAAAGGGATAAGTGGGATAATAAAGGCAAGCGCGTTAAAAAAAGAACGGAAAAAAACATGCTTAAGGAATAAGACGAGTGGTGTTGTTCACAATGCTTGCAGAAGACAATACGTTAGAATTGACTCAATAAAAAGGTTTTTGAGAGAACAAGCTCTTTCAGAGCAACCATCAACATCACGTGGTGTCTCTTCTTTGCGTTCAGGACAAAGTCAGTTTGATTTTAAAACAAAGTGCACAAAAGAGCATGACGAGGAGGCGGAGAGAAAAAAACCTTATTCTAAGCATCGAACCATTACCAAAGTTTGTACGACTACGTTTCACAATTTCGTGCTTCTTCGTGGGTAGGAAGGAAACTATGAGTAGGATAACGACGTAGTAAGACGTACCTGCACTGTTGGGGATCTACATGCAGTAGATGCTATATATCACGTGGATTGTTACAAAAAATTCACCCATGCCACTCTACGTTCAAAAAGAAAAGCTGCGTGCCCCATAGATGAAGGCATTTCAGAAGCAATGAGCGAAATCTACGTTTACATTGAAAAAAAAAACGATAACTGTCAATTTTCTATGGACGATTTGTTGGGACAGATTACGGGAGAACCACCAAATGTGAAAACCATCAAAGCCAGAATGAAGGAAAAATATGGGGACCAAATTGTTTTCAGTACAACTCGCACCAAATAAACAGTCGTCTGCTTTCATGCAACCGGTGAAAAAATTTTACACGACGCGTGGTACACGTCAAGGTGTACTGATGAATATACAGAAAATGAAAGAATTGTAAGAAAAGCCACTGAGATTATCTTGAAAGATATTGAATCTATGGCTTACGACAACAGTGCCTATCTTCCTTTAACTAGCTTCTGCAGGGAGGCTGAAGAATTGATACCTCAAACTCTCGCAGTTTTCACAGACTGCCTTGCAAAGAAAAAAAGGTCACAAGAGACTGTGAAAAAAAATTACAACTATAGCTCATACACTAATTGCTGCTATTCGCCCAAGATGTTTTATATCCCCTATTTTGTCCAGCATCGCTCTGCTTATATACCGAAAATATGGATCCAAGAATTTGGTGGACCTTCTGTCAAAGTTGGGGATTGAGTGCCTCTTATTACGAGGTTTAGCGGCTAGAGCTCTCCACAATCCACAATACGGAAGAGCCTATTCCAATTAGAACGTTTATTCAGTTCATCTTTGACAATGCTGACTTCAATGTATCCACTCTCGATGGTCGGAATACCTTCCACAGCATGGGAGGTATCAAATGTTAAAAAAGGTTGAATTTTTCTCCTCGCCAAGAAGAAGTGGGCCAGCTGGGAGTTCTGGAGGTGCAAACATTCGAGGGTAGGGGAACCAACGCATTACAGCAAATTATCATAGAAGACTTGAGCTTTCTGAAGCCCATCCCTTGTGACATATTCACACCCACTATTCAGGATCTCTTGTGGATGAGTGATAAGTGGCTCCAGGAGGTAGAACCTACTTTGGAGGTGCCTAACATTCCAGAATGGAAAGGTTTTTTTTTTCTAAAAAAATAATAATAATGCTATTACACATTACTAATATTCCCTTTAACCACTTCTGGTAAGCTTAAAATGCTTGTGTTAGAAGTGGTTAACGACAGTAGTCAAATGGCGGATTCGAAACCACGATCCTTCGAGTTCGCGGTCCACGCCCTGCCATTAGGCTACTGACGCTACTGGTTTTATGCAATTGACGAGTAAATTAATTAACAAAGAAACAACTTCGGTAACTTTTCTTCCATATATCAATTCTCCACCAAATGAGTACAGCACTATACGCACAGCCTTACAGTATGCTTTAAAAAAGAATCAGGAGGTAGGAGCCACCGTTTCTTTCGTAAATTTCGACCAGCCTTTGTACTTAAAGGCCAGGGAAATCAGCTTTGGGAGCATTATGGTGAGACTTGGTGGGTTTCACCTACTGATGTCCTTTTTGGGTTGCATTGGCCACACAATGGCTGGATCAGGACTGAAAGATGTATTATGCCAAATTTTTGCTGCTAATTCAGTTGACAAGATGTTAACAGGACATGCCTACAGCCGAGACGTTCGAGGACATTTGCTTGTTCAGCTTGTTTTAGCTCGTATTATTCTGGATGGAGCCAATATATCAGAAGAAGAGAAGAAGGACATCTCGACTATGTTGATCAACATGGAAGAATTTACTCCACACAAAGTTAAAGAGAATGCTTCTTTGATGTGAACTTTGAAAAACTTTCAGTACCATCTGGAAACCCTTAAAGAGAATGGGCCTACCGCTGCTTTGTGGTTGCAGTATTTCAATATGGTTACCCTTATGAAGAAGTACATTAATTTTCAGCGTTGTTGTGATTGGGATGGCCACTTGGCGTGTGTACAACAGATAATCCCATTCTTCCATGCAAGTGGACACTTCCAATACGCGAAATGTGCCCATATCTACGTGCAAGATATGATGCAACTGAAAAACAGCCATCCCCAAACTTACAAGGAGTTTGCAGAAAAAGGCTTCTTGACCATTAATCGCACAGGCACACCTTGGGCAGGAGTTTGGTCGGATATGGTTATAGAGCAAACTCTCATGCGCTCCATGAAAAGTTCAGGTGGCCTGACGCGAGGGAGAGGAATTACTGATTCTGTATTGGCCAAATGGCTTTTCGGATCACCGGGATGCACCGCCATCTGCACTTCATTGGAGGAGTTCGCCGAAGTGGTTTTTGCCAGTGGAAAATAGCATGTTGATTTCCGGCTGTCACGGCAACAGAAAGATTCACGAGATCGAGCTAAGATTCGGGAATGGTTTAGTGAACATCCCCCATTTCCAAAGTTGAATTCGCTAATATCTCTCTCAACGGGCATCCTGGTAAATTCCAAAGTAAACTGCCACCAAGCCCTAGATATTGGCACCAAAACGTTGCAAAATTTCATTGGCAGAAAATTCAGTGACATGAAGCAGTTTAAGAAGAATGTGGTTTTGTCACTAGCCTGTTACTGTTAACCCTTTAACTATTTTCCAAAGAACTGTCATAGCAAAAAAGAACAACGAAGATGTTGCAGACCTTTTGACTTATGAACTAACCCCATGGCTCTGTTCCACGAGTGTGTGATGAGAAAAGGGAAGAAGTTATCCCTCTACGATGTTTTGCTAGTAGAGAATAACGTAGCTCTCGATCTCAACCAAACCACCAATGTGGTTTCCTACTACACCGTATGAAGTGGAAACCGTCCTCCAACGTTTCTTCGATTTACCATCAGTACATTACCTACGTACAGAAACATGACGGTGCAAATTGTATGGTGGTTTTTGATGGTTACAGTGATGTCAATAGCACAAAACGAGCAGAACAGAAGCGACGAGGTTTGACTAAAACATCGGTTGACATTAACTGTCACGAAAATACGATCATCACTGTTCAACAGAAGCATTTCCTTGGCAATAAAAACAATAAAACTAGGCTGATTCAGTTCCTCACCAAGAAAATGACAGCAGCAGGGATTGAAACAACTGTTGCAACAGGAGATGCTGATGGTACTATCGTCAGTTAAGGCTGTTGTAAGATAAGACTGCCGTTCATCCAACTGTTGTAATAGTTGGGGAGCATGTCGACTTGATAGTCCTCCTCATGGGATTAGCTCCACCAAATATCAACGTGTTCTTTATGAAACCAGAACTTGAAAAGGTGGAGACCAAATTGTTTTCAGTGCGACAACTTCAACAGCTTCCATTTGCCAAGACAATTCTCCTTCTCCACTGCTTCTCTGGGTGCGACGCCACCTTCGCAATCCATGGAAAGAGCAAAGTGTGAATTGCTAAGCTGTTCACGGCTAAACCAGACCTGACCCAAAACATCTCAGACATCACCTGAGAGTATTGAACAGGCTGGCGCGAAACTGTTTCTGGCAATTCTTCAAGCGCCTGTACATAAACAAAATCTCAATAAATACCGCTACTCAGTTTTTCTGAGAGCATCAATGACGCCGAAATCAGATCTGGCCACTCTTCTTCCTACCAGAGGTGCTTCGAAGCAGCACTCGTTGAGAGTGTACTTACAGGTAACATTAATCACAAAAGTTGTCAAATACTGTAATATAAATATATATTTGAGCTAAGTACTTACGTTGATCTTATTACTTCTTTTACAGATACAACAATGGCTCGGAAACCCCCTACCACCTACTCAATGGGGCTGGGCCAGAGGGAACGATGGTATCCTAAAGCCGGTGACAATCAACGATCCAGGGGCACCTGAGTCCATTCAACACCATATTTTGCCGATGCACGACTGGGTGTGGGGTGTGATACGGCTGCCGGAGAGCAGGTATTGCCTGCTCCAGTGTCTGCGGTGTTTGCTCCGGCTCATGGACTAACGGAGACCCCATCGAAAACACGGTCGGCGATGATGTTGATGATGATATTTTAGATTTAGAAGAAATAAATGTAAGTTTATTTTATTATTATGCATCTTCTTTCCTTCATATCTCATTAAATATTGATCCCAGCGAAAAAGTGTATAGAATCTTTTTCGTATAGAATTTTATTTAGATTACTTGACTAAAAGAAATGTTTTTGCTATGAGCCCCCGTTAACGAGTTATTAAAGAAAAACTTTAAAAAGGGACCTTTACACCCCCCCCCTCCCGCCCTACCCGTTAGCTTCACCCCTATCCATCAGTACTTTGAGTATGTTGTTTAAGACACCATTCGCTACAACTATGCCAAAAATCGCATTTACACGAGTTATTTCCCCTATTTTTCCTTCATTGAGTGGGCTCCCCATCTGTCTGCTTATCTGGGCTAGATTTTTGGATTATCTAAACTGATTGTAATGAAACTCTAATAAGATGTGTATAAATTGATAGTCTTTGATTGATGATTTTCTTACATACAAATAATGCCACATTTATAATTACCAACCAGGTTAAACCATTTAGCGTCGCTAGTATTTAAAAATTTAATTATATTATAATTAAAGTAACACTTAACTCAATTAAAATTAAAATGTTGTTTCTATGGAAATTTGCTTTAATACAGAAGTAATAATTTACTTTGACCTTTTTCTTGCTTAATATAGGCATCTCCCATAGATTGAGTGATAATATTATGGCATATATAGAATATTTCCCATAGTTGTCACACTTGGCAAGCGCGTTGGCGGGTTTTATTTTATAATTATTATAAAGAAGACGCTGCTGTTTTGTTTCTGTGTGTCGTCTCTTATGAACCCACGGGGAAATATGTATTGCGACAATACAGATAAATATCATAAGGCATAATCTCTTAATAATTTTACCCTACAGCAGAGGGGTTAAAGAAAATATTATATGGATATATAAACATTCATTAGCAAAGAGTTTTAATGATATTACAGACACAAGAGTACAATTGCTATGTAACCAGCACCAAAGTACTAAACTATATAAACCTAGAACTTGCCGAATTAATCAACTATCATTGCAAATGTCAAAAATAATAGTATACAATTAAAAATAATTATACTATTATTATATTTTTTAAATTTCTTATTTGTAAATAAAATATTCTGAAATTTACTTTCAAAAAGGCGCCTCCGTATTGTCATTAGGTGTAGCAAAAACATAATACGAAGAAGATGTTTTTCGGGTTCCTAGTCTGTTAAATTGAGAAATATGTACGTGAGGCATAGAGGTACTTGTACTATTTTAGGTATAACATGTAAAAGCACTCACCTGAAACACTAAAGCAAATAAAACTATTTTAAACTTTTCCTTGGGTTTGTAATTATATTACCTAATAGGTAGGTGAATATGCTTCTTCAAACAAACAGGTACACAAAGGTAGGAAGGAAGTACTAAGGAAAGTCATGATTAGTTGTTTATTATGACAGAACTTCCGACATATCAACCCTTTTTAAAACGCTTTTTATTCTCATATTTCGTGACTTACTTTGTTTTAATCGGGGGTGTTTCAAACATTTATTATTTGATACTTTTCGATTGCAATATTTGTATCCTTCGTGGAATTTTTTTTCGCTTCAAGTGTTAGGTTCCGTTCGGGAAGTCGCCCAATACCGGTAGGCGCTATTGAAAACAATATCTGTTTAAGTTTGTATGCCATCTATATATAAAACTTATACGCATCGAATCGATATATTATGCTTTGTTATTTCAATTTATAAATATTCAATTCTATTTTAATACAATCTCATTTTAAAATTGTGTAACATAATTTTGCCCGTTTCTTGTACATAAAGGTTATAACATTAAACCAATAAATAAATAAAATATTTGATTTATTTGCATTTACATTATAATCAAAAACGATAAAAAAACACACCTCCCAATAATTTATTCATACAACAAACTTTTAAAAATCTTCCTTCTTTTACGCGGCAAAACAAAAACAGGTTAAAATAATCGAAAACGTTAAATTTGAAAACGCTTAAAACGTTAAATTACGGCCTTGTCTTTAATCTGTTTTGTTCAAAAATTAAACAGCGTTTACTTTTTAATTTAATAGTAGAATCGTGCTTACTTGGGGGTCTGCTAACACATGGGCATGTGTTAGCAGACCCCCAAGTAAGCACGATATATATATATATATATATATATATATATATAATACTTCAGCATTTGATAAGGTTGTAAGGAAGAAAATGTGGGAACTGTTGCCGGGGTATGGTGTGGATGGTCGATTGCTAAGGGCTGTGCAGTCTCTTTACTGTGACTGTAAAGCCTGTGTGCGGGTAGGGCAAGACCTGTCACCCATGTTTAGCGTCCAAACGGGCGTAAAAGAGGGTTGTGTCATGTCTTCCTGGCTGTTCATACTGTATCTCGACAGCTGTTTACAAAAGCTGAAAGATAGCTGTTTGGGTGTGAAATTGGGTGACATTAAAGTAAATTGTCTGCTCTATGCTGATGATGCAGTGCATATTGCACCATCAGAGGCAGAACTGCAGGCATTAGTCACGTGTATGAAAGAGGAATGTGAAATTAAAGGTCTCCGTTTGAACGCTAATAAAACTAAGGTTCTGGTATTTGAAAGGGACGAAGAGAGAACGAAGTGTGAAATATGGGTAAATTAGGAATGTCTAGAACAAGTAAATGAAATTGTATACTTAGGGAGTGCTTTTAGCCGGGATGGAAGATGTGATTTAGATGTGGACAGGCGTGTCGCTGCCGGGAACAAAGTCAATGGTGCCCTGACTGCGTTAGTCAAAAGGCAAGGCGTAGCGAAGAGAGCACGCCTTGCAATACATAACGCAGTGTTGGTACCGACTTTGTTATATGGCAGCGAAACCTGGGTATGCCAGAAGAAGCATAAAAGTAAGTTGAATGCAGTGGAGATGCAAACTCTTCGTAAAATGTGCGGCGTTACCATGGCCGACCGAAAGCGAAACGAAGAGATTCGCAATATGGCAGGTTTTAAAGATGACCTTATCACAAAAATTGATAAGGGCGTGCTTCGGTGGTTTGGGCACGTTGAGCGAATGAGTGAAGACCGAATGGTGAAGAAAATATACAGCGCGAAAGTTAATATTAAAAGGTGTCGAGGTAGACCGAGACTAACTTTCGAAGACCATGTGAGCAAATTGCTCGAAGAGGGTAGGGTCAAGAGTACTCGGATACCTAGACGTGCATGTATGAAGAAGATAATGAATCTGAAAGAAGCGAAAAAGGTATGTAAGGATCGTGACACTTGGCGATCTGTTCTCTCTGGCTACCCCGTCAGGGATTGTGCGTGAAGATAAGTATAATACTTCTTTCTACTCTGTACATGTGTTTGTCAATGTACTCCTTAGCTGCTAACTGTGTTTGAGTGGATCCCTGAATGATTTAGATTCGCAATGTACCCGGTAGGTGGCACTGTATATATGACTGATGATGATGAACGATCCAATCATATATGTATTATGGATATAGATATGTCATAGTATACAAGTCTACGATACGAAAGAGTAGATTTAAAAATGGTCTAATTTTTAATTGTTTCGAAA
Organism: Parnassius mnemosyne; assembly: GCA_963668995.1. Taxonomy (NCBI): domain Eukaryota; kingdom Metazoa; phylum Arthropoda; class Insecta; order Lepidoptera; family Papilionidae; genus Parnassius; species Parnassius mnemosyne. The sequence goes on from CAVLGL010000001.1 coordinate 56,857,151, forward strand.
TTTCGTATAATAAGGTAAATACTAAGAATACTAAAGCTAAGTGAATTTTAGGACTGAATTTTCACTTAAAACTAAATTCATTATTACTGAAACGAAATTAGTACATACAGAATTGTGCTGAATAATTTAATTTCCTCGCTCGTGTTGGGCACATTGTATAAAGCCTTGACACGCTTAAGCTACGATTCCGCTGTGCAGATTACCTAAATATTTTCCGAGGTTTAAATGCAATCGTTCCATACAATATTAAGGTTATTGTTATCTAATTCTAATGTAATATTACTATTTAACCATGCATTGAAGCTTATAAATAGAAAAAAGTGGACACAATGTAATTGCATTAAGTTTACTGGTCGTTTTTATATTTTAAATAAAATAATCCATATAATACAAATACGTAAATTCCAAGGCATATCACAACAATTAGTTCAAGTAAAATTATATACTTATTCAAGATGTTATAAATTTTATATTACTTCATATTAATAAGAGTTAATAGAACAAAGAGCTAAAATAATTATTAGAAATATCGGTAACTTAAAAATATATAAAATAATTAATAGAATCAGGCGTTAGTTTGCCGATATCCATTATAATTAATTTATCCATTATAATTAACAGATAAATTTTCGCAAAGTAACGTCTGATTCTATTAATTATCTTAAAAAAGCTAGCACGGCCGACCAGGCAAGACTCTATATCAAGTTTGCTATTTGTTTTACATCAATATCTGTCTGTATATCGTTTCATTTGATCTAATGGTTACTAAACGGAAAATGAAGTTAACACATGCTCAAACTCGTGCAAGCCCCAAGGCTATTTTAGAGAGAACGGTGTTAATGCTTCACGTGATTCAAGTGAAGCGTGATAGTGAACCTTTGCATAACGCTTGAATCGTAATAGGGGGTATAAAGTTTGTTCGTATTTTGGGAAAATTTGTAGTTTGTTTGATTTAAAATATAATTTTGTATAAGCACAGAACTAAAACATAATTTTTTTTAATATGCTAATAACTGTTCCCAGTAACCTTGCTATTTATGTGAAATTTTCAGCTACTCACGACCACATTGTGGATATTACTGGACCGTTCATGGGTGACTGAGATCACTTTCTATAAGGTGAGCCGTATACTCGTATGCCTCCTCTTCCACAAAAAAGCTAAGGTATTGTATATGTTATTATTAATATATCTGAGCTATCATTTTTAATTTCAAAGATAATTAAATTTCTTTTTGTAAACTTCTTGTGTTATTTGTGTCATAATATTGATTTTTTGATCTCATGGGATTTGTAGACACAGTTATATTTAATAGCAAGAAATTATGTTCTAATATGTTGTCCGTGGTGCTGGCGTAAGAAAACCGATCTTTGCATCTTAATCAATGAGTGCAGTAATAAATGATCAATTATTCCTTATCAACTTAAACGATTTTTTTTTCATCTTTAAAAAGACGTGACCCGCACAATACAATTTTCTCATCATACACAAATTGCACAAGGACAAATATTCAGACCCGGAACAATTATTTGTGAGTCATACAAATACTCTTGTTCCGCGCAGGATTTTAACCCTGCGCTCGATTTTATTGATGTTATATAAATAAATGGCCTGAAAATTTTGTCGTGATGTTTCTCGACACGCACGTGGTACACAATATGGTATTTGAGTGGCATTTGCAGCAGATGTTGGTATATTTTCCTCTGTACTATTACTAATAATATGGTAATATATTGATAAAAGGAAACGTGAAGAAAGTGTCCATTTTATTTATAGGATAAGGGTGACAAGCGAGCACACAATCCACCCTAATGGTAAGTGTTTTCTGTGGCTCATAGACCTACATATATCTTCGATTACGAATCAAAATGCTGCTGCATTGTCACCCGTGAGGACTAAGATGGAATGCCTCGTTTTCAATAAAAAGGGTCTCCTGTTCTCTACACTCACCAAACAAAACACAACAGCATTAAGCTGATATTTTACGTTGGTATTCTATGAGCGCGTGGCCCTTTCCCGGTTGAGCTGACCCATTCGTGCTAGAACTGTACTAAAACAATTTTTGCAACACCGGATACTAAATCATAGCATAGAACTACTCGTAGTATGCATATTTTTCGTGGGCAAATCGACCATATCACTTCAGCGTATATAAGTTTGAGGAAAACGGGCAGCACATCGAGTTGTTGAGCAGGAAAGAAGGTTGGTCAATTCGTACCAGACGATGAAACGATGGCGTCACTATATGACATATTTATGAAAAATATCCTTATTTTTTTTAGGTCTTAATAAACACAAAAAATACCTCTCTAAGTAGCCACAAAAAAAGTTATCCTTTTATTTTTGTTTTTGTAACTGTTCCGAAATTATTTAAAACTAGCTGTGCCCGCGGCGTAGCTCGCGAATATAGGTTTTACTTAAAGAATTTGACGTTTAGGGTAAGAGAATATTAACCGATTTATATCATTACTCTATGAATAAGTGGTAACAAAATAAATCGATATTCTCAAAGTTCTAAGTCGTTTATGATAGAGCTTCTGTGTAAACGACGATAGAAGTAGACTTAGCCGGGGCGTACAGAAAAAGGTTACGGGGACTACTAACGCGAGAAAAAGCAATATAGAGCTGGCCATGTGCAAAACAATCAGTACTGACGCGTAAAGTTTGACCTTGCGCTTTATTTACGATCGTCGCATAACACACGCTGAGTGGGAAACACACTTAAAATAGCGATGTTAGATGATCATCGATGTTAAAAATTAAAACTTCGATGTTTTAACATCGATGTTGACATATATCAAACATCGAAACATCGACGTCAATGAACCCATAATCGATAATTGGGAACTTGCAAACAATGCGAACTCGCGAAATCAATATCAACTAAATCTTGCATCTGCTCTGAAGATTAAAAATTTTGAATAATTCAGAATTTCTGAACGCATCGTTAATCTAAAAAAATGTCAGTATGGTGAGTCAAACTTAATTGTCAAGTGTCTCCTGTAATGGCACAATGGTCACTGATTCGCTTTATTTTATAGTGTCGATGTCGGTTGTCGCATAATAACTATTCTACGTAAATTGATATTCAAGTTAATTGTTACTTTTTCCTTGCTGTGTATACCCACATAATTTTAAAACAATGTGTAACTATCTACACATATACAAAAACCATCGATAATGGTCAACATCGATGTTTTGAGTGGCCTAAACATCGAACATCGATGTTGAGCTAGCGATGCCAACATCGATGTTATTATCCCTATCTTAAAACTGAAGCCTGAGCCGTGGTAGCTCAGATGGTTAGCGCTCGCTGTAAGCTTCACAGTACTCGAGCAACCCGGGTTCGATCCCCGCCGGCACCAATGAAATTGTTAATTGCAATTTTAAGTGCTGATTTACCACGTGCTCGGCGGTGAAGGAAAAAATCGTGAGGAAACCTGCATGTTTGAGAAATAAAAAATAATATTTCGATGACATGTGAAGTTCGCCAACACGTATTGGGGCAGCGCGGTGGACATTTCCTTGCCCTAAAACCCTCTCAGAAATGAGAGGAGGCCTGTACCCAGCAGTGGGACGTAAATAGGCTGCAACTTTACTTTACTTAAAACTGAAAAAAAAGTTATTTGGTATTAGAGTGATTCTGGCTATAAAACAATATCACCATCACGACATTTATTGCAATTTTGCTACTTTTAGTTTTGGTCGAGTTTTGTTGTTGAATAATTAAATATTTCAATACCTCTGTATATATATCTTACAGGCTTGCAGCTTCGTCAGGCTCATGGACATAAATTATTACAGTGAGTCTCAATACGATTCACCTGCGAAAAATCTTAACACCGCAATTCAGAAAAGGTTGTAATTTGTACAACGCCATCTATTACGTTCTTTGTGAGAAAACATCCTTTTTTAATTTAAGGAAAACATATTTTTACTGTGTTTTAAGTACTATAATAGAACGATACGAAATATATTATAATAGAACGTTTTTTTTACACACGAATCTTTTTATTACTATTTTTGGAATTTTGTGGCGCCATTAAACAAATTCGAACCTACATTTCAAAATAATAATCATGACTTTCGATAGAATTAACCAATTTCAATAAAACAAAGATTAAATGAACTTGATAATACGCTTTATGATTTTCTTAAGGATTTCATTGAAAAAAAAAGATGTTTACTCAAAACGTCATGCGTCCATAAACAAACAGACAGACCGTCAGATAGTTCAATTCTAAAAATTATAAAAATGTAGGTACTTATTTAATGATTTACAGTCCCAATAATGATTTTAGTCGCAAATTAATATACTATACAATATTCAGAAACAGACATAACATGTTATTACCATTTTTATTATATGTATAGACTTAAGAGAGATGGCGCTGTTAACATCAATTCTAAAAATAAGAGATTAATTCACACGATTGATACAATAAAAAACATAAAAGAACTTATAAATCAGTGCCTGCATAGTAAGCAAAAAAGAAAGTTTGATCCTCGCCGAAAAATGAAATTGTTAATAGCTCTTAAAATTTGATTTACCACATAGAGTACTCGGCGGTAAAAAAATTAAAAATAAATGAGATTGTCAACACGCAGTAGGGCAGCGTGTCATTAATATAAAGGTTAGAAGCAAATATGAAACTCAACTACAGGAATAAATTTTAACCTGCCTTTTTGTATCACATTTATGCCACACCACCATCTATCGAAGAAATGGGTTAACTATTGTGCTTCAGATTTAGTTAATAAGGTTAATATATTTTTGTATAATATATTTAATAAGTTCTTTAATACTTTTGTTTACTGCGTTTTAGATATACATAATTATATCATTATTTTACATAATTTAACTATGATTTATGATATGATATTAGTTTAAAATGCACTTGATGACTCAAACAAAGCCACCGTTGAGCAAATTCGTACCTATACTTCCCTACCCATACTTCAGAATATTTATCATAACTTTTGATGGAATGAACTGATTTTAATGAAATAAAGACTAAATGTAACCCGAAGATACACTTTATAATTTCCTTAACAATTCTTATGATATAAATTAGTACTTTATACGTGATACGTTAACAAACAAACAGACAGACAGACAGACAGACAGACAGACAGAAAATTCTAAAAATGGTAGAAATGTATTTAATTACTTATTTTTAGTACCCCTCAATCACTTTTATTACAAAAATATAAAATGTACAGACATCTGCTATTTACAGTTTTATTATATGTATAGATAATGGTTTCTGAACGCACCGGAACGCACCTAATGACGATTCATTTCACGTATGAAAGGACTTTGTATTCAAAGACTAATTATTCACGTATTTCTGAATAGTTGTTAATTGTAATTTAATTCAATTAGTATGTAGGCATCAAATCAACTACTATACTGATTTATTAGGTACTGGATTCATGTATTAAAAATGATTATGTAGCTTCATAGTAAGCTAAGCGTTTTGTTCAATTACGTACAATGGGACATCATGTGTCATCGTCAAGTTACATAATCTGTGGTCATCGATCGACATTGATTGTCACCCGGCAATCATCTACATATCTATATATCTTATTTGCTTCATTCATTGTGGATTGTGATATATGTATCTGTGTACTGTACTATTTTAGATTTCTTTCTGTTGTGTTCAATATAGATGGACGATTCGAACGATAAATCTATTTATTAAATAGCTAGTACGTAATCCTTAAGCATTACAAATTAATAAAATAATATTATTTATAATTTTAAATTTAAGGTATATACAATACTATGTTTCAGATAATATAATGTTAGACAGATTGTAATTTTCTATGAGAAGTATTGCTTTGTATAGGTAAATGATTTATTAACCCTAAAAAGATAATCCTATATAGACCTATTTTAATGATAGTCATAAGTCTTGAAGACGCACTGAAGTTGAAATGTGCATATTCGACAAATTACCATAATAAAACTGTTTATAGGTAATTATGTAATTGTTTTAGAGTTTTGTACCACTAATTATGCCAACATTATTATGACAAATGTAATATAATCTAAAAAAATAATAATATTTTGTAAACCTAATTTAAAGCAACTATAAACTTTGAAGTCTTCCTTTTATGAAAAATTATGTTTAATTTGAGCTTTAAATCACATTTTTGATGTATTACAAAAATTTTAATAGTATTAAGTTTTTATAATTAAAAATAATAATATTTTGTATATGTCTATCTACTTATCTATCTATCTATATATATACAGGGTATTTTTGGAACGCTCCCGAAAACTAAGACAGGCGACAGCACCAAGTATACCTTTGATCATGGGTCACAAATAAATTTGATCCTGATGAAAAAAAAATCATATTTTTACAACGTTTTATTAGCTTTATTAACGCGCCATCATGTTAGTACAGCTAAATGAATCGATAATTTCATAAAAAAATCATGTAAATACTGAAACATAAAACCAGCAGTGGAAACTGAATTGATATCACCTGACTAATGGAGGTTAATGTACGCGCGAACGGTGAAAAGAACGCTGGCCTTGAACTTGGGCACTGAGCGATTTATCACATATAGGTACGAAGGGGCGCGACGGGGGAACAATCCGCCAGTATTACTGTGCCTGCATGCTATTGGTTCCCGCGCTTTGTTCGCTCCAAAAATACAGTCGCATACACAGCTTACTTTGCGACTCGCGACGATGTTTTAAAAAGGAAGGAAACAAAAATTATTTATATCTATTGTTTTATGACTAAACTAGTGAACGAAACGGTAAATATGATAGGAGAAGGTGAATGGGGAAAATTGTGCAGTAAAGTTAAAAGTGTTGAGGAAGAATACCGAAAAAATTACCATGTGATCGACCTGATGACGGAAGCCCAAGCGAAGATGAAAGTGATGATGAAGTAGCATCCAGTAACACCAACACACCATCAACATCTGGCTTCCATGTGACGTCATAATGGACGGCATGTCACCCTTAGCTTAAGTTTTCTTGTTACAAACTACTTTATATTTTACGATAGAAATAACAAATAATGCTCAAGTAAACATTATCCAATTTTAATTCCTACCTCTTCCAAAGTTCTAAGTAAATAGTAAAACACCTATTATGATTCTACAATTAAACAATTAATTACTATAATATTATAAAACAATAGCCCAATACCATGTAGTACTTTAGAACGCGACTGTACCCACACTCTCTCCGCTGTCGACCTGTATCTAGCTCGGTACGAAACAATGCTGCGGTCGTAAGAAAAAAGGGCGCATCTAACAATTTTTGAATAAATGAGTTAAATATACCATGACTCATGATAAGAAGGCGCATCTACTAAATTTTTTTAATATTCACAAATATCAATATTTTAGAAATTATCGTAAGAATTTTAGACGTAACTGTTGATCACAGATAATAATATAATATAATATATAATATTTTTATTAGAAAAGACTTATACAAATTCAACATAAAAGAAAAGACTTATTTAACCAGTGGCTACGTCATCTTTAACAATGTTTGCATCATTACTTAAAATTCAATTATTCTTGTCTTTTTATTCTATATCTTATTATTAAGAGCTTATATCTTATTACTAAGAGCTGGTGTTTCACATGTGGTCCCATATAAATTTGATCGAGGTCAGACCAATAGTTTTTGAGTCATCCTTAATTATTTATATTAAAGTCGGTTGTACAAAATTTTTAATTTTTAATTATTATCGTAGTAAGTCTTGTATGATATCCCCTTTAAAATCATTACTCAAGAGTTGCGGGTTGTTATTTTTTGTGTCTGACTACCAATGCTTTTCTAATATTTACTAAGAAAAAAGTAGTAAATTACTATGAGCGTCCTTTCAAATTCAAATGACCTTTCCAAAATATGTAAAAATGTTAAATGAATGGCAGTTTTTTTTATTTATTAGGTTGGGAAGACGCAAATAGTTATATGCGTCTTTCCTTCGATGTTTTTGTGTTGCCAGGTGTATTTTTTAATCTAAGATGAAAAGGAAAATTGTTTTTATTTAAATAAATAAACAAATTATCAAAAAAATAAGTTCGTCCTTAAAATCTTCATGTCTCTACGTACATATTTCAATTTTCATATAGATACCTTTTAATATACTTTAGACACGGGGTCTGAAAGAAAAATTCATAAATTTATTTTTTATTTCCATTTTACGTTTTTGTTAGTTGCGTCCTTCTTTATTTCGTATGATGGCAGAATGTAACCCGGCCGGCTCGTGTCGCCTCACGCTGTGACGCAGTAGGTTTCACTTTTGTCGGGGTTCGTTATTAATTGTAGTTTTTGAAACAGTTCCGTGTTGATTTTGTACACGCGTGCGCGAGCGGCAGCTCAATTGTTTTCTTTATTAAATTGTTAATACTTGTGATTACCTGTTGGTATTATTCTTGTTGTTACGTTTTTTGTTTTAATAATGCTTAACGCGTACGTTTATAGTGATTATGAATACGGCAACATGTTAGGTATCCGAACCTAGGTACACGAAGTATCGCTAAATAAATTGTTAAGACGTCGGGATGGAACAAGTGTGTCATACTGTGCAGTGCACAAAGTGTTGAAGCGTAACCGAATGCGCCCATACAAATTGCACAAAGTGCAAGCTTTAGTTCCCGGCGATCACGACCGCCGACGAATTTTCTGCCATTGGTTATTATACCAGCAACAACGTGTGCCTGGTTCCATTGAGCACATTATCTGGACGGATGAGTCGACATTTACCAGAAACGGCCTGTGGAACTGAAGAAATACACAAGTGTATTCAGAGGTTAACCCGCACGCTGTTCGACAAACCGGGCATCAAACCCGATGGTCGGTTAACGTATGGGCAGGTTTATTTAAGGATCGCATACTGGGACCAGTGTTTCTGCCAGAGCGACTGAACGGACAGCGATACCTAAACTTTATAAATGAACAGTTGGTTGACATTTTAAACGACCTATCGTTGGCTGAATATTGCCGCACATGGTTCCAACATGATGGTGCCCCTCCACATTTCGTGAGGTTCGTTCGTGAGCGCCTCAATGAGCTATTTGATGATCGCTGGATCGGCAGACTAGGACCAGACGCTTGGCCACAGGGTTTTTAATCGTGAATGTGATAGTGCTGAAGAAATGCGCCAAAGGATCGTGGATGCTTTCGAGAAACTACGTACGGACTGTGTCGAAGACCACACGATGATGCCTCGCCTGCACCCAAATCTACCTTGAAATGAATGGAGCACAATTTGAGCCGCATCTCATAAGACCACGGAGGATTTAGAGCGGTAAGCTGTTTCATACCTATTTTTTTTAAATAACTTAGTACTAGACTAATCTGAATAGGTACATAACTGAATACATGAGAATAATAAACATACCTACACGATGAATAAAAACTCATGACTCCAACTTTGGTTACATTTCATTTAAGTATTTTTTCATTAGCGGGGAATCGAACCAGTTATTTGGGTTATTTATCCTGTAAATTCGGATTAAACTGTCTAAGTGGAGACAAGCACAGTGGCAAAATAGTAGGTTAAGTTGATAAGTTAGGTATTTAGACAATTGTTGTAAATTATTAGATATTGTGGTATGGCCCGCTAGTTGCGGGCCGCGCGAATTTGCGTTCGCGCGTACATTGACCTTTCAGTCAGGTGATATAAATTCAGTCATTCCACTGCTGGTTTTATGTTTCAGTATTTTCATGATATATTTTATGAAATTATCGATTCATTTAGCTGTACTAACATGATGGCGCGTGAATAAAGCTAATAAAACGTTGTAAAAAGATGATTTTTTTTTTCATCAGGATCGAATTTATTTGTGACCCATGATCAAAGGTGTACTTGGTGTTGTCGCCTGTCTTAGTTTTCGGGAGCGTTCCAAAAATACCCTGTATATATCTATATATATATGTGTGTGTGTGTGTGTGTGTGTGTGTGTGTGTGTGTGTGTGTGTGTGTGTGTGGTGTGTGTGTGTGTGTGTGTGTGTGTGTGTGTGTGTAGTGTGTGTGTAGTGTGTGTGTGTGTGTGTGTGTGTGTGTGTGTGTGTGTGTGTGTGTGTAAAGTAATCATTTTGTAGACGGCCGATTGACTTGAAAATCTGTACTGGTATTGAGGACCAATGTTAATACAATAATTTATTATTTTTATCTTTGTATCATGATCACGATCACCAGAATAAAATAAAACAATTATCAGGATCATAGCAGCTCATGATCAATGCGTGTTGTTTAAGTAAATTTTAACACATATTATTATATATAAATTAAGTGTCAAAATAGCGGTGAAGTAATAATAAAAATATTGTGTTGTATTTGAACGAATTTATACGAAGCAATCAGAGCGCGATTCTGTTGAACTACCTGAGCTGGGATGATATACTTTTAAAACGAAATTACTAGCTGGGTCAAGTAATCAGCATTTTCAAATAACTTTCTGAGCAATTTCTAAATACGTAGGTCACTCAATAAGTTTTGAGATGCTCGAAATTTAAAAATGGTACGCACTCGTGTTATATGTTTCCAAAAAGCAAATTTATTTAAAAATAGAACGCCATAAGCCAATTGCTCACTATTAAAAAAACCAAAGTTCTATTAAGTTTCCTGCAACGCTTCCCGCGCTATTTATTTAAAACGATGGATCTACACCGTGAACATTTGCGCGCTATGCTCGCGTTATACATTATGATTTTAAATTTAGTTTAACCTAAAAATTAAGTTTACTGCGGTTACAATCAGCATAAGAGGACTCATCTCCATCATGCACAACAATTTTTAGGTGATTTGCTGAATTCAAAAGGGGTAAAATTAATCATAAAGATGATCAAAGAACCGCGGCCCCGCAAACAGCAGTAACGGCAGAAAATTTATGGACTACTGAAATGTTGGTGCGAAAAGACCCACGAATCACATATACGGACATCTACAAGATTGTAGACATTAGTTCGGCGAGCGTTCATACCATCCTACATCAACATCTTGGAGTGAGGAAGCTTTGTTGTTGATGGATCCCTCGTTTGCTCTCCGAAAGCGAAAAACAGACTCGTGTGGATTGGTGCCATGAAATGCGTCTACGTTTTGAAAACGGGGCATCTAGGCGTGTTTCAAAAATTGTTACTTGTGACGAGAAATGGATCTGTCAATATGATTCTGAAAATAAAATGCAATCGTCGGTATGGGTCTACTCAGAAGGACAGTTACCGACAAAACTACAAACACCTCGCAACGTCGGCAAAAAAATGGTGGCTAGTTTTTTTTTCGCGGAGCGGACATTTGTCAACGTCAATGCTGGAAAATTATAGGTCAGTCAACTCTGAATGGTATACTACAGTTACATTACCCAAAGCTTTTCAAGCTTTGCGTGAGAGAAGACCAAAGACCGTGCTTCGGGGAATTATGCTGAATCACGATAACGCCTCTTCACATACTTCCTTTAAAACAAAAGCATTTATTAAGGAGTCTGGTATTGAAACTCTAAGTCACCCACTCTACAGCCCGGACTTAGCTCCTTGTGATTTATTTTTGTTCCCAAGAGTCAAAGAAAAAATAAAAGTCAAGTTTTTTTCAAGCGCCGAAGAAGCCGTGGCTGCCTACAAAGAAGCGATTTCCGTCCTGTCAGATCAAGACTGGCAAAAGTATTTTCAGAGTTGGTTTAGGCGAATGGAACTTTGTATAGAGCATGATGGAGAATATTTTGAAAAGATGTAAAATAAATATTAATAATATGTAGAATACCTTTTGTATATATTAAAACTTATTGAGTGTCCTACGTACATACATGTATATACGATTTTCAAATATTGAAACATATTGTACAGTATCATCCTCATTGTAATTAGATAGAAATAGTGTTGAACTTAAGTTGTTACATTTTATGGACGTTATGTTAAGACCACAGCTAATAATAGGTAATTTAGCATATGACCCTTGAAGCCTTTTAGTCAGTATGGCGTAATAGAGATTTTATTCGTAACAGTCAGTCTTGAGGTTTTCCTGCCATAGCTTGGACAAGTTTTATCATAACATATACGAGACATATATACATATATAAATATGATTTGGTTAACATGCCGTCGGCAAATCTAATCTCACCCACTGCAGTGAAAGAATTATCCTATATGTGGTTTTAAAACTCGCAGGCTATTTCGGTGGCATCGAATTTAAATAACATTTCAGTAGGTCACACAACGAGTACTCTCCCATATCCTGATTTATTGTTGCCGTTACTATTACAACCTATTAAGGTCCACTGCTGAACATAGGCCTCCCCCATAAATTGCCTTATAGGGGGTATAATTGCCATAGGTGACGCGCTTGGCAAGCGAGGTGGCGACTGCAGCTTATTTTTTTATTTTTAGTCGTTATTAGGAAGAGGCTGCTGCCCATCTACTAGTTTGTTTTCCTTTGTCGCCTCTTACAACATCTGCGGGATGATATGGGATAGTGGATATTCTTACTCCGCCATCGAATTTAATTATAATAGATCTGGGAAAAAGTTTCTTCGTATTTTGTTTGTATAACATTGAAGAAAAATCTCTTTAGTTGTTATGTTTCATCTGGTTGGTTTTAATATCAATACATATAGGATAATAAGAAAAAGAAAAAAATACTTTCTCGCTATTTTCAATTGTTTTTCTGTCCGCCAACATGAGTGAATCTAACGAAAAAATTCAATACATTCTGAAATTTAATTAAAAAAAGGGAAAAGTGCCACTCAAGCCGCAAAAAAGACCTAATGCAGTGTCAGCAAGAGTTGCACAAAGTTGGTTCAAGCGTTTTCAATCCGGGAATTTTGATGTGAAAGATGCAGCTCGCTCTGATCACCCTCATACATATAAAATCAATGCCATTTTAAAAAGAAGTGGAGCTAGATCGGCATATTAGTAGTTACGACATAGCCAAGGAATTAAAGATTGACTACAAAAATGGTTTTGACCCATTGGAATACGTCTGACGTCTGACAAAAAAATCGATATTTGCGTACTACAAGAGCTCACTGAAAGAAACCTAAGAAAAATATTATTTTCTTATTATTTACCTTTCTGTTTGATTCTTATCTTATCTTTTATGACAATAAAGAATAAGGAAATAATAATAATTCCTATAAAATAATAACTCTATAGGGTTAATTATAAACTTATTATTCCCCCCCCCCCCCCCCCCGCGTAGTGGCGGGTAAGAATACCCACTAACCCATATCATACCGTGGGTGTCGTAAGAGGCAAACTGATACATAAGATGGGCAGAAGCATCTTTCTGATAACAGCAAAACAACAATTAAAAAACTGCAGTTACCAATCCGCTCGCTGAGCGTGGCAACTATGGCAATATACCTTCCAGGAAAGTTACAAAAAGAAGACCCCCGGTCCCGGTCATACCTGGCTACAGTGGCGACCATGGTAACGGCGGGGCAGGGGGTTCTAAGAATCTCCGGTTGAGGTTCAGTTGCCACCTAAGATGACTCGACCTGGCAACTTATAACGCATGCACCCGCACGCGTGAGGACTGACGAAAACTGCCTGGAGCTAAAAGAAGAGATAGACAAGTAGCGTTGGAATATTATAGGATTATCTGAGATCTGAAAAGAGGGGGGAACATGGTAATCCTCGAATCCAGCAACTAGATTTGTCACCGGGAAGGCGACCATCTGTCTCTCGTTAACAATGTTGTAAAGATTGAGAGTGTGTCGACGAGGGTTGCGTACTTTATACTCAAAATCACCAAACGGTATTCGGTAAAGGTCATACAGGCTTACGCACTAACCTCGGCACATCACAATGAGGCGGTGAAGGAAATGTATGAGGATATATTTAGAGCCATGCATTCCTCCAAAATCCACTATACGGTGTTTATGTAAAACTTTAACGCAAAACTAGGCACAAGAGAGGCCGGTGAGCTGATATTAGGGAAATTTGGAATAGAGCAACGGAACCCACGGGGCCAGCAGCTAGCCGACTTCATGAAAAAAGAGGGACTCCTTATGATGAACTCTTTCTTCCAGAAGCGGCCCCACTAGAAGTGGACCTGATCCAGTCCCGATGGTTCAATAAAATGAGATTGACTTCATTATGAAGACAAGACGACAAATGTTCAGTGATGTTTCAGTAATCGCAAGGGTGAAAACCGGCAGCAATCACCGAATGGTGAGAGGCACACTGAACCTAAACTTTAAGTTGGAAAGGTCAAGTCTAATGAAGTCAACGCTTCATACCCCTCGTGCTCTGATCCAGAGTCCCAAAACATTTCAGCTCGAGCTACAAAACCGTTTTCAGTGCCTTGAATATTGCAATGCAGTGGATGGTATAAATGACAAGCATGTGGGAACTGTTCATGCATTCGAACGAGAGTCTTGTAAGACCCGCCGCAGAAAAATACAAAAACACTCCGATTACACTCTTAATCTCATGACTGCTAGACAGAAAATGAAGCTGCAGTCTTCAGTAGATTTGACAGCATACAGGCAAATGAACAAAAAGATCTCCAAATGCATGCAACGGGACTTACGCAACTTTATTACTGCTCGTATTAAAGAAGCGATCGAGCGGAACCAGGGCTCCAAAGTCTTTGCTAGAGATTTGTCTGCCAGAAAGAGCCAACTGTCGAAGCTGAAGACTGAGTGTGGCAGCGTCGTTTCCGGGACACCTGAGATTTTGAGTGAGATTGAGAGGTTCTATGGGCAGCTGTACACATCATCGTTGAAGCCACACGCAAATGTGAGTATCGACCCACAAGCAAGCCTTATCCGACACTATTCTAATGATATTCCGGACGTCCGTATGAGCGAGATTAGAATGGCTCTCCAGCACCTAAAAAACAGCAAGACCATAGGCGAGGATGAAATTATAGCGGAGCTTCTGAAAGCGGTAGGAAAACCGGTACTTGAAGTCCTTCAGAAGCTTTTATTCTGTACCCTATGGTCTCACCGAAGGCGTTGAGAAGAATTGCGGTGGCCTTATTCTTCAAGAAAGGCAACAACGCTCTTTTGAAGAACTACAGACCGATTTCTCTTCTGAGCCGCGTCTACGTGCTGTTTTCTAAAGTCATACGAATCGTCTCGCATACTTACTCGACGACTTACAGCCTCCTGAACAAGCCGGTTTCCAAAAAGGCTTTAGCACCATAGACCAAAAACATACTTTTTGGAAAATTGTACATAAGTCCGAGGAGTAGAATTTGCCACTATGTATGGCATATGTGGACTATGAGAAAGCCTTTGATTCCGTCGATATTTGGGCGGTGCTGCAGTCCCTTCAGCGGTGCCAAATTGTCTGTCTGTATATCGAAGTGCTGAAGTGTATGTTCGATTTGGCTACGATGGCTATCCGAGTACAGAACCAAATAATAAATAATAATAATAAATAAATAAATTTTATTTCGTTTTTAAAAAGTAAATGCCTTAAAATCTAGTAGATTGGAACCTCCATTAAAGCAAATAATGCCCGTGTTTGGAGGGTCCGCCCTTCCATTACTATATGTTACAAGGCAGTAAGGATAAACATATTCTATATCCATATTAATGTTATATATTACTTAAATTCTATATTAATTCTATTCTTAGTTTATTTACTTATGTGTGTGTGTGTGTGTGTGTGTGTGTGTGTGTGTGTGTGTGTGTGTGTGTGTGTGTGTGTGTGTGTGTGTGTGTGTGTGTGGGTGTGTATGTGTTTGTTTCTATGCTTGCGTGAGTTAAAAAGAGTATGTGTGATTACAGTGTCTGAATCTGAACCAGAGTACGAACCTATTTGCAGATAGGTCCATTTATAAGACAGGGTTATACTGGTTATATCCCCGAAACTCTTCACCGCTGCATTGGAAAACAATTTTAAGCTTCTAGATTGGAAAGGATACGGTATTCTAAATTAGCAAGCAGACTTAGTTCTGCAGCATGTGCTGTGGGAAAGATTAGAAGTCTCACAGGTGTTGAGATAGCTAGATTAGTGTATTTTAGTTACATTAATAGTGTAATGTCTTATGGAATTTTGCTATGGGGTAATGCGACTGATATTGAAGCTATATTTGTTTTGCAAAAGAGAGTCGTTCGGGCGATTTATAATCTAAATTGTAAAGAGTCCTTCAGACAAAAAATTAAAGAAATAAACATATTCACTTTGAAATTGCAAAATATTTATGAAAATGTAATTTATATACATAAAACCATAAATAGCTTATAATAGAATAAGGATGTGCATACTTTAAATACTAGGAACAAACATAAGCTTGTAATACCAGTTACTAGACTCCACAGAATCAGTAATTCATTTATAGGACAATGTATACGCTTTTACAACAAAATCCCAGAACATATTCAAAGTTTGTCAATAAACACGTTATATATCATATATAATAATTAATAGAATCAGGCGTTACTTTGCGGAAATCCATTATATAAAAGCTTTTAGAAAAATTTACTTCGCAAATATCCGCGTTATAAAATAAAATGATGTGTCTTACCTAGTATGAAGAGAACCCCCCGCCCTCCCTCAATTGCGTGCACTATCCCGGTCACCACTAATCCCAGCACCGCTACTCCCAACACCACTACACTAGGCAAGACACACCACTGACGATAAAACGACACGTAGTGGTGTTGGGAGTAGCGGTGCTGGGATTAGTGGTGACCGGGATAGTGCACGCAATTGAAGGAGGGCGGGAGGTGCTCTTCATACTAGGTAAGACACATCATTTTATTTTATAACGCGGATATTTGCGAAGTAAATTTTTCTAAAAGCTTTTATCATATATCAGTCATATATCAAGGAATACATGAATGAAAATAACCCCTGGGTGGGATGGGTGATCGCCACCATGCTGGTTCTATGAAAAATCATTTAAAATTGTATAAACGAAATTATTGTTAAGTGATGTTTAAAAAAAATTTCTTGCTGGTTCTACCCAGGACAGAAGTATTTTCCGAACCAGTGGTAAATAAAAAAAATGACTTCAAATAAGAATTATGTAATAATCAATATTGAATAAAAATTATTCTATTCTATTCTATTAACGTCACTGACGAGTACATCACTCAACTTCTATTTGCTGACGATATAGTCCTTATGGCAGAATCGCTGGAGGACCTGAACACCACGCTCAATGACCCTTATAGTGCCTCCTAACAGATAGGTCTTATGATGAACATGGACAAAAGAAAGATCATGCATAACGTCCATGTCACACCTATGCCTGAAGTTGTTGGGAGCACTAAGTTTGAAGTTGTTGACGAGTATGTTTACCTGGGACAAATAGTCCGACTAAGTAAGTCCAACTTCGACCGAGAGGTCAATCGACGAATTCAACTCGGCTGAGCAACGTTCGGTATATTACGGCACATCTTCTTATCAGGTTTACCTCAAAACTTGAAAACGAGACTGTACAAACAGTGCGTGTTACCAGTGATGACCTATGGAACTGAGACGTGGTCCTTCACTGCTGACCAGATTAGGAAGCTCAAGGTCGCTCAGCGAACTAAGGAGAGGGTTATGCTCGGAGTTTCTCTGCGTGATAAACTTAGAAATGAGGATATCTGCAGTAGAACCAAAGTGAACGACACAACCCAACGGATTAATAAACTGAAGTGGCAAATGAGCCGGCCATATAGCTCGAAGAACCGACAAACGATGGGGGAAAAAGGTTCTCGAGTAGGGGGATTTTAGGAATTATGACTAAATTTAGAAAGTCTATAATATAAAATTATAAATAAATATTAAACATAAAAAGTAGTAAGAATGCAGGCGTGCTGCAACTTAGGCTGCATCATAACTTACCAACTGGTAAGATTGCGGTTGAACGCCTGTTTAGTCTGATATATATATATATTATATACACATTTCTTTATTTGTATTATCTGATTATTAGATTATTATTTTGTGCATGTCTTCTACAGTTATAGTAACCAGACAGTTATATAAAGTATTAAAGTTGTGATAAAGCAACCATGTATTGTTAAAAAGAGTCATTCCTAAATTTAATTAAAAAATATACTTTATGATACTGACCTTAAAACAGTAACCTGAAGTGGCAATGGGTCAACCATATAGCTAAAAGAACTGACAACTGATAAGGAGGAAAGGTTCTAGAGTAGCAACCCTGTATCAGTAAGTGAAATATTGAAAAAATAAAAACATTAATATATGGAGTGCCGACTTGAAAAAGAAGAAGCAGGGTAGATGAGATGGATGCAAGTGGCTCAGGACCATGCTTTGTGCATGTTCAGCAGTATGAGACAAAGCCTTTATAAGTATATGAATCCATAAAAAAAATCCAATGTTGATACGGCAGTTCTCTGGGGCATGGTAAAGGGATTAATTCTAGTATCGCGTTTAATTACAGTGTAGAGAAAGACAATTAAAGTATCATTTAATATAGTTATACTTATATATTTTATATAGTAGCCTTACGTCTAGCCTAGGAGCCTTATAATTTTCCTAGTATTTGGTCAACTCCGACTAAACCAACAGGAAGAAATGGCTTGTAGCATTTTCTTACACTGCCACTGCACTTATTGCGCATATTTTCCTTTGTGCCTCTATATTATGTTTATTCTGTAAAAAATATAATAATAAGAATTCAAAATTATTATATGCCAATCTTTCGTTTATATTCAGAACTTTTCAGAAACTCCGCTAATATGTATTGTGTAGTAGTGAAGTACACATGTAATTTTTGTTCTCTTTTTCATCGTCCCGTTAGTGCTCTGTCAGACATGGGTCTCTCGCCATGCAGTAGAGAAGATTTTTGCCTTAATTGGCAAGCACATTGACGATTGCGGTACCAGACTACTCACATCTTTGATGATGTTGTTCATCGTCAAAACATTTGCGGAAACTCTCCTGTGATTAAGTTACTGTACTTTTGCTCTGTGGACAGTAGCGTTTAAAATAAGAATTGATTAATTTTATTAAGTGCAACGCCCAACCAAATATTCAAGAGTATACATAATAACCTGTTGCTATAATCTAATTTTTTTCTCTTATCGCAAATTGACTAGCACTTATCAAATCTTTTGTGTATGAAGTGAAGATACGATAAGATGTTAAGTTTATTTTTACAGACTGGACATTTTATTCCTTGTATAGTGCGGTCGGAGAAAACAAAAAAAAACAACATAAATATTAGTATACCTGTTTGAAGAAAAGGAAATAATTTATAAATGTAACGTAAACAAGGCTTTTACAATATTTTATCTGTACAAATTGAAAAGACTTCTCAGAAGGAGAAAATTTTCGTTAAGCTACAAAGCACAATGTCGTGTCGCATTGTAAATAACTCGCATCTTCTCAAACAATACGTTTTATAAATTAAGAACCTGACCGTCAATATCCATGATTTCTATTTAAAACAGAGGTAAAATTAATAGTGAATAAGATATTGCATCTTTATCTGATACATTATTACTTTTGCCTTTTAGTATAATTGTATGCCTTAAGTGAAAGCGCAAGGTATATTCTACTATCGCCTAAAAATTAAGATTCCAACAACGTTTTATCGAATAAAATCGTATCGAACAATCATATTATACATAATAAACGATATAAAAAGCATATTGGTATAAAAATAAATGATTGTTGAACTTATTAATATTTTTTTTATCGATTGATTGGTGGTATTTTTAAATAAAAAAGGGGTTTTGCTGGCTCATGGTGTTGATTAATCATGTCCCCAAGGCTTGTAAACACGATAACTTTTGAAAATATCAATTGTTTAACTCAATCTATTTTAATCTCTTCATATATCATGTGGGAAGCCACTGAATGTGAATGGCAGTGTAATTTTGTTTTGTTTAGCTATAATTAACTATTTTCGGCTCCAAAATGGCGAAAGTTTCGTTAATTTGATAGACTTGTATGTAAATTATTTCTGTAAATAGGGAGCTACAGCCACAGAGTAGTTTACTCGCACTCAGTTCGGCGTTAGTCGCCGTCGTGAGTGAACATTGTTTCGGTTGTTTGCAGCGACTCAAAAAGATCGCTGTACAAATACACAATATTCGAATAACCAAATTTCTTAAATACTTGATTATCATAATAAGAGATTTTTTTTATTACAATATTTTAAAAGCACAGAATAAATAATAGTAGTACGTACTAAAAGTAAGTAGTATCAATTTTTTCGTCATGGGTGTCATTTTATGGTTATCGAGGGTGTTGAAGCCGATAGTGTTGTCGAAATGTAAATCCACAATGGCGGCCGCAATAGGTATTAATTTTTTCATCATGGGTGTCATTTTCATGGTTTTCGAGGGTGCTGAAGCCGATAGTGCTGTTAAAATGTAAATCCAAGATGGCGGCTGCAATAGATATAATTTTTTCATCATGAATATTATTCTCATGGTTTTCGCGGTTGTTGAAGCTGATAGTGCTGTCGAAATGTAAATCTAAGGTAGCGGCTGCAATAGCTATCAATTTTTTCATTATAGGTGTCATATTCATGGTTTTCAAGGTTGCTGAAGCCGATAGTGCTGTTAAAATGTAAATCCAAGATGGCGGCTGAAGTAGGTACCAAATTTTTCATCATGGGTGTAATTTTTATGGTTTTCGAGGGTGTTGAAGCCAATAGTGCTGTCGAAATGTAAATCCAATATGGCGGCTGCAATAGATATCAATTTTTTTATCATGGGTCTCATTTTTATGGTTTTCAAGAGAGTTGAAGCCGATAGGTTTGTCGAAATGTAAATCCAAGATGGCGGCTGCAATAGATATCAATTTTTTCATCATGGGTGTCATTCTCATGGATTTTGCGGGTGTTGAAGCCGATAGTGCTGTCGAAATGTAAATCCAAGATGGCGGCTGCAAAAGGTATCAATTTTTACATCATGGGTGTCATTTTCATAGTTTTCGAGAGAGTTGAAGCCGATAGGGTTCTTGAAATGTAAATCCAAAATGGCGACTGCAATAGATATCAATTTTTTCATCATGGGTGTGATTCTCATGGTTTTCGCGGTTGATGAAGCCGATAGTGCTGTCCAAATGTAAATCCAAGATGGCGGCTGCAATAGATATAAATTTTTTCATCATGGGTGTCATTTTCATAGTTTTCGACAGAGTTGATGCCGATAGAGTTGTCGAAATGTAAATTCAAGATGGCGGCTGCAATAGATACAAATTTTTTCATCACGAGTGTCATTCTCATGGTTTTCGCGGGTGTTGAAGTCGATAGTGCTGTCGAAATGTAAATCCAAGGTGGCGGCTGCAATATGTATAAATTTTTTCATCATGGGTGTCATTTTCATGGGTTTCGAGGGTATTGAAGCCGATAGTGCTGTCGAAATGTAAATCCAAGATGGCGGCTGAAGTAGGTACCAATTTTTTCATCATGGTTGTCATTTTCATGGTTTTCGAGGGTGTTGAAGCCGATTGTGCTGTCGAAATGTATTTAAACTACTATAAAAATTCTGTATAATCATGTTATACATATTTTTTTAATGCACTTAAGGCATGCCCAATTGGATTTACCAATTTTTTTAATTAATGATTAGTAATATATAATATTATATATTACTAATCATTAATTATAGAATATATTATATTATTAGTAGATACAAAAACCAATTGCATTCAAATAATTTGTACAATTCTATTCCACATTATGCTGCTACGTTATATAAATCACACCAAATACATTAACAAAAAAGAGGCACGTTCAGTAAAAACGACGTTCGGGGTTGTCGGTTTAACCGATAAAAGAGTCAAGATCTGAACGAATGCCAAGACACATACAGTAGTCCCTTAAACCATAGCTAGAAGAATTTACAATTTCCTTATCTCTATTTGAAAGGAAACATGTTTGAAAATGCCTTTCACTCTCAACTCAAACTTTAAAAAAAACAGCATGCATTTTGTTAGTTCATTATATTATTATAGCTTTATTAAAATAAAACAATAAAGATACTAATAAGAGTAGCCTTACATATCAGTTTTATTGTTTTATATGTCACAATAACCGTAAAAAATAAAATAGTATGTAAAATATCGATGAATTTTACATATTTTTTTAATTAGGTCAATTTAATTACTGTAAATTATAATGCTGCATGCAATATTAACATTAAAATATCGAGATATTGATCAATTATATAGACGGACTATTAATAAATAGACATTCAAAAAGAAAAAACCTGGTATTAACAAGTACCAAATCAAAATATTGTAGGCCGCTGGTGTCATCTGGGAGAAAAATATACTAAAACAATTTGGTGACCGCGTGCGTGTACATCCCCGGGAGGGAGACATACATAAATGTCACCTCGTATGATGTTTTATTGCAACTAAACTCTAAGCGCAGGATCATGTACTCAGTGGTGCAACACCGAAGTTGCAAATATACCTTCACTCTACTATAAAAATCGCCGTAAGTGCCACCTTCCCCATATGCACGCGTACTTATTTATTATAGAAAAATAACAAGTACATTAGATACAAGCTTTCACGTGGTAGAGCCATGCTGCAGCTATATTAGTTGTATAGTTTCAGCATAAATGGGTCGGCTCGACTGGGGAAGGACCACGCTCTTACAGAATACCAGCGTAAAATTGCAGGTTAATGCTGCTGTGTTTCGTATGGCGAGTGTAGAGAACTGGATACCCTTTTTAACTGGAAAAGAGGCATTACATCTTAGTCCTTACGGGTTGTCACCCGTGAGGACTAAGATGTCCTCGTTTCCGAATCAAAATGTAGATGCGTGACAACGCATACATGTTGATGTCTATGGGTCACAATGACCACTTACTATCAGGTGGACTTTGTGCTCGTTTGTCATCCAATCCTATAAAAAAGAAGATAAGTAATAATGTTTTGTGAGTATATATTTTACATATATTATTTTTTATTGATTAATATTATTTATATTTCAGGTGTACGAGAAGCAACGTGAGCATCGCCAACAATATTTATCAATGATTCTAGCTCTGTGCGGCTTTGCTTGTGTGGGTTTTACTTAACCAACATCATTAGCGTTCGATGCTAACTTGTTGAAATGCATCCGAACTCCTGTCAACATTTGAATACCATTAGTAATTCGAAATATAATTTATTGCAAGTGATTTTTGTAACTTTAAGGAATATTAAGCGTGTATGCGTAGGTATATGGATGTGGAGGAAGCGAGAGAGGTGTGTCAGGATCGTGCCAAATGGAAGTCCATAATCTCTGCCTACCCCTCTGGGTGACAGGCGTGAGTGTTTATGTTTGTTATATGTAAGGAATATTAAACTGTGATAATCATTCTTCCGGAAAGTAAATAGCAATAACTCAGTAATTTGACTACAAAAACATTCCTGTATATACATTTTAACCTTATATAAGAAATATTTTTATATATATTACTTTATATGTACTTTAGTATATTAAGTATATACTTTATATAATTTATACTCAAGTTTTATTAAATTTCGTAAAACATTAAATGCACTGGTTGTAACCGATTACCGGTAAATCACTAAACAAGACTACATTCCAAGCTGCGATACACATACACAGCTACAGTACAGATATTAGTATATACTACTGTAATGTACTGTATTGTAGTCAGTTGGCTTAAAGGCACTGACTAAAATGATGCTATGATGCATCTTATACGTGTTCAACAACTTTTTATTGACAATCAGAGAAAAATAATACTTACCACCATTGTATTTTAAATTGGTTTGCGCACAATTTACAAATAAATATTTATTAAAACTTAAACGATTTCTTTTTTTTTGACGATCGTCAACATCGATCAAAAGTCAATATGTGCAAATTTGCTCAGTTTGTCAACACAGTTATTCCTTCGGTATCTTTTCAGAAAGAGAAGATCTGTAAAGATTCTTTGTGAATCCGTTGTTATTGCCATGGAATAAATTCTAATTTTATGTCATATCAAAATGCGTTACTAACTTTAATTTTTAAAATTTGTATGACAAATGAGCAAAGTGGGTTTCTTGTAGTACGACGTAACTGCTTGTATGTGTGCTCCCGGCGACACTGGTTCTTGTAAAATAAGGTTGGCAGCCATTCTATTCCACTGCTGGGCAAAGGCCTGTTCCAGTTCATCCCGTCATCGTTTTCTGGGTCTGCCTTGGGGTCGTCAGTCTGTCATTTATAGGAGTCCACCGAGTTGTTATTTTGGCCCAAAATTCTTCTGATATACAGCAGACATGTCCGGCCCAGTCCTATTTTAGTTTAGCCGATTTACGGGAGATGTCAGTGATTTGGGTTCTAGAGCGCAGAGTGGTATTTATGATTCGGTTTGTTAGTCTGACTCCTAGCATGCTGCGCTGCATTACTCGGTGACACACACCGAGATCGGACCTCTGCTGTTTGGTGAGAGACCAGGCTTGGGCACCACATATCAATACGGGGAGGATACATATGTCCATGAGTATGCATTTAAGGGATATTAGTGCGTCACCCTTCATGAGATGTTTTAAGGTCCAAAAGTTCTTCCGGGCGTTTTCTATTCGTCAGGCGATGTCTTTTTCTTGCCTTGTCTAGAAAGAAACTATTTGGCCCAAATAAACTTACTCATGAACATATTCAACCTCCACGTCATCTATATGTATCCTGTGATTGACATGGTTTGTCATTAACTTGGTCTTTTCCATATTCATCAGAAGTCCAACCTCCAGGCTAGCTGCTCGTAGATCTTTTAGAAAGGTGTAAGCTCTTTTCTTGAAGGTCCCTAAGTTGTATCGGTCCGCAAAAATCGTCGGTGGTAAACAATTCCACAGAGAAGTTGTACAAGGAAGAAAACTCCTGGTAAAACGTACAGTCGTGGACCATCAAGCATCCAGATGGTAAGGATTGTATCGTAAATTGTGACACGATGTGCGTTCATGAAATTTGGCGGCTGGATAGGAATTACCTAGAAATTCCAAAAAATTTAATGGAGCTCATGGTGGCATGTTGATGATAGGCAGATGGAATTATGGTACACACCTTACTTCTAGATCGCCCGTCACGGAACCTGCCCTAGAAGACGTTGATAAAGTAGCAACATTCATCATACTACGCGCCAAATCAAAGTGTGAATAATATTGTTCCTTGTACTGGAGGCGTTCATTTTATTAGTCCTCAACCTGCTCCAAAAAAGCCTCAATCTCCATCTGTATCAAATTGGTCGTACACCGTATCAATTGCTAAATACTAAGCCAATATTCCAGTTTAGATTTTTATACCTCGGACAAAACAACATAACCTTTTATAATATTAAAAAAAACACCAAATTATGTGAGTTTAAGGCCTCCGCGTTTTTTATTTAAGTATTTAAGGAAGGACTGGCCACTTTGAATACACTTAATTAAAACAAATAATGGAAATAAACATAAACTTTACTCACAAAAATCGACGTCACCTAAAGAAGATAGTAAACTATTATAAACAAGTTTTTCTAACTATATCTACTATGACCTCTGCTTTTTCATAACGCTTTTTAACTTTGCTTCTCCTAACATTTGTGCCCTTATTTTTTAATATTTGAATTTCTTCGATTAAGCTGTCTATGTGTCTTTGTAGTTGTACGTCCTTATCCACGTTAACCTTCATTGATTTTTGGTCTTTTCTCAGAGCGTTTACCTTAACACGGGATAAGGCGTCGGCAACGAAATTTTGTTTCATATACTTGGTCACATTTAGCGGCTTAGAGAACGTCATGGCAACCCTATCGTCGGACGCATTTTGTATCAACGTGTATGCAAATGAATTAACGCATTTTACTATAGCGATTGGCATCCTAACACCTTCATCAAAATCGACATAATCTATTATCGCATTTCCATTTTGCATATCCGTTGGGACCTTGACTCGCGTTTCCGTTCTTGGTTCCAATGTAATTTTGTATGGGGGATTATATATAATATGTATATTTGTGTCACGTGTGTGCAATACTTGGTTTTTTATATTTGCTGTTTTAAAAGATCCGAACCTATTAAACCGTCGTATCTACTATTGACGTTGTATATATAGAATTTATGTTTTTGTAAACTTTTAAATGTTTTAAAGAGAGGGATATATATAGCTTCGTAATGTTGGCTTCTTCAATAAACTTCTAAAGGTTCAGATAATTTGAAAGCGGAGAAATATTGTTCTGCCTTAGTCGGACTTATAAAAGATCTCTTGCTCCTGGTGTCTATCATAAAACGAGCCTGAATTTCCGGTATTTCGATTTGCGGGAGTTTTGAAATTGTATTACAATTTATTTGTATTATTTCAGGATTGTAACTTACTTCTTCTATTTCACTATACGGTTCTACTTCGAATTGAGGTAGAAGTGCCCCATTATATGTGTAATTATTTTCGTCACAGTAATTTATATCGTGGTTATAATTATTTCACAGGTATTTCGGGTTCGTTACTATAGAATATCTCGTTATCTTGGGGAGCCCTAGAGTCATCTAGCATATTTTGTCTTAACGGACGTGCGGTACGCATAGAGACGTCGGCATTTTCATTTAACTTATGTTTCAGGAAATTCTGATTGGGTATACCAAATTTAAAATTATTTTGAGGTTGATTTGTTAAAACTAGTGGGGTAGCGCATTATTATTCATGGGTGACTTAAAGCCCTGGTGTTGTTGAGGTATGCCAAATGTAAATTTAGATTGCTGGTTTCGAATACCAAACTTAAAGTTCTGTGGTCCCGTATTATTATTAAATCTTGGGCCATTATTAAAATTATTTTGAGCAAAAAATCTTTGACCTGGTTGCTGATGCCCAAATTTAAATTTATTCTGTGGTTCAAATTGTGGATTTGCAAATTTGAAATACGATTGAATATTATTAGGTAAAATATTAACACTTTGTTGGGGTTTGAAACTTTGGGATGCTGTATTCTGTTTCGTTTTATTTTTACCATTATATTGGTTCATGAAGTTCACTTCTTCGGTTACGACACTTAAAGTGGATTCTAAACTAGTACATTGTCTAAGACGCACGATACGAATTAAATCCTCAGGTAAATTATAAAGGAATACATTTAGTGACATATTACTATATTCTATCATTTTAGCTGCTTTTACTCCTACAACTTGTATTAGATTGACTTTTGCAAATAAGGTACTACGTATATGTTGTATCCTATGACAAAAATCTATAAAAGATTCGCCAGACTTAATTTTCATTTGTTCTAACTCGATAGCTATGCAATCTCCCGAACGCGGATCGCCAAAATGTTGAATTAAAATATCTTTAAGAGTGTTCCAACAATTAATATCATCATGCTCACTTAACAAATGTGCTGCTCTACCTGTTAATCGGCTCCTTATCGCATGGAATACATATAAAGTTTGTGTGGCATTATAAGGGTCTACGAAAGACCTGTATATGTATTGAGCTTTCTTAATAAATAAACTTAATAATCCTTCCTGTCCATCAAACTTAGGTATAAGACAAAGTAAATCCTTAAGTATTACACGTAATTGTTCCATTTTATTAAATATTAATATTAATTTATATAATTATTAATTTTATTTCTTTAATATATCCTGTTATGCGTTTAATTATGTAATAGTTTTTTTATAACACAATTTTATAAATTTTATTCATTTAAAATTGATTTTCAATATTTAATTATTAATCTTAATTATACACAATAAATTGCCTATGCTTGTGCAATTTATTTTGTTCGATTTAGGAAAAGTCAAATAACACTATAATTCTAGCAAGCAAAAATAGATGGGAACAGAGATAGACGTGAAAAGGTTTACTCACAGTACACTCGAACTCATCCTTCCGCCTGGGCTTGGAAGTCTTCTTTCTTGATGTCCTGATTCGAATTTGACAAATTTATTTCGGTTCGTAGATTTCGCGCAAGTGCAAGACGGCACCGTAAACTGCTTCACGACGACTGATTTGGGAGGCTTCTTATATGAGCAAGCTTTATACGCGAAATCCTACCGGCTGCGCCAGTCGAGATTCGAAATTGACTCAGGACGTTTTTAAAAATAATTTATTTTAAACTTATTACTATTAATGTACGATACATTACTTATATAGTACTTAATTAATCCGCGATGGGTTCTAACTTAAATCTACATGTCCGATACAAGTGAGAGCCTAACTATGACTATTCTAATTCTTATTCTAGATCTTTAAGCTAAAGAGTAGTTATCAATATTCACACGAAAGACCACCCGTCTTCCAGATGCAATTCAGCAATCTACGCCCACGCTTACGCTTGAATTTTGATGGTCTCCGGTGCAGTTCCGGGAATACCGGGATGCACAACTAGGTTTTTACAATTGGGTAACTACAATGAACACCTCATAAATATGTAAAATACAATATGTATAAATTAAATGAAATAATAAACTTATTAAGTTCTTGTCTATATAAAATGATATTGGAATAATTTTACTATTATGGTTGAAACGTAGATGAAAAGTTTTATGCCTAATAACAATTAATATGTTAAAAATTAATTTAAATTAAATTAAACACAATTCTGTATTTCTTGAAAATGGGTAGACGATATATAAGTATGAGCAAGGAATTTCAACGAACTCACTCAGTTGACGGCTCCGTGTCGTAATGGCTTAGTAATGAGTTGCAACGTTTGGGGCCGCGGGTTCGAATCCCGCACGGAACAAATATTTGTATGGCTTACAAATAATTGTTCCGGGTCTGGATGTTTGTTCTTGTGCAATATATTTTTGTAAACTGCCTCCACGATACAGGAGAAAATCCTAGTGTGGGGGTAACGTTTTTTAGAAAAGATAAGAAGATAAAAAATGAAAGACTGCTGTCTTTCATTTGAGGTATTTAGGTCTCCATATCCATATCATGTTAATTGCACAATAATGGCTGTCATCTGAAGTATTTTCAAGTACACGTAATGGATCCCACAATGACGCTTTGATTTAATTTCCGGTAAGCTGCTATTTTCATTTTTAAATGAAGGACCACTATGTTACACAAGTAGACTTATAGGTTTATTCGATTCCAATTAAGATAGTATATAGAAATTAAGATCTTTTTTAAATAAAACTAATTTTACGGATTTTATCGCGTATATTAACTTATTTTTTAACTTATTTTTATATTCCCGACGTTTCGGGTGCTTTTCAGCACCCGTGGTCACGGGGGACTGAGTTGTTTGACGTCCTGCTGTCTTAGTTAGCCCGGCTACCTTCAGTTTTTTAATATTAATTTTTGGTTCGATTTACGCAGAATGAGCTTACAGTATCTTGAAGTCTAGCAGTGGTATACTTGGATTTGGATTTGATTTTATTAATTATGGGATCCCAAGCAGATGGCAGCACCCATCCATCTTCTCTATTGAAATTAGGATGTTTTTTAATTTCAATAGCCTCGCGAATCATCCTTGGGAGGAATCGGTGTTCTTTTGCGAGGATTTGTGGTCTATCAAATCTAATGTAATGACGGGGACGATCCTGAACATGTTCACAAACTGCAGACTTCCCGATACGTCGGTGCTTCACGTCAGCTATATGTTCTTTAACGCGGGTTTTAATAGATCTTTTTGTTTGTCCTATGTACGAGAGACCACATTCACAATCCAGCTTGTACACTCCTGCATCTTGTAGAGGGATATGACACTTGACGGATGGTAAAAATTGACCAATCTTCTTCAGCGGCTTGAAGTACGTTTTAATGGAAGCTCGCTTCAAGATGTAGCCAACCTTGTCTGTGACTCCTCTGACATAGGGTAGTACAGCAGGCACACGCTCGACTGTGGCTGGCTTCACTCGGTCACTGTGACGTAGGTGCGGGACCCGAAGTTTGTTGTCTTGCAGTACTTGCTCGACGTGCTGAAGCTCGGCGGCCAGATGTTTTCTGTCACAGATCCCTCGTGCTCTCTGAAACAAAGATTTTCCCACGGTAGCTAACTGTGAAGGATGATGGTGAGATTCACCATTTAAATATCGGTTGGTATGGGTATTTTTTCTGTACACAGTATGACCAATAGTGTTATCAGGATTTCGGATGACTAAAACATCTAGAAAAGCTAAAGTATTGTTTGCCTCTAACTCCATTGTGAATTGTATTTTAGGGTTTATGGAATTAAGGTGGTTTAAAAATGCAGTTACTTTATCAGATGGTAAAATTGTAAAAGTATCGTCTACGTACCGCTTGTAGAATCTTGGATTTACAGGAGCAGTAAGAAGGGCTTTCTCCTCAAAGTCCTCCATGAATATGTCGGCGACTACGGGAGATACAGGTGAGCCCATTGCCACTCCATCTACTTGTATGTAGAACTCTTCTTTCCACAATAAATAGCCAGATGTGAGGCAGTGTTTGAGTAATACTGCATATTCTGTAGGCATGTTGTTATCTTCTAGCTTTCTAGTAACAATTGAGATGCAGTCTTCAATAGGTAGGCATGTGAATAGTGACTGAACATCAAAACTGACCATAGTTTCATTGTCAGCGAGATGTAGGTCTTTAATCTCACTAACAAATTGGTATGAATCCTTTGTGTGTGCTCTGGTATGTCCTCTTAGTGGTGACAGTATTTTCGCCAAGTGTTGAGCCAACTTATAAGTTGGTGAATCGATCTGGCTTACTATAGGACGTAGTGGAGCGTTTGGTTTGTGTATTTTCGGTAACCCATACAACCTCGGTGGTTTGGCACATGATGGTATTGTCGAATTCACGTCAAGATTTAATTTTTCGGAGTATTTCTTTATTAAATCAGTAGTTGTTTTGAGTGTATTAGTTGTAGGGTCTATTTTGACCTTTTTGTATGTACTTACGTCCGATAAAAGTTGTTGTATTTTGAAATTATACTCTGACGTGTCCATTATTACCGTAGCATTTCCTTTATCTGCGCGGAGAATCGTGAGCTCTGGTCTGTTGCGTAAGTTGTACAACGCTTTAAATTCGTCTTTGGGCAGGTTTAATTTCGGCGCTGAACTTCGACGTAACAAGGACGAAATGTCTTGACGTATAGCCTCTAAATCCTCTTTACCGATATTATTCTTAAACAGACAATCCTCAACACTACAGATAATTTCCTCGTACGGGATTTTTTGCGGCGTTATAGCAAAATTTAAGCCTTTCGACAATACTCTTATTGTTGGTTCGTCCAGTGTTTCTTTTGACAAATTATAGACCGTGCGTTGTTTATTGTTTGCGTCTGTGGTCAACGGTTGTTGCGTTTCGTTTCTACGTTGACATGGATGTTTGGCATTTGATTTGATAGTTAATTTTTGGTATTTTTCTATTTGTTTGTCTTTGCATTCATTATATTTCGATATTTCGCGTTTGTTTAAAGTTTCAATGCAATTATTAAAATCAAATGTCGTTAAAACGGTCTTTAACTCACTGGACAAATTGTCTATGGTATTATTTATGATTTGTAAATCAAACCGTTTTTGCTGAATCACCGTTCGTAACAACTTTTTACTTGCCTGATTTAAGATCTTAGCGCTTCCTCGAATGTCCTTTTTAGTAGATATTTTGACGCACGTAGGAATGAGCTGTTGGTCCCGGCACCTTTTCAGAAAATTCAACGATGTTACATATCTTGCGCGCTTGGTCATGAGATCTTCTAATCGGCGAATTTTATTTGCAATTAATTAATTAAGTAAACAACAAACAATAAACAACGCACGGTCTATAATTTGTCAAAAGAAACACTGGACGAACCAACAATAAGAGTATTGTCGAAAGGCTTAAATTTTGCTATAACGCCGCAAAAAATCCCGTACGAGGAAATTATCTGTAGTGTTGAGGATTGTCTGTTTAAGAATAATATCGGTAAAGAGGATTTAGAGGCTATACGTCAAGACATTTCGTCCTTGTTACGTCGAAGTTCAGCGCCGAAATTAAACCTGCCCAAAGACGAATTTAAAGCGTTGTACAACTTACGCAACAGACCAGAGCTCACGATTCTCCGCGCAGATAAAGGAAATGCTACGGTAATAATGGACACGTCAGAGTATAATTTCAAAATACAACAACTTTTATCGGACGTAAGTACATACAAAAAGGTCAAAATAGACCCTACAACTAATACACTCAAAACAACTACTGATTTAATAAAGAAATACTCCGAAAAATTAAATCTTGACGTGAATTCGACAATACCATCATGTGCCAAACCACCGAGGTTGTATGGGTTACCGAAAATACACAAACCAAACGCTCCACTACGTCCTATAGTAAGCCAGATCGATTCACCAACTTATAAGTTGGCTCAACACTTGGCGAAAATACTGTCACCACTAAGAGGACATACCAGAGCACACACAAAGGATTCATACCAATTTGTTAGTGAGATTAAAGACCTACATCTCGCTGACAATGAAACTATGGTCAGTTTTGATGTTCAGTCACTATTCACATGCCTACCTATTGAAGACTGCATCTCAATTGTTACTAGAAAGCTAGAAGATAACAACATGCCTACAAAATATGCAGTATTACTCAAACACTGCCTCACATCTGGCTATTTATTGTGGAAAGAAGAGTTCTACATGCAAGTAGATGGAGTGGCAATGGGCTCACCTGTATCTCCCGTAGTCGCCGACATATTCATGGAGGACTTTGAGGAGAAAGCCCTTTTTACTGCTCCTGTAAATCCAAGATTCTACAAGCGGTACGTAGACGATACTTTCACAATTTTACCATCTGACAAAGTAACTGCATTTTTAAACCACCTTAATTCCATAAACCCTAAAATACAATTCACAATGGAGTTAGAGGCAAACAATACTTTAGCTTTTCTAGATGTTTTAGTCATCCGAAATCCTGATAACACTATTGGTCATACTGTGTACAGAAAAAATACCCATACCAACCGATATTTAAATGGTGAATCTCACCATCATCCTTCACAGTTAGCTACCGTGG
Organism: Parnassius mnemosyne; assembly: GCA_963668995.1. Taxonomy (NCBI): domain Eukaryota; kingdom Metazoa; phylum Arthropoda; class Insecta; order Lepidoptera; family Papilionidae; genus Parnassius; species Parnassius mnemosyne. The sequence goes on from CAVLGL010000001.1 coordinate 56,889,944, forward strand.
GAAAATCTTTGTTTCAGAGAGCACGAGGGATCTGTGACAGAAAACATCTGGCCGCCGAGCTTCAGCACGTCGAGCAAGTACTGCAAGACAACAGGCTTCGGGTCCCGCGCCTACGTCACAGTGACCGAGTGAAGCCAGCCACAGTCGAGCGTGTGCCTGCTGTACTACCCTATGTCAGAGGAGTCACAGACAAGGTTGGCTACATCTTGAAGCGAGCTTCCATTAAAACGTACTTCAAGCCGCTGAAGAAGATTGGTCAATTTTTACCATCCGTCAAGTGTCATATCCCTCTACAAGATGCAGGAGTGTACAAGCTGGATTGTGAATGTGGTCTCTCGTACATAGGACAAACAAAAAGATCTATTAAAACCCGCGTTAAAGAACATATAGCTGACGTGAAGCACCGACGTATCGGGAAGTCTGCAGTTTGTGAACATGTTCAGGATCGTCCCCGTCATTACATTAGATGTGATAGACCACAAATCCTCGCAAAAGAACACCGATTCCTCCCAAGGATGATTCGCGAGGCTATTGAAATTAAAAAACATCCTAATTTCAATAGAGAAGATGGATGGGTGCTGCCATCTGCTTGGGATCCCATAATTAATAAAATCAAATCCAAACCCAAGTATACCACTGCTAGACTTCAAGATACTGTAAGCTCATTCTGCGTAAATCGAACCAAAAATTAATATTAAAAAACTGAAGGTAGCCGGGCTAACTATGACAGCAGGACGTCAAACAACTCAGTCCCCCGTGACCACGGGTGCTGAAAAGCACCCGAAACGTCGGGAATATAAAAATAAGTTAAAAAATAAGTTAATATACGCGATAAAATCCGTAAAATTAGTTTTATTTAAAAATGTGTAGTGTTCGCGTAAATATAAGAAATTAAGATCTTGATACAAAAAAAAAGATAATAGAAAGTACGGGAAGCGTTCGTTTATGTTGGTGTTCGTTATTGATTGCCGCCCCGTCCAGCTCACGTGAAAGCACTACACTGGCGGTGCAAGGGATGTTCAAGGCGTAGGACATCTCATATGTGCGGGCGCAGGTACTATGCGAAGTGTTCCTATGTTCTCAACAAGACGTCGTCAACAAAGTCGTATATATAACCATTAAGCTGCTGCCAAAATAGGATTTATGATTTATAGTTAACTGAAATTAAAATTGATCATATTTCATCTACCGTATCAAATAATGGAGACCTTTGTCAAGAATAAACTATTTAAGTGTAGCTAAGCATATACTTGAATGCAAAATGAACTTCGTAATTAGAGCAAAGTTATTTGTCGCCACTATGTTTTAGCGGCAAAAGAGAATCGACTATACAATATCACACCGTGGGTGTCATAAGATATGACAGAGGAAAGTTAAACAGGGGATGGACAACAGCATCTTCCTAATAATAACTTAAATTTGTGAACAAAAACAGGCAAAGATGAAAGGTGTATGGTGCAATATACGGCAGTGGCCTAAGTTCACCAGTTGACTTCTGATAGTATGTAATAAATTAATGGAAAATTAAAAAAAAAATAAGGTTGACCAACGAGCACACAATTCGCCTGATGGTAAGTTTATGCTATGGCCTGGTATCTACGGGCCGTTTCTTTTACTACTAATCTTTAACTCCTACGGACTAAGATAGAATGCCTTGTTTTTTACTATTGAAAAGACCTCTGATTACATATATAACACTCACTATACGGAACATAGCAGCAGTATGCTGCTATTTTCTGTGATATTCTGTGAAAGAGTGAGCCTTCCCTGTTTGAGCCGATCCATACGTGCCGCATCTATAATAGGCTCTACCAAGTTGTTTGTTATTTTCCACTTTATGTCTGAGAAATAACATGCGAGTGCGTTAATGTAGGAAAATGCCATCACATGGCACGGGTAATGCGACTCTAGTGGCTCGTTATTCTGAATTAACATTTATATTTGCGAATATTACCTTGCACAATTTTGTCATACAATGAAGCACCTCCATATTTCACACTATTCAGAATTACACTATTGGGAAATAAATTTTTTTGTAGATCAAGGGAATTATATTTTAAAGGCAAAGAACGAAAAATAATACTAAAGAAATCTAAAACTGATTCGACAGATTTTTCAGTCCACTGTTTGATTTAGACCTTGCTAGGAATGCAGGCACTAGCTGTCCTACAGTTTTTGGATATATGGGAACAGAACTGATACCCTTGCAGTGATAGCGCTGTTCCCTAATACCTGATTGTGAAAATTTTGTTTATTGTTTTTTGATAAAATTTCTGCCACCAGAGCCGTGAGTTACATGAGCAATCCGAGTTCAATCCTCGCCAGCACCAATGAAATCGTTAATCGCAATTATAAGTACTAATTGGCAACGTGTCCAGTGGGGCAGGAAAAATCGTGAGGAAACCTGCATGCCTCAGAAGTAAAATAAAATTACGAAGACATTTAACAACATCCAGACCCGGAACAATTATTTGTATTGTTAATTATAATATTAATAATAATTAGACGTTTCTGCGAACGGGTTAATCCCAGTCAGCCTGTCGGGTCATCTGAGGCGACTGGGACTCCGTGACGGACCGCTCCAAGCTCAAATGCAGAAGGCGGTGCTCCTCGATAACACCCGCATCGTCCGCCGGTTTATTTTCCTTTCCCCCTAACCCTCAGCCGTTTGGTCTCCCCTGCCGAGGGCTTCCATCTGGTTTGGTTTTATTTATTTATGTATTTTTTTGTATTTATTTTATTTTGTTGATATTTATGTAAGTTTATCATTTTTATTTACACGTATATAATTATACAGCCCAACCAGATGAGAAAACTTCATAGATAACCCAGTTAATAATGATTAATTAATAAGGCGTAGGGAATTGACGACCCCATTGATCGTTGACGTAACAATTAAGTGACAAAACTGCTACGTCGGTGCAGTCAGTAAGCGCCTTGCCAAGAGGTATGTGATCCGTGCCTCGGCAGAATTGAGAGTGCAAAGGCCCGTTTGTGCTTACGGCCACACTATTCAACGGTACCGGGCCTGGGCGTCTTCCGTTAATTGATACCCATTTTTATGGATGATGGATAAAAATAGTACGCGCATAGGGCCGCTGCCTGGGGGTCGCCGGGGCACGCCTGGAGTTGGTGCTGGCCGCGACTACATGCGGGCCGCCAGCTGAGCGCGAGGTGTTGCGCAACCACCTAGCAGCCCCTCGCATCCATCATCCCCACCAGATGGCTTGGTGTCAGCAGGGTCCTCTCGGACTCGGCAAGCGGCACCCGCCGCTGGTGGAGTACGCCGCATGCGTTGTACAAAAGATATGAACATAAAAGCATTGCGGGCGTACTACAAGGAGAAAGGGGAAGACACTAGAGGGATAACGTATCGGGTTAAGATGCATCGCGCTTTTGCTGGAGCCATCTGTTCCCGTCACAGAGTAAAACCTGGCAGACCGAGTTCGGTACATCATACGCTCGAAAATATTTGATGATGCCGAACTCGAAAGACTACGGCCTGAGGCTATTCCCTCGTGGAATGAGCCAGTTATAGCTCGGGATGCGGCTCCTAAGGTCAGAGACTAGCAGCCATATGTGAGAGCGGCTATAGATCTTCCCACTTTGGTTGATTCAGACGATGACAAAATGGTCACCCAAGAACTAGAGCAGATGAGGAGAAAATTGGAGGAGGCGATTGTGGAAACGCGCTGTACGCCTCTCGAAAATCGACCGCGACTTCCCCGCATACCCATAAGTAAGCGGAATCGAGCTATCGTGAGGGCTCTCTTCCCAATGCTGGTGAGCTATTTGGATGCCAGCCAGGATCTTTGCGAGACGGACTTAATTATTTTTGCGCCGCACTGGCAGTTTGCCGTATTATTGGCGCCAAACTTCCCACGGCTGGACGCGCTACTAGATAAAGTAGCGCCATCCCAGCCTGGAGACAATAGATTGAGGACCGTATCGCAAAGGCAAGGGCCCTCATCGGCAGACTGATAAGCTTCAAGTCGGGCAATAATAGGCCGAGAATTGTACGCACCGTCAGGATGGCGTTTGCTGGGACAAATATCAGTTTGTCCCAGCCGGATATAACGCAAAAACTGACGGAGCGCATAGACGACCCGAAGCAGAGAAACGCTGCTTGGGGGAAGCGGATTCGCCGATATACCGAGAGGTATCCACAGTTCCACCAGAATCGTCTCTTTCAGAGTGATCAAAAGAGGCTCTATGTATCACTGGAGCGACCAGAATGATACATGGAACGAGCCCGGCACCGAATCAGGCCGACACTATTACATTCTGGCGCGGCCAGTGGTCAAAGCCCGTAAACCACAGTGAGGGCCCTTGGACGGAAGTTGTGGCGAGTCAATGTGCGAATGTTACGCCCATGGAACCCGTTATTATAACGCCGGATGATGTAGCTGAGGCGGTCCGTAGGGCCCAGAACTGGAAAGTCCGGGACTCGACGGACTGTATCACTACTGGCTGAAGGGGTTCGTGGTGTAGAATAGAATAGAATAGAATGATTTTTATTCAATATGGATTATTACATAATACTTATTGAAAGTCATTATTTTATTTACCACTGGTTCGGAAAATACCTCTGTCCTGGGAAGAACCAGCAAGAAACCCAGCGGGACTTTTTTTTTTAAACATAATTTCACTTAACAATAATTTTGATTATACAATTTTAAATGAATTTTCATAGAACCAGCATGGTGGCGATCACCTTATTCCCAGGGGTTATTTTCACTCATGTATTCCTTGATATTATAATAACCCTTTTTGTACAGTTTTTCTTTAATAAAACTTTTAAACTTGTTTATTGACAAACTTTGAACATGTTCTGGGATTCTGTTGTAAAAGCGTATACATTGCCCCATAAGTGTGTCACGCTGTGCTCGCCCGATAGTTTCAAGAGGCTCTCGACTAAAAGTCACTCCCAAGCCTCTTCACTACTGGGATCATTCATTGGGTTTCTAAAACCCGGATTCCACAGACCCGAGCAAATACCGCCCCATAACGTATCTACCTACCATATACAAGACACTAACATCCATTTTGAGCGCGAGAATCACTCGTCACCTAAACTCAGGTGATGTCGCGTGCTTAAAATGGATATCGGGGTGAAGGTCGTGGAACAAAGAAAATAATCCCCATTGACGCGGTCTTTGGCAAGATGGTTAAACAAAACCGTCGGAACTTCTCCGCCGCCTGGATAGACTACAAAAAGGTATTCGACTCGGTGCCTCATACATGGCTTAAGAGGGTTCTCGAGCTGTACAATGTTGACTGTACAATTCGAGACTTGCTCGGGCAGTGTATGGGGCAGTGAAGTACGCTCCTTTGTCATCTAGGCGAGCGGATGATGGTTGCGGACAACCACATAAGGATAAGAAGGGGTATCTTCCAGGGCGATTGTCTGAGTCCAATCTGGTTCTGTATCTCTCTGAACCCTCTCAGTAACTTTCTGGAGGGTTCCGGGAGGGAATTTCAGCTTCGAAATGAGGTACAAAAGTGGCCCACCTTTTCTATATTGATGATCTCAAGTAATTCGCCTCCAGTCGCTCTCATATTATGGAATTGCTAAGCATCTCTTTTGATTTTAGCAATTCTATTAGAGTGGAGCTGGGAAAGGATAAGTGTGCGGTCCTCCATTTCGAAAGGAGTAGGGTTGTTAACTCTGAAGGCATAGACTTATCTATGCCCATCAACATAAAGACCCTCTCTGAGGCTGAAACATACCGATCGATACCTTGGTATGTCACAGAACATAGGTATCGATGAGGTGGACATGAAACAGTCAGTTTGCGATGTGTTTTATGCACGCTTGACAAAAGTTCTTAACAGTCTCTTGTCGGGCGTTAATAAGACACATGCACATAACGGTTTGATCATGCCTGTTCTCATGTATAGCTTTGATATAATCGGGTGGACTTAGACCGAACTGAACGCTCTGGATAGAAAAGTCCACACTATTATGACGTCCCATAGAATGCATCATCCGAGGTCGTCAGTAATGAGGCTGCACTTGCCGCGAAAGCATGGTGGACGCGGCTTTTTAAGCGCGCTTACCATGCGAAGTGTGCAGCCTCTGCAATTACTTTTACTTAGTAGCCAGGCTATATATAGGGTGAGAACCTCGTGAAAGCCGAAACAGATAAGCTGACAAAATATCTGGACCTGGCTTACGAGGTGACCGACATGTGGGGTGGACTCCCGACCGAAATTATTCCTGTGGTCGTTTCTGCGAACTGGTTAATCCCAATCAGCCTCTTGGGTCAGTCTGCCTGCTGCCAGGACCTGAAGCTTGTCAGTCTGCCGATGATTGTTGTCCACAACAAAAGTCGATGACAACAATGACGATATGACTTATAGTTTCCGCGCAATCTGCCACGCGTACAACGTGCAATGTGCATCATGAAAACAACGTGAAATTAAATAGTTTAGAAATAAATCGTGCGTCTTTATAACGAAAATATTCTATTATTTTCTTAAGTCATACATATTTTGGCAGTAAAGTGGGAAATTTCTGTGGAGAAAACTAAACTTTGAGCAAAAAAATTGATAAATGATTAAAAAAAAACATGCGTGAGTGTCGTAGAACACTCGGTTGGAACGAAGTTCCTTTCTTAGTATATTATTATTGATAAACGTATTATATTATTAATTAAAAAATACACATAAATGAATTACTAGTTTATTAAAATGAAATGTTATTTAAAATAATATTTTTTTCATGTCAAAATAAGAAAAAGTAGGCGTATATATTAATAGTTATTTATATGTATTATTTGTATATGTATGTTGGTATAAATATATGTATGCTTATGTATGTACGTATGCATTTGTATACATGTATAAATAGAATATATTTTTTTATAGTTTATTTATTGTATATATTAGTAAAATGTATATATAACGTAATTAATTATAAATTTCTATTTTGTTTTTATTCTATATTGCTACACCTACTTCAAACGTGGTAGAGCCATGCTGCATCTATATTATGGTTGTAGCACGAATGGGTCGGCTCGACCGGGGAAGGACCACGCTCTCACAGTATACCAGCGTAAAATAGCAGCTTAACGCTGCTGTGTTTCGTATGGTAAGGGTAGAGAACCGGAGACCCTTTTTACTGGAAACGAGGCATTCCTTCTTAGTCCTCACGGGTGACAACGCATCTGCATTTTGACTCTTAATCGAAGAATGATGTAGATGTCTATGGGCCACAGCGACCACTTACCATCGGGTGGACTGTGTGCTCGTTTGTCACCCTTATCCTATAAAAAAAAATTCTCACCGCTCTATGGGTTGACTGGTAGAGAATGCCACAAGGCATTAAGTCCGCCCTTTGTATTCTTTTATATTAAGGAATGCAATAAAGAATAAATAAATAAATAAAAAAAGGTCGAGAGAGATGGATATTATTCCATCTGGCTAGGGTTATAGAAAGGGGGGTCGTGACGGAAAAATCTTACACTTTCTCTCACCTAGCCCCTATTCCTAAAATTCATACCGCGAGATAAGGAACTTCATTCCAAAAAAACGTTCATATTTCGTGGCAGACTGAAACTATAAGTGATATCACTTTTGTATGTTTCAAATTTATCAAGGATTATTTCGCACCCACACACTTACTTGTATCGTGTACGGATTTCTTTAAACCTGAAAAAATCGCACTTGGAGACACTTTTTTAGATGCAGGGCAGTGACACTCACCCGGGAGTGAGAGGGATTTAACATCGCTCTTTAGAATAGAATAAAATGATTTTTATTCAATATTAATTATTACATAATACTTTATCATCATCATCATCATTACAGCATTTCATAAGTTCACTGCTGAACATAGGCCGCCCTCAAGGAATGCCACAAAGTACGGTCCTGATCCACTTGCATCCATTGAGTTCCTGCATGTCTTACCAGGTCGTCACTCCATCTCGTGGGGGGTCACCCTACACTTCGCCTACCGGTACGAGGCTGCCACTCAAGAACCTTTCTTCCCCATCGGTTGTCGGTTCTTCGAGCTATATGGCCGGCCCACTGCCACTTCAGCTTACTAATCCGTTGGGCTATGTCGGTTACTCTGGTTCTACTGCGAATATCCTCATTCCTAAGTTTACCACGCAGAGAAACTCCGAGCATAGCCCTCTCCATAGCTCGCTGAGCGACCTTGAGCTTCCTCATACGGCCAGTAGTGAAGGACCACGTCTCAGTTCCGCAAGTCATCACTGGCAACACGCACTGGTTGTACAATTTCGTTTTAAGGTTTTGAGGTATGTCTGACGAGAAACTGTGTCGTAGCTTCCCGAACGCTGCCCAGCCGAGTTGAATCCATCGATAATACTTACATAATACTTATTGAAAGTAATTTTTTATTTACCACTGGTTCGAAAAATACCTCTTTTCTGGGAAGAACTAGCAAGAAACCCAGCGGAACTTTTTTTTAATCATAATTTCACTTAACAAAAATTTCGTTTATACAATTTTAAATGAATTTTCATAGAACCAGCATGGTGGCGATTACCTGATTCCCAGCGGTTAGTACCTGGCATTACAAGCTTATGTTTGTTCCTAGTGTTTAAGTTGTGAACATCCTTTTTCTTATTAAAGCTATTCATGTTTTTATGTACATACATTATAACGTACATATTCCTATAGATAAAAGTACTCCATTAATTTTGACAATTTTAGCTATAATGATTGAAATAACCTCGCTCATAAAAGCGTTCTTTACTGATTTCCCTCGGTTCTCATCGGGCGCCTAGGGTTTATGCGTCATTCATGAGCCAAGCCAAGTATTGAATTATTGAAATTTAACATTATCTCTTCAAGTATTCGTCATAATAACATGCTATAAAGAGCAAATTTTATCTTCATAAAATTGTTTTGATTTTGAAGTAGCTTTTGTTCGTAAAGATTAAAATGCTTTGCCTTACAATAACCCTCATTATTCACTTTTTAATTTTCAATATTTTTTGTCAAAAATACCTTATTGTGGCTTATGTATAAAAAAAATAGGCATGTATTATCGCCGATTTTTTTATTTTAAATGGAGTAAATATCTGCCTATACTGTTTCTCATGAACCTAGCTATAATACACAAAAGAATTTTTCAAATCAGACTGGTAGTCCCAAAGATTTGCATGTTTAAACAACCAAAAAACAAAAAAAAACTGTTCCGCTTTATAATATCAGTATAGATGTAACATATATTATATTATAACATGTTATTTTACCTAAAAACACGTTATCGAGGGAAGGGATAAAGGGTAAAGAATATTAAATCTACCACTGTTACCACTGCCATTTGCATCTGGTTCACATCATTCAATTTCACATTAATCAACCCACTCCCGAATTTATAGTCACCCGTGTGCGGTGAGCGCCAACTCCAACCAACACGTTCCCCTCAAATAGGGATGAGTAGTTGACTGGACCGTAATCCACAGCAAAATATCTTGTAAACTCATGAAACAAGGTTAACCCCCTGGAAGTGCATAAGCACAAACATTGACCAAAGTCGCGCATGTCAATGAGTGTAAGTAATATCTACACTGGCCATTAAAACCCTCCATGAACGCCACCTACTATCAAATATTATTACGTAAAATATTCATCAAAAATAAATATGCATTTTTAAAAACTGACATATGACATTATATGGAAATGTTGCCAAAGTGAAAGAAAAATTCTGCCACATTTTTTAAATTAAAACTAAAACACGTCAATAGGAATGAAGGCATCTACGACTTTTTCTGCCACTAGGGCGGCACCACTTTACAGTGAGGTAAAATATTTGACAGATATCATAGCGGGGATGATAATTTCTTAAGAAAATGTAATATTTATGGTTTCTTTCTGCATTATTAGTTATAATTTAAATTAATTACATTAGAAATGAAATAAATAAATAAACTAAACTATAAAATAGTTTGGTTTATTTATTTCTATATTATAACTAAAAGCCGATTTTTTAAAAAGAGTTATAAATTGCAAACAATTGAAAAATCAAACCTCTGACGCATTGTGTTGTGTAATAATATAATATTCTAGATAATGATAAACTATTATTTAAAACTAATTTCTCAATTAACTAACACTATGTTACAAAAAACTTTACCTCAGTCACAACTAGCAACATCTGGTGAAAGGAAGATTATTAACCCTCATTTAATAGAGTGCGTAACGCAATTTGACAACTTATTACTATGAAAGCTGCCAACATTGGAAAAATGCAACGCATTGTTTTTATTTATCGACGGCTCCGTGACGCAGTGGCTTAGCAATGAGTTGTTGCGCTGGGGGCCGCGGGTTCGAATCCCGCACGGAACAAGTATTTGTATGCCCTACAAATCATTGTTCCGGGTCTGGATGTTTGTCTTCGTGCAATTTATGTTTATAAGCTGCCTCCACGATACAGGAGAAAATATTAGTGTGGTGGTAACATTTTTTAAAAAAAAATTAAAAAATATGGATAGTGAATTTTAAGGAAACTCGTTATATGGTCTGATAAAAAATGCATGTTTGGTTTTCGTTTTATATTTCTTTCTGATCCGATCATTGCGGCTTGTGAGACAGAAAACATCAGACACAATCGAAATGAAAACAGTTGGAAGCCCACTAAAATACAAAAATTTATTCTTTTCATTTTTTATGGGATACGGTGATATACGAACACACGGTCCGCCTGGTGGTAAGTGGATGCTGTGACCCATATACATCTACAACTATCCTCACTAAAGAGATGCATTGTAATCCGTGAGGACTGTGTAAAACTTATCAAAATTAAAATTTTCTTGTGTTTTTCGTATTGTAGCTTATATTATGCATGTAGTGAGTTGCGGTACACCATTACTTGACGATTATTAAAAAAAAATTAAAAACTATAGATACTGAATAATAGAATAATAGATACTGAATACGGTCAATCGTTCGTCGAACAGTCGTGAGTCAGGCATCGGGCGGGTGTATATCGAACTTGCATTAGTCATATAATTATAACGTCTCTATACAGTTACAAAGAAAAATATGATGCAATCACATTTATATGGTTCATAAAAGTAGCTCACTTGGCTAGATAGGCAAATATCCTATTCAAAAATATTTTGAATTTAGCGGGCTATACTTCGATAATAGAATTCATACAATTTTATTTTCACATTTGTGTGAGTCATACGTTACGTTGTAACTATTAGTCCAATATAGTTTCAACTTCCCTACTTTTCGGGAAAATTTAATGTATTGGCTACATTATTTCTTCACTTGTGTGTGTTTCGTCTAGCGTAAACACAAGTTGATAACGCACATATAGATTTTGTTCTTACCCACTTTTGCACGTCCGCTTTGTAGGGAACTATCGTTCTAGGTGTTATTATTCTAAGGTAGGAAACTGATACTCATCATAACTTGAAACATGTTGTAACTTTGTTTTTATAATATTTAAAGTCACTAATATGGCACTGACTGCCATGGTAAAAAGTTAAAAGTGGTAAAATTTTAGTGTTGCTTCGTCTGCTGAGTAGACAGTTAAATTACGTGCCATAAATTTCGTTCAAATATTTTTACAAAACCAACATTAGACGCTGCTAAATACATTACTGTCCAATTTGAGTAATCGCGCCGCAGACCTCACAATGACATTATATTTGGGGCAAGTAATTTTTTCAATAGCGCATTTAGTAGCGCTTGTGTTTTAAATTAAACGTTTTTAATAAAAGCAGTATTTTTTTAATATATTGCCTTTTAACAGGCCAATACCGTTAGGCGAAGTGTAAGGCAGCCACTTAATAGATGAAAAAACGACTTTGTGATTTGTACGTATGATACGTACGATTTGTGACGACATGCAGGTAGCCGAGGAACGAATGTGGCTCAGAAGCGTGTGTTTTGCAATCCCAGAAGAAGGCCAATGATCAGTAGTGGATAGGTGAAGGGCTGTAACGATTGTGTTGATAATTGTGCAGATAATACAGTTAAATCTTTTATGTAATGTTTTTCAGACCGAATTTTGGCAATGGCAACCAGTCCCAACGGAGACTAGGCATCTGCGCAGGACAGGATTATGGTGCCCGAGTGTATGCGCAAGTACAGAAGCACTCTTTATTCCTATTTTCTGACTCCTGGGCTACTACTCTGAATTTATTTACAAATTTACTCAAAAACTGGTTTCATGGAATGGATTCAAACTCGGGACCTCAGGGGCACTTCATTAGATATACAGGCGAGCTGTGTGGTCTACCGCGCAGGTGCATCTGCAAACAATAAGAATAATTAAACATTTTTACTGATAATGGGGAAATCCTCATGGATACGCTTGCAGGGGCAACAAAAAGGTTATGTCAGACTCTTACCGGTGTCGGTGGTTACCATCGGCGTATATAAAAGGTCCCGGGATCTGCTCAGCATCGCCGACATGACTGCTGGCAGGGAGAGGTTTTGGCTGATCTGGCTTACCAGGACGGTCCGCTCCTATTCCCACACTGGACACGTTGCCAGCGTATGAGATGCAGAGTCCTGGTTCTGCCCATTGCAATGGAAGCAGTTCATCGTCGCTTCGCATCCGATCTTACACAAATAATCACCGAAGCACCCGCGCCCGGTCATTATCTGCCGACCACATTACGGTCTGTGTCTATGGATCATCTCTGGTGTTTCCCCAGACCCCAGAATAGGAGTTAATATCTCCCAGTATGATCAGTAGACGAGTTTGGCACCTGCGAACTCAGTTTGTCACCTCATCTAGCTACACCTCGTAGTCGGCAAGGGACCTATTGGGAGCTATGTAGCAGTCGATTATTGCCAGGAGGCCCCATTGATAGTTATGCCCCTTTCTCAAAAGAGCGTAGGATGGAGAACCCTCTCCAGTAAATAGCTATGAAGCTTAATTCGTCACCAAACCAACGAAAGTGGTCGGGGACGACATAAGACTCCGAACCTACTGCAATGGCATCCGTCACTCCACAATAGTAAATTGAGGGACACCTAGTTCATTTATACAACTTTTAGTGCACAACATTTAAGACATAATAATATACCATTAGACATGATGTTAGGGTTTTAATTGACGTGTGGTTGTGTAGTCATATACATCAGTTTTGTTTGATGCAGGACTGTAGTATCCGCTTATTATCAGGTGGATCGTAAATTCTGTTCTGTTGTTAGAAGTTACTGCTGCCAATCTCTTGAGTCATTTTCCCTATGTCGCCTCTTACCACACCCACGGGGCGATAAGGGGTAGTGGATATTCTTACACCATCACTACGTTAATATAATTATGAATAAATATAAAATAAATCAAGTTCTTTCCGTAACTGAATAAGTTTACTATTTTTTACTTTCGTAAAACTAATATTTTTATGCATCTTTCAATGTTGTGCCTCTTCAACAGAGCTTATGTTTGAATCTTATATTTATAAAGGTCAATTGCTCTTTATATTTTTATATAAAGTTCAAGTATTTTATTTAAAATAACATATTCTACTTTTCAGCGTATTTTATTCCAACACATTTTATTTATTTATTATTTGCACGTTATTGCTTCAAAAGCTGTAGATTCTTTTTGTTATTATATTTGTTCTACGAGGGGAGGTATGATATAAGTAACTTGGCGAAAAGAAGTCAAAGAACTGCAAAATTATGCTCGAAATTAGTTTTCTTTCTCAACACATATACACATTTTTGATGACTTAAAATAGACAGAAATTGCTCCTTTGACTTCATCGCCACTGACGATTTTCCCCCTGAACTCTTTTTAAATTTTTAGCAATAAGTAATAATCGCCAGAGGCTATATCTTGGCAAGCAACGTGCGAATTGTACACGAGCGCTATAGCGCAAAAGCAGGAAAGTTTGTAATTGGGCCTATGCCAATTTTTCCTCGTCTTTTCTCCCGACAGACCTTTCCATCTTCTAGCTGTATTTATCAGTTACGGAAACAACTTTTCATTTTTATTCAATTAAAAGGATTCCTTCAGAATCCCAGAGAATTAAAGCAATAAGTTTTTCGGTCGATTAGCACCTTGACCATTTAAGGGTGTAGTGAGCCCTTTTTGTGCCGCTGCATCGAATCTTGCTTAAACTCAGGTCATTAGTTAGAATTCAATTCTCACCTTAAATCACAATCCGAATTATTTCTTGTTCGTGCTTCAAAGGCTTAAACTTGCGATAATGCGTTAATCGTCGCTCCTTTTGTTGTAGTGTAAGCATTATGGAAACCCATCTTGTGTACACTTTTGACATGCTAAGACAAGAGAAATAAGTGAGTGCGAAATATTCAAATTATTTGTTTGCGATACTGTCACAATATATTATTAATTATATTTTAAAGTTGTTGCTTTAACAGGCCAAACCGCCTCGGGATCGTATTCAAGCGAGTTTTCACTTCACATAAATAGCCACTTGTGAATCATGGTTCTTCCGTGAAAAGATTTGTTAATGAAAGAGCACATATTTTTAAATATGGTTTAAGGCTATTTCTGGAAAGTAAGAAACTTAATGACGTTTTAATCTCGATTTTTGCTTTAAGCTTTCTTTTGCGTTTATAGGTTTCATCAAAATCTTAATTAGTAATTAGCGAGTCTATACTTAAATAACCTCACCCAATTCTAACTCCTTCATATCGCAAACATTTCTTTCACTTAATGAATATTATAGCTAAAAATAAACGTACTATGCGTGTGATTCTAATAATTCATAAGCGGCTTATTTGATATGCCTGACTATGAAAAAGTATCTGTTATTAAAATAAGGACTTCAATAGATACCGCAACATGAAACAGAAACGTTTCCAGGAAGATATGGTAATTAAGTTTGTACTGCTCATGTAATGCGAGTATTAGTGTGAATCTGTGTATGTTCCGTTAAATAACTAAATAAATTCTATTTCTTATAGAATTAGGATGAAAAAGGAGCACACATTCAATGTGATGGTAAGTGGATCCTGTGGTTTATTGAAATCTACATTTTGTTCTCAGTTAAGAATCAAAATACAAATGCGTTGTCAACCCTAAGGACTAAGATGGAATGCCTCGTTTCCAGTAAAATAGGTCTACGGTTCTATACAATAACCATACAAAGCACAGCAGCATTAAGCTGCTATTTCACGCTGATATTATGTTAGAACTTGTTCCTACCCCCTTTGTGCCAACCTATTCAAGCCACAACCATAATATAACCAAAACCGTTTTATGGACGCTGAGAAATTAGTGGTTGCGTTTCAAAATGTCGTCGAAGAGACCCCTAAGGACGTGTGGGCAAAGTGTTTTTCTCAGTGGTTCCATCGGATGCAGCGATGTATTGATTGTAAATGGACACTATTTTGAAAAAATAATATAATGAACTAACAACTTGCTAGTTTGTTCAGTTTTTGATTTTCTAAGAACTTTCAGTGTCACCCTCGTATGTAAGAACGTAAAATGTACTTGTTAGTCGTAATTAACATGTTAAATTGTAACTTTTATTGTTGGCCTAGGTTAATGTTATGGTCTTGACAAAGTTTTGATTTCTAGTTTAAAATTTGTCAGTATATATATATTTAATCCTTTTTATTATACCACAAATATTTAAGCATAAAAGACAGGAAGGATGATAATAAACAAACAATTTAAATACGCAAATTAGTAAAGGTACATAAATAAATCACGGACAAATAAGTCGTTACGTTCATTATGTAAATACAAGGGCAGAGAGTGTAATATGAAAAAACGTATAAAATCCAAATGAGTAGTACAAGTTATTTACAACGTTAAAACCTACCTATCAATCATTGTTCAACGGTGGATTTAAAAAAATGAAATGATGTCGATGATATGATGAAAATCCGGCAAATTAAATTATATATGTTGTTATTGAAAACCTCGTTAGTGGAGCAGATACCGAATGTTTCATCCATTGAATAAAGTGACAGTACTATCTAAAGGATAAACCATTCGAGGTTTTGTTTCAGAAGTGATTGAATTAAAAATCGTTGTATTAGAATTTGGTGCTTTCGTGGACGCGAATAACGTGTCTGGAAAACGTATATCGGTTTAACAAATTATAGTTTGATTGAACATCAGTTGAAAGATATGCATACTATATTTACCAGTATTTTTTAATTATTCCTCCTACGCATATCTATACAAATAAATAAATTAAAATGTCTGTTTGTAATGTCAAAATAACAGCTTAAAAAGTAATATATTAAAGTATATACGGTACTTATTACAAAAACACCATTTTTAAAATGTTTGTCTGTCTGTCTGTTGTTTTTGCGGCTAATCTGGAAACGGCTGGACCGATTTTGATGGGACTTTCACTGGAAAACAGTTGATGGTATAAGCAGTAACTTATGCTAGTTTTATTTAGGAAAAAGGATTAGAGTTCCGCGCTAAAAAAAATTAAAAACCTAAACTACACGCGTTTATACAAAATAAACATATAAAAATAATTAAAGTGTTTGACTGTAATATAGAAATATTTACCTTAAATTGAACTCAGCTGTGGATTATTCACATACCATTAAGACTGTCTATCTTTCTGTTGGACTGTCAGACTGTCTGTCTGTCTGTCTGCCCAGGCTATCTTCAGAATGGCGAAACCGATTATAATTAAACTTGCCGAATAGATAAAGAGCAATGCTAAAAGTTATCTAGGCTAATGTGTATGGATCATATGTAGATAATAATAGTGCAATAAATTTTATATGACTTAATTGACCACCTACACACTTCATCAAGTTGTCACCGCATCTAGTGGGGGGAGCCCCACATTGACAAAGTTAGTATAAAACTAATTAATTTCTAACAGACTTATTCCACGGAGTTGACAAAACAGTAGGAACTTTTTTTTTAAATTGGGGGCAGGTCCATGCGCTACAGTAGCTGTTATTCATCAGGTGGGCCCTCGTGTCGTTTCTACTAAGCTAATAATGTAAACAATATTAATTTGCTAACATTATCTCACATAAAATACTCGTGATTAACTTTGTCTCCTTTTTTTTAGAAAACAAATAGGATTATTCATACCCTGAACATTTATTTGTAGGCAAATACTTATTTCGTGTGGGATTTTCACCCACGGCCTTTAGCACCGCAAGTCAATGGTGAGCCACTGCGCCACGAAGCTGTCAATAACAGCTTTTTTATAGAAAAAGTGTGATAAACGAGCACACAGTACACCTGATGGTAAGTGGATGCTGTGGCCCATAGAAATCTATATCTATCCTCTATTAAGAATCAAAATGCAGATGCGTTGTCACCCCTGAGGACTGAGATGAAATACCTCGTTTCCAGTTAAAAAGTTCTCCGGTTCTCAACACTCACCATAAGAAACAGCAACATTAAGATGCTATTTTACGCTGGTATTTTGTAAGAGCGTGGTCCTACACCGGTCGAGCCGACCTATTCGTGCTTCAACTACCATATAGCATGGCTCTACCACGTAAAAAAACACTTAATTATGTTTATTTATTTTTTAAATTTGTTATTGTAATATTTGTTGTTTTTTACTGTCGTTTAGTTCTTTTAGGAACCAACTTCAGCACCATATAAATATGCCAGTTTTTCCTGATGGCTTAGTTAATAATTCACACTGTTGATTCCGTACAATGCTTAAGAATTGCGCGTCCTACAATGCTTAAGAATTACGCGTCCTACGCGAAAAGCAGGCATTACGAGGGTAACCGAGCTACAACTGAAATCATTTCATAGGATATAACGTTACAAATTAACTTACGAATGGAAATTGGTAACCCGTGTGACGTCAATGCCGTTTGTAATTTAAATATAATGTGTAATTTTTCTACGTGGTAGAGCCATGCTGCAGCTATATTATGGTTGTAGCACGAATGGGTCGGCTCGAACGGGGAAGGACCACGCTCTCACAGAAAACCAGCGTAAAATAGCAGCTTAACGCTGCTGCGTTTCGTATGGTGAGTGTAGAGAACCGGAGACCCTTTTTACTGGCAAAAAGGCATTCCATCTTAGTCCTCACGGGTGACAACGCATCTATCTGCATCTTGAGTATTTATTGAGGATAGATCTATGGGTCACAATAACCACTTACCATCAGGTGGACTGTGTGCTCGTTTGTCACCCGATCCTATAAAAAAAAAGACACGATATTATTTACAAAATATTTCAATTCAAAACGATTATTTGGTAAAAAATTTATATTTTGCTTATACATTATTTTCTATTAAAAACTTGCTGGATAATGTACACAAGAATATGAAAAAATGTTATCACGTGTGCGTGATAAAACGAGACATATATTAAATTCTTTCTAGATCTAACGACTTTTAAAGATGGATTTATTATAATGTAAAATTAATAAACTTTTAATTGAATGAATAGCTGGTTACTAAAACTCAAAGAAAACTTAAGATTGTTGACATAATAGAGCTAAGGTTGGTACTAAGATACGACCTATCGTAGAGTACATGTAATGACCCAACGCGCCCCGATTACAAATGCTATTATGTTAAAATCATTACCTATTGAAGGCGCACGAAAGTGCACGAGTCATGAGCCTTTTTTTTAAATAAATATTTTTTAAGCTTCAACGAGTCTGATAACAACCAGCAATAGAGATCATACTCGAGATGAATAGAAACCTATTAAGAAATATTTATTTAATATAACTAAAAAAATTAATAGAAATAAATACGCTTTTTTGTTTTATATTCCTTTTTATTGATTTAGTGACCAAATTGAGACATAATAACAATTTTATATAGAAAAACACGTCACAGTGGCATGTCGAGAGTAAAGCAATCCCACTCGCTCGCGCGTTGTAAGACGTGCAATTCATTATTTTGAGTGGTCTGAGGAATATCAAAGTAAAATTTCGTTTAAATAGGTATATTAACTATTAATCTTAGGGATGGATTTTTTAATTAAATGTATGTACTTAAGACCACTCCTGAATAGTAACCTATTTATTAAAATACACAAAGCTGTGGTAGCTCAGGGGCTAAGTGCTAGCTATAAATTTCATAGGACACGAGCAACCCAGGTTCGATCACCGCCGACACCAAAGAAATTGTTAATTCCAATTTTAAGTGCTGATTTACGACGTGCTCGGCAGTAAGAGAAAACATCGTGAGGAAACCTGCATGTCGAAGAAAAAAGAAAAAAAATATTTCGATGACATGTGAAGTTCGCCAACACGCATTGGGGCAGCGTGGCGGACATTTCCTTGCCCTAAAACTCTCTCAGAAATGAGAAGAGCCTGTATTCAGCAGTGGGACGTATATAGAATGTAAGTAACTTTTTTATTAAAATAAGAACCATTAAAAACGGTTCAGATTTCTAGGACATACATAAATACGGTATAACACATTAAAAGTCGTACGTGTCGAATATAGTACTTTTCCTATTTGAACTCGGTTACAACAATAACACGACCGGCGAAGAAAAGCAATCCTATACGTCGGGTACCTACTACGATTGCTGATTCAACTAGCGTGGCAATTATTTCAAATAGTTTGAAAAATCCAAAAGTGCACGCCTCATGAGCGTTACATTTAATTTTGATAAAAAAAATATATTTCTGACTAAAAATATATTATTAACGTGTTTTAAATTTAGCGTTCTATTATTTTACAGGTAGTCAGGTAGTGACACCTACAGGGAAAAATTAATATTAATATGATTTACCAAAATAAATCCATAACACAAAGTATAAAAAATGGATATAGGCTGTATAGTGCATTTGTCTTTTGCCTATCAAGGGCTACCAAAAATATGAAAGAGCTTTTAAATTTTTAATAGCAATAAAGCTTATAAAAGTTGAAAATCATTTTATTAACAAACTGCGCGTACTAGACTATTAATATGGAATTAGGAACCAATTGATGTAATTCTGAAGCTAATAAAAAACCCGGTCTCGATACGTCAATTTTTTCGGGAGTTATCGTGACCACTTACTAAATCAACATCCGTACGTCCACCTAAATTTTTTTAAATCGTTTTTTCCAAATAGCAAATAACATATATGAAATATTAATGTATAAATATATAAAATGATTTAAAAAAATATAAGATGGATTAATTAGAGTGTTTTCTTGATATACGGCTATTCATATTATCGTATCACTGTAATATGGTTATAATAGAGGTATTGTTAGTAGAGTATGTTTACCTGAGACAAATATTCCGACTAGGTAAGTCCAACTTCGGCCGAGAGTTCAATCGACGGATTCAAAACGGCTGGGCAGCGTTCGGGAAATTGCGACATATGTTCTTGTCAGGTATACCTCAAAACCTGAAAACGAGATTGTACAACCAGTGCGTATTGCCAGTGATCACTTGTGGTTCTGAAACGTAGTCCTTCAATGCTGGACGTATAAGGACGCTCAAGGTCGCTCAGCGAGCTATGGAGAGGGCTATGCGCGGTGTTTCTCTGCATGGTAAACTCAGAAATGAGGATATCTGCAGTAGCACCAGAGTAACCGACATAACCCAACGGATTAGTAAGCTGTAGTGGTAACGGGCCGGCCCTATAGCTTGAAGAACTGACAACCAATGAAGAAAAAAGGTTCTTGGCAGCCTCGTACCGGTAGGAGGAGTGTAGGGCGAGCCCCCACTAGATGGGGTGACGACCTGGTAAGACATGCAGGAAGTCGATGGATGTAATTGTATTACAATTTCAGCCATACTAAAATATTTAAAAAAATATTAAAATTACTGTCTGACATATTATGGTACGCAATTTTAAAAATTATCTGGCAATAATATATTAATGCTTTGAAAAGCTTAATATATATAATGAAAATATCCTTCTTAAAACTATTTGAATAATTTTTATTTTAGTTCTACAGGTATGATGGGCACTAATGTACTCCACCACCGCCAGCCACCTCCACCGCCAGCCAGCTAGCCTGTATGCTGGCCGGGAGAGTAAGAGAGAATTCATATCTACTGTAAAAACTAGCTTACCTAAAATTCTCATTTTCCCGATGTTGCTAAATCCCATACTAAGACTTGTTATGTAGATTTGAAAAGTATAAAAACAATAAAGAATTTTTATTAAAAAATGCACCTGTTTCAATCATCAAACGTTGGTTGAACTGGTAATAAGTTTCTCTTTTACGTTCAGCGGCCGGCAATGTAATCTCGATTAACGTCCGATAAAGAGACGACGGGTCGTGTTTCCGCATTTTACTGTTCGCAGGATTTGTTGAAGGAAATTACTTCGGTTTTTTTTTCTACAGTAACACTATGTCTAGTGAGAGTAAAATGTAAATAGATTTTAGATCAGCAATTTTATTTAATAAGGTTTAATAATATCTTCATACGAGTTTGTTCGACTTTTTCGTTGTTATTGTATATAAGATGATATAAATTTAAATATTTGATTTAAGTAGTAGCAGACAAATAAATTGAAATATTTAGTCATCAGAATACATAATTCATCCTTATTGATAATTATTAAAGGATATTTGAGAATATCCACTACCCCATATCTTCCCTTGGGTGTCGTAAGAGGCGACAGTGGGAAACAGGCAGGAGATGGGCAGCAGCTTCTTACTGAAAACAGAAATATCACAAAAAAAACATGCGGTTGCCAACCCCCTCGACAAGCGTGGCAACTATGGCTACCCCCAAATGAGTAAAGTTACGAAAAGACGGCCCCCAGTCCCCGGCGGTCCCGTTATTCGTGGCTATGGTGACGATCATGGAAACGGCGGGGCATGGGGTGCTAAAAATCTCCGGTGAAGGTTCGGTTAAAACCTACGATGACTCGACCTGGCAATTTATAACGCAAGCACCCTGAGGACTGACGAGAAGATCCTGGAACTGATATAAGAGATAGGTAAGCCGCACTGGAATATTATAGGATTATCCGAAGTCTGAAGAGAGGGGGAGGACACGGTAATCTTCGAATTCGGCAACTTGTTCTATCACCGGGAGGGCGACCATCTCTCCCAAGGAGGTGTCGGATTTATCGTCCAGAAAACTCTCGTTAACAACGTTGTTAAGATTGAGAGTGTGTCGACGAGGGTTGCGTACCTTATACTCAGAACCACCAAACGGTATTCACTGAAGGTCATACAGGTTTACGCACCAACCTCAGCACAACCCGATGATGAGGTGGAAGAAATGTATGAGAATACATCTAAAGCCATGCATTCCTCTAAAACACACTATACGGTTTTAACTTCAACGCAAAACTAGGCACAAGACAGAACGGTGAACTGAAAGTAGGGTAGCTGACTTCATGGAGAAAGTGGGACTCTTTATGATGACCTCTTTCTTCCAGAAGCGGTGCCACAGAAAGTGAACCTGGTCAAGCCCCGACGGTTCCACAAAAAATGAGATTGACTTCATTATGACGAACAGACGACAACTGTTCAGTGATGTCTCTGTGATCGCAAGCGTGGGAACTGGTAGCAATCATCGAATGGTTAGGGGTACACTGAACCTAAACGTTTAGATGGAGAGGTCTTTTCTAATGAAGTCAACGTTTGTTCCCCATGTGCTCTAGTCCAAAGTCCCGAAACCTTTCAGTTCGAGTTACAAAACCGTTGTCAGTGCTTAGAAGATTGCAATGAAGTGGACGTAATGAATGATAAGCTCGTGGAAACTGTCCATGCGTCGAAGCTATGTTTTGCAATTCCCGCCGCAGCAGAACACAAAAAGTCTTCGATCAAACTCTTAATCCTCTGTCTGTTAGACGGTAAATGAAGCTGCGATTTTCAACAGATTTGACACCATACAGGCAACTGAACTGACAGACCTCCAAATGCATGCGGCGAGACTTACGCAACTTCATTACAACTTGTATTGAAGAAGCGAAACCAAGGCTCCAAAGTTTTAGTCAGAGATCTGTCTGCTAGAAAGAGCCAACTGTCAAGCTGAAGATCGAGTGTGGCAGCATCGTTTCCGGTGCACCTGAGATTTTGAGTGAGATAAAGAGATTCTATGAGCGATCCAAGTGCGAGTCTGATCTAACACTATTCCGAAGATATCCCGGACGTAAGTCTGAGAGAGATTAGAATGGCTCTCTAGCACCTTAAAAATGGCAAGACCCCAGGGGGGATGGAAATAGAACGCATCTTGTGAATGCGGGTGTAAAACCGGTAATTGAGTTCCTTTAGTAGCTCTTTAATTCTGTCCTCCATGATAGATCTGTTTCGGAGGCGTGGAGCAGTAATACTCCCTTGAAGAACTATAGACCGATTTCCTTTCTGAACCGCGTCTACGTGCTATTTTCCAGAGTCATTACGAATCGTCCCGCACGCAGACTCGACGACTGCCAGCCTCTCGAACAAGCCGGTTTTCGAAAAGGTTTTATTACCATAAACCACATACACACCCATTGGCAAAATGAACAGACGACAAATAATTTAAAATTAAAAATTTTGTACAGCCGACTTCAATATAAGTTATTTAAGAATAACTTAAAAACTATTGGTCTCACCTTGATCAAATTCATATGGGACCACACGAGAAGTACCAGCTTTCAAATAAAAAAAGAATCATCGAAATCGGTTCACCCAGAAAAAAGTTCTGAGGTAACACACATAAAAAAAAAACGAAAAAAAAAACATACAGTCGAATTGAGTACCGGCTCCTTTTTGGAAATCGGCAGAAAAGTACACTCTGCCACTTTGCCTTGCGTATGTGGACTATGAGAAAGCCTTCGATTCCGTCGAAATTTGGGATACGGTATTAACATTAATGGCGAGTACATCACTCACTTTCGATTTGCCGACAATAGAGTCCTAATGGGAGAATCACTGGATAAACACTATGCTCAATGATCCCAATAGTGTCTCCCAACGGATAGGTCTTAAGATGAACATGGACAAAACAAAGATCATGTTTAATGTCCATATCACACCTATGCCGGTAGTTGTTGGGAACACTAAGCTCGATGTTGTTGACGAGTATGTTTACCTGGGACAAATAGTCCGACTAGGTAAGTCCAACTTCGACCGAGAGGTCAATCGACGGATTCAACTCGGTTGGGCAGCGTTGCGGAAATTACGGCACATCTTCTCGTCAGGTATACCTCAAAACTTTAAAACGGGACTGTACAACCAGTGCGTGTTGCCAGTGATGACCTATGGAAATGAGACTTGGTCCTTCTCTGCTAGCCAGATGAGGACGCTCAAGGTCGCTCAGCGAGCTATGGAGAGGGCTATGTTCGGAGTTTCTCTGCGTGATAAACTTAGAAATGAGGATATCTGCAGGAGAACCAGAGTTACCGACATAGCTCAATGGATTAGTAAGCTGAAGTGGCATTAGGCCGGCCATATAGCTCGGAGAACCGACAACCGATGGGGAAGAAAGGTTCTCGAGTGGCAGCCTGGTACCAGCAGGCAACGTGCAGGGCATCCATCTACTAGATGGAGTAACGAACTGGTAAGACATGCAGGAAATTGTGCGTAGATAACCGAGGACCCTTTTTTACTGGCAGCGAGGTATTCCATCTTAGTTCTCAGGGGTGACAACGTATTTTGATTCTTAATCGAGAATAAATGTAGATTTCTATGTGTCACAGCTTTCACTTTTAACTGGACTGTGTGCTTTTTTGTTACTCTTATTCTTTAAAAATAAAACCTCTTTTTATACGCAAGAGCCTGTTGTGTTTTAGTTTGAAGAGCATAGAGAATCAATATAATCGATATGATGTTACGTAGATGGATACGTATCTGTAGTCACATTTTTGTTGCAGTGGAACAAGCTTCAATAAACAAAAACAGCACAATGCATCAATTTACTTCAAGGAAATGAAGTCTAATAAAAACGATTCAAATTTCAATATCCACTGAAAAGCAATTGAACCTATATTTCATAAGAATCAATAGTGGTAATATCCAAATTAACGCTTCGTCAGTCAAAGCTCCGAGTGCATAAAAGGAACACGTTTTTTGTTTCTATAAACGTAAACGTTGTGATAGTATGCAGTGCTGTGCAATATTTGGGTAGAATATTTAGAGTTTATGCATGACCTGTGTGTTTAAAATCTTTGATAATTTAGGTAGGAATAATTTTTGAAGAAAATTATAATTTTATATTTAATAAGAAAATTTTATTCGATAATACAACATAAGATATTAGTACTCAATAGTTGAACGCCTTATTTTTTACAGTATTCGAGCAACCCCAGTTAGATCCCAGCTCTGATATTTAAAATCGTTAAGCGCAACTAATATTTACCACATTATACAGTGTTCTGCTGCAGTAAAACTCAACTTATCATGCACCTAACTGAAAAACAACAAAGTTTTTTTTTTTTGCGAAAAACGCAATCTGCATTTCGATCATTAATCGAGAATAGACGTAGGTATATACCCCAGAACAGCAAAGTATTATGAGGAACTATTGATAGCTTTTTTATAATTACGTGGACTATGTCATAGATAAGAGTTGTCGTGAAGCGACAATAAAGAACAAAAAGAATCTAACCTAAGAACAACAAAACAACAAAAATACAACAAAAACAAATAATATATTTAAGATTCAAAAATATTTACAATTTTATATTACAAAAATGGAGTATGAATATGAGGATGGATGATGCGATTTACAGATTATTTAAAAAAAGGTAATAAAACAAAAAAAAAAAGATTAGTGCCGAAGCTGAGTCTGAAGATCCAAGGTGTGCTCTCAGGGCCTGGAACGAGCACGCACGGCGTAGGTGAGAAGGCGTGGGCGTCTCTAGGCGACGACCTCCGGTGAATGTGGTAATTGCAGGATCCGGCGATTTCAGGCCAGACAGGGGCTTGCAGGATCCTCAGCAGCTTCAGACAACACAGAAGCCTGCAGGAACCGGTGACTGCAGGCGGTACAGAGGTTTGCAGGTTCCGGTGACTCCAGGTAGAGCAGAGACTTGTAGGATCACGGCGACTTCAGGCAGAGCAACGGTTTGTAGAGTCCAACGACTTCAGGTAGAGCAGAGGTTCGTAGAGTCCAGTGGCTTCTGGCAGGACAGAGGCTTGCAGGATCCCGGGGCAGTGCGGCCCCGGGATAAGGCCTTTAGAAGATGCTTCCAATTCGAGAACTGAAGCAAGACTGCCTTTCTTCACCGATTGTTCGGCTTTTATACCTTTCTAGAGAGAACGGAAAAATTATTTAAATTAAACGCAAATTTTTTGTAAATGGTCAAGAGAAAAGAGTATTTATGTGGAATTATCGAAATAGAAACAACAGACCGGTAGCAAATTTGAATATAATTGCTATGGAGACCAAATAAACAACAATGTCAAAACATGTCAAATTTTGGTTTTAGGCTTGTAATAAGAAAACGGCAAGATTTAAGTGGAAAATGAGATATTATTAATATAGGAAAAAAGGTAGCGCAACTGCCCACACAAAGCCCGAGATTGTAGAGTTACGGAAAACTAACTAAAAGATCGAAAAAAGGTAGACTCCATTGACACCAATTTAAAAGTGCTGATAATGTGAAAATACGAAGTAGAAATGATTTGTTATTGTGTTCTTATGGTTTAAAATCGTTACAGGATCCTATGGAAATAAAGGTGATGTAAAATATCCAGTTTTGAAGTGAATGCAGAAAATCGAAACAGAATGGAAAAATGAATTTAAAATAATGTAAAATGATATGTAAGTAGCATAACACTACAGAGTATTCTACCTTATTTGCTTTAAAAATCATACAATTACTTTTACAAAAACACAGTACACATGATATCAAGAATGGTTAAATTTTCTACATAAATTACGCGTTAAAACTGTTGAAGACAAAATATATTAAAGTTTTCGCCTCACAAAATATAAACCTGAAAAGGCTCATAACCACTCATATGTCGAAATGGCCGCTACTGATAATATATACCTTAAACATGTTCGGTAAATGTACAAGCTGTAGATTGTGTTAAAGAATGGATTGAAATAAAACAAATACAATTTGACATTCTATTGCTTCTATCATACTGTGAGTATCGTAAGAGGTAACAGAGAAAAACTGGAAAAGTAGATAGGCAAAGTCATCCACATGAAAACAGCTCAAAATAATCATAATAATAAAAATTGCGGTTACCAACCCGTTTGTCAGTTGTGTCAACTTTGCAAAATACCACTATTTGAGGCCATCTATGGGCGAAGCCTGGCCTAGTGCAGCAGTCGACTTTCAAAAGTCTGTAATCAATATTTGAAAGAATTACCAATCGTACTAGTTTATGCGGCACAGCACTGCAATAGCCATTGTAATCTCACGTTACATAAGTTAATAAAATAGTATAGCAATAATTCTAATTAAAAAATCGATTTTAATGTATTATAATATCACTTAAAACGTTATATATTGCCAAAAACAAAAATTAAATGTGACATTTGGAAAGAAAAAAAAGAAAATAAAAATGCAAATGTGACATTTCATAAAGTTGTATAATGATTGTTATAATCATTGGCATTATAAGTAAGAATAAAGTTAGAAATAGGAATGGTTTAATGCATCTTAATTTATAATGCTGCAGCGTTTTTTATTAATAATAAAAAAAATATTTGCCCAATATGAAGGGACTATTATAAAATTATCAGTTTATAAATGTTTTAATACCAAAAATACCCACATTTGACAATGTCTTGGCGCATTAAGAAAAGCTTGTGGCGCATAAATTGTTTACTGCGCTCGAAAACAAGACATAATATTAAAGTTCAGCTTTTGAGAGGAAAAAAATGGTGGACACACCTTGCGTACAATTTGACGGTTTTGTCGCAATACAATTTAAACATTACTCGTATGACGCTTTTCTTTCGCGAAAATCATTAAAAGGATAAATTTAATAATTTAACGACGTGCAAGGTCTAATAAAATGGAGAAATGTTTTTACTATTTGTGATTACAATTTTCTGTATTTAATAATGAAAGGGCGGTTGTACGTACGAGGGAAGTTATTAATTTTACCTTTTTGAGATCAAACGTTATTAAACTTAATTTATATTATGTCCTTCATATTTTTTCTTTCCTATTCATGTTTTATAAAGTAAAATTTTAACCTTTTTATACGTACTGCTGGGCAGAGGCCTTCTCTCATTACTAGAAGGGTTATTGGAAAAATAGCGCTGTGCATGTTGGTAGACTTCATGCCTTCAAAATATTTTATTGTTCAGACAGACAGGGTGACAGAGACGACCGAGACGAGAGAGAGAGACCTCAAGATGGTTTTTATTTATCGATGGCCATATGATAAAACATCACCAAAAATTACAATTCACAGCTTTATTGGTGCCAGCGGGCATAGAAACCGGGTGTCCTATCCACTAAACTATTAAATCTCTATGAACTATGAATTTGTTGCGTGGTGTTTCAAATATTTTCAAACTCCAAATAATTGACTAAAATCCTGAAATACCTACTACTAGTACCTACTACATATGCAACGGTTAATAATACGTATCGGTCCAGTTTCATCCAACACATTGAAAATACGAATATGTCAGTAAAAAAAGTAAAATTTTATAAAATTGAAATAAAAATATAATTTCAAAAGTAACAACTTACATACATCCTATTATTAAGTAAAGTTTCCGTTAAATTTTGAAATGATTCTTTGTCTACTAAATTACGTGGCCATTGATTTTCTAAGAACCATCCCATAGCCTAATAATGGTTAACTGGGAGAAAATGCCCTAAAGGGCATTAGTAAGTTATACATATTATGCCTAAGCGTATGTATAACTTTGTGCATGGAAGTATAAATGAATAAATATATAGGTGTGGAATTTGATATCGCTATTTGCGGATGCATCCATCCGTCAATTAACAGAGTAAAGCCTTTACATTCTCACTTACATCCTGATGAGAAATGGGAACCATCGAAGAAAAAATAAGAATAAACAAATGCATTAAAAGTCAGCGTTTAAAATAGCATATAAAAAAATCAATGTAGTCTAACTTTGGTCGCAAGTGAAATATTTTTTTTTATTAAAAATATGTAATTTAAGGCAAGCGCAGCTATCCGCTGAGCTATCATTTAAAAAAAAAAAACAATATTATGTGGTGATGATGAAAATCAACCGACGTGTCGAAGGTACGAAGAACAGTTAGTGCGATCACTAAACCGTCTCCTAGCCAGCCCGTCCTTGGAAGTCCCATCATTTTTGTCATCGTCGTCAATATCCAGTCAATGCCTAAAATATCTTCTATATTAACTAGCAGGTAAATGAAAAGAACATTAAATACTAATATAGTAAACATTTACATTTAAAAAAATACCAATTGGGTTTTTTACTGATTCTTCTTAGGGCAGAGGCTTTTTCCGAACTAGTGGCCAGAGTAAAAAATTGACCAAGTGCGTGGCGGGCCACGCACAATGTAGGGGTAGGGTTCGGTCGTTGCCCGTCAAAATACTTGGGCTTTCTTGATAATAAGCATAATATGTGAGATCGAGGTTTGACCGCTGTAACTACTAAAAATGGGCCCAAATGTACAAGGTACAAAGGTACAAAGATGATCATAGTCAACTATCTATCTATAAATTCCCGGTAGTGCATCCCTAAATATACATATACACCCGTAACGAACCTTCACGTAAACCACCACTCCCTAAATTATCCTGAGGTCGCCCGCGTAAACTAAGAGTGTGACGAATGAAACTGTATAAGGCTATATGATTGTATGAATACATAAAAACAGGCCTACTATAAGTACCAACTAAAAAATAAGTGAAAGTAGTAAGTCAGTAAGAAAGATCCTCCCTGCCTATCGCAAATGAAAAAGTTAAGCTATAGTTGTAATGCATATAAGTTATTTTCTTTACAAAATGTTTATTATTAACAGTTTTTAATAACATTACCAAGTCATATTGCAGCTATTTTTAAGTAATTTTCTACGGAGTTGTAACGAAATCTTTACTAATTCTCGTTAACTTCTTAATTCTACATAGCTGCCATAGTTTTCCATTTAACTTCAATATAAATAGTACTAATATCGTGTATACTTTTCACATTTCCAAAAAAGCGGTTTAGTTGGTAGAGGGGGATAAATGACTCTAATGTAAAATACCATTTTAAAGCTAAATATTTCGCAAACGGACGTCTGAATCGAAAAGATCCCAGACCCCCCAGTGTTTTTAAAGACCTATCCAACGACACTTCACATGATGGAATAGACGGGTAAAAAAATTTTCCTTCGTTTACTTGTATGGAAAGTACAGAAAATAAATGTTTATAATCTTTAATGAATAAAAATTACTCTAATATATTAGGTTAACTACTACGACTGTTTTTGTGGTCTCGTGGACAAGTGGACAATGCCTCATTCGTATACTTGAATGAACCGAGAAGAGCAAATATACATTTCCTTTCGCATAATATCATTCGCCCCACCCACAGGATGAAATCCTTTTCTTCATAATCATCATCATCAGCATGCGTTAGTCTACTACTAAATAAAAGCCTCTCATATTTATATAGATATAAAAACGAGATTTATATATTATACACAAAGGTCACCACCATAGTCTATTAAATAAATGAATTAAAAAATAAATAAACGACAAACTAATAGAGTAGGAACATATTGTGTCCTGAGGCTGGGCACAGGCCTTCTCCAATGTCTGTGAATTTTATAAATATAAAGATAAAGATATTTATTTTGTAAAACATGAGTAAATATATAATAAATTAAGACTCAATCTTTGATAATGAAATGAAAATTACTTTGCTCGGGTACCTAATTAACAAAGCCAAAAATTAAAATCTTACCGTTGAAATAAGACGGTACAGCTCGTGAAACAATAAAGATTTTGAGCAATGAAAGCTAGAATATTATGTTTGCATGTCATGTCTTCTTTTAAACATGATATGCAAACATAATTTTCTGGCTTTCACTGCTTTAAAACTCTTAACTCTACATACAAATACCGCCGAATTGGAATAAATTATGATACTCGTTGGCTTATGTGAAGGTACCCTAAATCTATGTTAATAAATTGATATTTGAAGATAGTTCTAAATATATTTTTTTCGTGTAAGGGTCTAGTATTGAAATTTTAATAAACGACATCACATTGATTGTGAACAATTAGGTGGCCTTATCGCTAAAAAAACTATCTCTTCCAGGCATACCTACGTGAAGGAGATCATTTTAATTTAAACATATGTAGAAGTGTGCATAAACAGTAGATAAAAAGTGTATGTATATGAATTTAATTTTGAAATTGATATATGATATATTATATAATTGTTATATATTAGATAATAAAATAATCATATTATATACAATAACTATAAAATTTATGAAACTTAGTAATGGGTGCATATTATTCAAGAAAGGAAGACGAACATGCACACAGTCTACCTGACATATAGATGTACCACTGATAAAGAATTAAAGGTCGACTTATTGCTTGCCAATAAATACGAAATGCTTCATTATCAGTAAACAGAATCCCACAAAAAGTACAAATGTGAAGAAGGGACCACATTCGGTACAAAAGACGTTCGGAGTTGTCGGATTCGCTGATAACAGAGTTGAAACCTAAACAAGATCGGGATTGTATGTCCTCTTTTTTATCTCTTTTTATTACTAGTGGCTACTGCAGTCTATGGATATCTACAGATACGTTGTCATCTCTCATGACTAAGATGTAATGCTTTACTGGCTTTACTTTATTCCATAAAAAAATGGATTTCTTGTAAAATTTGAAATATATATTTCATCCTTACTCCGCTGTTAATTAACCAAACCATCCCATATTTTATGGAGAGATATGTCATATATAACACAAATCATAAACTGTAAAGTTATGGGTAGGGTACTAAACAGTAAACTGCATACCTTGAAACAAATGACCTTCTCAGTGACCATCAATAAGGTTTCCGCCGGGCTCAGTCCACTAGAGATCTTTTTCAGTACTTTAAGATGTACGCACCTCTGGGGCGAGGCCATCGAGAAGAACGATTATATTTTAACAAGCAGTTTTACTCGACATCTCGAAATCTTTCACGGGGTTTGGCACGCAAGTCTGCTAAGTAAATTTCCTGCTTGCAGCATCCCTGCCAAATTTTGCAAGTGGATATCTGACTTTCTGAGTGAACGGTCAATCAGGGTAGTCACAAATGGCTGCTCTTCTGACCGGATGCATATCAATGCCGGATCTACTCATGGGTCTCTTCTCTCGGCGACTCTTTTTATGTTGCTCATCATTGTCCTACTTCTACCAGGTATTGTTGGGTATACAGACTTATGTCCAGTGCAAAACATGGAGGAGCAGTAATACCTTTATTTATAGAGGTCATGGTGGAGCGGGTAAATGCGACCTTGAGTGTAGTCTCCTTATAGTTAACAACAATCTTGTCACTTTCAATACCGCCAAAATGCAAGCATGTCTGTTCTCAGCAAAGCGGGGTCCGTTTGGTCTGACTCCTAATTTCTTAGGTACATCAGAAGAGGTTAGTGATAATTTTGAGCTTCTCGGCATACATTTGAGTACTAACCTCAACTTTAAGCACTAACATTGAGTCAAAAGCACAAACTACAACCAAAAAACTTGGTATTCTAAACAAAGAAAAGCAAAAATTCATGCCTAGATAGCTTTTTACTTTAAATAAAGCCCAAGTCCGAGCATGCATGAAATATTATAGTCACCTTTAGAATTGCTCAGCAAAACATCAACTTGCCGCACTTGAGTCAATGAAACGCAGAGCCAAGAAACTTATTGGTGACAAAAAGCTGATGGAAACTAAGCTTCACAGATTAGCTCACCGCCTCCAATTTGCTTGTTTGTCAGTCATCTAGAGATTGTACTTCGGAGAGTGTGCCTATGCGTTTTATAAATTCATACCGCCATCTTCATCCTGCTATCGGAGTACCAGATGTACTGCAGGTCAACATACACACTTGTTTTATATTTCGAACATTCGCAATAAATGATATAAGTAATCTTTTTTAATGCGCACAGCCAAGGAGTAGAATGTCCTGACCGAGTTTGTTTCTCCGATTGCGTATAACCTGAACTTCTTCAAGTTGCATGTGAACATGCTTTTCCTGGGCAAACTCACCACCAAATCAAATCTGACCACATCTTTGGCCTCGGGTCATATGGAGATCAAGAGTAAGCCCATTTCTAATTAAAAAAATAGCATTTGTATACATTAAAATCAAACAAATCAAATAAAAGTTTTGGCGGCTGAAATCAATCCGAATAATTCCTCAGAGCACTCCCCGTGGTAGATGTGAAAGAAAATGCAAAGGGATGCAACATCTCTTCGCAGCGCCAGTGAATCAAGCCGATTGATAAGGATTTGGTCGTCGACGATTGAGCCGCTCTGCGCTGGATGCGGTCAAGTGGAAGGAGCTGGCAATGGTGGGCCCCTGCCCAGAGATGGGGAAAGTATTTCAAGTGAGGCCGAACCTGCACCTTATAAAGTTGCAGGCGATGTGCTGGCATGAAACACTGTCCCGCTCTGCTGAGCACGCCAAGCTTCTTAGAGGTCAATTTGGCCTTTCCTTCCAAATGACCATGAAACTGCACATCACTCGATATCTCGACGCCGAGAATTTCGATAGTATCTGAGGCAAAAATGGGAGTGAAACTGAGGAGATACAACAAAGGGTTCATATCACATGTCACATTCTTTCGCCCTTACGGCCATAAGGGTCTGGAAAAAAATCTCTCTTTCTATAAGAAAAATTCCAAAAGTTTGTTTTTTATTACTAAAGTCTATGAACACGTTAAGATATCGTTGCAAGTTTTATGTTTTTATATTTATAATATTATATAATAATAGTAAATTGATGTAGATATAATTATAATAAACTTTTATTAAAGTATTTATAAATAATATAACAATTATGTATTACGTATAACGCTAAATAAAAATAAAAATTGTAATTATTAAATTAAAAGTGATCATTTAATTTTATAATTACAATTTTTTCTGCTTGCTCATAAAATTTTCTCAGACTAGTCTATTTTAAGCATCTACCTTTTGCAAATAAATGAAAGAAAATACGCAATATTCAAAGCTTTAAGCGACTCCCACACACAAGCGGCTTGCTTCGGTGACTGTATTTGCCAGTTGTATTTGCTTGTAGTGTGAGTCTGCAAACCCGTGCGGCCATATCGCGGCCTGCGAGCGGCTGGCCGTGGCCGCATGCCCAGCCCCCCCACCGTATGTATCTTAGCAAGCGTGTCTAACTGTGGCCGCAGCACAGTCAGTTGCAAATTTTTGAAACAGGCTGCCTGTACCGTGTAAAAATGGCGCAAAATATAAGGAAATAATAAAAAACGATCCCGTACTTCACACCTTAATAACAAGAGCATTAGAATTAAAACAAAACATGGAATAATATTACTGAATATATAATACCACCGCGAATGGCGCTTCAGGTCGCCACTCTGGCCGCGGTGGCACATGAGTAAAGAAACCGACCAGAGAGGAAGCTACATACAAACGGCTCGCTGCGAATACACCCATACATAGCGCAGCGATGCGTGCATGAGCTCTCGCCGACAGGTTCACCGATGCTCCGTCGTGGTACAAACCGGTTTGCGACGGCTCATTCAGAGTATCCATGAAAAGGCTTCGTGCGCATTTAAATAAATAGACCTACAATATTTCGAAATGTTATACATCAATTAATTTATTAAGTTTTTTTTGCAATTATTAAATAATTATATTTACTTAAGTATTTTAATTAAAATAATTAAAAATTAAGTTAATATAAATTTGTATAGGTAAATAATAAGTGTTCTGTATAAGCAAACATGCCTAATAATTGCACAGTATGCATGAATAATTCTAGAGACAATAAGGATATTTACTTTTTTATTATACTCGAGAGATCAAGTGAAGTTAGTACATTTCTACGTATTATATCTATCATCATCATCATCATCATTACAGCCCTTCACAAGTCCACTGCTGAACATAGGCCTCCCCCAAAGAATGCCACAAAACACGGTCCTGAGCCACCTGCATCCATCGACTTCCTGCATGTCTTACCAGGTCGTCACTCCATCTCGTGGGGGGACGCCCTACACTTCGCCTACCGGTACGAGGCTGCCACTCGAGAACCTTTCTTCCCCATCGGTTGTCGGTTCTTCGAGCTATATGGCCGGCCCACTGCCACTTCAGCTTACTAATCCGTTGGGCTATGTCGGTCACTCTGGTTCTACTGCGGATATCCTCATTCCTAAGTTTATCACGCAGAGAAACTCCGAGCATAGCCCTCTCCATAGCTCGCTGAGCGACCTTGAGCTTCCTTATATCTATATTACATTTTAATTTTTTCGTATTATTTAGAATTAATCGATACGAAACAGCTCTTGATTTCGAAAAATTAACAGATATTACGTTGTTAGATTATGTAACATAAGTAATAATTAATACGCATGTTATTTTATACACTAGATATATAATATTTTAATTTTTTCCTATTGTTTAAAATTAATCGATACGAAACAGCTCTTGATTTCGAACAATAAATAGATATTATGTTGTTACATTATTTAACATAAGTAATAATTAATACGCATGTTATTTTATACACTATATAATATTTTAATTTTTTATATTCTTTAAAATTAATCGATACGAAACAGCTATTTATTTCGAACAATTAATGGATATTATGTTGTTATACTCGTATTATGTGATATAAGTTATAATTAAAACCCATGTGGCTTTATACACTATATAATACTTTAATTTTTTCCTTATTGTTTAAAATTAATCGATATGAAACAGCTCTTGATTTCGAACAATTAATAGATACTCGTATGTTGTTACATTAATATAAGTTATAATTAATACACAACATTTTGTCTTATGCTATACAATATTTTTATTTTTTTCTTAAATTTTTCACATGCAACAAGTGACAACCCTATTAGAATAGGTATACATTTTCGACGTTGTTAAGAAGCTTCCCCTCTGGTCCTTACTCTTTACTCTGTGGCGGTTTTATGTCATTGCAGCGGCTAGAGCTGCGTCTTGCGGTTAGCCGCCACCGCAAGCCGCTTGTGTGTGGGAGACGCTTTACTCATTTAGCTATGAATGTTCGATATATATTTTGTCAGACGGCTATGCCGATACTCTGTAATAATATTGCTTTAACTATGAAAATATGAAGTGAAACTGATCAATGATTAAAATAAAAAATAATTAGAAGCAAGCATTGATTTAAATGAAACTCATCATTTTTGTCACCTCTTACGTCGCCCACGTGACAATATGCGGTAGTGGATATTCTTACACCGCCATTACGTAGTATACACACTATAATATGTTTTAAAAGAACATGAGAATATTTTGAAATTATTCATCTTCACGTTGATTTCGCTTTATTAACATTATTAAGGTTTCATGCTGCAAAATTTACTTTTGATGTCGGTGTCTGTCTCTGTCTAAAACGTTTTTCTCAGAGACAATTTCACAAGACAATTGTCCGTTATATTAATACGCAGTTTGACCCAAATTCAGACATGATGTACAAATTTAAATTTTCAACTTTCGAAATAGTCCATCCATCCATTACAGCCAGCATTGTTATTAGAAAGATGATACTTTCAATCCGATTCCCTCTGTCGCCGCTAACAATGCCTACGGGATGATATTATGGAGTAGTGAACATTCTTGGCCACTACACATATAAAATGAACGCAGACAAGGCTCTGATAAGTTAAAAATAATACAAAAAGTAGACTTTAATAGTTTATGTTAAATAACATAATTTCATTTTATACTGATAAGATTTATTTTAGACACTAAAATTTATTCAAAATGACCTCCGTGATTTTGAATACAGGCTTTCAATCTGCGCGGCCAGTCGTCTATCGCAGCACGAACGAGATCCATGTCAATATCGGCGGCTGCCTTAATCAAGGATGTCTTGAGTGACTCCATATTGGGATGAGGCTTTGAGCACGCCTTTTCCTCCAAGTGTTGCTATATCTTATAATCTAACGGATTCAAATCTGGACTGGAGGAGGGCCAGTCTTCGTGCCGGATGAAGTAGATTTCACGCGCCGCCAGCCAGTCTTGTGTGCTCTTCGCTCTATGAGCAGGCGCCGAATCTTGTTGGAATACCCAGTGCCTGTTATTGAACATGGTATGAGAAACAGGTTCCACAAGGTTCGTCAGGACTGTATTTTGATACACAACTACATTCTTTTTTACACCTTTCTCACAAAAATGTACCTCTGTTAAGCCCCAATAAGAAACTCCCAACCATACCATGAGCGAGGCTGGAAAATGACCTCGTTGGACACGCGGAATACGGTTGCTCGCTTCTTCACTACTGTGTGCGTACACCTTATCATTTTGTTTGTTGTAGCTCTCTTCTACGGTAAAAATTTTTTCATCCGAAAAAAGAATTTTCCGATATTTTTTTTCTTTGAATTTGCGCCTTCACAGCTTTTATCACTGCTGGAGTCCTAACAGACCGAGGGCTAGCACTTCTTGATCTGTCATCTACACTAGAGTCTTTATTGTATCGTTTGATGGTACGATAAACGAATCTTTTGATTATATTCAAATTTTTCAATATGTCAAAAATTTGAATAGGCGCGTAACCGCAACGATGCAATGCAATAACTGCAACACGGTCTTCTTTAAGCGTCCACTCCATATTTAAAAATGAGTAAAATTCCAAAAAGTATACATTTTTTTTCATGAACAATTCGAAATTCGAATTCAATAAACTTTTTTGTGGCCAGCATTCTAAAAGAAAAGTTTTTACTGTGCGACAATACTTATGACCTGACTAGGTATGTTTTTGCCATTTTTATCGATTACTATTTACAAACCGGTACCTATATTAAAACTATCGCTCAGTAACAGCAAAAATTCGGATACAGACTCGGGTCAGTCGCTCGACCGAACCGCATATTTTTTGAGGGCGAGTGACTCATGTTGGTAACCTAATCCGAAACAACAAAACCTTTATTATGGACTGTTGTTTTAAAATTTAATAGTATTAATTTCCTAAAGAATTACGTACATATGAAAAACAAAGAACAAATATGGGGTTAATGTACTGGCTACTTGCAAAATTAGAAAAAGAAAAATATTTTAATTGATATTCCCCGATGAACGTTAGCTATTCTATTAGGAACCACATTTGCGATTTAAAATAATCTCCGTGGTTGAACAAAAGACTGGTGAACAAAGTCTCGGTTTGGGGAAAACTAAATCTAGTTCAGTTCAATCCGCAGAAGACAAGTTTGCGCGTTAACAGCTTACAAGAACCCCTTTGTCGTCACTCCCAGTTTCAGGCCACTATCCTTGTTGCCTCAGCCAGTACTGGAATTTTCGGCGTCGATATATCGAATCACGTATCGCAGTCACATGAAAGAGAAGGCCAAATTGGCTTCTAATAAGCTTGGCGTACTCAGTCGTCGTGTGTAGAATAGCAATCTCGCAGCTTCGCGCGATTGATTTCTGAATCTTTATCTAAACCATTATCTAATCAACTTAATCAGGCACACAAAAGTTTATCAAAATCGGTCCAGCCATTTGGAACGAGTTCAGTCACATAAACACGGACAGAAGAATTATAATAAAATACCTATATAATATACATGTACAGAAGATGATTTATTATATATTATATAATAAATCATCTTCTGAAATCATTCTGTCTATTGATATAAATTACAATTCATGCGATGGCTCCAACTCGGCTAGACAGCGTTCGGTAGTTCTTAGCAGAACACATCCTCTCGTCTCATGTACTTCAAGACTAGGTAACAAGACTGTAAAACTAGTAAATGTTGCAAGTCATGATATATGGATCTGAGATGTGGTTCTTCACTGCTGGACGTACGAGAGTTCACGGTAACAACGAATTATGAAGATGCCTATGCTTGGAGTTTCTCTTTGCGATAGACTTTATAATAAGGAACCATAGTAACTGAAATATCCCAACGGATCAGTTAGCTGTACAACTAAATAATATACTTATTTAATTGTGGCGATTACGCAAAGTCCTTTAAAGACGATGCTCTGAAAATTAAGAAATATAATAAACGCTAGAGATATTATGTTGTCTTGAAAGTACGTGAAGTACCAAAGCTGATACAGTTTTTTTTTTTCAATAAAAATAGGTAATTTTATTTGCAAATTTGCGAAACTGTAACGCGTATTTGCTTAGGACAAATCCCTTTTCATCTGCACAAGAATACTAAATGCTAATAAAAAATGAAAAATAAAATTTCTTCTGGGTCATCTGTACTAATGGGTGTCCCCCAAGAACCAATGCTTAGCTCATTCCTACTTTTAGTGTATATTATATACAAAATAAATGTATATTGTGTCTTTACTTAGCCATGTGTACACAAAATGTCGTATTCATATTAGAAGAGTATGGAGAGACAGTTTGATAACTGCCTATGTTGTGTTATTCTTAAGAGGTGAATACGCATCATGTAACATTTAGTGAACTTGGTTGAAGAAAAAATAAATAACAGTCCACGACTGGGTATATACTTGTGCTGCTATGTAGTACAAAAATAAGGGAAGTTTTTTGTGGTAGCTACTACTTCTAAAATATTTGAGATTTACACAAATAACTTCAAAGGAAAAACTCTTTCTATAACGTTTTAGTGTGAGTCCTTTATAACTTAACTTTTTAAAGGCATTAATTACGTAAGAGCTTTAAAGTGCAAAACGCGTTTAAGAGATTTTACTCCCATGCCACACTCAGTGGATTAATTCCTTTTACTAAGAAACCGTTTTCTTAACTTAACTGAAACTAATATGCGACATAAGTAATTAGGGAAGTTTTCCCTACGTATTTACGACATAATTACTAACACGTTTCTCATATCATGTTCAATGTAAAATTAGTTATAATTTTAAATTCGCATAAATATAATAAGATAATATTTTGTTTAGGGCATACGATGTAAGATGTAAGACGCGGATACTGCGGGTAAATGACCATAATTATATAGCAATAAACTAGCACACTCCCAGGTTGCTCCAATTTTTATTAATTGCATTAGTATTTAATTTAAACTACAACTTCTTATTTTTGTATTTTTTTATAAAATAAGGATGACATACGAGCACACAGTCCACCTGACAGGAAGTGGATGCTGTGGAATATAAATGCACTATTTCACTATCTTTAAACCAAATAAATAACCATGAATCATTAGATTTATGCATATAAATGATTTTGTATGGAAATATTTATTAAATTATAAAACATAACTTTCCAGTTTTATTAAACATTATTACGAGTACAGCTAAGGTGCTTAAGCTGCAATGAATAATATAATATTAATTAGTTCTGCACATGGCATAACGTATTAATTTTATAACATTACGAATTCAGAACAACTTATATCTACTATAACTCTTGTTTAAAGAATTAGTGTGTCAAATGACTAGGCAAATTTAATTTAATTTTTATTCTTAAACTACTACCGTAGAGGTCCATCCAAATTAAATTTTATTTCACACAATTCGATTCCAATTCAAAATCTTACAATTAATCTTGTATTAAAATATACTAGAATATTATATACTTATATACTATATAATATACTTTGAAGGCCATTCATCAAAAAAAAACACTAAAACATAAAATACTGGCTGCAATAAATGCTGGCTCAATGAAAATCGTGTCTATAAATATTGACATAAAAATTATTAAAACAATTTTATAACGCTTAAAATATAAAAAGATATCGATAATTTTAATTTGAATTCTAATAAGCGTATTTTAATTTAATATCTGTATTACAGAAAATACGTGGCGTTGACAGCATCACGGCTACAATTCGTTAAAGTGTTCACCTGTAGTATAAATAAATTGATAGTTATGAAATAAAAATCATTAAAAGTGAATAGTTCTCTTTGGTCCACTGATTATTATTTGAAATTGAGTATTTGTTTACATGTATAACTGACGGATTTAGGAGTAATAATTTCATTAAAATATAAAGAAAACGAGAAGGAGTGAATCCAATGATTTTCGAAAAAAAAATCTCAGCATCATTCTGAAGTTAGGATAACTTATTATGTTATATTATGTTAAAAATATCTCATAACTCTCGAGATATTATTAACATGCTTATTTATCATAGACTAACGGTCGATCACGATACTTTTAATTAGACTTTTGGTACAATAATACAAAATACAAAATTAATAAAAGCATTAGGTTTATTTTATTTATTAATAAAAATTCCTACAAAATGATCCTCTACCAGTCAACATTTGGGTGATGCTATCTGCATGACACACAAAATATGAAGTATGTGTGTGAAATGTTAAAATATAGAATCTAAATATAGTATAAATATTAAACAAAATAATAAATATACCCATACATAAACTTACATATGAAAAATTGTTTAATAGATGCATATATAAATTATGTACATATGACATAAATAAATAATACTAGTGAGATGATTCTGCTAGTTTATTAAATAATGTTTGCGAACTTTCTTCTCGAATGCATAACGATTGTTGGTCGTTCTGATTTCTAGAGAGAGTGCGTAGTAGGAGGACAAACTATACAGTGTATATTAATGTTAAGCTAAGAATCAAAGAAGTCTTATTAAAGTCACAGAAGGAAAAACACGCCTGTCATTGACCTTTCCAACATTACA
This sequence comes from Parnassius mnemosyne, assembly GCA_963668995.1. Lineage (NCBI taxonomy): Eukaryota > Metazoa > Arthropoda > Insecta > Lepidoptera > Papilionidae > Parnassius > Parnassius mnemosyne. The sequence goes on from CAVLGL010000001.1 coordinate 56,931,461, forward strand.
CCAAAAGACTTTAAGGCGTTCTGCAGACACATAACTCAGCAACACACTGAGTAATGTGTTCCAGCAAGCGTCCAGGGTTAAGATGAGCCATATAAGGTAGCTGAATTATTTAAAGATATTTTAAGGTTTTTTTAAGGTTCCTTAATTGTTTCGACACAGCTAGTGGTTAGTGCTGAGCATTAAAACTGAGGATATTGCTAGTGTAATAAGTGGGATGACTAGGGGTAAGTTTCCTGGCCACGATAACATCCGCATTGATCACTCATAGAAGGAGGGTGTTCATTTGCCGAGGGTGTTAACTCTGTTGCTTAGCCTATGCCTAGGGCATACTACGTACTTACCTAGAAATCCTATAAAAACCATTGTTTTACCAATATTTAAAAAAAGATTAGTGATTCTTTCGTTGCGTCCAATTACCACCCAATGATCATGATCTCAGATATAATTTTTAATAGAGCGAACTACTAGTTTTTAATGCTTGAAATTAAAACTTAAGTCTGTTTCTTACATTAGATTTTACGATAAGGGTGACAAACGAGCACACAGTTCACCTGATGGTAAGTGGTTGCTGCGGCACATAGACATCTACATCTATCCTCTATTACAAATCAAAATGTAGATGCGTTGTCACCCGTGAGGACTAAGATGGAATGCCTCATTTCCAGTAAAAAGGGCCTCCGGCCACCACACAGACTTGGAGGAGTTACACTGAGTAGAGTCCCCAAATTGAGATATCTGGGACACTGGCTCGCTGAGGATCTCTGTGACAATTTAAATCTTGACCAAGAACGTAGAGCAGCGGCGTAATATGCTTGCCTGCAGGTTTGTTAGATGTAAGAATAAAGTTAAGATAACATTATTCAAAGCAAACTGTCAGACATTCTACACCTGCAGCCTGTGGACGAAGTGTACTCGTCAAACTCTCAATGTGCCACGTATTCAATACAACACTGGATCCAGGATGTTGTGGGGGCTGCCACGCTTTTGCAGCGCATCACGTATGTTTCCGGAGGGATGCGTGTACAGCTTTACATAATATTATGCAAAGCAATAGCCTCCTTGATGCGTCGCGTGCGAGACAGCATCAACCGCCTCCTAGCTTCCATATATAATTGCCCTGTGATGAGGCACTATAACACAATGCATATGGGTTCCAGACCCAGTGTGTTTAATAATAAATGATAAGTTTGGTATTGCATTATAATTCATATATGTATTCGGTAAATATACTAAGCCGTAGTTTTAAGTGTACTAAAAAAATGGTAGTAATTTACCTGAATAATTAATAAATAATAGAAAATTATTAACATTTGAGGCATGCAAAATATGTTGACGTTTGACAATCAAAATTTAATTTTTTCACGTCAAGCGCTAGAAGTTTAAAACTCTCAAAACACTGAATCTATCACTCAGATACAAAATCTCAAAAATAAAATTTCAGACGGAATAATCTTGAGATGACAGGCCTTCCTGAGAAGGAGAATGAAGACTTGGCCCTTTATATGAGTAATATTAGTAATTTAGTTGGAGTTCCGCTTTTATCTATTGACGTTGTCCATACTACTAGGACTCGCCAATTTAGTGCGGTTTCTGGACGTCCAAAAGCTATTGTCATAAATCTGAGTTCTCAATTATTACATGACTCCATTCTGTCTGATATTCGTCCCAAAAAAGGAATGAGGTTGTGTGACATAAGTTTTCTTGGTGATATCAAGAATATCTAATTAAATTCACATCTCACAGCAGCCAACAAAATATTATATAAAAGTGCAAGGGAAAAAGCAAAAGTCGCTCATTAGAAATTTGTGTAGATACGTCATGGCAAGATTTTTCTTAGAAAGTACGATATGAGTCCATCCTTATGTATAAAAAACTCTGTAGATGTTCAAAAAGTAATATGACAAGTTTTTAATTTATTCCTTATTACGAGTATACTTGCCCATCCAAAGTGTTGTCGTGGTTATTATATACATATAATTTATCAATGCTTGTTTTTTCTTATAATTTTATTTACTACATCCTATATTAGGCAATATTTTTATCATTGTTATATTATTTTTGTAATTATCTTATTCAATTTATTTGTATTTAAATTCTCATATTATTATTTTATATGTTCTATATATATAAATATTCTTTAATAGTATAGTATAATATATAGTTAGCTGGTAGAAAATGCCATATAGCATTAAGCTAGCCTTTTCTACAAATATTTGGTGCAATAAAGAATAAATTAAAATTAATTAATTAAATACTACCTATATTCCACTAAATTTTAAATATTATTATGTAAATCTACGCTATTTTGAACCATTATCAAACTTGAACATACTGACTCCGGGAAGTCTGCAGTCTGTGAACACGTTCAAGATCACCCCGTTTGAAAAACCACAAATCTTCTATAAAGAACACCGATTCCTTCCGAGGATGATTTGCAAGGCAATTGATTTACAATATTACACTATAATGTCTTGTATAATTCATTGTGCCAGGCTATTAAAATCAAAAAACATCCTAATTTCACTAGAGAAGATGACTGGGTGCTACCATCTATTTGGGATCCTACAATTAATAAAATAAAATCCCAACCGAAGCAAAGAACTTCAAGACTATAAGATAAGTTCATACTGCATAGATCGGAATGAAATTAATAATTTTAATATGGAGGTAGCCGTGGTTAACTATAACCTTGGAACGTCGAACACCTACCTCAATTCCTCTTATGACCTTGGGTGCTGTAAAGTGCTCGGAACATTGTGAATATAAATAAGTTAATATACGAGTTAAATCCGTAAAACTCGTTTTATTTTAATTCGGCCATACCCCTGAAAATAACCTTCAGGCAATAAATGTTTATATTTTGTTTTTCTTAAACTTTAATTATTTATCATACGCCCTTACAATTTATAACATCAAATTCAATTTTGAATTTTTAAGAAGTAAGACATAGATTAATGATAAGTCATCGCGCGCTCTGACTAGATACCGCCGGCGCTCATGTAAGATGCAGCAACAAATACTACGCCGAAGTCGGCGTACCCGAGCCAGTCGCGTTGCAGGCAACGTGTGAGCTGAACGTACCGAATGTTTTATTAAATTTTGATCATAATCCGAAGTAAAATACCAGTTTACGTATTGAAACTGTGTAAAAATAATACTATAAGAAATAAGAAAGACACTAGAATCACATACTATTATTTAGTGTCATACAATTTTGAAATTTTAACATTAACTAACACGAGCCATAAATAAGTCACAAAATATCAATGACGCTATTCAGTGTTGCCGCGAATACAAAAATAAAGTTACCCGTGGCTGAGATTTTTATATGTGAATTTATTGTTACTATATTTTATAATATAATATCTTCGACTTATTATAATATAACCTAACTCTATATTATTTAATGTTTATTTCTTTAGTATTGCTCAAATGACATAATTACCGTTTATTAGGGTTCCATACCCAAAGAGTATCAACGGGACCCAAGTGGAGACTATCGTTCCGTCTGTGTGCCAGTAGGCTATATCTATATCTTATGAACCGTAATATGCAAAATTTTCACAGAATGTGTATTTATATTGCTGCTATAACAACATAAAATAAAAAAGAAAACAACTAAAATATTAAAGGACCCAAAAAAAAACGTGATTTTTTTCTGTATTGATATAGTCATTATTTTCTTTTGTTGTTTGTGTTCTTTAAAAGAAAGCTTTCTGGAGGTTTTAATGTTTAAGTTTATAATTTTGATTAACTTTAAACCTACAAGATGGTTACAAGTTATCGAACAGAATGGACCCATATATATTATAATTAAATGTAATAAAACTTTAAAACAAAAACGTCTTGAATTTGTATACAATATCAGAAGAAACTTTTCCCCCGGTCTTATATACTAACTAAAGGTGTAACAAAATAGTACTTAATAACTTAGGGAATGATTCTGCCCGTCAACATGAGTATTTTTTATTATGGGATCATCTTCAAAATTTTCAATTTATACGTGATAGACCCATACCGCAGCTATATAACTGGTATAGTTGTAGCACAAATGGGTCAGCTCGATCGGGGAAGGACCACACTCTCACAGAATACCAGTGTAAAATAGGAGCTTAACGCTGCTGTGTTTCATATGGTGAGTGTAGAGAACCGGAGACCATTTTTACTGGAAACGAGGCATTCCATCTTAGTCCTCAGGGGTTGCAACGTATCTGCATTTTGTTTCTTAACCGAGGATAGATGTATATGTCTATGGGCCACAGCAACCACTTACCATCAGGTGGACTGAGTGCTCGTTTGTCACCCTGATCCTATAAAAAATATCTCAAAGACATTTTTAAAGACATTCCATACAAAATTTCGTTCAAACTTGCTCAAAATATATGGAAGACCTGATTTTTCTTGCGATTTGAAAGATAGATCTATAGTAAAAGTTGTTCATATTGACGCGTAGAATAGAAAGCACTATTTTGATTACACCATACATATAACTATTTCTTTAAATAATTTGTGAATATTAGTTAGACATGTAAATAAAAAAATTAAACTGATAAAAAGGAGGCCTTATCATTTATATGTCATTTATTCAGAAAAAAAAACCTATACTTACATAATATACACAAATATATTGATACATTCGTTATTAATAAGCTATTAATTTTTAAGTATTTCTGGAATACATTCATAACTTTGAACTTAACTACTAAGCCATAGCATAAAATAAGTTTTTCCGTTAATCGGGTAATAGTTAAGCTGCTGGCATATACAATTTTTCACGTACACTAGCATCATGCAAATTGTCTTATACACATTACAATATTAAGATGCCGCAGTCCTGGAGCTGTTACTTGCAGGGAGCGCGGTACCTAGTCAGAGCGCGGTATCTAGTCAGAGCACGCGATGACTTATCATTAATCTATGAAGTAAGACAACAATTAACTACCGCTGTTAACTATTATTTGACATCGGGGAATCGAGTACATGGGAAGCAAATGAAAAAACTTTATAAGCTTATATTTATTCCTTAACTATAAATATTATAATTTATTAATATTAAAAAAAATAATAAACATTCCCTACGTACGAAATGCTTAGATTTGTATAATAATATTTTATCGTGTTATATTAATATTATAATTTAATACTGTTATCTGAAACTACACAACAGAGTGATCTTTTTTATAGCAAAGTTGGTGATCGTAGATTTGCTGTGACCGTGACTTAATAACAACGGGAAAATGGACAGTTGGCGGGGAAATGATTTGTATTCAGAATGAACTATGCGCTACGCGTTGTAATGATTGAGATTGTAAAAGATTGGAACCATTATGTGAGAGTCTATCGGCATGTGTTCTCGATTCGTATTGTAACTTGGACATTGTTTTAGCTTATATACCACCAAATGATAACATAATATTACCTGATGTTTATGCATTTCGAAACAACTTTGAATGATTTTATCAGCAAGCACCCTCTGACCATTATTTTATAATTGGCTAAAATCGCCAACTATTGTTTAAAATAACCTTGTTTAAAGTGAAGCTCCACAGGATTGAAGATATTACATTCTGGCCGAATACAAGCTGTTTTGGTCGAGGATTTATATTTTTTTGGTATTAATCAATATAATTTACTTCTCAACCATTGTAAAAATATCCTGGATCTATTTTTTTCAAACTTACACTTGGAAATCAAGCAATCTGACCAAGTGTCTAAAGTTGACACCATTTATCCAGCTTTTTCTATTGATATACAAGACAATTTTGTAAAACCATTTAAAAATATACTCACTTAAAATACGTAGTCAGGTCATAAGTATTGTCATACAGTAAAAACTTTTCTTTTAGAATGCTGGCCACAAAAAAGTTTATTGAATTCGAATTTCGAATTGTTCATGAAAATAAAATAGTAAAAGTATACTTTTTTTGAATTTTACTCATTTTTAAATATGGAGTGGACGCTTAAAGAAGACTGTGTGCAGTTATTGCGTTGTATCGTTGCGGTTACGCGCCAATTCAAATTTTTGACATACTGAAAAATTTGAATATAACCAAAAGATTCGTTTATTGTACCATCACACGATACAATGAAGACTCTAGTGTAGATGACAGGTCAAGAAGTGGTCGCCCTCGGTCTGTTAGGACTCCAGCAGTGATAAACGCTGTGAAGGCGCGAATTCAAAGAAATCCCAAACGTAAGCAGAAACTGTTGGCCCTTCAGATGGGGTTAAGCAGAACCACGGTGAAAAGTGTGTTAAATGAAGACTTAGAGCTTCGGGCATATCGAAGAAAAACAGGACATCGTTTGAATGCTCGTCTAATGGACCTGAGACTGAAGAGATGCCGCGCTTTGTTGAAGCGGTACGCGGGAAAAAATATGGGAAAATTCTTTTTTCGGATGAAAAAATTTTACCGTTGAAGAGAGCTACAACAAACAAAATGATAAGGTGTACGCACAAAGTAGTGAAGAAGCGAACAACCGTATTCCGCGTGTCCAACGAGGTCATTTTCCATCCTCGCTCATGGTATGGTTGGGAGTTTCTTACTGGGGCTTAACAGAGGTACATTTCTGTGAGAAAGGTGTAAAAACGAATGCATGTTGTGTATCAAAATACAGTCCTGACGAACCTTGTGGAACCTGTTTCTCATACCATGTTCAATAACAGGCACTGGGTATTCCAACAAGATTCGGCGCCAAATCATAGAGCGAAGAGCACACAAGACTGGCTGGCGGCGCGTGAAATCGACTTCATCCGGCACGAATACTGGCCCCTGCTCCAGTCCAGATTTGAATCCGTTAGATTACAAGATATGGCAACACTTGGAGGAAAAGGCGTGCTCAAAGCCTCATCCCAATTTGGAGTCACTCAAGACATCCTTGATTAAGGCAGCCGCCGATATTGTCATGGATCTCGTTCGTGCTGCGATAGACGACTGGCCGCGCAGATTGAAGGCATTGTATTCAAAATCACGGAGGTCATTTTGAATAAACTTTAGTGTCATAAGAATCTATGTTTTGGTAAATTCATTTTGGTATATAAATGGTTAAATAATGAATAAACTTGTTTCAATTATTTTATATTATACATGTGACAGAAATTATGACCTGACTCGGTATACTCGTAATTTCCCTAAATGTAATTATGTTAATATAAATACTTTTTAAATAGAGCGTACTGGAATCAATTATTATTAAACAGATACAGTCGACCAAACAGTTGAGATTTTTAATGAAAAACTCAACGAGTAATTTACTTGTACCACTAACTTTCCATGAGTAATCGTTACCCGTGTTGGTACAGCCGTGCAATTATAGAAATAATTCGTGAAAAAAATTATAGCGCATAAAAATGGAAAAAAAATTAACAACCCTTGTGACCATAATGACTTAAATATTATCATTACTATACCGCTAATAAAATCACAGTAAATATTTAAAAGCTTTTAGAAAAATTTACCTCGCAAATATCCGCGTTATAAAATGAAATAATGTGTCTTATCTAGTATGAATTGCACCTCCTGTACAGAGCACAGTAAATGTTGGTGTCAGTGTATATGACTTACGCGGAAAACTAATCCCATATTTTTGGGTAAAATATTTTTTTATTAATGATAAATAAATAAAATAAAGTAATTTCAACGAGTTTCCGGAACCTAATTATGCGGGAGGCTTGAAGTTACCAAGTATGCGTGCGAAACAACTCATCATGACTCTTAAATATTATATAGAAGGGAAATCGAACCGTAGTTATTCAATAGAGCGGTTAGAGCGTTGTCGCCCTTCTTATGAACAGGAAAAGAAATAAAACACTAATTGAATTCTAAAACAAACTTGTATACGCCCTTTGCTGTAAATTATATAATCATTTCATACCTTACCAAGAGGTATTTAAACGTACTAACACCCCCAATCTTACGAATATGCAACCTGGCCTTAGAAACCGGTGTATTTCCAAGTACGTTTAAAACAGCCCTCATCACACCCATTTTTAAGGGAGGCGATAGAGATTCTGTCGATAGTTATCGTCCGATCTCTATTTTGCCGATCTTGTCAAAAATTTTGGAACGACTAGTCAATCAAAGATCGGTTAGCTTTTTGGAGTCAAATAATTTTATTTCACCCAACCAATTTGGTTTCCGACGCGTTAACTCGACAATTCTTAATTTGGATAAAAGAAGCAAGTGAAGGGTACAGGGAAAGAAAGATCATTGTCCATTTTTTCCGAATATAAGTTAACAATGCCATTGAGTACAAAATGCATAAAGCTATTTGGTTATGAAACCGAAAACAGCTAAAACCAATAATTGTACAAATGCGACTCGAAAAACGTCAGTATGGCTGTAGTATGCATAAAAGATCATAGTCGCCACTCTTGTATTTAAAAAGATCATTGTCTATGGACTATGTCCCTTTTACCTTTTACCACGTTTATCATATTTCTCCGCTAGGAGTAGAAGTATTCTGTGATCATATTTTTATGTCTATGAAACAAGAGGCAAAAAGGCTCTGATGATGTGGATTCTCTGCTAGATAACTTTATTACACACTTTGTTTCTAAAGAAGTAGTGGAAATATATTTTTTTTGTGACAGTTGTAGTGGACAGAACAAACACTATACCAAGTTTCGCTACCTATATTATTTAGTTCATGATTAAAAAGATTTGATAAAGTTTCTATTATATTCCCTATAGGGGGCCACTCATACATGGGGTGTGATAAAAACATGGGGCTTATGAATTAAAAAATCCCATGTGAATTGCCTTGTGATTGGATTTCAATTATTTCTTAAGCATGTAAATTTCCAAAACCATTACATGTTATTGACTGTCACACATGTATGTTTAAAATTTTAGTAAGGTCTTTAAAGATTATTTTGTTACAAAATGTCCATTTGGCTCACAACCTGTGAGATATCTTTCAATTACGAAGAAAGCAATTAATCAAATTTTAATCAAATCTGACCAATATACTGGCAGATACGACTCTTATATTTGTGTGAAACGTAACCAAACAGTAATCCCTCTACAGTAATCCCATTCCAATTTCTAGAGAAAAATATGAAGATATGCAATGCTTAAAAAAGTTTTGTAAGCCTGATAGTCAACATTTTACTATACACAATTATTACATAATTAATAAAATTAATAATTTTCTACCTAGTGTGTCCTATATTTGGTATATCCTATGTTTGGTTTGTGCTAAGTTAGACTTACATTCTGTTAAGGAAGATCAAAGTCTCTGCACTATGATATTTTTTATCATTTTTATTTTGTTACAAACTTCAAAAGTAAGATTTAACTGTAAGTTATTTGTATAATAAAGAATAAGATCTAAATTATTAATTCAAATAATTTCTAATTATTGACCACTTTTGACTTGTAGACCGTAATGTGGAAGGATAAGGAGGTCCATGGAAGGTTTTAAAAGTTTAACACGAGACTTTTGTAGACTCAGTAGCCTCCCTCTTTTAGCATAGTTTTGGTGATCTCATAAGCCGAGAGAATTTTTTTGCACACGAGGGACTTGAAAGAAAGCTGTGAATATAAAAATTTTATTTATACAGTCTCTTTATCAGCTGGAATTGGTTTCCACAAAAAAAAAGAACATAATCGTCACAATTATTACTATTTGATTTAATTTTAGTTCCGGATACCTCATTATACAGAGTTATTTTTCAAAGAGTAGCCAAATTTTATATTGAAGATTAAATAAATAAATTACTTTATAACGATATTACATTTTTTGAAAATGCGAGCGAATAAAGCTTCTACTTTTATTTAAAATAATCCCAAATTGAACGTAATTTATGGGCGCGCGCTCCTGTGTTTGTGATTTAATTCACGCTCTCGTTTCTTAAGTTGTTTCCAACTGTTTACTTTCTTAGGGACACGCTTACTACTAATCCTTAAGATAATAGCTACATGACGCGTATTATGATTCCAATTTTCGTTTTACACTTTTAACGGGGTTAGGGTCGTCATAATAAATGAAATTAAAAACAATATTTTGATTATCGACGACGTAACCGACAACTGCCATTATTAAGGCGTATTTAAAAAAAATGGAATAAACTATTTTAACCAAATTACGCAAATAGTCCTTGTATCTACTATTGGTACCTGAAAGAGGAATCCGTTTCTCTTGTGGATGTGAATAACTAACACACCATAGTTAAGTAACGTACGTTCACAACGTAAACTGAAAGTAGCGGATCGGAGCGCAAATGAGCGGCCTGACGGCGTTGGGTGAATGGATTGCCTGGCGAGGCGAGAAAAATCAAACTGGAAGCCCCCGCGCATTTTGCACTTGTGTCTGGAGTGCGCTTGGTGGCGAACGCCAGTCGTTCCTCGTCACTTCCAACGCTAAGCCGCCACCAAATAAGAAACATTATTGTATCGCCAATACCAATATCTTTATTTGTGAAATTATGAATTCCAAACAGAAACATCAGTGACATTTGTGACTTTTATTATTGTACACGATGGACACCTTTTGCACCTTCTGAGAGTCATAATGCGAGACTGTTTGGCTTAAATAACTAGTACCAACGCGCACGCACATTGCTAAGGATAACACTCGTACATTGGTGACCTCGAAGCTTCTGAGCATAGTGATTCGGTGCATCGTGTCGTACATTGTTACTAAGCAATATAGGGAATGGCTGACGTCATATATGGGTGTATTATATGTCGCGATCGGCACCACGGTACCTGTTCCCATGATACCAGATAATGGCACGTCAACACCTGAGCAACGGATGGATTTAGGAGCAATATTTCTTGCAACACACATAAATGATTTTGGACAGATCAGCCAAGACTACTACAAGGTTTATACAAATCGAAGCCATATTGAACCCACAAAGGATGAGCGATCAGATAAAGTATGACATTGTGATCGGGAAGCTAAACAAAGGTGCTATCGAACAGATAACGGATTTTGTAATTCAGCGACATCAGGAAAATAAGAAGCATTAAAGAAGCATTTGCTGTCAATATACGAAGAAACCGCAACGAAATAACTACAGAAACTCTTGAGTGAGATGGAAGTGGGGGATCAAAGGCCGTCGCAACTGTTATGTCGTGTGAAAGAACTAGCACGTGCAGTATTAGCAGCAAAAGTTTGGATAGTTTGGCCGCAACAGCAGATAAGGTCACGGATACCACACAACAGAGGTAACATCACCAACCCCAAGGGACCAGAGTACGTCAAGCGTCAACATTGATTTTATATAATGATTTCTTATATTTACGCGAACACTACAAATTTAAATAAAACTAATTTTACGGATTTTATCGCTTATATTAACTTATTTTATATTCCCAACGTTTCAAGCACTTTACAGCACCCATGATCCCCCCCCCCCCCGCGACCTTAGTATAAAATAAGTTAACATAAGCGATAAAATCCGTAAAATTAGTTTTATTTCAATATTGATTTTATAGCAAAGTTAACTTCGCGATTGGCCACTATGGAAGTCAGACAAGGAAGGCAGATCAGTCGCCATCATCGTAAAAGAGGAAGGAGTACATTTCGTTATCGAAACTTTTAAAGACCTCGTTTAATTTCCAAACGACGAACAACCGAAAATCCTGATTGGCTTTGTTCGTACCACTTTCGTTACTGAGAGAGAGCACGCCGATATGAACAGCCGTGCGCATGGAATAAGAAGACGGCAGATAAGCAGTTAGAAAACTAGCGGATGTGCAGGCTGTGGCATTCGTCAACTGTCCTTAGTATGGTGTATTTAATAAAATTGGAATAAACAATTTACAACCAAATTACGCAAATAGTCCTAGTATACAATATTGGTACCTCAAAGTGGATCCGTTTCTCTTGTGGAGATGTGAATAACGAACACGGATGTGAATAATCGAATCGGCTGGCAAGGCGAGAAAACCCAAACTGGTTGCTCCCACGCAGCCTAGGGCTTCCGAAGATTGCTGGGCGGTCAAGCAGACGGGGACGCCGACGAGCACACTTTATTAAATTTCGTTTTTCACTTATTATTTGTTCTTTAGCACTGTTTACTTCCATGAACGCAGCAATATTTTACTGTGGCGGTTTTCATAACTTTGGGCCGCTTTGGCGTAAATGCGTAAATACACCGTTAGTCTCTTAATCACAGATAAAAAACTAACGGTGAATGTTCCGGCGAGTATTCAGACAACAGTATAGGCCCTCCGCACGCAATCCATCTAACTTCATATTCACTATTTAAGTTATCGCTTACTGCAATTGAATAATTTGATTATCTGTGAATTATTCTCGATTGGTAGGTTAATTACGACTCTTAGGTTTATTTTTAGTCGCGTTAAAGACTAACTACGGTATCGTTGCACGCCACGTAAACTTTCTTTGCTTGAAATGTAATATCCCACCATTTCAAAGTTTCATAATATCTATGGTTCGAATATTTTGGTTACATCATTGGTAGCGAAGCGTTCGTTACTTACGAACGCTTCGGTAACGGTCCAAATTGTCAGCTGTCAGTTATGCGAGTGGACGTAAGTTCTTAACCGTGTAACAGTAAATATAAGGAGTACGCGCGGGAAGATGCGCTACAAGGTACCTTACCGAGCGACCCTTACGAATGTGTGCGTGCGTAAAATAGAACGCATCAGATATTTATGAATGGTAATTAGTTAAAATAATGCATCACGAATTTAAAAGATAAAAATGACAGAATGTTTAAGATTTTTTTAATAAATTTTATACACCATTTGCCTATATTACTTATTCCGAACCTTCTATGCAAATTTGTCTGTATATATTTTTACTGTCTGTGTGTATGTGACTGAACTTTTCCTAAACGACTGGACCAATTTTGATGAAATGTTGTGTAAGTGATTCAGTCGATTAGTGAATGGTTTAGATTTATAATTGGACCCTGTAGGTGGCGTTTTTTTCGAGATCTAGAAATCAACCGTGGAAAGCCGGGGTAGATTGCTAGTTGATTTTATATTTTTTATTGACACCACAGATATTGTATGTATATTTTAATGAATTTTGTTTTCATGCCGTTTACTTTTTAGTTACGTCTAAAAACTTTACTTACTTTCTAAAAATCGATATTTAAAATAAAGTTTTGAATTAAATTATGTTTTTGGTCTAGCGATCCACCCCGGCTTCGCCTGGGTGTGATCTAATAATGTAGCATTATTAATTTTTAAATAACCATCAAAGACCATTTGTCAACTTTTCGATTTCTCAAAAAACAATCCAAGTTTTCCCGATAAAATATAACCTCCAGTGTCCACTCCAGCACTACTCTCTATCTGTTCGTAAAAGTTCGTTTCGTATTTGATATAGCTTTATTGCTTAAAGCATTGCCGTAAAATGGCCTTTTCCCCCACCTCATTAACACAACCATTATTCAATAAGCTTCTAACGAACATCGCTTTCACCTATTTTATATTTCAAAATTGTAAACCTGCAAATATATTTAACATTTAATCAGACTCAGTGTTAGCATTTAAGTTCAATATGAGACAGTTATTTTTTATTATACCTCGAGGATGGTTCTATTTTCATTTCTGAACAGAATATAATTATCTGGAAATAATTTAAATATTTCTAGATTTTTGAGGTCAATTAAAGATTTTTAGTTATCTATTCCAAGCCAATGCTTGACTACTTCCCAAATGTTGATAAGTGGATTACTTACAGCATGTAAGCCTCTAAATTATTAGTCTCTAAATTATCAAAAGTTAGAAAAATTTTCCGCAATCTAATATGCTTTTTAAGAGGATTTAATAACACATACTTGATTAATTCACATCAGAGACATCATTCTTGAACATGTTCACAGACTTCCCGAAGCGTCGGTGCTTTTCGTCACCTAACGCGATAAAATCCTTAAAATTAGTTTCATTTAATGTAATTATTCGCGTAAAAATAAAAAAAAAATAATTATCACCAAAAGGCGACAAAGGGAAACAGGCAGGAGATGGGCAGCAGCATCTTCCTGGTAACGGCAAAAATACATTAAAAAACTGCGGTTGCCAACCCGCTTGCCAAGCGTGGCAACTATGGCAATATACCCCCCATGATGAAAGTTACGAAGAGACGGCCCTCAGTCCCCGGCGGCCCCGCTATTCCTGGCTACGGTGGCGACAATGGTAACGGCGGGGCAGGGGGTGCTACGAATCTCCGGTGGAGGTTCGGTTGCCACCTACGACGACTCGACCTGGCAACATACAACGCACGCACCCCGAGGAATGACGAGAAGATTTTGGAGCTGGAAGAAGAGATAGACAAGTTACGCTGGCATATTATAGGATTATTCGAAGCCCGAAGAGAGGGGAGGGCACGGTAATCCTTGAATCCGGCAACTTGCTCTATTACCGGGAGGGCGACCATCTGTCCCAAGGAGGTGTCGGATTTATCGTCCACAAGTCTCTCGTTAACAACGTTGTAAAGATCGGGAGTGTGTCGACGAGGGTTGCGTACCTTATACTCAGAATCACCAAACGGTATTCGCTGAAGGTCATACAGGTTTACGCACCAACCTCGGCACACCCCGATCAGGAGGTAGAGGAAATGTATGAGGATATCTCTAGAGCCATGCATTTCTCCAAAACCCAATATACGGTGTTAATGGGAGACTTTAATGCAAAACTAGGCACAAGACAGAACGGTGAGCTGAAAGTGGGGAAATTTGGAATACGGCAACGGAACCCAAGGGGCCAGCAGCTGGCCGACTTCATGGAGAAAGAGGGACTCTTTATGATGAACTCTTTCTTCCAGAAGCGGCCCCACAGGAAGTGGACCTGGTCGAGCCCCAACAGTTCGACAAAAAATGAGATTGTCTTCATTATGACGACTAGACGACAACTGTTCAGTGATGTCTCAGTGATCGCGAGGGTGAAAACCGGCAGTGATCACCGAATGGTTAGAGGCACACTGAACCTAAACGTGAAGTTGGAGAGGTCTCGTCTAATGAAGTCAACGCTCCGTCCCCCTCGTGCTCGAATCCAAAGTCCCGAAACCTTTCAGCTCGAGTTACAAAACCGTTTTCACACTCTTAAAAACTCATTAAAAACTCGTTAAAAACTCTCCGATCACACTCTTAATCTCATGGCTGTTAGACGGGAGATTCAGCTACATTCTTCAACAGATTTGACAGCAAACAGGCAACTAAACAGACGGAACTCCACATGCATGCGGCGGGACTTACGCTACTTCAATACAGCTTGTATTGAAGAAGCGATCGAGCGGAACCAAGGCTCCAAAGTCTTTGCCAGAGATCTGTCTGCCAGAAAGAACCAACTGTAAAAGCTGAAGTTCAAGTGTGGCAGTATCGTTTCCGGGATACCTGAGATTTTGAGTGAGATTGAGAGGTTCTATGGGCAGCTGTACACGTTACCGTTGGAGCCGCACGCAAGTGTGAGTAACGATCCAAGAGCGAGTCTTATCCGACATTATTCCGATGATATCCCGGACGTCAGTCTGACTGAGATTAGAATGGCTCTCCAGCACCTTAAAAACGGCAAGGCCCCAGGCGAGTATGGAATTACAGCGGAGCTTCTGAAAGCGGGTGGAAAACCGGTACTTGAAGTCCTTCAGAAGCTCTTTAATTACGTCCTCCATGGTGGCACTACTCCGGAGGCGTGGAGCAGAAGTGCGGTGGTCTTGTTCTTCAACAAAGGCGACAACGCTCTCTTGAAGAACTACAGACCGATTTCCCTTCTGAGCCGCGTCTACGTGCTGTCTTTGAGAGTCATTACGAATCGTCTCGCGCGCAGACTTGACGACTTCCAGCCTCCCGAACAAGCCGGTTTCCGAAAAGGCTTTAGCACCATAGACCACATACATACCCTTCGGCAAATTGTACAGAAGTCCGAGGAGTACAATTTGCCACTATGCCTGGCGTATGTGGACTATGAGAAAGCCTTTGATTCCGTCGAAATTTGGGCGGTGCTGCAGTCCCTTCAGCGATGCCAAGTTGACTGTCAGTATACCGAAGTGTTGAAGTGCTTGTACAGTAGGGCTACGATGGCTATCCGAGTACAAAACCAGAGTACGAAACCTATCCAATTGCAGAGAGGTGTAAGACAGGGTGACGTCATATCCCCGAAACTCTTTACCGCTGCATTGGAAGATGTTTTCAAGCTTCTAGTCTGAAAAGGATACGGTATCAACATCAATGGCGAGTACATCACTCACCTTCGATTTGCCGACGATATAGTCCTTATGGCAGAATCGCTGGAGGACCTAAGCACTATGCTCAATGACCTCAATAGTGTTTCCCAACGGATAGTTCTTAAGATGAACATGGACAAAACAAAGATCATGTTTAATGTCCATGTCACACCTATGCCGGTAGTTGTTGGGAACACTAAGCTCGAAGTTGTTGACGAGTATGTTTACCTGGGACAAATAGTCCGACTAGGTAAGTCCAACTCCGACCGAGAGATCAATTGACGGATTCAACTCGGTTGGGTAGCGTTCGGGAAATTACGGCACATCTTCTCGTCAGGTATACCTCAAAACTTGAAAACGAGACTGTACACCCAGTGCGTGTTGCCAGTGATGACATACGGAACTGAGACGTGGTCCTTCACTGCTGGCCGGATGAGGAAACTCAAGGTCGCTCAGCGAGCTATGGAGAGGGCTATGCTCGGAGTTTCTCTGCGTGATAAACTCAGAAATGAGGATATCCGCAGTAGAACCAGAGTGACCGACATAGCCCAACGGATTAGTAAGCTGAAGTGGCAATGGGCCGGCCATATTACTCGAAGAAACGAGAACAGATGGGGAAGAAAGGTTCTCGAGTGGCAGCCTCGTACCGGCAGGCGAAGTGTAGGGCGTCCCCCCACTAGATGGAGTGACGACCTGGTAAGATATGCAGGAAGTCGATGGATGCAGGTGGCTCAGGACCGTGCTTTGTGGCATTCTTTGGGGGAAGCCTATATTCAGCAGTGGACTTGTGAAGGGCTGTAGTGATGATGATGATGAAGTTGCAGACTATTTACGTCCCAGTGATGGGCACAGGCCTCCTCTCATTTCTGAGAGGGTTTGAGGGCAAGGAAATGTCCGCCGCAGCCCCAATGCGTGTTGGCGAACTTTACATGTTTTTGAAATATTTTTTTCTTATTTCCCGGACATGCAGGTTTCCTCACGATGTTTTCCTTCACCGTCGAGCACGTGGTAAATCAGCACTTAAAATTGTAATTAACAATTTCCTTGGTGCCGGCGGGGATCGAACCCGGGTTGCTCGCGTACTGTGAAGCTTACAGCGAGCGCTAACCATCTGAGCCATTAATTACCACGGCTGTTAATTATAAACGTCCACATATATATTATTTTAGAAATAATAAATCAGATTTACATGTAAAAAACTGTTCAGTACTTAATAACAGAAATTTTGCAGAGTGTGAGAGATCACGTTATGTTTCTTCCGTCTTAAGATCTTTTTTTATTTATCTTCTGAAGAAGTGATTGCAGCAAATGAAAGAATTAATGAAAATGTGAATCAACAATACTAATTTGATACTACAATAAAAATTCAACATTAAAAAATAAAGCCTAACATCTATCAGGTATATACTCGTAGCAATTGGATTACAGCGGTACGGTTTCCATTAGATTCAGTAAAACAATTACCTATGAGAGACCCTATCGCATTGACAATTTGATTTAAGTGAAATTCGAAACTTGGTTTGTTACAACGAATTTATAACCAAATATTGTTTTAAATTGCAAAATGATATGATATCAAATATTTTGTTTTAATTTTTAATTACCTATTTTTATTTGTTTTGTTACCAATTTGCCTTTGCTACTGTCATGTATTAGATGCACACATTTGTGTTCCGGTAATCTCTTACCATCAAGTGATCCGTTATCTTGTTTGTGTATTTAAAAAAAATCGACCCTTAAAATTTTGTTCATAAAAGTTACGAACGGAAACACAAGTGTGAACATCGTGTGTGTGCGTGCGTGCGTGCGTGCATGCGTGCGTGCGTGCGTGCGTGCGTGCGTTTGTGTGTGTGTATGTGTGTGTGTGTAGATTTGCTCTCGCGTTCGGGAAATGTTTCGGCAAGCCTTCTCGGCGTGAGTCTGGCGGTCCGATAAGTATTTTCTCTTCATCTGACGAATATTCTTGTGAGAGTACCGCGATCACAGGGAAAAAGGTAGGCATAGGAACTATGTTCTATTTTAACATAAATCGCATTTGATTCTGAATTGCAAAAACGAGTTTAATGTAAACAATTATATGAAGACCTTCTAATAAAATTTTGCAAATATGTGTATTGTGTATACATTTTTATATTTATAAATGTCTTCATTTTAGAGTAGTTGATAAAATCGTAATGTAACGTCATAAGAAAAGGTTGGCTAAGACAAATATACCTAAATACAGTAACATCGAATGAGATAGAGCAAAAGGTTAATTACTTTTGATCATAGACGTCATAAAAAAACGTGTGCATGTACTTATGTACGCACGTAAGAAGTTATACTTTTTTAGCGTAACAAAACAAAAATAACTATAATAAAACACATTTTATAGATTCATATATGTTTATTTGAATATTAAATTACTTATTTTCATTTTATTCGTTTTCCATTAGGAATGTTTTGAAGAAATGTGATTTTAAATATGAAAACATATGATATACAAAGTAATTTTGATGTCGGTCTGAGTGAGATTAGAATGTTTGTCCAGAATCTAAAATCGATAGGCGCCGGGTGAGGATGAAAATAAAGCAGAGCTTTAGAGAGCAGTTGGAAAACGACTCTTAAATTCCTTCAGAAACTAATTTAACCTCATTTATGTTGGCACTACACTGAAAGTGTGAAGCAGAAACTTAGTTTTGTCCTTTAAGAAGGACTATAACGCTGAACTACAGACAGCTGTCTGCAGTTATTAAGAATAATGTCGCACGCTTTAATGACAAATTACAGTAACTATAAATTTATAAAATAATGGTCTAATCCAGTTAAAACCAGGATGGATCGCTAGTTATAATATATTTTTATATAATATATAAAATTGTTTAATATCGAGTTATATGTTTATAGTTATTGTTTAGATCAGCCTATTTTCTATCAGGCTGACGACTTCGGCACGCTGATTTATTCAGCCATGTGTAGCAACCTCCTAATACACCAGTAGTTTAGTCTAGTCAAGTAGTGATGCTCCAGGCAGCCATTCATATTTCTTCTTTTCTCATGCACGCCATGCGCATTGGCCTATTCTGTAACACCTTACACTAGACACCGAGTATGTTACATTCTTCTTTATCATGACCCGGAATTATACTTCTTTAGTACAATAAACGACTGGCCATGTGTCTCTACCGCAGAAGTGAAATTTTATGCTGGTCAGGCTTCTTGCTTGTTTGGCTCTGTTATGCTTCATTTAGCTATGCTAATGACAAAGCCAGGAGATGTTTCTGGCAGTTCTCAATGTCTAGTTTTATGATATATTCGACATGTAATAAAGGATTTCCTTCCGTCTGTACAAATGTTTAAAGTTCCTCGTAGTAGATAATATTTATATCTGTTCCTACTTGTCAGTAATAATCCCAGCGAAATGGAGATAGTTCGACTTTCAGCTAAAATAACTGTTTGAATTATTCATATCAAACCTTCTTGTTTTATGAAACTATGAAAATCACGTTTCCCAGGTAAAGAGTCGAATATCAGAATACGCACTTATCGAGTTTTTAAGGAAAATAAAAAATACGTTGTGGTATAAGATCCAGTAAATTCTGAGACATTGTTTTCGTTATAAATCTGTACCCTTACGTCACGTGAGCTTCGTGCGTAAGCGAATTTCGACACAATTGTACATAAGTAAAAGATTCCACCAAAATACAAACTTTTGACGGTTTATAAAGTTGGAACCATGAGGTGCTCTCGATCTCTCTTTGATATTATTTGAGACTATAATCAAGATTTCTGACACGAATGCAGCCTGAATCCTATTATTTATTTATTTATGTCTGGAAAAGACAGAAAACTCTAACAAACTATTAAACTTTAATAACTCGCATAGCGTGGCTGCTATGGTAAAATCTCCCTTATGATACAATCTATGGGGAGGCCTATTTTTGGCAGGGGACTATTATTAAGTACAAGTAAATATATGTATGCCGATGAAATTTCAGTACACTTAGCTTTAAAATTCACTTCATTACGGCATAAAAGTTTTTGTTTATTGTTTTTAGATTTTTGAATTATTTTTTTTAACCATTGTAAGTAATGTAAGAATCAACGCTATTAAATATTCATAGACATACATTGCATCTTAACCTTTTCCTGTATGTTTTTTTTACTTATAAGTGCACGCTATTGAAAATGCTGATTAAGCCTTAGATAGTAAATCGCTCTTTCTTAGCGTAATAAATACCACTACTTTTCATTTCTGTCTTGAAGATTTCCGGATTTTAATAGGACGAAAGGACAGTTGGCGGCACATTATTCCACTCATTTGATGTATACGCACTATGAAAGTAATTATTTTAAGAATTAACAACGAACTCACTTGTAATAATATAGATGTCTCTTCACCGAACCGTTAAACAGTCGCCACTCGGGTTGTACGCCTTCACTGAGCCTGTCGGCAACAGAACAGTTTGACAAGTGGACTGTTGACGGCTCAAAGGCTCAGTGAAGGCGGCCGTGGTAGGAGCTAGGGCGGCATCTAGCTAGGGCTGCCTTCATCAAAGGGGGGACGGCGGTAGCCCAGCCGCGGCCACTCAGCTAACGAGGGTGAGAAGGGTCTAGCTGACTGCTAAGTGGCCGTGAAGTTCCTATCCACACGCTGAGGGGGGCAACGACACCCCCGCCCCTGGGGGAACGACCCCCCGACTGGTCGGGGGAGGGACCCCTTTCAAACCTAAGGGCTCGGTGGCTGGCAGGCGAGCGCTGAGCGTCGCCCGACAGAGGGCGTGGCTGAGCGCCCCCGCCCGTGTGGGTCGAGGGTGCGGCAAAGCCCCGAGAGAAGACGCCGTTCGCACCCAGGCACAAAACTGCATGGTGATTGCCCTGGCAATGCGGACAGGGCCGCTGGTGCGGGCAGTCTCGCTGAAGGTGCCTTTCCAAACACGAGTAGCGCCAGCGGCGCTCCTTGGCGATAGTTCGCCTAGCCGGAAACGGCTTACCTAATAACTTCGGGCACGACGTCACCTGGTGATCGGATGCTCGGCAATAGGAACAGGGGGGCGCCTCCCTGGCCACTAGGCCACTGTAAGATGGTAGGGAGCGGCGCCCTCTTGCGGGAGCTCCGATCGGATTTAGGGGGGTTGACGATGACTTGCCCGGCGGATTCCGCCTCTCACTGGGCACGGCTCGTAAGTCTTCAACGGTGCCCGCCGCGTTCTCAATCTGCCGGCACTGCTCCTCCAAGAACCGCAGCAGATCACTAAAGGGTGGAACATCGGGGGCACCGTCCCCGCCATGCCTCTCCACAAAATGTATTCTAAGGTAGAGAGGCAGGCAGGACAGCACGATGTGGAGCAACAAGAAGGACCATTCATCCACCGGTAAATCCAGCCGCCTCAACGCACAACAGGCCACCAAGACTGGATTCACGATGTCCGGGCGTAGTCTGGCCCGGTCCCTAAGCAGAGGGAGGCTTAGCAGCTGCCTGGCGTATTCGTCTGCAATTCGCCGGACGTTGGCGTATCTTCCGGCGAGGAGGTCCCAAACAGTCTCGTAGGCGTCGTCCAACAATCTCAAATGGCCGACGACGCCCAGGGCCTGCCCCTCCAGTGAGGCTAGGAGGTACGCCATCTTCTGGCTTGGTATCAAGTCACTCCGGGCGTCCACTAGACTATCAAAAAGGCCTACAAAAGTCATCCAGTCGGAGAGGACCACGGAGAACCTTGACAGGTCCAGAGTTGGGAGTCATCCCAACAGCTCCTGCTGAGTAGGCTGCTTCCGAGGGGACTTGGGCAGGCCACTCGTCAGAGCTTCACGCGCTTCCTTAGCATACTTGGCTCCGGCCTCGATTAAGTCGTCCGTGAGCGAAAAGAACTGCTCGTAGTCCACGAGGCAGGAGTTCAGGACTCCCTTTTCCGCATCCGAGGCCTCGAGCTCAGTGTAAGCCTCCTCCACTACGGCCCACCGGGCCGCGACCTGCTCGAGCCGCTTCTCCAAACTATAGACCCTATCCGGTTACCCTATCAAAGCATGAGCGCTAGCGGCGCAGCGCAGCTCCGCCTTCAGGCGAAGCATCGGTAGCTTGTGCGATGGCATCACTACTAAATAAAATTACTACGCGGCACAAATACAAATCAAAGTAAAAAATAACAAATACAATTACTATCAAATCAAGTTAAATACAAATTACACAAATACAAATTACTATTTATTAAATTAAATACAAATTACACTACAAATGAAAGTACACACTACAGTCGATCAGCAAAGATGCCTCGTCCTGGCGACCGATCCTTCGACAATTAATCTACTATAATTATACGATAACGATAATTATCCGATTACGTGATAATAATTATTTACCTACTCAAAATACCTGACGCGTACCTAGCCCTAAAAAACTCCTGCTTGCGCAGCCTAACGGTCGTTTTTCCTAAATCTCCCCACCTATCCGCTAACAAACAAAGGAAGAAAACAACAAAAGAAAATATTTTTATTATTACGTATTACGGCCGGGCGTGATTGTAGACACAATCAACCACGCTCTGCTACAAAAATGTACACGCCCCTACTTGACCCAACAAAGATCGACCATACAGGGACCTATACAGCTGTAGATTCGACGGACAACTAAGGGTGGACAATTATCCTACACAATAGATGTAAGGCTAGGTAATTAATAAGAACTTACCTGGTTCCGAATCGAGAACCGACCCCAAGGCGCGGTAAGGCGTTAAGTATGTGCATGTAAGTAGTGCGGAGTAGTGTGGACATGTGTAACATGATTTAACCGTGGAAGTCGAACCGCCGATCCGCAGGCGCTGCGTTTCTTCAAATGTGCGATCCTCCAGTGATAGTTCACTTTATCTGAACTCAAGTCTGACGTCACTTCACTATTTTAGTTCATTATATCATATTCCTATTCACACCTTATCATACATATAATTATCTTCAAAGTCAACCAATTCAACGTTCATCGAAATCAAACACGTGACACACGGCAATACTAATGAACGGGCGATCAAAGTTCAACTTCCATTTTCGTCCAGCAACAGATTATAATCGAGCACACACGGTTCAAATAACTTCCCTTTTACGCGCGACTTCACAGTTCAACAGAGCAGCACGACACAAGTAACGTAGTGAGTTCATTATTAAATGTTCCGGGTTCACTCACACGATATCTAAATGCCACTAAGAAAATCGTCGAATTAAATTAATGTCAATCAAAGTTAAGTTAATAATTAAAATTCAATACAAGCCGTCCGTCGCGCAACAATTATTGGCAAATATTACTTTAATCACTCAAAACTCAAATTAGGCCTCTTGTCACGTAACAATCAAATAGACACTCAATTCGAGGCGGTATTAAAGATAGCCAAATCTTCAATACTAATTAGGCGCGCACCATATTCAAATTCGGACGTTGATCGCAATCAATGTTAACTTCCAAAACAATTAACCGACCCGGCGTCCGCGCAGAAAATCTATTATCCTAAACTAAACAAAACTCCTCGTAGTTGCATAAATTTGCCAACAAAACCGACACTATATAGACGTTATACGGTACACGACCACGCCGTTCTAGTGACCGCGCTCCATTCACTTCCGACGCGCCCTGCTCGCAACCAAACCGATCTCGCGCGAACGTCAACCGGTAGGAAATAACCGCGCTCAGCGCCCCCTGGCGTCAATTCTTTAAATTAGCGTTAGGCGCGAACGATTTTAATCAATCGTTTTGTTTTACTCCAGGCTATAAGATCGAATTCAATATCTAAGCATAATAAAATAAGCGGAAAAATGTTTTTTTTTTGGTTCTTGTATAAAATAAGCATATCATTTTATGTCATCTATGTAAAACATGAAGCAAATCATGATGTAAAAAGAAAATTTATGAGTTCTTATAACACTTTTTATGCTTCACAAAGGTACCGAACTCTTTAGTATACTGTATAATGTAATCATTATTTATCACCATTACAGCCCTTCACAAGTCCACTGCTGAACATACGCCTCTCCCAAGGAATGCTACAATGCACGGTCCGAAGCTACCTGAATTCATCGAATTCCTATTTTTATTACCAGGTTGTCACTCCATCTAGTGGGGAGGGGGGACGCCCTACACTTCAACTGTCGGTACGAGGTTGCTACCTGAGAATCTTTCTTCCTCGTCGGTTATCGGTTCTTCGAGCTATTATGGCCGTCCCATCGCCACTTCAGCTTACTACTCCGTTGGGCTATGTTGGTTACTCTGGTTTTATTGTGTTATATATGTGGTATATACTCATTTTAAGTATATAATACAGCAGAGAAACCACGACCGCAGCCCTTTCCGTACCTCGCTGAGCGATCTTGAGCTTCCTCGGTGAGCTTTCATAAAAGTTTAAAAAACCAATTAAAATAATTTTATTTATATAAAACAAAAAAATATAAACATCTTAAAAAGCTAACTCAACAAACTGCTTTAATATTGCTCTATGACACTCTATTTTCTGTAGTAATTTGATACGTTATTTTATAATGAGAAAGTAAATAATGACCGAGTGACGATATTTGAAAAGATGATATTTAGTGATTTCTTATATTTACGCGAACACTACACATTTAAATGAAACTAATTTTACGGATTTTATCGCGTATATTAACTTATTTTACATTCCCGACGTTTCAAGCACTTTACAGCACCCATGGTCACGGGGGGGACTGAGGTGTATGACGTCCCACTGTCATAGTTAACCACGGCTACCTCCAGATTAAAAATTATTAATTTTTGTTCCGATCTACGCAGTATGAACTTACAGTATCATGAAGTCTTGCAGTTGTATGCTTGGGTTGGGATTTAATTTTATTAATTATGGGATCCCAAGCAGATGGTAGCACCCAGCCATCTTCTCTATTGAAATTAGGATGTTTTTTGATTTCAATAGCCTCGCGAATCATCCTTGGAAGGAATCGGTGTTCTTTAGCGAGGATTTGTGGTCTATCAAATCTAATGTAGTGACGGGGGCGATCCTGTACATGTTCACAGACTGCAGACTTCCCGGAGCGTCTATTCTTCACATCAGCTATGTGTTCTTTAACGCGGGTTTTTATGGATCTTTTAGTTTGTCCTATATAAGAGAGACCACATTCACAATCCAGCTTGTACACTCCTGCATCTTGCAGAGGAATATTACACTTGACTGATGGTAAAAACTGACTAATCTTCTTCGGCGGCTTGAAATATGTTTTAATGGAAGCACGCTTCAAGATGTAGCCAATCTTGTCAGTGACACCTCTGACATATGGCAGTACAGCAGGCACTCGCTCGACTGTGGCCGGCTTCACTCGTTCACTGTGACGTAGGCGCGGGACCCGAAGCTTATTGTGTTGGAGCTCGGCGGCCAGGTGTTTACTGTCACAGATCCCTCGTGCTCTCTGAAACAAAGATTTACCCACGGTAGCTAACTGTGAAGGATGGTGGTGAGAATCACCGTTTAAATAGCTATCTGTATGGGTCTTTTTTCTATACACAGTGTGGCTCAAGGTGTTATCAGGATTCCGAATTACTAATACATCTAGAAAAGCTAAAGAATTGTTTGCCTCTAAATCCAGTGTGAATTGAATTTTAGAATTTAAGGAGTTAAGATGGTCTAAAAATGCAGTTACTTTATCTAAAGGTAGAATTGTGAAAGTGTCGTCTACGTACCGCTTGTAGAATCTTGGGTTTATGGGAGAAGTAAGCAGGGCTTTCTCCTCAAAGTCCTCCATGAATATATCGGCGACAATGGGAGATACAGGTGAGCCCATCGCCACTCCATCTACTTGCTTGTAGAACTCCTCCTTCCACAATAGGTAGCCAGTTGTAAGGCAGTGTCTGAGTAATACTGCATATTCTACGGGCATGTTGTTTTCCTCTAGCCTTCTAGTAACAATCGAGATGCAGTCTACGACAAGATTGGCTACATCTTGAAGCGTGCTTCCATTAAAACATATTTCAAGCCGCCGAAGAAGATTAGTCAGTTTTTACCATCAGTCAAGTATTATATTCCTCTGCAAGATGCAGGAGTGTACAAGCTGGATTGTGAATGTGGTCTCTCTTATATAGGACAAACTAAAAGATCCATAAAAACCCGCGTTAAAGAACACATAGCTGATGTGAAGAATAGACGCTCCGGGAAGTCTGCAGTCTGTGAACATGTACAGGATCGCCCCCGTCACTACATTAGATTTGATAGACCACAAATCCTCGCTAAAGAACACCGATTCCTTCCAAGGATGATTCGCGAGGCTATTGAAATCAAAAAACATCCTAATTTCAATAGAGAAGATGGCTGGGTGCTACCATCTGCTTGGGATCCCATAATTAATAAAATTAAATCCCAACCCAAGCATACAACTGCAAGACTTCATGATACTGTAAGTTCATACTGCGTAGATCGGAACAAAAATTAATAATTTTTAATCTGGAGGTAGCCGTGGTTAACTATGACAGTGGGACGTCATACACCTCAGTCCCCCCCGTGACCATGGGTGCTGTAAAGTGCTTGAAACGTCGGGAATGTAAAATAAGTTAATATACGCGATAAAATCCGTAAAATTAGTTTCATTTAAAAGATGATATTTATTTAGGTTTATGATACAAAGACAAGGGATTCGTTATGTTTGAATAGTATGCGTTTTAGTTAGGTCTCATGTAATATAAATAAATAACGATTCGTGTTTTTAATCAATAATGCTGAAAATATTATTGTTAACGGTCAAATCATCACGCTAGATGACGCAGCGAGTAACCTATGTAAGAGAGTACAAATTATGGAACTTATCCTCTTATGAACAATGAAACAATATGTACCTTACATATTTTATTGTTCGTGCGCTCTGCTGTTTTATGCTGCAGTGTAAAGTAACCATATGAGTAAATAAACGTTTACTTAATTAAGCAAGTGACAGTAGTGACTTAATCATCATCATCATCATTACAGCCTTTCATAAGTCCACTGCTGAACATAGGCCTCCCCCAAGGAATGCCACAAAGCACGGTCCTAAGCCACCTGCATCCATCGACTTCCTGCATGTCTTACCAGGTCGTCACTCCATCTCGTGGGAGGTCGCTCTAAACTTTGCCTACCGATACGAGGCTGCCAGTCAAGAACCTTTCTTGTCCATCGGTTGTCAGTTCTTCGAGATATATGGCCGGCCTATTGCCACTTTAGCTTACTGATCCGTTGGGCTTTGTCGGTAACTCTGGTTCTACTGCGGATATACTAATTTCTAAGTTTATCACGCAGAGAAACCCCGAGCATAGCTTTCTCTATAGCTAGCTGAGCAACCTTGAGCTTCCTCATACGGCCAGCAGTGAAGGACCACGGCTCAGATCCGTAAGTCATCACTGGCAACACGCACTGGTTGTACAATGTCGTTTTAAGGTTTTGAGGTATGTCTGACGAGAAGATGTGTCGTAGTTTACCGAACGCTGCCCAGCCGAGTTGAATCTATCGATTGACCTCTCGGTCGAAGTTGGACTTACCTAGTCGGACTATTTGTCCCAGGTAAACATACTCGTCAACGACTTCAAGTTTAGTGCTCCCAACAACTACCGGCATAGGTGTGACATGGACATTAAACATGATCTTTGTTTTGTCCATGTTCATCCTAAGACCTATTAGCTGGGAGACACTATTGAGGTTATTAAGCATGGTGCTTAGGTCCTCCGGCGATTCTGCTATAAGGACTATATCGTCGGCAAATCGAAGGTGAGTGATGTACTCGCCATTAACGTTGATGTCGTATCCTTTCCAACCCAGAAGCTTGAAAACGTCTTCCAATGCAGCGGTGAAGAGTTTCGGGGATATAACATCACCCTGTCTTACACCTCTCTGCAATTGGATAGGTTTCGTACTGTGGTTCTGTACTCGGATAGCTATCGTAGCTCTACTATACAAACATTTCAGCACTTCGATGTACCGACAGTCAACTTGGCAGCGCTGAAAGGACTGCAGCATCGCTCAAATTTCGACGGAATCAAAGGCTTTCTCATAGTCCACATACACCAGATATAGTGGCAAATTGTACTCCTCGGACTTCTGTATAATTTGTCGAAGAGTGTGTATGTGATCTATGGCGCTAAAGCCCTTTCGGAAACCGGCTTGTTCGGGAGGCTGGAAGTCGTCAAGTCTGCGCGCGAGAGGATTCGTAATGACTCTCGAAAACAGCACATAGACACAACTTAGAAGGGAAATCGGTCTGTAGTTCTTCGAGATAGCGTTGTCGTCTTTCTTGAAGAACAAGACCACCGCACTTCTGCTCCACGCCTCCGGAGTAGGGCCACCATGGAGGATGAAATTAAACAGCTTCTGAAGGACTTCAAGTACCGGTTTTCCATCCGCTTTCAAAAGCTCCGCTGTAATTCCATCCTCGCCCGGGTACTTGCCGTTTTTAAGGAGCTGGGAAGCCATGGTAATCTCGCACAGACTGAAGTCCGCGATATCTTCGGAATAGCGTCAGATAAGACTCGCTCTTGGATCGTTACTCACACTTGCGTGTAGCTCCATCAATGATGTGTACAGCTGCCAATAGAACCTCTCAATCTCACTCAAAATCTCAGGTGTCCCGGAAACGATGCTGCCACACTTGAACTTCAGCTTTGACAGTTGGCTCTTTCTGGCAGAAAGATCTCTGGCAAAAACTTTGGAACCTTGGTTCCGCTCGATCGCTTCTTCAATACAAGCTGTATTGAAGAAGCGTAAGTCCCGCCGCATGCATATGGAGATCCGTCTGTTCAGTTGCCTGTATGCTGTCAAATCTGTTGAAGAATGTAGCTTAATCTCCCGTCTAACAGCCATGAGATTAAAAGTGTAATCGGAGAGTTTTTATGTTCTTCTGTGGCGGGTCTTGCAGAATTTAGCTCCGACCGCATGGACAGTTTCCACGAGCTTGTCATTCATATCGTCCACTTCATTGCAGTCTTCTAGACACTGAAAATGGGTTTTGTAACTCAAGCTGCAAGGTTTCGAGACTTTGGAACAGAGCACGAGGGGGACGAAGCGTTGACTTCATTAGACAATACCTCTCCAATTTAACGGTTAGGTTCAATGTGCCTCTGATCATTCGGTGATCGCTACCAGTTTTCACCCTCGCGACCACGGAGACATCACTGAACAGTTATCGTCTGGTCATCATAATGAAGTCAAGCTCATTTTTCGTCGAACCGTCGGTGCTCGACCAGTTCCACTTCCTGTAGGGCCGCTTCTCGAAGAAAGAGTTCATCAGAAAGAGTCCCTCTTTCTCCATGAAGTCGGCCAGCTGCTGGCTTCTTGGGTTCCGTTGCCCTATTCCAAATTTCCCTACTTTCATCTCATCGTTCTCTCTTGTGCCTAGTTTTGCATTGAAGTCTCCCATTAACACCGTATATTGGGTTTTGGAGGATTGCACGGCTCTAGAAATATCCTCATACATTTCCTCCACCTTCTCATCGGGGTGTGCCGAGGTTGGAGCGTAAAGCTGTATGACCTTCAGCGAATACCGTTTGGTGAGTCTGAGTATAAGATACGCAACCCTCGTCGACACACCCTCAATCTTTACAACGTTGTTAACGAGAGACTTTTAGACGATAAATCCGACACCTCCTTGGGACAGATGGTCGCCCACCCGGTGATAGAGCAAGTTGCCGGATTCGAGCATTAGCGTGTCCTCCCCCTCTCTTCGGACTTCGGATAATCCTATAATATGCCAGCGTAACTTGTCTATCTCGTCTTCCAGCTCCACGATCTTCTCGTCAGTCTTCAGGGTGCGTGCGTTGTATGTTGCCAGATCGAGTCGTCTTAGGTGGCAACCGAACCTCCACCGGAGATTCTTAGCACCCCCCGCCCCGCCGTTACCATGGTCGCCACCGTAGCCAGGAATAGCGGGGCCGCCGGGGACTGGGGATCGTTTCTTTGTTACTCTCATCATAGGGGGGTATTTGCCACAGTTGCCGCGCTTGGCGAGCGGGTTGGCAACCGCAGTTTTTTTTAATGTAAGTTTGTTGTTATCAAAAAGATGCTGCTGCCCATCTCCTGCCTGTTTTCCTTTGTCGCCTTTTACGACTCCCACGGGAAGATGTGACAACCCTATTTATATAGGTATAAAGAACCATGCCCAATTTTAATACATTTAAAAACCTGATAGCAAAAGTTTATGTATATAAGGTATAATAGAAAAACTTCCTGTAAGTTTACAAAATAATGTAATGTTAATAATTATGTTACCAAAAGAATAATATAATAAATATAATATTAAAAAATATTAATATTACTCTTAAGTTAGGATTTGCCGTTACCAAATACTTAATTTTTCTATATCTTATTAATGTTCTATCACCACTTCCTCTGAAATTATACTGGGAAAAATCTTGTATATCCCTACATATTTCTATTGTATATGATTCATGAAAAAAAAATGGCACAATACACAACGAGATGCAAACACAACAAGTGATTGTATTCTCTTTGGTAACAACGAAGGACTGCGTCGATGCCAATATAGTCGCTGTCAAATGTCAAAAAAATCCGTTTCACTCATGTGCTCTCAATGACATACTGCATGATTAATAAATTTAATTATTTTTGAATAATCTGTACTATACAAAGAGTAATAAAGAAATATATATAAAGAATATATATAAGAATATAAAAAAATACTTACTGATTAAATAAAAATAATGTTTGTAACTCAGAAACAGAGTTCAATTAAGTCAAGTAGCAGTATGTGAAATGGAATGTCCTAGAAAAATGGTAGTCGAGATGCGTTCAAAACATGGTGGTAATAAGTTTATCCTTGACGTAGAATAAGCATTAATAAATATTAAAAATATTTTTCTCCTGCGTCTCTTTTAACATTGTGATACGCGTATTTAATTTAGAATTCAATTAGCTAAATTTTAAGATTTATTTCATTTCTATACATAGTCAGGTAAAAAATGGGCATCCTTCTTTTACACGTTCTTTAAAAGCTTTATCTCAGTTTATTTACTCATGTGCATCCTTCGTGCCATGTGCATCCTTCGTGCCTACTCGGACAGTCCTAGTATAACCTTGACAACTGAGCAAAATTTAAACACATATTTTCAAAACATTTAAATAAAGTTTGTGTGCACAACCGAAAACGCAAATGCCAAACTTGTTTTCAAACATTTGCACTTATATTTATCGCTAAGGTGGCTCACAGACTCCGTATTTTTTTTATATGACTGCCTTTCATATTTTTTTTTATTTAATGTGTTTTCATTTAATTATATCATTTAATTAAATATTTTATTATATTTTATATCAATAACTATAATTAAAAAACTAAAACTAGTAACTTAATTATCATACAGTCCTACTCACCGCGGTATCGTGCCACGCTGGCTGCATTTCCCTGCTGAATGGCTATACTTAGCATTTGAGCGAGAAAAGAACCAGCCCTATTACTCATATCACCTTTATTTTTTGTTGATTTATATTGTTTGACCATTGCTTTCTTTCTACGGACTTCTGATCTTACTTAATTTGTAAGATCCTTGCTAACATACCGAGCACCGATAATCTTGTTTACACGTTTGACTTTGGCTCGTTATTCTAGGTTTTACGGATTGGATTTTATTTGCTAGATATTGAATCAATGGATCGCTGTGTGAATTGTGGTAACTAGTCGCTGTAATATAATAGGCCCACGATACTTCCAAAATAACAATCGCACTTCAAAATCAGTACTGTACTGTTTAGTATTGGTTTTTGTCAACTTTTTGCATAACCTCACTTCAACTAAATCTCTTATAATTCTGCTCTCAGATTGCCAAAGTCCGCAGAATTTTCAGTCATGTTTTGATAACATATATGCTAATAATTAACACCACCTTCATCTCTTTACGATCTGGGCCCAGGAATATATGAAAGCGTATCAGTCTCCTTTCTGAACATAATTTTATACTTATAAAGAGAGAGTGCGTATTTTTGTAAATTTTGTATATATGTGGAGGGTAATCTCCGGAACTACTGCCACTATTTCAAAAATTCTTTCACCGTTTAAAAAATATTTTTTTTTCTCAGAGACTAGGTTATACATTATGTGTATATTCATATTATGGCACAATGTTATGTAAAGTGCACCAACAGGCATTGGGTACAGCGCTGCGGACACTTCCCTCGCCTTATACCTCTCAGAAGTGAGAGGAGACCTGTGCCCAGAAGTGGGACATATAATTATATGCTGTAACTATACTTTTCGAATTTAAAAGTTTTGATTATATTTGTGAAATAAAGTCGTGTCTCTTAAGAGCTTCCACAGCGTGCACTGCGTTAATAGTTAAATTTGCATGAAAATAATGTATGGCTGAATTGTTCCTCTAGAAAAGTTCTTTAAAAAAATCTGCGAGAGCACATTATGCCTATATTCTGAGAGTAACTTACAATAAATATTTTTATATAAAAACTCTCGCAAAAATTATAAATCAAAAAAGATGTGCACCAGAATCTTTCTGAGAACAGAAAATTAATAAAACTGCGATTGCAACTATAGAAATCCCCCCCCCTCCTCCATTCTGATAGTTACGAAGAGACGGCCCCCTGTCCCAGACGGCCTGGTATTCCTGGCTACGGTGGCGACCATGGTAACGGCGGCACGGAAATCCTCTTTGAGGGAAATTTGGAATAAGGCAATGGAACCCAAGGGGCTAGTAGCTAGCCGACTTCATGGAGAGAGAGGGACTCTTTATGATGAACTCTTTCTTCCAGAAGCGGTCCAACAGGCAGTAGACCTGGTCAATCCCCGACGGTTCGACGAAAAATAAGATTGACTTCATTATGTTGACTAGAAAGCAACTGTTCAGTGATGTCTCAGTGACGGAGAGGGTGAAAACTGGAAGCAATCACCGAATGGTTAACCTAAACGTTAAATTGGAGAGGTTTCGTCTAATGTAGTCAACGGTCCACCCCTCTCGTCCTCTAATCTAAAGTCCCGAAACATCTCAGCACGTATTACAAAAAAGTTTTTAGTTCCTAAAAGATTGCAATGCAATGGACGATATGAATAAAACAGTTTTGCAAGAGCCGCCGCAGAAAACACAAACACTTTCCGAGAATTCCGATGGTCTTGCTTTTCAAGAGAAGCGACAACGCTCTTTTCAAGAACTACATACCTATTTCCCTTCCGAGCCGCATCTACGTGCTATTTTCGAGAGTCATTACGCATCGTCTAGCACGCAATTTTGGTGACTTTCAGCCTCCCGTACAATCCAATTTACGAATAGGCTTTAACACCATATACCACATACATTCGCTTTGGCAAATTGTTCATAAGACCGAAGAGTACAACTGAGAATCTCCGGTGGAGGATCAGTTGCCACCTAAAACGACTCGACCTGGCAACATACAACGCACGCACCCTGAGGACTGACGAGAAGGTCGTGGAGCTGAAATAAGAGATAGACAAATTAAGCTGTTATATTATAGGATTATCCGAGGTCCGAAGAGAGGGGGAGGACACGATAATCCTCGAATCGGGCAACTTGTTCTATCACCGGGAGGGCGACCATCTGTGCCAAGGAGGTGTCGGATTTATCGTCCACAACTCTCTCGTTAACAACGTTGTAAAGATTGAGAGTGTGTCGACAAGGGTGGCGTAACTTATACTCAGAATCACCAAACGGTATTCGCTGAAGGTTATACAGGTTTACGCACCAACCTCGGCACACCCCGATGAGGAGGTGGAGGAAATATATGAAGGTATCTCTAGAGCCGTGCATTCCTCCAAAACCCAATATATGGTGTTAATGGGAGACTTCAATGCAAACTAGGCACAAGAGAGAACGGTGAGCTGAAAGTAGGGAAATTTGGAATAGGGCAACGGAATCCAAGTGGCCAGCAGCTGGCCGACTTCACGGAGAAAGAAGGACTCTTTATGATGAACTCTTTCTTCCAGAAGGGGCCTCACAGGAAGTGGACCTGGTCGAGCCCCGATGGTTCGACAAAAAATGAGGTTGACTTCATTATGACGACCAGACGACAGCTGTTCAGTGATGTCTCAGTGATCGCGAAGCTGAAAACCGGCAGCGATCACCGAATGGTTAGAGGCACACTGAACCTAAACGTTAAGTTGGAGAGGTCTGGTCTAATGAATTCAACGCTCCGTTCCCCGACTGCTCTATTCCAAAGTATCGAAACCTTTCAGCTCGAGTTACAAAACCGTTTTCAAAGCCTATAAGATGCAATGAAGTGGACGATATGAATGACAAGCTCGTGGAAACTGTCCATGCGGTTGGAGCTAAGTTGTGCAAGACCTGCCGCAGAAGAACACAAAAAAACTCGCCGATCACACTCTTAATCTCATCTCTCTTAGACAGAAGACGAAGCTACACTCTTCAACAGATTTGACAGCATACAGGCAACTGAACTGACATATCTCCAAATGCATGTGGCGGGACTTTCGCCACTTCAATTTAGCTTGTATTGAAGCGATCGAGCGGAACCAGAGCTACAAAGTCTGTGCCAGAGATCTGACTGTGAGAAGGAGCCAACTGTAAAAGCTGAAGTTCAAGTGCGGCAGCATCGTTTCCGGGACATCTGAGATTTTGAGTGAGATTGAGAGGTTCTTTGGTGAGCTGTACACGTCATCGTTGGAGGCACCCGCAAGTGTGAGTAACGATCCAAGAGCGAGTCTTATCCGACACTATTCCGAAGATATCCCAGACGTAAGTCTGAGCGAGATTAGAATGGCTCTCCAGCACCTTAAATACGGCAAGTCCCCGGGCGATGATGGAATTACAGCGGAGCTTTTGAAAGCGGGTGGAAAACCGGTACTTGAAGTCCTTCAGATGCTGTTTATTTCTGTCCTCCATGGTGGCACTACTTCGGAGGCGTGGAGCAGAAGTGCGGTGGTCTTGTTCTTCAAGGAAGACGACAACGCTCTCTCGAATAACCACAGACCGATTTCCCTTCTGAGCCGCGTCTACGTGTTGTTTTCGAGAGTCATTACGAATTCTATCGCACGCACACTTGACGACTTCCAGCCTCCCGAACAAGCCGGATTCCGAAAAGGCTTTAGTACCATAGACCACATACACACCTTTCGGCAAATCGTACAGAAGACAGAGGAGTATAATCTGCCACTTTGCCTTGCGTGTGTGGACTATAAGAAAGTCTTTAATTCCGTCGAAATTTAGACGGTGCTGCAGTCCGGTCAGCGGTGCCATGTTGACTGTCGGTATATCGAAGTGCTGAAGTGCTTGTACAGTGGAGCTACGATGGCTATTGCAGTACAGAATCAGAGTACAAAACCTATCCAACTGCAGAGAGGTGTAAGACAGGGTGACGTTATATCCGCGAAACTCTTCACCGCTGCATTGGAAGACGTTTTCAAGCTTCTAGACTGGAAAGGATGCGGTATTAACATCAATGCCGGGTACATCATTCACCTTCAATTTGCTGACGATATAGTCCTTTTGGCAGAATCGCTGGAGGGCCTAAGCACTATGCTCAATGACCTCAATAGTGTCTTCCAATTGATAGGTCTTAAGATGAACATGGACAAAACAAAGATCATGTTTAATGTCCATGTCACACCTATGCCGGTAGTTGTTGGGAGCACTAAGCTCGAAGTAGTTGACGACTGAGTATATTTACCTGAGACAAATAGTGCGACTAGATAAGTCCAACTTCGACCGAGAGGTCAATCGACGGATTCAACTCGGCTGGGCAGCGTTCGGGAAATTACGGCACATCTTCTCTTCAGGTATACCTCAAAACTTGAAAACAAGACTGTACAAGTTTCAGCACGTAACAATTAGCAACTAGACAAGATGAGGTCATTAATTCCTTTACATAGCCACAATTTTTTCACTAAAATATTTTCGCCGGTAAAAGGTTTTCGATATATCTATAAAACATTTTAAATAAGCTATTACTCGTACTACTTTAAATTTCAGCATTTTAATATTAATTCAGCCATTTTCTTATCTGGCTCTTGAGGTACTTCAAGTTTTTCGAATCTAACATATAAAGTGTTAATTTTTCGGTACAGCAAAGTTTTGTACTGAAGTTGGGCTTTTGTGAGCAAGATCTTTAAGGAAGTTTGGAAACTTTCTTATCCTCGTCTTCACCGTGAATCGTAATATGTTTCGAGAGCGTGTTCAGTTAGGTATAATATTTGAACGGGACGATTGATGCTTAATATGTACTGAAAATTTGTCATGTCTACCATTATGTACAATCAATGTTTTTATTCTTCTTTTATTGTGATTTATCAGTTATTTCTGTTAACTGTCATTTCTACCTGTTGTTTTAGCGTAGTTAAAAAAAATTGTGTAAACTGTTATCGAAAGAATAAGAGTTTAGGTACTGTACGATATGTATAGGAATATATTACGAGTATATCGACATAAATTTTACTTATACATCATATATATTAAGTTTAAGTAATATCTACTAAATTAACACATTTTATTATATTTTATAAAGCTATTTTTTTAAAATAAAATATGTTAATGAAAAAGGACCTTGTGGAAATAATTAATAATTCTGTACTTATAATAAGAATCAAATATGCAGGATGCAGGTGTCTACATTGTATACTTTTGTGACTAAAATGGCAGACGGACTAAAAATAAGTAATTAAATAAATTTCTATCATTTTTAGAATCGACTCTGTTTCCGTCTGTTCATTTATGAACGTCTTAAGTAGTAATACTTTAAAAAAAATCGTAAGGAAATTTATAAAGCTTATCTTCAAGTAAGATTTATAATCTATATTTTATTAAAATCAGTTAATTATATCAAAACTAATGATTATTATTTTGAACTTTATGCACGAAAATTGTTCAATGTTGGCGTTGAGTCATTAAGGGGCTACTCCATGCGAACGACTTTGAGCATTTGGTGTGCCGCGCCGGCTCGCTACAATATAATATCACGTAAGAAATATGTAAGGCGCCACCTACTGTAAGAACGTAGTATTTTTTCAACATCAATAAACTATTTTATGGAAATACACACAGCGTACAACGATAAATGTATCTCAAATTTTTTGTTCGGTATATTAGTTGCATTATATTAGAGTTATGTATTCTCATATAATATTATCTAATTATGAAATTTTATAATTAATTATATATTAAAAATGAAGCATTGAAAATTGTGAGTTTAAAAGATACCTACTCACTATAGGTAAATAGATAGATAGCTCGCCTTTTGTACAAATATTTGGTGCAATAAAGAATAAATAAATAAATAGGATGTTTCGCAGAGTGAGAGTAATATAGAATGAGAGTCGTGGAGGCAGTTTACAAACATAAATTGCACAAGGACAAACATCCAGACCCGGAACAATTATTTGTAGGCCATACAAATACTTGTTCCGTGCGGGATTCGAACCCGCGGCCCCCAGTGCAGCAACTGATTGCTAAGCCAGTGCGCCACGGAGCCGTCGCCGGTTTATAGCTAAAGTGACCATACGTCCCGTTTTGAACGGGACTGTCCCTTTTCTCAGTCACCTGTCCCATTGTCCCCAAACAAAGCTCCGGGACACAAAATTGTCCCGTAACTCGTTGGATGGATGTATTCAAAGTCAACACTCTTCAACATAATTTTTTTTAATCGAATATATTTTATATAAAAGCTTTTACAACAATTTACTTCGCAAATATCCGCGTTATAAAATAAAATGATGTGTCTTACCTAGTATGAAGAAGCACCTATGATTTCCGCAAAGTAACGCCTGATTCTATTAATTATACGAATATATTTTATGTCTCCCTGGTACAAATGCTCCAGTAGAAAGAATATTTTTTTTTATTTTGAACAAATTGTGGACGTCTGAAAGAAACACTTACGGTTCCAGTTCTAAAGGCGATGTTGTTAACAAAGGTAACCATAAAAAAACTTAAGTAGAATTTTATTCTTATTTAAAATTATCACCAACTTTATTAAAGCAAATTTAGTCCACTGAAAATGTAATCAATAATTAAAAAAAATATGTTGCATTTAATAATTACCGTCTATACCGAATATAATTTTATATTGAACACTAATTGTGTAAAGTTATAGTTTTTGGAGTGTAAATAAACCCATGTCCTGTTTTGAGTTAAAAAATAAATGGTCACTTTAGTTTTTTTTAGTTAAATTTAGTTTAAAAAAAATTTAGTTTATAGTAAAAAGTAGGTATATTAATACCTACTTAGATACTTTTTACCGAATTAGGGTAGAAGCCCCTAATACCAGTCATGCCCCTAATTGCAGTCTTTTCGCCTTTTTACTCCATAAATAAGATTTCTAGTAGTCTTAACTACAAATATTTTCATCTAAAAAATTCTTTGTACCTAGAGGAAACTATATTTATTCAAATATTACCTCGCAGTTTTAAACCTAACAGTGTTAAAATCAAAACAGGTACGCAACGAAAAACGATCATTTTCCTAATTATTGACAAGTTATGATCCCGGTAAAATTATGCTTACTTTACATTATCTCATATATAGGCTTTTTGATTTGTATGAATATGACTATAGACATAGTAATGCAGTTATTTTTGTTTGAATTTACAACTTATTTATTTTCTTTTAGTGGAAATTAATGGGACTGTAATTAGATAATATAAGAAATGTATGGAGTGCATAATGTCAGCCGCCCGGCTGTTATTTGGTTTGACGTACCTAATAAGATGTACCTAATTTCAGCCACGTAATATAAATCAGAGCTGCCATAAACTGGAATAAATACCATTAATTAGATCATAACTTATTTTATAGCTAAGGGAGTTATGATCAATTCGTCTGTTTTAAAATTGGTTTTAGATTTTAAAGTTTAGCAAAAGATGTACTAGCTTTTCTCTCTGACATTCGGCGTATAGAACATCTTATGTACTCAATTATTTTTTTTTTTGAAAAAGAAGAAAAAACAAGCAATAAATAAAAACAAAAACGGGCCAAAAACTCATAACTGACTTTTTGACAAGACCCGGGATTCGAAACCGAGACCTCATGATCAGCACTCGCACTACTACAACCACTAGACCAACGAGGCGGTACTATACCTAATAAGATATTGTGGTTGGGTGATAATATTGAATTAGCCTTTTGTAGTGTAAATTATAATATTTGTCGAAATTTTAATTATGGATTCGAACCTTACATGCTAATGGTGCTTCATTTTTTTATTTGCATTTACTTCAAAGAAAATACACGCAAAAAGCTTCATCGCGCAGTAAAAAACACAACTAATATATATATAACTAAAACGAAAAATTATACCCAAAACAAACAAATAATACTACCTATAAATAACCTAATAAGTAATATTATTATCGACTAATATGACGTGAGTGTATGTGCTGGTCGACGCTCTAACGACACGGGCACACACATCACGGGACACATCGAAGAGCTCAGGGCTCACTGACTTCAGCAAGCCCGTGAGCAGTGAATATGCCCAGATTTTAAAATAAATTCTTAATAAAATCAAATTTTGGTTTTATGAAAAAAAAATTTCTATAGAAATATTCATTAATAAATTGCCTATCCATTGGTGTAAATCGCAAAATAAAATAATACTTACTTTACGAGGAGATGCATGTTGTCAATAATAATTTCACATTTATGTGGTTTCGTTGTAAGGAGATTATATTAATATTTATTCCTTTAAAAAAAATTGGATATAGCTTTTATGGAGTCAAGATTATGTAGAAATATAATGTGTTTTTTTATTTGTTGATATATCTTTTAAATAAAAAGTAGATAGCTTCTAAAAACAGCACAAATAACGACTAGCGCGACATTTTGCTCAACCTGCGCCTTAAGTAAATTTTAATGTTATTTCAGAAATCGTAATTGAATAATGAAATACAACAAACAAAAATTTAAAATAACAAATAATATGTTCAATTATAAAGAATAACATTACTTAATACCATTTTAGTAAGAAATAATTTAAAATATTTCTTTTATCAACCGACTTCAATATAAATTATTAAGGATAACTCAAAAACTACTGATCAGACCTCGATCAAATTTACAGTGGTCTCACATGAGAAGCACCATCTTTCAAATAAAAAAAGAATCATCGATATCGGTACACATAGAAAAAAAGTTATTAGGTAACACACATAAAAAACATACGTTCGAATTGAGTACCTTCTTCTTTTTTAAGTCGGTAGAAAATATTAAAGTAACCGTTACAGCATATTAAAGTCCACTGATAAATAAAGGTCTCCCCCATAAGTTGCCTCATAATATCAGTAATCAAGTTGGCAACCGCAGTTTTTTAATTTTTAGTCGTTATTAGGAAGACGTCTGCCCATTTATTGATTTGTTTCCCCCTTTTACCTCTTACCTTACTCTTTTCACGGGATGAAAAAAAGGTTTACATAACTGAATAACATTTTATTTAGAAAAACTATAATACTTAACCAGTGTCGCCGATAGATGGTGTTCAGTAAATGTAAATTTTAATATAAAATGTATCATTAAATAATAATAATTATAATATAAATAATAATAATTAAATAAAAATTAATATAAAATATATAATTAAATAAAATTATAATATTCTATTTTCACTTCGGAAGTTGAGATTTTTAATTAATCGTCCCGTAATCCGTATATAAAAAACTGACTAAACTGAACTGAATTCTACGTATTAATGATACTTTATCTTAAATTGCTTTGAAATTTTTGAATTGTGTGTATATGTTTATGCTTGTGTTTGTGCGTGTGCGTGTGTCTGTGTGCGTTTGCGTGAACGTGTGCATGTGCACGTTTTTGTGGTTGTGTTTATGTGCGTGTTGAGGTGCGCGTGCGTGCGCGTGTGCATGTACATGTGCATGTGCGTGTGCTTGTGCTTGTGCGTGTGCGTGTGGTGTGCGTGTGCGTGGGCGTGTGCATGTACATGTACGTGTGCGTGTGTGTGTGCATGTGTGTGTGCATGTGCTTGTGCGTGTGCGTGTGGTGTGCGTGTGCGTGGGCATGTGCGGGTGCGTGTGCGTGTGTGTATGCATGTGCGTGTACGTCTGGTGTTCGTGTGCGTGTGCGTGTGCGTGTGCGTGTGCGTGTGCGTGTGCGTGAGCGTGTGCGTATGCGTGTGCGTTTGCATGTGCATTTGCGTGTGCGTATGCGTGTGCGTTTGCGTGTGCGTGTGCGTGTGCGTTTGCGTGTGCGTGTACGTGTATGTGTGCATGTGCGTGTGCGTACCCGTGTTCGTGCGCATATGCGTGTGTGAGTATGTGTGCCTGTGTGTGTGCGTGTGTGTGTGTGTGTGTGTGTGTGTGCGTGCATGCGTGCGTGTGTTTTTGTGTGCATATGATTTACATGCAAAAGACAACATAATCTGTTTTTTATCATTG
Source organism: Parnassius mnemosyne (assembly GCA_963668995.1). Classification (NCBI taxonomy): domain Eukaryota; kingdom Metazoa; phylum Arthropoda; class Insecta; order Lepidoptera; family Papilionidae; genus Parnassius; species Parnassius mnemosyne. The sequence goes on from CAVLGL010000001.1 coordinate 56,972,903, forward strand.
TCTTTTACGTCTTCTTCAAAAACCCAAAAAATACTTCTATAAGGGTCGTTCCCATTGTGGAAAAGTTTCATTTTACTGGCCGTTAATTATATTGTATCATAGTCTGAAGCCAGGAAATTAATGTGCTGTAGACATTTTACTTAATTGATTGGACACAATTGTTCTATGGACTTAAATAGCATAGTACCGAAACAATAGAAGCCCCGACACCTAATTAGTTCTGCCAACTGGGAAGTAATAAAAGCTTAAACTTTAGGCAATTTTGATTAATTTCGTTTGAATTTGAAGTCTTACAGTTTGCGATCGACTTTAGAAAGAATCGAAATTAGTAAGTTTATTGTTAATATATTTATTTCAATTCGCATCTTTCTTGTCACTGTCTATCTAATAAAGAAACAAATTTGTGTAATATATGTGGTAGAGTCACGCTGCGGTTTTATTATGGCTGCAGCATAAATGTGTCAGGACCACGCTCTTACAGAGTACCATGGTGCAAGAGCAGAAAAATATTGTGTTTCGTATGCTAAGTGAAGAGAACCGGATACCTTTTTTACTGGAAACGAGGCATTCCATCTTAGTCCTCACGGGTGACAACGAATCTGTATTTTGATTCGTAATCGAGGATAGATGTAGATGTCTATGGGCCACAGCAACCACTTACCATCAGGTGGTTTGTGTGCTCGTTTGTTACTCTTATCCTATTAAAAAAAACAAGAACGATACATTTGAAATGTAAATCTTCTGAAAGTCGCCTAGCAAGTTGACGCTTTCACGTGCTTACATTTTGGATAAGCAATAAAAATTGTTTAGTGCTGCCAAATATAATAGCGATAAGTATATGTGTTTCCTAGTCACCGGAAACATTCGTTGGAAATAAGACTAAGGGATTGAAGGGTACACCCGTCTATGAGCACACATAGCCGTGCACTAAAATTTAGCCCTGCGCAATTGGCTAGCCTCTACTGAGACTGGTACTCGTAAATAATATTCTATCTGGAGGAGATTAGTGTCATAAATATTATTAAAATACAACGTAAAGAGCCGAATATACAAATTGCCAAAGGATTTATTTTGTGTTACGATTTATTAATGAAATAAAGTTGACCAAGAGGATGTAGATCGTAAAAGATTAATTATTTCGTATTGTCAAAGCTATTTATAAATTTTTACCATTTAATTTGTCACTGAAAGTTTAAATTGAGTTCATATAAAATTAATAGTCGCATATAATTGATGAATTATAATACAACCATTTATCAAACAACATTAGCCTTATCGTTTTGAATTTGGACGATGAATAATGAAACGAAAGATAACTGTTCATAATAAGTCCGTAAATTGAACCCTCTATTATAGTAGTATCGGTTATATTCTCTAAGATTAAACTATAAAACGTTATTAAGTTAGAAATGGAGCTTAAGTAAAAGTATTAACATTAATTGATATTTTAACTTTGATATAACATAAAATTGATTATGTTATAGGCATTTTTTTCTTTTCCATTTGTAATGTGTCATCTAATTCGCGCGAAGACAAGTGGGGGTGCATGAATAGTCCGCGCGGCTGACGAGTGACCTCAGTGTGACCGTGAAGGTCCAGTCGCCTAAATGCATTTCTGCATCTATATTATTTAATATAGATGCAGAAATATGCAAAGATAGATGCAAAACGCATATGTTATGCAAATTATAGCTAATAGCTTTTTATAGGTTTGTTAATAATTATTAAATATTAACGGTTGTTTCCCTTATATTGGGTAAGTGTGAGCAAATTTATAATATATGTATTACAATAGTATAACAAATATTATGTTACTTTGATTTTTGAAATTTAGACAATTGATACTTAGTGTGTAATTTAATTTTATGTCACATGCTAGTTATTTTACCACGTAATTGTGTATGTATTTTCATAGTAGATGCTTAGTTGATATAACTTTATTTTCTTGCCTCCGTTCTGGTAGCATGTACCGCCACACCAAACTTATCAGTTTTACTCGCCTAGTTGATTCTGGCGGTGGGCGTATAATATTACCTACTTTGGAGGCAAGGCTCATGAAAGATTTCGACTGTGTGTTCCAGGGAACCTCGCCAGGGGCTGTGACATACTTCTTTTTATTTTATTTCCAAACGAGATAAGATGGAAGGATTTGGAATTAAATGAAATATATATATATATATATATATATATATATATATATATATATATATATATATATATATATATATATATATATATATATAAAATATACATTGAATTCGCAAGCGAAATCGGTCTATAAAGGACACATATCTCCAACCACTTCCGCCGGACTCGCCGCCAGTCGTGCCAGGGAAGTACTTGCTTCTTCTCCTGATCCTGAAAGGCGTCGAACCCGCGACCTGTTAATTTTATTTTATTTGCCTTTTTTATTATTAGTCAACTTAGTATTTTCTTAGAAGTATTTATATTAGTTTTTTTTATATAAGCAGTATTATTGAATATCTCTTTAGAAGTACTCATATTAGTCTAGTTTTACAAGTAGTGTTATTAAATATATCTTTAGAAGTACTTATATTAGTCTAGTTTTATAAGAAGTGTTATTGAACATTGTAAAAAAAATTGTTGTTATTATTTATTTATTATCAAATAAAATAATAACGTGACATTGGCGCCTCAACTCGGTTATTTAGGATCAGGAATTTTAGTGGTGTGTGCGTGTATATTGTAAACCTTTTGTTTTTTTTATGACTTTTATTTTGCCTTTTATACTTTTGCAACTGCAGTGTATATAATGTTTTAATTTTAGTGGTATCCTTATTGTGTTTAATTTTTATACGTACAAAAATTAAATATTTTGGTTTTATTAATATATTTAATAATAAGCTTTATTAAAGCAAATATATACTGCACCCTTTTGTTGCATTTTTTTCTCTTTATTTTTTTGCTTTCCCGTGTAGTTATTTTTACGAACATCCTTAAAAAAACTTAGGGGATTACTATTACCAAAATTGTAACAGGACGGAGGATTCTTACTTAAACAAATTAGTTGTATTGTATAATTATAGAATTTTAAACCTGCTCACATAAACCTAGTATAGGGATTTTCTTAGACTTCTTAAATTATGTCATACGAAATTCAATTCTTGTCCTTACAAAAAAACGAACTAAGCTATGAGGTGGCCATTAGAGGCGACACACCCGGAGAAAACGTTCAAGAATTACGCAGGCAGATAGTCAAATTAGCCAATGTGATGCCTTCGGATGATATTATTGAATCTGGGTTTGAGTTTTCTGTAGACGTTGAGGGCATCCGCGAAAGCCTTGTTAAAGTAGAAACGAATTTAAAAAAATTATCAGTGAAATATGATAAAAATTTATATAAACGTACTCAAAACTTACTTAACCATTTATTTCATAGGATTCAACGTCTGGATGCTGTAGATAAAAAGTCTACAGATATTCTAGAAAGCCTCAGGCTCAAGCTAAATACAAATTTTAAAAACTTAGAACATCTTAAGCCTGATACTGATTCCTCATCTGAATTTACAGATGCTCTTACAATTACACCGTCCCCTATTGTTGTTACATGTGATCGAGCTCATTCTTCGGACTTAACTAGTATTAAGTTTGATGGAAAAACGTGCGTACTTTCGTTTGTCCAACGTATAAACGACTATATAACAGCCCGTGGTATTCCCTCTTCTAAAATTATAGATTTTGGAACAGAAATTTTCGTTGGTGATGCTTTACACTGGTTTCGCAGTGTAAGATCACATGTTACGTCTTGGGATAGATTATGCGAATTACTGAAGGATGTTTTTGTTATTCCTGATCATGATTATCGCTTATTAGACGAGATTAAAGCTCGTACGCAAGGTGAAACTGAGAATATTACTATTTACTTAGCCATTATGTCAGGCATGTTTTCCCGTTTATTTAAAAAACCTTCGGAGGAAGATCAGTTAGAAATTATTATGCACAATATCAAACCGTGTTATGCTAGCGCTTTAATTGCAGTGCCAGATCTTAAATCTATTGAGGTCTTACGTACGGCTTGTAAAAATTATGAGAATGTACAGTCTTGTCTTAATAAATATCATGAACCTCCTAAAATAAATTCAGCCACACTAGCACCCGAATTTGCATTTAAGCCACTCACTAATTTAGCAGAAAAAAATAAAATGTACTATTCTACCACCAATAAATTTAATTGCAATAAAGCTTATAATAATTATAATAAACCTATACCTAATTCAAGTAACCTTTATAAAAAATATTCTCCCAATTCTAATGTTTTAAACAACACTATTCCGCAACGGCAACAAAGAGTTTATGGTAATAATAAACCAATGGACGCTATTCAATATGACGAAAGTAAACAAAAGTTTTGCCCCCGGTGTCGTGTTGATACACACAACTTAAGACAATGTACAGAAAAACGCAAAGTATTTTGTTTCAAATGTGGCCGTGATGATTACACATTTTACACTTGTCCAGATTGTACAAGTATTCCGTCTAGTTCAAAAAACTAATAAAGCAGAATTGTAGCAACCTCGTCAACCACTCAAATAATACCGATTGGAAACAGTGGTTGAAATTTATTAATAATTTTTTTAATAGCTATACAGTTGCTACAATTCTACTTAATAAACCACCTAACGACGTGCGACCTTATTTATCAGTCAAAATAGGAAATACAAAATTTTGGGGGTTATTAGATTCTGGCTCAGCCGTCACCTTACTAGGCAGTAATGCACACAACTTACTGATAGATGAAGGATTTGCTGTGCACACTGATGAAATTGTCTCTATAACAGCAGCCGGTGGACAAAAACTTAATTGCTTAGGATATATTGATCTCCCATTTAATTTTGAAAACAATTATTATACTTTGAAGACATTTGTAGTTCCTGAAATAGAGACCTCTCTTATATTAGGTATTGATTTCTGGAAAAAATTTAACATATGTCCAAAATACATCAATTGCATTGAATATAAAAGAGAACTCACCGATTATTATTCAAACACGAATGAATCAATATTAAAATCTCATATACATTCATACGCATCCCTTAATGCCAACCAACGCTTGATTGCTGACGACATAATTGAACAATTTAAGGACGTTTCTTCCGAACGCAAGGGCTTAGGTTGTACTTCTCTTGTATGTCATTCTATTGATACGGGTGACACGAAACCTATACGACAGCGTTATTATCGAATGTCCCCTGTAAAGCAGCAAATTTTATGCCAGCAAGTTGACGAGATGCTTTCATTGGACGTAATTCAGCCTTGTGAGAGCTCTTGGTCCTCTCCAATCTTAATTGTTACAAAAAAAAAACGGCCAACCGCGCATTTGCTTAGACAGTCGCAAGTTAAATTCTGTAACCAAACGCGATGCTTATACCTTGCCATATGTTTCCGAAATTCTGGATAATCTGCGAGACGCAAAATTTATATCTAGTATAGACCTTTCTAAAGCATTCTGGCAAATTTTAATTTCAGAACGCGATCGCGAAAAAACTGCCTTTTATGTCCAAGGTCGTGGGACCTTTTGTTTTAAGAGGATGGCTTTCAGCCTTACCAATGCAGCTGCAACCCAACAAAGGCTTGTAGACTTATTATATGGTTCATTTGATCTTAAGGTATTTGCATACCTCGATGATATAATTATTATTTCTAACACATTCGATGAACACGTTTCTTTATTATTACGTGTAATAAATAAGCTAAAGGAAGCAAATTTAACAATAAACTTTGAAAAAGGCCAATTTTTTCGGTCTCGTCTGAAATATTTGGGCTACGTAATAGACGCCCAGGGTCTCAGAACAGACCCTGAAAAGGTAAAAGCTATTTTAGAGTATCCAACACCATCTTCAAAAAAAGATGTAAAACGTTTTTTAGGAACAGCCACCTGGTATAGACGTTTTGTGCCAAATTTTAGCACTATAGCTGGGCCTCTTAATAAACTTACTTCAAATCGCAAGGGTGCTCCAAAATTTTACTGGTCACCAGAGGCAGACATAGGTTTTAAAAAGCTAAAAGAATGTTTAGTATCTGCACCAGTCTTACATTGTCCTAACTATAATTTGCCCTTCCAAGTTCACACAGACGCCAATAATTATGGAGTAGGTGCCATGTTAACTCAAACAGTCGATGGCAAAGAACATTTTGTTGCCTATATGAGCAAGTCACTAAATGCTGCAGAAAAGAATTACAGCATTACCGAGAGAGAGACATTAGCTGTAATAGTAGCATTAGAACACTGGCGTTGCTATCTTGAAAATGGTCAACCTTTTGTAGTTTACACTGATTATTCAGCATTAACGTGGTTTCTCTCTTTAAACAACCCTACGGGCAGGCTTGCAAGATGGGGCATTAGGCTATCTTCTTTTGATTTTACTATCAAGCATAGACGTGGTGCTGATAACATTATTCCAGACGCGTTATCTCGCGCTGTCGTAGTTTCTTCTATTTCCACAGCAAAATCTTACTTAACAACGAATGATAAATGGTATCTAGACATTTATAATGGTTGTATGAACAATCCAAGTAAATATGAAAATTTTCTTATCAAAGCGGAAAAGCTATATCGGTGTTCAAAAAATAAATGTTTATTAACTACAGAGTTTAAGTGGAAAGAAGTAGTTCCATTAGAATTACGAGAACACGTTATCAAAGAAAATCACGCAGAACCCACGTCAAGTCATTTAGGCATCCATAAAACTTATCGCCGTTTAGCATTGCAGTATTTTTGGCCAGGTATGCATCGGGACGTCGTAAAGTTTGTTACGAAGTGTGACATCTGCTTAACTTATAAACTCCCTACTCATAATGTGTTAGGAGAAATGGGACGACCTAAACAGTGTTGCCGACCCTTCCAAATCATTTCAATTGATTTCATCGGACCCCTGCCAGTTAGTAGAAAACAAAATTCTTATATCTTAGTCGTAACATGTTGTTTCTCTAAATTTTGTTTAGCGTTTCCGGTAAGAAGAGCTACAGCCGACATTGTAATTAAACATCTGGAAGACTCTGTATTTTTAACACATGGCATTCCCCAAACGGTGTATATGGATAATGGCAGCCAATTTATTTGTGAGAAGACCATTGCGTTATTTAATAAGTATAATATTCCTAACGTTTTTCTTACACCTCAATATACTCCTCAGGTTAATTTGGTGGAACGCTATAATAAAACTATTGTCACCTGTATATCGACCTTTGTGAAAGAAGATCAGCGTTCTTGGGATGTATATTTGCCTAAAATACTGTTTGCAATAAACAACTCCGTTAACGAGGTTACTGGTTACACTCCCTCATTCCTTGTATATGGGCGTGAATTGGTAATATGTGGTTCTCACTACGTTGACAACGACCTTGGCGATGAAATTGTTTTCTTACCGCGAGACGCCTATGCTGAGAACATCGGTTATCTCGCTAAAATATTCAACAAAGTTCAGGCATCACTATGGCATCATCATCAACAAAATTCCAAACGCTATAATTTAAGGAGAAGGTTCACAGAATTTAACGAAGGCGATATTGTATTTAAGCGCACTTACTATCTGAGTGATAAACACAAATATTTTAATAAAAAATTAGCCCCAAAATTTATTAAATGCCGCATAACTAAAAAGAGGTCACCTCTAGTGTACGAATTGGAGGACATGCACGGTAAATATTTAGGGCCATGGCACATAAAAGATTTCAGATCAGATCAAAAGCACATTTTTTGGTTTTACTGCGGATTTTTCTACTTATAGGAAGAAAAATCCTTGGGTGGCCAGCGGGGTATTGTAATGTGTCATCTCATTCGCGCGAAGACAAGTGGGGGTGCATGAATAGTCCGCGCGGCTGACGAGTGACCTCAGTGTGACCGTGAAGGTCCAGTCGCCTAAATGCATTTCTGCATCTATATTAAATAATTCAAAACGCATACGTTATGCAAATTATAGCTAATAGCTTTTTATAGGTTTGTTAATAATTATTAAATATTAACGGTTGTTCCCCTTATATTGGGTAAGTGTGAGCAAATTTATAATATATGTATTACAATAGTATAACAAATATTATGTTACTTTGATTTTTGAAATTTAGACAATTGATACTTAGTGTGTAATTTAATTTTATGTCACATGCTAGTTATTTTACCACGTAATTGTGTATGTCTTTTCATAGTAGATGCTTAGTTGATATAACTTTATTTTCTTGCCTCCGTTCTGGTAGCATGTACCGCCACACAAAACTTATCAGTTTTACTCGCCTAGTTGATTCTGGCGGTGGGCGTATAATATTACCTACTTTGGAGGCAAGGCTCATGAAAGATTTCGACTGTGTGTTCCAGGGAACCTCGCCAGGGGCTGTGACATACTTCTTTTTATTTTATTTCCAAACGAGATAAGATGGAAGGATTTGGAATTAAATGAAATATATATATATGTAGAAAGGGTAATTGAGTATAGTACAGAGACTGATTTTGTAGTTAAGAATAATAATTAATTCGTTTACACGAATTAAATATCCAACGGGTCGAGGATAAACTAGTAACGGAATACGACAAGCGCACCGTTCCACGTCAGAGCCAAGACTGTCTTAACGGCGGCCGCTCCGTCCGTTTTATACAAGCAGGACGGGCGGCAACGCAGGTGCAATGCCACAAGTGTGCGGTACACGTGTCGTTTACAAGAATTCTGTTTAGCTAGACCGACGCCACCGCACCTACAACGGTGCAGGTGCCGCCACGGCCATACTGACATGCGTGCGTCCTCGCACGCGCTCCATCACAATTTTAGTTATCTGTAGACAAAAAAACATCGTTCGACTATCCTGACATAACAGCGTCTGGTCCGGTCTATATTGACCCTTCAGACTTGGGTACAGTCAGTTTTGTTCGGGCAGTAAGCCCTACAAAACTTTAATCATCTTTATGTTAGATCGGAATGATTAGTCTGTAGCTTTTTCTATTTTCTCTTTTTTTTTTTCAAGTACTGTTTTCGCTAGTCCGGAATCACTATTCCCTATAGCTATATCACTGGACCGGCACAAAGCCCTGCAATGATTGTAAGAACTATTCTTTTTTCTTAACCTCTTTTTTTTCAGTACTATTTATGCTAGTCCGGAATCACTATTCCCTGTAGCTATATCATTGGACCGGCAAACGCCCTGCAATGATAGCAAGAACCACATTTTTTTTCTTACTCTCTTTTTTTCAATTCATTATAGAACAGTTACAGACCAACCATACCGCAAACATGTCCCCGTTACAATCACACAAAAGTGTATCGTGAGGGACGTAGTGACACGATAACACCTAAGTATGTAAACCAACAGTAACTCGACACATATCCCAGTGCAGCACAGACCAGCCTCCCTGCAACTTCATGTTCCTTTCCTGCACTAGAATAATTACTTCGCTAGAGTGTTGCAACGTCTCTAGTATTTTCTAGATGCATAAACACGGCTACTTCTGACTGTCGCACGTCCTCGTGCGGTTGACAGTAAACAGCATACGGTCTATCAGTTATCACCACCTGCTAACAGATATTAACTCTTGTTAAATATTACAACGGTCGACCATCCCAGACTTCATTTAAGTCATGAACGCGCCGATATGGCTACCTCCAGGCAAACGCACTCCAGCTTTCCGTTCTGCTGCGTCGGTGCCACATTCGCGCCAGCGAGCCGTCGCGCTGTACTAGCGCTAGCGAATCGTCGCACTGCTTTGCAAAATTAAAAGAAATCGAGATAAATGTATTGCGAACCATGGAATTCTTAGCTTCCAAAATTCATCACATATTCTCTTAAGAAACGGCAATTGTATGACATTTGAAAATATTGCAAAAAAACGGTAACTATGTGTAGAGACTGATACTATCACATATTTCAAAGGGAAGGAGGCAACTGCGCAAAATCTACGAAAGCCGACCAAGCCTCAGACGTTCATTTACAGCACCAAAAGACCATATGTTCGGCGGCCGCTTGAATTGCCTTGCCGTAAGATCTGCCGATAAGTTACAGCCTGTAGCGGTGTAGGCTCAATCTTACTAGCGCTCGGCGGTACCTGACCATGTTCGATTAGCCGTCACAACATCTTCCTCATTGATCATTGTTGTAGAGATTTTTACGAATCTCTCGACATCAAACCCCAATCTTGTCGACCACACAGTATTCGGAGCAAACTGCAACACTGATCAACACATTAGAACACAAAAATGTCACTTATTATTTTCAATTCCTAGCATGTTTAAGTTAATCCTTTATTTTGGTATATCGCTTAAACGTTTTGAATTTCAAAATATAACTGACAATAATCATGTTTCGCATAAACTATCAAATTACCACAAAACTTGAACAAGTTAATTTTTAATTCAATGCAAACGATGACTTGTCTAGAAAGCCTCCGACATTTCTTTCATGTGTTAACATATTTAGATACGTCAGAAATAATGAAAATACTTGAGGGTACTTTTAATACAAATGGAACAAAAGGATTTATCTTTTGGCTTAAATAATTTCACTTTATCTTTTCTCTACACTTTAATGATACGACAAAATCGTAAGTAGGACAGCAAATTTTATAACGGTATTAAACACAAAAAGAGATCCATCAATGCGAAATGCATTATAACCTTTACAAATGTAATAATTCTCATACTATTCGAAGATTATATGTGGGCAATAAGGGGGACTTTATCCCACATCTGATGTAGAAAGGGTAATTGAGTATAGTACAGAGACTGATTTTGTAGTTAAGAATAATAATTAATTCGTTTACACGAATTAAATATCCAACGGGTCGAGGATAAACTAGTAACGGAATACGACAAGCGCACCGTTCCACGTCAGAGCCAAGACTGTCTTAACGGCGGCCGCTCCGTCCGTTTTATACAAGCAGGACGGGCGGCAACGCAGGTGCAATGCCACAGGTGTGCGGTACACGTGTCGTTTACAAGAATTCTGTTTAGCTAGACCGACGCCACCGCACCTACAACGGTGCAGGTGCCGCCACGGCCATACTGACATGCGTGCGTCCTCGCACGCGCTCCATCACAATTTTAGTTATCTGTAGACAAAAAAACATCGTTCGACTATCCTGACATAACAGCGTCTGGTCCGGTCTATATTGACCCTTCAGACTTGGGTACAGTCAGTTTTGTTCGGGCAGTAAGCCCTACAAAACTTTAATCATCTTTATGTTAGATCGGAATGATTAGTCTGTAGCTTTTTCTATTTTCTCTTTTTTTTTTTCAAGTACTGTTTTCGCTAGTCCGGAATCACTATTCCCTATAGCTATATCACTGGACCGGCACAAAGCCCTGCAATGATTGTAAGAACTATTCTTTTTTCTTAACCTCTTTTTTTTCAGTACTATTTATGCTAGTCCGGAATCACTATTCCCTGTAGCTATATCATTGGACCGGCAAACGCCCTGCAATGATAGCAAGAACCACATTTTTTTTCTTACTCTCTTTTTTTCAATTCATTATAGAACAGTTACAGACCAACCATACCGCAAACATGTCCCCGTTACAATCACACAAAAGTGTATCGTGAGGGACGTAGTGACACGATAACACCTAAGTATGTAAACCAACAGTAACTCGACACATATCCCAGTGCAGCACAGACCAGCCTCCCTGCAACTTCATGTTCCTTTCCTGCACTAGAATAATTACTTCGCTAGAGTGTTGCAACGTCTCTAGTATTTTCTAGATGCATAAACACGGCTACTTCTGACTGTCGCACGTCCTCGTGCGGTTGACAGTAAACAGCATACGGTCTATCAGTTATCACCACCTGCTAACAGATATTAACTCTTGTTAAATATTACAACGGTCGACCATCCCAGACTTCATTTAAGTCATGAACGCGCCGATATGGCTACCTCCAGGCAAACGCACTCCAGCTTTCCGTTCTGCTGCGTCGGTGCCACATTCGCGCCAGCGAGCCGTCGCGCTGTACTAGCGCTAGCGAATCGTCGCACTGCTTTGCAAAATTAAAAGAAATCGAGATAAATGTATTGCGAACCATGGAATTCTTAGCTTCCAAAATTCATCACATATTCTCTTAAGAAACGGCAATTGTATGACATTTGAAAATATTGCAAAAAAACGGTAACTATGTGTAGAGACTGATACTATCACATATTTCAAAGGGAAGGAGGCAACTGCGCAAAATCTACGAAAGCCGACCAAGCCTCAGACGTTCATTTACAGCACCAAAAGACCATATGTTCGGCGGCCGCTTGAATTGCCTTGCCGTAAGATCTGCCGATAAGTTACAGCCTGTAGCGGTGTAGGCTCAATCTTACTAGCGCTCGGCGGTACCTGACCATGTTCGATTAGCCGTCACAACATCTTCCTCATTGATCATTGTTGTAGAGATTTTTACGAATCTCTCGACATCAAACCCCAATCTTGTCGACCACACAGTATTCGGAGCAAACTGCAACACTGATCAACACATTAGAACACAAAAATGTCACTTATTATTTTCAATTCCTAGCATGTTTAAGTTAATCCTTTATTTTGGTATATCGCTTAAACGTTTTGAATTTCAAAATATAACTGACAATAATCATGTTTCGCATAAACTATCAAATTACCACAAAACTTGAACAAGTTAATTTTTAATTCAATGCAAACGATGACTTGTCTAGAAAGCCTCCGACATTTCTTTCATGTGTTAACATATTTAGATACGTCAGAAATAATGAAAATACTTGAGGGTACTTTTAATACAAATGGAACAAAAGGATTTATCTTTTGGCTTAAATAATTTCACTTTATCTTTTCTCTACACTTTAATGATACGACAAAATCGTAAGTAGGACAGCAAATTTTATAACGGTATTAAACACAAAAAGAGATCCATCAATGCGAAATGCATTATAACCTTTACAAATGTAATAATTCTCATACTATTCGAAGATTATATGTGGGCAATAAGGGGGACTTTATCCCACATCTGATGTAGAAAGGGTAATTGAGTATAGTACAGAGACTGATTTTGTAGTTAAGAATAATAATTAATTCGTTTACACGAATTAAATATCCAACGGGTCGAGGATAAACTAGTAACGGAATACGACAAGCGCACCGTTCCACGTCAGAGCCAAGACTGTCTTAACGGCGGCCGATCCGTCCGTTTTATACAAGCAGGACGGGCGGCAACGCAGGTGCAATGCCACAGGTGTGCGGTACACGTGTCGTTTACAAGAATTCTGTTTAGCTAGACCAACGCCACCGCACCTACAACGGTGCAGGTGCCGTCATATATATATATATATATATATATATATATATATATAAAATATACATTGAATTCGCAAGCGAAATCGGTCTATAAAGGACACATATCTCCAACCACTTCCGCCGGACTCGCCGCCAGTCGTGCCAGGGAAGTACTTGCTTTTTCTCCTGATCCTGAAAGGCGTCGAACCCGCGACCTGTTAATTTTATTTTATTTGCCTTTTTTTATTATTAGTCAACTTAGTATTTTCTTAGAAGTATTTATATTAGGTTTTTTTTATATAAGCAGTATTATTGAATATCTCTTTAGAAGTACTCATATAAGTCTAGTTTTATAAGTAGTGTTATTAAACATTGTAAAAAAAATTGATGTTATTATTTATTTATTATCAAATAAAATAATAACGTGACACGTTTTACATTTTTTCATCCGTTGGAATATTCAAAAAATTTGCATGGTAAAGGACACCATGGACACCACTGACTTATAGTAGTACAGCAGACACATGCTCGACTGTGGCTGACTTTATTATGTCACTGTGACGAAGGCGCTGGACCCGAAGATTATTGTCGTGCAGAACCTGCTTGACCTGTTGACGCTCAGCGGCCAGGTTGAGCACAAGGGATCTGTGACAGCAGACATCCCGGGTGTCCCGCGCCTACGTCACAGTGACCGAGTGAAGCCGAAAACAGTCGAGCGTGTGCCGGCCGTACTACCGCATGTCAGAAGTGTCACAGACAAGATTGGCTACATCTTGAAGCAAGCTTCTATTAGAACATTCTTCAACCCGCCGAAGAAGATTAGTCAGTTCTTACCATCCATCAAGTGTAATATCACTCTACAAGATGCAGGAGTGTACAAGCTTGATTGTGAATGTGATCTCTCATATATAGCGTAAAAGAACACGTAGCTGACGTAAAACACTAACGTTGCGGGAAGTCTGCAGTTTGTGACTAGCCTAGACGGCCCACACCAATACATTACATTTGATAGACCACAAATTCTCGCGAAAGAACATCGATTTATGCCAAGGATGGTACGTAAAGCTATTAAAATTAAAAAAATATACTAATTTTGTAATAGAGATATGTATATATTATAATTGTTGCGTGGATGGATGCCTGCTTAGTGTGCAAACAAATAGATTCAGATATATCATTTTTAAGTTACCAAAGGATAATGAAAGGTGAATTTATTTCACTTTTTTTGTTAGATAGTTACTTATAGCGAAAAAATAATTATGTCATAATTTAACCACAGAAGTAGCACCTTAGTACTTTATTACAAAACTTAGTAAAAATTTACTTCATTGTCCAAGTACCTACTTACATACTTATACTTGTATTTTGAAATTAAAATATTTTAAGTTATAACAACACAAAATACTGATATTAAAATGTGTTTACAAGATGTTTAACTAAGTATAATACGATCATATTTTTGTGAGAAATCATATTTTGGGTCTAATTGTTGTTAACACTATCTACCCATTTCTTCCTATAGTACCCAAAATATGCAAAGTTGATCATAATCAGAATAGATACTTTACTATTCGCAATTTATATTTTTAACTATTTATTTACAGCCCTTAGTAATGACTGAAAGTCTGCCGTAAAGTATAAATATAAAGTTTTATTTAGCTTGCTTGCGCAATTTATCTAGTTAGTAATAATTGTGTGGGCTAATAAAACGTCGGAAAGCAGTCAACATCAAAGGAGTGTGTACACGGCCTTAGCTGCCTCGACAAAGGTCGACCGTACCCGGGGGCCCATGAGTGGTAGTCGCGACGGGCAACGCGAAGGGAGGGGCCCAATGGCCTATGGATAGATGTTCAAAAACGGCTGACAAATTAGCAAGCACTTACCGATCTTTGGAGGTAGGGTTGACCACAGGGTGGTACACAGGGTGGTCAGGTGATAAGTGAGGTGTAAATAAAGTGGTGTGCAAAAGTGTATGTAAATGTAACCTGACGGTCCGATGTAATCGGAGAGAAGATCCACAGGCGCTGCTGCTCTCAAAATGTGCGCTCGCTCCAGTCGTAGTTCACCAATTGAAAACTACTGTCTTCTTTTCACTATTTCAGTTTATCAACTTTATTGTAATATTAATTAAATTCAACGTCAACCAACTCAACGTTCATCGAAATTAAACAAGGGACACACGACACAAGTAACAATCCGTCGTTCAAAGTTCAATATTCAGTGTTCCGGGTTTACGTAGCACAAATTTATAAACACGGAAACGAACGCGGCCTCTTCTCGAGTCTCAAAGTTCAGCGTTCCACACGACAAGCTAAAATTCTTTCGTACGATATTAAAATACCACGCCCGCAATCAAAACTCAAAATCCGCCTCGTTGACATGTAAAACGATCGAAAATAGTCAACACACAAAAAAGGCACTTAACGCGACGTTACAATTCAACATTAACTTCCAAAAACAATTAACCGGGCTACGCCCTCGAAATGGAATGCGAGCATCAAATTCCAGGCCGTCTGTCCACTCGGCGTGCGCGCACGGTTCCGCGTCACACAAGCAAATTAAATATTGCAAAATGCACTTCAACATGCAATCACTATACAAATTGATGTAAACTACTTGCAAACGAAGTTACTTTAATCACTCAAATTCAAGAAAAAACGCCTCTCCGTAACTTAAACGTACTAACAAAAAACGACATGAATTAGAGGCTTCCTTTTGCACGCAACCTCGCAGTTCAATGGAGCAAAACGACAGTAAGTAATGTCAATCCAAATATTCGATAGTAAATTCCAAAACGACGCGCACAATTAACCCAAATTGTCAAATCAAAGCACTGGCCGCGCGCAACCTACTAACGGTCGCTAAACATACTATACGATGGCCCGCGCGTCGAGCTACTGTCGTGGCGCTCGACGCCTCGACAAAACCAGTCCCGTTAATTGCCACATCAGGTGACCTGGCGTGAGCGGGGGAACGCGCGCAGGAAAGAGAAGCCCGGCAGCGACCCCTGTTACCGTGGACGCGAGCGCTCGTATTGCAGTTTTAAAAATTAACATTTAACGCAAACAAACCCCCGTCCCGGGCATAAGGCCTTATGTCCACGAGTAAATTGGCAAACGGGATAGGGTCGCGACGGCACGTTGCAAGACCGAATCTACAATCAAAACCTCGGCCACCCTAGGCACCCCATCAGATCTTACAACCGTAACCACCGCCTCAAAATACAGCCCCAATGTAGGCAATCCGGAGGGTCGAACCTCCACTGGATGCCCTTCCTGGATATCGCAGCACCTAAATAAGTCCTGTTGCTGGACAGAATTCGACGACCTCTTTCAAATATCCATCCGTGCCTCCACAATCCGCTCCGCAATCAAACCAGATCAGGTCCGCCAAACCGCGACGCGATACGAAGCGGCCAAGCGTGGCCACAAGGCTTCAGTGCTGAGGGCACCCACAAATTCGAAGTGAGCGGCCATAGTGGCGAGACACACGAAAACGCACAGATAGGCCCCAGTATGATTTTGTTCAAGCAAGTAGGCATAATCAAGCCGTCTACCATACAACCATTTACTTAACTGTTCAGTAGCTGATTTCAATCTGATAATATCATAACTAGCTAGCTTTTTCAAACATGCAGCTCTATGCTTATGCTTCAACCAAGCCTCAAAGCATCAATACTCAAAACCACTGAATTAATCCAAACAAATTAATTTAGCGATGCGCATAGATCAAAACAGACGAATTAAATAAAACGATAAACATAAGAGACAGCCCTATTTCTCTTTTCAAATAAATATCTTCGACAATGCCAACAAAAATGTGAAAACAAAAAGAGGATTGATTTTTATTTCCTTCGGCACAAATAGTGTTACCCAATTTCAATTTTCTTTTCAACAAAGTAAACATAATGATCAAATATATTTACAAAAACATATGTAGACGTATTCAAAGAGCACATTAAATTCGCCTTTTTACTCACAACCACTACAACTATGAAACAATTCGCGGAAAACCCAAAGCATTTTTATTTTTAAATTTAAAGCATCATTAATTAAGTGCTCGACCAAAACCAAATCTAATACACTTTACTTATCTTCACGCACAATCCCTGACGGGGTAGCCAGAGAGAACAGATCGCCAAGTGTCACGATCCTTACATACCTCTTTCGCTTCTTTCAGATTCATTATCTTCTTCATACATGCACGTCTAGGTATCCGAGTGCTCTTGACCCTACCCTCTTCGAGCAATTTGCTCACATGTTCTTCGAAAGTTAGTCTCGGTCTACCTCGACACCTTTTAATATTAACTTTCGCGCTATATATTTTCTTCACCATTCGGTCTTCACTCATTCGCTCAACGTGCCCAAACCACCGAAGCATGCCCTTATCAATTTTTGTGATAAGGTCATCTTTTAAACCTGCCATATTGCGAATCTCTTCGTTTCGCTTTCGGTCGGCCATGGTAACGCCGCACATTTTACGAAGAGATCGCATCTCCACTGCATTCAACTTGCTTTTATGCTTCTTCTGGCATACCCAGGTTTCGCTGCCATATAACAAAGTCGGTACCAACACTGCGTTATGTATTGCAAGGCGTGCACTCTTCGCTACGCCTTGCCTTTTGACTAACGCAGTCAGGGCACCATTGACTTTGTTCCCGGCAGCGACACGCCTGTCCACATCTAAATCACATCTTCCATCCCGGCTAAAAGCACTCCCCAAGTATACAATTTCATTTACCTGTTCTAGACATTCCTGATTTACCCATATTTCACACTTCGTTCTCTCTTCGTCCCTTTCAAATACCAGAACCTTAGTTTTATTAGCGTTCAAACGGAGACGTTTAATTTCTAATACTCTTTGACAGCGTGATTCAGGCATCTTCTTGTATTCATATTTAGTTATTTTATCGTCACATCCGGGTATATATTCCGTGTAGTCCGGGTATATAATTGTGTCAATTTGTGTAAATTACAATAAATAAATTATATTGTAATTTGAATCATTTTTTAGGCCGCGGCGGTGCGCGTGCATTGTAGCAGCGCACCGCCTAGTAAGGTCGCCATGTAATGTCGGAACTCGGAAGGTGCTGAATGAAGGAGACGTGTTACTTGTACAAGAACTTTAATTATACTGTCGCTATTCTATACTTAATAAAATATCATAAATTTATATTGTCGGAGGTAAAGGGGAGTCTACAGGGCACTACAGCTGCCTAACGTATTCGTCCGCGATTCGCCGCAATAGTAATTCTAGCAGTATGAATGATGATATTGAAAGGAAAAAGGCAGTTTTTAGACACCTAAATAAGAGAGTAAAAGAAGTAGTTGAAAGGAAAAAGCAAGAAAGAACGGATAAGAATGATAGAAGAATATCGGATAACTTCCAGGCAAACATTAAAATGTTCTGGAAACTCGTTAGAACTACCAGGGGACATTTATAACATCCTTAAATAAATGCTATACGAGACCAGAATGGCTGTAATCTGAATGACGAAGTTTTGAGTTTAAGGAGATGGAAGAAATCCTTTGAAAGCGTGTTTATGAGTGATGAGATGTTTGAATTAAATGAAATAGAAATTCCGAAAGAAGAGGAAATAGATAGAGATATAAGTATAGATGAAATAATGAAAGCAATGAAAAGTATGAAAGCAGGTAAGGCAGCCGGTTATGATAGAGTATCTCTCGAAATGCTAAGGGCTGGAGAAGGAGTGGTAGCAGATCTGCTGTACACCTTGTTTAATTTATGTTGGGAACTTAAGCGGGTGCCGGGAGACTGGTGCAAAGCTGTGATAGTCCCAATATATAAGGGAAAAGGATCACAGCAGGTCTGTAAAAACTACCGTGGTATCAGCCTTCTTAGCATTGTGGAAAAACTGTATGTTAAGGTACTAATTGAAAGAGTTGTGAAAGAAACTGGTGGAAAAATTTGGGATGTGCAAGCGGGATTCAGAAATGGAATGGGATGTACGGATCAGGTCTTTTCCATGCGCATAATCGCGGAGAAGTTTTTGGCCAAAACCAAAAAGTTTTTTGTGCGTTCATAGACTTGGAGAATGCATATGACAGAGTGGACAGGGATGTGTTATGGCAAACACTGAACTCATTTGGGTTGACCGCTGGTCTCATTCAGGTATTGAAGTCTCTATATAGGAACTCTAGTGCTTGTATCAGGATCAACGGGGCCTACTCTGACTGGTTTGGCATCCATAAAGGTGTCAGACAGGTCTGTGTGGCTTCTTCGTGGTTGTTCAACCTATTTATGGACAGTTGTTTGGAAAATTTGAAAGTAGAAGAATGCGGGTTAAGAATGGGTGAGTTAACCGTCAAATGCCTTTTGTACGCCGATGATCAAGTCATACTTGCGTCGTTGGCAGCCGAGTTGCAAATGATGGTTACATTAATAAACAGGACATTAAAAGAAAAGTGAATGAAATTGAACGCAAGTAAGACGAAAGTTATGGCTTTTGAAAGAGAAGAAAGTAAAACGTTATATGAAATAAGAATATAAGGGAAGTTGGTAGAGCAAGTAGATGAGTTTGTATATTTGGGATGTGTGTTTAACAGGGATGGTAGATATGATAAGGATATAGAACGACGAGTGAATGCAGGAAATAGAGTGAATGGGGCTCTACACTATGTTGTGAAAAGTCAGAATGTATCCAAAAGGGCACGTATGGCAATTCACAATGCTGTGTTAGTACCTACTTAAATGTATGGTAGTGAAAGTTGGGTGTGGCAGAAGAAGCATGAGAGTAGAATAAATGCTGTAGAAATGCGGTCATTAAGGAGTATGTCAGGGATGAATCTCAATGACAGAGTGAGAAATTGTTTAATAAGAGAAGAGTGTGGTTTGCAAGATGATGTTGTGACCAGGATTAAGAAAGGAATGCTTCGGTGGATTGGCCATGTAGAAAGAATGAATGAGGAAAGAGTGACAAAGCATATTTATCTTGCAGAGGTGAATGGCATTGTCGGGAAGTGTCGCCCTAGGCGAAATTTTATCGACCAAATTGGCGATATATTAAAAATGGGCCAAATCAATAGTACCTTTAACCAACGAGCGTGTATGCGTAGTTATATGGATGTGGAGGAAGCGAGAGACGTGTGTCAGGATCGTGCCAAATGGAAGTCCATAATCTCTGCCTACCCCTCTGGGTGACAGGCGTGAGTGTTTATGTTATGTATGTATGTATGTACTATTTTTATTTATATTACGGCCGCGCTTTGTTGGAGAACCAAGTCCCTACGCTGTGCTAAAACTATTGTTCATGCCCTTAGCTGCCCCGACAAAGGTCGACCGTACCAGGGCCCACGAGTGGTAGTCGCGACGGGCAACCAAGGAACCCAATAGCCTATGGATAGATGTTTAAAAACGGCTGACAAATAAGCAAGCACTTACCGATCTCCGGAGGTAGGGTTGACCCCAGGGTACCAGTCAGGTGATAAGTGAGGTGTATGTACAGTGGTTTGCGAAAGTGTATATACATGTAACCTGACGGTTAATGTAATTGGAGAGAAGATCCACAGACGCTGCTCTCCAAATGTGCGCTCCCTCCAGTCGTAGTTCACCAATTGAAAACTACTGCCTTCTTTTCACTATTTCAGTTTATCAACTATATTGTACATTTAATTTACTTCAAAGTCAACCAACTACACTTTCAACGAAATTAAACAAGTGACACACGACACAAGTAACAATCCGTCGTTCAAAGTTCAATATTCAGTGTTCCGGGTTCACGTAGCACAAATTTACAAACACGGAAACTAACGCGCCTCTTCTCGAGTCTCAAAGTTCAGCGTTCCACACGACAAGCTAAAATTCTTTCGTACGATATTAAAAATACAACGCCCGCAATCAGAACTCAAAATCCGCCTTGTTGGCATGTAAAACGATCGAAAATAGTCAACACACAAAAAAGGCACTTAACGCGACGTTACAATTCAACATTAACTTTTAAAAGCAATTAACCGGGCCACACCCTTGAAATGGAATGCGTGCATCGAATTCCAGGCCGTCTGTCCACTCGGCGTGCGAGCACGGTTCCGCGTCACACAAGCAAATTAAATATTGCCAAATGCACTTCAACATGCAATCACTATACAAATTGACGTAAATTACTTGCAAACGAAGTTACTTTAATCACTCAAATTCAAGAAAAAACGCCTCTTCGTAACGTAAACGTACTAACAAAAAACGACACTTATTAGAGGCTTCCTTTTGCACGCGACTTCGCAGATCAATGGAGCTAAACGGCAGTAAGTAATGTCAATCCAAATATTTGATAGTAAATTCCAAAACGACACGCACAATTAACTCAAATATTCAAATCAAAACACTGGCCGCGCGCAATCTACTAACGGTCGCAAAACATACTATACGATGACCCGCGCGTCGAGCTACTGTCGTGGCGCTCGACGCCTCGGCAAAACCAGTCCCGATAATCGCCACATCAGGTGACCTAAACAAACCCTCGCCCCGGACATAAGAACTTATGTCCGCGAGTAGATTGTCAAACGGGACAGGCTTGCGACGGCACGTTGCAAGACCGAATCTCCGACCAAAACATAGGGCACCCTAGGTACCCCATCAGGTCCATACGACAACTTAACAATGCGCCCACGGCGCCAATACAAAGGCAAAGCGTTAGGTTCTTGAACTAACACGAGGTCTCCAACCCGAGGAGTATTCGTCTTGTCAGATCACTTAATGCGCTGCTGCAAAAGATGTAGGTACTCCATGTAGGATGTAGTTATCGGTGCCAAAAACTCTGAGTCATCTGTTGCAGCAGGTCAAATCTGCTAAGCCGCGAAGAGTTTACTTCCCTGAAGGTACTCGGGTAGCGCGTTAAGCGGCTGGCCAATCAGGAAGTGTCCCGGAGTTAGAACCTCCAAATCATTCCGATTGGTCGAAAGGGGACAGAGGGGCCGAGAGTTGAGTACAGCCTCAATTTTACCGAATACAGTAGCAAACTCCTCAAATGTCAAAATAGTTTCGCCAATAACGCGACGGAGATGCGTATTTGCAACCTTAACCACCGCCTCAAAAATACCGCCCCAGTGTGGACAAGCCGGAGGGTCGAATTTCTATTGGATGCCCTTCTTGGACATCGCAGTACCTAAATACGCCCTGTTGTTGGACAGAAATTTGACGACCTCTTTCAAATATCTATCCGTGCCCTTATAATTCGTTCCGCAATCAGACCGGATAAGATCCGGCACCCGCGACACGATACGAAGCGGCTCAGCGTGGCCACAAAGGCTTCAGAGCTGAGGGCACTTTCCAGTTATAAGTGAACGGCCTTAGTGGAGAGGCACACGAAAACGCACATGTAGGCCATATTTGAAGGCGCGTTACGAAGATTGGAGGACTTGACAAGGAAGGGGCCAGCAAAGTCTGTTCCGACTCCAGCGAATGGTCGGATGGCCCTGACGCGGTCGGGTGGTAATTCAACCATTATAGGCTGCGCTACGGTGGCCTTCAGTTTATAACATGGTATGCACTTAAAGATCCGAATGGTGCACCGGCCAGACAAAATCCAAAACTCCCGTTGCAGAATAGACGAAAGAGCGTTACACCCAGCGTGGGCGTTCTTAACATGATGGTGGGTTACCAGCAACCGGACAAAGGCGCCGTCCTTGGGGAGCAGTAACGGGTGTCGAGACCCGTACTGCAGTTGAGAATTTCTCAAACGTCCACCAGCGCGCAGCATCCCAGCGTCCTCATGAAAGAGGTTCAGGCGGGCCATAGCGCCCTTGATAACGGAGCCACGCTTCAAGTTTTCTATAACGGGCTCAAAGTGCTCCGTTTGGACCATACGGGTGCAATGTATCAAAGCTTCACGACGCTCGCTAGAGGACAAAACGCAATCAGAGAGTCGGTTGAACGGGTCTCTTGAATTGCGGACAAGGCGGCGCAACCAAGCAGTCACGCCTAAAAGCTTGTCAAAAGAGCTGTACCGTTCCAGAAGAGAGAGATCCCGAGTGGGCTTATCCTTGCCCACTCCTACTCGGGCTCGTAGGCCCGGCAATGCGGTAGGTTCGGAGTAATTACCCTGGGGCCAGAGTGACTGAGACTCAGATAACCAACCGGGACCCCACCACAGTGGGTGGTCAACCAGCGAGGGGGCCTCACAGCCACGAGAAGCGCAGTTTGCGGGATTCAACTCCCTTGGGACATGTCTCCAGTTTAGAGAAGTCTCAGAGCTCTGGATTTGAGACACGCGGTTCGCCACAAAGACCTCAAGATTGTGAGGTTCAGCTTTGAGCCAACAAAGTACTATCTCACTGTCCGACCATGCGTAGACGTCCGTTTTGTCGATTACAGGTTTCAAGGACGAGTGAATTTGGTTGAGGAGTCGCGTGAGAAGAGCGGCTCCGGACAGTTCCAATTTAAGAATAGTTAAGCGGGACCTAATGGGAGCAACCTTACTTTTAGCGAGTACGAGATGGACTGCAGTATGACCAGAAGAACTCACAGTCCGCAGATATACGACGGCCGCATAGCCTTTCTCGGAGGCGTCGCAAAACCCATTTAAGACAGCCCGGCACTTCCCTGGAGGGAGGAAGCACCTTGGCATGGAGACCCGGTTGATGTCCGGAAGGTAGGAGTCATGGAGAGCCACTCTCGCAAGAGGGCTCCGCTAATAGGCTCGTCCCAACCCAACCCGGACATCCAGAGCTTCTGAAGAGAGCATTTAGCTGAAAAGATGACCGGGGTGATCCATCCATTTGAATCGAAGGTGCGAGCTACTGTAGACAGCACGGAGCGCTTGGTCCATGCTTTGGGAGGGGGATCAAGTTTTACTCGATACGTGAAGGTGTCCTGAACAGGCTGATATTGAATGCCCAGCACAGTCAACAAATTAGGATTTTCAGGGTGCTCGAACAGATGAGGGTCTTGTTGGTCCTCTCCTGGAAGGTCCTTCAAAATATGAGGGGATTTCGACAACCACTTGCGCAACTCATAACCTCCGGACTTCAGGATGGCAATTAATTCGTCTCGCAAGACAAGACTCGACACCTCGACGGTGGAGGCGCCCATACAAATGTCGTCCATGTAGACCGAAGTCTCCAAAATAGAAGCTCCCCGAGCGTATCTTAGGCGCTTTCTCTCAGTGAGTTCAAGGAGGGTTCGCATGGCGATATACGAGCTGGACCGGAGTCCATAGGTGGTGGAGTTCAACTCAAACACCTGTATAGGATCGTTGGGCTTCTCGCGCCACAATATCAGCTGATATCGACGATCATCATGATGGCCCACTGATTGTCGAAACATCATTCGAATGTCGGCTACAAAAACCACTTGGTGTCGACGGAATTGGGTCAAGATGTCGGATATGTCCTTGATCAGTTTAGGAACAGAGTGAAGACACACCATTTGACGTGGGGGCAGAGCCGTCAAAAACTACCCGAATCTTACTCTCAGGGGTCCTCAAGACCGCATGGTGAGGGAGGAAGTAGTGCTTCTGTGAACGCCATTCGAAGTTGGACGGTGACATGTGACCCAGCTCTCGATACTCGCGCATGAACTCGACATATTTGTCGCGAAAGGCTGGGTCGCGCCGCATGCGGCGCTCCATGGAGAGCAACCTCTTCTCGGCTAAAGCACGAGATTGACCCAAAGAGGGACGTGAGTCCAGAAAGGGTAAGCGAGTGACGAAACGCCCGTCGACCCGCCAGCCGGTATTGTTCTGGTAGAACAACTCGCACTCACGGTCCAGAGGGTCGACGCGAGCTGCATGTGGTGGTTCCTCAATTTCCCAGAACTGCTGGACGGTCCGAAAGGGACACGCCCACAACGGAGAGCGGTCGGCCGTCGGAGGGAGAGGAGACCACATAACCGGTCCAAAGGAGCTGTGCCCAAATATCGTGGACATGGCTGACAAGCCATCGGGCTGCAGAGCTCGTATCTCACCTAATAAGATGAACCCAAGGGCGTCGGCCCTCAGTAACAAATCTATAGGACTACGTTGGTAACATCGAGGGTCTGCCGGTCTCAAACCCGACGCACAGCGAACCGCGCCGTCGTTTATACGAACGTTAGGGAGAAACCCTACAATGTCATCGAGGACATTTACCTTGACTAAAATGTGAAGGTGTTCACTGGCAGGGCTGAACACCAACTCCGCTTGTACCCTAGGAGCAGGAGGCTCGGCGCCTCCGATTCCTACCATCGGGCGTGATTCAGAGCTCCAGGGGAGCCCCAGTCTTCCCACCAACCAAGTAGAGGCCACGCTAAGTTGTGAACCCGAATCCAATGGAGCTCTAACCGTTAAGCGGTCGCCGCTCGGGTTGTACACCTTCACTGAGGCCGTCGGCAATAGAACAGTTTGACTGGTGGACTGCTGACGGCTCAAAGGCTCAGTGGAGGCGGCCGTGGCGGGAGCAAGGACGGCAGCCTCCTATCTGGAGCTGCCTCTGTCGGACCGGCACCCGAACCGGGGGCCTTGAGATTGGCCCTCCGACGGCATCTCGCTGACCCTCGGCTGGAATTCCCCGAACGGGCCGACCTGGGGAAATTCAAAGATCTCCGGCCCCGAGGCCCGGGACCGAAACGAGGTTTCCGAAACCCGATAATACCGGCACCGACCAAAGGGGGGCGGGCGGCGTTCCAGTCGCGGCCACTCAGCCAACGGGGGTTAGAACGGTCTAGCTGACTGCTGAGTGGCCGCGAAGCAGCTCTCAACTCGCTGAGGGGGGTGACGACCCCCCCGCCCCTGGGGGAACGACTCCCCGACCAGTCGGGGGAGGGACTCCCCTCAGAACAAGGGGCGCTGTGGTCAGCCGGCGGGCGCCGAGCGTCACCCGACAGAGGGCGTGGCTGAGCGCGAGCCCGTGGGAGTTGGGGGGCTGGCAGCGCTCGAAGACGACGCGCCGCGCGTACCCAGGCACAAAATGATATGGTGGTTGCCCTGGCAGTTCGTGCAGGGCCGCTGGTGCGGGCAGTCTCGTTGTAAATGCCTCTCCAGGCACGAGTAGCACCAGCGGCGCTCCATGGCGATGGTTCGCCTCGCCGGAATCGGCTTGCGCAACAACTTAGGGCACGACGTCGCCCGGTGGTCGGATGCTCGACAATAAGAGCAGGGGGGTGCCTCCCTGGCCGCTAGGCTATAAGAGGGTAGGGGGGCGCCCTCCCGCGGGGGCTCCGCTATGCCTCCGGGGGGTAAGCCGTCGGATTCCGCCTCTCCCTGCGCACCCCTCGGGCGACAGCCTGGGCCCTCGACGGCGCCTGCTGCGTTTTACAATTGCCTGCACTGCTCCTCCAGAAACCGCTGTAGGTCTCTAAAGGGGGGAATATACGAGGCGCCATCCCCGCCGTACCTTTCCTCAAAGTGGGGCCGAAGGTCGAGGGGCAGGCGGCACAGCACGATGTGGAGTAACGAAAAGGACCAATCGTCCACCGGTATATTCAGCCGCCGCAACGAGTTGCAAGCCACCACGACTGGATTCACGATGTCCTCCCGTATTCTGGTCCGGTTCTTCCGCAGCGGGAGGTTCAGCAGCCTCCGAAGGTAATCGTCAGCAATCCGACGGATGTTGGCGTACCTTCCAGCGAGGAGGTCCCTGGCGTTTTGGTAGGCGTCGTCCGACAATTTAAGGTGGCCGAGGACGCCCAGGGCCTCCCCCTCCAGTGACGCCAGGAGGTACCTCATTTTTTGGATGGGGGTCAAGTCCCTCCGGGCGTCCACCAGGATGTCAAACAGACCGACGAAAGTCAGCCATTCCGAGAGGACACCGGAGAACCTTGGCAGATCCAGCGTTGGGAGTCATCCTAACAGCTCCGGCTGAGTGGGCGGCTTCCGAGGGGACTCGAGCAGGCCACTCAGCCGAGCTTCACACTCCTTCTCCGCGTCCTTGGCTCCTGCCTCGATCAAATCGTCCGTGAGCGCGAGGAACTGCTCGTAGTCCGCGCGGCAGGAGTCTAGGACTCCCTTTTCCACTTCCGAGTTCTCGAGCTCAGCGTAAGCCTCCTCCACGGCAGCCCTTCCAGCATCGACCTGCTCGAGCCTCTTCCTCATGTTATAGACCCTATCCGGTCGACCTATCAAAGCATGTGCGCTGGTAGCCCAGCGCAGCTCAGTCCGCAAGCAACGAATCAGTAGCTTGTGTGATGGCATCACTACTAAATACAATTACTACGCGGCTCAAATTCTTTAAAATTACAAATTTACAAATAACAAATACAGTTCCTATAAAATCAAGTTAAATAGAAATTACACAAAAACGATTACCATTTATTAAATTAACTACAAGTTAGCACGAAAAAACAAATCAAATTAACACTTAACAAAGCCTAGAACGATCAACAAATTATCCGATTACGTGACAGCCTTATCTATCTAGTCGAGGTACCTCGCCTTAACAAACTACGGTATGTACTTAGCCTTAACAAACTCCCGCTTGCTCAACTTATGGGCGTTTCCCCGATTCCGATTCGATCCTCTCCGCGAGCAAACAAAGAAAAACAAGCAACCAAGGAACGAATTTTATAATTACGTACTACTATATTATTATTATTTATGTTACGGCCATGGCATGATTGAAAATCAATCAACCACGCTCTGCTACCAACTTGATACGGCCTACGGCTAAGTAGGCCCTGCAAAAGTAGGCTATCCCGGGGCCCTATCAGGAATTCTACGGGCAGACGCATGTCGGGCGTCTAAAGGCCACTGGGAAATATCCTATCACAATCAAGGGGGAAGGCCAGTTAACGGGAAGGCACTTACCTGCTTCGGGAGCGGAGACTGTTCACCAGGATCTGCCCGGCTGATGAAAGTGTAGTGAGTGTAGATGGTATTTGTGTGAGACTGTGTGTAATTGGCCTGGGCTAGATGACACGATGCTGTCCTGGAGAAGGTATTCTCTTGTAGCCCCGGAACGATTCCCTTCTTGAGGCACTAGTTCAGTCTATTCACGTAATGGTACAGTCAAAAAAGGAACTTCTAACGAAATCTCTATATAAATTGCACGATTACTTTAAACAAGTAAGTTTTTACCATCCGTCAAGTGTCATATCTCTCTACAAGATGCAGGAGTGTACAAGCTGGATTGTGAATGTGGTCTCTCGTACATAGGACAAACAAAATATCCATAAAATCCCGCGTTAAAGAACATATAGCTGACGTGAAGCACCGAAGTACAGGGAATTCTGCAGGTTGTGAACATGTTCAAGATCGTCCCCGCCATTACATTAGATTTGATAGACCACAAATCCTCGCAAAAGAACACCGATTCCTCCCAAGGATGATTCGCGAGGCTACTGAAATTAAAAAACATCCTAATTTCAATAGAGAAGATGGATGGGTGCTGCCATCTGCTTGGGATCCCATAATTAATAAAATCAAATCCAAACCCAAGTATACCACTGCTAGACTTCAAAATACTGTAAACTCATTCTGCGTAAATCGAACCAAAAATTGATATTAAAAAACTGAAGGTAGCCGGGCTAACTATGACAGCAGGATGTCAAACATCTCAGTCCTCCGTGACCACGGGTGCTGGGAAGCACCCGAAACGTCGGGAAAATAAAATACGCGATAAAATCCGTAAAATTACTTTTATTTAAATGGTTAGTTAGTTTTACGTGTTAACGAGGTTTATTTTGAATTCTTATCGTGGCGTGGTGGTTTGGTATCGAACGAAGGAACTTAGTTGTCTTTAACCTCCCTATTTATAATTTTGTGATAAGTGAATCCGCGACATTGAATATCGAACTTTGAACTACTGTCCGTACTGTGTCGGGTATCACGTGTTCGATTCTTCGATGAATGTGGAATTAGGCGAGTTTAAATTAGTTAAATGTACAATGAAGCTAATAGATTGAAATAGTGACAATGAAGAAAGAAATGGTCCAGCGGTGGAGCCTGCTGGAGCGATGCAACATTGTGGGGCAGCCTGGAACTCAGCCGCTGCTGGTCATCTAAGCTGGTCCAGGTCTCAGATACATACACATCACTAAACACTACTTGCCATGCACCTTACACCCACTTACGGCCTGACCGAGCCTTGGGGCGATTTTCCTAGCATTCTCCCGTATAGTTTATTATGATAGGACATTTTCCATGTGGCCATTTGGGCCCGACCCGTGTCTGCCCGTTTAGCAGGCTGCTATGGGCCCCAGCCAGGGCGATCTTTGCAGGGACAGTTGCGGGCCGTAACAATCTACTTGCCCGAAATATCTGACGAGTAGGTACTTAACCCTAAACTACACTCCCGCTTGCGCAGCCTAACGGGCATGGTTTCAATTCTACCCGCTAACAAAACAAAAAAAAATAATTTATATTACGTACTATTTTTATTTATAATACGGCCGGGCTTAGTTGGAGAACCAAGTCCCCACGCTCTGCTACCACTATTGTTCACGCCCTTAGCTGCCCCGAAAAAGATCGACCGTACCAGGGCTCATGAGTGGTAGTTGCGACGGGCAACCAAGGGAGGGGCCCAATGGCCTATGGATAGATGTTAAAAAACGGCTGACAAATAAGCAAGCACTTACCGATCTCCGGAGCTAGGGTTAACCCCAGGGTACCAGTCAGGTGATAAGTGACGTGTATATAAAGTGGTTTGCGAAAGTGTATATACATGTAACCTGACGGTTCGATGTAATCGGAGAGAAGATCCACAGGCGCTGCTGCTCTCCAAATGTGCGCTCCCTTCAGTCGTATTTCACCAATTGAAAACTACTGCCTTCTTTTCACTATTTCAGTTTATCAACTTTATTGCACATTTAATTAACTTCAAAGTCAACCAACTGAACTTTTATAGAAATTAAACAAGTGCCACACGACACAAGTAACAAACCGTCGTTCAAAGTTCCGGGTTCACGTAGCACAAATTTACAAACACGGGAACGAACGCGGCCTCTTCTCGAGTCTCAAAGTTCAGCGTTCCACACGACAAGCTAAGATTCTTTCGTACAATATTAAAATATCACGCCCGCAATCAGAACTCAAAATCCGCCCCGTTGACATGTAAAACGATCGAAAATAGTCAACACGCAAAAAAGGCACTTAACGCGACGTTACAACGTTCAACATTAACTTCCAAAAACAATTAACCGGGCCACGCCCTAGAAATGGAATGCGAGCATCAAATTCCAGGCCGTCTATCCACTCGGCGTGCGCGCACGTTTCCGCGTCACACAAGCAAATTAAATATTGCAAAATGCACTTCAACGTGCAATCACTATACAAATTGACGTAAATTACTTGCAAACGAAGTTACTTTAATCACTCAAATTCAAGAACAAACGCCTTGTCGTTACGTAAACGTACTAACAAAACACGACACGAATTAGAGGCTTCCTTTTGCACGCGACTTTGCAGTTCAATGGAGCAAAATGACAGTAAGTAATGTCAATCCAAATATTCGATAGTAAATTCCAAAACGACGCGCACAATTATCCCAAATTTTTAAACCAAAACACTGGCTGCGTGCAACCTACCAACGGTCGCAAAACATACTATACGATGGCCCGCGCGTCGAGCTACTGTCGTGGCGCTCAACGCCTCGGCAAAACCAGTCCCGTTAATAGTCACATCAGGTGATCGGGCGTGAGCGGGGGAACGCGCGTGGGGAAGAGAGTCCCGACAGCGACCCCTGTTACCATGGACGAGAGCGCTTATAATGCAGTTTTAAAAATTAACATTTAGCGCAAACAGAGTGCAACGTCTGTTCGTTGTACTATTATTTATTCTGTGGTAATAGTGGATTATTTTTAATTTCATGCTTAATTTGAGCTTTTTATTTTTGTTATTTTATTACTGCTCTTTTCGTGTTTTAATGCAAGTTATTACACTTTTTTCTTTAGGTGTGCTTGTTTTAAAATTGTCAACAGTTGGCCGAATGGTGATATATTCTTATATTTTTTCATTTTCATTTATTTTGAAACATTTACTTATATATTTCATTATTATCTTACCTATATATTACTTTCTAATGTCAGGCGATGAATCTCCTTACTTTACTTGCAACAGTTCGTCTTCCCTTTCGTTTGTGGATGCCTAAAATGTACCTGCAACCTTGTATTCAGTAATTCGTGATGAATTTCAAAATCCTCGAATTGCTTTCAAATCTGCCACAAAATGCACAAAGTATTCCTCAACATTAGACGGAGCTTCTGAATACATTCTCTTTAACAACAACTCATTTATATTCTCGTATCTGAAAGCTGGCTCAAACCAGAACATACGTCTATGTTCTACCGTCTCCGGGGATTTAATTTAATCCGTAATGATGGCACCGGCAAAAGAGGCGGGAGCGTCTCTATTTATTTCCTTAAAGAATTACCTTTCAAAATTTCAGATAGTTCTCCATCCTCTTATTATATTTCATTGAAATAAAATTTTATTGAAGTTAATTTCAAGAGTGTTAGTGTTCCTTGGAGTCATCTACTGTCCACTTCAAGTGGATTACTTCTTCGAATTTGAATGAAATATGTCACCATTATGTTCTACTTACAGATATCACATTGTCACGGAAGACTTAACACCGACCTCTTCGTAGCTTCTTTCAAATCAAACAAAGTCGCTCATGGCGTCGCATAATCTTAATATTCTGCCATTTAATGCTACACATCATAATACTGACTTTGCGGGCACATGGATAGACCTTATAAATTAGATCACAATACAATTATAATATGACAATATCACTGACAAAAAAGCATTAGGATAGATATCTCATCTGTTAGCCGACCTGCTGCTTCTGACAAATTCTGAAAACTTTTAATAAGTTACTTGCACGTGCATCTTGATGTTTTGTATGTTCCATCGATTTTCCGTAATTATCTACTTCATTGATTGCTTCTGCTTATAATCTCTGTGTTTTTCAGTTCCTTGAGTGACTAGTATTTGCCTACGGATTCTGATTATCTGCCTATACGGCAACATTTTTCAGTGACTCTGGATTACGATTATGTTTAAACCCTTGAATTTTGTTGTGTATACATCGATTTGTTTATCACAATGGAAAACCGTGTAAGGCCTACGCGCATTACGTGGGTCAACTGCAATATCATCATCATCATCATCGTCATTACAGCCCTTCACAAGTCCACTGCTGAACATAGGCCTCCCCCAAAGAATGCCACAAAGCACGGTCCTGAGCCACCTGCATCCATCGACTTCCTGCATATCTTACCAGGTCGTCACTCCATCTAGTGGGGGGACGCCCTACACTTCGCCTGCCGGTACGAGGCTGCCACTCGAGAACCTTTCTTCCCCATCGGTTGTCGGTTCTTCGAGCTATATGGCCGGCCCATTGCCACTTCAGCTTACTAATCCGTTGGGCTATGTCGGTCACTCTAGTTCTACTGCGGATATCCTCATTTCTGAGCTTATCACGTAGCTCGCTGAGCAAGCTTGAGCTTCCTCATCCGGCCAGCAGTGAAGGACCACGTCTGCAATATATGTGTCAATAAATAGTGCCGATGACGGGTGCATTGTCAATTGATACAGGAGTCACATTCTCAAAATATTATATACACCGGTTTTCTTGATGACATTGTGGTAAAGGATGACGAAGAATAAATATTTTAATTTTTTTTATTACAGTAAAATCTGTTTTCTACGGCTTCGTCTGTAATTACCAACTGTTTTATATGCGACTTAGATGAGAAGTCAAGTTAGATTTTATACCACTTTCTTGAAAATACATCCGTTTATTTTGACGCCGGTTTAAGCGTCCAACCGCTTTGAGCGACATAATTTTATAAAAAGCGTCCTGTTATAACGACCCAGGTTTTTAATTTGTTTCCGCTCGCTCCCCTCACGTTTGATTGCCAACGTAAATCAGTAAATTAAATAAAAATAAAATTTATGGATTTCATTTAAGTTTAGTATGTACATATACAGGTTGTCTTAAAACGTGTCAAGCGGAAGTCCAGAGATAGATCAGCCCTTGAAGTACCTAAATCTCCACCATGTATGTTCCGCAAAATTCATAGTTTTGACGTTATGAATTTTATTCTAAATTTTTGACAATTTTCAACCCGAACAACTTAAAAAATAAAATAAAAATGTAAGAAGGCTTTTTGGAGAACTCTTTTTGCGACGGAATCTTATTGAGTTGTACTTTAATGCTTAAAATGAACAGCTTCATAAATTTGATAAAATTATGGAAATATTGGTGTAAAGTGAAAAATTTACGTTTCAGTTCTTTACTGTTGTTTTGGATTGTGGTTTGTGACTACAATTACAAAAACATAGTATTGTTTTATTTACCTACACTGAAAAGTCCATCAGAACGTCATCATTATCAAACTGTCCGCTGCTGGATCGTGCTGGATCGTGATATCTCCTAATGCATTAGGAGATATCACGATCCAGCAGCGGAGTAGTTACGATCCTCATCTCAATCTACCTACTTAATGGCAAGTAAACACTACAAAGGTAGCGAAAAGCAATCTAGAAAATTTACTTTATCAACAAAACAATGTTTATGTGCCTATATGTAACAATCTACATTGGTAAACTACTATATAATCTTTAAAAAAAAAAACTGGTTATAACTTTACGTTCCAAGTTTTAAAAATCTAAGAATTTAAAAAGGGCTTGTCTATCGTACTAACTAACAATTAAAATAAAAATTATCCCAAAATACGTAACTCTATTAGCGGTATGAAATTCCCATATAAGAGTGCCGTTCGTCTTTGTAAAATTAGTGTGCTTGCTAACCATGGTGAAAACCTATTTTTTTCATGTCATTTAAAAAAATATGTTTTAATTACTAAGTTGTATTTAACTAGCTGTATTTTATTCACACGTGTACCTAATAAACACATATTTGGTATACATGTAAATAAAATACAAATATAGAAGAACCAATCTACATTACCAATTTTTATAATACCGAGAAGTAAAAGAGTAGAACAGTTTTAATAAGATTGCTTTATGTGCCAGCCGGGCTTCCGTAATCCACTTTACGCCCCTCCGGGAGTGACCTTATCGCCGTTTTACCTTCCGGAGATTCTTTGCACCCCTGCCCCATTAAAGTAGCACCAGGAACTTGGGGCTATTTCTTTTCTTGGCTGCCTCATGGTGCGAAACTAGGGGATTTTATATTTTACGCCGATACCACACTTCGAGGAGCCGAGTTTGTACATTCGGCTTTGTCGCTCATTTAGCACAACCCGGGGGACACGTGTAGGGTAAGCCTAGGATTAGGTGGTCGAAGCCTACGGACGCGAGCGGCTCATCCTCCTTATATGAATGTGTATATGGATATGGAGGAGGCGAGAGAGGTATGGCAAGGATCGCACCAAATGGAAATCTGTAGTCTCTGCCTACCCCTCTGAGTGTCAGGCATGAGTGTTTTATATGTGTGTATGTAAATTACTTTAAAAAGTTACTTAACAATAATTTATAAATTTAAATGAAAAGTTGCACAAGTGCAGTGAAAGTGCACGTGTCTCATCTGAAAATCTGTTTTTCTTTTTGTTTTATTTAATAAACAAACAATTCAATATCATTATAATCATTTATTAAATTATGCTGTGAAGATAGTCTGCTGCTGTATGCTGATTCAATGTACACTGATGGACTTAATATCGTAAAAATATTGCAATTTTTTAGAGTTTTCCGTTATCTTAGAGTATCGTACATTATATCTAAAAAATAAAGCAGTAAAAATTATATAAATTAACGGCTTATTAATCTAACACATGCCTCAAATTATTGTCTAAGAGGTAACGGAGCGTAAGTCAAAGGTAACAATGCGTGTCGTTGTACTATAAATATCTAATAATAGTTTTTTACACATGCAGGTTTTATAGTCCGGTCCGGTTCCGGTTAGGCCGAAAATGCACTTGCAAATCTCCTGTGTGGCACTTGTTTGTGGGCGAAGATTGTTACTATCCGGTGAGCTTATCAGGTGAGCCGCATGCTAGGTTTTCATCTCTTATATATTATTAAAAAAATCTTGTAAATAAAGATTAAAAATGCCGATATTATGAATTTGGAACAAATGCTCTGCCACTAGAATTCTTTAGCAGAAGAGAACGAGATCTCCACTTAAATCGGCTTTCCCTTCTAGAGTTATCTAATAAATGAAATATTTTTTATTTATTTATATATTTTATATTTATTTCTATACTGATAGCAAACATTTTCAATTAAGGGTTACAAAGAGCGATAAAATTAAGCTAAAAATACTTTCTACGATTGCTACTTCTATCGCGGCACAGTTATTTTGAATTAAAATTATTTATGTAATTAATTAATTTTTGTAAATTTGGAGGGGTAGGTGCATAGTAGCTATGGCTTGGTCACCCACGGTGAACTAAGAGTAACGAACATAGCCTGCTTGAGGTCGGCGTGGTGTGGCGATCATCCGTAACTCTCCTGTTTGACGTCGGAGCAATTGACCACATCTGTCGGTTGAGTTAGGAAGGCTGGTGATTACGTGTACTCGTCTTTGCTAGCGAAAAGGCGCTTTCCATAACGATTTCGGTGAGGGTCCGTGTTGCAGATGGAGATGGAGGCCGTGGGAAAAAGCTTTCTCTTCTCTTCTTAAATAGGAACAGGGGCAGGATTTGTCCTCCTGAGGAGGGTCTGGAAATGAACAGCCGTGTATAATAGATATCTGTAGTTTTCTATCATTGTACAATTAATAGCATAGATAGTACATAATATACGTACACTGAGTTGAAGTGTAAGAATAAATTATGGTTGAATTACAATCACTGACAACAATTCATTGTTATAAATGAATTAAGTAGTAATTAGTATATGGTCAATAATTACACAATTTTTTATCAGAATAAAAAAAATCGTATCACAGGTACTATCGTCCACGTTAAAGCTCATTAAAGTTATAAATAAACTTAAAATCTGAAATAATAGAGTGTAAATCCTAAAACAAATATACATAGTCACACAGATTACAAAATCTTATAAATAAAAACTATTTGGTCACGAATTCATTTTTTTTTATAATTACTAATTATTTGTGATTATATTAGTGTAAGAATAACTACTACACCATATCTTCCCAAGGGTGTCGTAAGAGGCGGTAGAGGGAAACTAAGACAGAAAATGGGCAGCAGCATTTATCTGATAACAGCAAAATAACAACAAAAAAACTGCTGTTGCCAACCCGATCGCCAAGCGTGGCAACCATGGCAATATGGGGTATATATATGAATAAGGTAACGAAAAGACGGTCTCCAGTCCATGGCAGCCCCGCTATTCTTGGCTACGGTAGCCACCATGGTAACGGCGGGACAAGGGATGCTAAGAATCTCCGATAGAAGTTCGGTTGTCACCTTAGACTACTCAACCAGGCAACATAAAACGCACGCACCCTGAGCACTGACGAGAAGAACCTGGAGCTGGAAGACGAGATTGACAATTTGCGCTGGAATATTAAAGGATTATCCAAATTTTCTACCGTAAAATAAAAAATGAATATTTCGGGCATATGCTTTACTAAATTTCGTTCGTCGGAATTAATTATAAGCTACTTTTCATTAGCAGACACTTAAACCGAAAATTTATAGTAGTAAGTTAGCTCTTTTTTCCTTCTCGTTATTCGTTAGATTTTAACACTAATTTGTTTGACAAATCTCTAGAGAGTATTTGACTTAATAGACACGCTTTGCATGTGGGTTGGTCTAGTACTTTTGTCTGAAGACTGTTGGGTGTACTCCTCAGGTAAGCTCTCTCCAGACCAGGATCGCAGGATCGTCAATGAAGAAGACCAGGATAGTACTAATAACTTGATTTAATAACTATATTTACAATGTCGTATATGACAAATAAAGATATAAGAAACGTGTGTTGCCGCTACGGTTGTACGGTGCAGTCTCTAATTTGTTCGCGAACATAAATGTAATGAGCGTGTCCCAGTTATCAACCTTTTCACCTAAACTACTTAAAGCCCTCAATTGTTTCGACACATGGTCAATTAAGAAACGCAATGATTTATCAGACTCCCTTCCAATAAAAGACATATCAAACAATGACTTAAGGTGAGTATGAATCAGCTGACGTTTGTTATCGAATCTACCGCTAACGAGTTTCCAGGCCGCTTCGTAATTTGCCGCCGATATTTCCAATGATTCAATAACAGACGCTGCGCTTCCTAATAAGGATGCATTAAATATTGATACTTGCAAATATCACTGAGATTGTCATTATTTTGCACAATTGACAGGTACAAATCGCGAAATTCTAACCATTAATTTGTTTGTACTGCCATCAAATATAGGCAGCTTGATGGTCGGAAGCCTAACGCCGACGTCAGCCCCACTGTGGGACAAGCGCGCGTCCATCCCACCTACAAATCCCGTGGCCTCTGAGGAGCGAGGCTCATTAGCTGCGATCAACTCCTGAGCACTACTCATCGCGATAAAAAACAATTTTTCCGTATTTTCCCGCTCGCTAAATTCCACTTGCTCCTCGGCGGGTTTGCCTGACTTCGCCTCATTAACCTCAATTTGAGTTTGAATTTTATCATAGTCTTCAAACAATGTGTCCGCTTTCCGTAATCGTAGTTTTAACTCATTTAAATTTCCCTGCCTATGCCTTTCAAACTCCTCCAAATAATTCCTAAATGTAGTTAATCGCCCCTTAATAGATGCCCTCTTCGCTTTGAACTCTGTGTCAGTCATTATGCAAACAAACAAGATTAGTAGGTAAAATAGATTGCAATAAATACCTCAATACGTAGGCTTGCCTTTTTTATATGAAACAGCTGTGCGCCGAGACCGGGGATACCGCAGAACAATAGACGCTCGGCGCAGGCGACGTGGATCGGCGCATACGCAGCGGACGGCACACTGGAATATTCGGCCGGACAACTATTAATTACCTTATAAAAACTAACTATTTGCCTACTTGTATCGTACTAATGCGATAAGAGAAGCGACAGATAAGAAGGATCGAGCGAAATAATAAAAGAATGCAATTATGCGATCGATGCGCTCAGAAAGTAGGTAGCTAGCTAACGGTGATAACGTAAACGGCTGATGCAATCTTTAACTCTTATCTTTTAGCAGTTAACTTTTAAGATTTAGCACCAGAAAACCTAAAATAGTTCATAAATTAAACCCATAAATGCATTGAATATTTATTTTAACCCTGTAGGATAATTTATGCGAGTGAGAATTAAAGTTAACGGTAAACTGCTTGGTATGAACGATTTAGCTGGGCAGCTGATTTTAATTTGCTTATAGATTTGAACTAATTAGAAAAATATGAGATCTGCTCGCACAAACGAAGCTTTACAGGGCTAGCACAGTTAAACTAGGAAAATAAGGAACGGGCAAACCTCCCTTTTGTTTTAAAATTCTCTTGCGGCACAATAATTAACACTTTTCGTGGCTCAAATAACACTGGCTGGTAGGTATCTTCTTGATAGTCCAGTTCTTGATTCTAACAGCAGTGCAGTGCGCATTCCTTTTTTCTCCTCAGTATGCAGGTTTGTACTACGCGTCCACGTAGCAACAGAAGTTCACGGTCGCCATTTTTGTTGGGTGTACTCCTCAGGTAAGCTCTCTCCAGGCCAGGATCGCAGGATCTTTTTGCTTGAAGTGTGCTTCGCACGCCTCCTCTTCTGGGGACAACACTGGTGTAGTTGGCACTTCCTCCAACTCCCAAAACTTGCTTAGCTGATTACGTATTTCCATACTAAATCCACAATGAGTGCCTTTTACCTTTGAACTGCTGCTATCGTTACTACTTAACATTACAGGTCCTACCATTAACCAGCCAAATATAGAATTTTGCAACATGGGCTTATTGTGCCCCAGCCTTAACCTTTCACTGCTAATTACATCCCAAAAAATGTCCGCTCCCAATAACATGTCTATTTGTGAAGGCTTATAATAAGCAGGGTCAGCTAAAACAACATTTTGTGGAACAACAATATTCGAAACGTCCACATGTTCTAACGGCAACTGACCCGTTATCTGGGGAATAACAAAAGCATCGACCTTTATACACGATTCCTTATCACTGCGCTCGCGCGGCTGGATTAACACGGTGCAACGTCTTAGCGCATCAAATGTAATATTATTAATGCCGGTCATCCGAACCGTGTCAACAGGTTCACTTTGTATGACTAACTTATTCCTCAGCGCCTACGTAATAAAACAAGACTGCGAACCACAGTCTAATAGACAGCGGGCTTCGTAAGTTTTGTTTGTGTTTACATTTTTTATTGAAATTATTGCAGTTGATAGTAATACCTGATTTTCAACGCTGGCTGATAACGATATAGGCGTAGACACAGACTCCTTGCTTTCTACACTTTTCTGAGGGCTGGATGTCATTGTTTTATGCAGCAGAGTATTGTGTTTACGTCTACATATAGCACATGGACTCGCTTTACATTGGTGGGAATAATGCCCACCTCGGAAATTATTTGAAGGTGCCCACAGAGGCACCTTCAAATAATTTTATGGCGTAATAATGAAGCCGAGCGCATGAGGTATTTGGCGCTTAATACCCTGACGTACGGTACGTCATCGGCAAGCTAACTCAGCACTAGGTGTCTCGCTCAATTAGGTCATGAAAGCACCGATCCTTTGGTGAAAGAAGTAATATTACATGATTTTTACATAGACGACTTAATAACAGGTTTAAATGATGAGAAAAAATTAATAAATTTACACCAAAGGATCGACGAGACTTTAAGTTCTGCTCATTTTAATTTAAGAAAATTAAAAAGCAACTCAAAGGAGTTTCTCCGCAGTGTAGCGGAAGAAAGCAATTGTCAGCAAGATAATTTGAAAATATCCAATCAAAGTAACACTTTAGGTGTTGAATGGAATCCTAATGAGGACAACATTTTAATCAAATGTTCGAAATTGCAGTTGATAGATAACCATGTTAAGTACACTAAAAGGGCTGTCCTATCTGTAGTGTCAAGTATTTTTGATCCTTTAGGGCTGTTGAGTGTATGTGTTATTTTATATAAAATCTTCTTGCAATCACTCTGGTCACAGAAATTGGACTGGGACGAGGAAACTCCCCAGGCGCCTGACTGTATCTGGACTAGGTTTATAAATAACATAGGTTATTTAAAGGAAATAAGTATTCCGCGTCATGCAAGTTGTAGGAATGCGGTAACAATCGAAATCCATGCATTTTCGGATGCCTCGTTAAAGGCATATGCTGGATGTGTTTATTTGCGATCAATGGATGAGTTAGGTAATTACACAGTACGACTTTTATGCGCTAAGTCGAAGGTCGCACCTTTAAAGGCCACGACCATTCCCCGTCTGGAGCTTTGTGGAGCCTTATTAGTTTCACGCTTATGTGAAAAGGCTGTACAAGCTTTACGATGCAATATTAAGAATAGGTGTTTTTGGTCAGGCAGTAAAATAGTATTGGGATGGCTGTGCATTCCGACAAACAAGTTATGCACGTTTGTATCGCACCGAGTCGCGGAGATTAATGACAAATGTTCAAACGCTATGTGGATGTATGTCCCCTCAGCGCAGAACCCAGCCGACCTGGCTTCGCGCGGAGTATACCCGAACGAAGTACAGTCCTTGTCACTGTGGTGGGAGGGACCTGCATTCCTGCAGGATAACGAAAGCCAATGGCCTGAACAGAGCGGCGCGGTACAAGCGAGCTTACCTGAGTTGCGTGCACACACTGTAAGCATTGATAAATCGATATCGCCAATAATCGACATGTCAAGGTATTCTAGTTTTCTTAAATTACGTCGCATATTTGCATATGTGTGTCTTTTTATCAATGTATTGGTGCATAAGCAAAGGTATGAGTCGAGTTTGCTAACAGTGGACGAGCTTGAACAGGCGGAGTCAAAGCTGGCTTATTTATCACAGTGTGAAAGCTTTGCTGATTTTAAGAGCAACCCAAGTTCTATACCTGGTTCAAGTAAATTAAATCCTTACCAAGACGAGTCAGGATTAATACGTGTAGGTGGTCGATTAGATAACTCGAAATTTGTGTACGACAAAAAGCATCCTATAATTCTGGATACAAAGCATCATTTTACTAAATTGATATTTAGGTATTTTCATTTTCAGTTGATGCATGCACCACCGCAGCTTCTTCTTTCAGCTATTCGTGAACATTATTGGCCTTTGAATGGCAGAGTACTGGCGAGACGTACTTATGGTGATTGTACGCGCTGTAAGAGGATGAAAGGAGAAGTTGCGCAACAAATAATGGGCAATTTACCAGCGCAACGGGTCACTCCTGGATATGTTTTTGAGATCGTGGGAACTGATTTCGCAGGTCCCTTTTTCACAGTTGACAGGAAAGGTCGCGGCGCAAGACTGTCAAGGAGTTACCTGTGTGTCATAATAGATTTTAAGGTTAAGGCCGTACATCTTGAGGCTGTCAGTTCTTTGAGTACTGAAGATTTTATTTTAGCATTGCGTCGCTTTATGGCTCGTAGAGGGCCCCCTCTAGAGATATTTTGCGACAATGGGAAAAATTTTGTTGGCGCTAACCGCGAGTTAGGTGAGTTTCTCACTGCCGCTTCTAACTCTGTGTCAGCGTCATTTGTAGAAGATAAAATTAAGTTTAATTTTGCACCCGCGTATGCTCCAAACTTTGGAGGCTTATATGAAGCAGCTGTCCGGTCTGCAAAATACCACACGAAAAGGGTGATAGGTAATACGCATTTAACCTTTGAGGAGCTAGCAACCCTGTTCGCACAGATTGAGGCTATACTTAATTCTCTTATTCTTATGTCCAATGTCCTCATCTCCACACGACCTAGTCCCCCTCACCCCCGGGCATTTCCTAATAGGAAGACCGCTCATTTCATTACCGGCACCAGACCTGCAAGAAGTGAACCCTAACCGGCTTCAAAGATATGCGAAAATCGAGCAGGCAAGGCAACATTTTTGGTCAAGATGGAGCCAGGAATATATCTGCGAGTTGCAGCAGCGCACCCGTTGGCAGCGACGCCGCCCTGACATTCAACCTGGTCAGATGGTTCTGATAAAGGACGAGGTGACACCACCGCTCAAGTGGCCACTAGGATGGATTCAAGCAGTGCATCCTGGCACCGATGGCGCATGTCGAGTTGCGGACATACTTACAACGAAGGGCACGATTCGTCGAGCAATCAACCAAATCTGTCCATTCCTGGATGATGATGAAGCTTAAAGCCAGGAGCTTTAAGAGGCGGGAAGATGTTGGCGCAACCAACAAACCTTTTATCGTACCGGGCCCACAGTGACGTCACGCATACATACGTCACACACATGCCACCACCCCGTTCGGGCCTCAGACTGCACCGTACAACCGTAGCGGCAACACACGTTTCTTATATCTTTATTTGTCATATACAACATTGTAAATATAGTTATTAAATCAAGTTATTAGTACTATCCTGGTCTTCTTCATTGACGATCCTGCGATCCTGGTCTGGAGAGAGCTAGAAAATCCATCCATAACAGCTTAAAAAAGTACACTACTGAATATAGACAACTCCCATAGATTGCCTCATAAGGAGGATTTTGCCATAATTGCCATACTTGACCTACTTGGTTGGCAACCGCAGTTTTTTTATTTTCATTTATGCTTTTATCAGAAAAATTTTGCTGCTCATCTTCTGCCTCAGTTTTCCGCTTCCGCCTCTTATGACATCGTTGGGAAGATATGTTGTAGTAGTTATTCTTACTTAACCTATTCACAAATAACAAGTAATTATAAAAATAAATGGATTCGTGACAAAATAGTTTTCATTTTTAAAGATTTTTTAATATGTATGACTATATTTTGTTTTAGGATTCCTACTCTATTATTATTTAATTATTAAGTTAATTAGTAACTTCGTACACAAATAAGTTTTTGAAACGATAATTGCCATAGTTTCCACGCTAGCAGGTGGGTAGGCAACCGCAGTTTTTTATTTTCTAGTTGCTACTAGAATGATGCTACCACTCTCTATTTTCATTACTCTCGTCGCCTCTTATGACACTCCCAGAACATAAACGGGTATAGCACGGGAGGAATGTGGTGGTGTTAAAATATTTATTTTAGGTATAGAAAAATGTTATATATAAGAACAAAATGTATAATGTATTGCAATGCCTATTAACTGTTTTTAATATTTAAATATCACAAAACTCTTTCATAAAATGTCCAGATTGGAATTAACACAAGGTGTTTATGAATTTTAAGCGATATTTATTTATTTAATAAAATTTATTTCTTAATATAATAATAATTGATTTATGCCATGCAAAAATAAATAATAAGAAAGTGCAGTCTTTTGTGATTTTTATCTTTTTATATTAATTACAATTAATCAAAGAAATATAAAAATTAAAAAAATAAAACAACCTTTCAGAAGTGGGAGGAGACCTGTGCCCAGCAGTGGGACGTTAATAGGCTGTAACTTAAAGATACTTGTAAATAAAACTAATAATGAATTATACACATGTTGGTAGAACTCGGACCAAACCAAAATGTTGACTTCGTGTTGAATCTATTTCATTTGCGAAATTCTGAATTAAAGTGAACTTTTATATATTTCGCGCTTATAATAAGCTTTTGTATCCATAAACGGGTCAAGATAATGAAATTTCCCATTGTTAGTTTATGTAGATCGAAACATTACTGAATTACTTCTGTACACAGTGGGATTATGTGGAATCTGGAACGTTGGCTAATTAAGGTATATTATAGGGGCTCCATTGAAGCTTTGCGTCAATACTAATGCCAAAGTGGAAACGCACGGCTCAGTTTAACCCTATTTCATAATACATTGGTTTTTGGATTTTTT
Organism: Parnassius mnemosyne; assembly: GCA_963668995.1. NCBI lineage: Eukaryota > Metazoa > Arthropoda > Insecta > Lepidoptera > Papilionidae > Parnassius > Parnassius mnemosyne. The sequence continues at coordinate 57,016,842 of CAVLGL010000001.1, forward strand.
ACATTTTTTGGCGTTGTACATTGAAAAAGGTGAATTAAAAGTGGTGAAACCGTGGCAACGGTAATTCTTACCACCATCCGTCACAGTTAGCTACCGTGGGTAAATGTTTATTTTAGAGAGCACGAAGGATATGTGATTGTAAACACCTGGCCCCAGAGCTTCAACACGAGGCCAAAGTCGAGCGTGTAACTGTTGTTCTATTGCCATATGTCAGAGGTGTCACTGACAGGATTGGCTTCATCTTAAATCGTGCTTCCATTAAAACATACTTCAAGCCGCCGAAGAAGGTTAGTCAGTTTTTACCTTCAGTCGAGTGTAATATCCCTCTGCAAGATGCAGAAGTGTACAAGCTTAATTGTTAATGTGGTCACTCTTTCAGAGAAAAAACTAAAAGATCAATAAAAACCCGCGTTATACAACACATATCTGATGTGAAAGATCATCGCTCCGGGAAGTCCGCAGTCTGTAAACACGTACAGGGCCGCCCCATCATTACATCAGATTTAATAGACCACAAATCCTCGCTAAAACCACCGATTTCCTTCAAGGATGATTCGCGTGGCTATTGAAATAAAAAAAAATCCTTATTTCAGTAGAAAAAATCGATGGGTGTTGCCATCTGTTTGGATCTTATAATTAATAAAATTATATCCCAACCCAAGCATGCAGCTACAAGACTTCAAGTTACTCTAAATTCATACTGCGTAGATTGGAAATTTATTTTTTAATCTGGAGATCTGTTAATTATGACATTGTGATGACGAACATCTCAGTCCCCTGTGAAAAATGGTTGCTGTAAAATTCTCAAAACGTCGGGAATATAAAATAAGTTATTATACGATATAAAATCCAATAAAACTAGTTTCATTTAAATTAATTATCCTAAATATTGCACTTGAAATATATTATTATATAAAATCTTTAAAATTTTATAAATGATGCAGTAAATAGTAAAATTTGCAATGTGATTCCAGCGCTTACACTAATGAACCACAAGATGAGAAAGTTGATGAATTAAGAAACATTTTTTCAATAGCTGCCGGTGATGGCTGAAAGTGAATGCATACATAAAAACGCCTATCACCCAGAGGGGTAGGCAGAGACTATGGACTTCCAATTGGCACGATCTTAACACACCTCTCTTGCCTCCTCCAAATCCATATATCTACTTGAATAATTTTATTTCATAAACCCTGACATAAAAATAATATTATTCCCTTGAAGAATGATAGTGGCGTATCAATTTAAAGAAACAATTTTTATTTAAAAAGGTGGTTTTTACTGTTGAGAATAATAGTAAAAATTTCATAAAGGTCTCTACTTTTTTTTAAATAAATCTCCTAACTATATGAAACACTGTTTAATTAATAGCACCTACGCTGGGACGAAGCCAACAGAAGAGTGAAAATTTCCATCACCGGTGCGCTTCGTAATTGCTGCGGTTAGCGAAAATTAACGGAGCAGGTGCTACTGGAGAGCTACAGCTACAATGTTGTATAAAAAATCGCTTAAAGAATTCAATAATAAAACTATTATAGGGGCGGACTTTAAGCTTACGTACATTGTGGCCTAGGTATTTTAACGCAAACTACAGTGCAAACGTTTGCGTTTTCAAGAAACTTTAATAATCGTTTTTCAAAGTGAATTTTATATAACTGTTTCATACATCGTGCGTTAGTCTCAATGAAGAAATACTGTATTATGACAAAACTTAAAAAACTTAAAAATATTAAATTTAAATGCGATGGTATCTGCGGAATTTGTTTTATTCAATATCAGTATCAAAAATCGCGTAAATATAAAAAAAATATATTTGATTATTAATCGAGGACCAACGTAGGTGTCCAAGGGCCACTGTGTGGCATACAATGTACAAAAAAAAAATACTCCCTAAGAACTTCCATTTGATATAATCGTACACAATTTACGATCTGCTTTATTTTCCCTGTTTGTCCCCACAATATTTAACTACGAGGGAAAGTTCACATTACCGTCGTTCTACGAGGTTTCGAAGCTGCCACACGAGAAAATTTCTTCCTTATCTATTGTGGGCTTTTGAATTTAAATTTGCAGATTTATTTTTGTTCTATAGTGCCACTTTAGATTACAGATCGATATTTTATTCTATTGGAACGTCCATTCAAGAGAAAACCCGAGAGCTGCAATCTCCAAGCACACTATTTTATTACACTGGTGATAAACGAGCACACAGTCCACCTGGTGGTAAGTGGTAGAGTAAGAGTACTGTGATGAAATGCCTCATTTCTAGTAATAACGGTCACCGTTTCTGTACACTTACCATACTAAACACATCACTTAAATTTGCAGATTTATTTTTGTTTTATTTTTTGAGAACAAACAAACATTACAAGTTAAAAAAAGCTTTTAAAAAAAAGCAGTCATCAAGAAATCTTCACCACATAATCTCTCATCAACATAATGATTTTTTTTTATTTTATACGTAAGACGCTGTGACGCGATATTATATAAAGATATATTTGCAAAATGTTGAGATAATTTAACTTCCGGCGATCATCATACCATCGTCTTAGTGAACGTATTCACTAATCATTATGCATGCCACGAGAGACGCCACTAGTCCCCAATCTCCCGTCTAAGAGGCAGATCAGCATTGTGCCGATTGCTTTTGCATAAGTGGTCGCTGTACGACAGGGGAAACTGGCTTTTAATTGCCATTAAAGGCACATGGTCGCGACCACCAAGGGCTCGGCAGCAGCCCAGTAGTAGTAGCCTACAGACATGGCAATTAGATTATTGCTATCCCGCTTAGGCAAGTAATTAGGTGGATTAAAGAGTTTTACGTCAACATTTCTTATACTCACAAATGGAATATCTAAATCAGTGAGCATTTTTTAAAAACAATTTATTTTATCACAATGAAAGATGAGTGACAGCTTGGTAGCGCAGTGAATAAACATTTGGCGGTGAAGCTGTGTGTCAGACCTAAAACAACTATTTCAATGACCCAGATATATTTTTTTTTAATCTGGTTGTACAGGCGGGTTAACGTTACAAATTATAGTTTCGGGCATATATAACATGCTCTATATTGTATAGATGAGCCACTGACAAATTATTAGGTGATGAAATGAGGGAAGTTTCTTTCACTCTGGCAAAGATGGCGTCTATATTACTGACCAATACTGGTTGGAACAAATACACTAAAGGGCGTTACCAACTAGGTTCAGTATTATTTTGTACATTTGGAAAAGTAAAAGGATATGTTTTTAATTGAATCAAACTAAGATACTATAAAATTCATTTTATTTAACTTATTCTTAAATGACCGTGGATTGTAATGCTTTGTATGGTATTACAGAGCTATTCTACGCAACGTGTTCCTAAATTCAACGTTAAGTGGCACTGCGTGAGAGGAGGGGAGGGCGGGTCATACCATCCCCGGGTAAATCGCAGTCACAAATCAAGCAAAAACAAAGGATGGTAGGTTAGATAAAATTAAAGTAGTTTGCTTAAGTCGTAGTTGAAAAAATAAGATCACCTAACTTTGACTCTTCATTAAAAAAATACTCTAGGCAAGTTACTTCAAAAGATGGCCCATTTATCCTATGTAGATTTTAAATGGTATAATACGTATCACTTCTAATCCTTAAAAAAAAACATAACATACATACACACTCACGCCTGTCACCCAGAGGGGTAGGCAGAGATTATGGACTTCCATTTGGCACGATCCTGACACACATCTCTCGCTTCCTCCACATCCATATACCTACGCATACACGCTCGTCGGTTAAAGGTACTCTTGGCACATTTGGCATTTGGATTTGGCACATTTTTAATATATTGCCAATTTGGTCGATAAACTTTCGTCTAGGGCGACCCTTCCCGACTATGCCGTTCACCTCTGCAACATAAATTTGCTTTGTCACTCTTTCCTCATTTATTCTTTCTACATGGCCAAACCACCGAAGCATTCCTTTCTTAATCCTGGTCACAACATCATCTTGCAAACCACACTCTTCTCTTATTAAACAATTTCTCACGTTGTCATTCAGATTCATCCCTAACATACTCCTTAATGACCGCATTTCTACAGCATTTATTCTACTCTCGTGCTTCTTCTGCCACACCCAACTTTCACTACCATACATTAAAGTAGGTACTAACACAGCATTGTGAATTTCCATACGTGCCTTTTTGGATACATTCTGACTTTTCACAATAGAGTGTAGAGCCCCATTCACTCTATTTCCTGCATTCACTCGTCGTTCTATATCCTTATCATATCTACCATCCCTGCTAAACACACATCCCAAATATACAAACTCATCTACTTGCTCTACCCACTCCCCTTCTATTCTTATTTCACATATCGTTTTGCTTTCTTCTCTTTCAAAAACCATAACTTTCGTCTTACTTGCATTCAATTTCATTCCCTTTTCTTTTAATGTCCTGTTCATTAATGTAACCATCATTTGCAACTCGGCTGCCGACGATGCAAGTATGACTTGATCATCGGTGTACAAAAGGCATTTGACGGTTAACTGACCCATTCTTAACCCGCATTCTTCTACTTTCAAATTTTCCAAACAACTGTCCATAAATAGGTTGAACAACCACGGGGAAGCCACACAGCCCTATCTGACACCTTTATGGATGCCAAACCAGTCCGAGTAGGCCCCGTTGATCCTGACACAAGCACTAGAGTCCCTATATAGAGACTTCAATGCCTGTATCAGACCAGCGGTCAACCCAAATGAGTTCAGTGTTTGCCATAACACATCCCTGTCCACTCTGTCATAAGCGTTCTCCAAGTCTATGCACGCACAAAAAACTTTTTGGTTTTTGGCCAAAAACTTCTCCGCGATCATGCGCATGGAAAAGACCTGATCCGTAAATCCCATTTCCTTTCTAAATCCCGCTTGCACATCCCAAATTTTTCCATCAGTTTCTTTCACAACTCTTTCAATTAGTACCTTAGCATACAGTTTTCCCACAATGCTAAGAAGGCTGATACCACGGTAGTTTTTACAGTCCTGCTGTGATCCTTTTCCCTTATATATTGGGACTATCACGGCTTTGCACCAGTCTCCCGGTACCCGCTTAAGTTCCCAACATAAATTAAACAAGGTGTACAGCAGGTCTGGCACCACTCCTTTTCCAGCCCTTAGCATTTCGAGAGATACTCTATCATAACCGGCTGCCTTACCTGCTTTCATACTTTTCATTGCTTTCATTATTTCATCTATACTTATATCTCTATCTATTTCCTCTTCTTTCGGAATTTCTATTTCATTTAATTCAAACATATATATATATATATATATATATATATATATATATATATATATATATATATATATACAGGGTTATTTTAATTTACTAAAGACCTTTTGGGAATGTATTGGTTACATCATTACAAACAATTTTAGCGAGATCACTCTTCACAGAATATAATACATTTACGAAAAAACTACTTATAAGGTTTTGTTGTCATGTCTCACTCCTTTTAAGTCTGTATTTTGTAGTACCTAAACAATGTCAGAATAAATCGTCAAAGAAAATGCCTTATTTATTTTACATTTGATATCAGTATCACACATTGTGTTGTCAAATCATTAAACAATATCAATTACAAATCATTAAACATAATTAAATGAGCAAATGACATTCAAAAAAAAAAACCACAAATATTAAAATTTATAATAAGTAAGAACGACCGCCGGGCCGGTCGACGCCCGTGCTCAGCTGATTGAGTTGCAAGTGCCTACTAAACCATTCATCACTGTGCCTATCGCACCAGGGCGCCACTTTAAATGACTACATTAACTTTTCATATACTTCTTTATTTTGCATAAAACCATTTGATGAACTATTTGATTTTTTTATTAATTTCTTTAAGAATTAATAGACATTCTTTAATAGACATTTAGGTAGTCTTTTTTACGAATACTGTTTGCTAGCAACTGCCTGCATCCAAGAGGCAACGCCTCAACGTCGCACATGCGGCGGCCCAAGGCCAAGCCAACGATATATTATAACGTCGACACAGGTGTCACCGTCATCAAAGGCGCCGCCTGCCCTTTTCGGTTTGCAGGCATCGATGTTTGCAGCACGTGCAAATTAAATGAGTATTATTAACTTTTTTTTTATTTAATGTAAATTGTATTTAAAAAATGGATGCAGGTTAAAATCATTACAAATATTACAATAAAATATTTATAATGATTAAATACAAATGAACAGTAATTGAATAAAGATATTAAAGTATAATGGTTCAATAAAAATATTAAAATACAAATTTAAAAATTAGACTTACCTAGGTACTTGTCCGCGGATGGCGGTGAGTATCGCGCACATAGCGTTCAAAATAAGCACCTCCACATTCTATGCATAATTGACACCTAAAACTTAACTGTTCACGGACACGAGATAATACTTGATGATTCATTTTGATTTGATCGAATGCCCTAATTATTTTTTCTTTCAACATGTCGCGGGTTTCGAATGTACGATCAGTATACACTAATGTCTTTACATGCCCCACAAATAAAAATCCATTAGTGTGATATCTGGCGATCTGGGAGGCCATGCACAAGGCGCGTCACGACCGACCCAGCGACCAGGGTATTCTCTGTTTAAATAATCCTTAACTTGGCGAGCATAGTGTGCCGGCGCCCCGTCAAGTTGGTAATACATATTGCGTAGAGATGCAAGTGGTATGTCCTCTAACAACTCTGGCAGCGTGTCGGTGAGAAAACTATGATAGCTTTCACCGTTTAATCTTTTTATGAAGACCGGGCCCAGTAACGTTGTAATAATAACGCCTGCCCACACATTGACCACAAGTGTTCATTGTGCGAATTAAATAGTCATATTCTGCCAAATGTTGCTTCATCAGTTCAGCAGCTAGTAACCAGTTACAAAATGTAACTCGGGCTGGTTGGTCAGCTTCGCTGAGTTCATGAACACGATGCAAGTGGAAAGGGTATTTCCCTTCATTTTGTATGACACTCCATGCGTAGTACTGTGACACATTGAACTGTCGGGCTGCCTCATAAGTGCTCGCTGCTGGATTTCGTTCAAAAAACTGCAGTATGTCTTCCTCCTCACGTACTGTGCGCCGCGGTGGACGACCACGATCGATTGATACAGGCTGGAATTGCCCGTAATCTCGCAATCGCTGTGTAGTACCTAGCATCGTAGCGTAGCTCGGTGCACGTGAGTTGGGAAATCGCCTTAAATATTCACGGCAGGCTTCACTAACGTTATCGTTGCAAATTGCTAAAATTCGCACCATTTCGGTATACTCAATATTTGAGTATCGGTATGCCATACAACGCGTAACGTTCGCGATATTAATCTCACTACGGAAGGAGAAAAGTCGCGGGCGCACAAAAGGCGACTGACCGACTGACGACACAGATAATTAGGTCAAGTTCAAATGAGCAAGCGCCGCCTCCTACACTCCTCCACCCCTACCCCGCCACGCGCTTTATTTTGCTATTTAGAACTATTGCCGTTTAGAAGGTCCAATTAAAATATTTTTATTTTTGTATGAAAATAAAAATTGAAGAAATATAATTTCTTTTCTTACAGATGTTGTTATTATGATGTAAATAATATATTCCCAAAAGATCTTCAGTAAATTAAAAATTACCCTGTATATATTAATATATATATATATATATATATATATATATGTGGGTGTGTGTGTGTACCTATATGTGTAATATATATACTACACAAATAAATAAAATTGAAGTGTGTATTTTAATGTCAAAATTTACAGCCTTTAACTAAATGCATATATGAAAGTATATACGGTACTCATAACAAAAACACAAATTTAATTTTTTTTTCTGTCTGTCTGTCTGTTGGTGCCGACTAATCTCCAAAACGGCTGGATCGATTTTGACAGGACTTTCACTGGCAGGTAGCTTATGTTATAAGGAGTAACTTTTTTTTAATAGGAAAAGGGTGAAAAAGGAGAACACAGTCCACCTGATGGTAAGTGGTTACTGCGGCCCATAGACATCTACATCTATACTCTGTTACAGATCAAAATGTAGATGCGTTTTCACCCGTGAGGACTAGGATGGAATGCCTCATTTCCAGTAAAAAGGGCCTCCAGCCACCTGCACTCACCAAGCGAAACGCAGAGGTAAACCTCTACTTCACGCTGGTATTCTGTGAGTTCGTGGTACCACCCCGGTTCGAGCCGGCCCATCCATGCGACAGCAAAAGCTGCCGCCTGGCTCTACCACTGTTAAGATGTAACTTCGGCTACTTTTATATTAGAAAAGAAATTAGGGTACAGCGCAAAAAAATTAAAACACATGAAATCCAATCGTAATAAATTCCACGCGAACGAAATCGCGGGGAACAGTCTTTTAATAGTCAGTACGCTACACTTCTTTGTATAACGGGCATATTTAGTAAATGTGTATCTTCCGTTACCGTATAACGACTTTGGGTTTGTGAAATCGGACTTGATTCTTGTTTGTTTACTGACTTGGCTTTCTTTTGGACTTGTTATTGTGACACCTGAATATTGTGTTTTTCAAACCCTGCAGACATTAAAAACCAGTAATTTCTTTAGCTTGTACACATTTATCTGTAACTTATTACTTGATACAGCTTATTGACCGATTTTATGTTTTTGTAGGTTGTCTGGAAGTTATTACAACAGTATTAAAACATAACTTGATTTTATTATTTTTTTATTTTATTTTTAATTTTGATTTTTTTATATTTTTTGCATAATATTTCAGCAACTAATTAGCAACTAATTATCCCGTTTTGTCCAAAACGCGGGGTTGATTAACTTTTTACTGCTATTTTAATGTAAAGATAGCAGTAAGTCAATTTTCTTAAAACCTGTTGGAGCAAAAAAGTTGCGATTTTGGCAACTAATTAGCAGCAGATGAGCTACAAATTCCTAGATACAATTTTAAGGTTTCTGCTGGTTTTTCACTGCTCACTTTATAGAGCTTCCCAACGGATAGGTCTTAAGATGAACATGGACAAAACAAAGACCATAACGTCCATATCACAGCTATAGCGGTAGTTGTTGAGAGCACTAAGCTCGAAGCTGTTAAGTTGTTGACGAGTATGTTTACCTGAGACAAATACTCCGATAAGGTAAGTCCAACTTCGACTCAGAGGTCAATCGACGGATTCAACTCGGAAAATTACGGCATATCTTCTCGTCGCGTTTACCTCAAAACCTATAAACTAAATAACCAGTGCGTTTTGGCAGTGATGACCTATGGAACTGAGACGTGGTCCTTCACTGCTGGCCGGATGAGGAATCTCATGGTCGGTCAGCGAGCTATGGAGAGGGCTATGCTCAGAGTTTCTCTGCCTGATAAACTTAGAAATGAGGACATCTTCAGTAGAACCAGAGTGACCGACATAGACCAACGGATTAGTAAACTGAAGTGGAAAAGGGCCGGCCATGTAGCTCGAAGTACCGACAACCGATGGGGAAAAAAGGTTCTCGAGTGGCAGCCTCGTACCGGCGTGCGAATTGTTGGGAGTCCCTCCACTAGATGTAGTGACGACCTGGTAAGATATGAAGGAAGTTGCTTTGTGGAAGGAAGACCGTGCTTTGTGGCATTCCTTGGGGGAGGCCTATGTTCAGCAGTGGACGTGTGAAGGGCTGTAATGATGATGATGATGATTTTTGAAGTACAGGACAAAGTAGAATCGGTTGTTTGTTTGGAATCGGTGCTGCAACGTTGTCCAGTTAAACAAAATTACTTTTATTTGTTTCGGCAGTTAATTGTATGATAAATAAAAAAAGTTGAATGCATTTTGTTAGCAATGAAAAGTCAAAACTTTTGCCATGCAGATGACTCCCACCTACTGTTCAAAGTCGTAGACGTGTATATGCCGTTACAAAACATTTTTTTCTTTTCTTATTTAATTTCTCAGAACAAACCAGAAAAAAAACTGATGAATGAGATTAAATGCAAAATAATCATAATGTATAATCTTTCAACACTTTATGATTATCCCTACCACTCAAAAGTTTGGGTAGAGAAATGGATTTGCGTACTGGTTTGTGTCGATTGCTGGAGGCAAAAGACTGAAAATGAAAAAAAATTAAATTTGGTTTTTGATTTTTAAAGCTGAAATAGAAACCTCAACCTTGCAAACACTGATGTATGTTCCTCCGGGATGACTCCATAGCGGTGAATTTTCACTCCAAAAAATTAAGAAAATCCTTCAATGTAGGAAGTTCTCTGCGATTCTTTAGTGAGTCAATATATTCAGAGTGACTGTCAGAATCGAGTTTCAGATTCAGATTATGCACAATGACCGGATCCCATGTGCTGATATTCCATCATTTATGGTGTGCTAAATTTAGATTTAATAAAAACTTAGATATCGGAATTAAATTACAGTATAAATTGATAGTTATATTTAAATTGCAATAGTGTTAATAAAGTAATTATTACCTAAAACTACTTTAAACTATAGTAAACGTCAAACATTCCCGATAAATAATTAAGACAAAGTTATGGCACCGATAAAGGCTTAGATAGAGTACCTCGTTATCAGTAATTGAGTTTCCGGTTCTTGTCACTCGCAGTAGAAAGAAAAATAGAAAATGTAGAAAAATATTATACCACTATTTTACACCAATATTTTGAAAGCTAGCGTTTAGCAGCAACACGTTTCACGTTGTTCTGATTAACGTCACAACATTGAATAATTAATAAACCTATTTTGTAACAACTAGCTTACACAGCGTTAATAAAGAAAATCATTTACGATTTAAGTGAAGTTTTAGACACTTATCTACCGACTTCAAAAAGGAAACGGTACTCAATTCAACTGTATGTTTTTTTATGTTATATTAACCAATTTCGATTATTATTTTTTTATTTAAAAGCTGGTGCTTCACACGTGGTCCCATATAAATTTGATCAAGTTATAACCAATAGTATTTGAGTTATATTTAGTAATTTTTATTTAAGTAATTTGTACAAAAACTTTGAATTGAAATTATTTCATAAAAATATAGGCGTATTACTTTAAATTCTATGATGACTGGGTAGCTTCGTTAGATTTAAGTAGCTAGCTTGTATTCCTTGATTTGAATCCCAGAATCAAAGGGTAATCGAGCATGCTGCTTATGTAACGGTAAGCGACTACTACCGCCCTTAAAATAATCTAACATCAAAATAACTGCTGGTGTTTTGCCGGTATTTTTAATCTTAAAACCAGTGGGCATACTCTATCTCTAACTCTACTGTTACTAATATTGCTTAAAGATTAATCAGTTGAGATCCGATTGTCTGAAAATATTCACCAAGTTGGAATATCGTAGAAAGGGCTATTATCTTTAATTGCTTAGAATATTCAAAAGCAAGGCAATATATGTTAATATATATATATAAATTCTACGCTAAATATAATTAAAAGTTTTTCATCAGAAGTATAGTATACCCGTAAATAATTAATAATATAATTTATATGGAGGATAAGAGTGACAAACGAGCACAATCCTCTATTAAGAATTTAATTAACTTATTTCTCTATAGTCTCTTGCAGTACACATTGGACACATTAGATAGATAAAAAAGATAATTCAGATATATAGTAAACATATATATGATACTAAATATCTTTTTAAACATGCACCTTGCAAAGATTCCAATGAGTCCGTGTGAAACTTATAACAAAATAAAAGGTTTATTATTTTAGGATATGTAGAGAACACCTTTTACATATTTACATATTTTACATATTTTACGTTTTTATTTCCATTATAAGAAGATAAACTGAATCGAATGGTTCAAGCACTCACGACCGCCTCTGTTAAAGCCTGTCAAGACATCTTGAAGTTGGATGTACGTTGTTTTTCCTAAAATACTCTCCAATTTAGTACTAATTTGTTCGTCAGTTACGAAGAGCGAGGCAATGTTTTCATACCTACACACCGTACTACAAGAGGGCTTTAATCATAACTCTCAGACTCATTCGCGTTCCAAGCCTTGACGCTGCTACCGGTTATGGTCGCCATTATTAAACCGCCATCTATCGGAAGCTACAAGATCTTTCTGCCAATTCCAATAGGTGCCTCTAACGAAACTATTGGACCAAATGATGTGATGAACTCTCTCTTTTACCACAGAGTACTCAGCATCAGCACTATTAACGTTGTAGATATGTCGCAGTAAGATGGTTGAAGCCATGATATAGTTATATGAAAGTGGTACATAACGGTCTTGCTAGGAATATAAATATGATACGTGCACGATCTACTTATATAACTACCTTACTAGACTAATTTAGGGAAATAGTTATAGGTATATGTTACAATCGTACCTCATAACCGGTCAAAACCACTTTTGACCGCAATAATCATGTAGTTTTGGCTAAGGACTTTGGTTAATACCACTTTTAAGTACTTTTAACTTATACTTTGTGATTTCTTAAATTAAATGTTCATATCTTTTAATAATAAATTTTGTATTATTACAATGTAAGCTGGCTTTAGCCGCACTTTAAACTACAGTCAAAAAACTAACACAAACAACAGGAACTGAACATCCAATGTCAATGTCGCGAAATTCGTTGGATGACTTTTTTTAATGTTTTCAGCAGAGATTTTTTAGTTGTCTACAGATTTATCTCTTTGGTCTTGAATGTTTTTTTTAATAACTGTAACTTTTTCGATTTCACTAGATGACGATATTTCACAAATAACATTTACTGCGACTGATATATTGACACAAATCAAATTCTACAACTCTATTTCCGAAGCTAAATTTTCTAGCTGAAATTAATTGTGTAACTTAGTTGTGTTCTGAATGTTGTTTCACTGTTCTTCACTTAGAACTCTTATAAGCATCGTGACTTACTTACTATAATATATCTATAGGCGTTTTTCAATTTGTATAAAATCCTACTACTGGACGCACGAAAACTTCTGCACTATAGTGGTGACAGTATTACGATCTTGACGCTGCTCACCGTTACCATTCTGATTCAAACCACCTGCCAAGTTAAAGTAAATTGATCCTACCCCCCGATAAACTATTAAAAAAATAACCTACAAAGGGCATATTTTCTATCTGTAAACAAAAAAAAAATAGTCAGTTTTAGTAATATTATTACTGTAAACATTCATTTTCATTCATTCATTACAGCCATTCACAAGTCCACTGCTGAACATAGGACTCCCCCAAAGAATGCCACAAAGCACGGTCCTGAGCCACCTGCATCCATCGACTTCCTGCATGTCTTACCAGGTCGTCATTCCATCTCGTGGGGGGATGCCCTACACTTCGCCTACCGGTACGAGGCTGCCACTCGAGAACCTTTCTTCCCCATCGGTTGTCGGTTCTTCGAGCTATATGGCCGGCCCACTGCCAATTCAGCTTACTAATCCGTTGGGCTATGTCGGTTACTCTGGTTCTACTGCAGATATCCTCATTCCTAAGTTTATCACGCAGAGAAACTCCGAGCATAGCCCTCTCCATAGCTCGCTGAGCGACCTTGAGCTTCCTCATACGGCCAGCAGTGAAGGACCACGTCTCAGTTCCGTAAGTCATCACTGGCAACACGCACTGGTTGTACAATTTCGTTTTAAGGTTTTGAGTTATGTCTGACGAGAAGATGTGTCGTAGCTTCCAGAACGCTGCCCAGCCGAGTTGAATCCGTCGATTGACCCCTCGGTCGAAGTTGGACTTACCTAGTCGGACTATTTGTCCCAGGTAAAGATACTCGTCAACAACTTCGAGCTTTGTGCTCCCAACAACTACCGGCATAGGTGTGACATTAAACATGATCTTTGTTTTGTCCATGTTCATCTTAAGACCTATTGAGGAAACACTATTGAGGTCATTGAGCATAGTGCTTAGGTCCTCCAGCGATTCTGCCATAAGGACTATATCGTCGGCAAATCGAAGGTGAGTGATGTACTCGCCATTGATGTTGATACCGTATCCTTTCCAGTCCAGAAGCTTGAAAACGTCTTCCAATGCAGCGGTGAAGAGTTTCGGGGATATGACGTCACCTTGTCTTACACCTCTCTGCAATTGGATAGGTTTCGTACTCTGGTTCTGTACTCGGATAGCCATCGTAGCCCTACTGTACAAGCACTTCAACACTTCGATATACCGACAGTCAACTTGGCACCGCTGAAGGGACTGCAGCACCGCCCAAATTTCGACGGAATCAAAGGCTTTCTCATAGTCGACATACGCCAGACATAGTGGCAAATTCTACTCTTCGGACTTCTGTACAATTTGCCGAAATGTATGTATGTGGTCTATGGTGCTAATGTCCTTTCGGAAACCGGCTTGTTCGGGAGGCTGGAAGTCGTCAAGTCTGCGCGCGAGACGATTCGTAATGACTCTCGAAAACAGCACGTAGACGTGACTCAGAAGGGAAATCGGTCTGTAGTTCTTCAAGAGAGCGTTGTCACCTTTCTTGAAGAACAAGACCACCGCACTTCTGCTCCACGCCTCCGGTGTAATGCCACCATGGAGGACGGAATTAAAGAGCTTCTGAAGGACTTCAAGTACCGGTCTTCCACCCGCTTTTAGAAGCTCCGCTGTAATTCCATCCTCGCCTGGGGCCTTACCGTTTTTATGGTGCTGGATAGCCATTCTAATCTCGCTCAGACTGACGTCCGGGATATCTTCGGAATAGAATCGGAAAAAGAAAAGAAATGAGTCGAATACTTCTAAACTGTAAACAGTTTAGAAGTATTCGACCCATTGCATGGTATATTTCCGTTTAAAACTAAATATCTCATTTTAATTGATATAAATTAACAATGTTATATAGGATGCATAAATCTGAATGAACTAAATGACATAAATCACTAATGATGATTATACGTAAATAAAAGTCCATTGCAAATGAAAGAGATTCGGCGGAGAGATTGACATTAAGTAAAATGAGTTCCATAAATTACGTATCAGAGAAAATTACTAAATCAATTCAAATTTAAATGAAAAACGAATTTATTCGATTCTTTAAAGTTCTTCTGAATTCACAGATGGATTAACAATCATGCCCCAATCGGCAAATATTATAAGTTATACCTTACCTATATAAGAAAAATAACGATAATTTTTATTTTTTCCCTCATATAGGTAAATTGGTGTGCACAGTAACCTTTTTCTTTATAGATCAAGGTTGACACGAGTAAACTTTTCACCTGATGGTAAGTGGAAGCTGTGACCCAAAAACATCTAGACCCAGCACCGCCATACGAAACACAGATGCATTAAGTTGCTGTTTTACGCTGGTATTCTGTGATAGTGTGATCCTTCCTCGGTTGAGCACACCCATTCGTACTAAATCCTTAATACAAATGCAGCGTGGCTCTAACACGTAAAAATAAGGTTTCCATATTTAGCAAGTTTTGCAGTTCAATGGAATAAGCTACTACGTAAAAAGTCGCATATGCAATGCTGATTCCCATCATCAGTATAGAAATGGGCCTGTTTGTGAAGTAGTTTATTTTTTTATTGCGGATGTAGCTGAGTTGACAAGATTGAAGTACGTCCGAAAATTAAAATGGTTTATCTTATTTTATCTTACTTTTTCTTACTTGTTACTTGATAGAGCCAAGCTGCAGCTATATTTATGGTATAGTTGTAGCACAAATGGGTCGGCTCAACCTGGTAAGGACCACGCTCTCAAAGAATTCCTGAGTAAAATAGCAGCTTAATACTGCTGTGTTTCTTATGGTGAGTGTAGAGAACCGGTGACCCTTTTAACTGGAAAAGAGGCATACCATCTTAGTGCTCAAGGCTGACAACTGAGCATCTGAATTTTGATTCGTAAACGATGATGATGTCTATGGGCCTCAGCAACCTCTATGCATCAGGTGGACCGTGTGCCTCATTTTTCATCCTTTTTCTATAAAAAAGTACTAAGCTTGGAGGGAGGGAAATGATCTACCATTATGTATTTCACGCGTATCTTATCTTTTTTTAAGGGAAGTAAGATGAGCAAACAAGAACATATGGTATATAAATGGTGGAACATAATGGTAAGTGTATGCTGTGATCCATAGACACCTACATCTATTCTCGATTAAAATTCAAAATGTATATATGTTGTCATCTCAGGGAACAAAGATTAAATGCCTTGCCACCAGTAAAAGGGTTCTCTGCACTAAAAATACGAAACACATCAGCATTTTGCTGCAATTTCAAAATGGTATTCTGTGAGAGCGTGGTCCTTCCCCGGTCGTGCCGACCCATCCCTGCTGAAGTCACAGCTGCTGAAGTACAGCTGAAGCATGTCTTCACGACGTAATAAATAATACTCACTTATTTACCAAGGTTTTTAGTGTAATTAAAAAAATATATATTCACCTTTATTTTATAGTACCAATTAATATTGCTTTGGAATTTGCCAACCTGAACATGAATAACATAAAGGCACCTACGTATTCGTATGTAATGTAAATTTTATACTTTAAACGTGCTAATTATAGTTGTGGCACTAATAAGCCAGCTAGACCGGGATAAGCCCACGCTCTCACACACTGCTATTTTAAGCTGGTAAAATAAAATTAAGCTGCCAGTGTAAAATAGCAGCTTAATTATTATCTCCGGTTCTCTAAATAGCCCATTTACTTAAAACGAGGCATTTCATCTTAGTCCTCAGGGGTGACAACGCATCTGCATTTTGATTCTTAATCGAGGATAAATATATATGTCTAAGGGCTACAGGCATCCACTTACTATCAGCTAGACTGTGTGCTCGTTTGTCACTGTTATTCTCTAATAAAAAAGTAAGACTCGAAAGAAATACAAGGAAAATAATTCAGATTTGCCTAGAAATAGGTTAACCCTTTTCATGCTGCATCAATCGACATACAGCTTTTTATTTTAGTTTAGCTTACGATAGACTATTTTCAGCAACTCCACGTATAAGCGTCTATTTCGCGTGTGGGCAGGATTATTGTGATTATTTGAGTTATGATATCTCTTCGAAGAAGTTCAGCTTTATTGTTGCCTACAACCTCGGGGAGCCCACTCGACGTGTTGAAATGTATAGTTTTGTATGCGATAACTTCTGAACACACCAGCAATACGTGGGCCGCCATTTCCTCCACTCTCATTAATACTATGCTAAGGGAACTGTCTGTAACACCTTTGGTGAACAAATGTTTGTTAAAAGAAGTGTATCATTCGTTCCTATGCTAATTCGTGATTAATTTAGTATCAAAGTAGTACAGCTTTAAAATGTTTGTTCATACTTATGTCGTTAGGCATACGAATTGTTGAGACCAGATGAAATATCCTGACACTAGCAATAAACAATCAGTGTGAATTCAGAATATACACCCTTTGTTAATCGCTAGTGCGTCGTTTACTAAAAGCAACTACCATCAGAAAGCTCCATTTAAATAAATGGAAAAAATTAGCAGATAACGGTCGAATAATACGAGTTCTATAAATTACAGTATATTGATGAGAGTATTGAGATGAGATGTATGAGAGTATATCGCTGAATCAATTGAAATTTAAATGAAGCTAAATAGTTAATTGAATTAACCCGGTTTAAATGTGATACGACCTATCTTTAAGTTGTCTGTAATAAGTGTATTATATTGTTAATTTTTTACAGGCTTTCTTAACCCTACATTGGTCGCTCGGATCGCATTTGTCACCCACCTCGACTAAACTATATAAACGATATTTTCTACTGACTTTGGTAAGTATGCGTTAAAGGAGGCACGAGTGAAACTACTGCTTGCAAGTATTACACTGATTTATTTCTTAACTATGACAAGTATACTTATACGTAGTCGTACACAGGTACCCACCAGAATTCAAAAAAGGAGACGGTACTCAATTCCGAAATATCATCGGACCGATTTCCATGATTTTTTTTAATTTGAAATGTGGTGCTTCCCGTGTGGTACCGTATAAATTTGATCAAGGTTTGATCAATAGTTTTTGAGTTATTCGTAATAATTAATATTGAAGTCGGTTGTTCAAAATTTTTAATTTTAAACTATTGATTTTCATATGACAACACATCGCTAACGCCGAGTTTGGTATTGTATAAAGTATTTTTTGAGGTGTCAATAACGGCCGTGTTATTCAAATGACTCGGTCTAAATTGGTAGGTTTTTTTTTAATAGGATAAGGGTGACAAACGAGCACACAGTCCACCTGATGGTAAGTGGTTGCTGCGGCCTATAGACATCTACATCTATCGTCTATTACAAATCAAAATGTAGATGCGTTGTCATTCGTGAGGACTAAGATGGAATGCCTCATTTCCAGTAAAAAGGGCCTCCGGCCACCTGCACTCACCAAGCGAAACGCAGAGGTAAACCTCTACTTCACGCTGTTTTTCTGTGAGGTCGTGGTACCACCCCGGTTCGAGCCGGCCCATCCGTGCGACACTGCTCTGCACTGCCGCGTGGCTCTACCACTGTTGGGATGTTTGTCATCCGCGTGCCCGTTTACGTTAGTATTTTTCGTTACAATTTTACGATCTATTACAAGATGATATTTACAGTACCCCTTTAAATAAATGACATATATTTTTTTTAAATCAATGAACTTTTTAAAGTTGCTTTTTTATAATTACATTTACCTGTTTATGTCAAACCAAGATCGGAAAATCGATTTTTGGCTGTTGAAAGAAGATGAAGACCTTATAGAAGGTACTCCGTGTTCTGATGACATAAATACAGATCAGGAAGAAGTTTAGGTCATAGATTCGGACACAAAGAATAATAATTATGAGTAAGGCAAATTTTCAAACCCAATACATGATCTCTCTAATGATGAGGATTTTCTTTTAAATTCATTTTATCTCTAGTCTAGTCTAGTAATTGGTTATTTGCTGAAGTGGGACCTTCAACAAATAACCAATTACTAAACCTACAGACTGTTTGTGTCTCTTTTTAGATAGTGAATTTTAACTATGATTACAATGAGAATTGAATTGAGATGAGGATTGAAATTGAATAAGCATTCACCGTATACCTAAGATAGTGAAACTTAAAATAAATTACTAATTACTAATAACTTCCTGGGGATGCCATCCATAATTTCGTTAGAAGAACAACCACGATAAAATGCATGTACCCGTCTTTTTGTGTGGAAAAACACTCAATGAAACCACACGTATATCTTGCCATGAATGCGGGATATGGACTTGTCCAGATCATTGCAAGTATACATGTAATAGTTGTTTCAAAACTTAAAACTAAAATATTTTTAAGTGAAAAACTGTTAAAATAAACAGTTAAAACATTAACATTTTTTTGAATTAATATATATTAATATAAATAGGTTTGTGAAATAAAAGTTATTATTATTTTTATTATTTTGTATGTAACACAGCAAATTCCAACGTCGGTAGTCTGTTAGCATACCGCTAGTGATTGCTACGGGAGTAAAAGGCGTGTATGGGTCCGCGGGACCCAATAGCAACTAAATACGTAAGTAATTTTATTCATATCATTATTACTATTTATTTGCCTATTTTATTTATTTTGTTTGACATAAAATGGCAACTATCCATTAGTTGCCATTTTATTTTAAGTTTTGAGACCTGAAGAGATAGATGGATATCTAAATGAACAAATACAAAACGAAGACTGATCTGAAACTGAAAACGCTTAAGATATAAGTGAACATGAATCGGATTCCGAACAAGAAGGTGAAGTATTCAGTTTTCCAAGCTTATCAGCATCTAATATACAATCTGTACATGAACTAAACTCAGAGCCAATGCGAGGCCGGATACCGTTTTGACTGGCACCTGGTCTTCGACGTTCGGATTTAGATTGTTTTGTGTGTGATGGGTGATGAAAACAATACATTACCTTCTAAAACTTCAGATGAAGAGATTTAATAATAAATTGCTATTTTTCTAATTGAACTATACCTGTATGAATGAATTACCATTAAAAATATCCCACAGCACATTAAAAACCGTTTCGAAATTATAACAATTTACCTTAAACTTCACACAAGAATATTGAGAATTTGATTCAATAATATCTTTCCTTGTACTTATTCCTTACAAGAAGGTGAAAATTTACGTTTTTACGCAGTTTTTTTTAATAAATTTAATATATTGTACTGGGTTCAGTGGCCCGGTAACGAGTATTTATGCTATAAAATAAGATGCAACTCCTTAAGTGTAAACATTGTTTTTAAAATAGTAAATATTGTTACTGATATCATATTCAAATGCGCGAGCTGTAGAGAATTCAATAATTCTTTTTTTTTCGGCTAGATACCGTTGTCTCCCCATATGTAATAATTAAACTTAAATTTTCATATAATTTCCTTAATACTCATAACACGGCAACCGCTTGCCGGAGAGACTCAACAGAATCGTGGTTCTAAAGATTTATGAATAATAGATTTTTAAATTATTATTGCATATTAATTGAAATTAATATGAAATTTGAAATTATTGCATTTACCTATTTACCTCTTGCTGACATAGCTTGTGGTCAGGCACTGCCAAAATATTCAAGGGTTATCGTAAAACGTGAATCGAGTTGTATAGTGTAAATTGTGTGTAGTTTAGTCGGAATATGACACGAACCTTTGTGATTTAATTAGTAACCCTTTAATAAACTTTCACTGTATTATTTCAAGTAATTAACATAAATTCGAAACACCCATGGATGGTATTATGTATTATCTATCATTGTATTTTATTGTTATATAACTATTATTATTAAAAATATTAACATTTAAATATTACAACATTAAGGTGTAATAATATGGAGAGATGACGAATACAAGGGGCTCATGAACATTTATTTAGGACTTTAAACAGATTGAAATTCTCTTTTGTTGTTGACTTTTGTGTGGTGTAATCAGCAAAGGATAATCCACCGCTCTATTATGTTGTACCTTACGAATATATATCTCATATGATAGTATATCCCACAAGATCTACGGTGTATAAGGTTTGGGATAAAACCTGTTTTAATCAACCTTTCGTGATACATGTATATAATCCTTTGGAATATGTGTGCTTTACTCAAAAATTGACCATACGCGTTCCACACTGAAACGATTTACACAAACTCGATATGCACTGGTGGTGATAGCCGAGCACAAATAGAATATTGTAGTTATCGATTTTAGATGAGCGTTCATAGTAGTAATATCAGCGTTTATTATATATATAACTCAATGCACGCGAGGACACTCGTACAAAGGTTAACTTATATAGATTGCACATATCATTGCGAGTGGTTGTGCGAAGCAAAATTTTTCAGCAAAACAACCTGTTTACTTTTATGTGAATCGAATCTATAAGCTCTACGTTACCACTACACCTTAGGTCAGGCTACAATTATTTAGATTTGTCCGATTTTAATCCGAGAATGGTCGCTAGCTTATAACTAAAATGACATTTATTTATTTATTAGAATTAATACAATGTTTATAAAAATAACAAAAAGTACAACTTAAAACTAAAATTATCTTAAAGCCATATTCCCCATAGCCAAATGCCAAAACCGCTAGCTGCGTTTCCTCGCAGTCCATTTGGAATGTAATATAATAAAATAGAACAGAACAGAATAGAAAGGAATATAATATAATAAAATAAGATTGAAAGTATAGGATAGGATACAATACGATATAATATTTTTGTTTAGAAAATTGAAAAAAAAACCTTAAATCCACCTGACTATAATTGGTAAAACAGTAGTGCAAGTGCAGCTATTTAGCGGAAGAAATAGGTAAGAAGGTGGTTCAGACTCAGGCGAGTCCTACGTAGAGAAGGATACTACCGATAAAAATTGAAAACATGTATTGTGAGTACATATGTATGCTTATACATCTCATTGGTATTGATTCGTTTTACATTTTTCTCTATAGAGTAATTGACTCCGTGTAGTCTATGTCACGTGATATTTTGCATATTTTCTGTAGTCGTGTCTTAACTAAAATCATTGTACTAGGTTAAGTAATGGAATGTCTTCCATTATCTGCAACTCCCAATCAAATATTACAGAGAATATATTATAATCTGTTGCTATAACCTAAACTTAAGGTAATATTTTATTTTCTTTTTTTGTTAGTCACTGGAATTGAAATAGATACGATAAGATGTAAAGTTTTTTTTATAGACAAGACATTTTATTTCTTTTACAGTGCAGTCCTAGAAAACAAAAGAAGAATTCTAAAATGTTAGTGTTAGTACACGAAAAAAACGGGATAATATGTAAATGTGACGTAAAAAAGACGGTACAATTGCAATATGTTATCAGCACAAGTTGACAAGACTAGAAGTCTTTTCAACTTTTATTTCTTGTTTAGTGCGAACGTAGAAAACAAAAAAAAAACAAAAATATTTGTACGCCTATACAAAGAAAACAAATTATATATATAAATTTAACGTAAACAAGACGGACTTTTACAATATTTTATCAGTACAAATTGAAAATACTTCTCAGAGGCAGAAAATTTTCACAACGGTACAAAGCACAATGTCGTGTCGCATTGTAAATAATTATCATCTTCTGAAACAACACATTTTATAGACAAAGAATGTGACAGTCTAAGAACGCAATTAAAATTTCAAACATGCGTAAAATTAAAAGTGAATAACATTTTGCATCGGTATCTTATACACTCTTACTTTTGCTGATCAGTATAATTTTTAATTTATGATTAGTATATTGCATTATCAGTAGATACAGAAAACTCATTGTAATCACATATTTCGTGGAATTATTTTCTTCATTATGCTGCCATTCTATATAAATCACAGAAAATACATAAACATGAAAAAGGGCCGCGTTCAGTACAAACGACGTTTGGGGCTGTCGTTTTTACCGATAAAAAATTCGAGATCGAAATGGGTGTCAAGATACATACAGCAGTTCTTTAAATCTTAATTAAAAGAATTAAAAAGTTTCTTAAATTTATTTAAAACGAAACATGTTTTAAAAGGCCTTTGCCTAAGTCGAGAATTAGACCAACTCAAACTTGAATAATTAAAAATTAAAAACCTTGTACAATCGAATTCAATGTAAATTATTAAGAGTAACTTAAAAACTATTGGTCAGACCTTGATAAAATTTATATGGAACTACAAGTGAAGCACCGGCTTTCAAAAATAAAAAATAAATAATCGAAAGCGGTATACCCGGATTAATATATGAGGTAACACACATAACTTCTCAAACGTCCACGATGACTACAGTCCCCAAAAACAATTATTGCCTCACCTGTCTAGTCACCAAATGACATCTTTCGGTTTAAACGGTTATTAATACAGTAAAAAATTATAGATGGTGCTATATAAAATTTGTCATCTGTGAAAGTGAATTATATCTGTATAATAGTACCAAAACATTTAGAAAAAAAAAGTTAAAATTAAATTTCGCCATTGTTGTTTGTGGAATGTTAACGTGTGATAAATTCGATAAAAAATATGATAAGTTTTCTGTTTTTATGAGTTATTTCTAATGTTATAGTACATCAAACTAATTCTGAAAATATTTTCTTTAGTAAATATATATCATTATGACAATTCTAAAACGTTTACATATAATAATTTAGCTCTAAATTTTAATTACTATACGCGATCATCGTTTATTGAGTATATGTTGTTTAAAATGAATTCTAATCAGTTTTTTGTGATAAATGAATGCTAAATATAAAATAATGATTCACTATTAACACGTTGATAGCAACTTATAAACGAAATATCTGTTGAGATGTGTCTAGAAATTATTAAAACCTATTTTTATTTATTTATTAATTTATTTATTCAAATTTATATTGGGTAGACATTATATATGTATATTTATTATATAAGATATTATTAATATTGGTGTCATTTTAGAGGGAATATCGTGTACTATTATAATATAAAATAATTGTCTCCAGTAAGTATTATACTTTTCTTGTAAAACCCGAAATAAAAAATAAATACGATTTTTTTATATTCCCTGAAGCTTTATATTCAGCCTTTATTTTTAATTTGACTAATTTTCTTTTAACAAAATTTAATTTTGTTTTTTGAGAATATTTTTTATTTTAATGTAGCTATGGTAGTTTTTCAGAAGGAGTTGTTTTTGTTAAGACAGTCTCGCGCGGTCGTAAAAAATTTAATGCGCAGACAAGTCAGGCGAGAATCACTTGCACGGGGTGGACGGTTAAGTGGATAAAAAGAAAACATATAGTCGAATTGTGTACCTCCTCCTGTTTGAAGGCGGTAGAAAAAAAATAGCATTAATTTTGTTACTTAATTGTATTTGTTACGGCTTGAATGTTTCACAATGTGTTTCGTAGGGTGGTTTCGGGAACCAGAGAACAACCAGACCAAGGGCTGGCTAACCCGATGATCCCAATCAGGAAGTAAATGAAAATAGCTTTAGAACTGGGTAGATAAGGCAAGGATACTCACAAGACTGGAGCACTCCTCGTGGTTATGGTGAAGTCTAAATATTTAGGCTGAAGTTCTCGTGTATACACAGACACCACACTGCACTTCGAATGTATATGGACACGAGCAATTGCACGATAGTCTTACAACTTATTTATTGAGTATTTTTAAACGAGCAGTAACGAACACGTTTTATGCGTGCGCGGCCATCTTGCTTCTTCCTTTTCTTGACGATAGGTGGCGCACCATTTTGAGTAGTGCGTATATGGGGGAGGCGGGAGTATAGGAAATACTTAGGAAAAGGATATTATATCGGGACTGTTCCGAGCCACAACATTCCCTCCTACCTGAAATCACCTAGGGATTTCACAAGACAAGCATCGACCCGGCAGCTCTCCAGGTCCCCAGTTGCTCATAGAATAAAAATTAATATAAACCAAATAGATACCTGAGCTAAGTTGTGCATTGATAACCTTAACTAAACTACAAAAGAAAATCAAACTTAGTTAATTTAATTGTAAAATTATAACTTACAATCTAGCTTAATAAAACAATAAAAATAAGATTCAATCAAGAGGAAGAGGGCAGACTTTGACTACTGGTCTTGTAAGTAAGCCTCTTTTAGTCTTTAAGGTCACAACCCGGATAATATTGTCCTTTCCGGGGTGGATTTGGACTACTCGACCTAGGCGCCATTCGTTAGGTGGTAGATTAGGTTCAATGATTGAAACGAGTTGACCAATATTAGGATGTTTGTGATCATCCTTTCACCACTTAACTTTTTGTTGGAGCGTATGTAAATAATCATTTTGCCAAATACGCCAAAAACTTTGAGAGAGCTTTTGAAGTAACTGCCAGCGTGTTCTAGGATTAATATCTTCAACAGACGGTTCTGGTAGAGCGACTAAAGGACGTCCTATAATAAAATGACCGGCCGTGAGAACATCAACTTCGCCAGGATCAGACGATAACTGACAAATCGGTCTTGAGTTCAGCATCATTTAGTTAAAACTGTAGTTAGTTCTTCAAACGTCAGGACTTGTGAGCCTATGACCGTCTTGAGATAATATTTAGTACATTTTATAACACTTTCAAAAATGCCTCCAAAGTAGTGATAGTGGATTTAGTTTCCAAGAGATTCCACGAGACGTTAATTGATCAGAAATAACCTGTTTTTTATCTATCAATAATTTAACCATTTCCTCAAGATATCTTTAAGCGCCTACAAAGTTAGTGCCACAATCTGTCACAATATGTTGACATATTCCACGTCGAGACACGAACCTGTCTAGGGCGGCTAGAAACGCTTCTGTAGACAGTTCAGATACGAGTTCTAAATGAACTGCTTTTACAGATAAGCAAATGAACAAGCATATGTAAGCCTTACTGACCCGTGCGTTACGTCGTCTGTTTTCTTTTATAAGAAAAGGACCGCCAAAGTCGATCCCTACCTGTTGAAAACAGTAACCTTGTTGAGATCTACAAGGTTGCAGGTTGCCCATAGATGGCTGATAGGGTACAGGTTTAACCCGAAAGCAAGTCACACACTTTGTTAAAATAGAACGAATAAGATTTCTAATTCCTAAAATCCAGAACTTGCGAACTAATAGAGATTGTAACGTGCGAGGTCCACAGTGCAAATACCGTTTATGATAATAGCTAATAATTAATTGAGATAAAATAGATTGTTTCGGTAACAAATATGGTTGTTTTGTGTGCTCAGGTATATTGAAATTAGTAAGTCGTCCACCCACTCGCATGAGTCCTAGGTTATCAATAAACGGAGACAACTTTTGTAAGTATTTAGGTAGAGGCTTCTGCGATTTTAATTGAGACATCTCTTGATTGAAGCTGCCCTATTGGACATATTTAATAAGGCTAAGCAGAGAGCACTTTACCTCATTCGTAGTCAAGTGACCTTTCTCGCGTTGGCTTTGTTCTTTGCGCGAATTAGAAATGAAGCGAAAGACCCATGCCAATACTCGTTGTAGTCGCGATAAGGATGAATACCGATTTAATAACACCTTTATAATGTCTTTATCAGATTCCCGAGATTGAGCAATCAGAGTGCGTGTTCTGAACTCTGGCAACTCATCTTGGGGCTCACACCGACTTTGAGCTGGCCAGTGATCTGGACCACTAAGCATCCAATCTGGTCCTGACCACCATCGCGTACAATTGACCAATTCTGCACACGAGAGACCTCGGCTAGGAAAGTCAGCAGGATTGTCCTGATTCAAGACATGCCTCCAGATAGAAGGTTCAAATGCGTCAGTTATTTTAACTACTCGATGTGCAACAAAAGGTTTCAGTTTGTAAGGCTCGGTATTGATCCAAGTTAATACAGTTGAGCTATCAGTGTAGGTAACAATATGAGATATATTTATTTTCGAAATAAGTAAAGTTTGCATGTGTTTGAGAGTACGTGATAACAAGAGCGCACCGCACAACTCCAAACGATTAACTGTTAGAGGCTTAATCGGAGCCACTTTAGATTTAGAAATCAAAAGAGAAACTTGTTTTTGATCATCGATACTTGATCGAAGATAGACACAGCACCCATATGCTTTGGTTGATCCATCGCAAAACCCAATCAGCTGGTGTGTAGCTGCTAAGTCAATCACGGTTTTACGAGGGATTTTTATCGATTTTATATTAGACAAGTCAGACACAAATGAAACCCAATCGTCACACAGATTGGCGGGAATGATTTCATCCTAAGACAATCCAATACGCCATAAGTGTTGAAGAAGTAGTTTGGCTAAAAGAATAAAAGGTGAAAGCCAACCCAACGGATCATAAATACGAGCTACGTGGGACAGGATTGAACGTTTCGTAAACTCCACATTCACAGGAGAGACGGAGTAAGTGAAATAGTCTTCCTCAGGATCCCATTGAACTCCCAAAACCTTAAGCTTTATTGAACTATCATCAGAAAATGTCTTCGGACACTGACAATGTTCCATGGGTAACGATCGAAGAAATAAAGGGCTGTTACTGCTCCACTTACGCAAATCTAGCTGAGCACAATTAAGGAGATTGATTAAATCTTCTTTAAGCTGAGAGGCTGCTTCGACTGAGGACGCACCTGTAGTAATATCATCCATATAAGTATGATGCCGAAGAGCTTCAGCAGCATGAGGAAACTGATCACCGTGATCTGTAGCTAATTGATGTAATGTTCGTATCGCTAAGTACGGCGAGCTTTTGACTCCGTATGTGACCGTACGAAGTTCAAATTCTTGAACAGGCAAGGAAGGGGATTCATGCCATAGTACGTGTTGCCACACTCGATCCTCAGGCCTTATCAAGATTTGCCTGTACATCTTAGATATGTCACATGTAAACACTACATTATGGACCCGAAATCCAGTAATAATATCAACCAAATCAGCCTGTAACTTCGGTCCAGTGTAAACAATATCATTTAAAGATAGTCCATTTGTCGTCTTGTGACTCGCATTGAATACAACGCGAAGTTTGGTCGTTATGCTTTCTGGACGAATCACACAATGGTGAGGAATGAAATATCTACCAGGTGTAGTATCCTTTCCCACTGGTTGCATATGGTTAAGCTGCTCATAATCACGCATAAAATCGTTATAGAGTGATTTAAGTTCTGGTTGTCGGCAAAGTTTTTTCTCAAGATTTATAAACTGCGACAAAGAACTATTATATGAGCCTCCCATATAGACAGACGACTGCTTCAATAAGATAGGAACTACATATCTACCGTCCGATTTCCTATAAGTTTGAGTGGAATACAGGCGTTCGACCTCCTCATCTTCTGGAGCAGGTATATGTTGATGAGGCGGTTCCTCGACTTCCCAAAATCGTTTCATCATCTTCTCCAATGAGTTGGTTGAAGTAATTAACGAAGTGCCAACCGATTTTACCGGACTCTCCACATTGGTGGGTCCTGAGAGCACCCAACCAAAGACGCTATGTAAAGCAGCAGGATAGCCGGGCTCTGGGTGAATGACACGGCCGTCATAGATGTGATGAAATACTTCCGCACCTAGCAATAAATCAACATCAGACCGTTTGTCAAAGTCACGGTCCGCTAATACTAAGTGTTTGTAACAGTCTCGAACCGCTAGAGGAATATCAGTGGTTGGCATTTTAGAAGTAATGCTATCGATGACTATAGGATTAATATCAAATTACGGGCCATTCGAATCACACGGGCGTATAGAGCATTGAGTCACTCCCTTGACTTGACACACAGACTGTTGTCCAAGTCCAGCCACAGTTGTGGTACATCGACGCAATTGAAAGCCAAGTCTCTTTGCGCATTTCATAGTGATGAAGCAGTCCTGAGCGCCGCTATCGATCAGCGCTCTAACTTGATGGAACGTGCCACTAGAGTCCTGCACACGCACCATACACGTCCCGAGCAGCACCACGCACGGGCCACGAGCCTCTCCCACGAACGCACTCGTGTTAGTGTGGGCGCTACTCGAACCGGTGGTCACCGCGGTCGGTGATCGAACTTGGTTGTCGATGTGTACTAGAGTGTGATGATTACCACTACATATAAAACATCTCATTTTTGATACGCATTTATCAAGAGAATGTTTTCGTAAACAGTTAATACATAAATCATTTTGTTTGA
Source organism: Parnassius mnemosyne (assembly GCA_963668995.1). NCBI lineage: Eukaryota > Metazoa > Arthropoda > Insecta > Lepidoptera > Papilionidae > Parnassius > Parnassius mnemosyne. The sequence continues at coordinate 57,045,820 of CAVLGL010000001.1, forward strand.
CAATATTTATTCTAGCACTGGTGTCCAAAGATTGAAACGTGGGGCACTTATAGATACTGTGCGCTGCGCCACAATAATAGCATGCTAGTGAAGCCAGCTGCTTCGAACTAGTAGGCTTAGACTGAGTAGTGAGCACGGAACGTTTCAGGTTCGGTGCCCGCGGTGAAACATTCTTGATCTGTTTACCGCCTAAAAATTGAGAAGATCGTGCCCTAATGTCAACATTAGCATTTATTTCTAAAACTTTTACATAGTTTTGAAGAAACTGCATAAGACTTTGAAAAGAAGGAATTTCCGATTTATTTTCAGATTCGAAGCGGTGGCGTGTATCTGAGTCCAGTGCGCGAAACGCTGCGTTAAATAAAATAAAATCGCCTAAGTCATCTAGCTCTAAGGCCTTAAGGGCATTGACTGACTCACAAAGAATATTAGTATATGTTTGTAAATCATTGAAATTAGGAGTTTTTAAATAAGGATAGTTATTTATTTGATCTAAATACGCCACGGCTAAAATGCGCTTATTTTGATAACGCTTAATAAGTTCATTGAATACAAGCTCATAATTATCGGAAGTTAATTTTACCTTCTTTGCGATCCCTAAGGCGGATCCCGATAAACAAGAAATGAGATAGTGAAATTTAGTAATATTCGCGATTGATTTATTATTATGAATTAAGGTTACGAAAGTGTCGTAAAATGTTTGCCAATTCTCAATTTTTCCGTCGAACTTCAGAAGCTCAATTTGTGGCAGTCTAGCTTGTATCTTTTCCGCGTCGGGCGTAAAGGTGTAGTTAAAGTCAGCGGACGATGGGCTGGTGCTTCGTTTGCGCTCCGGTAGGGACATCTCTGCGGCAAAACTTAGGACTTCATAGTACATATCATCAAATGCAGACAACGCTTGCATATCTATTTTTTCTTTAGGAAACAGTGTCAGTTTTAACGAATTAATTTTTTCCGTAAGCAACACATATTCATCACGAATATTCTCAATTTTAAGAAATCTAGATTTAAATTGGCTAACTTTAGATGAACTGGAGTCTGGTATTTGAGTGGATAAATCAAAAAGAGTTTGAATAGAACGAAAAACATACTCTCGCTGTGACGTATAAAGTTTAAGTTTCATTTCTTCTTGCGACATGATTATAAAATAACAGCGAAATATTAAATATGAATGCTAAGTATAATTATTAACGACAGATATTTAAATCAATATTTAAGTTTGTCAAAACTAAATTAACACTCAAATACTGAATTTAATGTTTTTTAACTGTTTGAATTAGATACCAATTAACAAACGACTCATCATTCAAAAATATACAAGTATTCATACTTAAGTGCTATTATTCCAAGACCAAATGAATCATTTCCATAAACTGATTTAGTAATTTTTTCCAACAATAATTATAAAATACCCTCAAATTATAATAATTTTCAAAGCGTAAGACTATCAATGCACATTCGAAATAAACTTGGCAATTATAACGCAACCAAATAAGATAAGTCTACAAAGTCTGAGCAATATGAAACACTTCACGAACATTCAAGTCTAGCAGGATTATAATTGAAATGAATTAGTTACTTTCAATTATAAGAAAAATAGATTAAATATCAAAGTTTTCCTTAGAAATTGAACTTGATATTATGTTAATAAGGAGCAGACGTATAAAAATAGAAATCCGTAGGTACCCGGATCGTATGGACCAGAAATTATGTTACGGCTTGAATGTTTTACAATGTGTTTCGTAGGGTGGTTTTGGGAACCAGAGAACAACCAGACCAAGGGCTGGCTAACCCGATGATCCCAATCAGGAAGTAAATGAAAATAGCTTTAGAACTGGGTAGATAAGGCAAGGATACTCACAAGACTGGAGCACTCCTCGTGGTTATGGTGAAGTCTAAATATTTAGGCTGAAGTTCTCGTGTATACACAGACACCACACTGCACTTCGAATGTATATGGACACGAGCAATTGCACGATAGTCTTACAACTTATTTATTGAGTATTTTTAAACGAGCAGTAACGAACACGTTTTATGCGTGCGCGGCCATCTTGCTTCTTCCTCTTCTAGACGATAGGTGGCGCACCATTTTGAGTAGTGCGTATATGGGGGAGGCGGGAGGATAGGAAATACTTAGGAAAAGGATATTATATCGGGACTGTTCCGAAGCCACAACAGATATAGTGACGGCCAAGAATTTGTTGTTTAATTCCATGCCAACAACAAAGCGCAAGATAGTCCGGAAAAAGGTCGGTAAAACATTGCGAGACATAGATGATATTATTTGCCTTTTAAGGGATGCGAACTCTGATGATATTCCTGTGTTTGTTGCGCGGGATCTAGAAAAATTACCCCCCGTGTTGTTTGATCATATCGACGTCACGAGACTTCTAAAAGATATAGTTAAGCTGCAGCTAGACATTAACATGATTAAAGAGGAGTATGCTACTGTGGAAAACATAAATATATTGAAGGGTGAAGTCGAGATGCTGAAAAATGCGTCGCTAGTAAATAACTACAGGCGTAACGTAAATCAAAGACGCGGTGCGTATTTGATTGACAGTTTTAAGTGCCACAGTGGACCTATGGTGTTGCCACCTATGGGTTATGATGGTATTATTCAAGTTAATGAACAAATTGATCCATCATTACGAGAACCGATATATCGAGACATGGGTGATAAAATTAATTTAACGGAGGGTAATCACTCCTCGCCGAAACTTGACGAAGCAATCCGACGAGAATTAAATACAGTTACGATGACTCACCCAACCCAGCTGAGCAACCCGCCGCAGCCAATACTACTACTGTTAACCGGCTTAATATGAATGGGACACTCAGGGCTGCCCCGTGCAGTGTCGATCCTGCGATTGCTTAAACTAAATCTATGACTGAAATAGTCCGGGATGGTCAATGGCAACCGGAAAAGCGGAGTGAGGAATGGATTCACGTACAAAGAAAAAGATTACGTAATCGCTTTTTAGGAAATAGAGGGAAAGTTATATTAAAGCCCGATGATAATTTTAGGGTAGCAGAAATTAAAGTTCCTATGTATATTTATAACGTGGCAAAGGGAGTATCCGTGTGTGATATCACTGGCTATATTAAGAAAAAGAGTAATATAGAAGTAAACATAGAGAAAATGAATATGAAATAGACAAAAGACTATGAATCCTATAAGATATTTGTACCTAAACATAAATTGAATATATTTATGTCAGAAGACTTTTGGCCGGAAGGGGTTGCCTATCGTCGGTTTATTGACTTTAAGCAACGTGATACAGGGAGCACTCATTAGACTGGCGGGAAGAATTAAAACCATGATGGCTGGTATCGTTAAACTAGTAAGTTTCAATTGTAAGAATGTTGTCAGATCGTTGGAATTTGTGCGTTGAATATGTCGTTCAGCTGACATAGTTGCGGTGCAGGAGACCTGGCTGCTGCCGCACGACCTCGCGTACCTGAGAAGCATTGACAACGACTTCGCCTTCACTGATGATGACTTGATGGCTAGCATTATTGAGAGCCATAATGTGGAGTTAGTGTTTATGTTAGGGGATCACAATGCGCACCCTGGTGAGTCTTTTGCTACTGAACTATTGAATTTTTGTTTTGAACAGTCATGGTCGTCTGTGGACATGGCGCTTCTAGTATCGGATAGTCACACGTTCGTCAGTGACGCTCATGGCTGCCGCCGCTGGCTTTATGCCGGTGCTTTATAATACTTATTGGTCCGATCACTATCCTGTCTTAGTAAACTGTAATTTTAATATTTTTAACCTAAGATAACTACAATAGAAAATATTTGTATGAATAAAATCACATGGGTTGAACGTGATACTAACTAAATATTAAAATATTATAGTGAATGTCATTCTAGACTAAGAAACCTAGATTTTCCTGTGGAATTTATGAATTGTTGTGACAGTATGTGTAATAGTAGTAATCACAGAAAATTGTTAGATGACTTGTAAAAAAATATCATGTGTATACTTTCTGAAGCTGCTGTTTGCAGCCATAATATTAGAAAATAGCGATATGTTTAGTACCTACCAGGTTGGAATAGACACGTCCGTCATGCTCACGGTAGGGCTCGATTTTGCTTTCAGATGTGGTCATTGTACGGCAGACCCAGCTCTGGCCGATTTTATAATGAAATGTGTGAATCCAGGCGAATTTTTAAATCTAAACTGAAATGGTGTCAGAACAATCAACAACAAATAAAAATGGATATGATTGCTGAGCATAACAAAAATAATAAATTCGGGCAATTTTGAAAAAATACGAACAAATTGAACTATAAGGCGAGCTTTTCTGTGAGCGTGGCGGGTGTTCATGAGCCACGTGATATCGCCAATATGTTCCAGCGGCACTTTAAGGTAGACTCTCCACTGGATCCAATACGGCGAGAGCTTGATGCTGAGGCGTGCAGTACATATCTTAGTGTTAAATTTAGCGCGCAAGAAGTAGAGGAAATAATTAACGGCATGGTGCGGGGCAAATCACCTAGATATGACAGCCTCAGCATCGAGCATCTACAGTCCGCAGGAGTACACTTGCCAACTTTGTTTTTTAATCTTTGTGTAGCACATTCTTATCTACCTGAAAGCCTAATACCTACTATAGTTGTACTTGTTATAAAAAACAAGACCGGTGACTCATCAGATGTGTCTAATTATAGGCCAATATCCCCGGCTACGGTGATTGCGAAAGTACTGGACAGTTTGCTCAGTCGGCGCCTAAATAAGTACGTCTCGCTCAATGACGCACAGTTCGGCTTCAGACCTGGTCTTTCAAACGAGAGTGCTATTTTGTGCCTCAAGCAGACTGTCCAGTACTACACTGCAAGAAAGACACCAGTATATGCTTGCTATTTAGATTTTTCGAAGGCTTTTGACCTTGTATCCTATGAGATCCTGTGGAATAAAATGAATTTTGAGACTGACTTGCCTCGAGAAATTGTATCGCTTTTTAAGTACTGGTATAATAATCAAAAAAACAATGTACGATGGGCAGGCTCGCTTTCTGAGGAGTAAAGGTTGGATTGCGGTGTGAGGCAGGGGGTACTAAGCTCTCCAACGCTTTTCAACCTTTACATGAACGGGTTGATTGATGAGCTTAGCAGCACTGGTATCGGTTGTCATATAGACGGAGTCTGTGTAATCAATATTAGCTACGCAGATGATATGGTGTTGCTGAGCCCATCGAGTGGTGCTCTAAAGAAAATGATTAATATATATGAATCCTATATAGCAGCCCAGGGGCTTAAATACAACGCTATAAAGAGTGAATTTATGATATTTAGACCGGATAATAAACGTTACACTATATACCAAATTTTACGTTAGGTAGTACTCCTTTAAAGAAGGTGGAGTGTTTTAGGTATTTGGGCCACTGGGTCACGGAGGATCAAAAAGACAACTTCGATATTGAATAAAGAGAAGGGCGCTGTCTGTCCGCTGCAACATGTTCGCTCGCAGATTTGCACGACGTTCTAGTCAAGTTAAAGTTACGCTTTTTAAAGCTTATTGCCAGTCCTTTTACACGTGCAGTCTGTGGGTAGACTATACGCAGAGGGCATACAGCGACCTGCGCATACAATATAATAACGCGTTCAGGGTGCTGAGGGTTCTGCCGCGCTGCTGCAGCGCCTTCGTCATGTGCGCGGAAGCTCACACGGACGGATTCGCTGCAATCATGCGCAAGCGCTGTACATCGCTACTTCGGCGCGTGCGCGGCAGCCCTAACAGCATCCTGCGTACGCTGGCTGACCGTTGGGACTCGCCGATGTTGGCTCGCTGGATACGGCTACATGCTGCCTTGTAGACTGGCTTATTGCCACCATCGGTTCAGTTTCATACTTGTGTCGTCAACAATATGTTACTAACATAGATATAAGTAAACATTTACTAACAACTATGGATTTTTTTTTGTCCGAAATAAATGAATTATTATTATTATTACTAAGCGTGAATAAATTATTAAGCGTCTACTAACTATGTCATCGTTATAAATATCACTAAAATAATTTACTATATTTATTAAATCAAGCTTATGACCAGTTGAAGTCTGAAAAATAAAATCATCGTAAATAATTTTAAACTAAATTGACTTGTTGTTGTTTTTACGATTCGTCAATTAAGGCAGCCAAAACTATACAGCCTAGTAGCATTTTATTCACAAAAATCTATTATATAAATTTATTAACTATATTTAGAAAATATATTAATGTGTCACATTGCGAAGTGATTGGTAGATTTTAGCGGCAGCTTAACCTAGCGTATAGTTAATGACGATAATATGTCAAGGAACCGATAAAAAAACTTAAGATTTATATCTTATATATCAATTAAAGTTAAGGTATATTTTACATACGTTTAATAAAAAGTTGTTATTTTGAAATTAAAAAAGACACTTCAATTTTATTTATGTGTATGTATATGTATGTATAGATTTACAAACATTTTTTACCTCGTTTCCACTTTTGGTTCACCCACTTTTGCGCATCGAAATTCACACTTAACGGTTATTTATATAATAAAACAGGAGCAGCAATCCACCTGAACCACCAAAACGACTGTTTCTTAAAATAACTCTAAGTTGATTAGTTTACTGATAATAAAACATAAGTTTGTTATGGAAAATAAAAATCTAGGCCAAATTACATAAAATGATTTGTAATTTGTAAAATGATTATACAAATAAAAATAAATAAAATAAAGTTAAATATGTTTATGCTAAGAATAGAGAGAGATTTCATTTAAAACTTTTCATAAGTTACTTGCGCGTGCATCTTGATGTTTTGTATGTTCCATCGATTTTGCGTAATTATCTACTTTATTGATAGCTTCTGCTTATAATCTCTGTGTTTTTCAGTTCCTTGAGTGACTAGTATTTGCCTAAGGATTCTGATTATCTGCCTATACGGCAACATTTTTCGACCATGTTTAATACCTTGAACTTTGTTGTGTATACATTGATTTGTTTATCACAATGGAAAGCCGTGTAAGGCCTACGCGCATTACGTGGGTCAACTGCAATATATGTGTCAATAAATAGAGCCGATGACGGGTGCATTGTCAATTGATTCAGGAGTCACATTCTCAAAATATTATATACACCGGTTTTCTTGATGACATTGTGGTAAAGGATGACGAAGAATAAATATTTTTATTTTTTTTTATTACAGTAAAATCTGTTTTCTACGGCTTCGTCTGTAATTACCAACCGTTTTATATGCGACTTAGATGAGAAGTCAAGTTAGATTTTATACCACTTTCTTGAAAATACATCCGTTTATTTTGACTCCGGTTTAAGCGTCCAACCGCTTTGAGCGACATAATTTTATAAAAAGCGTCCTGTTATAACGACCCAGGTTTTTAATTTGTTTGCAATACCTCGCCATATCCGCTCGCTCTCCTCACGTTTGATTGCCAACGTAAATGAGTAAATTAAATAAAAATAAAATTTATGGATTTCATTTAAGTTTAGTATGTACATATACAGGTTGTCTTAAAACGTGTCAAGCGGAAGTCCAGAGATAGATCAGCCCTTGGAGTACCTAAATCACCACCATGTATGTTCCGCAAAATTCATAGTATTGATGTTATGAATTTTATTCTGAATTTTTGACAATTTTCAACCTGAACAACTTAAAAAAATAAAATAAAAATATAAGAAGGCTTTTTGGAGAACTCTTTTAGCGACTGAATCTTATTGAGTTGTACTTTAATGCTTAAAATAAACAGCTTCGTAAATTTGATAAAATTATGGAAATATTGGTGTAAAGTGAAAAATTTACGTTTGGTGAGTTATAACTTACCCCGTGTAGTGGCGGGAGAGAATACCCACTACCCCATATCTTCCCATCGGTGTCGTAAGATTTTTTTACGTAGGTGTTTTTTGTTCATCTGTCTTTCAGTTCATTTCAGTTCTTTACTGTTGTTTTGGATTGTGGTTTGTGACTACAATTACAAAAACATAGTATTGTTTTATTTACCTACACTGAAAAGTCGAGAACGTCGTCATTATCAAACTGTCCGCTGCTGGATCGTGATATCTCCTAATGCATTAGGAGATATCACGATCCAGCAGCGGAGTAGTTACGATCCTCATCTCAATCTACCTACTTAATGACAAGTAAACACTACAAAGGTAGCGAAAATCAATCTAAAACATTTACTTTATCAACAAAACAATGTTTATGTGCCTATATGTAACAATCTACATTGGTAAACTACTATATCTTAAAAAATAAAACTGGTTATCACGTTCCAAGTTTAAAAAATCTAAGAATTTAAAAAGGACTTGTCTATCGTACTAACTAACAATTAAAACAAAAATTATCCCAAAATTATTTTTGTTATGAAATTCCCATACAAGAGTGCCGTTCGTCTTTGTGAAATTGGTGTACTTCCTTACCATGGTGAAAACCTATCTTTTTCATGCCATTAAAAAAAATATGTTTTAATTACTAAGTTGTATTTAACTAGCTGTATTTTATTCACATGTGTACCTAATAAACACATATTTGGTATACATGTAAATAAAATACAAATATAGAAGAACCAATTTACATTACCAATTTTTATAATACCGAGAAGTAAATCAGTAGAACAGTTTTAATAAGATTGTTTTATGTGCCAGCCGGGCTTCCGTAATCCACTTTACGCCCCTCCGGGAGTGACCTTATCGCCGGTTTACCTTCCGGAGATTCTTTGCACCCCTGCCCCATTAAAGTAGCACCGGGAACTTGGGGCTATTTCTTTTCTTGGCTGCCTCATGGTGATTGTATATTGTATATTTTACGCCGATACCACACTTCGAGGAGCCGAGTTTGTACATTCGGCTTTGTCGCTCATTTAGCACAACCCGGGGGACACGTGTAGGGTAAGCCTAGGATTAGGTGGTCAAAGCCTACGGACGCGAGCGGCTCATCCTCCTTATATGAATGTGTATATGGATATGGAGGAGGCGAGAGAGGTATGGCAAGGATCGCACCAAATGGAAATCTGTAGTCTCTGCCTACCCCTCTGAGTGTCAGGCGTGAGTGTTTTATATGTGTGTATGTAAATTACTTTAAAAAGTTACTTACCATTAATTTATAAATTTAAGTGAAAAGTTACACAAGTGCAGTGAAAGTGCACGTGTCTCATCTGAGAATCTGTTTTTCTTTTTGTTTTATTTAATAAACAAACAACTCAATATCATTATAATCATTTATTAAATTATGCTGTGAAGATAAATTATGCTGCTGTATGCTGCTTCAGTGTACACTGATGGACTTAATGTCGTAAAAATATTGCAAATTTTTAGAGTTTTCCGTTATCTTAGAGTATCGTACATTTTATCTAAAAAATAAAGCAGTAAAAATTATATAAATTAACGGCTTATTAATCTAACACATGCCTCAAATTATTGTCTAAGAGGTAACGGAGCGTAAGTCAAAGGTAACAATGCGTGTCGATGTACTATAAATATCTAATAATAGTTTTTTACACATGCAGGTTTTATAGTCCGGTCCGGATCCGGTTAGGCCGAAAATGCACTTGCAAATCTCCTGTGTGGCACTTGTTTGTGGGCGAAGATTATTACTATCCGGTGAGCTTATCAGGTGAGCCGCATGCTAGGTTGTCATCTCTTATATATTATTAAAAAAATCTTGTAAATAAAGATTAAAAATGCCGATATTATGAACTTGGAACAAATGCTCTGCCACTAGAATTCTTTAGCAGAAGAGAACGAGATCTCCACTTAAATCGGCTTTCCCTTCTAGAGTTATCTAATAAATGAAATATTTTTTATTTATTTATATATTTTATATTTATTTCTATACTGATAGCAAACATTTTCAATTAAGGGTTACAAAGAGCGATAAAATTAAGCTAAAAATACTTACTACGATTGCTACTTCTATCGCCGCACAGTTATTTTGAATTAAAATTATTTATGTAATTAATTAATTTTTGTAAATTTGGAGGGGTAGGTGCATAGTAGCTATGGCTTGGTCACCCACGGTGAACTAAGAGTAACGAACATAGCCTGCTTGAGGTCGGCGTGGTGTGGCGATCATCCGTAACTCTCTTCTTTGGCGTCGGAGCAATTGACCACATCTGTCGGTTGAGTTAGGAAGGCTGGTGATTACGTGTACTCGTCTTTGCTAGCGAAAAGGCGCTTTCCATAACGATTTCGGTGAGGGTCCGTGTTGCAGATGGAGATGGAGGCCGTGGGAAAAAGCTCTCTCTTCTCTTCTTAAATAGGGAACAGGGGCAGGATTTGTCCTCCTGAGGAGGGTCTGGAAATGAACAGCCGTGTATAATAGATATCTGTAATTTTCTATCATTGTACAATTAATAGCATAGATAGTACATAATATACGTACACTGAGTTGAAGTGTAAGAATAAATTATGGTTGAATTACAATCACTGACAACAATTCATTGTTATAAATGAATTAAGTAGTAATTAGTATATGGTCAATAATTACACAATTTTTTATCAGAATAAAAAAAATCGTATCACAGGTACTATCGTCCACGTTAAAGCTCATTAAAGTTACAAATAAACTTAAAATCTGAAATAATAGAGTGTAAATCCTAAAACAAGTATACATAGTCACACAGATTACAAAATCTTATAAATAAAAACTATTTGGTCACGAATTCATTTTTTTTTTATAATTACTAATTATTTGTGATTATATTAGTGTAAGAATAACTACTACACCATATCTTCCCAAGGGTGTCGTAAGAGGCGGTAGAGGGAAACTAAGACAGAAAATGGGCAGCAGCATTTATCTGATAACAGCAAAATAACAACAAAAAAACTGCTGTTGCCAACCCGATCGCCAAGCGTGGCAACCATGGCAATATGGGGTATATATATGAATAAGGTAACGAAAAGACGGTCTCCAGTCCATGGCAGCCCCGCTATTCTTGGCTACGGTAGCCACCATGGTAACGGCGGGGCAAGGGATGCTAAGAATCTCCGATAGAAGTTCGGTTGTCACCTTAGACTACTCAACCAGGCAACATAAAACGCACGCACCCTGAGCACTGACGTGAAGAACCTGGAGCTGGAAGACGAGATTGACAATTTGCGCTGGAATATTAAATGATTATCCAAATTTTCTACCGTAAAATAAAAAATGAATATTTCGGGCATATGCTTTACTAATGTTCGTCGGAATTAATTATAAGCTACTTTTCATTAGCAGACACTTAAACCGAAAATTTATAGTAGTAAGTTAGCTCTTTTTTCCTTCTCGTTATTCGTTAGATTTTAACACTAATTTGTTTGACAAATCTCTAGAGAGTATTTGACTTAATAGACACGCTTTGCATGTGGGTTGGTCTAGTACTTTTGTCTGAAGACTGTTGGGTGTACTCCTCAGGTAAGCTCTCTCCAGACCAGGATCGCAGGATCGTCAATGAAGAAGACCAAGATAGTACTAATAACTTGATTTAATAACTATATTTACAATGTCGTATATGACAAATAAAGATATAAGAAACGTGTGTTGCCGCTACGGTTGTACGGTGCAATCTCTAATTTGTTCGCGAACATAAATGTAATGAGCGTGTCCCAGTTATCAACCTTTTCACCTAAACTACTTAAAGCCCTCAATTGTTTCGACACATGGTCAATTAAGAAACGCAATGATTTATCAGACTCCCTTCCAATAAAAGACATATCAAACAATGACTTAAGGTGAGTATGAATCAGCTGACGTTTGTTATCGAATCTACCGCTAACGAGTTTCCAGGCCGCTTCGTAATTTGCCGCCGATATTTCCAATGATTCAATAACAGACGCTGCGCTTCCTAATAAGGATGCATTAAATATTGATACTTGCAAATATCACTGAGATTGTCATTATTTTGCACAATTGACAGGTACACATCGCGAAATTCTAACCATTAATTTGTTTGTACTGCCATCAAATATAGGCAGCTTGATGGTCGGAAGCCTAACGCCGACGTCAGCCCCACTGTGGGACAAGCGCGCGTCCATCCCACCAACAAATCCCGTGGCCTCTGAGGAGCGAGGCTCATTAGCTGCGATCAACTCCTGAGCACTACTCATCGCGATAAAAAACAATTTTTCCGTATTTTCCCGCTCGCTAAATTCCACTTGCTCCTCGGCGGGTTTGCCTGACTTCGCCTCATTAACCTCAATTTGAGTTTGAATTTTATCATAGTCTTCAAACAATGTGTCCGCTTTCCGTAATCGTAATTTTAACTCATTTAAATTTCCCTGCCTATGCCTTTCAAACTCCTCCAAATAATTCCTAAATGTAGTTAATCGCCCCTTAATAGATGCCCTCTTCGCTTTGAACTCTGTGTCAGTCATTATGCAAACAAACAAGATTAGTAGGTAAAATAGATTGCAATAAATACCTCAATACGTAGGCTTGCCTTTTTTATATGAAACAGCTGTGCGCCGAGACCGGGGATACCGCAGAACAATAGACGCTCGGCGCAGGCGACGTGGATCGGCGCATACGCAGCGGACGGCACACTGGAATATTCGGCCGGACAACTATTAATTACCTTATAAAAACTAACTATTTGCCTACTTGTATCGTACTAATGCGATAAGAGAAGCGACAGATAAGAAGGATCGAGCGAAATAATAAAAGAATGCAATTATGCGATCGATGCGCTCAGAAAGTAGGTAGCTAGCTAACGGTGATAACGTAAACGGCTGATGCAATCTTTAACTCTTATCTTTTAGCAGTTAACTTTTAAGATTTAGCACCAGAAAACCTAAAATAGTTCATAAATTAAACCCATAAATGCATTGAATATTTATTTTAACCCTGTAGGATAATTTATGCGAGTGAGAATTAAAGTTAACGGTAAACTGCTTGGTATGAACGATTTAGCTGGGCAGCTGATTTTAATTTGCTTATAGATTTGAACTAATTAGAAAAATATGAGATCTGCTCGCACAAACGAAGCTTTACAGGGCTAGCACAGTTAAACTAGGAAAATAAGGAACGGGCAAACCTCCCTTTTGTTTTAAAATTCTCTTGCGGCACAATAATTAACACTTTTCGTGGCTCAAATAACACTGGCTGGTAGGTATCTTCTTGATAGTCCAGTTCTTGATTCTAACAGCAGTGCAGTGCGCATTCCTTTTTTCTCCTCAGTATGCAGGTTTGTACTACGCGTCCACGTAGCAACAGAAGTTCACGGTCGCCATTTTTGTTGGGTGTACTCCTCAGGTAAGCTCTCTCCAGGCCAGGATCGCAGGATCTTTTTGCTTGAAGTGTGCTTCGCACGCCTCCTCTTCTGGGGACAACACTGGTGTAGTTGGCACTTCCTCCAACTCCCAAAACTTGCTTAGCTGATTACGTATTTCCATACTAAATCCACAATGAGTGCCTTTTACCTTTGAACTGCTGCTATCGTTACTACTTAACATTACAGGTCCTACCATTAACCAGCCAAATATAGAATTTTGCAACATGGGCTTATTGTGCCCCAGCCTTAACCTTTCACTGCTAATTACATCCCAAAAAATGTCCGCTCCCAATAACATGTCTATTTGTGAAGGCTTATAATAAGCAGGGTCAGCTAAAACAACATTTTGTGGAACAACAATATTCGAAACGTCCACATGTTCTAACGGCAACTGACCCGTTATCTGGGGAATAACAAAAGCATCGACCTTTATACACGATTCCTTATCACTGCGCTCGCGCGGCTGGATTAACACGGTGCAACGTCTTAGCGCATCAAATGTAATATTATTAATGCCGGTCATCCGAACCGTGTCAACAGGTTCACTTTGTATGACTAACTTATTCCTCAGCGCCTACGTAATAAAACAAGACTGCGAACCACAGTCTAATAGACAGCGGGCTTCGTAAGTTTTGTTTGTGTTTACATTTTTTATTGAAATTATTGCAGTTGATAGTAATACCTGATTTTCAACGCTGGCTGATAACGATATAGGCGTAGACACAGACTCCTTGCTTTCTACACTTTTCTGAGGGCTGGATGTCATTGTTTTATGCAGCAGAGTATTGTGTTTACGTCTACATATAGCACATGGACTCGCTTTACATTGGTGGGAATAATGCCCACCTCGGAAATTAAAAGAAAATAAAATTATTTGAAGGTGCCTCTGTGGGCACCTTCAAATAATTTTATGGCGTAATAATGAAGCCGAGCGCATGAGGTATTTGGCGCTTAATACCCTGACGTACGGTACGTCATCGGCAAGCTAACTCAGCACTAGGTGTCTCGCTCAATTAGGTCATGAAAGCACCGATCCTTTGGTGAAAGAAGTAATATTACATGATTTTTACATAGACGACTTAATAACAGGTTTAAATGATGAGAAAAAATTAATAAATTTACACCAAAGAATCGACGAGACTTTAAGTTCTGCTCATTTTAATTTAAGAAAATTAAAAAGCAACTCAAAGGAGTTTCTCCGCAGTGTAGCGGAAGAAAGCAATTGTCAGCAAGATAATTTGAAAATATCCAATCAAAGTAACACTTTAGGTGTTGAATGGAATCCTAATGAGGACAACATTTTAATCAAATGTACGAAATTGCAGTTGATAGATAACCATGTTAAGTACACTAAAAGGGCTGTCCTATCTGTAGTGTCAAGTATTTTTGATCCTTTAGGGCTGTTGAGTGTATGTGTTATTTTATGTAAAATCTTCTTGCAATCACTCTGGTCACAGAAATTGGACTGGGACGAGGAAACTCCCCAGGCGCCTGACTGTATCTGGACTAGGTTTATAAATAACATAGGTTATTTAAAGGAAATAAGTATTCCGCGTCATGCAAGTTGTAGGAATGCGGTAACAATCGAAATCCATGCATTTTCGGATGCCTCGTTAAAGGCATATGCTGGATGTGTTTATTTGCGATCAATGGATGAGTTAGGTAATTACACAGTACGACTTTTATGCGCTAAGTCGAAGGTCGCACCTTTAAAGGCCACGACCATTCCCCGTCTGGAGCTTTGTGGAGCCTTATTAGTTTCACGCTTATGTGAAAAGGCTGTACAAGCTTTACGATGCAATATTTAAGAATAGGTGTTTTTGGTCAGGCAGTAAAATAGTATTGGGATGGCTGTGCATTCCGACAAACAAGTTATGCACGTTTGTATCGCACCGAGTCGCGGAGATTAATGACAAATGTTCAAACGCTATGTGGATGTATGTCCCCTCAGCGCAGAACCCAGCCGACCTGGCTTCGCGCGGAGTATACCCGAACGAAGTACAGTCCTTGTCACTGTGGTGGGAGGGACCTGCATTCCTGCAGGATAACGAAAGCCAATGGCCTTAACAGAGCGGCGCGGTACAAGCGAGCTTACCTGAGTTGCGTGCACACACTGTAAGCATTGATAAATCGATATCGCCAATAATCGACATGTCAAGGTATTCTAGTTTTCTTAAATTACGTCGCATATTTGCATATGTGTGTCGTTTTATCAATGTATTGGTGCATAAGCAAAGGTATGAGTCGAGTTTGCTAACAGTGGACGAGCTTGAACAGGCGGAGTCAAAGCTAGCTTATTTATCACAATGTGAAAGCTTTGCTGATTTTAAGAGCAACCCAAGTTCTATACCTGGTTCAAGTAAATTAAATCCTTACCAAGACGAGTCAGGATTAATACGTGTAGGTGGTCGATTAGATAACTCGAAATTTGTGTACGACAAAAAGCATCCTATAATTCTGGATACAAAGCATCATTTTACTAAATTGATATTTAGGTATTTTCATTTTCAGTTGATGCATGCACCACCGCAGCTTCTTCTTTCAGCTATTCGTGAACATTATTGGCCTTTGAATGGCAGAGTACTGGCGAGACGTACTTATGGTGATTGTACGCGCTGTAAGAGGATGAAATGAGAAGTTGCGCAACAAATAATGGGCAATTTACCAGCGCAACGGGTCACACCTGGATATGTTTTTGAGATCGTGGGAACTGATTTCGCAGGTCCCTTTTTCACAGTTGACAGGAAAGGTCGCGGCGCAAGACTGTCAAGGAGTTACCTGTGTGTCATAATAGATTTTAAGGTTAAGGCCGTACATCTTGAGGCTGTCAGTTCTTTGAGTACTGAAGATTTTATTTTAGCATTGCGTCGCTTTATGGCTCGTAGAGGGCCCCCTCTAGAGATATTTTGCGACAATGGGAAAAATTTTGTTGGCGCTAACCGCGAGTTAGGTGAGTTTCTCACTGCCGCTTCTAACTCTGTGTCAGCGTCATTTGTAGAAGATAAAATTAAGTTTAATTTTGCACCCGCGTATGCTCCAAACTTTGGAGGCTTATATGAAGCAGCTGTCCGGTCTGCAAAATACCACACGAAAAGGGTGATAGGTAATACGCATTTAACCTTTGAGGAGCTAGCAACCCTGTTCGCACAGATTGAGGCTATACTTAATTCTCTTATTCTTATGTCCAATGTCCTCATCTCCACACGACCTAGTCCCCCTCACCCCCGGGCATTTCCTAATAGGAAGACCGCTCATTTCATTACCGGCACCAGACCTGCAAGAAGTGAACCCTAACCGGCTTCAAAGATATGCGAAAATCGAGCAGGCAAGGCAACATTTTTGGTCAAGATGGAGCCAGGAATATATCTGCGAGTTGCAGCAGCGCACCCGTTGGCAGCGACGCCGCCCTGACATTCAACCTGGTCAGATGGTTCTGATAAAGGACGAGGTGACACCACCGCTCAAGTGGCCACTAGGATGGATTCAAGCAGTGCATCCTGGCACCGATGGCGCATGTCGAGTTGCGGACATACTTACAACGAAGGGCACGATTCGTCGAGCAATCAACCAAATCTGTCCATTCCTGGATGATGATGAAGCTTAAAGCCAGGAGCTTTAAGAGGCGGGAAGATGTTGGCGCAACCAACAAACCTTTTATCGTACCGGGCCCACAGTGACGTCACGCATACATACGTCACACACATGCCACCACCCCGTTCGGGCCTCAGACTGCACCGTACAACCGTAGCGGCAACACACGTTTCTTATATCTTTATTTGTCATATACGACATTGTAAATATAGTTATTAAATCAAGTTATTAGTACTATCCTGGTCTTCTTCATTGACGATCCTGCGATCCTGGTCTGGAGAGAGCTAGAAAATCCATCCATAACAGCTTAAAAAAGTACACTACTGAATATAGACAACTCCCATAGATTGCCTCATAAGGAGGATTTTGCCATAATTGCCATACTTGACCTACTTGGTTGGCAACCGCAGTTTTTTTATTTTCATTTATGCTTTTATCAGAAAAATTTTGCTGCTCATCTTCTGCCTCAGTTTTCCGCTGCCGCCTCTTATGACATCGTTGGGAAGATATGTTGTAGTAGTTATTCTTACTTAACCTATTCACAAATAACAAGTAATTATAAAAATAAATGGATTCGTGACAAAATAGTTTTCATTTTTAAAGATTTTTTAATATGTATGACTATATTTTGTTTTAGGATTCCTACTCTATTATTATTTAATTATTAAGTTAATTAGTAACTTCGTACAGAAATAAGTTTTTGGAACGATAATTGCCATAGTTTCCACGCTAGCAGGTGGGTAGGCAACCGCAGTTTTTTATTTTCTAGTTGCTACTAGAATGATGCTACCACTCTCTATTTTCATTACTCTCGTCGCCTCTTATGACACTCCCAGAACATAAACGGGTATAGCACGGGAGGAATGTGGTGGTGTTAAAATATTTATTTTAGGTATAGAAAAATGTTATATATAAGAACAAAATGTATAATGTATTGCAATGCCTATTAACTGTTTTTAATATTTAAATATCACAAAACTCTTTCATAAAATGTCCAGATTGGAATTAACACAAGGTGTTTATGAATTTTAAGCGATATTTATTTATTTAATAAAATTTATTTCTTAATATAATAATAATTGATTTATGCCATGCAAAAATAAATAATAAGAAAGTGCAGTCTTTTGTGATTTTTATCTTTTTATATTAATTACAATTAATCAAAGAAATATAAAAATTAAAAAAATAAAACAACCTTTCAGAAGTGGGAGGAGACCTGTGCCCAGCAGTGGGACGTTAATAGGCTGTAACTTAAAGATACTCGTAAATAAAACTAATAATGAATTATACACATGTTGGTAGAACTCGGACCAAACCAAAATGTTGACTTCGTGTTGAATCTATTTCATTTGCGAAATTCTGAATTAAAGTGAACTTTTATATATTTCGCGCTTATAATAAGCTTTTGTATCCATAAACGGGTCAAGATAATGAAAATTCCCATTGTTAGTTTATGTAGATCAAAACATTACTGAATTACTTCTGTACACAGTGGGATTATGTGGAATCTGGAACGTTGGCTAATTAAGGTATATTATAGGGGCTCCATTGAAGCTTTGCGTCAATACTAATGCCAAAGTGGAAACGCACGGCTCAGTTTAACCCTATTTCATAATACATTGGTTTTTGGATTTTTTACATTTTTTGGCGTTGTACATTGAAAAAGGTGAATTAAAAGTGGTGAAACCGTGGCAACGGTAATTCTTACCACCATCCGTCACAGTTAGCTACCGTGGGTAAATGTTTATTTTAGAGAGCACGAAGGATATGTGATTGTAAACACCTGGCCGCAGAGCTTCAACACGAGGCCAAAGTCGAGCGTGTAACTGTTGTTCTATTGCCATATGTCAGAGGTGTCACTGACAGGATTGGCTTCATCTTAAATCGTGCTTCCATTAAAACATACTTCAAGCCGCCGAAGAAGGTTAGTCAGTTTTTACCTTCAGTCGAGTGTAATATCCCTCTGCAAGATGCAGAAGTGTACAAGCTTAATTGTTAATGTGGTCACTCTTTCAGAGAAAAAACTAAAAGATCAATAAAAACCCGCGTTATACAACACATATCTGTTGTGAAAGATCATCGCTCCGGGAAGTCCGCAGTCTGTAAACACGTACAGGGCCGCCCCATCATTACATCAGATTTAATAGACCACATATCCTCGCTAAAACCACCGATTTCCTTCAAGGATGATTCGCGTGGCTATTGAAATAAAAAAAAATCCTTATTTCAGTAGAAAAAATCGATGGGTGTTGCCATCTGTTTGGATCTTATAATTAATAAAATTATATCCCA
This sequence comes from Parnassius mnemosyne, assembly GCA_963668995.1. Lineage (NCBI taxonomy): Eukaryota > Metazoa > Arthropoda > Insecta > Lepidoptera > Papilionidae > Parnassius > Parnassius mnemosyne. The sequence goes on from CAVLGL010000001.1 coordinate 57,064,950, forward strand.
ACCCAAGCATGCAGCTACAAGACTTCAAGTTACTCTAAATTCATACTGCGTAGATTGGAAATTTATTTTTTAATCTGGAGATCTGTTAACTATGACATTGTGATGACGAACAGTCCCCTGTGAAAAATGGTTGCTGTAAAATTCTCAAAACGTCGGGAATATAAAATAAGTTATTATACGATATAAAATCCAATAAAACTAGTTTCATTTAAATTAATTATCCTAAATATTGCACTTGAAATATATTATTATATAAAATCTTTAAAATTTTATAAATGATGCAGTAAATAGTAAAATTTGCAATGTGATTCCAGCGCTTACACTAATGAACCACAAGATGAGAAAGTTGATGAATTAAGAAACATTTTTTCAATAGCTGCCGGTGATGGCTGAAAGTGAATGCATACATAAAAACGCCTATCACCCAGAGGGGTAGGCAGAGACTATGGACTTCCATTTGGCACGATCTTAACACACCTCTCTTGCCTCCTCCAAATCCATATATCTACGTGAATAATTTTATTTCATAAACCCTGACATAAAAATAATATTATTCCCTTGAAGAATGATAGTGGCGTATCAATTTAAAGAAACAATTTTTATTTAAAAAGGTGGTTTTTACTGTTGAGAATAATAGTAAAAATTTCATAAAGGTCTCTACTTTTTTTTAAATAAATCTCCTAACTATATGAAACACTGTTTAATTAATAGCACCTACGCTGGGACGAAGCCAACAGAAGAGTGAAAATTTCCATCACCGGTGCGCTTCGTAATTGCTGCGGTTAGCGAAAATTAACGGAGCAGGTGCTACTGGAGAGCTACAGCTACAATGTTGTATAAAAAATCGCTTAAAGAATTCAATAATAAAACTATTATAGGGGCGGACTTTAAGCTTACGTACATTGTGGCCTAGGTATTTTAACGCAAACTACAGTGCAAACGTTTGCGTTTTCAAGAAACTTTAATAATCGTTTTTCAAAGTGAATTTTATATAACTGTTTCATACATCGTGCGTTAGTCTCAATGAAGAAATACTGTATTATGACAAAACTTAAAAAACTTAAAAATATTAAATTTAAATGCGATGGTATCTGCGGAATTTGTTTTATTCAATATCAGTATCAAAAATCGCGTAAATATAAAAAAAATATATTTGATTATTAATCGAGGACCAACGTAGGTGTCCAAGGGCCACTGTGTGGCATACAATGTACAAAAAAAAAATACTCCCTAAGAACTTCCATTTGATATAATCGTACACAATTTACGATCTGCTTTATTTTCCCTGTTTGTCCCCACAATATTTAACTACGAGGGAAAGTTCACATTACCGTCGTTCTACGAGGTTTCGAAGCTGCCACACGAGAAAATTTCTTCCTTATCTATTGTGGGCTTTTGAATTTAAATTTGCAGATTTATTTTTGTTCTATAGTGCCACTTTAGATTACAGATCGATATTTTATTCTATTGGAACGTCCATTCAAGAGAAAACCCGAGAGCTGCAATCTCCAAGCACACTATTTTTATTACACTGGTGATAAACGAGCACACAGTCCACCTGGTGGTAAGTGTTAAGTCTTTAATTAAGAATTCAAATGCAGATGCGTTGGCACCCTTGAGTACTGTGATGAAATGCCTCATTTCTAGTAATAACGGTCACCGTTTCTGTACACTTACCATACTAAACACATCACTTAAATTTGCAGATTTATTTTTGTTTTATTTTTTGAGAACAAACAAACATTACAAGTTAAAAAAAGCTTTTAAAAAAAAGCAGTCATCAAGACAACTTCACCACATAATCTCTCATCAACATAATGATTTTTTTTTTTTATTTTATACGTAAGACGTTGTGACGCGATATTATATAAAGATATATTTGCAAAATGTTGAGATAATTTAACTTCCAGCGATCATCATACCATCGTCTTAGTGAACATATTCACTAATCATTATGCATGCCACGAGAGACGCCACTAGTCCCCAATCTCCCATCTAAGAGGCAGATCAGCATTGTGCTGATTGCTCTTGCATAGGTGGTCGCTGTAAGACAGGGGAAACTGGCTTTTAATTGCCATTAAAGGCACATGGTCGCGATCACCAAGGGCTCGGCAGCAGCCCAGTAGTAGTAGCCTACAGACATGGAAATTAGATTATTGCAATCCCGCTTAGGCAAGTAATTAGGTGGATTAAAGAATTTCACGTCAACATTTTTTATACTCACAAATGGAATATCTAAATCAGTGAGCATTTTTTTAAAAACAATTTATTTTATCACAATGAAAGATGAGTGACAGCTTGGTAGCGCAGTGAATAAACATTTGGCGGTGAAGCTGTGTGTCAGACCTAAAACAACTATTTCAATGACCCAGATATATTTTTTTTGAATCTGGTTGTACAAGCGGGTTAACGTTACAAATTATAGTTTCGGGCATATATAACATGCTATATATTGTATAGATGAGCCACTGACAAATTATTAGGTGATGAAATGAGGGAAGTTTCTTTCACTCTGGCAAAGATGGCGTCTATATTACTGACCAATACTGGTTGGAACAAATAAACTAAAGGGCGTTACCAACTAGGTTCAGTATTATTTTGTACATTTGGAAAAGTAAAAGGATATGTTTTTAATTGAATCAAACTAAGATACAATAAATTTCATTTTATTTAACTTATTCTTAAATGACCGTGGATTGTAATGCTTTGTATGGTATTACAGAGCTATTCTACGCAACGTGTTCCGAAATTCAACGTCAAGTGGCACTGCGTGAGAGGAGGGGAGGGCGGGTCATACCATCCCCGGGTAAATCGCAGTCACAAATCTAGCAACAAAAAAAGGATGGTAGGTTAGATAAAATTAAAGTAGTTTGCTTTAGTCGTAGTTGAAAAAATAAGATCACCTAACTTTGACTCTTCATATGCCGTTCACCTCTGCAACATAAATTTGCTTTGTCACTCTTTCCTCATTTATTATTTCTACATGGCCAAACCACCGAAGCATTCCTTTCTTAATCCTGGTCATAACATCATATTGCAAACCAAACTCTTCTCTTATTAAACAATTTCTCACTCTCTCATTCAGATTCATCCCTAACATACTCCTTAATGACCGCATTTCTACAGCATTTATTCTACTCTCGTGCTTCTTCTGCCACACCCAACTTTCACTACCATACATTAAAGTAGGTACTAACACAGCATTGTGAATTGCCATACGTGCCTTTTTGGATATATTCTGACTTTTCACAATAGAGTGTAGAGCCCCATTCACACTATTTCCTGCATTCACTCGTCGTTCTATATCCTTATCATATCTACCATCCCTGCTAAACACACATCCCAAATATACAAACTCATCTACTTGCTCTACCAACTCCCCTTCTATTCTTATTTCACATATCGTTTTACTTTCTTCTCTTTCAAAAACCATAACTTTCATCTTACTTGCATTCACTTTCATTCCCTTTTCTTTTAATGTCCTGTTCATTAATGTAACCATCATTTGCAACTCGGCTGCCGACGATGCAAGTATGACTTGATCATCGGCGTACAAAAGGCATTTGACGGTTAACTCACCTACTTTTCTTCTACTTCTTCTTCTTTCTTCTACTTTCAAATTTTCCAAACAACTGTCCATAAATAGGTTGAACAACCACGGGGAAGCCATACAGCCCTGTCTGACACCTTTATGGATGCCAAACCAGTCCGAGTAGGCCCCGTTGATCCTGACACAAGCACTAGAGTCCCTATATAGAGACTTCAATGCCCGTATCAGACCAGCGGTCAACCCAAATGAGTTCAGTGTTTGCCATAACACATCCCTGTCCACTCTGTCATAAGCCTTCTCCAAGTCTATGAACGCACAAAAAACTTTTTGGTTTTTGGCCAAAAACTTCTCCGCGATCATGCGCATGGAAAAGACCTGATCCGTACATTCCCTTTCTAAATCCCGCTTGCACATCCCAAATTTTTCCATCAGTTTCTTTCACAACTCTTTCAATTAGTACCTTAGCATACAGTTTTCCCACAATGCTAAGAAGGCTGATACCACGGTAGTTTTTACAGTCCTGCTGTGATCCTTTTCCCTTATATATTGGGACTATCACGGCTTTGCACCAGTCTCCCGGTACCCGCTTAAGTTCCCAACGTAAATTAAACAAGGTGTACAGCAGGTCTGCCACCACTCCTTCTCCAGCCCTTAGCATTTAGAGAGATACTCTATCATAACCGGCTGCCTTACCTGCTTTCATACTTTTCATTGCTTTCATTATTTCATCTATACTTATATCTTAGCCGTGTAGTGGCGGTCAAGAATATCCACTACCCCATATCCTCCCGTGGGTGTCGTAAAAGGCGACAAAGGGAAACAGGCAGGAGATGGGCAGCAGCATCTTCCTGATAATAGCCAAATTACAATTTAAAAAAAAACTGCGGTTGCCAACCCGCTCGCCAAGCGTGGCAACTATGGCAAATACCCCCCTATGAATGACAGTAACAAACAAACGGCCCCCAGTCCCCGGCGGCCCCGCTATTACTGGCTACGGTGGCGATCATGGTAACGGCGGGGCAGGGGGTGCTAAGAATCTCCGGTGGAGGTTCGGTTGCCACCTTAGACGACTCGACCTGGCAACGTACAACGCACGCACCCTGAGGACTGACGAGAAGATTGTGGAGCTGGAAGAAGAGATAGACAAGTTGCGCTGGCATATTATAGGATTATCTGAAGTCCGAAGAGAGGGGGAGGACACGGTAATACTCGAATCCGGCAACTTGCTCTATCACCGGGAGGGCGACCATCTGTCCCAAGGAGGTGTCGGATTTATCGTCCACAAGTCTCTCGTTAACAACGTTGTAAAGATCGGGAGTGTGTCGACGAGGGTTGCGTACCTTATACTCAGAATCACCAAACGGTATTCGCAGAAGGTCATACAGGTTTACGCACCAACCTCGGCACACCCCGATGAGGAGGTGGAGGAAATGTATGAGGATATCTCTAGAGCCATGCATTCCTCCAAAACCCAATATACGGTGTTAATGGGAGACTTCAATGCAAAACTAGGCACAAGAGAGAACGGTGAACTGAATGTAGGGAAATTTGGAATAGGGCAACGGAACCCAAGGGGCCAGCAGCTGGCCGACTTCATGGAGAAAGAGGGACTCATTATGATGAACTCTTTCTTCCAGAAGCGGCCCCACAGGAAGTGGACCTGGTCGAGCCCCGACGGTTCCACAAAAAATGAGATTGACTTCATTATGACGACCAGACGACAAGTGTTCAGTGATGTCTCCGTGATCGCGAGGGTGAAAACTGGTAGCGATCACCGAATGGTTAGAGGCACACTGAACCTAAACGTTAAGTTGGAGAGGTCTCGTCTAATGAAGTCAACGCTCCGTCCCCCTCGTGCTCTGTTCCAAAGTCCCGAAACCTTTCAGCTCGAGTTACAAAACCGTTTTCAATGCCTGGAAGACTGCAATGAAGTGGACGATATGAATGACAAGCTCGTGGAAACTGTCCATGCGGTCGGAGCTAAGTTCTGTAAGACCCGCCGCAGAAGAACACAAATACTCTCCGATCACACTCTTAATCTCATGGCTGTTAGACGGGAGATGAAGCTACATTCTTCAACAGACTTGACAGCATACAGGCATCTGAACAGACAGATCTCCAAATGCATGCGGCGGGACTTACGCAACTTCAATACAGCTCGTATTGAAGAAGCGATCGAGCGGAACCAAGGCTCCGAAGTCTTTGCCAGAGATCTGTCTGCCAGAAAGAGCCAACTGTCAAAGCTGAAAACAGAATGTGGCAGCATCGTTTCCGGGACACCTGAGATTTTGAGTGAGATTGAGAGGTTCTATGGGCAGCTGTACACATCATCGTTGGAGCCACACGCAAGTGTGAGTAACGATCCAAGAGCGAGTCTCATCCGACACTATTCCGAAGATATCCCGGATGTCAGTCTGAGCGAGATTAGGATGGCTCTCCAGCACCTTAAAAACGGCAAGGCCCCAGGCGAGGATGGAATAACAGCGGAGCTTCTGAAAGCGGGTGGAAGACCGGTACTTGAAGTCTTTCAGAAGCTCTTTAATTCCGTCCTCCATGGTGGCATTACACCGGAGGCGTGGAGCAGAAGTGCGGTGGTCTTGTTCTTCAAGAAAGGTGACAACGCTCTCTTGAAGAACTACAGACCGATTTCCCTTCTGAGCCGCGTCTACGTGCTGTTTTCGAGAGTCATTACGAATCGTCTCGCGCGCAGACTTGACGACTTCCAGCCTCCCGAACAAGCCGGTTTCCGAAAGGGCTTTAGCACCATAGACCACATACATACCCTTCGGCAAATTGTACAGAAGTCCGAAGAGTACAATTTGCCACTATGTCTGGCGTATGTGGACTATGAGAAAGCCTTTGATTCCGTCGAAATTTGAGCGGTGCTGCAGTCCCTTCAGCGATGTCAAGTTGACTGTCGGTATATCGAAGTGTTGAAGTACTTGTACAGTAGGGCTACGATGGCTATCCGAGTACAGAACCAGAGTACGAAACCTATCCAATTGCAGAGAGGTGTAAGACAGGGTGACGTCATATCCCCGAAACTCTTCACCGCTGCATTGGAAGACGTTTTCAAGCTTCTGGACTGGAAAGGATACGGTATCAACATCAATGGCGAGTACATCACTCGCGAGTCCTTATAGCAGAAACGCTGGAGGACCTAAGCACTATGCTCAATGACCTCAATAGTGTTTCCCAACGGATAGGTCTTAAGATGAACATGGACAAAACAAAGATCATGTTTAATGTCCATGTCACACCTATGCCGGTAATTGTTGGGAGCACTAAGCTCGAAGTTGTTGACGAGTATGTTTACCTGGGACAAATAGTCCGACTAGGTAAGTCCAACTTCGACCGAGAGGTCAATCGACGGATTCAACTCGGTTGGGCAGCGTTCGGGAAGCTACGACACATCTTCTCGTCAGACATACCTCAAAACCTTAAAACGAAATTGTACAACCAGTGCGTGTTGCCAGTGATGACTTACGGAACTGAGACGTGGTCCTTCACTACTGGCCGTATGAGGAAGCTCAAGGTTGCTCAGCGAGCTATGGAGAGGGCTATGCTCGGAGTTTCTCTGCGTGATAAACTTAGGAATGAGGATATCCGCAGTAGAACCAGAGTGACCGACATAGCCCAACGGATTAGTAAGCTGAAGTGGCAGTGGGCCGGCCATATAGCTCGAAGAACCGACAACCGATGGGGAAGAAAGGTTCTCGAGTGGCATCCTCGTACCGGTAGGCGAAGTGTAGGGCGTCCCCCCACGAGATGGAGTGACGACCTGGTAAGACATGCAGGAAGTCGATGGATGCAGGTGGCTCAGGACCGTGCTTTGTGGCATTCTTTGGGGGAGGCCTATGTTCAGCAGTGGACTTGTGAAGGGCTGTAATGATGATGATGATGACTTATATCTCTATCTATTTCCTCTTCTTTCGGAATTTCTATTTCATGTAATTCAAACACATAAATATATATATATATATATATATATATATATATATATATATATATTAATACAGGGTCATTTTTAATTTACTAAAGACCTTTTGGGAATATATTGGTTACATCATTACAAACAATTTTAGCGAGATCACTCTTCACAGAATATAATACATTTACGAAAAAACTACTTTTAAGGTTTTGTTGTCATGTCTGACTCCTTTTAAGTCTGTATTTTGTAGTACCTAAACAATGTCAGAATTAATCGTCAAAGAAAATGCCTTATTTATTTTACACTTGATATCAGTATCACACATTGTGTTGAAATCATTAAACATAATTAAATGAGCAAATGACATTCAAAAAAAAACCACAAATATTAAAATTTATAATAAGTAAGAACGACCGCCGTTAATAGACATTCTTTAATAGACATTTAGGTAGTCTTTTTTACGAATACTGTTTGCTAGCAACTCTGCCTGCATCCAGGAGGCAACGCCTCAACGTCGCACATGCGGCGGCCCAAGGCCAAGCCAACGATATATTATAACGTCGACACAGATGTCACCGTCATCAAAGGCACCGCCTGCCCTTTTCGGTTTGCAGGCATCGATTTGGTGATCGATGTTTGCAGCACGTGCAAATTAAATGAGTATTATTAACTATTTTTTTTATTTAATGTAAGTTGTATTTAAAAAATGGATGCAGGTTAAAATAATTACAAATATTACAATAAAATATTTATAATGATCAAAAACAAATGAACAGTAATTGAATAAAGATATTAAAGTATAATGGTTCAATAAAAATATTAAAATACAAATTTAAAAATTAGACTTACCTAGGTACTCGTCCGCGGATGGCGGTGAGTATCGCGCACATAGCGTTCAAAATAAGCACCTCCACATTCTATGCATAATTGACACCTAAAACTTAACTGTTCACGGACACGAGATAATACTTGATGATTTATTTTGATTTGATCGAATGCTCAAATTATTTTTTCTTTCAACATGTCGCGGGTTTCGAATGCACGATCAGTATTCACTAACGTCTTTACATGCCCCACAAATAAAAATCCATTGGTGTGATATCTGGCGATCTGGGAGGCCATGCACAAGGCGCGTCACGACCGACCCAGCGACAGAGTATTCTCTGTTTAAATAATCCTTAACTTGGCGAGCATAGTGTGCCGGCGCCCCGTCAAGTTGGTAATACATATTGCGTAGAGATGCAAGTGGTACGTCCTCTAACAACTCTGGCAGCATGTCGGTGAGAAAACTATGATAGCTTTCACCGTTTAATCTTTCTATGAAGACCGGGCCCAGTAACGTTGTAATAATAACGCCTGCCTACACATTGACACTAAACCGGTGTTGAAAGCTATGCGGTCTTGATTCATGTGGATTTTCATAGCACCACAAGTGTTCATTGTGCGAATTAAATAGTCATATTCTGCCAAATGTTGCTTCATCAGTTCAGCAGCTAGTAACCAGTTACAAAATGTAACTCGCGCTGGTTGGTCAGCTTCGCTGAGTTCATGAACACGATGCAAGTGGAAAGGGTATTTCCCTTCATTGTGTATGACACTCCATGCGTAGTACTGATTGAACTGTCGGTCTGCCTCATAAGTGCTCGCTGCTGGATTTCGTTCAAAAAACTGCAGTATGTCTTCCTCCTCACGTACTGTGCGCCGCGGTGGACGACCACGATCGATTGATACAGGCTGGAATTGCCCGTAATCTCGCAATCGCTGTGTAGTACCTAGCATCGTAGCGTAGCTCGGTGCACGTGAGTTGGGAAATCGCCTTGAATATTCACGGCAGGCTTCACTAACGTTATCATTGCAAATTGCTAAAATTCGCACCATTTCGGTATACTCAATATTTGAGTATCAGTATGCCATTGCAACAACGCGTAACGTTCGCGATATTAATCTCACAACGGAAGGAGAAAAGTCGCGGGCGCAAAAAAGGCGACTGACCGACTGACGACACAGATAATTAGGTCCAGTTCAAATGAGCAAGCGCCGCCTCTTACACTCCTCCACCCCTACTACGCCACGCGCTTTATTTTGCTATTTAGAACTATTGCCGTTTAGAAGGTCCAATTAAAATATTTTTATTTTTGTACGAAAATAAAAATTGAAGAAATATAATTTCTTTTCTTACAGATGTTGTTATTATGATGTAAATAATATATTCCCAAAAGATCTTAAGTAAATTAAAAATTACCCTGTATATATATGTATATATGTGTAATATATATAATACACAATATAATTGAATAATTGAAGTGTGTATTTCAATGCATATATGAAAGTATATACGGTACTCATAACAAAAACACAAATTTAATTTTTTTTTCTGTCTGTCTGTCTGTTGGTGCCGACTAATCTCCAAAACGGCTGGATCGATTTTGACAGGACTTTCACTGGCAGATAGCTTATTTTATAAGGAGTAACTTTTTTTAATAGGAAAAGGGTGAAAAAGGAGAACACAGTCCACCTGATGGTAAGTGGTTGCTGCGGCCCATAGACATCTACATCTATACTCTGTTACAGATCAAAATGTAGATGCGTTTTCGCCCGTGAGGACTTGGATGGAATGCCTCATTTCCAGTAAAAAGGGCCTCCAGCCACCTGCACTCACCAAGCGAAACGCAGAGGTAAACCTCTACTTCACGCTGGTATTCTGTGAGTTCGTGGTACCACCCCGGTTCGAGCCGGCCCATCCATGCGACAGTAAAAGCTGCCACCTGGCTCTACCACTGTTAAGATGTAACTTCGGCTACTTTTATATTAGAAAAGAAATTAGGGTTCAGCGCAAAAAAAATTAAAACACATGAAATCCAATCGTAATAAATTCCACGCGAACGAAATCGCGGGGAACAGTCTTTTAATAGTCAGTACGCTACACTTCTTTGTATGACGGGCATATTTAGTAAATGTGTATCTCCCGTTACCGTATAACGACTTTGGCTTTGTGAAATCGGACTTGATTCTTGTTTGTTTACTGACTTGGCTTTCTTTTGGACTTGTTATTGTGACACCTGAATATTGTGTTTTTCAAACTCTGCAGACATTAAAAACCAGTAATTTCCTTTAGCTTGTACACATTTATCTGTAACTTTTTACTTGATAAAGCTTATTGACCGATTTTATGTTTTTGTAGGTTGTCTGGAAGTTATTACAACAGTATTAAAACATAACTTGATTTTATTATTTTTTTATTTTATTTTTTATTTTTGATTTTTTTATATTTTTTGCATAATATTTCAGCAACTAATTAGCAACAAATTATCCCGTTTTATCCAAAACGCGGGGTTGATTAACTTTTTACTGCTATTTTAATGTAAAGATAGCAGTGAGTCAATTTTCTTAAAACCTGTTGGAGCAAAAAAGTTGCGATTTTGGCAACTAATTAGCAGCAGATGAGCTACAAATTCCTAGATACAATTTTAAGGTTTCTGCTGGTTTTTCACTGCTCACTTTATAGAGCTTCCCAACGGATAGGTCTTAAGATGAACATGGACAAAACAAAGACCATAACGTCCATATCACAGCTATAGCGGTAGTTGTTTAGAGCACTAAGCTCGAAGCTGTTAAGTTGTTGACGAGTATGTTTACCTGAGACAAATACTCCGATAAGGTAAGTCCAACTTCGACTCAGAGGTCAATCGACGGATTCAACTCGGAAAATTACGGCATATCTTCTCGTCGCGTTTACCTCAAAACCTATTAACTATATAACCAGTGCGTTTTGGCAGTGATGACCTATGGAACTGAGACGTGGTCCTTCACTGCTGGCCGGATGAGGAAGCTCATGGTCGGTCAGCGAGCTATGGAGAGGGCTATGCTCAGAGTTTCTCTGCCTGATAAACTTAGAAATGAGGACATCTTCAGTAGAACCAGAGTGACCGACATAGCCCAACGGATTAGTAAACTGAAGTGGAAAAGGGCCGGCCATGTAGCTCGAAGTACCGACAACCGATGGGGAAAAAAGGTTCTCGAGTGGCAGCCTCGTACCGGCGTGCAAATTGTTGGGAGTCCCTCCACTAGATGTAGTGACGTCCTGGTAAGATATAAAGGAAGTTGCTTTGTGGAAGGAAGACCGTGCTTTGTGGCATTCCTTGGGGGAGGCCTATGTTCAGCAGTGGACTTGCGAAGGGCTGTAATGATGATGATGATGATTTTTGAAGTACAGGACAAAGTAGAATCGGTTGATTGTTTGGAATCGGTGCTGCAACGTTGTCCAGTTAAACAAAATTACTTTTATTTGTTTCAGCAGTTGATTGTACGATAAATAAAAAAGTTGAATGCATTTGACGTGTATATGCCGTTACAAAACATTTTTTTCTTTTCTTATTTAATTTCTCAGAACAAACCAGAAAAAAAAACTGATGAATGAGATTGAATGCAAAATAATCATAATATATCCCTACCACTCAAAAGTTTGGATAGAGAGATGGATTTGCGTACTGGTTTGTGTCGATTGCTGGAGGTAAAAGACTGAAAATGAAAAAAAAACAATTCGGTTTTTGATTTTTACAGCTGAAATAGAAACCTCAACCTTGCAAACACTGATGTATGTTCCTCCGGGATGACTCCATAGCGGCAAATTTTCACTCCAAAAAATTAAGAAAATCCTTCAATGTAGGAAGTTCTCTGCGATTCTTTAGTGAGTCAATATATTCAGAGTGACTGTCAGAATCGAGTTTCAGATTCAGATTATGCACAATGACCGGATCCCATGTGCTGATATTCCATCATTTATGGTGTGCTAAATTTAGATTTAATAAAAACTTAGATACCGGAATTAAATTACAGTATAAATTGATAGTTATATTTAAATTGCAATAGTGTTAATAAAGTAATTATTACCTAAAACTACTTTAAATTATAGTAAACGTCAAACATTCCCGATAAATAATTAAGACAAAGTTATGGCACCGATAAAGGCTAAGATAGAGTACCTCGTTATCAGTAATTGAGTTTCCGGTTCTTGTCACTCGCAGTAGAAAGAAAAATAGAAAATGTAGAAAAATATTATACCACTATTTTACACCAATATTTTGAAAGCTAGCGTTTAGTAGCAACACGTTTCACGTTGTTCTGATTAACGTCACAAAATTGAATAATTAAAAAACCTATTTTGTAACAACTAGCTTACACAGCGTTAATAAAGAAAATCATTTACGATTTAAGTGAAGTTTTAGACACTTATCTACCGACTTAAAAAAGGAGACGGTACTCAATTCGACTGTATTTTTTTTTATTTTATATTAACCAATTTCGATTATTATTTTTTTATTTAAAAGCTGGTGCTTCACATGTGGTCCCATATAAATTTGATCAAGTTCTAACCAATAGTATTTGAGTTATATTTAGTAATTTATATTTAAGTAATTTGTACAAAAACTTTGAATTGAAATTATTTCATAAAAATATAGGCGTATTACTTTAAATTCTATGATGACTGTGTAGCTTCGTTAGATTTAAGTAGCTAGCTTCTATTCCTTGATTTGAATCCCAGAATCAAAGGGTAATCGAGCATGCTGCTTATGTAACGGTAAGCGACTACTACCGCCCTTAAAAAAATCTAACATCAAAATAACTGACGGTATTTTTAATCTTAAAACCAGTGGGCATACTCTCATGTTACTAATATTGCTTAAAGATTAATCAGTTGAGATCCGATTGTCTGAAAATGTTCACCAAGGTCGAATATCGTAGAAAGGGCTTTTATCTTTAATTGCTTAGAATATTCAAAAGCAAGGCAATATATATATATATATAAGTTCTACGCTAAATATAATTAAAAGTTTTTCATCAGAAGTATAGTATACCCGTAAATAATTAATAATATAAATTATATGGAGGATAAGAGTGACAAACGAGCACAATCCTCTATTAAGAATTTAATTACCTTATTTCTCTATAGTCTCTTGCAGTACACATTGGACACATTAGATAGATAAAAAATATAATTCAGATATATAGTAAACATATATATGATACTAAATATCTTTTTAAACATGCACCTTGCAAAGATTCCAATGAGTCCGTGTGAAACTTATAACAAAATAAAAGGTTTATTATTTTAGGATATGTAGAGAACACCTTTTACATATTTACATATTTTACATATTTTACGTTTTTATTTCCATTATAAGAAGATAAACTGAATCGAATGGTTCAAGCACTCACGACCGCCTCTGTTAAAGCCTGTCAAGACATCTTGAAGTTGGATGTACGTTGTTTTTCCTAAAATACTCTCCAATTTAGTACTAATTTGTTCGTCAGTTACGAAGAGCGAGGCAATGTTTTCATACCTACACACCGTACTACAAGAGGGCTTTAATCATAACTCTCAGACTCATTCGCGTTCCAAGCCTTGACGCTGCTACCGGTTATGGTCGCCATTATTAAACCGCCATCTATCGGAAGCTACAAGATCTTTCTGCCAATTCCAATAGGTGCCTCTAACGAAACTATTGGACCAAATGATGTGATGAACTCTCTCTTTTACCACAGAGTACTCAGCATCAGCACTATTAACGTTGTAGATATGTCGCAGTAAGATGGTTGAAGCCATGATATAGTTATATGAAAGTGGTACATAACGGTCTTGCTAGGAATATAAATATGATACGTGCACGATCTACTTATATAACTACCTTACTAGACTAATTTAGGGAAATAGTTATAGGTATATGTTACAATCGTACCTCATAACCGGTCAAAACCACTTTTGACCGCAATAATCATGTAGTTTTGGCTAAGGACTTTGGTTAATACCACTTTTAAGTACTTTTAACTTATACTTTGTGATTTCTTAAATTAAATGTTCATATCTTTTAATAATAAATTTTGTATTATTACAATGTAAGCTGGCTTTAGCCGCACTTTAAACTACAGTCAAAAAACTAACACAAACAACAGGAACTGAACATCCAATGTCAATGTCGCGAAATTCGTTGGATGACTTTTTTTAATGTTTTCAGCAGAGATTTTTTAGTTGTCTACAGATTTATCTCTTTGGTCTTGAATGTTTTTTTTAATAACTGTAACTTTTTCGATTTCACTAGATGACGATATTTCACAAATAACATTTACTGCGACTGATATATTGACACAAATCAAATTCTACAACTCTATTTCCGAAGCTAAATTTTCTAGCTGAAATTAATTGTGTAACTTAGTTGTGTTCTGAATGTTGTTTCACTGTTCTTCACTTAGAACTCTTATAAGCATCGTGACTTACTTACTATAATATATCTATAGGCGTTTTTCAATTTGTATAAAATCCTACTACTGGACGCACGAAAACTTCTGCACTATAGTGGTGACAGTATTACGATCTTGACGCTGCTCACCGTTACCATTCTGATTCAAACCACCTGCCAAGTTAAAGTAAATTGATCCTACCCCCCGATAAACTATTAAAAAAATAACCTACAAAGGGCATATTTTCTATCTGTAAACAAAAAAAAAATAGTCAGTTTTAGTAATATTATTACTGTAAACATTCATTTTCATTCATTCATTACAGCCATTCACAAGTCCACTGCTGAACATAGGACTCCCCCAAAGAATGCCACAAAGCACGGTCCTGAGCCACCTGCATCCATCGACTTCCTGCATGTCTTACCAGGTCGTCATTCCATCTCGTGGGGGGATGCCCTACACTTCGCCTACCGGTACGAGGCTGCCACTCGAGAACCTTTCTTCCCCATCGGTTGTCGGTTCTTCGAGCTATATGGCCGGCCCACTGCCAATTCAGCTTACTAATCCGTTGGGCTATGTCGGTTACTCTGGTTCTACTGCAGATATCCTCATTCCTAAGTTTATCACGCAGAGAAACTCCGAGCATAGCCCTCTCCATAGCTCGCTGAGCGACCTTGAGCTTCCTCATACGGCCAGCAGTGAAGGACCACGTCTCAGTTCCGTAAGTCATCACTGGCAACACGCACTGGTTGTACAATTTCGTTTTAAGGTTTTGAGTTATGTCTGACGAGAAGATGTGTCGTAGCTTCCAGAACGCTGCCCAGCCGAGTTGAATCCGTCGATTGACCCCTCGGTCGAAGTTGGACTTACCTAGTCGGACTATTTGTCCCAGGTAAAGATACTCGTCAACAACTTCGAGCTTTGTGCTCCCAACAACTACCGGCATAGGTGTGACATTAAACATGATCTTTGTTTTGTCCATGTTCATCTTAAGACCTATTGAGGAAACACTATTGAGGTCATTGAGCATAGTGCTTAGGTCCTCCAGCGATTCTGCCATAAGGACTATATCGTCGGCGAATCGAAGGTGAGTGATGTACTCGCCATTGATGTTGATACCGTATCCTTTCCAGTCCAGAAGCTTGAAAACGTCTTCCAATGCAGCGGTGAAGAGTTTCGGGGATATGACGTCACCTTGTCTTACACCTCTCTGCAATGGGATAGGTTTCGTACTCTGGTTCTGTACTCGGATAGCCATCGTAGCCCTACTGTACAAGCACTTCAACACTTCGATATACCGACAGTCAACTTGGCACCGCTGAAGGGACTGCAGCACCGCCCAAATTTCGACGGAATCAAAGGCTTTCTCATAGTCGACATACGCCAGACATAGTGGCAAATTCTACTCTTCGGACTTCTGTACAATTTGCCGAAATGTATGTATGTGGTCTATGGTGCTAATGTCCTTTCGGAAACCGGCTTGTTCGGGAGGCTGGAAGTCGTCAAGTCTGCGCGCGAGACGATTCGTAATGACTCTCGAAAACAGCACGTAGACGTGACTCAGAAGGGAAATCGGTCTGTAGTTCTTCAAGAGAGCGTTGTCACCTTTCTTGAAGAACAAGACCACCGCACTTCTGCTCCACGCCTCCGGTGTAATGCCACCATGGAGGACGGAATTAAAGAGCTTCTGAAGGACTTCAAGTACCGGTCTTCCACCCGCTTTTAGAAGCTCCGCTGTAATTCCATCCTCGCCTGGGGCCTTACCGTTTTTATGGTGCTGGATAGCCATTCTAATCTCGCTCAGACTGACGTCCGGGATATCTTCGGAATAGAATCGGAAAAAGAAAAGAAATGAGTCGAATACTTCTAAACTGTAAACAGTTTAGAAGTATTCGACCCATTGCATGGTATATTTCCGTTTAAAACTAAATATCTCATTTTAATTGATATAAATTAACAATGTTATATAGGATGCATAAATCTGAATGAACTAAATGACATAAATCACTAATGATGATTATACGTAAATAAAAGTCCATTGCAAATGAAAGAGATTCGGCGGAGAGATTGACATTAAGTAAAATGAGTTCCATAAATTACGTATCAGAGAAAATTACTAAATCAATTCAAATTTAAATGAAAAACGAATTTATTCGATTCTTTAAAGTTCTTCTGAATTCACAGATGGATTAACAATCATGCCCCAATCGGCAAATATTATAAGTTATACCTTACCTATATAAGAAAAATAACGATAATTTTTATTTTTTCCCTCATATAGGTAAATTGGTGTGCACAGTAACCTTTTTCTTTATAGATCAAGGTTGACACGAGTAAACTTTTCACCTGATGGTAAGTGGAAGCTGTGACCCAAAAACATCTAGACCCAGCACCGCCATACGAAACACAGATGCATTAAGTTGCTGTTTTACGCTGGTATTCTGTGATAGTGTGATCCTTCCTCGGTTGAGCACACCCATTCGTACTAAATCCTTAATACAAATGCAGCGTGGCTCTAACACGTAAAAATAAGGTTTCCATATTTAGCAAGTTTTGCAGTTCAATGGAATAAGCTACTACGTAAAAAGTCGCATATGCAATGCTGATTCCCATCATCAGTATAGAAATGGGCCTGTTTGTGAAGTAGTTTATTTTTTTATTGCGGATGTAGCTGAGTTGACAAGATTGAAGTACGTCCGAAAATTAAAATGGTTTATCTTATTTTATCTTACTTTTTCTTACTTGTTACTTGATAGAGCCAAGCTGCAGCTATATTTATGGTATAGTTGTAGCACGAATGGGTCGGCTCAACCTGGTAAGGACCACGCTCTCAAAGAATACCTGAGTAAAATAGCAGCTTAATACTGCTGTGTTTCTTATGGTGAGTGTAGAGAACCGGTGACCCTTTTAACTGGAAAAGAGGCATACCATCTTAGTGCTCAAGGCTGACAACTGAGCATCTGAATTTTGATTCGTAAACGATGATGATGTCTATGGGCCTCAGCAACCTCTATGCATCAGGTGGACCGTGTGCCTCGTTTTTCATCCTTTTTCTATAAAAAAGTACTAAGCTTGGAGGGAGGGAAATGATCTACCATTATGTATTTCACGCGTATCTTATCTTTTTTTAAGGGAAGTAAGATGAGCAAACAAGAACATATGGTATATAAATGGTGGAACATAATGGTAAGTGTATGCTGTGATCCATAGACACCTACATCTATTCTCGATTAAAATTCAAAATGTAAATATGTTGTCATCTCAGGGAACAAAGATTAAATGCCTTGCCACCAGTAAAAGGGTTCTCTGCACTAAAAATACGAAACACATCAGCATTTTGCTGCAATTTCAAAATGGTATTCTGTGAGAGCGTGGTCCTTCCCCGGTCGTGCCGACCCATCCCTGCTGAAGTCACAGCTGCTGAAGTACAGCTGAAGCATGTCTTCACGACGTAATAAATAATATTCACTTATTTACCAAGGTTTTTAGTGTAATTAAAAAAATATATATTCACCTTTATTTTATAGTACCAATTAATATTGCTTTGGAATTTGCCAACCTGAACATGAATAACATAAAGGCACCTACGTATTCGTATGTAATGTAAATTTTATACTTTAAACGTGCTAATTATAGTTGTGGCACTAATAAGCCAGCTAGACCGGGATAAGCCCACGCTCTCACACACTGCTATTTTAAGCTGGTAAAATAAAATTAAGCTGCCAGTGTAAAATAGCAGCTTAATTATTATCTCCGGTTCTCTAAATAGCCCATTTACTTAAAACGAGGCATTCCATCTTAGTCCTCAGGGGTGACAACGCATCTGCATTTTGATTCTTAATCGAGGATAAATATATATGTCTAAGGGCTACAGGCATCCACTTACTATCAGCTAGACTGTGTGCTCGTTTGTCACTGTTATTCTCTAATAAAAAAGTAAGACTCGAAAGAAATACAAGGAAAATAATTCAGATTTGCCTAGAAATAGGTTAACCCTTTTCATGCTGCATCAATCGACATACAGCTTTTTATTTTAGTTTAGCTTACGATAGACTATTTTCAGCAACTCCACGTATAAGCGTCTATTTCGCGTGTGGGCAGGATTATTGTGATTATTTGAGTTATGATATCTCTTCGAAGAAGTTCAGCTTTATTGTTGCCTACAACCTCGGGGAGCCCACTCGACGTGTTGAAATGTATAGTTTTGTATGCGATAACTTTTGAACACACCAGCAATACGTGGGCCGCCATTTCCTCCACTCTCATTAATACTACGCTAAGGGAACTGTCTGTAACACCTTTGGTGAACAAATGTTTGTTAAAAGAAGTGTATCATTCGTTCCTATGCTAATTCGTGATTAATTTATTATCAAAGTAGTACAGCTTTAAAATGTTTGTTCATACTTATGTCGTTAGGCATACGAATTGTTGAGACCAGATGAAATATCCTGACACTAGCAATAAACAATCAGTGTGAATTCAGAATATACACCTTTGTTAATCGCTAGTGCGTCGTTTATTAAAAGCAACTACCATCAGAAAGCTCCATTTAAATAAATGGAAAAAATTAGCACATAACGGTCGAATAATACGAGTTCTATAAATTACAGTATATTGATGAGAGTATTGAGATGAGATGTATGAGAGTATATCGCTGAATCAATTGAAATTTAAATGAGGCTAAATAGTTAATTGAATTAACCCGGTTTAAATGTATGGATACGACCTATCTTTAAGTTGTCTGTAATAAGTGTATTATATTGTTAATTTTTTACAGGCTTTCTTTAACCCTACATTGGTCGCTCGGATCGCATTTGTCACCCACCTCGACTAAACTATATAAACGATATTTTCTACTGACTTTGGTAAGTATGCGTTAAAGGAGGCACGAGTGAAACTACTGCTTGCAAGTATTACACTGATTTATTTCTTAACTATGACAAGTATACTTATACGTAGTAGTACACAGGTACCCACCAGAATTCAAAAAAGGAGACGGTACTCAATTTTTTTTATAGGATCGGGTGACAAACGAGCACACAGTCCACCTGATGGTAAGTGGTTACTGTGACCCATAGACATGTACATCTATCCTCAATAAAGACTCAAGATGCAGATGCGTTGTCACCCGTGAGGACTAAGATGGAATGCCTCTTTGCCAGTAAAAAGGGTCTCCGGTTCTCTACACTCACCATACGAAACACAGCAGCGTTAAGCTGCTATTTTACGCTGGTTTTCTGTTAGAGCGTGGTTTTTCCCCGGTCGAGCCGACCCATTCGTGCTACAACCATAATATAGCTGCAGCATGGCTCTACCACGTAGAAACAATTCCGAAAAATCATCGAACCGATTTCCATGATTTTTTTTAATTTGAAATGTGGTGCTTCCCGTGTGGTACCGTATAAATTTGATCACGGTTTGATCAATAGTTTTTGAGTTATTCGTAATAATTAATATTGAAGTCGGTTCTTCAAAATTTTTAATTTTAAACTATTGATTTTCATATGACAACACATCGCTAACGCCGAGTTTGGTATTGTATAAAGTATTTTTTGAGGTGTCAATAACGGCCGTGTTATTCAAATGACTCGGTCTAAATTGGTAGGTTTTTTTTAATAGGATAAGGGTGACAAACGAGCACACAGTCCACCTGATGGTAAGTGGTTGCTGCGGCCTATAGACATCTACATCTATCCTCTATTACAAATCAAAATGTAGATGCGTAGTCACCCGTGAGGACTAAGATGGAATGCCTCATTTCCAGTAAAAAGGGCCTCCGGCCACCTGCACTCACCAAGCGAAACGCAGAGGTAAACCTCTACTTCACGCTGTTTTTCTGTGAGGTCGTGGTACCACCCCGGTTCGAGCCGGCCCATCCGTGCGACACTGCTCTGCACTGCCGCGTGGCTCTACCACTGTTGGGATGTTTATCATCCGCGTGCCCGTTTACGTTAGTTTTTTTCGTTACAATTTTACGATCTATTACAAGATGATATTTACAATACCCCTTTAAATAAATGACATATATTTTTTTTTAAATCAATGAACTTTTTAAAGTTGCTTTTTTATAATTACATTTACCTGTTTATGTCAAACCAAGATCGGAAAATCGATTTTTGGCTGTTGAAAGAAGATGAAGACCTTATAGAAGGAACTCCGTGTTCTGATGACATAAATACAGATCAGGAAGAAGTTTAGGTCATAGATTCGGACACAAAGAATAATAATTATGAGTAAGGCAAATTTTCAAACCCAATACATGATCTCTCTAATGATGAGGATTTTCTTTTAAATTCATTTTATCTCTAGTCTAGTCTAGTAATTGGTTATTTGCTGAAGTGGGACCTTCAACAAATAACCAATTACTAAACCTACAGACTGTTTGTGTCCTTTTTAGATAGTGAAATTTTAACTATGATTACAATGAGAATTGAATTGAGATGAAATTGAATAAGCATTCACCGTATACCTAAGATAGTGAAACTTAAAATAAATTACTAATTACTAATAACTTCCTGGGGATGCCATCCATAATTTCGTTAGAAGAACAACCACGATAAAATGCATGTACCCGTCTTTTTGTGCGGAAAAACACTCAATGAAACCACACGTATATCTTGCCATGAATGCGGGATATGGACTTGTCCAGATCATTGCAAGTATACATGTAGTAGTTGTTTCAAAACTTAAAACTAAAATATTTTTAAGTGAAAACTACATAGGAATCGCTGTGATTTGAAACTCGATAAAATGACAAAGCGACACTAAAAGAGACAAACATACATTTATAGGATCATTATCTTGGTCTTCTCTTTGTGCGGTGCTTCAAAGATGGTTAATAAACATTACTTTTAACTGTTAAAATAAACAGTTAAAACATTAACATTTTTTGAATTAATATATATTAATATAAATAGGTTTGTGAAATAAAAGTTATTATTATTTTTATTATTTTGTATGTAACACAGCAAATTCCAACGTCGGTAGTCTGTTAGCATACCGCTAGTGATTGCTACGGGAGTAAAAGGCGTGTATGGGTCCGCGGGACCCAATAGCAACTAAATACTTAAGTGATTTTATTCATATCATTATTACTATTTATTTGCCTATTTTATTTATTTAGTTTGACATAAAATGGCAACTATCAATTAGTTGCCATTTTCTTTTAAGTTTTGAGACCTGAAGAGATAGATGAATATCTAAATGAAGAAATACAAAACGAAGACTAATCTGAAACTGAAAACGCTTAAGATATAAGTGAACATGAATCGGATTCCGAACAAGAAGGTGAAGTATTCAGTTTTCCAAGCTTATCAGCATCTAATATACAATCTGGACATGAACTAAACTCAGAACCAATGCGAGGCCGGATGCCGTTTTGACTGGCACCTGATCTTCGACGTTCGGATTTAGATTGTATTGTGTGTGATGGGTGATGAAAACAATACATTACCTTCTAATAACTTCAGATGAAGAGATTTAATAATAAATTACTATTTTTCTAATTGAACTATACCTGTATGAATGAATTACTATTACAAATATTCCACAGCACATTAAAAACCGTTTCGAAATTATAACAATTTACCTTAAACTTCACACAAGAATATTGAGAATTTGATTCAATAATATCTTTCCTTGTACTTACAGATTCCTTACAAGAAGGTGAAAATTTACGTTTTTACGCAGTTTTTTTTAATAAATTTAATATATTGTACTGGGTTCAGTGGCCCGGTAACGATTATTTATGCTACAAAATAAGATGCAACTCCTTAAGTGTAAACATTGTTTTTAAAATAGTAAATATTGTTACTGATATCATATTCAAATGCGCGAGCTGTAGAGAATTCAATAATTCTTTTTTTTCGGCTAGATACCGTTGTCTCCCCATATGTAATAATTAAACTTAAATTTTCATATAATTTCCTTAATACTCATAACACGGCAACCGCTTGCCGGAGAGACTCAACAGAATCGTGGTTCTAAAGATTTATGAATAATAGATTTTTAAATTATTATTGCATATTAATTGAAATTAATATGAAATTTGAAATTATTGCATTTACCTATTTACCTCTTGCTGACATAGCTTGTGCTCAGGCACTGCCAAAATATTCAAGGGTTATCGTAAAACGTGAATCGAGTTGTATAGTGTAAATTGTGTGTAGTTTAGTCGGAATATGACACGACCCTTTGTTGTTTAATTAGTAACCCTTTAATAAACTTTCCCTGTATTATTTCAAGTAATTAACATAAATTCGAAACACCCATGGATGGTATTATGTATTATCTATCATTGTATTTTATTGTTATATAACTATTATTATTAAAAATATTAACATTTAAATATTACAACATTAAGGTGTAATAATATGGAGAGATGACGAATACAAGGGGCTCAGGAACATTTATTTAGGACTTTAAACAGATTGAAATTCTCTTTTGTTGTTGACTTTTGTGTGGTGTAATCAGCAAAAGATAATCCACCGCTCTATTAAGTTGTACCTTACGAATATATATCTCATATGATAGTACATCCCACAAGATCTACGGTGTAAAAGGTTTGGGATAAACCTGTTTTAATCAACCTTTCGTGATACATGTATATAATCCTTTGGAATATGTGTGCTTTACTCAAAAATTGACCATACGCGTTCCACACTGAAACGATTTAGACAAACTCGATATGCACTGGTGGTGATAGCCGAGCACAAATAGAATATTGTAGTTATCGATTTTAGATGAGCGTTCAAAGTAGTAATATCAGCGTTTATTATATATATAACTCAATGCACGCGAGGACACTCGTACAAAGGTTAATTTATATAGATTGCACATATCATTGCGAGTAGTTGTGCGAAGCAAAATTTTTCAGCAAAACAACCTGTTTACTTTTATGTGAATCGAATCTATAAGCTCTACGTTACCACTACGCCTTAGGTCAGGCTGCAATTATTTAGATTTGTCCGATTTTAATCCGAGAATATTCGCTAGCTTATAACTAAAATGACATTTATTTATTTATTAGAATTAATACAATGTTTATAAAAATAACAAAAAGTACAACTTAAAACTAAAATTATCATAAAGCCATATTCCCCGTAGCCAAATGCCAAAACCGCTAGCTACGTTTCCTCGCAGTCCATTTGGAATGTAATATAATAAAATAGAACAGAACAGAATAGAAAGGAATATAATATAATAGAATAAGATTGAAAGTATAGGATAGGATACAATACGATATAATACTTTTGTTTAGAAAATTGAAAAAAAAAAACCTTAAATCTACCTGACTATAATTGGTAAAACAGTAGTGCAAGTGCAGCTATTTAGCGGAAGAAATAAGTGAGAAGTAAGAAGGTGGTTCAGACTCAGGCGAGTCCTACGTAGAGAAGGATACTACCGATAAAAATTGAAAACATGTATTGTGAGTACATATGTATGCTTATACATCTCATTGGTATTGATTCGTTTTACATTTTTCTCTATAGAGTAATTGACTGCGTATAGTCTATGTCACGTGATATTTTGCATATTTTCTGTAGTCGTGTCTTAACTAAAATCATTGTACTAGGTTAAGTAATGGAATGTCGTCCATTATCTGCAACTCCCAATCAAATATTACAGAGAATATATTATAATCTGTTGCTATAACCTAAACTTAAGGTAATATTTTATTTTCTTTTTTTGTTAGTCACTGGAATTGAAATAGATACGATAAGATATAAAGATTTTTTATAGACAAGACATTTTATTTCTTGTACAGTGCAGTCCTAGGAAACAAAAGAATAATTCTAAAATGTTAGTGTTAGTACACGAAAAAAACGGGATAATATGTAAATGTGACGTAAAAAAGACGGACTTTTACAATATGTTATCAGCACAAGTTGACAAGACTAGAAGTCTTTTCAACTTTTATTTCTTGTTTAGTGCGAACGTAGAAAACAAAAAAAAAAACAAAAATATTTGTACGCCTATACAAAGAAAACAAATTATATATATAAATTTAACGTAAACAAGACGGACTTTTACAATATTTTATCAGTAAAAATTGAAAATACTTCTCAGAGGCAGAAAATTTTCACAACGGTACAAAGCACAATGTCGTGTCGCATTGTAAATAATTATCATCTTCTGAAACAACACATTTTATAGACAAAGAATGTGACAGTCTAAGAACGCAATTTAAATTTCAAATATGCGTAAAATTAAAAGTGAATAACATTTTGCATCGGTATCTTATACACTCTTACTTTTGCTGATCAGTATAATTTTTAATTTATGATTAGTATATTGCATTATTAGTAGATACAGAAAACTAATTGTAATCACATATTTCGTGGAATTATTTTCTTCATTATGCTGCCATTCTATATAAATCACAGAAAATACATAAACATGAAAAAGGGCGTACTGAACGCGTCAGTACAAACGACGTTTGGGGCTGTCGTTTTTACCGATAAAAAATTCGAGATCGAAATGGGTGTCAAGATACATACAGCAGTTCTTTAAATCTTAATTAAAAGAATTAAAAAGTTTCTTAAATTTATTTAAAACGAAACATGTTTTAAAAGGCCTTTGCCTAAGTCGAGAATTAGACCAACTCAAACTTGAATAATTAAAAATTAAAAACCTTGAACAATCGAATTCAATGTAAATTATTAAGAGTAACTTAAAAACTATTGGTCAGACCTTGATAAAATTTATATGGAACTACAAGTGAAGCACCGGCTTTCAAAAATAAAAAAAAATAATCGAAAGCGGTATACCCGGATAAATATATGAGGTAACACACATAACTTCTCAAACGTCCACGATGACTACAGTCCCCAAAAATAATTATTGCCTCACCTGTCTAGTCACCAAATGACATCTTTCGGTTTAAACGGTTATTAATACAGTAAAAAATTATAGATAGTTCTATATAAAATTTGTCATCTGTGAAAGTGAATTATATCTGTATAATAGTACCAAAACATTTAGAAAAAAAAGTTAAAATTAAATTTCGCCATTGTTGTTTGTGGAATGTTAACGTGTGATAAATTCGATAAAAAATATGATAAGTTTTCTGTTTTTATGAGTTATTTCTAATGTTATAGTACATCAAACTAATTCTGAAAATATTTTCTTTAGTAAATATATATCATTATGACAATTCTAAAACGTTTACATATAATAATTTAGCTCTAAATTTTTATTACTATACGCGATCATCGTTTATTGAGTATATGTTGTTTAAAATGTATTCTAATCAGTTTTTTGTGATAAATGAATGCTAAATATAAAATCATGATTCACTATTAACACGTTGATAGCAACTTATAAACGAAATATCTGTTGAGATGTGTCTAGAAATTATTAAAACCTATTTTTATTTATTTATTAATTTATTTATTCAAATTTATATTGGGTAGACATTATATATGTATAGTTAGTATATAAGATATTATTGATATTGGTGTCATTTTAGAGGGAATTTCGTGTACTATTATAATATAAAATAGTTGTCTCCAGTAAGTATTATACTTTTCTTGTAAAACCCGAAATAAAAAATAAATACGATTTTTTTATATTCCCTGAAGCTTTATTTTCAGCCTTTATTTTTAATTTGACTAATTTTCTTTTAACAAAATTTAATTTTGTTTTTTGAGAATATTTTTTATTTGAATGTAGCTATAGTAGTTTTTCAGAAGGAGTTGTTTTTGTTAAGACAGTCTCGCGCGGTCGTAAAAAATTTAATGCGCGGACAAGTCAGGCGAGAATCACTTGCACGGGGTGGACGGTTAAGTGGATAAAAAAAAAAACATATAGTCGAATTGTGTACCTCCTCCTGTTTGAAGGCGGTAGAAAAAAAATAGCATTAATTTCGTTACTTAATTGTATTAGTATAGTCTTATAATATAAAGAAGATCTAATTTATAATATAAAGAAAAGTGAGTTTGTGTTGTTTAAAGCTAATAACAAGAGTCCCACGTACATACCACCTATCAGACTCTACAACACTGCTTTATCGAGGGTCACAATTCAGATACTTGGGACACTACGTGACCGAGGATTTGCGTGATAAAATGGACATGGAGAGGGAGCGTAGGGCTTTAGCGACCCGGAGTAATATGTTAGCCCGTAGGTTTGCACGATGCAGTAATGCCGTTAAAATAACTCTTTTTAAGGCATACTGCCAGTCTTTCTATTCGTGCTCCCTTTGGGTCAACTACACACAAAGGGCATATAAAGCATTAAAGGTGCAGCATAACAATTCATGATATCATAAAATAATTTTTCCACAGCACCATATATTGGCTCCAAGCACAGGTATAAACCATCGTCACGACAAAAGTAAATTTATTGTAAAAATATTAACTCAATCGGTAAATCGCTCAGGATTTACACGATCAAGAAGATGAAAGATGGTAAGTGGATTATGTATGTGGGACCATAGAAATCTGCATCTATCCCCGATTAAGAATCAAAATGCAGATGCATTGCCACATCTTAGGACTTAGATGGGAAGCCTCGTTTCTAGTAAAAAAGGATCTCATAAAAAAGTTATCCATAAATCGATATCTTTAGTACACCAGCAATTAGTCAAATAGATAGCCGACTCTAATGCTGATTGTTATAGCTTACTGTATTGTAGATTTTAATGTCTGTGAATAAATTTAGTTGTTTTCCTACCAGACCAATAATAATCCTTCATCTAACATATGTCTTTCTATCCCCGATCCTTAAAAAAGTTAACCTCTCTGATCTGTTTAACTACAGGTCTATTTCTATCACCTCCTTCTCAAAAGTAATGGTAACTGCGAGCTCGTGCAGTACCAATATATAGCATCTGACTTGTGACCGCCAATACGGCTTCCGTCGTGGTCATTAAGCTGGTCATCTTCTTGTAAATTTAACACATCGATGGACGGTGACAGTCGGGTCCAAAGGAGAGGCGAGACATTGGTGGTTAGTTTTGACATAACGAAACCTTTCGATTGGCTTGGTAAAAAGCACTTCTTTCGAAGCTTTCCTCTTATGGGCTTCCCGATAAATTATGCAATTGGGTAAACAGTTTTCTTGCTGATTGGAGCATTAAGGTCATAGTCGAGGGTGCCTGCTCCGACTTAAAGCATAAGAATGCTTGTGTTCCACATTAATATGTGCTATCGTATACTCTGTTCCTTCTGCATATCAATAATATGTTGCAAACCAGTATCAAATTTATTGTAATGTAGATGAAAGCTCTGGCGATGCTTTATACACCGGTCGTGATAATATTTCTAAGAAACACGTCATCGAGTACCGGAATAAACTTGTGTGAAATTTGACCGCTAGGCCACCACTAGTACAAAATAGATACATTAGTCAAAATGTTGGTATATAAATTATTAACTGATATATTTAAATAGAAATCCGCTCTTACTTCAGTCAATTTGAATAACCGTGATTTCAAATAATTTATTTATTAATAATTATAGATACACAATAAAACAAAAAATAACTAATAATTACCCTGTAAAACTTTATAAAACTCTCCAGCTTTAATAAAAAGACACATCATTACTTATCCCTTTGTTATTCTCAAAATGATAAACATGTAGCAAATTTCTGGTTTATGAAGTGCAAATTGTCTGTCACGCTTGGAAATAGGACATTATAACATTCAATTTTAGCTACCATGGTTTTATAAAACATTATTTATTTTCTCGCAGATATTATTGCTCATAAAGTATCAGAGTGTGAAAAATAAAATAATATTTGCAAATTTTTCCATAAATAGAACTTAAATCTCATATTTTCAAAAAGAATAAAAAAGACTTTAACGAATATTTTAGAAACCCGAAAAACCTAAATACTTTTGATTTCAATTCAGCCCAACTATCAATTATTTGTAAAACGCGATATATAGTGTATATAGTGTGTAGTATATATAGTAGTGGCGACTGATTGATATTATTTAGTGACTTTGTGTCCATTTATTCATTGAGCAATTTATTTCTACTAGATCTCTTCACAAGTCTACTGCTGAACTTACTACATAGAATACCACGAAGTACGGTCCTGCACCACTTGCATCCCTCAACTAATTGCGTATTTCATCAGGTCGTCACTCCATCAGTAGGGGGTCGCCGAGCACTGCGCTTAAAATACGAGGCTATAACTTGATAACCCTTATTAGAAAACATACTTGACAGAGCAATACTGCAGCTATATTATAGTTAAAGCATGAATTTGTCAGCTTAACCGAGGAAGGACCACGAAATCACAGAATGCCAGCTTTAAATATTAGCTTAATACTGCTATGTTTCATATAGTGAGTTTAGAGACCCGGATATGCCTTTCACTGGAAACAAAGCATTCTATCTTAGTCCTCAGGGATGACAACGCATCCTGAATTTTACACTTAATCGCGGATAGATGTCAAGGTTTATGGGCCACAGCATCCACTTATCATCAGGTGGAAAGAAAAACACAGCGGTTGTATATATTGCCGGTCCATTGCCACTTCACATTACTGATCCGCAGATTTGTGTCAGACACTATTGTTTCTCTGCTAATATCCTCGTTACTCCCTAAAAATACATTCCTTACATACATGCTCTACGGTTTAGGGTACTCCTGACCTGGCCTTTTTTCAAGACGTCCCTGATTTGGTCTAGAAATGTCCGTCTAGGTCTACCCCTTCCATTACTTTCATTCACACTCGCCTTATACACTTTTTTCGTCAATCGTTCTTCATTCATTCTCTCGACATGGCCAAAACATCTCAGCATACCTTTCTCAATTTTTGTCAGTACATCTTCCTTCAGACCACAACATTTCCTTATCTTACTATTTCTTATCCTGTCACTCAGTTTAACTCCTATCATACTTCTTAATGCTTTCATCTCAACTGCATTTATTCTGCTTTCATGTTTCTTCTGCCATACCCAACTTTCACTTCCGTACATGAGTGTCGGAATCAACACCCCCTCATGCACAGCCAAACGAGCCTTGTTAGACACCTTCCGACTGCTCATAAAGGAGTTCAAAGCTCCATTCACCATGTTTCCTGCATTCACTCTTCTTTCGATATCATTCTCACACTTTCCATCTCTTGTAAACTTTGAACCCAGATACACAAACTCTTTCACCTGTTCAATTTGTACATTTTCAATCACGATATTGCAGTCTATCACTGCGTCATCTTTTTCAAACACCATCACTTTTGTCTTTCTTACATTCATCTTCATTCCCTTTCTAACAAAAGCTCCACTCATAGCAGTTACCATCTCCTGCAACTCCTCGGCCGAAGACGCAAGTAATACTTGGTCATCAGCATAGATAAAACATTTGACGAGTAACTCATTCATTCTCAACCCACTTTCATTCTCTTTTAAATCTGTCAAACAATTGTCCATGTACAAATTAAACAGCCACGGTGACGCTACACATCCCTATCTAACCTTTTTCGATATTAAACCATTCAGTGTATGCCCCGTTTATCCTTACACAAGCACTAGAATCCCTATAAAGAGATTTCAATGTCCGTATGAGGATACTGCTCACACCGTTCACGGACAGTGCTGACCACAATTCATTCCTCACCACTCTATCATAGGCCTTTTCTAGATCTAGGAATGCGCAGTAGACTTTCTTGTTTTTAGCCAAACACTTTTCGGCTATGCACAGCAAGAGAAAGACCTGATCCATACATCCCATTCCCTTTCTAAATCCCGCTTGTGCATCCCATACTTTCTCGTCTGTTTCATTCACAACCCTTTCAATCAACACTTTCGCATACAGTTTACCGACGACGCTGAGGAGGCTTATACCGCGGTAATTTATGCAGTCCTGCCGTGACCCTTTTCCCTTATACAATGGCACGATTATGGCTTTGCACCAGTCTCCCGGTACTTGCCAATTTCGCAAGCACAGATTGAAAAGTCGGTACAGCTGACTAGCCACCAGGCCCTGTCCAGCCCTCAGCATCTCGACGGTAATCCTGTCATAACCTGCAGCCTTACCTAATCTCATACTTTTCAACACATTCACATTTCATCCATGCTTATCTCATTTTCATCAACATTTATATTAGTTTCCGTGGAAAGTGGCAGATGCTGTACCTGCACTTCCTCTCTTTCAAACAAACTTTCAAAATACTCTTTCCATCTCTTTAACACACATTCTTCTCCTTTTATAATGCTCCCATCTTGACTCCTGATTGTACTCAGCTCCGAGGTTGAAGTTTTTCCTCTGGCTGTTTTGATGGGTTTTCCAGAAAAACTTAATGTTTGACTGGAAATCTGCAGTGAGCCTCCTATCGAAATCATCCTTTCGTTCTTCTTTCTTTCTAGACAAAATTTCTTTCGCTGCTGTTTTCAATCTTTTATACTTCGTTCTTGCTTCCTATTGCTATTAAGGGTAGTGAATTATCTTAGGTCGCCAGTACATGGTTTATATATAATATATATATATATATATATATACATTATATATATATATATATATATATATATATATATATATATATGTATATATATCGGAAATGACAACAGGAGATCCCACTTCTGATGTCAGAGAATTATTCAACAGAGTATTCCACTTGTGATCTTGGAAATACATCAGGATAGCGTTAATTGTTAAAAATAATAAAAGTGTGAGAGCGGATGTTCAACTTGCTCTCTTGCTTACGCAGTTTAATCATTATCAGTAATAAGACAACGTAACGCACTATACATTCAGTATAGTGAAATTACAGTTCGACCACACCGTAACACGTCTCTGCCACAATCACACACCAGTGTAACGTGAGGTACGTAATTACATGATAACACCAAAATATGTAAACCAACAGCAACACTACGTATCTCATTGTAACACAGGGCAGCCTCTCAGCAACACCAATGCTTTTTGTCTGCACTAGAAGAATTACAACAACGAACAGAACCACGACATTATTTTAGCACTAGTAGAATGACCACACTCGTTGAATGACTTAGGCGGAATCTCCCGCGCACGGCACCTACAGTGAACTTTATACTACAGACACAAGAGGGGGTTTCTCGATATACCCTCCATTCTACCTCGATCCAACCGGGTATTTTATAGACGCTCCGACACGGCCATCCTGACGTACGACCGTCCTCGGGCGTGTATCTTTATGCATTCTTGTAACAATGCAACAATTCGTCCGCTCGTCCATCCTGACATGAGTGGGTACATATTATTAGTTCGGAAAACTAATTGTTAGATGGCTTGTTGCACTATGGCGCCATCAAGCCATGACACGGGCATCCCTTACCAGCACCTGTCCTCTGTAATGCCTGTGGACAGAAATATGCTCAGAGATTAATCTAGCTCGGCTATCCTGCTAATCGATACAAGATCGATTCCAAATGGTACTTTACTTCTCCTCAGTCCAAGTACAATAGCTAACTGTCATTATTGACAATGCCTTGTCATTAAGGCTTCATACACAGTGCTTCCTGCACAACATGATTTATTGTGAAAGGTCCGATCAACAAGTTCCAACACAGTAACTTTAACAATTTTGTTACTCTTTACAATTCATAAGCAATGCATATTCAACTCGTGAAACTTTCATTGAAATCTGTGCACCAACACAGGCCAGAATCGCACCAACGATTCTTTACATATCCGCCGTCACATATGCCAGGATCGCACCAACGATTCTCCACATATCTGCCGTCATATATGCTATAATACACGAGGGGCTCTCTGCACCAACACAGGCGAGAATCGCACCAACGATTCTTTACATATCTGCCGTTACATATGCCAGAATCGCACCAACGATTCTCCACATATCCACCGCCAAATATGCTACAACACATCTGCCGCCACATATGCCAGAATCGCACCAACGATTCTCTACATATCTGCCGCCAAATATGCACCAACATAGACAGAAATCGCATCAACGATTTCCTACAGACCCATCGCCACATGTTACTCATGAGGTGCGGTCTAAAGTTTTGAGTATGAGTATACAAGCCATTCTTAATCAAATTTGGTCTCACTACCACTGTCATCAACTATGACATCTAACTCTCAAGGAACTTGGTGATCGGGGATCTTCCACACATGATCATGGGGGTATTTTTACACTTTTGCCACAACACAATCTTTGATGAGAGGGCATTCGGCCCAGAATCATAATATAATGGGTAAGACTCACCAGTATTCATCAACACACCGCTGGGATTGCTCACATAGTACAGGTCAACACGTCGCTCACTGCTCGCCTCTGCGGCAGGCATAAGGCAATCGCACGTGGCTATTAAAACAAACCAGCACACGCCATACTTAGCTGCCATGAAGAAAGCTTACGTTGTCAAAACAACAGCACAGGGCGTGCCGCACTCGCACTGCAAGCCTTCGCGCCGCACCAGCGCCAGCGAAACGCTGCGCCGCATCACGCACTCGAAGCGTCAGTGAGAGCAGCAGGAGCACCTGAGGGTGCACAGGCATCGTCGGTGTTGTAGTCATCTTGATCTGCGTAAAAAACAAATTGTTAACTATAAGGACAACATACACAGTTGCCTGTTCTCTCATCCATCACACATACGAGGCCCTAAAACAGAAATACGATCTCACACCGTTGACTATAATAGAGCACTTCGCTTTCACAAGTAAGCATACATCTCCATACGAAGTATCTCACACATACTCTTACTTGAAATTAAGAGATCCCACGTTAACCACGTGAAGCACGTTAAAAACATGAACCAGGATAGCGCGTGTCAGGACAGAGCCTGATGCATGTTTAGAGAATACGACTTTCGCGCATACAGAGTATAACACTTTCGCGCACACATAGTGAACGACTGCCGCGCACACATAGTGTAAGACTTCTGAGGCACGGCCGGGACGGCGCCTGCGTATACGCGTCTGCCGAAACCAGGCCATGGTACAGCTGGACCTGGCTGTCCGTTCCGACTAGCAAGGCACACACTCGCCTCACGCTCGCGCAGGTGTAATCACATCACAGGTGCTACTGTAACACATAAAGGAAAACATTAAAATGATTCAGTAATGAACTTTTTTTTCAAACAATGGCAGCACTACTCTCCGGACACCATTCGCCTTTCCAGGACATCAAATACCGAGCTGCGGCTACACGACCTCCTTTGGTACGGTCCGATTCTCTTGCAAACTTAAATACTCTCTTCAATGTCAGAACTAATTTGCTCTACTTCAATTTCGTCAGTTATGCTTTGGTTTTCCGGCATTTTTCGCAACCATTTAAAAACGTAAACTCTTATTCTTACAAAATATTTTTAAGACAATGTTTAGGATAAATTTACTTTACTCATGTTGTATCAAACGGTGATTGGTAGCAGCGGCAAATAAAATGTCCGCGGCGTCATAATCCTACAGCATATTTCCACTCAAGAGCGAGTGCCACAGCACCACAACTTCCACGAAGCCCTCAACATCAAATCCCAATTTTATCGACTACGTAATAATCGCAGTAAACTGTAACACTTATCAACACATTAGAACACAGAAATAAAACTTAGTGTTTTTAATTAATAGCACGTTAACGTTAAACATTTTTCGGTACATCGTTTAAACATTTTAAACTTTAAAATTAACCCATGTAAATCACACCTCGGGTATCAAATTATAACACAACTTGAGCAAATTAAACTTCCACTGAATTCAAACTATAACTCATTTAGAATACCTCCAACATTTCTTTCGACATTTGTTATCATATTTGGGTACGTTAAGAAATAATGAAAGTACTTGCGGGTACTTTTTATTATAAATCGAACAAAAAGATTAAACATTTTGGCTTAAAACATTTCACTTTAAACTTTTACTTTACACTTTAATGGTACGTCAAAGTCTTAAATAAGACAAAAAAAACTTCATTAAGACATTTAACATCAAAACAACGCGAGGCGCGTCATAGTCTTTCACCAACGTAATAACCTTCACACTATTCAAAGGTTATATTATGTGGACAGTAACAGGGACTTTATCCCACTTCTGATATCGGAAATGACAACAGGAGATCCCACTTCTGATGTCAGAGAATTATTCGACAGAGTATTCCACTTGTGATCTTGGAAATACATCAGGATAGCGTTAATTGTTAAAAATAATAAAAGTGTGAGAGCGGATGTTCAACTTGCTCTCTTGTTTACGCAGTTTAATCATTATCAGTAATAAGACAACGTAACGCACTATACGTTCAGTATAGTGAAATTACAGTTCGACCACACCGTAACACGTCTCTGCCACAATCACACACCAGTGTAACGTGAGGTACGTAATTACATGATAACACCAAAATATGTAAACCAACAGCAACACTACTTATCTCATTGTAACACAGGGCAGCCTCTCAGCAACACCAATGCTCTTTGTCTGCACTAGAAGAATTACAACAACGAACAGAACCACGACACTATTTTAGCACTAGTAGAATGACCACACTCGTTGAATGACTTAGGCGGAATCTCCCGCGCACGGCACCTACAGTGAACTTTATACTACAGACACAAGAGGGGGTTTCTCGATATACCCTCCATTCTACCTCGATCCAACCGGGTATTTTATAGACGCTCCGACATATAAAATAATATTATATTGTTTATTTCATATATATTTCCCCTAAATTTAATGTTTGTGTAGATTTGTAAGCATAAAGTTTTTTGTAGAATAAGTGTTCTTTCTTTTTGTTTTAGTGTGAGAAACACTGGTAAAAATTTAACATTTTAATAAAAATTAAACAAAGAAACGCAATCCATTTGATGTACACACACACACACACACACACACACACACAAACTCACGCACGCACGCACGCACGCACGCACGCACGCACGTACGCACGCACGCACGCACGCACACACGCAGGCACGAACGTACGCATGCACGCACGCACGCACGCACGCACGCACGCACGCACGCACGCACGCACGCACGCACGTACGTACGCACGCACGCACGCACGCACGCCCATATGCACGCACGCTCTCACACACTCACGCACGCACGCACGCACGCACGCACGCACGCACGCACGCACGCACGCACGCACGCACGCACGCACGCACGTACGCAAGCACGCACGCACGCCCGCATGCACGCACGCTCGCTCGCACTCACGCACGCACTCATGCACGCACGCACGCACGCACGCACAAACACACGCACGCACGCATGCCCGCACGCACGCACGCACGCACGTACGCACGCACGCACGCACGCACCCACGCACGCACGCTCTCTCGCTCGCACGCACGCACGCACGCACGCGCGTACGCTCGCACGCACGAACGCACGCACGCATGCACGCACGCACGCACGCAAAATAAAAAAATGACCCTGTGAAATTTAACACGTAGATATTATTTTTCTAACCAACCATAAAAATGTATTACGTGGGAATATGTATAAAATAATAAAGGTTATCTCACACGGGACAGTAATAATATATTATTATATTTCTCAGTATATGCGCATAAAAACTTTTAAAATCTCTGAATCACGAGGTATGTCCATATTAAGAGGCTGAATAGGGCTAAATTGATCTGCATGGGGATTATTTTGTAATTTCACATCGTTATCGAAAAAAAATTCTACTTACAATTGAGCGTATTCCAGGTGGCGGTTTCACAAAATTCACTCAATAGAATTATTAAAATTTACGCAAAGTAGCTTCTGAAAATGCTAACATTTTCAACTTTCTCAGATTTCCATGTAATAATGTTGAGTATAATAAGTACAATTATGTGTCACGTCTTAATAAAGCTATTGGGCTGTTTTGATATTTAAGAAAGTGATTTTACTTTAATTTAAATAATGTATTTTGTCCTTAAGTAGCGTTTTTTCTCGCTCCTATCGAATTTGATAGTGCTCGCTGAAATTTAGCGTCTTTAGACAGATCTGAATCACGCGCTGACCCGGCTGTTAAGGTAGTGCAAATATAATCGAAAATATTTATTTTTATTTTCATGCCGAAGACTGTATTGTTCTATTTTATTGCGGTTAAATGTTGTAAAGCAAGTATTTACAAATGTTTTCATTATTTTGTTATTCAATTGCTTACACTTATTATCACAGCTAAGCTTACATTAGAAATTCTTGGTGGGGTGCGATGTATAAATAGGGACCATATTTTCGTCATAGTTTTTTTTTTTACCATTGGAGCTTCAACACAATCTTAAAAATATTCAATGAATTAAAAAAATTTACTACCAATAATTATTTAATTTTCAGACAGTGTTTTAAA
Source organism: Parnassius mnemosyne (assembly GCA_963668995.1). NCBI lineage: Eukaryota > Metazoa > Arthropoda > Insecta > Lepidoptera > Papilionidae > Parnassius > Parnassius mnemosyne. The sequence goes on from CAVLGL010000001.1 coordinate 57,101,904, forward strand.
TTTGAAGATCAGTTATAAAGAGCCTTTAACGGCAAATTTTGCAAAACCGAATCCTACCTAATTTATAGGTCGTTTCATCGACATCATTCTTTGTTTTGGGTAAAACAAACCTTGTCAGTTTCAAAGAAACACGACTAAGTTCATATTATAAGAAATGCACGTCATGACTATATTTCTATGTAAAAGGAAGACCGATAAGATTTCTCAAACAGTTCATTTTTTTATTTTGTTTACGTAAATTCGAGACTAAAATAAATGTGAAAGGTCTTTTAAATGCAATAATAATTTTTATAAAATAGCATAGACGTACAAAATTCATACACACTGTAAATCATACTGAAGATGATTAATTGTATTACACACTTAAAAGCTTTCAGATCAGATCGCTAAATATTAACTAACTAACTTTAAGATAAGTTTATGCTTTCCTATAAAAAGCTGCAAGATATTTTAAATCACGAACATCTTTGTTTGTTTTACTATTCACTCAATTAGCGAAAAACAAGATGGAGTTGTTTCAAAGTTTCCTTTCTTGTGTAAAAAGTGGTTTTAGAATTTAATATAATAAGATAGTTAAAATTGTTATGTAAACAGGTGTAACATAGTAGGTATTATATTAATCGATAGCGGCCATTCATATTTGGAACAGTTTTCTGCAGTAGTACGCCTACAAATAATTTCAAATAAGAAATACCAAAGCCAGCATCATTTTAACACGCATTTATTAGCTACATAAAATGTATCTATGTAATGGAATTTTTGAATATAATTTTCATCTCCTGCAATTTGTCACATTGATTTGAAACTTTGCACACTTATCGAGGACCAATGACAATGTAATAATTTAAGTAGTTTGTCCCATTATCCTTGCCAGCATCTTCAGTATTTGCGAATAATTCATAAAACAAGTACGATTTCTGTCAGTTCAATTTACTGTAAGCCGCGTAAAAGATTTTCGGTCCAAAAAAAACACGCTTTTATAGTTTGCCGCACAAAAAAATAGAAAATAAATAATAGTTTAAAAAACTATATAAAGACGCTCTTGTCGATAACCGAACTAAAAAGCAAATAATAATTTTCAATAAGTTTAAATTAAAAAATAGTGATTTTAACATATAAAAACAATTTTATTGTAAAAAAGCGTGGGGTGCGTGATGTCATTTGTTGTAAATATTTTTGTAGATATTTGTTAAATGAGCGTCATCATAAAAATATCTGAAATAGCACCCCACGTGGTTATCTACAAACGCGTGTTTTTTTTTTGTTTTTTTAAAACTATTATTTTCTGTAAAAAACCCGGCAAAGTGATGCTCAAGGCACTATGAATAAAGCATCTGATAAAAATGTTACACTCATAACTGTTATCAAAAGTTTTTTATTGTAAATGATCTTCTAGAAAAAACTATTCCGCCGTGTCAGGTACAGGAGCTTTTAATAGAAGGAGAAGAGGGAAAATTTTGTTTAAGAGATTGTTTTATCTGCAATTCTGCATAAAAATATAACTTCAGCCAAAGAGCAGAACTGGCGTTATACTCAGGCCCATGAAATGCTATGGAAAAATAATTAATTTTACTGGGTTAAAAAAAATCAATCAAAATTCAGAGAATTCGCTTAGTAACTGACGGTTACTCAGTACCTACATAATATCCTGCAGTCACACCAAAACTAAGAGGAGAGAATCAATGTACCAAACGTAATAATTTTTAAAAATTTTCCAAAAATTTTATGATAAAATAAAAAAATTGCAAACTTATCCTAGATACCCAATACGAAACAGGAAAAAATATAACAAATAATAAACTAATGAGTTTGCGTCAGTTTTTAAAATGGTTATAAGATATAAATGTCAAAAAAAATCAGAATCTGATTGACAATATACAGCTTACACTTAATCATGCTTTTGGAAACCACGCCAATGTAAGCAATACTTCTGTAAAAAATGGTGTAAACAAAAGAACTAAGAACATACAAAATATTTTTTTTCAAATTTCCGTCAAGTTGTAAATAGAATACCAAATACACCATGTGCCAATTTAATTAAATATATTTATATATAATGTGATTTTTACTACGTTTCATCTATACGCAATTGATAAAAATGAGAAAAGCGATTTTACAATTGTGTTTACAAGAAACACTATCTTGAGCCTTGTAGCTTGTTCGATATTTTTATTGTAAATACCTATAGAAGTATATTTTATTTATTAGAAGTATATTTTATTTATTAGAAAATTTTATCATTAGAAAATTTTATCTAGATACAAAGATGTTTTACGTTTTCATGGCCTCCACATGATATTTTTTTCAGCATTAGGTACCCTTCTGTATCTGAAACGAAAATGAATATTGCATATGTATACGATACAAAAGTAAAGTAACAGGCTATGTAAGTACCTATGCCAGGCACAGGGCGCCTCTTACTTCTGAGAGAGTTTTAAATCAAGGAAATGTCCGCCGCGCTGCCCCAATGCGTAATAGCCAACTTAACATGTCTTCGAATTTTTTTTCTTATTCCACAGATATATGCAGGTTTTCTCACAATGTTTTCCTTCACCGCCGAGCACGTGCTAAATCAGCACTTAAAATTTCAATTGAAAATTTCATTGGGGATCAAACCCGGACGAAATTTAGAGCGAGCACTTAGACACAGAGCTACTATTAGTCACAAATAAATACGATTTAACATATATAATAAAAACTCTTACGTACTTGAAACTTGAAAAATTGACAGCTCGTGATGTCTATCTATTGCTAGACAAAGCTACAGCACCACACCGTGCAATGTAATTGAAGATGCGTAACCGCGACATAATTCTCAGTGATGCGCAAGCATAACAGACAGAATGTCACTTATATAATTGCCACCTCTGCGGTTTATTAATCTTTGCACTTTTATAAGTAATACAGGACGTAGTCGCTAGACGGTGTTGACTTTGGCTAAAACCTTTGCGATCGCTGTTTGGTCAAGTTCATTCAGGCTAGTTAAAGCCTTAAAGTGCTAATTTGCCACGTGCTCGGCGAAGGATAACATCGTGAGTCGTTTGAAATTCATCAACACGCAATAGAGCAGCGTGGCGAATCAACTGCTTTCTAACCTTTATTGCTTCTCAGAAATGGGAGAAGCCCTTTACCCAGTAGTGGGACATCTTGCAGTCTGTAACTTTCACTTAAACGTATAGGTATTAATAGATCGAAAAGATAGATGAAAGAAAAATTAAAAAAAAAATTGTGAACGATACTAAGAAATCCTTGGCGATAGGCTTAATAAATTGCAATATCCGAAATATCGTATCCGATAGTTAAATTCGTTTGTCAAATTTTCGTCAAATCTACTACCATTCTGAAATGTATCCCTGCCCGGAAAGAAATTCAGCAGGTCTTCCTCGATAACTGAAACATGTTAACGATGCACTTAAAAAAGGAAGTTACTGTACTGCAGCAGATTTTAAACGATTATTTTCGAATTTATAATCTATTAAAAGTTAAAACGCATTGTGATGAAATAACATAATATATGAACATCATACATTAAACACCTTAATATTTTAATGGGATTTTTTTTCTTGCAAGGCCTTATTTTCATTAAAGTTGACGTTATCATTATTACTTAATATTAACATTTATATATATATATATATATATATATATATATATATATATATATATATATATATATATATATAATTTTGTAACGTCATTAAAAAGTACTCTGCTGGCATCATGGCATGGATGCCTGTGAACCCTCAGGTGCTCCTCCTGATCCCGTTGACGCTTCGAGTGCGTGGTGCGGCGCGACAACTCGCTGGTGCGAGTGCCGCACGCCCTTTGCTGTGTTCTTTTAGCCACGCGCGCTTGCCACATGGTAGCTAAGTATGGCGTGTGTTGGTTTTTTTAATAGCCACGTACGCTTGCCTTATGCCTGCCGCAACGGCGAGCAGTGAGCGACGTGTTGACGTTTGCTATGTGAGGAATCCCAGCGGTGTGCTGACGAATACCGATGAGTCGTACCCATTTTATTAAGATTCTGGGTCGAATGCCCTCTCATCAAAGATTGTGTTGTGGCAAAAGTGTAAGTAATTTTGTAAATTTAACCGGAAGCGGTCATATTAGTGTTACAAATACTCCCATGATCATGTGGGGAAGATCCCCGATCACCAAGTTCCTCGAGAATTAGATGTCATAGTTTATGACAGTGATAGTGAGACCAAACCTTATTAAGAATTGCTTGTATACTCATACTCGAAACCTTAGACCACACCTCATGAGTAACATGTGGCGATGGGTCGGTAGGGAATCGTTGTTGCGATTTCTGTCTGTGCTGGTGCACAGAGCGCTTTATGTGTTGTAGCACATATTGCGCTAGAGTTTTAAGAATCGTTGGTGCGATTATTGTCTGTGTAGATGCACAGAGTGCCACGGGGCGTGCTCTGAGGAATTGTTCGGATTAATCCCAGCCGCTAAATTTCACGAACGCACATTGCAGCAGAACTCCCGATACCATCCACACCATCTGGATGATTAGCGGTCCACCACTGTGCGATTGAGAAGATGTTTTCTTCATCGCACGACCTCCTTGTGGAATCGATTACCATCAGCGATTTTTACGGACCGATAGGACTAAGGGACCTTCAATAAAAGAGCGTTCTCCTTTTTAAAAGGCCGGCAACGCATCTGCGATTCCCTCCCTGGTGTTGCAGCTGTTCATGGGCGGCGGAAGTCACTTACCATCAGGTGAGCCGCATGCTCGTTTGCCCCCTCTCCTATAAAAAAATGGATGAGAGTTTGTTTTTGCAATATTTTTTATTTGTACAGCGATATTTTGAACCGCTGCAAACAACCGATACAGTGTCCACTCACGACGGACGGCATTTGAAGCCTAACTAACTGAGTGAGGCAGTTTCTATTTAGTTATAAATTCATAGAAGGCTGCTAAAATACCGAAAATTTCGACATTTTGCAGCCGAAAAAAATTAATTATAACTAAACAAAACAAAAGTAAACTGCCCTTTCCATTCAGTGGCTTCCAACATGATAAATGAAGAGTTTCAAAAATAGATTGACTTGAACAATAGATATTTTCAAAAGTTACTTTGTTTACGAAGCAATGCGGACTTGATAAGCCACTAAAACCCCTTTTTTATGTAAAAATAGCCATTAATCGAATAAAAAAATATATTCATAAGTTCAAAAATCATTTATCTTTCTAACAATGTGCTTTTTATATCATTTATATGTATAATATGATTTCTAGATACGATTTCATGCGACAAAACGTTGGAATCTTGATTTTAGGCGCTAGTAGTACATACCTACGCGCTTTGCGCTTAAGGCATGCAATAAATCATCTCTACTAACCCCATCTTTGCTGCCCCGGAATATGTACGAACATGTAATGCAGCGTACAATTTTCAAGTCATCATTTCACAACGTCACCTCTTTTACATATTTCCGGGGCAAACGTTTTTTTTTAAATCAGTTCACTTATATCCATCAAGAGCGCAACGCGCACTCATTATCAGCCATTTTAGCCTTTATAATTTGTAAACTTATCCAAAATATAATTTTGTCAAACTTATAAAGTGTTATCAGTTTATCATGCTCTTAGTATCGGTACAACCCCGAACAGGAATGAAAGCATTTCTACGAGAAAAATAAATTATGGAATTCAAGAAATGCAGCTACGTGGACTGTAATTATTAGAAAATATATTTTATCTCGGGAAACATTTTAAAGTGACATCTTATTATTGTACTTCAATCTAATACTAAAATCACAAATATTCCCGGCACTTACGATAACCCGAGAGAAAATAGAACTATGACTTTCGAAGTTTATCATCATTAAAAACCTACCAAAGTCCACTGCTGAACATAGACATCCCTCATAGTTTACTATATAGCTCCCCTCTGTACTATAGTAGTGAGGTATTGACAAGAAGGTTTGAAATCTCAGTTTTTTATTATTTTGAGTTTTTATAAAGAATAAAATGCTGGTCATTTCCTTATTTAATTTCCTTCTACTGTCTCTTATGTTATGGTATAATATAAGTTTAGTAGATTTTCTTACCCAACTACTACACAGCAAAATAGAGTTAAACGCGACAAAAATGCGTAATATTAGGTTTTTAAATATAATACATTATAAGTTGTATTTAAAGTCAACAGTGTTTCAAAATTGGCTGAGAAATATCATGTTTCTATGGTCAGAATCTATTTCAAACTAATTTGATTCTTAAATCAACCAACAATTTAGTTTATTTGGTAATACAAGCACGATCTTATTTACGTATTCCGTTGTCAATTCACGATAAGTACTTCTTAGAGAGACTTAGCGCTTAATGCTTAATTCAAGCTTTACTCTTTGAGTTTTAAATTCAATGTTCAAAAAATTTATAAAAGTTAAAAAATGAAAATGTGTATGAAGGATCGGAAATTATTGGATACAAACTTTATAAGCAGAAAAGCCCATTTAATTAAGGGTCTCAATACAAATTTGACATAGCGAAAAATTACAAATTATGACCCTAGGGTATTTTGGCTTTAGAAATGGCGAGATAATATATGTAGCCGTTTTCGTTCTCAATTCTGAAACACCGTTTTAACCCGATAGCAAATGTACACGTGTGATAGATTTTTCAGTATATTAAGTAGCATCATAAGGAAAATGCTGAAATAAAACTGGCAACATTGAAGACAGTGATGACCTATACTTTCAGAAACTAAGTTTTCTTATTTATGTAATATCATAGAAAAACATTTTGTAAAAATTGTATAAGTACATTATAAATACATTATTATATTCTATATTAGAGTATTAAAAATCATAAGCATTGATGATGTTAATCCTAGTGATAATACTATAATATACAGATTATTCAGCCGTGAAATTATAACGAGTATCTTATGAAATTATGATATCTCATGAAATTAATAGATATTATAGGCATATATACATATTAGGCTAAAAAGGCATAGAAAAATATTTTATATGACATAAAATAAGTAACAGACACAGTTACAGCATTAAACTTTTTTTTAATTTGAATTATATTTCATTAGCACATTATATCAATATTTTGTGCCATTGAAATATATACAATATTAAAAACAAATAAAAATGTATTATTGTATTAATAAGTAAATAATTTGCGGCCTTACCTTATCGTTCAATTAATTAAATTAAATATTAATTTTCTCTATTTTTGTCACATTAGAATAGAATAGAATAGAATGATTTTTTATTTGATATTAATTATTACATAATACTCAAAGTATTTTTTAAAGTCAAATAATTTTTTATTTACCACTGGTTCGGAAAATACCTCTGTCTTGGGAAGAACCAGCCAGAAATCCAGCTGGACTTTTTTTAAACATAATTTCACTTAACAATAATTTTGTTTATACAATTTTAAATGAATTTTCATAGAACCAGCATGGTGGCAATAACGTTATTCCCATATGTTATTTTCATTCATGTATTTCTTGATATTGTAATAACCCTTTTTGTACAGTTTTTCTTTAATAAAACTTTTAAACTTGTTCATTGACAAACTTTGCATATGTTCTGGGATTTTGTTGTAAAGCGTATGCATTGTCCCATAAATGAATTACTGATTCTGTGGAGTCTAGTAAGGTATAATAATAATAATAATAATAAGCCCCCTAAAATCCTACCTTACGTCCAAGCTGAACACCTAGCTACGTGGGGGCGGACACGCGTACTGTACAACAGTACAAAAAACTTGCGCGGCTAACAAGGAAAGGTAACCCTTTATGGAGATGAGTACTAAGATAGTATATAATTTACGGTCGGTGCCCGGGGAGCGCCGGGGCGCATCTGGAGCCGACGCTAGGTGCCACAGCATGCGAACTATCAGCAATGAGGAGTTGAGCAAGCGGGCTCCCACCGAAAAAACTGCTACAACTGGTCGTAGTGAGTTGAACAGACGGGCTCACTACGTAAAAGCTACAGCCGATTCCACGGGTGATGATACTATTTCATTATTTTCATACATCTCTTCGACTCGACCCTCTTACGTGACAAGAAAATCAGCTTGTCCACCACCAGCACGCTTGATAGTGTTGTGCAGGAAGTCAACCTTGACTCTGAGCTTGCACCCACTACAAGTGCCTCAAGTACGCGCAGACGATGGACACCTGAAATGAATAAGTTCATACTGCGCACTTACCTTCAATTGACTGCACTACATACAGACAGAAAAACTTATCTTGAACCACTTCACATAAAATTTATAGAAAAATACCCGAACATGCAGGTTAGTCGACAGAGAATAGGAGACCAACGTAGAGCCATAATAAACAATAAACTACTTCCACAGAAAACTATTGAAGAGATACGAAACGACGTAAAAGAAGAGTTAGATCGTCTACAGTTGAATCATTCGATCCTACAGTCACATAACTCTATCGACCATGTACAACAAATACTTACACCCACACAATCTATCCAAATGCAACCTAGAACTTCAGAAACACATAGTACTAAAAATAGAACGCAGACCCGAATGAGATGAACTAGTGAACTAAATGAAGCTGTAATGCGTTTTTATTATCGAGTTACAGATTTAGGCAGAAACGAAACAGTATATAGAAGACGCATGTATGAAGATTTTATCAACAGATTTCCTGCACTTGCTTATCTTAACGAACAACGAATAGCTGATCAAAGGAGAGCAATTGTAAACAATAATTACGTCACTAGTGACAGATTAAATTCATTGAAACTAGGAGCATACTATCAAAGCAATCAACACCTTCGCTATACCGGTTCTCACATATTCTTTTGGGATAATCAATTGAACCAAAACCGATCTGAAAAACCTTCAACGAAAAATTAATACCACAATGACCAAATTCCGCAAATACCACCCACGATCATGTCTACAGAGATTAACACTGCCGCGGAAAGAAGGAGGTATAGGACTTATTGATATCCTAAATCTACATAACAGACAGATAAAAGCACTTAGACAATTCTTTTTCTCAAAAAACGAAACCTCTATTCTTCATAAAATTATATCACAGAACGACCAAAACTTAACACCCCTAAATTTAAAAGATACAACTGAACAGAAAAATGAGAAAGTAATTGAGGACAAAACCAAGCTTTGAGAATGGACACAGAAATCTCTACATGGAAGATATCGCCAAGACTTATGCCAGATAAATGTCAACAAAGAGGTGTCGAACGCGTGGTTAAATCGAGGCGAACTCTTCCCGGAAACTGAAGGGTTCATGCTTGCTATACAGGTTTTGTATATCAGGTAATTGAAACCAAAAACTACAGAAAGTTTGAAACATGTAGAAAATGCCATAGCTCTCCAGAAACGATTCAGTATATAACAGGCGCGTGCAAGTCAATAACCCAAACAGACTACAAACATAGATACGATCAAGTAGCCAACATTATACACCAAAAATTAGCACAACAGTACAAACTTATAGATTCCGTTACACCATACTACAAATAAAATCCAGAAATTGTATTAGAGAACCCCTCAACAAAACTATATTTTGACCGCGCCATTCTTACCGATCGGACAATCCATTTCAATAGACCAGATATTACACTTATAAACAAGATAAACAAAACTGAATATTTAATAGATGTTGCTACACCAAATACCCACAACTTGCAGACAACAATAGCAGAAAAACTAAGTAAATACACTGAATTAAAAGATGAAGTAGCCCGACTCTGGCATCTGCAAAAAGTTACAATAGTACAACAGTAACGATAGTATTGTCTACAACAGGAGTATACTTCACCAGTCCCTTAATTCCCTCAACTTACCTACAAATACCTATCATCTACTGCAGAAGATCGCGATACTAAACACAAGTAGACACTTGTTAGAAAGTTTCTGCAATGTGAACCAGAAAACCCAAACCAAAACACAATTACGCCACGATTTTCTGTGCAATCTTCTACACGTGACCGTATTTAATCCAACTGATAATCACTTGGCTTAGGCCCGTGTTATCAGCTGCTTGCCGAGAATATAAAATCAATATAATAATGTTACGGCCTACGGCTGCTCCCATAAAGGTCAAATCCTCTGGGGCCTATTCAGCAGAGTTTCAACGAACAGACGTAGGTCGGGCCTCCTAAAGCCAAAGTGGAAAATCTCTAGATACAGTAAACAATAAGGGGGAGCGTTCTATACTACGGCCATTCAACAGGGAGAATATTAGACGGAGCTTACTTACCTATATCCAAGGCGACTGGTCCCTCAGGGTTCGGTCAGGTCGTATGTGGTTGTGTGGTGCAAGGGAAATAGGTGCTATGACGTGTATCTGGGTGTGACTGGTGGTGATTGACCTTATTAGAGCTTGGCCGTCGGCAGCAGCCCGGACGTCAGCACCGCTCCAAATTGAGGTAATCTCCGCGGTGCCGTCCACAGTCACTTTCTTCATTCGTCACGATGACAGTCCATTAACTCTATCGTACTATTAACTAACTCACAGAAGCCACTAACACTCGTTTGTTATAAAGCTTAACACACAAACGAACACGGAGTGTCCGGATCAAAGGTCACTACCGCTTCGCGTAGCAACAGTTATTTCTAGAATATCAAAGGCCGCATTAGCTAATATTGTCGAATGCACTTATAGAGATTGTGAGTCAGACCCAGGGGAAGCTCTCCAGCAAGGAATACGCGTTACAAATCCTAGACAGTATATTTACTAGCCGCGCCTAATTATTCCGAGTTCCCGAACAAAAATTGACAGCGTGCTGGCGTTAGCACAGCTGGCAGACGATTGCTGCGCTCGCGCGTTCTACGCACGATCGAACGTCAAATCGGTATGGCACCGAGCCGCGCGCCCTCTGACTTCGATTCCGAAAACAGCGTTTGGTGCGAACAAATAATAACAATAATAATTTATTAGATTCTCAGTTTGATAAATTACACTTACAATTATCTATTTTAAATTACAAAAAAAACATTTCAAAGAAGTTAGCGTTGACGGCCATACTAGTATTAACCTCTCTGTATCTGATTTATTCATTTTCATCATTGTCATTTTACAAATTCTATTTTTGTTGCGTTCTAAATTAGGTTTAAAATCTGTATTTTTGTGCTTAGGTAGTCTAACAAATATGACAAATAGTTGTCTTACAGTAAGTACAGAACATTCCTTATAAATAAGTTCAGTGCTATATCTTTGTGATTTACCAAGCATAACCTTTAATATTGCTCTCTGTGCACGATCTAATGGGAGTAGAGTTGTCTTTCCAATTCCACCCCAGGTTAAAATGCAATATTGTAGTAAACTCTGAGCAAGAGCATAATAAACACATAGCAAGGTTTCAAAATCAGCTGAATTCCTCAATTTTCTGAAAATCGGTAATAATTTTCTAATACGGCAGGTTAAGTTACTAATATGCGCTGACCAAGATAGGCAGTAGTCTATGATGAGTCCGAGGTATCTTATATGAGTGGAACGACTTAGTATTGGACAGTTACATTTGCCTTGTTTTTCACATGTATGTGCTTTGAAATGAAATTCCGCCGATGGTTGGGTACTAACACGGTGAGTGAAGGTAATATATCTCGTTTTCTTTAAATTAAGTGTCAGTAGGTTACTACTTAGACACAACATGACCTTACCAAGCGCAAACTCTGTATAATATTGGACGTCTTTCCAATCTTTACCGTGAACAATCAAAGCTGTATCGTCGGCATTCGAAACGATTTTGCAGTTAGGCAGCGTAATTTTGCATAAACTATTCACGTAAACGAGAAAGAGAGTTGAGCCCAGTACGCTACCTTATGGAACTCCAAACGAGAAAGTTGCAGGTAAACTAGCGTGATCACCGATTTTAACTAACTGCGTTCGATTAGGTAAATAAGATCGAAATATATTTAAAGCAATCGCAGATCAGTTCCATTTTATGAAGAAGTAGGGGAACAGAGTCAGTGTCGAAGGCTTTTGACAAATCAAGAAAAACACCTATTACTTTTGACTTATTATCAAGATGTTTTGCAATCGTCTTAGTTAGATTTAAAGTTGCGTCTTCAGTAGACTTACCTTTCACAAAGCCCCATATTGATTTGGTTTGGTTTGAGAAAATTTGTGAGTCTAAGATTTAAAACTTTTTCAAGGATTTTAGAAAGCACACTTAGTACAGATATTGGCCGGTAGTTTTCAACACTGTCTCTGTCACCACTCTTATGTATTAGATGCACTAAAGCCCTTTTTAAGATGTCTGGAAAAACAGCAAAGGTTACACATATATTTTACAGGTGGAATCAGGCTGTTTTTGGCACGTTTTATGAGTAGCGTAGGTATTCTGTCGATTCCTGTGGATAAATAATTTTTTAAGTTTGTGATAATAGCTTCTATCTCGTAACAGTCTGTATCTAGCAATACTAGTACTATGGAATTATTCAAAGGGTCGGATTTACTTCGATGTTTAACGATATTAGGATGGCCATTGTTTTGTCGTTTTTTTAATATTGCATTAGCATAAGTTGAGCCAATTTCCGCAGAGTAATTATTAACAATATTAAGAGATTTATGTGGATCTTAAGTTAAATTTAGTAACAGGGTGGGGGTGAATATTGCTTAAAGTATGTGATTTTATTTATAGTATTCCAAGTACCCTTTGGATTGCGTTTATTTTTAGAGAACTCAGTTTTCTCATAGGCAGTTTTAATTTTTTTCAACAAATTGTTGCAAAAATTGCGATACCTTGTATAAGTAATCTGTAATATTGCATTGTTTTTATCACGCATCGCTTTCTTATGCAATTTGTCCCTCTGTCTTATACAGCGTACAAATCCCGGAGTTAGCCATGGCTTGATGCAACGCTTACGATGAGGAATATTTATTTTATTAGAATGAGAAATGATGGCATCAGTAATAATGTTAGTTAAAGCGGTAACTGTATCATTGGCATCCATGATATTGTTTAAAGCTAAAATGTGTATCAGATAATTACGAGTATTTTAATAATGGTGGATAATCAATTTTGAGAGTAGTAGTTTTAGATGGATACTTTATAATTTTGAAATCTAGATGAAACACTATCGGAGCATGGTCAATAATAAGCGAATCCAGTATATATGTTGCAGTATATCTATTAGATCTCAACATTACATGGTCAATACAACTATCGTTGCGAGTAGGGAGAACATGATCTGCTAAAAATCCATGATGCGCCATTAAATCTAAATATTTAGTCTTGTTAAGTTCATTATTATTAGGATAGATATTGATATTGATATCTCCAATCAAGACCACTGATCTTACAGTAGCTAAATAAGCAAGACAGAGATCAAGGCTATCACAAAATTTATTTACATTTCTTTATGAAGGTGGTTGATACATACCTAATATGGCACATTCATTATTAAAATTTACAATAAGACCATTCGAATCAGAAAGCAAAAGTTGGGATGTACTATGCTTTATTTCAGATTTTATATATAGTAGAACACCGTCGTTTTGGTTACTATACTCAGAAGAATGAGACGTATACCCAGAAATTTCAGGTATAGCTGATAATTTGCTTAGCCAGCATTCTGTTAGTACAAGGACGTCACATTGTATACAAATTCTTTCCAATAGAATGGCTAGTGCATCAAAATTGCAAGTTACGCTGCGTATGTTAGTGTGAAATACTGTTAAAGAATCCCCGACCTGTATGATGTGATTAACAAGAGTTTCTGGAGTGCAGTTCATAGATTTGGAAACAGAAACTGAATCAATGTCAGCAGAGATATTATCAAGTAAAATCATTAATAAGTGTATAATCAATTGAGCATATCTTAGTTACATTCAATTGGCCATTTATTATAAGTTTATATTTTGCAACCTGTGTAATTAGATTGTTAGTGATGTAGAGATTTAATGAATTAAGACTTAGGTTAGCTTGTGAAAGTGTATGTGAGTAATATTTATTATTGAAAATTATAAGAAAATATGATATGTGTTTGTGGTAATATGTGTTGAGTTTTTAAAGCAACTTTAACAATAGAATACGAGTGACTTAAATATTTAGAGAACAATAAAATTATGTTAAAAATAATATATAAAAATCGAAGTAGAATGCTAAGTCACAAAGAAAATTGTGACTGCAACTGATTCAGGTCATTTTCCAAATCAATCCGATGTGATGGGGCACCTTATTTTTTACGAAGAAATATGAGCAGTCCAGCAATAAGCACAAGAGTTCCTTTTACTAAAATCTCGGGTGAGGTAGAATTGTTTCTTTGCTTTTTGAGTAAGACTTTCAGTAACAAAAATGGGTTTAGGGAGTCCTTCAAATTGTATATCTCCTGTATTTAGTTTTTTAGTGCTATTTGTTCGGTTATAATTCTTTACAGATGTCAAAATCTTTTCTTTTAAAATAGCAGTTGAAAAGTCTACTATTATCGGCCTATTTCCCCTCTTATCTACATTCAATCGAAATGCATCACGAATGTGGGTGTCTTCAATATGGGTATTAATAACTGCATCAACTGTTTTTACTATCAATCCGTAACAAATCTTCTTTAGTCTCATTATGTTTGACAGGGATATTCTTTATCTCAATACTAGCTTGTTTTTGAAATCTCTCAAGATTCTCCACCCTTAATACAAGGGTTTGTATATAGGCTAAATGGGTTTTTCTTTCAGTTTCCATTTTACACAATCGATCTTTAATTTCTTTTTTTTTATAGGAGAGGGTGACAAACGAGTACACAGTCCACCTGATGTTAAGTGGTTGCTGTGACCCATAGACATCTACATTTATCCTCAATAAAGAATCAAAATGCAGATACGTCGTCACCCTTGAGGACTAAGATGGAATGCCTCTTTTCCAGTAAAATGGGTCTCCGGTACTCTACACTCACCATACGAAACACAGCAATGTCAAGCTGCCATTTCACGTTGGTATTCTGTGAGAGCGTGGTCCTTCCCCGGTCGAGCCGACCCATTCGTGCTACAACTATACTACTAATATAGCTGCAGCATGGCTCTACCACGTACAAAACTTCATACTGATTTGAGATAAATTCCATAGATTTAATAATATCACCATTTAGTTTCTGGATGTCACTAATACTACTTAGAATAGTAACTTGTTGATTTTTGTTATATTGGTTTTGTTATATTTTGGTATGATCCTTATTATTATTAAAGCTATTTATGTTTTTATGTACATACATTACATTTCCATGAATATATTGCGATGCCAAAGTTAATAAGTTTATTGCTTTAAGTTTTTCTCTGAAGGACTCATTACAATTTATTTTATAAATCGCCCGTACAGCTCTCTTTTGCAAAACAAATATAGCTTCAATATCAGTCCCATTACTCCATAGCAAAATTCCATAAGACATTACGCTTTGAAAGTAACCAAAATAAACTAATCTAGCTGTCCCAACATCTGTAAGACTTCTAATCTGATAAAATATAATATCTATATAAATCTGATAAAATAAAAACTGATGCAGGTGATTGAGACCAAAATTGCTACTACCATTACACTGGTATCAGCTCTATGTCCTTCAAACCACTCGCCCTAATCTGTGAGTATAGGCACGTTTTCAAGGAAATTCGCGTAAGGTGTATTCTTGTAATGCAAAAAATTTTGCTATGGTGGAAAGTATTAAATAACAAACATTATATGTATATTATTTTTTAATATTAAGTATAAATATTTCTCTGAACATTTTATATGAATGTTATGAACATAATATGTCACTCGGCTGAGTAAAGAACCTACATTTCATAAGATATAGGGCTTGAACTTAAACATCAGATTTAAACCATTCCGCGAATATCAATTTTAAACATCAGAAACGTCAAATTAGCATGAACACTACTGCGGCAATGGCATAGCTATACTTGGCTATTATACAGCGAATCCTAGGTACAAACCCAATTTGGACGAATTATATATATATATATATATATATTAACAACTTACGAAAAACTAAGTTCAATTTCTTGATTTTTTTAGAGTAACTACAAAATGTTGTCACTTATTTGTTTAAATTGTAACTTTCACTTTACAATTTTATATAAAGCTGATTCCAGATTGCAGAAGAGTTCATTATTTTTATTTAAAATTCATTAAATTACAAATACAAGCCATCTTAATAAATTATTTCTATTACGAGAAACTGCTATGTATACAAAGTATGAAAATTAATGAGATATTTACGTGCTGATGAAGATGTAAATATTCTTCCGCCGGAAATTTGCTTTTCCCTTAGGAGAGCTTAGGCGCAAACGCCGTACTTTTCTGAGGTCAAATTTTTGACAGGACCTTCATTGGCAGATAGCTGATGTCACAAGGAGTAACTTCGGCTACTTTTATTTTAGAAAAAGAATTAGGGTTCCGCGCAAATAAATTAAAACCCCAAATAAAACGTAGCGAAATTCCGGGGAACAGCTAGTTAAAAATAAAAACTGGCATCAAAACTAAAAAAAACTTTACATGAGCTTTTCCTTAAATTTTTGAATTTACAAAATACAATAATTTTAATTCGTTCACTATTTTCCGAGCAATCTGTGAACTTATTTTTAAATAATTTAATTGGTCCTCATGCAAAATTGTTTAACAGTTTTTTTTTCACGTGATCATCAATTCATAAATCTCCAATGCGTGCGTTGAATATTTAAAAAATATTACATTTTAGGTTCACTATGTATGCATAGAAAATATTTTTAACGTATGGTTCTTTTATCATATTGTTAGCATTCATGAATAAACATAGTGACATGAAAGTATTACGTTCGTTTAATGATACTCTTAATAATTTTCTAACATAGAATAATAATTAAATATATTCATCTGCACACACCGTTTTTAGAATTTTTACTAGTAATACATTGCACACCTTCCTTGCTTCCGCGCATAGTATTGGTGATTTATGTTACAAAATTATAAATGAAAAAAAAAGGATTAGTGTTTCGCTGTAGGGGCAAGGTAGACATAATAAATACTCTGTGCCAGCGATAATGTTACACTGGAAATTAGCCAAAAAAAAGAGTTGCATATACCGTTGGCAATTAGTGTGCAAAATAATTTATTTCATAATTGCCGTAGTGAAGAAGAACAAGCCCGTCTTCTACCTATTTTAATAGCGAAACACAAGCGAAAAGTTCACCTAATGGTTAATAGATGCTGTGGCCCATTGACATTTACATCTATCCTTGAATTAGAATCAACAAAAGGAAGATGTGATTTTTTATATTATTCTAAGCCAGCGCCTAATTACCATTCTACCTGATGGTTATTTATGATGTATTCTTAGACGTTGAGGCGCACTGACTTAACAAAAGCCTATTAACTCTTGTCTTGAAGACACCCATATTGTAATTGGATGGAAAGACAGATGCTGGCAAATTATTTCACTCCTTTGCTGTACGCGTGATGAACGATGTAGCAAACCGTTTGGTTCAAATCTGTGGTAAGTCAACTATGAAAGGGTGGAGCCTGACCGAACAACTGGTTATCCGATGGTGAAAAGGAGAGGGAGGAAGTAAATTATGCAATTCCTGCACACACTCACTGAAATGCATCCTGTAGAAAAACGAAAGGCTGGCTAATTTGCGCCTGTGTTCGAGGCTGGTAAGATTGAACCAAATCCGGGTCACCAATAAGGCTTTCGCTTTTCCATTGAGTCCAAAGCTGCTAGGTGGCATTTTGCAGCACCAGTCAATCTTTGATGTTACACCTGATGACTAAAAAGGAATGTCTCATTACAAATAAAAGGGGTTTCCGTTTCTCTACATTCACCACACGATAAACAGGAGCATTATTTTGTTAAAATTGTTGTTCTTCCCCGATCGTCCCATTTATTCGTGCTTTCACAATAATTTGCCTGTAGCATGGCTCTACCACCTACAAAAACTATTTGGAGTATGAAGCTAGTTACTGGTTACACTCTTTACCATCAATTAATCTCAGGTAGTTTTTAGAGTTGTGGGGGAAACCTTAAGCATGGCCGTAGGAATGCGACTAGGAATGGCAGTCCGTCAACGTCATCAGTGCCCGCTCTTGCTGTATTTACGTGGACGAGCTTAGGCCTCATGGACTGTCATGTATGTAAAGTGCTAGGGGGGTAGTCCCGTCTATGTTATCCGAAGGGCTTTTGTTTCTGTTAATCTTCCCTCGATTTTAGAAGCCTGGTGGAAATTTAGAGACGAAGGAAGGAGAAACGTCGGTATGAATTTGGACTCTGAGGAGGGAGCCAAAGCCCCTAGTATGGGATATTTCATTCCTGTTAGAGTTTCTGAGTGCCATTTTTTGTAGGGATTATCGGTTCGTGCGGTCTACGTGCGGTTAAGTTTTTAAAGGAACTATATTAGCTATTGACTTCAAATTTGATATTAAAGACGATAACAGTTCTGAAATTTTTCTCGCTCAGAGGTTAAGTACAGCCATTCAGCGAGCAAAAGCAGTCAGCGTTCCTGGCACTTTACCACAGGGAGTAGGGCTGTACAATAATTTAGGTTTTTAGTTTTAGTTTATTTATATGATAATAAATACCGTTTTATTAAGAATTTAACAGGGGTTAAAATTTATTGTTAGGTAGAACAAGTAAGGTAGAAATATAAGCCTTATGTACAATTATTTATAAAATATTATAATGATTTTAATGTTTACTTCAAACCTAACCTGTAAAGAAAATTTGCACAAATTTGTATTTCAGTGATGTTACGGAATGTACCTTACATTTTATAGTTTTGACTTAATCAAGTTCATAAATTACTATCTTAACGAAACTATTGTTACTTTTCTCTTTCTCTTCATTTTAACTCCGAGGTATAAATAATGAATGAAAAAAATTACAAAGTTAAATTGTTTTATAAAAAATGAATAATCAAAAATATACTATGCTGCCACTATAATTTAGAGCAAAATTCTCAAAGCACGATTCTCTTGAATTTAATAAGCGATAATAATCCCTTAAGGAAATGACCAGCTGTTTAGGCAAAATATTAACCATTTGAAAATTGAATTCTTAACGCACGTTCGAAGCGCATAGCATCGTAGCAAGGTCACAATGCCACCCTCCATGACGCTCGCATTCCATTCGGGCGGTGTCGAACGGGACACGTCGAGAGATTCATTGTAAAAATCTGCCGATCGTAGCGGACGCTTGTGTTTTTTTTTTGCTGTAAGTCGACTCGAGCTATCGTACCTCGGATAGTGTCGTTTTTTGTTAGCAAATTCGTGCAACGACGAGGAACTGTCTAGTAATAGCCTAGGATATTACACGCCGGGTGTCTAATTGTTGTAAAGTTAATGTAATTACACCGTTTTGTTAAGTGCCTCAAGGGGTCGCGTTCGGTGTTCGAAATAATTTGCCGCTGAGTGAACTGAGGTGAACTTTGTACCACTGTCATCGGTCGCGCCACGTGTTGGGTATTTGACTGTGATTAACGGAAATTAGTTCTCTCTTTGAAGTTAGCTAAATGTAAAATAATGTGGATAGACTGACCTAGTGTCTTGAAGAAAGAAATTGCAACCAAGGACGCCGCAGGAGAATACCACATCCGAGGCAGCATTGTGCCATCTGGTTCAGGCCACCTAAACACACACACTCACAAACACCACTTATGTGCACTACACCTTAAGCCTGACAGATACTGGTGACCAGTATCTGCTTCTGAAGCAGGTACGTACTATTAGTTATCTAGGATTATCTATTGTGTAGGTCATTTTACCATAAGGCATCGGACCCACACTTGGTCGTCCGTCGGATCTTCCGCTTATGGGCCCCGAGAGAATCGACTTTATGTTGGAAGGCTAGGTGCGTTTACACCAGCTGTGTAAAGTTCTTGCCGAATTTTCGTTT
This sequence comes from Parnassius mnemosyne, assembly GCA_963668995.1. NCBI lineage: Eukaryota > Metazoa > Arthropoda > Insecta > Lepidoptera > Papilionidae > Parnassius > Parnassius mnemosyne. Next base: position 57,121,729 of record CAVLGL010000001.1, read on the forward strand.
TGTAAACAACAAAAAATTTACGTTTAATCAACCTTTTTAGCACTTAAAACTAAGCTTGTTTTTATGCCTTTTTTAAATATAGTACTCGTACAAAAATAATTTTATTCGAATTAGAAAAGCTTATACGCAGTAGAACCATGCTGCAGCTGTATTAGGAGGAAAGTTGTAACACGAATGGGTCGGCTCGGCCGAGAAAGGACCACACTCACACAGAAGACCAGCGTAAAATAGCAGCTTTACGCTGCTGTGTTTCGTTTGGTGAGTGTAGTGAACCGGGTACCCCATTTACTGAAAATGAGGCATTCCATCTAATCCTTACGGTGAAAACGCCATTGCATTTTGATTCGTAGTCGAGGATAGATTTTGATGTCTATGGGCCACAACATGCGATCGGGTTTGGCACAAAGCGCTTCTTTCGAAGCTCCCTTCCTATGGGCTTCCCGAGAAATTGTGCAATTGGATCACCAGCTTCTTTGCAGATCGGAGCATCAAGGTCGTTGTAGACGGTGCATGCTCTGACTACAAGCCTATTAACGCTGGTGTTCCACAAGGCTGTGTGCTATCACCAACGCTGTTTCTTCTGCATATCAATGATATGTTGCTAACTGGCAACATTCATTGTTATGCGGGTGACAGCACTGGTGATGCTCTATACACCGGCCGTGCCAATATTTCTCGGGAAAACGTCGCTGAGTACCGGAACAAACTTGTGTCTGAAGTCGAGTCTTTGCTGAACAAAGTCTCGGATTGGGGGCGACTAAATCTAGTCCAATTTAATCCTCAGAAGACACAAGTTTGCGCGTTTACCGGTAAAAAGAACCCCTTTGTCGTATCTCCTCAGTTTCAAGGCACTCCCCTTCTTGCCTCAGCCAGTATCGGTATCCTCGGAGTCGACATATCGAGTGACGTGCAGTTTCGTGGTCACTTGGAAGTGAAGGCCAAATTGGCCTCTAAAAAGCTTGGCGTGCTCAGCAGAGCGGGACAGTATTTCATGCCGGCACACCGCCTGCTACTTTACAAGGCGCAAGTTCGGCCTCAAATGGAATACTGTTCCCATCTCTGGGCAGGGGCTCCCCAGTGCCAGCTCCTTCCACTTGACCGCATCCAACGCAGAGCGGCTCGAATTGTCGACGACCGAGCCCTTTCCGATCGGCTCGATTCATTGGCACTACGAAGAGATGTTGCATCCCTTTGCATTTTCTTTCGCATCTACCATGGGGAGTGCTCTGAGGAATTGTTCGGATTAATCCCAGCCGCCAAATTTCACGAACGCACATCGCGGCAGAACTCCCGATACCATCCACACCATCTGGATGATTGGCGGTCCACCACTGTGCGATTTAGAAGATGTTTTCTTCCTCGAACAACCTCCTTGTGGAATCGATTACCATCAGCGATTTTTCCGGACCGATACGACTTAGGGACCTTCAAGAAAAGAGCGTACTCCTTTTTAAAAGGCCGGCAACGCATCTGCGATTCCCCTGGTGTTGCAGTTGTTCATGGGCGGCGGTAGTCACTTACCATCAGGTGAGCCGCATGCTCGTTTGCCCCCTTTCCCATAAAAAAAAAAAAACAGCAGCTACACACTTATCATGACTGTGTGCTCCTTCGTCACCCTTATCCTATAAAAAATGTGTACTTAGTAGTCTTTTAATATTAAGAATTAAACAAAAAATTCAGCACAAATATTTCAAGAGAAAATGGTTTCATAATATTAGGTTTGTAGTATCTCCGGACTAAGCGTTCGCTGTTATTTTCAAGGTGGTGAAAGACACTATTTTTATGTCCATTTCATTTTCCAATGAGTCATATATTAAAATTTCAATCGTTCAGCTATTGTGTCTTTTTCGCGCACAGGGCTGTTTTTAAAGTTGTAAAATTCAATGTGTAGTGGCAACAACTGTAAATATTTCTAATGGTATTGTTCCAGTGTGTTATGTCAGTCTTCACAAGTAGCTGAGTTGCTTCATATCTTACTTAGAAATGAGAGGTCTCGGCATTCTAGTGGTGTGCATAATATTGTTCGGGATAAGGGTAGAAAATAAGTAGAAGTGATACAAGGATAGTAAGCTAAAGTGGCAATGGGCCGGCCACATAGCCCGATGAACAAGTCACTTTAAACTGATGGGGGTGAAATGTTCTCGAGTGGTAGCCTCCCACCGGCAAGCCATGTGTAGACTGGCCCCCACTAGATGGCGTGACAATCTGGTGAGTCATGCAGGAAGTCGATGGATATAGGTGTCTCAAAACCGTATATTGTGACATTCCTTGGAGAAGGCCTATTTTTAGCAGTAGGCTTGCGATTGTTACATGAGTAATAAGGAAGAAGTAAAGGTTGACCTCTAAGCCATATTTGTCTAAGCAGTATTAAAGACGGTCCTAGCAACTGTGTTGTAATTGCGTCCAACGTGGTACTTTATTTATAAAAAAAAAGGTTGTGTTGGGGAGAGCCTACTCCGCTGTTGGTCTGCGTACTTTATACTATATTTTAACGTTATCTTGTATTTAATTCTACCTGCTTACTGTGTTACATGAACGATCTTAAACGTACATAGTTGATTCGGAGAAACATCCCTTTTATTAATATAATATACAATACAACTTAACATAACGTCTGTTATGAATCTAATACCTAAGTACATACAACAAAATGTGCCGTGGTAGCTCAAGGGCTAAGTGCTTGATATAACTTTCACAGTAAGCGGGGAACCCGGGTTCTATCCCCTCTGGCAACCAAAGAAATTTTTAGTTACAATTTTAAGTTGATTCAATCCAAGCTCAGCGGTGAATAAATACAATAAATCGTGAGAAAACCTGCATGTCTGATAAATTAGAAAAAAAAATTCGAAGACGTGAAATCCACCAACACGCACTGGGACAACGCGGCGGACATTTCCTTGCCCTAAAACCCTCTCAGAAATGAGAGAAGGCCTGTGCCTAACAGTGGGACTTATATAGGCTGGCATGGCAACCAAATATCATAATTTTGAACTTCTCATTAACTGAACAATGTTAATTTGAAAAAAAGTTTCCTTAAACCTAGAAAGCAAGTTACAGGACGTGAGGTATTTTAGCTTTACAACTCAAGGTTGACAACGTCTGTGAACTTATTACTTGCATATAAGGGTAACCAGTATTTAACATTATGACAAATGGTATGTTTGCCTTAAAATAAAAAAAATGGTTCTAGATTATTCACTTTTAGGTCATACTAAAATACAGTTATTAATCAAGACAAAAGTGAAACTAAATGTGGCAAAAATCATATATTTTATTTTGTCTTTACGTATATAATCGTATACTAAACCACTTTGTATTCATTTTGTGCACGGAGTTGCAATAAAATTTAAAATTCCCATCCCTTTTATAGTTACGGCAATCAGTTTTGTGTCAAAAACATTCTTAAACTTTTACTGCTTTCGTCAAAACGGAAACAGAAAAAGAATTTTTTTTGCAATATAAATAATACTTATTGAAAGTCACTATTTTGTTTTATTACCACTGGTTCTAAAAAAACCTCTGCCTGGGAAGGACCAGCAAGATCCTTAACGGGACTTAAAAAATAATAACAACAATCACGTATGTTACACATTTAACAACATAAAACAAATGATTTCTTATATATATGCGAACACTACACCTTGAAATAAAACTAATTATACGGATTTTATCGCGCATATATTTTATATTCCCGACGTTTCGAGCACTTTACAGCACCCATGGTCACGGGGTACTGAGGTGTATGACGTCCCAATATCATAGTTAACCACGGCTATCTCCAGATTAAAAATTATTAATATTTGTTGTAAGTTCATACTGCGTAGATCGGATTTAAACACAAAACAAACTAGAAATAGCTTGGTAGTGATCACCTCTAACCCAGGGGTATTATCCTCCATAAATTGCAATATATTATAATAACCCTTTTTATACAAACATAGTTTAATGAAGTTTGTGAAACTTGAGCAGGTAAAATTTTGTATATTTTCTGGGTTTTTGTTGTAATAGCTTATAAATCGACCCAAAAATGAATTACTGATTTGTTGGAGTCGAGTAACTCGTACTAGAATATCACAAATTTTTGTAAATCTACTTTTATTTTTGTGTACGTATATCACATTTTTATAAATGTATTGAGAGGCCAAACTTAATATAAAAATTTCCTTAAATTTTTGTCGCAGCGACTCTTTAGGTTTTAAATAATAGATTGCTCTTACGGCCATCCACGTTATCGTTGAAGCCACACGCAAGTGTAAGTAACGATCCATGAACAAGTCTTATCCGACACTATTCTCATGATATCCCGGACGTCAGTCTGAGCGAGATTAGAATGGCTTTCCAGCACCTTAAAACGACATGTCCCCGTGTGTTACGGCCCCCAGCTGCCCCGGCAAAGGTCGCCTTGGCTAGGGCCCATAGTAGCCTCCTCGACGAGCAGCCGAGGGTTCGGGCCCAATGGCCTATGGATAAATGTTCTAAAACGGCTGACAAATAAGCAAGCACAACTTACTGATTTCAGGAGGTAGGGTTGACCACAGGGTACTAGTCAGGTGGTAAGTGATGTGCATGTAAGTATTGTGTAGTAGTGTGTACAATGTGTAACCTGACATCCCCGAGGAAGTCGAACTGCAGATCCACAGGCGCTGCTTCTCTCCAAATGTAAGATCCCTCCAGGGCGGCGTCCACCAATTGAAAATTTCTGCTTTTATTATACTGTATTAGTTTATCACTTTATTGTACATTTAATTAACTTCAAAGTCCACTAAAAAAGTTTATCGAAATTAAAACAAGTGACACACGACACAAGTAAAGAACAGTCGTTCAAAGTTCAATATTTACTGTTCCGGGTTCACTTGGCACAAAACTACAACCACGGGAACGAACGTGGTCTCCGCTCGAGTCACAAAGATAAGCGTTCTTCCGACAAAGCCAAATTCGGCCGACGCGCGACAAAATATGTTCCATAATATAAGACAAGCCTCGTTATAACGAAACGTACAAATTAATACAACTCCATAGGAGGCACGCGCCCGGCCACCGCGCAATAATTCTTTCTAGACTTTTACAATACCGTCCATCGCGCACCAATTATTAGCAATCAGTTAATTTAATCACTCAAAACTCAAATTAAGCCTCTTTTCACGTAACACTCAAAACAGACACTCAATTCGAGGCGGTCCTAACCGGACCCAAATATTCAATAGTAAATTCGAACCGACGCGTACAATTATGGACACCAGCCGCGTCCGACCTACAAACGGTCGCAAACAATACTCAAAATGGTTACAGCAATAATTATATGAGATCAGCCTCGTTATCACGAAAAACAAATTAAGATTACGCCGTAGGAGGCACGCGACCAACCGTTGCGCCACAACGCTTTTTGGCAGCCGCGTCCTCGAATGGAATGCGAACGGGAGCGCCTCCCAATACATTAATTATTTGGCCTAAACACCTAAAACAGCGAGGATGGAATTACAGCAAAGCTTCTGAAAGCGGATGGAAAACCGGTACTGAAAGTCCTTCTCTTTAATATCGTTCTTCATGGAGGCACTACTTCGGAGGCGGGGGGTAGAAGTGCGGTGGTCTTGTTCTTCAAGAAAGGCGAAAAAGCTCTCTTGAAGAAATACAGACCGATTACATCACTCACCTTTGATTTGCCGACGATATAGTCCTTATGGCAGAATCGCTGGAGGACCTAAGCACTATGCCCAATGACCTCAATAGTGTCTCCCAACGGATAGGTCTTCAGATGAACATGGACAAAAAATCATATTTAACTTCCATGTTTCACCTATGCCGGTAGTTGCTGGGAGCATTACGCTTGAAGTTGTTGACGAATATGTTTACCTGGGACAAATAGTCCGACTAGGTAAGTCCAACTTCGACGGAGAGGTCAATTGACGGATTCAACTCGGCTGGGCAGCGTTCGGGAGATTACGACACATCTTCTCGTTAGACAACTAGATTGTTTAACCAGTGCGTGTTGCCTGAAGTAGCAATGGGCCGTCCATATAGGTCGAAGAACCAACAACCGATAGAAAAAAACGTTCTTGAGTGGCAGCCTCGTACCGGCAGGCGAAGTGTAGGGCACCCCCCCGGTAGATAGAGTGACGACCTGGAGCGGCTCGGGACCGTGCTTTGTGGCATTCCTTGGGGGAGGCCTTTGTTCAGCAGTTGACTTGTGAAGGGCTGTAATGATGACGAAGATGATAAAATAAAATAGAATGCTACTGAATACTTATTGTGGCAGCATCAAAAAATGTTAGACTTGAAATATCTAGACCGTAGCTATTATAAGGATGATTTACCGTAATTGCCACGTGTAGCAACAAAATAACCAGCTAAATTGTTATACTAAATACTGTGTATATAATACTGTGATTAAGAGAGAAAATCTTTATTGAATATATTGGGTTTTAATCTGAATAGCCATAACTTCATCAAATTCGTGTGGTATCAAGTTATCTGTTTTAAGTAATTAAAAATTCAGTGCAGTGAGATTTTAATCTCTTATTTGATGGAATAATTTGTGTTATCTTTAGGTGACTAATGTGTTTCAGTTTTATTGAAATTTACTGAAACAAATACGAGAGCGGTGTACCTGGCCGTAATATTTCATTGCGCGGGAGCAAAACATGTACTAATGAAACTGCGATAGAAAATTTTATGTGCTGATTTAACATGTGATGGTAAGTGATAAAATAATCTGGATAGTTAAGAAAAAGTCACGGATATGTGAAAACCACTAATATGCATTAGAAAACTGCGTCTAACTCTTTCCTGTACATAAAACTATAGGTAAGGAGGAGCCGTTTGCACAATTGTGAGACGTGTGTAAGCTGTTATTTTACTTTTTTTTACTTTTATTGAGACTTATGTTACAGTTTGTCGTTTATTAAGACAACTTTCATATTTTCAGACATTACATCAGACTTTGTGACAGACCCCGTTTCACAGAAATAATACTTTAAGAAAAAAAAGAAGACACTACACAAATTTAGACTGCTACTTGAAATGTCGATTTATCACCTTCTCTGCGGTGAAAGAAAACTAAGCGAAGACACTTGCGTATCGGAAAGGTAAAAAAAATATTTCGAATGTATTTTATATGTGAAGTCGGTTATATCGCGTTAAACAGCGCTTCAAACATTTTTTTGCCCGTAAACCCTCTGCTGTTGAGTCCAGTTGTGGGTTGAATGTAAGCTGCTACTTTTTTACTTTTAATGGACAAGCATGCAGTACTGATTCGATTATTATTTTTTTGAGATGTTACAATTTTGATTTTAATCTAACCTAAATATTAAGCGTAGCAAAGATGAGTGAAAATCATCATCGTAATCATTACAGCTGTGCAAAGTCCATTGCTGAACATATACCTCCCTCATAGATTGCCCATTGTGTTGAATATTTATACCTGATCCGTTTGGCCGTTATCAGTAAGATGCTGATGGCTATATCCTGTTCAGTTTCCCTCTGTTGCCTCTTACGACGTCTACGGGATAATATTATGGAGTATTGGTTTCCCTTTTACCGCCACTACAAGGAAAGTATATTTTTTGATGAATTTAGCTCTTCTCACGTTCACTGAATAGATATTTTATGAAATTTCGTACTCTAATCGAGAATAAAAAAATATCACCATCTATTTCATGAATTCAAATATCGCAAATAAACATAATTATGCCATATAATAATAAATTAAAAAATATATATCATACAACCTTAGTTATCAATTAATTTAAAAAGTAAAATCTAAATTATCTAACGCAATTCTGATTCCAAGATAATTTACCCTTCATAAGGATACACACAAACGCACATATGTAAAGAGCGGGTAAAAAGCTTGTATGAATTAAATTTGTCCTAAACGATTAATTTTTTTCGAAACATCGTCTCCTCTTGATTATAATATTCTTCTTTTTCCAAGAATGTATGAGACATCACAATAGGAGAAAAGACATATTTTTTACCATTATTAGTTGGACACTGATAATTTTTTAACCATCTATCAATCGATGTTCGAGGGTCCGCCTTGACCATCTATTTGTCCGCCGTCGTGTGGTGCTATTTCTTGGTGGTGGGGTATGGATGTTTATGGAATAGCTTGATTTCCGAGCTATCACAGCTAGTTTTTCTTATTGAAATGCAATATTTACACAATTTTACACATACATGAGCAACTAAAGGTTTACGGTCTTTCTGAGTATATTACAATCACGTCTGGGTACAAAAGTATCATAAAAAATTGATGACGGTTTTCCACAAGGGGCTGCTTATCTCTACCTCAATTCAGTCGCATGTTCCTGAATACATATGATCGGGTCGACCTCTACTTATGAATTCCATTTTATGTTTTCACTTGGAAATACGTAACTTGGCTATTGGAAGAATAACCAACAATTTGACCACGCATAAAATGTTTTTTTGAATGTTCGTAATATATAAATATTCGTAATATATAATATAATAATATAAATTGTTTGATTAATTTAAAAGAATACAAAAGGGTGCTGTTTCGTAGTTATTATTAAATAAAGTAAAACAAAACTCAAACTTTTTAATTGTTTAACAATTTTCTTCAATTATCAATAAAATGTCATCTAGAAAAGCAACCCTAGGCTGTACATTGTCTGCTCTATTCCTCTCAAAACTTAAGTACCATGTTATTGTCATTATGTGGCGGCAACAACCTACTGTCCCGTGATTCGAGAGAAAAGCCAAGGCTCAAGTTAAATAAAACGACGAAAGTAAAAACACGAAATCTATCTAAAATAAAAACAGCTTCAATGCCAAATGCGCATTATGCATGACTAGTTAAAACCCGAAGTTACCAAGTTAGGTTTCCTTCGGAATATGTAATGATCAATGACCATACAGCCTGTTCGGTCGTGTAGGTTATATTCAAATGTTTTTTTAAAATTAAATAATATAACCTTTCAATCGTTTTTTTCTGAATATTAATCTCTACAGATTCACCTCAATGTTTAAATATCATGTTTTTTTTTAAATGAAGGTCATTTTATTCTAAAATTAGCCTTCATTATCTATAAACATAGACAAAATATTTAAAAACCTTTTTTTTGCTATACAAAAAACATTAGCTTTCGGTTATCTTATTTAAAAAAATTGTTTCATGATTGTTCAAGGTACTACAGCAATAAAAACTATTTATTTGGATATAATTTATCGTTTTATTACATATACAATATGTAACAAAAACCCTGTGGATCCCGTTACAGTGCGTTATCAGAATCAGTGTTCAAACGCATAGAAATAACTTTACTTCAGAAAACTCGACATAAAAATAATCAAATTAAATTTTAATTAAATAATATTTGTAAATTTTATGTGGATTGATTACCTCCGCCTGGAATTATCAAGCAACCAAAGCGAAACAGCAAGCAGCAACGGCCGGCGGCGGCGTACATCAAAGACGGGGCGCGCGCGCGCGCGCGTTATACCTACCCTAACTGCACTAAGGTCATGACCTCGGCACATCACTCAGCTGTTATCATTTTAGTCGCCGATTATCACAACCTTTAAATTGTATTTCGACCGATTGTGGTAATTATACACAAACACTAATTTATCATTATATCTACTTGACGACCACGAAGATATTGTTCAATATGTCCGCCTTGTACCTCTATGCATTTGCAACACCGGCTTATAATGTCTGAACGCACGCGTTGCATAACAGATATTTCGGATTTAATTTTTTATAGGATGCAACTATTCGTGTACGCATTTCCGCCTCGGTATCGCATGTTTCTTGGAATACAGACTATTTAATCGCACCCCAGAGATAAAAATCTAAAGGTGTGAGATCAGGTGATCGCGCCGACCAGTTGACCACCCACCACGGCCAATCCATCTCGCATCGAATTCAGTATCCAAAAAATTTCTTACACAACGGGAGAAATGCGGTGGTGCGCCATCGTGTTGAAACCACACGCGACGAACGAGGCTTAGATTAAATACGGGTTGGCAACCCGCCTGCCAAAATTGGATAGTATGGCAAATACCCACCTTAAGAGATTATCAGTGGGGAGGCCTATGTTCAGTAGTTGACTTTGATAGATTGTAATGAACGTTATTTCAAAAACTGTTAGATAACGTCAAAACATCGTCATATACTTAGGGGGTCTAAGAATATCCCTCGTTAAGTGACTTCGTAAAATGATATTTGTAAGATATTATAAAATATAAAATAAATATTAAAATATCAAATATTATTAGGTATTCAAGAAGGGAAATGGAATATTCATAAACTGCCAACACATTGTTAAAAAAATATATTTCATTATAATTTCTATTATTATTAAATTTAAAATTTCGGAGAATAACTGTGTCTAAATAGGTATAACCATTTATGCATAAACCTTGGAGGCGGTCGCCGTGCAGCGGCTTCTTATGTGGCAGCCGTGTCAGTGATCTCACAGCGGCTCTACAGCCTATCTACATAATAATATGTCGGTAAGTTCAGAAGCAAATAACATTTTTAGAAATGTTAAATTTAGTAAGTTATCTTAATAGAAACTCTAAAATTCCATTTATAGCAACCAAAAAAAAAAAAATTTCGTTATCATAATTGCCATGCTTATGTGTACACCTAAACGTAGCTGAAACGACCAACGAGGTTTTTGTTATATACTGTATATTTTTGTATAACTGTTACGAACGATGTCTAGTAACAATTTCATACATCTCCTTTCTATCGTTATTACCACGGGGAGTGCTCGGAGCTACGAGTATTGTACATTAATAATTTTAAAATTATTTTTTATGTTTGCTGAAAACGATATTTATCTATTATATATTCTATCCATTATACTGATCGTTTTTAAAATGTTACGCACTTTGTAATTCAAAACTTTTGATAGTAATACTTACGAAGCGATTTTTAGTGAAAGATACTGTATCTTAGTATCTTGCACATGTTGATTTCTTTGCAATATTGCCTGAATCTCTGAGATTACGATAAATTAGCACATCAAATTGAGATTAACGATATTCATCGAAATCCATATTCAATTCATAGGTGCCGGTGGCAATTGAAAGTTTTGCTCGATTAAATTTAAAGCAAGCGCCCAGGCCTTTTTTCATTTGAAAAACATTTATCTTTTCCAAGATTAGATTTTGTACTTAAAAAGAGTAATATTGCCGGTTCAATACCACAATTCACATAACCCATCGTCGGTCACTCTTCTAATTCTAAGGAGAAACTCTCCCATAACACTTCTTATTCTAATGATTTCTTATATTTACGCGAACACTACACATTGAATAAAACTGCTTTTAGGGATTTTTTCGCGTTTAATTAACTTATTTTATATTCCTGACGTTTCGGTTGCTTTCCAGCAACCATGGCCACGGGGGACAGTCCCAACGATGAAAACGACGAAAGTAACCCGTGACTTTGGTTGCTGGAAAACAATCGAAACGTCGGGAATATAAAATAAGCTAATTAAACGGGATAAAATCAGTAAAAGTAGTTTTATTCAATTTCTTGTTCTATTTAAAATAATAATTCCACTGACAGCAGATAATAACTTATTACAATCTTATTTTGATTAATAAAAAAAAACAAAATTGTTTTAAGTAATTATAACAGCATAATAATATTATAAACATTCAGACTAAGAAAGAAAGATGCGTTGCTTACATTTTAAGTGATGTCGAAACCATGTTTAGCTTCTTGTCATGTAGTCAATTACACGTATTTCTTCTTTCTTTTTTTATCAGTCTGTAAAAGTTCACTGCTGGACGCACAAATAAGCACCTAAAACCATGGTATTGGTTGCAAATGTGTTGAAAATATAAATGCATTTTCGTACATGAATGCCTGTGCTGACATTACGTTTAGAATGTTTTTGACTTAGTTTGTGCATTACTTGCAATGTATTCAGCGCCCCGTCTTTGGTTCTTTGTTAGTATAAGTATAAAAAAAAAACAATATTTTAACTTTATTCAGCAAACCTTTTACAAAAATACTCATAGCAGCGAAAAAATCCGTACTGATGGAGTAAATCGGCTTAACTTATTTTTTATGCAAATTTAGTAAACTCATTATATTTCCGAGGAAAACATAAAAGGTAGTAAAAACTCTTCCTGTAGTACTTTTTTATTTATTTTTAAACGAATATCGTTTTGAAACAAGTTTCAAATTCATGTCTGACGAATAACATTAACTGGACCAGGGCGGTTATTTACAAATTGTTGTACACTTATGATAGTTAATGTATATATTAATAAATAATTAATGTATTATTACTATTATTAAAAAATATAGACATATATTTATAGAGAAATCGTTTTTTAGATATTCGTGTTACGTCTTCACCAAAAACAATTGAAAATTGTACGGTGATGTAAATTTTGTTAAAATCATCTATGCAGAGCTTTTTAGACTATGTACAATTTATAAATTGGACCCAACGAGAAAAAGCTTTAAAAAAATTTTTCACTTCATAGTTTATACGCAGTGGGTTTTAAAGGCTTGATAACTTTTATAAAGTTAGTAGCGACATATTTAAAATGACATCAATTTTTTCACTCTGCATATACCTCATTTCATTATTCATCTTTTAAAAAAAAGTAACTTTCCATAAATCGTAAACCGCATTTAGCATTTAAACTGCTTTGTTAAATGAATATTTATTGCACGAAAATAACCTGCAATATACCCTCTCAGCTTTTTTAAGTAATGCAATTAAATCCTGAAAAATTATACGACATTAAGACGGTAGGCTTTCCTTGACCTGTGAAGACAAATGCTCAAAATAAGAGTAATAATAATAATAAATAATAATAATAGATGGTACGCCTACCAAACGTAACAATTAAGACAAATTGTCCCTATAAAAGTCTAAGCTCATGATGAAGATTTTGTTGTTAAAAGTTGTGTTCACTATGGAAAAAGGAAATTTCATTCATTCATTACCGCCTATAAAGTCCACTGCTGAACCTAGGCCTCCCATTTCATTGCATCATAATATTAGCGGTATATTTGTTATTGTTGCCACGCTTAGAAGGCGGGTTGGCAATCACAGTTACACTAGACCCTTTTTACTGGAAAAAAGGCATTCCATCTTAGTCCTCACGGCTGAAAACGCATCTGCATTTTATTTTACGAAGATAGATGTAGATGTCTATGGGCCACAGCAACCACTCACCATCAGATGAACTGTGAGCTCGTTTGTCACCCTTATTCTTTAAAAAAAAGTTTTTGTTTTCTAGCTGTTATTAGAAAGATACTGCTGGCCATCTCCTTGTTTGCCTTCCTCTGTTGCCTTTTACGACACCCCCGTGACGATAATGACTAGTTGGTATTCATACACCGCCACTACAGCACTACAGTACCTAGGTAACCGACACAGTTATTAGAAGCTCATCAATTCCTGTGTGAAAATGTAATCTAATATTTTTTTTTAAATTGACTCATACACTTACCCCTATAGACAGGATATAATGTTGATAAGACTAAAGTGTATGATAGCCTAATTAATTATTTCTATATTATATCATAGAAAACATTACATTTAAACTAAAAAACTTACATTTTGAACTTTCGAACTTGTACCTTAGGCTTGGTAAGCTAATTAGATTTTCGCACACTTGACGTTTCTCATCGCAAGTCGCCGGCATAAACGAGCAGGTATTACCGCCATTAATAAAAAAAGATCTTTCTGGCATTTCTCACAGTTGAAATGATAGTGACAGAGCCTTTTCTATCGACTTCAAAAAGGAGACGGTACTCAATTCGACTGTATGTTTTTTTTATCTGTGTTACCGCATAACTTTTTACGGGTTGAACCGATTTCAATGACTACTACTTTTTCTTGTAACAGCCATAATATCACTTTTATGTATAGCAGTGATAATCACTCTGACAGATATATTGTATGTGTGTTTGTTCAGAATTTTAGCTAAGCTAGGTCCATGATCAAAGTGTTTGACATTTGATTTAAATTTGTTATTCGTATGTTTTTAAAATATTAATAATTATATATAATTATAAATATTAAATGGACATATTAGACTTTTAAAAAATATTTTTAACACAAAAAATTCTTACAAATATGAATTGCTTGAATAGGACTGGAATGTATATGGACAAATGAGTACTAGAAATACTCGTATTTAAAAAAGCTGTATTTACAACTTTTTGAAAAAAAAAACCATGTATGACCTGGTGTACACTGCTAACTCCGTGAAAATATAACTAATAATTTTGATGTATCTTGCGGCACACTTGGCCAATTTACGGGAGTGAAAAATAACGTAAGATAAAACTGTAAATTAAGAAAAAATCGTATTTTATTTAAGAAATAATAAAAATATTATCACAAGAGGCACAAGTGCAATAATTCTATCACTACGTGTTAGTAGCTATGTTGACGGCAAATAAAAACAAAACACCTAATAAAATCATATGCATGCGACACAAACAAAAATATAAATTAACAAAAAAAAAATAGCTTCAAATTGGCAATGTAGGTATAACGTGGCATAAAGCAAATTTAGCAATTTATATAACTTTCTATGAATTTGGCAGTTTATTTGGTAAAATACAAAAAAGTTTGATGCTGAATAAAAGCATGTTATATTACTTTACTTACTTTGGTGAAAATTAGCAAACCTAAGTGTTTATTGACATTTCAAGCACAAAATAACACTGTAACACGCAACAATATAAAGAAAACAAAGGATTCTTACATTACTAAATGTCACTTGGTTCTTCATTACCGACATCTTTTATTGTACTCGAATAATGTCAAAAATTTTGCCTGGTCGATGAATTATTTTTTTATCAAAGGAGAACGGTAGATTTTGTACCGCATAATTTTTTTGGTGTTTTGTTATAGAATTTGTACCACATATTAAGATAATTAAGCAATTTATTTTTATGTTAGTGTTCTATTTTTAGAACTCCGGATTATTTAATTATATCACAAAAAATATTTTAATAAATAAACGTAATATAAGCGTAAACTAAACGCATTTATGTTTTTAGAAGTTGCCATATTATGTAAAATAACACAAATATCGAAATGATTATTATTTATTTAGAAATAGAAATAACACTATATATAATTAAGCGCTTATATATTATACCTAAGAATGCATATTTGTTGCAAAAAATCATAATAGTTTACGATTTAATGACTGGAATGATGTTCGTCATCAATACTTTTTATTCATATGGCAATTATTTATTGACAGGGAAAGATTATCTGTCTTTCATTTTATATCAGTTTTCAGTTCTTTCCTGTTGTTTTGGATTGTGATTTGTGACTACATCTGAGCAATTTAGCGAATTATCTATTAGTTGAGTTGAGCATCTGCTCCTCCGTTCTCTATCTCTTGATAGTAGTTACGTGAAAGGATGCGGACCATATAGTGCCACTACAAATGATGCGACCATAATGAATGACTTATTAAACGAAACAGAATTTCATAGAGGAAATGATATTTTTATTCTAGATAAAGGTTTTCGTTTCTTCATGAGAAAGGATACATAGGTCATATGCCTGAAACTAAAGAAGACGGCCAATCACAGCTATCCAATCTTGAAGCCAACAGATCACGCTGTGTAACTATAATCAGGTGGGTAGTATAAACTGTGAGTGTCCGTTTTAAGAGAGACTTCAAATTATTCCGCCATGATTATTTTAACCGTGGTTGTCGCAATCTTTGACAGATTTTAAAATAGCAGCTGCTCTGCTGAATGCATTTACTCCGCCAGTCAGAGAAAATATACACGCAGAGCAGTTTGTTTCATATGAACGCCTTTTTTTAACCAACACTATAGCCGAGTTAGTTAGGGAACATAATTTAAACAGGCGCGGTTCCTGGTTTGTACCCAGAGATGCGCCAACCCTATCTTTTCCGGGGCTATCCATGGAGCAATAGATACTATTTGCATGTGGTGTACACCAAATTCGCCAGGCCATTTACTTTATCACCAAAACAATGTTTAAGTGCATATATGTAACAATCTACATTGGTACACTATAGTACATAACCTTAAAAAATAAAACTGGTTATAACTTTTACGTCCCAAAGTTTTAAAAATCTAATAATTTAAATAGGGCTTGTCTATGCTATGAACTGCTAATTAAAACAAAAAATATCCCAAAACACGAAAATTTTTTAGCTGTACGAAATTCCCATACAAGCCTGCCGTTCTTCTTTAAGTAATGTTGTCACGGAGATAATTGCAGAAAACCCTAAATAAAGTTATACATGTGAACATATATTTTATTGAATATTGTGTATATTATGACGTATAGTGTCAATTTAAGGGTTGAAAAATTTATCCCTTAGAGGGTCCATATGAATTTGTTTATTTTTCAGGAAAACTTGATACTTTTCCTGAAAAATAAATTACTTTTAGGCATCGGTTTCATCAATATCCCTATAAAAGAGTCTCTTAATTCAATATCAATATCCCAATCAAAGGGTCTCTTAATTCAAATACAATAAATTTGAATAAAAATGAATAAGCTTGTTTGCAATTGCGAGAGTTTACGATCTCAAATTTTCAATTAGAGTCGTGACATACTCGTAGTAATGAGCCATATTTACATAATGAATATTATAATTTATACAACCGAACAACGACAGCGATATTTACTAAATTACTGTTAGCATTGCATTACAATTGCTCACACTTTGTTATAAGATTTCGTATAATTGTAACTTACATTGGAGATTTATTATTTAAAATTATTTTAACCTTTTTTTTAAATTTAATCAAGTAATTATTAAATAAATTGATCATATTAATCCCAATTTGTATTTTTTAACTCTATTTAAATGAAGTTCTATGATTGGATTACAAATTATATAAAAGGATAAGGAGATGTGAGAAAGTTCATTAGTTTGTTTCAAATTAATTAGTCCGCATATAGTCGAAATCGAAGTATATGACCGATGAGTATTTTCCATCGTTGTATCAAAATTGTGTATGACTTTTTTCATAATAATATAAGTAGAGCCGGGTTAGCATAGGGATTGTATGAGGTTTGTCCCTATTACAACTTCCTGCAGTGTCTTTGAAATTTTAAATCGCAATTTTAGTGCTTATTTACCAAGTGGCCGTAAATAAAAATCTTAGGGAAACCTTCATCCCGGCAAAATTAAAAAAATCAAGAAATTTTGAAAAGCGCCAACATCCATTGGAGTTGAGTGGCGGCCTCGTCCCCGATACTACAGGAAAACCCATTCCGAAAAAAAATATTTTCTTTTTCAAATGGCAGTCAATTTTTAAACAACCACCCTATTTATTAACAAAAAATATTATGGACTCTGACCATAATTCATATCGTTTTATAATTCCAAACCATAATTACATCGGTTGCATTATACACGAGTTTCTCATTCTGTACTAATCTGTAACATTTTATAACTTCGAGTAGTTGATATTTTCATTGCCTCTTCCTGATTTAAATTTGAATGGAAAAAGTTAATATAGGTTAATATATAATATTTTGACAAGTCACTAAAATTGATGCCAGCCATAAAGTACATATCTGGTATTTTTCCCTTTGCTTATTCGATTTTACGAGAAAAATTTATAGCCGTACAACCGGAACTACATTTATTATTCCCAAGAAACGTGTTTCTTCCGAAATATATACAATACGATATTTTTCAATATAATTATAGTATTTGTCAAAACTATAGATTAATTTAGAGAAATTTAATATTACGTCGTAACTTTAATTATTTTTAATTAATACTGAAGTTTTCAAACTGCGCAATAATAGTTTCCACGTAGTAGGAGCCCAGTGATAATAGTGGCACTGTTTAATTAAAAAGCTCCTCGGACATTTTTCTAACTTCGTTTTAAAGAATCCGTATCGAATATTGCTTGAAAGTTATGAAAGATACTTGTAGACATTATTTATCTAAGAAAACAGATTTATAAAGATATTAAGCGTTAATTTCTTTTCCTTCGTTTTGGTTTAACCTCGTATCGTTATCGATCTGTAGCAGTCGTGATTTTAGATATAGATATGTATCATAAATTATTCGCGTCATTGTAGGAAATCTGTAAATTTTAATACTATTTTATAGTTTAAAGGTGACAAACGAGCACAAAGTCACCCCTGAGGACTAAGTCCCCTAATAATAATAAACGTTACTCAACGAACAACTCAAGTGCGTAATCATTTGATACGGCCTCATCACGATATCAGCATCTCAAGATCGTTGATAATGAATACACACGTTGAAACGGTATCTGAAGATGCTGTACTAATTAGCTACTTTGAAAGAAGATGTATAAAATTGGGTGCTTGATATCGTTCGTAACAGTTATACAAAAATATGTAGGTAGTAAAACACCAGATGGAAGTTAGCGTAGAACATTCTTTTTTTTTTAACTAAACTGTATGCCAATTGATTGCTCCATAAATGCTCCAGCAGAATCCGAAATTGCTCCACTTCTATTGTTGTTAGTTAATTTATAATTAATTTAAAAAAAATATTTTGCTATAAAATATAAAATATCTACTGTTTAAAATTAAACTGTATGCCAATTAATTGCCGCTTAAATGCTCCAGCGGAATCTGAAATTGCTCCACGTCTATTGTAATTAGTTAATTTAAAATTAATTTTTAAAAAATTTAAGTATCGAATACTTAATTTTGCTATAAAATATAAAATATCTACTTTTTAAAATTAAACCGTATGCTAATTAATTGCTCCTTAAATGCTCCAGCAGAATCCGAAATCGCTTTACCTCTACTGCTATAAATTAATTTATAAATAATTTTTAAAACAATTAGGTATCGAAAATTTAATTTTGCTATAAAACATAAAATATCTACTTTTTAAAATTAACCTGTGTGCCAATTAATTGGTCCTTAATTGCTACAGTAGAATTCGAAATTGCTCTACCTGTATTGCTATTAGTTAATTTATAATTAATTTTTTTTAAATTTATTGTCTAAAATTTAATTTTCCTATATAACACAAAATATGTACTTTATAAAACTAAACTGTATGACAATTAATTGCTCCTTAAATGCTCCAGTAGTATCCGTAATGTTTCTGTCTATTGCTATTAGTTAATTTATAATTAATTTTGAGATAGAGTGATCCTATTTAAATAATAGCGCCATCATTAATAGAATGTAGTAACATTCTTTATTTAAAGTCATATTATCGAACAAAAATTGATTGATCGACAAGGTGGTACGTAGAAATGACTCTAGATGGCATAAACACAAAAATATTATTAATATTGTTGTCTAATCCATTCATAAGAATCCAAAATTTCAAAACTCACCCATCAATCCTTTTTTTGGATTTATGCCATTAGGCATCTATTCTACGTACCACCTTGAGAGTCAATCAATTTTTGTTCGATAAAATGACTTTAACTATAATATATCTATCTCAAAATTAATTATAAATTAACTAATAGCAAAAGACAGAAAAATTACGGATTCTACTGGAGCATTTAAAAAGAAATTAATTGACATACAGCTTAATTTTATAAAGTACATATTTTATGTTTTATTGCAGAATTAAATTTCATACAATAATTTAAAAACAAAAATTATAAATTAACTAATGGCAATAGAGGTAGAGCAATTTCGGATTCTGCTGGAGCATTTAAGGAGCAATTAATTGACATACAGTTTAATTTTAAATAGTAGATATTTTATATTTTATAGCAAAATTAAATTTTCGATACTTACATTTTTTTAAATTAATTTTAAATTAACGAATAACAATAGAGGTGGGGCAATTTCGGATTCTGCTGGAGCATTTAAAGAGCAATTAATTGACATACAGTTTTATTTTAAAAATTAGATATTTTATGTTTATAAGCAAAATAAAATTTTCGATACTTACATTTTTTAAAAAATAATTATAAATTAACTAATAAAAATAGAGGTGGAGCAATTTCGGATTCTGCTGGAGCATTTAAGGAGCAATTAATTGGCATACAGTTTAGTTTTAAAAAGTAGATATTTTATAGCAGAATTAAATTTTCGTTACATAATTTTTTTTTAATTAATTTTAAATTAACTAATAACAATAGAGGTGGAGCAATTTCGGATTCTGCTGGAGCATTTATGGAGCAATTAATTGGCATACAGTTTAGTTAAAAAAAAGAATTTTCTACGCTAACTTCAATCTGGTTAGTAAAACGATAAATTTTAAGCATAAATAAACGAGTTTTATTTCTGTAGTACATGGTACAGTAATATTTTTTTTTTAACTGAAAAACGAAAGGTACTGCTTTTACAATAGCAAAAACGAAATGTTTTTAAATATTTTTTCTGTATTTTGTCTATGGGAATAAATAACGAAGGCTATTTTTATAATAAAATAGCCTTCATTATCAAACAAATCATAAAATTGAAATCTGAAGGAGAAAATCTGAGAATGAAATCTGTAGAGATTAATATTAAGTAAAAGATATATATATTTAGAAAAAAAAAGATTGATTTAAAAATGTTATTAAATTAAAAAAAATTTTGAATATTATCTGACACGACTGAATAGGCTGCCTGAGTCAAAGATCATTGCCTATTGCGAAGGAGACTTAACTTGGTAAGTTCGAGATACAAGTTGTCATGTGCATTTGGCAATTTGGCTTTGTGACTGCATTTCTAGATGTATATCGTGTTTTTACTGGATATATTTTGTAGGGCCGGCCCGGGCCACTAGCCACTCCGATTGTACTTGGCAAACCCACTTCGGATGTGTGTCGGTGGGATGCGGCGAGAGGGGTGCATTCTCTCACTACCGCAGCAGCCGAGGTGGAGTCACGGGGAATGAGGAGTGTTGGTATGGCGATGCGCCACTCGCCCTGTCCTCAACGACTCTTTGATGCGGTGGTGATGGGGCTGCGGGGGGAGAGGAGTGTTGATATTGCGAGGCGCCGCTCTCCCTAACCTCCGCAGCCGAATCTTGGCTGGCGGCGGAGCTATAGACCACATCCGCCTGTGTGGTCAGGTAGGCTGGTAATAAAATAGGTTGAGTTTTATTTTACTTTACTTAACAATAAGCACAAAAATGCATTATTTTGTGTCCTGTTCAATTCACTCAAACAACTTATCACAAGAACTAATTTTTTATATGAGAGGGGGCAAACGAGCATGCGGCTCACCCCATGGAAAGTGACTACCGCCGCCCATGAACAACTGCAACACCAGGGGAATCGCAGATGCGTTGCTGGCCTTTTAAAAAGGAGTAGGCTTTTCTGTTGAAGGTCCCTAAGGTTTATCGATCCGGAAAAATCGCTGGTGGTAATCGATTCCACAAGGAAGTTGTGCGAGGGAGAAAACTTCTTCTAAATCGACAGTGGTGGACTGCCAATCATACAGATGATATGGATGTTATCGCGAGTTTTGTCGCGATGGGCGATGGTGAAATTGAGCGGCTGGAATTAGTCCGAACAATTCCTCAGAGCACTCCCTGTGGTAGATGCGATAAAATACACAAAGAGATGCAACATCTCTACGTAGTGCCAGTGAGTCAAGCCGATCGGAAAGAACTCGGTCGTCAACGATTCGAACCGCTCTGCAATGGATACGGTCAAGTCGAAGGAGCTGGCACTGGGGAGCCCCTGCCCAGATATGGGAACAGTACTCCATGTGAGGCTGAACCTGCACTATGTAAAGTTGCAAGGGTGTGCCCGTATGTAATACTGTCCCGCTCTGCTGATCACGTCAAGTTTTTTAGAGGCCAATTTGGCCTTCTCTTCCAAGTGACCACAAAACTGCACGTCACTCGATATATCGACACCAAGGATACCGATACTGGCTGAGGCAACAAGAAGAGTGCCTTGAAACTGAGGAGATACGACAAAGGGGTTCTTTTTAGCGGTAAACGCGCAAACTTGTGTCTTCTGGGGACTGAACTGGACTAGATTTAGTCGCCCCCAATCCGAGACTTTGTTCAGCAAAGACTCGACTTCAGACACAAGTTTGTTCCGGTACTCGGCGACGTTTTCGCGAGAAATATTGGCACGGACGGTGTATAGAGCATCACCAGTGCTGTCATCCACATAGCAATGAATGTTACTGGTTTGCAACATATCATTGATATGCAGAAGAAACAGCGTTGGTGATAGCAAGCATCTTTGTGGAACACCAGAGTTAATGGGCTTGTAATCGGAGCATGCACCGTCTGCTACGTTCTTGATGCTCTGATCTGCAAGGAAATTGGTGACCCAATTGCACAATTTCTCGGAAAGCCTATAGGAAGGCAGCTTCGAAAGAAGCGCTTTGTGCCAAACCCGATCGAAAGCCTTCAATATGTCCAAACTAACGGCCACCGCCTCCCCCATGGACTCCACAGCCTCCGCCCATTTATGAGTTAGGTAACCTAGAAGATCACCAGCTGAGCGACCACCATTACTTTGGAGAACAAGGAGGTTATGGCGATAGGCCTGTAGTTGGAGTGATCTGAGCGGTTGCCTTATTTAGGGATCCGGTGCACCGAAGCTGTCTTCCATGAGTTCGGGACTACGCCTAGGGAGTAGAAGTACCGAAAAATACGCGTTAAAACCGGTGCCAACTCCGAAACACATCATCAGCACAATAGGTGGGACTCCATCGAGCCCACTCGACTTGTTGACGTCCAGGGAGAAGAGCGCTTTACGCACCAAGCGCTGTGTAAACAGCCTTTTCCGCATGGAACACTCACACCGTGGCATGGTCGGCGGTATTTTCCCCCCGTCATCTAGAGTCGAGTTGGAAGCAAAAAGAGAGCCTAGCAAATCGGCTTTCTCCTTTGCGTCATGGGCCAGTGAATCATTCACCCTGTGCAGAGATGGCAGAGATGGCTGACAGATGTTCCTTTGGATAGCTTTGGCGAGAGACCAGAATGCACGTGTTCCCGAAGGGAGGCAAACTAGTTTTTCGCCAATTTTGCCGATGTGCTCTGACTTTGCCCTGGCAATGATACTTTTGAAGGACCTGGAGGCGGAATTATACTTCTTTTTAAGAGCACTGGTATTTAAATCCCGGGACGTTGACGCGTCAGCCCAGGCCCGGTAACACTCTTGCTTATAGCGTGATGCTATTTTACAGGAGCGACCAAACCATATCTGGGATCTGCCTCCGATGGGTACCACAGAGGATGGAATAAAAAGTTCCATACCTTGAAGTACCACATCAGCAACAGAATCGGTAACAACGCTGGTATCTTCCGGCGAGAAGCAAACCCCCCCCCCCCCAAGGGTAGGATGCAAAAAAATACCGCATCCTGTTTCAATCGGCCGACCTATTGCGCCAAACACGGCAGCAAGCTGCAGATCACAACTGCGATGGGAGAGTGAGTGGCACCGTACTCCGGATCAGACAATGGTTCGAAGAGCCCAGAACGGCATCGACGAAGACCTGATATCCATCCGGATAAGAGGTTAGCAGAGGGTCCAACAGGAAGGGTTCATAATCCTCCACATCTGGGATCCAACCAAGTTGGAGAAGGGAAAGTACTGGGAAGTAACCAGTTGTTTTAGACCATATGCTAAGGCAAAGTCATAGACAGATCTATCCGCATGATCGGTTAAACGGGAACCAAGCCATTCAGCGTGGTGGGCGTTAAAATCACCGAGTATCACGATCTCTGTGGATGGGACCTTTTGTAGCACGGAGTCTGCAGCCATTTGGACGTGGTTGATGAGTCGGTCTGTGTCGGCATTACCGCTATAGGACCTATAGAGGCACCCGTGGACGCGGGGATGGTCGTCGCTGTCTATGTGCAGCCATAGGATGGACAGGTCCGTACCTTCAAGACTTCTGAGGCGTCGAAAACAGATGTCCTCTCTGACGTATACGCTAACTCCAGCCCGGGGCACAAAGGAGTGTTCAAATTTGTACCCCGTGTAGGAGAGATATAATGTATCAGCCGGAGAGGACACCTGAGTCTCGGTTAAAAAGAGCAAGGCCGGCTTCGCCATCTCTAGATGGTAATGGACAGCGTTAAGGTTGGAATGAAGTCCCCTGATATTGAAAAAATTCACAGATAACATGAAAGGGGTCGCCTTGGTCTTATTGCTCCGCTTGGCTAGAGCAGTATTAGTTGGGAGCAGAATTTTGCCCCCCCCCCCCCCCTCCCACAGAATACGCGGGGCAGCCTGAGCACCCACGCCCAGGAGTGGAGTAGTTTGGTCGTGGATGCTCAGCGAGGGAGTCTTCTGTTCAAGTCCGCTACCATTTTGATAGGGGGAGGGGGGGGGGGAATTGGGCCTCCGGCCACCTGCACTCACCAAACGAAACGCAGAGGTAAACCTCTACTTCACGCTGGTATTCTGTGAGGTCGTGGTACCACCCCGGTTCGAGCCGGCCCATCCGTGCGACAGCAAAAGCTGTAACGTGGCTCTACCACTGTTAAAACTACTAACTACATAACCTACAAATCATAAAACGTAAAATATAAACAAGACCCCCAGGTCCTGCAAAAATATGATTTTTCGACATAAGTTGCAAATTTTTAAATCTTCAAAATGAAACATATTTGAACTTTTGTCACGGCGGGCCCAAGCTTGTATGGAATGAAGTTCATCGCCTTTAATACATTTTATTAATTTAAATAATGAAATAAATTATACCTCCTTAAATAAATATAAAATATGTACATAACTGAAATGATGCTGTGGCAAATCCTTAAAGATAATAGGACCTCTGTTACTGTATTTCACCAATGAGTCTTTAATAATGTTATAATATATAGGTGTTACTGATACTGATTTGAACAAATTTTTATCGTTTTTTTTAAATGATTACGTCTTGCTTCTTCTTTCTTTCCTTCTTGTATAAAAATAGTTACCTCCACCACACCCAGTGGTAAAAAAAAAAAGTTTAAAAAAAAGTTTTCTCCTGCATTGTGGGGAATGTTTACATACATAAATTTCACAAGAACGTAGCCCCCTCCATAGATCGCTTCATAAGAGAGTTATTTTCCATAGTTGCCACGCTTGGCAATCGGGGTGGCTACGGCAGCTTTTTTATTTTAGTCGTTATTAGAAAGACGCTGCTGCCCATCTCTTGATTTGTTTCCTGGGATGGTATGGGGTAGTGGTTATTCTTACGTAGTCAAACGTAACGCATTACGTAGACATGGTACATATATCTTGGTTTTCATACCTCCCGCTAAATAAACTGTATCACCTTACAATTTTACCAACAACTCGATAAAACAGTTTTCTTATATTTTATCGTTCTTAATTTGGGTTATTTTAAATTACATAAAACCCTTTGGAAACATTTATAAACCTTGTTGGAATGCAGGCCCTGCAGCACAACTTGCTCTGTCATCGCACATAAGTACCAGTACCAGACTGACAGACAAACGACTTCGTTTAACAGGTCCACACATAATATTTCCGATTGGTTGCACGCTGGTTTTAACATCGAGTGCTTTGCAACATCAACATTAATATTTTTTATAAAGCCAACTGACCGTTTGTATTCAACAAAATGTTATTAAAAACAAAGTTTGATTAAAAGAGCCTTACCTATCGTATCTAAACAGCCGGTACAGAGTCTATTGTTGTTTTTTGAACAATGTAAACAGCGAAAACCTTTCTAAAATAATTGATTGCCGCCTCTAGTGGATAAAATATTTTGTGAGATATACAGAATTTTGGCTTACAAAAAGAGGTTTTTTATCTATGATGTACACAATCATCATCATTACAGCCTTTCATAAGTCCACTGCTGAACGTAGGCCTCCCCCAAGGAATGCCACAATACTGCAGAAAAATTATTTTAAGTAGGAAGTGATCCTACTTAAAATAATTTTTCTGCTCATTTTCCATAGAAATAAAAAAACTGTCAATATTTAACTATAAATTTAATCTTTATATAGACATTAGCAGACTAATGCTTCAATCAAAATTTATTATTAAACAAATAATTGTTAGTCCCATATTGGTCTGTGAGTTATATCTATATGTGAGTTATATATATAGGACATATGACATACAAAAAATAATTTGCGACCTGTATTACTTGCCTGGCATGTCGCAAAATTCAACCAATAGGATATTGAGTATGTGATTGTGTAGGCGATATGTTATCCACTTATCACTTTTTTCACAATTTTTCATCTAAAATATTAAACTAGTTTTCTTGACTAAAAGTGGTCTAAGTATCTCTTCTCTATCTTCAGCCTTCTTTTTTTGAAGCAGGCTGCAGGTATCTATGGACTACATTCGCCACTTATCATTAAGTGGACTGTGATTTCATTTGTCACTTAGGTTGTATTAAAAAATCATGGTTTCCAAAAGTCTGCAGTAAAACTATATATTAAAGCAGATTTTAAATAATCGGTATAAAGCTGTGACAATGATACGATATGCCGGGTACTGTGAAACCCAAGTTGCCTGTAAATCGTGATGATAGTGATAAATTAGCTCTACTATGGAAGAGTTCGTAAGCTATTACAGAGTATTATTTATTATGAGCTGAGGAAAAATAAGAACAAGCGGAACCCATCACCTATATTATTTTAGCACCAATATGAGGATATTGACTAGGGCTTATATAATGAATTTACATGTTAAAATTTACGCAATTTTTTGCGTGAATTTTTTATTTAGAAATTTCAATCTGAACGACAAACAAAAAGCATTTTAAGCTAATAGCCTCACTTCATCTCGTCTAAGCGTGACACTATGTCAGCGATTTCAATTAGCTTAACTGTGTTGAACGGCAATTATTTTAATAACATTTTACTGGAAATAAAACCATTTCTAAAATATTTGAATGGATATAAAAAGTGAGAATTTACTATCATTAATACTGTGTGTAGTGGACTCATTAATCTGTTAAATGATTTATACTATCAATGTTTATTTTTCGAGAGGTTTCTAGTATTTGTACAAAACCTACTTGAATATTTAATATGTTATAAAATAATATTTTGTTTAAAAAATAATCTCGGTAGGTTTCTCTCAGGTTTTTCTTTGAGACAGAGATATTTTACGACCCAGTGGTAAATAAAAATTAATTTTCAATATAGTATTATTTATAAATCTAGCTGATATAGCAAATGTAGCAACTGTGATGGATGATAGTGCAAATGATAGTCCACGGTAATCGTCGGGAGCCCTCGGCTGCGCTGGAGCAGCCGGTTCGTTTTTCGCCGCCTCGCCAGTCGATGTGACCGTCCGACGCCGTGAGGCCGCTCGTCCGCGCTCCGATCCACGACTTTAAACTTGGTAGAAACAAACAGTTATTTAATATATGTGGTGGGTGTTGATTATTCGCATCCCCACAGATGATAGTGAGATTTACCGTTTAAGTATGATAGTTAGAAAAAATGAATATATAAATTTATCCTCCACAGATTACAACAAAATATGGCCTTTAGTCACCTCCATACAACGACTTTATGTATCAGGTTATCTTATGTTACAATTTAATAATGTTTAATCTAGCTACGAACCGAGGTAGAGGCGATGGTCGTTCACCTTCAATTTAATAAAATGTGAGCTATCCGAGCTTAATCCAATTGACGCCACTGCAATTTTGATCACTAAAATATAATGGAAAGAATGTCTAAATATTTAAAAATAATTTAAAATCCGACAACGCTTTTTATTATCATACGTTGGATACGTAGGGGAACCACGCTACAGCTATAAAATCCTCTTATCACCAGGTGGACTGTGTTCTTGCTTGTCACCATATATAAAAAAATCATCATCATAATCAACATCAGTTCAGAACTCACAAGTCCAATCCTGAACATTCACGTATAGCATATAACTATATATATTTATGCCCAGCAGATATACTAATAATATGGATAACAACCGGTTACGCTTTCAAATGGCTAAATATCTTTTAAAAGGGCTGAAAAAATTTGACTAAAACCTTCCCACTTAAGACCCTTTACCAATTTCGATGTATTTTATTATCGAATGCTTTAAACAAGCTTTGTATTGTTATCGAATATGTTTATGTATGTTTATTTTGATTTATGGCGTACAAGAATAGCAAATTATTAATTTCAATGTGGAGGATATTGAATTTTTTATGTGTTACAAGACATACGACGATACTAGATTTATAATTTTGTAACAATCTGAAAAAACGACGATTTACGCAACAAATGTTTCTATTGAATAATATAATAACAATAATAACATCTGTTATCACAAGTTTAATAAAAAGTAATAAATACATAATTGGCTGTAAAACGAGCTAACCGCATTGATTTTTTCAATTAAACCATATTTATGTAAATCATGCTCATTTTTTTATAGATTGACTTGTGCAGTAGTATTCACCTGAAATTAGAGAATTCAATTTTAATAATGAAAATGCTTAAGTTGTGTTCCTAAGATCATTGAGTATTGCATACCTTAAGCGAAAGCGCAAGGTATGTTCTACTATCGCTTAAAAATTAAAATTCCAAACGTTTTATCAAAAAAAATCGTATCTAACAATCATATTATACATATAAATGATATAAAAAGCACAATGTTAGAAAGATAAATGATTGTTGAACTTATTAATATTTCTTTTTAACACGTTGAACGCCACACTAAAAACCATATTTAGTCCAGGGAGCCGCGGCGGACACCTTGTGACCGTCAATATGTCGGGTCCAGGGGGCCGTGGCGGACACCGTGTGTCCGCATGGTCTCGATCACTACAAAGGCTTCTAGACGGCCGACGGATACTGTTTCGACTATTTTTACTAAGGCAAGTGATCCGCGCGGCCTTATAGTACAGTTTAGCCGCTTGGCACAAAAAAAAATCGAAAGGATTTCGAATTTATGGACTTTTCTACAAGGTGTTCCCAAAAATGTTTTAAGTACTTATAGTAAGTATTTTGAAAAGTTCAATTGAGTTATGTTATATTTAGAAAGGCGAAAGTTTTTAATATTTTTAAAGCTCTAGAAAGTCGTTACTATTATAATCGTTTTCCGTCAAGTTCGTATCAAATAAGGAATGGGTTCAGTAGGCAATAATATACACACGATGTGACGAAAAATATTAAGGTTTACCTTGTGTTTCATTTAGCTTACTTATCCAATATAGGTGAATAAAGAATGGATTTTTTTTATTTGAACATATACATTCATATATATATATATTATGTATAATTTGAAAATTGAAATGAATCAAAGTCATTATATTTTTATATAATGTTTAATGGCAAAGAATGAGATCAATCGTTTAATCAGATTAACTAATGATATAATTACAATAAAATAATTAACTTTAAAAACGGAACAGGTAGATTAATTGGTACCCTGTTGGTAACAAAAGATGATAAAATAAAAAATTAAAGAGATCAACAAACATTACAAAATGTGTGGCATTACAACGATTGTTAAACCTTTAAAATATATATAAAAGTCTTGAAATCAGCAACCTACAATCACTATGTATGGACTTCGATAAAAAGCACTTCAATTAGAAAATGTAAATACTTAGAAATAACATAACTTATCTTTAGAAAAATACAAAGATATATAGAAATATAACAAAAATCTAAAAATGCAGTTTAAAGAAACAGTCATGGCACAAAATTGGCTTTATAGGACAAACGCTACAAAAAGTTTTTACTTTTTTCATCTTATTTAGTGCTTGTAAGCGACCCAAGTTTTTGACATTCGTTTTGTAGCATTTCCCACAATTTCGTCTAGTCATCCTTGATGGGCCGTCTAACTTCACAAATATGTTTCTGTCTTTTCGGTCTTGTTAAGGCTGGTTCATCTGCTTGTTGTTTAGCACAGAATGATTTCAAAATTGCAACTCTAAAATCTGTTACTTTTATTTTTGTTTTGGTTACAGACTGGTACAAAACATGAGCATTGATCATAGCTATATTTAGAGGCATATCTAATGCAATTTTTTGTACCATCGGATGGATTTGCGAAGTGGAGTTGAATAAGAAGCTATCTGGTCTGCTAAATCCACACCTCCTTTGGCCTTATTGTATTCCAAAACGATTTGAGGCTTCTTCACAACCTGTCCACGTTTTATGATCTCAACGAAGCGCACAGAGTGCTTTGTGGATAAAACAAGAACATCGCGCTTGTCTTTCCACTTCATCACCGTTATTCCATCTCGGCTCTCCTCCGCACAGTAATGGCCCTTCTTGAGTTTCGTGTTGGTTACTTTTTAGGAAGCCCCCTCCTATTTTTCTTGACTGTCCCGACAAGATGAGTTTGCTTCTCCAAAAGTCTTCGCGCCAAATCAATACTGGTATACCAATTATCGGTATGCAAAGTATGCCCCCTGTTAAAATAGCCTTCACACATATTCATCACAACATTTGTGGGTGTTGTGTTTATAGTGTCCATGTTTTTTCCAGCGTAGATATTAACGTTGTGTGTATATCCAGGAATGGAGCACAGCTTGAATAGTTTGACACCATACTTATGCCGCTTTTGTTTATTATACTGCCTAAATAAAATCCTTCCACGAAATGGCACCATGCTCTCATCGATACAAATATCTTCATTTGCCGTATAATGTTGCCGAAAACACTCATTCAAATCGTTCATTAGCTTCCTTACACGATGAAGTCGATCGGCCTTGTTTTTCTCGTCATCTTCAGAAAAATGCAACATGCGAAGCAGAATTTCGAAGCGGTTACGTGACATAGCAGTTCTAGGAAAAGGATGACCGATAACTTCGTCCTTCGACCAATAATCCGATAATTTTGGTAGTTTGACCACACCCATGAAGAGAAGCATGCCCAAGAATTTTTTCATCTCTGTATAGTTAGTTGGCACCCATTGTTTGATGCGCGCACCAGCAGAAGCGTTAGGTTTCATAGTTATTTGCTTAATAGCGTATTGGTTAGTTGCAGAAACAAAAAAATGCAACATATCGTCAGTGACAAAAAGCGAATAGAAATCAGATGGAGACTTATTTACCATTGTAGATCGAACAGCGTATGATGGTCCCGAAATGTCAGTGAATGCAATCAAACGACGTTGTTTACCTTCTGGCGGTCCCCATCCACCGCCATCAGTTCGAGTGTGATCTGGCAAATCCGGTGTCGTATTTTCTAATCCACTGTCCTCACTTTCCGAGCGGATAATACGGCGGCGACGTTTGTTCGACGGAAATGCTGAAATATTTTCTTTCTCATCTTCTGAAGATATGTGAAAACTTGAATTCAATAAGTTTATTTCAATGTTTTCTATTTGTGCTAAATCTTCTTCGGTAACTTCAAAGTTTTCAAATACATCCATGACGAAAAAATAGAATACTTGTTACGATCACGGAACCCTAATTTTGCGAAAAGAAACACAACATTCTCCTAGGCAAGCGCAAAGGCAAATGAACGAGTGACGCGTAACGCTGCGCTGGGGCGAGCGAGTGTGACGTAGCGCGAGGGGGGAGCCGACAGTATGACCCGCGCGGCGTCCGCGCACGAAAAGACGGTCGGACGCTCTGGCAGGCCGCGACGGACACTAGTGTCTGCCATTTGACATCTCGGAAAATAATATTTATATCGCAGTTTCTGTACAACATAAATTATTTTTGAGTTATTTACTAACAATTTTTGCAAAAAAACACCACAAAAATTTTAGAAAGATTCGTGATTTAATGTTGCGGCCCCGGAAGAAAGTGTACTGACGGACACATGGTGTCCGTTATGGCGTTCAACGTGTTAAATCGATTAATTGCTATTTTTAAATAAAAAAAAGGTTTTAGTGAATTATGGTGTGGATTTATCATGTCCCTGTGGCTTGTAAACACGATAACTTTTGAAAAGATCAATTGTTTAACTCAATCTATTTTTTGATCTCTTCATCTATCATGTGGGAAGCCACTGAATGTAAATGGCAGTGTAATTTTGTTTTGTTTAGCTATAATTAATTTTTTTCGGCTCCAAAATGGTGAAATGTTCGTTGATTTGGTAGCCTTGTATGTAGATTATTTCTGTTAATGGGGAGCTACAGCCACAGAGTACTTTAGTTCGGCTCATAGAGTACATTATATTGGTTCGGCTTCAGTCGCCGCCGTGAGTGGACATTGTTTCGGTTGTTTGCAGCGGCTCAAAAAGATCGCTGTACAAATACACAATATTCGAATAACCAAATATCTTAAATACTTGATTATGACAATAATAAGAGATTTTTATTACAATATTTTAAAAGCACAGAATAAATAATAGTACTCGTAGTACGTACTAAAAGTAAGTAGTATAATTTTTTTGTCATGGGTGACATTTTCATGGTTTTCGAGGGTGATGAAACCGATAGGGTTGTCGAAATGTATCAATTTTTTCATCATGGGTGTCATTTTCATGGTTTTCGAGGGTGCTGAAGCAGATAGTGCTGTCGAAATGTAAATCCAAGGTGGCGGCTGCAATAGGTATAATTTTTTTCATCATGGGTGTCATTTTCATGGTTTTCGAGGGTGTTGAAGCCGATAGTGCTGTCGAAATGTAAATCCAAGATGGCGGCTGAATTAGGTACCAATTTTTTCATCATGGGTGTCATTTTCATAGTTTTCGAGGGTTTTGAAGCCGATAGTGGTGTCGAAATGTAAATCCAAGAGTGCGGCTGCAATAGATATCAATTTTTTCATCTTAGGTGTCATTTTCATGGTTTTCGAGGGTGTTGAAACTGAAAGTGCTGTCGAAATGTAAATCCAAGATGGCGGCTGCAATAGACATAAATTTTTTCATCATGGGTGTCATTCTCATGGTTTTCGTGGGTGTTGAAGCCGATAGTGCTGTAGAAATATAAATAAATCCACGGTGGCGGCTACAATGGGTATCAATTTTTTTCATCATGGGTGTCATTTTCATGGGTTTCGAGGGTGTTAAAGCCGATAGTGCTGTCGAAATGTAAATCCAAGATGGCGGCTGCAATAGATATCAATTTTTTCATCATGGGTGTCATTTTCATGGTTTTCGAGGGTGTTAAAGCCGATAATGCTGTCGAAATGTAAATCCAAGATGGCGGCTGCAATAGATATCAATTTTTTATCATGGGTGTCATTTTCATGGTTTTCGAGGGTGCTGAAGGCGATAGTGCTGTCGAAATGTAAATCCAAGTTGGCGGCTGAAGTAGGTACCAATTTTTTCATCATGGGTGTCATTTTCATGGTTTTCGGGGGCGTTGAAGCCGATAGTGCTGTCGAAATGTAAATCCAAGATGGCGGCCGCAATAGGTATCAATTTTTCCATCATGGGTGTCATTTTCATGGTTTTCGAGGGTGCTAAAGCCGATAGTGCTGTCGAAATGTAAATCCAAGGTGGCGGCTGCAATAGGTATAATTTTTTTCATCATGGGTGTCATTTTCATGGTTTTCGAGGGTGTTGAAGCCGATAGTGCTGTCGAAATGTAAATCCAAGATGGCGGCTAAATTAGGTACCAATTTTTTCGATACCAGTGAAGAGCATCACCTACAAATATTTCAAAAGCAGATGATAACAGTCTATCATCGGATATATTTCTAGCGGTACGAAATTCCTCAAGTCTTTGAATAAATGACCGAACACAAGTTTTTCCATCGTATTTAAGTTTTGCTAAATCTGAGGACAAAGCACGATCACAGCTCACAGAAATATTTAATTTTTTTAAATTTGAGGCAGCCATTACAACATCAGATGAACTATTATCAGAATCTTTAGAATTTTCTGATTTCGTTATTTTATTAAACTGATTAGTATATTCATCAAAAGCTTTAGATACATGTTTTAACTTTGAGATTCGTTCAGGACTTTCAGGTTGTTCTACACGACGTATTCGATGATAAATGTGGTTTAGCAAAGAACGCGTTCGATCTATCAGATTATCATCTAGAGATGTAGATAAAATATCTAAATTCGATTTAACTTTATTAAGAGACTCTGTGATACCATTTTTATCTTAAAAAAATCAACTCACGAATCGACAATAACGTTTGATGGATATAATTGGGTCAACTTGCAAACTTAACGTCTCAGTTCAATAACTGTACTTGCCGGTATTTCTCCTCTTATAATCACTTCATATTGTAATTCAGCTTTTTGCAAATGTAAAAATTTAATTGCGTGAGACATCATATCCGTTTAAAAGCTGGGTTTGTAGTGCAATGAAACACTCAATACAATTGATTACAAAGAAAACGGTTATAATAATACCTAAACAGCAAAAAGAAAAAACGTATATAAAAAGCCAACACAGTTAAGTCCGTTCTGTCACAAAGAGGCAATCAACTTGAGCAAGAACGATGTATTGAAGGGCAAAATGACGCAAAAAAACTTAAGATAATATAAAAAAATAACCAAAAAAAAAATAACTACTAAAAAAAATTACGGATTTCAAACTGTGTGCTTAACAGTAAAGTTATTAATATTATTATATCTAATACAGATTGAGAAAAAAATATAGGCAGCACATAGTTTGAAAGGAAAAAAAACTACAGTCTTTTCACAAAACTATAAGCATATTACCAACACCATTTTATATGTGTCCTTTTGTCTCATATTGAGCCGATGCATATTTATGTAATATGATTTGTAGGGAGTTTTTAAGTGATAAAATTATTGAATTTAGACAATCTATATCAGTCTCATAACAGTTCTTCATATTTTCTACCTCAATCGAATATAATTAAAGTTTATTAATTAATTTCAGATTTTTTTTTACATACGTTTATATAATTTTTGACATTAATTTCAGTTTTAATTAACTTTTGCACTTTTCTAAAATATATACAAATTTTTATATATTTCTTTAATTTTCTTCTTTTGCAGGTAATTGTTGCTGCTGTTCTTGATGTGACATAATGATTACCAGTCAAATCGATTGTTGTGGAGGGTTGCAATGCTTTAAAAGATTCACATTATATGAGCTCATTGAACAGACTTTGAGTTTGGGACGCTTTCAAGTTGTGTATTGTTTAATTGCACAATCTGCTCATTAGCCTCACTTGACTGTAACTATGAGCATTTAATCTGAGGGATTCTTCATATTCCTTGCTGCATTGTTCAAACTCATGGACTGTTCTCTGAAGTTGATCCCTTTCTTTTATAACAAAATATATTCTTTATGCAACTTAACCATATCACTATTTAGCTTACTATTTTTAGCAATTATATTTATTATTTTCTTTTCATTGTCATCCCTTCCTTTACACAACAGCTCACACCGCTGGTTCTCCAACTGGCGCGTTTTAGCGTTGCGTGTATTCATTTTACTATTAAGTGTAAATAGCAAAATAAAACAAAGAAAGAAAACCGAAGAAGCAGAGTAAGCAAATATCTAGATCTATGGGCTTATTTACAGATCTCAAATAAAATTATCATGTAAATAATTCGAAATGAAATCCAGAGCAACGCTTACTTAAAAAATAAATCTTAAAACATTAGGGGAATTACACTTACAGTTAGTTTAAATGCTGTCACTTTTTATTGCAGCACTAAATACAATTTAATTAAAATACTTAAGAATTTTACTTATTTTACAAATACAAATAATAAGTCATATTTAACAACTGTAACTTAAAATAGAGGTAGGTATTATCAATTGAAAATATTTAATTTTTAAAAATAGCTTTAAAAAAGTATTTTACAACTTGTCACCGGTAGGAATACGTTAGATATATCAAAATGAATTTAGAATCGGATTTCAAGCAGAAATATAATCGTATCGATTTCCCAAACTAGAAAATCCGATTTCGAAAATTGACCTAACTAAGCTACGATCTTAGGATCTGTACCACCAAACGAATCTGAATCGACAATAAAATCCAAACATAAACTATGCATATAAATTGGTTTTCTCAGTTTCTCTCTTTCTAACTAAACACGACATAGCGGGATAAAAAGGATGGCGTGAATTTTGCAATTCGAATTTCGGCAATATGCAATCAATATTATCCTTACTGCTAAGGACTTTAAATCTATATTTGCTTTGCAAGATTATGCTTTGATGAAATTTTTAGTTCCGTGTTTGGTTCTTGCTTACCTGAATATTTGAAATATGCGATCAAAATCGTTCTTATTATTAAGTCGTTAAAGACTATATTTGCTAAATTTTTGCGTTTGGTTTAGTCCTTGTTTACTAGAAATAAACTTTTGTTTTCATCTTGTTTTAGATGCAAAATTAACCTTAGTAACAAGCAACAACCTTAGTAACTGACAGTTAGTAGTATCAGTGATTTTTAGGATATTTACTGATGTTTATTGCTTATTTGTTTCGTGGAGTTTAGAGTAAACAAAATAAAAATTTGTTAACTAAGATTTACACTACCAAGCTTTTTTTTTCTTCAGACTTTTTTCTAATTGATTAGACGAGAACTATTTGATTTTCAAAATGTTGCTGAAACCCAGTGAGATATAGACTCATTTTAATTAAAAAATATGCTCCTGGAGTTGCAGTGTGTAAATATTGCATTAAAAATATATCATATAAATCTACAAAGGGTATTTTATTTTTCTGTTTAAATACGCCGGAAAAGTTTTAATTTCATACAAATCTTTTCTGCTACTCCTAAGCCTAGATAAAAGCATAAAGTATAATCGCGCAAATCTGTTTCTGTATTACATTTGCGTTTGTAGTTTCTAAGTCGAGTCATAAAACGAAATCTAAGTACGCGAAAGAATTGGCGTGGCTAAGCGCATAAAATAGCATAAATATCGATTTGGGTTCGAATAAAAAAAAACGCCCATGACTAGTCACCGGGATTGCCACAGAGTAAAAAAAAAGCTTCACAAATTTATTTATTTATATATATATATATATATATATATATATATATATATATATATATATATATATATTACAGGGTTCTTTTCCAAAGAGCCAAAGCAGACAATTTCTTTTTATGAAGAATGGGCCCACTTAATGAAATTCATGTCGATCTATTTCTTTTAATATATAGATTACAATAATAATAATAGTTTTACGGAATCTAAATGGAGTACTGAAAATTAACAAATAAAATCTGAATCTTACTTTAACCTAAAAATAATCTAAAAAAAAACTTATATACTATCATCTATTAGTTTTTACCGGTATTATAAGTTAAAATTGTAAACTGCTAAAAAATTAATAGTATAAAACAAAATTGTAGTTAAATTCAGCATTAATAGGTACTTGTAAGATCAATGGAAAATACTTTTAGTAGTTCCAGCAAAATATTGTGCCAGTCTGTGCACAAATGTGGTATGAATACTATTGTTTACATGAATCGAGTGATTGTGAGTATACATCCCAAATATTATTACTAATATAAATTATTAAATTAATTAAACGTCATCTTCGCCGCTTGCCACTATTCATGAGCGACAGCGATCAGCGGGTAAATATTGTTGTGTGGTACAAGTATAACATATTGTTGGCAACTGCAGACACTATTTTCATTTGAAGTCACCATGTTCAAAACACCACCTTAAACCTCCCCGAATCAATATCCATCGCGTTCGGAGTCTGACATCCGGAAACTAAATATAGATGAAGTCTTAGAAGGAAATGTCACGAGCCAAACGCAGATGCTTATCTGATGAGGTTACCGGAGATGAATTAGATATTATGTTTAAAAATAAGATAAAGAAAATGATCAAAGAAATGGTCACTACCCAAAACTCCCGCTTAAACAAATTAGAGAATTATATTATGGAAATAAAAAATGACTACACCGATATAATTAATAGAATCAGGCGTTACTTTGCGGAAATCCATTATATAAAAGCCGTTACAAAAATTATTTTAACAAAATTTTTTTATCAGGTGTTTAAAAACTTATTTGTGACGAATGCCACGCCGTTTACGTGGGTCAGACTGGTCGCAATTTCAAGACACGTTATAAAGAGCATTTAGCCGCGTACAGGAATTGCAATCCCGATAAATCCCAATTTGCCAAACATCTTTTGGACACTGGACACAACCTAGCCAACGACCACTCCTTTAAAGTCTTACATACGTGTAATAAAGGGCTGCGGCTGTGTGTGCTGGAACAGTTAGAGATTTTAAAAAGTAATAATAATACCGTTGCATTGCTGAATGAACAAACAAATGTTACTAACTCACATCTCTTAAATATCTTCAAGCCTGCTCTCTAATAATGTGGGCGTTGCGCGGCGGTTTGTTTTTAATTTTACAAACGGCTGCGTAAGTCCAGCGGTGATTGGTCGCAGGTTTTATCGCATGACGCAGTCGCTGGCTCCTTAGGTAGAGAGCGGTTGCATCATCGGTTTGTATAAAAGGCACTTGTTTTGGCTCGCCGCTGTCAGCAAAATATTTAGGCGTCACCCTTGACTATAGGCTTACTTTTGAGTCTCATGTCAAAAGAGTAACGCGTCTAGCACGTTTCTATTTAGGTCGGCTTAACAGTATGTTAGGCAGACATAGCAAAATGTCATTACGAAATAAGCGAACCCTCTATAAGGTTTGTATACGACCGGTTATGACTTACTCGGCTCCTATTTTTGCACACGCTAACGATAAAATTATTAACGAACTCCAAGTAGTTCAAAACCTCTTCTGTCGTCGAGCTACGAACGCACCTTGGTACGTCCGTAATGCCGACCTTCACCGGGATTTAGAAATCCCAACAATCCAGCAATGTCTTAAAAAATTCTCTGAAAACTTCTTTAAAGTATCAGAGTCGCATACTAACACACTTATTCGTGAGGCAGTTACTTATACCGCCCCACTCCCTTCTCGCTATAGCGTCCGCAGGCCGAGAAACACTCTCTTGGACCCGCCAAATAAGTTGTCAAACGACCTGAACTGCCTCCTGGCGGCTCAGGCCAATCCTAATTAAATTAAAAATTAGTTAAAATTAATAATATGCCTTCGTAGGCAGTCCCTAAACGGCACTTAGCCGTCTGCGCCCTCTTTTCCCAAAAGAGGGTCGCTTTAGATACGGCATATGCAGCTTTAATAGAGCTAGTTGCCAGTCCCCAAAGGCGGTTTTTAGTGGGTATCACTTAGGTCCCCCGGTAGGCAGTGAGTCCCACATAACCAGGACAGACCGGCTGTCGTGGTATGCATAATGCATTTTCCGCCTCCCTCAGTGGTAGCCCTTTTCCCAATTGCTTCGGGCGCAAAAAAAAAAAAAAAAAGCTCGCCGCTCATTCCGCCTGTCGCACCGCTCTCGAGCGGTTGTATACAGGTAGTCCGCGCGCACTAACGTCCCTACGTTAGTGCCCCCTCCGTACCGTGCTTCGCGTTTTAGTGGACGCTGGATAGCATCGAAGTCCGGTAAGTGTTTTTCTCGCTAACTCTCAGATCTCACCCCCCCGCCTTCGGTCGGGGAGGTTGGCTGACCGCTTTTATTATATTGTAGAACACTAGATACTAGTGTATAAGTTTATTAGTTTATTTTCTTACATATCTGTTTATTATATTCCGTGTATCTTGTTTCTTGTAAAACGTTACTTGCTCTTTTCAGAGCAAGTCCCTGTTCTTTTGAGAACAGGGGTCTGTTTCTTGATTAAGTGCGTCCCGTTCTTTTCAGAATGGTGATCCCGCCCTTACTGTTGCAATAAGACCGTCCCGTTCTTCTGAGAACGGTGATCCCTGTTCTATTAGTTATAAACGTCTCAAAAATGTCCTCGCAGGACTTGTTAGGTTCGGTAATCGAAGCCGTAAGTAGGTGCGGCAATGACCCGAAGGCTATGGCCTTAACCCTCTCAGCCCTTCTGGCTTCTCCCGCCCTTCAGGCACCGCCGCCCGTTATAGCGGACTACCTCGCGTCACGAAATTCGTTCGCGCCGCTCGAAATCGACATGGAGTGCTCTCACTCCGATTCCGCGTCATCAACATCTGCCTCCCGGAAGAGGCCTGCTAAACAGTCCAGCACCAGGACATCGGAGTCCTCTGACTCCGATGATACCGGTGACTCCAATACATCGTCGTACACCACGGTTTCGTCAAAGCGCGCAGCGAAGCGCGCCGCGAAAAACCGTTCGCCCCCCGCCTCAGCGGCCCTTGCCGCTCCCCCCGCCCCCGCAGCCCCCGTCGCTGCCGCGTCTTCAACCGCAGCCCCCGCCGCTGCCCCGACCCCGTTAGATATTGCAGCGCCGTCGAAGCCGGCTTCACGTTGCGCTCCGCAACTCCCGAAAAGAAAAGTCCCGCCCCCTGTCTTCTTAAGAGACAAAACCGAATTTACACGTCTTAGCAAAATCTGCTACGATTCGGGAATAAAATATGACCAAGCGACGAACATGGGCGTCGCCATTAAAATAGTGCCGTAGTCAATAGACGACTTTCGCCGCATAACTAGATTGTTTACGAACGAACGTGTGTCTTACCACACATACGCTCTCCCGGAAGAGCGTAAAGTTAGAGTAGTTATCCGTGGAGCCCCATTTGAGCTCTCCAACGAAGAAATCCTTGAGGACCTTAAGTCGCAAGGATTTCCAGTTGAGGCTGTGCATAAAATGCACAGCAGAACCGGGTTGAGATACCCAATTATTCTAGTCATCCTAACAAACGTTCCGGAGGCGAAAGCCATCTTCCGATCATCTTCTAGCTCTCGTAGAGCATAATAATCTATTGCGCTCATTGTAAGTTAAGTTAACTTATTTAACTTAACTTCACAATGACAGAACCATCTGTTATGCCTATAAGTCACGGACGTATAAAGCCTAAAGGGTTATCGCTTATCTCTCTTAACATTCGCGGATTACGTAATAACCTTCCAGAGCTTAAGCTCTTCCTCAGAGATCGCGCAGCTGATTTTCTCCTCTTACAGGAAACCAACCTCAAATATAAGGACTCTAAAGGCCTTTCTATTAATAATTACTCTCTTCTTCGTAAGGACAGGGACGACCGCCGAGGCGGCGGAACGGCCATTTATTACAAGAGGACTTTACATTGCTCTCATATTGATACGCCACAGCTTACCAATATGGAAGCTACGATATGCAGGTTAGATATAACGGGACATCAGTCTTTAGTCTTAGCCTCCTGTTACATTCCTCCTGGAAACGACCCCCTCAAAAAAGATTTCGAGTCTATTTTATCGCTAGGCAATTCAGTCATTATGTTTGGAGATTTTAACTCTAAACATAATGAATGGAAATGCCGTGCAACTAACCGTAGTGGCAAGAAACTGCTTGAAATAACGCAGTCTCTTGACATTACAGTCCACAGTCCACTCGGTGCCACTCACTATCCCGATGTCACCGATTATGCCCCCGATATACTAGATTTTGCGTTACTCAAAGGAGTTTCACTTAACCTCAGGTCAATCGAGTCACTAGACGATATAGGATCCGATCACCAACCGGTCTTCCTTATTCTTGGCCATCAGCCACCCCCCATAACAACAACGAAAACGTTTACTAATTGGAAAGGTTTCAAGGATTCTCTAGCGAAAGCTATAGACTCTCAGGACTCCCCCACCTACCTAGCGTCGGACTTAGACTGTCCTGAAAAAATCGACACCGCGGTCAATTCACTATCAACACTAATTAAATCCTCCCTTAAAGAGAATGAAAGAATCGTTCCGGTTGCTAATAATAGTGGGCTTCCCCTACATATTAGCAACCTATTAAAAGCTAAAAAAGCTGCTTTCCGGAGAGCAGCAAAATATCCCACCCCAGAATATAGGCACACGGCGAATCGTCTTCAACGAAAACTCCGTTTCCAACTCTCCGAATTTCGAGACCTCCAAAGGAGTGAACTCATGGAGAATATATCTCCCTCACATACAGCGTACTATAGGATGGCTAGAGCCCTCCGTATAGACGCTACAACTCACACTCCCCCTCTCTCTCGCCCCGACGGTACGGTTGCCTTCGAGGACGACGAAAAGGCTGAGTGCTTCGCAGATAGCATTGCCGAACAATGCTCTCCTAGCTCTCAACCTGTCGACCCCTCACATATTCAGGAAGTGGAGGATGAGGTCCGCCGTCGGAACTCACCCCCTACAACCTCTGACCCCATTACTGTGTCCAATGATGAGATCTCGTCCCTCATCAAAGGACTTAAGCCCAAAAAAGCTCCGGGCGCGGATGGCATCTCCAACCAAGCCCTTAAACACTTTCCAGAGCAGGTGTTAACCCTCTTAGTTATTATTTTCAACGCCTGCTTCAATCTTAGCTACTTTCCAACTACATGGAAAGAGGCAACTGTCATTGGTATTCCCAAGCCAGGCAAGCCTCTTAACCTCCCCTCCAGTCATCGTCCCATTAGCCTCCTCAAGGCCATGGGAAAGCTCTTTGAAAGAGTCATTCAAAATCGAATGAGGCGCTATCTGTTTCCCACAGACGGTGACCCTATTGTCATCCCCCACCAATTTGGGTTCCGAGCGAAACACTCCTGCCCCCAACAAGTTCACCGCATTGTAGAATACATCCTCAGCGGTTTTATCCTCGTCGACATAAAACCATCGCGGTCTTTTTCGACATCGCAAAAGCCTTCGACCGAGTTTGGCACGAAGGCCTTATATTTAAACTATACAGAGTAGGTCTCTCCGATCGTCTAGTACGTCTCGTGGCCTCTTACTTACAACATCGTACCTTTCGTTTTAGATACGAAGGCACGCTCTCCTCACAGAGACCCATCAAAGCTGGTGTTCCTCAGGGATCAGTACTTGCTCCCCTTCTCTACATCTTGTACACCAACGACATTCCAATCCCGTCGAATGGTGTACAGCTCTCCCTATTTGCAGATGACACTGCCCTTTACTTTAAAGGTCACACACTTCCTTTCGTAAGGAACAAGATCCAAAAGTCAGTCGATGACCTAGGAGATTGGTTCCAAAAATGGCGCATCGATGTGAACCCGGATAAGAGCTCCGCAGTTCAATTCGATTGGAAAAAACGCCGAGTCAAAATCAATAAAAATATCCCACCGATACGTATGTTAGAAACCACAGTTCCCTGGCATACGTCTGCTAAATATTTAGGTGTCACCCTTGACACAAGGCTTACTTTTGAGCCTCATATCAAAAGAGTCACCCGTCTAGCACGGTTTTATCTAGGTAGGCTTAACAGTATGTTAGGTCGACATAGTAAAATGTCTCTAAGAAATAAGCGAACCTTCTATAAGGTTTGTATACGTCCGGTAATGTCTTACGCGGCCCCTATTTTTGCACACGCAAACTCTAAAATCTTAAACGAACTACAAATAGTACAAAATCTCTTCTGTCGTCGAGCTACGAACGCACCTTGGTA
Source organism: Parnassius mnemosyne (assembly GCA_963668995.1). Taxonomy (NCBI): domain Eukaryota; kingdom Metazoa; phylum Arthropoda; class Insecta; order Lepidoptera; family Papilionidae; genus Parnassius; species Parnassius mnemosyne. The sequence continues at coordinate 57,164,812 of CAVLGL010000001.1, forward strand.
CGTCCGTAATGCCGACCTTCATAGGGATTTAGAAATCCCAACAATACAACAATTTATCAAAAAACTCTGAAAAGTTCTTTAAAGTCTCAGAGTCGCATAGTAACACATTAATTCGTGAGGCAGCTACTTATGCAGCCCCACTCCCCTCCCGCTATCGTGTCCGTAGGCCGAGAAACTCTATCTCGGATCTACCAAATAAACTTTCAAACGACTTGAACCGCCTCCTGGCGGCTCAGTCAAATTCATAATTAATTAAATTGTATTCATAATTAAAATGCCTTCGTAGGCACTCCCTTAGCGGCTTATAGCCGCCTGCGCCCTCTTTTTCCCAAAAGAGGGTCGCTTTACGACACGGCATATGCAGCTTTAAACAGCTAGTTGTCAGTCCCCAAAGGCGGTTTTTAGGGGGTATCACATAGGCTCCCCGGTTAGGCGTGAGTCCCCCATAACCACGATGGATAGCCATCGTGGTATGCGTAATGCATTTTCCGCCTCCCGTAAAGGGTAGCCCTTTTCGAAATTGCTTCGGGCGCAAAAAAAAAAAAACAAAAAAAAAAAAAAAAGCTCGCCGCTCACTTAGCGGTTAGCCACCGTAGAGTCTATATCACGTGTCGTATTATCGTCAGTGGTGTGTCTTGCCTAGTGTAGTGGTGTTGGGAGTAGCGGTGCTGGGATTAGTGGTGACGGGGATAGTGCACGCAATTGAGGGAGGGCGGGAGGTGCTTCTTCATACTTGGTAAGACACATCATTTTGTTTTATAACGCGGATATTTGCGAAGTAAATTTTTGTAAAAGCTTTTATACTACACCGATATCAAGGCCTCTACTTGTGAAATTGAAAAAAAAATTACAACTGTCTCCGACCAATTAACGTCACTCGAGGATAAAATTACGGGACTTGAAAAGGAGCGTAACTCTATGGCGATCAAGATATTACACTAGAAGAAAAAATGGAATTTTTCGACCGTCATCTCATCAAAACTTCCATAGAACTTAGAAATATACCCAAACGAGTGAAGGAGACGAAAGCTATGTTGTATGATATGGTGATGCATTTGTCAAAACATTTGGGTGTTGACACAGAATCTTCCAATATTCGTGATGTAATAAGACAACCGTCTAAGGAGGAAAACCTTACATCAAATATAACAGTTGAGTTCTCTAAAATACTCACTAAAACAAAAATTTTAACTGCCGTTAACAATATAACAAACAGAATCACAAAGATAAAGTAAACGCTAACCATCTTAATCTTAAAACCGCACATCAAACACCTATTTACATCGCTTAAAATTTGACTTCGCATACTAAAAACTGTTTTATCTAACTGGAAACTACGCCAAGTCTCACCATTACACTTATTGTTGGACATCAAATGGACGAGTTATGCTCAAAAAGGATTCTAACAGCCAGTCTATCTTGGTAAAAAACGAAGACCATTTGAAGCAGCTTCCCTTAACCAACAGTGCATGACTACTTTCCTATAAGTATTTTCCTTAATATTTTAATAATTTTATACTAAAATTAAATACTTAATGATTTCTTATATTTACGCGAACACTACACATTGAATAAAACTACTTTTATGGATTTTATCGCGTTTAATTGACTTATATTTATATTCCCGACGTTTCGGTTGTAAATAAAATCCGTAAAAGTAGTTTAATTCAAAATTAAATACTGTTTTCCTAATGTTTTTGTTAAAATACACAATTTGACTACACACACAACAAACTTACTCCACTATTATTCCACTTTCCATCTCACCACATCAGTAATTACTCAATACACACACAATACTACCTTTACTCTCATACTACACTTACACCATTAAAAAACCACATCAGTAGTTGTTTATATCTCCACGCTCTTATTATGAATAATTAATTAGGACATATATATGCCCATACATTGTATTCCGTAACTTGTTCTTATTACTTAAAATATATCCTGTGTTTCAATCTTTTACACCCTGTTGTAAACTTAGGACACAGTTCCAAAAAAAAAACCTATCTTCCTTCGTCCCGTTTTGCCCGGTTTACCTTACTGCAAAAATGAATAATTGCGTTAATTATGTGACTGATGACATTGACCATCTTTCTGTATCTATAACTAATACATGCCCACCAGAATAAACACATATAATTGTCAAACATTCAAATATATATGTCAAAATTCTATCGCAAAACATTCGTTCTGTCAATTGTAACTTCATAAGCTTACAAACTCTCATGCACCGCATCTCCTTTGATTGCGATCTGGTTGTATTGACTGAATGTTGGTTACCATGCTCTAGTAACTCTACTCTTCATTTCTTGCAAAATTATACCATATTCAAGACCACCAATCGTAATAACCAAAGTGATGGTGTCGTGGTATATTTAAAGACGCACATATTGGCTACATGCGAAGAACCAGACTTTCACCAATCAGCTTCTGGACTCATAATAAAGATAAATACCGACTTGGCAATAGTTTGTATCTACCGCACACCATCAATAGATAATATAAATAGTTTTCTCTTAGTCCTTAACAACATTCTTCTGTCACTACGTATATTCAAATCTGTTGTCATAACAGGTGATTTAAATTTAGATATCAAACCCGATACGCTTGACACGCGATCTCACGAATATTTAAATTGTCTTGCCTACCACGGCTATCTTCCTGCCCATACTCTTACAACCAGGAGTAGCAATTGCTTGGATCATACGATCCTAAGAACAAAGTCTCCCACTCTTACTTTTGTCTATAGCTCCTCAGTAAGTGATCTCTGTTCCACATTACTTTGCATACACACTCAACATATACGAACGGCCTCAACTTCGTTCATCACCAGGATCGACTATGAGGGTCTTGACAAATCAGTATTACAACTGGATTTCACCCCTCTTTTTTCTTAATAAATTAATTAAATTAGTAACTTCGGCCATTTCCGATAACACGATAGTAAATAGTTCCTTTGAAAAAGAAAATTCTCAAACCTTGGATTGGAGTTGTGCGAGGAAAAAAACATCTTCTAAATCACACAGTGGTGGACGCCAATCATCCAGGTGGAATCCTTGGCAGAAAGAAATTCCTAACATCGTTTTACAGAGCCTAGTATTGTGATGATATATAATGATAATGGTGTCACTTACTAAGATTATATGGCATATGACATTATAACCAATATAATGTAAAACTAAATCAAGAACTTAAAAAATTACTATCATATCTATACTTAAATTTAATATAAAATACGGAAAGATATTTAAGAATTTTGCAGAGCAGCCCAAGCTCCAAAGTTGTTTGTCAGCACCTTCGTGAATTTATGTGTTTACTCCTTGTCCGGCTGATCCTAACAACTTGCTAGCTCCGCGAATGTTAACTTAGGAAATAGTTAGTCAGCACCGTTTACATCTTACTAGGCTTATATTTATTAAAGCAGTTTCACACAGAAGCAATGTTATAATAATATTTTGTTGCTTTTATCTGTTGATGAAATCGCCTCTACATGTTGACAAGCGGTCATTGTCATTTTATTTATCAGCAGAGAGAAAACGAATATCGAATGCAGGATGCAGAATAAATTGGGCTATTCCCTTAGTTGTGGGAAATCAGAATGTTAAATGAAACATTCTTTTTCATTTTAGGCCTTCGTGGCGCAGTGACTTAGCAATGAGTTGCGGCGTCGAAAGCCGCGGGTTTGAGTCCCGCACGAAACAAGTATTGGTATAGAATTCAAATAATTGTTCCGGGTCTGGATGTTTGTTCTTGTGAAATTTATGTAAACTGCCTCCACGATACAGTAGAAAAACCTAGTGTAGTTACAAAAAACAGTTAAAAGGAACAAAAAAAAATACAAATTTTAAAGATTTTATGTCGTTTAATTAGAAATTTTAAATTGCCGAGGTTTTGTGTACTTTACAGCACCCATCGTCACGGTTTTTTGACGTCTTGTTGTTATAGTTTTTTTTTTAAATTTATTTCGTCATCATCATCATTACAGCCCTTCACAAGTCCATTGCTGAACATAGGCCACCCCCAAGGAATGCCACAAAGCGCGGTCCTGAGTCACCTGCATCCATCGACTTCCTGCATATCTTACCAGGTCGTCATTCCATCTAGTGGGGGGACGCCCAACACTTCGCCTGCCGGTACGAGGCTGCCACTCGAGAACCTTTTTTCGGTTGTTGTCGGTTCTTCGAGCTATATGGCCGGCCCATTGCCACTTCAGCTTACTAATCCGTTGGGCTATGTCGGTCACTCTGACGGATATCCTCATTTCTGAGTTTATCACGCAGAGAACCTCCGAGCATAGCACTCTCCATAGCTCGCTGAGCGACCTTGAGCTTCCTCATCCGGCCAGCAGTGAAGGACCACGTCTCAGTTCCGTATGTCATCACTGGCAACACGCACTGGTTGTACAATTTCGTTTTAAGGTTTTGAGGTATGTATGACGAGAGGATGTATCGTAGTTTCCCGAACGCTGCCCAACCGAGTTGAATCCGTCTATTGACCTTTCGGTCGAAGTTGGACTTACTTAGTCGGACTATTTGTCCCAGGTAAACATACTCGTCAACAAGTTCGAGCTTAGTGCACCCAACAACTACCGGCATAGGTGTGACATGGACATTAAACATGATCTTTGTTTTGTCCATGTTCATCTTAAGACCTATTCATAAGGAAGCACTATTGAGGTCACTGAGCATGGTGCTTAGGTCCTCGAGCAATTCTGCCATAAGGACTATATCGTCGGCAAATCGAAGGTGAGTGATGTACTCGCCATTGATGTGTCGTCTACAGACTATTCCGAGCTCCGACATCGAACTGAGGTTATTTCGGACCCACGGCGCCGTGCTGCACGCGTTAAAAACGATAACACCGATCGCCGAGATCCAAATGGGCTTCGACGTCGCACCGCACGAGTGCAGAGCGACTAGTAAAGTCACATTGTTTAGAGCCTCCCGACTCTCGGAGCTCCACAGTGAGCATATCCTTGCAGGATTCGGCTAGGCTGGCTTCGGCCTTAGAGGCGTTCAGGCATAATCCCGCGGATGGTAGCTTCGCACCACCGGCCGCTCGGCTGAGTGCATGAACCAAATGTCCGAAACTGCGGTTCCTCTCGTACTGAGTAGTATTACTATTGCAACGACGTATGGACATTAAACATGATCTTTGTTTTGTCCATGTTCATCTTAAGACCTATCCATAAGGAAGCACTATTGAGGTCATTGAGCATGGTGCTTAGGTCCTCCAGCAATTCTGCCATAAGAACTATATCGTCGGCAAATCGAAGGTGAGTGATGTACTCGCCGTTGATGTTGATACCGTATCGTTTCCAGTCCAGAAGCTTGAAAACGTCTTCCAATGCAGCGGTGAAGTGTTTCGGGGATATGACGTCACCCTGTCTTACACCTCTCTGCAATTGGATAGGTTTCGTACTCTGGTTCTGTACTCGGATAGCCATCGTAGCCCTACTGTACAAGCACTTCAGTACTTCGATGTAACGACAGTCAACTTGGCACCGCTGAAGGGTCTGCAGCACAGCCCAAATTTCGACGGAATCAAAGGCTTTCTCATAGTCCACATACGCCAGACATAGTGGCAAATTATACTCCTCGTACTTCTGTACAATTCGCCAAAGGGTATGTATATGGTCTATGGTGCTAAAGCCTTATCAGAAACCGGCTTGTTCGGGAGGTTGGAAGTCGTCAAGTTTGCGCGCGAGAGGATTCGTAATGACTCTCGAAAACAGCACGTAGACGCGGCTCAGAAGGGAAATCGGTCTGTAGTTCTTCAAGAGAGCGTTGTCGCCTTTCTTGAAGAACAAGACCACCGCAATTCTGCTCCACGCCTCCGGTGTAATGCCACCATGGAGGACGAAATTAAAGAACTTCTGAATAACTTCAAGTACCGGTTTTCCACCCGCTTTCAGAAGCTCCGCTGTAATTCCATCCTCGCTTGGGGCCTTGCCGTTTTTAAGGTGCTGGAGAGCCATTCTAATCTCGCTCAGACTGACGTCCGGGATATCATCGGAATAATGTCGTATAAGACTCGCTCTTGGATCGTTACTCACACTTGCGTGCGCGGCTTTAACGATGACGCGTACAGCTGCCGATAGAACCTCTCAATCTCACTCAAAATCTTAGGTGCCCCGGAAACGATGCTGCCACATTCGGTCTTCAGCTTTGACAGTTGCCTCTTTCTGGCACACAGACCTCTGGCAAAAACTTTGGAGCCTTGGTTCCGCTCGATCGCTTCTTCAATACGAGCTGTATTGAAGTTGCGTAAGTCCCGCCGTATGCATTTGGAGATCTGTCTTTTCTGTTGCCTGTATGCTGTCAAATCTGTTGAAGAATGTAGCTTCATATCCCGTCTAACAGGCATGAGATTAAGAGTGTGATCGGAGAGTTTTTGTGTTCTTCTGCGGCGGGTCTTGCAGAATTCAGCTCCGACCGCATGGACAGTTTCCACGAGCTTGTCATTCAAATCGTCCACTTCATTGCAGTCTTCTTGGCACTGAAAACGGTTTTGTAACTCGAGCTGAAAGGTTTCGGGACTTTGGAACAGAGCACGAGGGGGACGGAGCGTTGACTTCATGAGACGAGACCTCTCCAACTTAACGTTTAGGTTCAGTGTGTCTCTAACCATTCGGTGATCGCTGCTGGTTTTCACCGTCGCGATTACTGAACAGTTGTCGTCTGGTCGTCATAATAAAGTCAATCTCATTTTTTGTCGAACCGTCGGGGCTCGACCACGTCCACTTCCTGTGGGCCCGCTTCTGGAATAAGAGTTCATCATAAAGATTCCCTCTTTCTCCATGAAGTCGGCCAGCTGCTGGCCCCTTGGGTTCCGTTGTCCTATTCTGAATTTCCCCACTTTCAGCTCACCGTTCTCTCTTGTGCCTAGTTTTGCATTGAAGTCTCCCATTAACACCGTATATTGGGTTTTGGAGGAATGCATGGCTCTAGAGATATCCTCATACATTTCCTCCACCTCTTCATCGGGGTGTGCCGAGGTTGGTGCGTAAACCTGTATGACCTTCAGCGAATACCGTTTGGTGATTCTAAGTATAAGGTACGCAACCCTCGTCGACACACTCTCAATCTTTATAACGTTGTAAACGAGAGACTTGTGGACGATAAATCCGACATCTTCTTGGGACAGATGGTCGCCCTCCCGGTAATAGAGCAAGTTGCCGGATTCGAGGATTACCGTGTCCTCCCCCTCTCTTCGAACTTCGGATAATCCTATAATATGCCAGCATAACTTGTCTATCTCTTCTTCCAGCTCCACAATCTTCTTGTCAGTCCTCAGGGTGCGTGCGTTGTATGTTGCCAGGTCGAGTCGTCGTAGGTGGCAACCGAACCTCTACCGGAGATTCTTAGCACCCCCTGCCCCGCCGTTACCATGGTCGCCACCGTAGCCAGGAATAGCGGGACCGCCGGAGACTGGGGGCCGTTTCTTCGTAACTTTCAGCATGGGGGGATATTTACTCATACTAAATTGTGATAAGAGTGGGCTTGAGTTAGAGATTGTGTGGATTCCTAGTCATTGTGGCATAGAAGGAAATGAACAGGCTGACTGCTGGGCCAAAGAGCTGTAGATACTGGCTGTCCTTCTCATTTAATGAATTACTCTCATGATCTAATGTCATTAGCTCAAATTGAATTAAAGAAGTCTTGGGACATATTCAGACATATTAAAGGTTGCCACTTTGGTAAAATTCAACCCCAAATTCCTCCACAACCTTGGTTTTTTAAATTTAGCTATTTGAAGAAACAAATCACATCTATAATCTGCTGTTTAAGGCTCGGGTATCTAGCTAAAATTAGAATCAAAAAATGTGAAACCCTCTGTGAATGTATTCTGGATGAAGGTACCCCAGACCACATTTTCTTCAATTGTCAAAATCGCCCAATTTCTTTATATGACATTCTTCCCAAAACAATCCCTCGACCAGTGAATATTAATTCCCTCTTAACTTAATTAACTTAAGTAAAGCTTCTACTATCTTTAGCGGTTCTGTAATAGGAAAGAGTACGCTGCCTGATTGTCTGTTGCCAAACTTCAAGTGCTCTTTACGTATAACTTTCAATCTCTTAGACATTCTTTTTTCTCTAAATATTATTCTTCATCGCTAAACACGTAGGGATCGGCACTTAAAAAGAAGAGTCATTTTATTTGTGCTTGCGTACATGGCAAGTGTTTATCACATGTGCAAGTACTACAGTTTAAAAATTGTTACTTTAGTTTAGTATATTATGTAAAGTTCACAGCATATTTTATGTACTAAGTTCACTCGGCTCTTGGGGAAACTCAGCAAATAATAAATAACATCCTTAGCTAGTTGCATTATTAATGGTGCAATTTTTAAGTCAAAACGAACTAACTTTTAGGGCAATATAAAACAGAAACTATTGTGTCAACCGCCATAAGGTTAAAATTACAAAATTTCCTGTCAAACTACTTTGAATTTTAAAGTGCACAATTACTAAGTACCTATATTATTTATTATTAATGAACGCGTTTCTCAATGATGGAAATAGGCAGTTATGACGATGACAGCGATCTTCTCTTTATTTTAACCATTGCGACACATAAAAATATAAACTCTCCTGACTGTTACTCAGAGGAGCAGGCAGAGAGTACAAACTTCCATTTGGCATGATCCCGACTCATCTGTCGCTTTTTTTCATATGCATATATCTATGTATACATACATGTCGGTTAAATTGACGTATATTTATTATATAGACAATTTGGTCGAAAAAAGTCTATCCAGGACATCGTTTGCCAACTCTGCGAACCATTTCTGCAACACAAATGATTTTGCTATTCTTCCTTCATTCTTTTTTCGACGTGTCCAGGACCACTTCAGTGGTTTGGAGACATAGTTCTTAATTCTGATCACAACAGCTTCTCGCTTCTTTTTCTCTTTTCGAATCACGCAATTTCTCACTCCATCATTTAGAGTTACCCCTTACACACTTCTTAATAACCGTATATCTACAACATTCATTTTATTCTCATGATTCTTAAGTCACATCCAACTTTTAGTTATACTTTAGGTAGGGACTAACAGTATTTGGATCAAAATTGCCATACGTGCCCTTTTTGACACATTCTGACATATTTACACGAATGCTACACATTTATCGCCTTTAATTTTAACTTTTCTCATCCACAACGCTTCGGTCACAGGAAAGGGGGGGGGGGTCTAATTAATGTTCAAATGTTCAGCTTTTCAGGTAGCCGGGTTAGAGTGACTTATTAAGAGATTGAACTCACATAAGGCTCCTGGACCTGACGGTATTAGATTAGCTGATCTAAAATTGGTTGATAAACACATCCTTACCCATTGCCAATTTAATTAACTGCAATTTTGCGTCTGGAAAATACCCTAACGACCTCAAAATAGGCTGCGTGAGGCCTATTTTCAAAACGGGAAAAGACGACGATTACTCTAAGCCTACGTGTAACGAACCAGAAAATATTTTGAGGACATGTTGTGAAGGCATACACTGCAACATGGTAAACTCTTCCCTACCCCTGGAAATAATGAAATAAATACTAACTGTAAGGGACGTAATGTAATTACGATAATTGGATTTATGATAAAAGATTGAGTAAAGATGTCAAAGAATAAGAATTATGCCCTTATTAAGAAAATTTTAAATTAAGGCAAATTTTTGATGTTTTCTTCAAGCAGCACACGTCACTGAACAACCTAAGTACCTACAATGTAATGATCAGCAGTAGGTTACGTAAGCATGCAGTTTAGAAACATGAAGATTATTGCAAAACTACCAAATCCGAACACCATACGTTTTCATTTCCAATAATATTTGCTAACGCAAAGGATACCACTCCCAAATACTCAGGAACCTGGGGCTTAGAACCCCGGTTCTCTGATAAAATTGTCACTAGTGATTTTAGTAATTGTTAGTATTTCTATACTAATAAAAAGCTTGATAAAATCCATCAGATTCAAACCCAATTAACCAGTGCTGACAAATCGTGATGCCATTTCTCAAGAGGTTTTTATAGGTTTACCATGGCCATAGATAACTTGAAATAAAATAAAAATAAACTCAGCAAAAACAATAAGATGGAAATATTATCCACTTCTACGAATACTTAAATATGTACGATTGTTAACTTGACAGAAGAGAAATTAAAATTCCACAAAAAGCAATAACCATGATTTAATAAAGATGATCCTACAGCGACTTTGGGCAAAGAAAAGTAATAAAATAGCACAAAGAGTATTTCTAAGAAAAGTAATCTCCCTAATTTCATCTTATTTTTATACCTATGGGATTAATATCGTTATATATTTATTGAAAATTTTAATTTGAAATGTGTTGTTAATTCTTATGATTAAAAATGACTGTTCTTCTTTCTTTATTCACCTTAATTCAAAAGCTGTCGTTAATATTTTGTATTATAATGATGTATTTATATACTCATAGAACAAGGGTGATAAATGAACACGCAGTCCACCTGCTGGTAAGTAAATGCTGTAGCCCATAGATATCTACATGTATTCAAATAGAATATTTCCTTTTTGTACAAACGAGTACATAGTGTTCACATATATTATATGGATACTGTGGTCCAAATACATCCATATCTATTCTCGATTAAATATCACAATGTAGATACATTATTGCGCCTGAGTACTAAAATGGAATGACTGGTCAGCAGTAAGAATGCTCTTCGGTTCTCTGCACTCACCAAACACACAGAAATATTAAGATGCTATATAACGCTGGTTCTCCGTGAGCGCGTGGTCCTTACCCAGTCGAGCCGATCCATTCATGCTTCAGCCATAATATAGCTGCGGCGTGACTCTACTACTTAATTTAATCATTGAACTACCTATGTCAATTCCATTCTATGCTTTTCCATTTTATGTTTTATCGATGGATTCAATTTTGTATGTTTTTTCTTTTTTATCAGCATTAAGAAACTACAGCTAGATGAAAGTCTATAGGCAATATATTGGTGTAGTATATGAGCATTTTAAGGAATGCTCAAAGTGACCAGTTTTCAGATATACAAAATTATTTAGTAGGCATTGTAAGTGGATATTGATGGCATTGCTTGTCAGCGCCTTACTCCTTGAGTTACATAATTTGTTTAATGCAGATTTGTTTGGCATTAACATAACAACATTGGTAACAAATGTATACATAATTCAAAAAATTGGTCAGGTAACTTCTCTCCAAAGTAATAAGTGAACAGAAACTGGATTTTTAACATAATTATATTAAAGGAAATGTACTAGATGGTAGGACTCATCTATGGGTAGGTACCTAGGTAGGTAACAACACATATTGACTATTTCTGTCACCAAATAACAGTACTTACACTTCTGTATTCCATTCTGAATGGTATAGAATGTCAGTATAAGTAGAAGCTGTAAGCCATTCCATTTTCAACGGTGTCAAAACATTTTTAGCCTTCTTAGTTTGAAGTCGGCTGCAATGGTCCCCACGGGCTGTATTGCTAACCAAAAACGAGTTTACAGTCCTAGGTAGATTTCTCGTTTCTCATTTAAGTTTTATAAAAAATTACTTTGTGTTACATCGGCATAACATCAATATGCTTGTAATGCAAATTACATGCCGTAAGCCGTGACGACGAATAATAATTAAATTCACTATAAAAACATTTTAAATATCATAAATATTGAAGATAATATCGCCTTTTCAGCAGGGGTAAATACATTCTTACTTTGTAGAATTCATTTCACCATAGGTAGAATCGGAATGATGAATAAAAGACTGTATTCTTAAGAAACAGTAGCGGCTCATGTGGAGTGTTGCTTGTAGGGTAGCGTAACGTCTTCAGAAGTCGACCGTTGAGCGAGTAATGTCAGAGGTCAGCGGTATTCTCGGTTTCTCTTCTTGATCCGTCTCCTTCGTTGTATAGTAGCAATAATAATAACATTTCTGTACAATATATTAGGTTTCGTTACATTAGGTGACTACTCACATCAAGAGCTGCTTACTAACTACAATGATTTCGAAAATGATCGACGGAATTTTGGCTAGTGTGCGCACTCACCACTAACCCGACTGTTTAATTGGCCCAGTGAGCACACTAGCAGCTCAACCCGACTAAAATCTCGTCCAATAGACAATCTGCTGTATGCGGTGTACTATCGCTGCCGTGTTAAATTTTATGGTGTGATTCTTCACTCCTGTTTACTCAGCATGGTAATTACTTAAGTTTGACCGTTCGTCCGGCGAGTTGCCAAAATATCGAAAGCACAACTTATTATGTTCAGCCGCGTCCCATCTTTCGCTCCGGGTTAGTTTAGCAATGGGAGTGGTTTCGACTTCTGCTTCTTTGTGGACGGTTTATTTATAGATGCTAGCGTTTTATGCGGCGGGTTGTTATCGGTTTCCGACCGATCGCACGAGCAGTCGCTGTCCTCATCGCGGCGACGCGTTTGATGTTGTTCCCGGTCGCGGGCCGTATTTACCGCGCGTGACTTTCTACTTTTACGGTGGTCCCGTGCTGTTTCGTATACGAAAATTGCGCCACAATGATCGACCATAACGTTTAGGATCGAGACAGCAATTCTGGCCGCCGATTTAAATTCATACCATTTATATTTTAGGATAGTACTGAGATTTTCTACGATTGACTTACTATTTCAGGTGAGTAGAGATATTGCGGCTGATCGAGTGATTTTATTGCCGCTACTGTATTATATACTTTGCTCGCGAAATTAACTACGTTCCGCCCGTCTTCTGTCATGCGGGGCATGCGTTTTATGTTTTCTAGCTCGGAAATTATAAGTAATTCCGGTCTTCTGTACCTCCTTTCTAACGTATCTATCACTTCATACGATTCCGATACTGTGAAAAATAACGCCTAAACTAATTCGCGAGCCGCACTTTGTAGTGCCTTTTGTAACCTGGCTACGTTTTGTAAGTCAGTAAACATGTCCACTGTATCGTAAAAGATCGATTTTAAGATCATCCACTCTGCAATCGCCCCGTCAAATTGCGGCAGTTCGTGGATGTACTTTGGTGCCGCGAGTCCGTTGAGATTGCGTCGGCTAGCATTGTGCTGTCGCTACTATTATTATTCATAGACGTCATGTTTTTACCAACATGTGTTAGGTGGCCGTGCGTCCGGCTCCGGAATTTGAGTTTTATCTTATATTGCCAGCAAATCGTTTAGGTACTGTTTCGTGATCCAACCTTTAACAAGCGAATTCCCTACACTGGACGGTGGTTGGAGTTTTGCAGTTATTTTCTGGTGTAGCGGTGAGATGTATCTACTAGGTGTGTGTAGACAGTAGGAAGTTTACAAATAAAAGGGAGTCCTATACTTTCACAGACTATTTAATATTCATACAAATACAAAGCTACACCGAAATAAATAGACAGAAGGAGAATGCAATGCAGGTTCTTAACAAGAAGGAAGAAGTACAGTGGTAGAGATAAACTTAAAATGAGACAATAAATTAACAAATATAGGCACACGTAAATAATTATTAAAGTGTCTGCAAGACAATGCGACAATATCTCCAAGTCGATGCACGTAATAGGCGTGTGTATCTCTTTACGGAACCGACTTACTTATCCGAATCACTGAAGTGATTCAAAAGATTAATAATAATAATTTGATCATCATCATCACTATTCCAGCACTTCACAAACCCACTGTTGAACGTAGACAGCCCCAAAGAATGCCAAAAAGCACGGTAAAGAGCTATCTGCATGCATGAACTTCCTGCATGTCTCACCAGGTCGTCACTCCATCTAGTAGTTCATATTCCTTTTTAAATCAAAATAATAGGATATGTCATCACATCGAAGGGTTGTGTAAATTCTATCGTTTAGTATTGTTTTTTTTTTTTATTTTTTTTTTTTGTTAAAAAAACGTAACCCCCACACTAGGATTTTCTCCTGTATCGTGGAGGCAGTTTACAAACATATATTGCACAAGGACAAACATCCAGACCCGGAACAATTATTTGTAGGCCATACAAATACTTGTTCCGTGCGGGATTCGAACCCGCGGCCCCAAGCGTTGCAACTCATTGCTAAGCCACTACACCACGGAGCCGTGTGAATTGTGAATCTTACATAAAAACATTGCATCTAGTAGCAAAGTCTTATTATAGCCAATGTGGACGCTAATTACTTGGAAAATAACACAACGATTGGTTTGCATTGATTTGAAATAAACGTTTTTTATGTAATATGTGTAATATGTTTTTTTATCTTTATTTAAGAGCTTAATCAAAATGCGATTATGTCGCTCTATTTGACATCATTTAGAACTAAACAACATTCAATTTAACAAACAAAAAAAATGAAAACAAATACTATCAAATTGATTGATCTGAAGAAAATATTATGTTATATAATTTAGTCAATTATTTTGTTTCAACGGAATGAGGATTGGATAAAATAATGTTACAATCAGCAAATTCTTTTGAATTATTTTTACACTTAGCTATTCGAAAGGCAGCTTTGCGGGCACACTCCATCAAGGCATGAATTAAGTACTCAGGAACACCGCATTGTTCACATTTCGGTGACGGGACTTTATTCATTAGAAAAGCAAACTTCTTGGATGGAATGTGTCCAGAACGCAGCCTCATAATCACTACTGCGTTCTTTCTTAATGATATGTGACTATCAATCCATGGAATTCTGAGAGGATGTGGCTGAACCGTTTAATACCAGATACCTTGTTCCGACTCCATAATGCATCTTATGTCTCTGTATATTTTTAATTGTAGACTAATGTTGCATTGTGGGTCATAAAATGCCGAACTAATTCCACTTCCATCCTTAGATCCATCAGTAAAGAGTTTATAATAATTTTTATATCGCTGGTTGATAAAATCCAAGCATACTTTAAATTAAAATTAATGTAGCTTCGCTTTTTTTTTAAAAGATTCGGATCTGATGGGGTACCTAAGGTGGCCTAGATTTTGGTTGTAGATTCGGTCTTGCAACGTGCCGTAGCGACTCTGTCCCACTTGCCGGTTTGCTCGCGGACGTAAGTCCTTATGTCCGGGACTTATGTCCGGGACGGGGGTTTGTTCGCGCCCAAACGCTAGTTTCAAGATTTGACGCCAGAGGGCGCTCGGCTCGATACGGCGCGTTTATAACCGGTTAGACGTGTGGGCGGTTAACGGGAGTTTTGTTGCCAGCGGGCCGCGTCCGGGGATTGCAGGCAGTTGGTTCCTATCGGCGGCTGGGTCGAATCGAGCAGTAACTTTAGGGCCGCGGCGCCGTCGCAACGTATCTAATTTGTGGTGGCCGTGGCAGCGATTTCGTGCGACCGGTTTTGGTTTTATGGTCTAGATTTTTTTAGTATTCGTGCGCGTTACTTCGCTACTTAAATTTTGTAAATGAAGATCGCCTCGGATTAGGTGGTATAAGTGCTTGCTGTGTGTCGAATCGAGCCGCGTGGTTGCCTATAGCGCCGAATTTGTTAATGGATTTGGTCAGCGACGAATAATTGTGTAGTCTAGAACATTAGACTCCAGGTTGGCTAATTATTGAAAAGTTAGTGTTTAATTGTACCGTTGCGTTAAGCGCCTTAAAAGGTCGCGTTCGGTTTTCGAAATAACTTGTTGCGGAGTGACAAAAGTGAACTTTGACCCATCACTCGTGCCACGTGTTACGTTTTTGATTATAATTAACGGGATTTAGTTGCGTCTTGAAGTTAGTTAAATGTACGATAAAGTTAATAGACCGACATAGTGAATTTAAGAAGGAAATAGTCCATTGCTGCCGCCGCTGGAGAATACCACGCTGGGGGGCGGTGCCGGAGTCAGCGTGGCTGCTGATTAAAAGGGCTAATTCAGGTTACACAGATTTACACTTCTAACACACTACTCACATTCACGACAATTACGCCTCAACGAGCCCTGGGAGCCTTTTTCGCCAGCGAACAGGTACGTACTATTTATTCACCTAGCCTTCTCCCTGTTGTTTAGTAGGATAGGACATTTTCCATAAGTCCAGTTGGGCCCTCTTGAATAATATTTTCCTCAATGTTAAATAAGGTACACTATCGTATGCACCTATTCACCATTACACGATGTGTGTAAGTACACAATAGCGAGAAGTATTTTCGGAGGTAAGACTGCTCAGCGAGAGAAAACAACGCGACTATAGCGGACAAGGGCCCACAGCGAACTCACTTTTACATGTTATTTAATTAATTTTCATGAATAAAATGTCTATATTTGCTACTTTCATTTAAAGGTTGCAATTATTATATCTATTCCATTGTTTTAGAAGTTTTTCTGGAAAAAACTTAAGCTACTATAACCGATAGCTTAATTAAATCCAAACGTAAAGCGCCACAATGATATACAAGAGTTATAGAAATAGACAAATAAAATATGTAAAGAAAGAATATTCTCATTTACTATTTCTAACAGTAGACTGTAATAGGCTGATTAAAACGACGTAAGCATTCGTGCAAAAATCAACCAAAATCGACCAATTATATATAATGAAAGTCTTTTCGTCACACCATGATAAGATATAGTAGATTAAGTATTAAAGTAACGAAAATAATTGATAATAGTTCATTGCTACAGAACTAGATAATATTCCACTAAACCACACAGATATCCCTTTACAATATCTCGGTTTAAATGTATTTATTTTTCACAAATATAATATACATTTATTTTTATAACATAACACAATATTTAATTATATACAATATTAATAATAGTAATAAAAAAATTAGTAACTTAATTACCATATATTCCTACTCTCCGCGGTATCGGGCCAATAACGCTAGCTACGTTTCTCCGCTGAATGGCTATACTTAGCCTTTGACCGAGAAAAAAACCAGCCCTCTTATCACTAGTAGCAACGAACAGCCGCGGATGGAGTTACTTTAGGAACACATGAACCTCACGGACTAATAGTCTCTACAGCAAAAAGTCTCTACGGCACAAATATGTAGTCATCTTTCAGAGACTCATATTTGCGCCACTTACTCAGTTGGTCGACATATCGAGTAACGTGCAGTTTCGTAGTCACTTGGAAGAGAAGGCCAAATTGGCCTCTGAAAAGCTTGGCGTGCTCAGTAGAGCGGGACAGTATTTCATGCCGGCTCAACGCCTGCAACTTTACAAGGCGCAGGTTCGGCCTCACATGGAATACTGTTCCCATCTCTGGGCTGGGGCTCCCCAGTGCCAGCTCCTTCCACTTGACCGCATCCAGCGCAGAGCGGCTCGAATCGTTGACGACCGAGTCCTTTCCGATCGGCTCGACTCATTAGCACTGCGAAAAGATGTTGCATCTCTTAGCATTTTCTTTCGCATTTACCATGGGGGTGCTCTGAGGAATTGTTCGGATTAATCCCAGCCGCCAAATTTCACGAACGCACATCGCGGCAGAACTCCCGATACCATCCACACCATCTGGATGATTGGCGGTCCACTACTGTGCGATTTAGAAGATGTTTTTTTCCTCGCACAACTTCCTTGTGGAATAGTTTACCACCTGCGATTTTTCAGGACCGATACGACTTAGGGACCTTCAAGAAAAGAGCCTACTCCTTTTTAAAAGGCCGGCAATGCATCTACAATTCCCCTGGTGTTGCGGTTGTTCATGGGCGGCGGTAGTCACTTACCATCAGGTGAGCCGCATGCTCGTTTGCCCCCTCTCCTATAAAAAAAAAGTTTAGCTGTCTCTGATGCCACCCCGGCTCTAAATAACCCTTATAAAGTTTTAAATATTATAAAATCTATTTTAAAAATTAAAAAGCTTATGTTATAAAAAAATAACAATAAATACATGACATAAGCTGATGTAATTATTAAGTAATGACATCGAACATAATAATATTATTACATCCTACTTTATTATCTCTAACAAACAAATATGTGAGTAAAGTTTTCTCATTAATACACGTTGGCGCAAACTTTGGCGTGTTGTCGATTGCTTTATAGCTATTAAACTTCTGTATGGTTTACCAAGCAGGATTTATTGCGTTCAATTTATTCAAAATTCAATGTGTAAAAAGGTTAACATTTTTTTTAATCCTCAAGCATCTAGTCAGTATACTTATATCTATAAGTGTAAAAAATAGAACGTAGTATCAGTCGTTATAATGGTAATTGAGTGCTGTGGCTAATAGGCCCTACGCATCTGCATTTTGATTCTTAGTCGGGGATAGATATCACTGACTAAGAATCAAAATGCAGATGCGTTGTTATCCTTGAGGATTTAATAGAATGCCTAGGTGTCCGTCTGGTCCCCTCCGAAAGGATTCCCGCCTTGTCGTAACGGGGGGGCTTAGTAGCCGTGGCTTAGTCACCCGAGGTGAACAAAGAGGAAGCCCTTGGCTGGCCCGTGGTGTAGGGCAGGCCCAAGGTGGCCACTCCGAGTAGGCTTGGCGAGCCCACTTCGGATGCGTGTTGGTAGGTTGCGGTGATAGGGGTGTCCTCTCCCCCTACCGCTGCAGCTGAGGTTGAGTCGCGGGGGAAGAGGAGTGTTGGTACGGTGATGTGCCACTCACCCTATCCTCCGCGACTCCGACGGGGCCACACCGTTGATGCGGTGGTGGTGGGTCCGCGTTGGGAGAGGAGTGTCGGTATTGGGAGGCGCCGCTCTCCCTACTCTCCGCGGCCGAAACGTAGTTGGCGGCGGAGACAGAGACCAGATCCGCCGCTGGGGTCGGGAAAGCGGGTGCTACTAAGCGATCGATTTTCCTGGCCCCCTGGCCTCCGCGTATCGTACCCGAGGAGGTTCGATACGCAGATGTAGTTGGAGGCCGTGGAGAGAGGCTTGCTTTGTATTCCTGGTGCGCCTTGCCTGAGGAGAATGGGGAGGAGAGTCCTCTCCTGAGAAGAGACTGCCATGGGATGGCCGGCGCTGGTGAGGCCACGGATGTGTGTGAAAGCGTTTCTGTGGTCCTGCCAATATGCGGCAAGGGAGCAACATCATGGCGTTTTAGTCGGTGCGAGTCCGACATAACCCGTTCTTCCCCCGCGAGGCGAGTATGCGTAGCCATTTTCCCATGTAAAAAAAAGGTGTCCGTCTACATTCTACAGGCGAATAATATTTCTGGTACCAATGTGTTGCAATCTGAATGATATAGAGAACAAGTAGAGACATACTATGAGAAATTCCATCTAATTCCTCATAGGTAATAGCGCATTTGTGGCCTTTGTTTGTAGTTGTATGCAGCCGTCCATAACAAGCAGTAGTCACTTATTATCGTGCGAATTACGTTAGCTGCAGCCGCAGGACTTAAAAAAAACCAATTCTTAAAATATAAATTTAATAAAAGAAAGGTTACATTAATTCTATAACTAAATTAAAATGATTAGCTAGGTCGAAGTGTGACCGAAGAATGACGAAATCCGGTGCTCACTTCCACGGGCGTCGGGTTGTCGGCGCCTGCTGACTCGGCGTCTCGTGACACGCGGCTCCGTCGTGTTCGTCTTTAAGTAGGTTTTACATACTTGGCGATTTTAGTGTAATAGAACTACGTAATTCCTCCCCCCACAGTTCAGCGACTATTTTCCAACTTTGAGGGAAAATGTTGCTGGATATGCTTTTGCGTTTTTAGGATCTTCATAGGAATGCTTTCCAGGTGCTGGCAGCTGGCTGCTCTGCTGTTGCGGCTTACTGCGTCTCCACAGATTGAAACGTCGACAGATCATTACAATGGCTGTTATGATAAGTGAGCCAATTATCATTACATAAACGGGAATAGTTGTGTGGTACAGAGTGTTGCTAGCTATGGTGTCTTGTACCATTATCGGCTCTCTCATGACTTGACTGTAGGCTTCATGTAGTTTTCTCAGGTCGATGGATTGCAGCGAGATTCTGTGTTGAGGTGTGGTTTCTTCTTTGAAGTTACGTGGGATATCGGTAATTATTAGTGGCTGTCCGGATACTTGGTTGTTCTCGTTAACTATTGTAAATTCTGACGTCATCAATGTGCAATTTAAGGGTATGGTTACCAAATAACTTCCTTGAAGCTGCTTGTATTCTTCTCTTCCGCATCGTAGATAGATTGTTGTAGTGCGAGGGAATGTGACAACATAGTTCCCGGCGTCCAGTTGCTCCATGGCTTCCTTTTCCAATGTTATAGTGGTCAGGTTGCAGTCATCTCCTAGGGCGTGGTTTGTGACGAGGTCTCGTGTGCAGTCGTGATGATTCTTGACTCTGTTAATGGCATCGTCTTCGCAGAG
Source organism: Parnassius mnemosyne (assembly GCA_963668995.1). Lineage (NCBI taxonomy): Eukaryota > Metazoa > Arthropoda > Insecta > Lepidoptera > Papilionidae > Parnassius > Parnassius mnemosyne. The sequence goes on from CAVLGL010000001.1 coordinate 57,185,015, forward strand.
GTACTGCTGGTCTACCTTCGGGCATTCAGCCTCCATATACGCATACGCTTCCCTATTGGTTGCTAGGAAAGGAAGGGGTGGAATAAGGATCTTGTTATACCTATTCGGGGCTATCGAAAGTTTATACAGATCGAATACGTTCGCACTAACTATGGGAACTTTAAAAACTATAACTATCTGCTTTTCGACGTAATATGAGCCTGGTTTTATGATACTATAATAGTCGCGTAAATCTAAATTTAATATTCTATCATCCCCATATATCATTCTTACCCTTTCTATCATTAACCTTAAACTATCGATATCTATCATTGAATGATGCGTGCTTAGGGCACGCACAAGAGCTAGCATGTTTTCTATTCTAACTAATTCTCCCAACAAATCATTGACGTTTTCTGTTATGATGGTCAGAAGCTGAGCGAAATGAGCATATTTTATTAAACTATTTTCTTTATAAGCAGTGCTATTCAACAAAAGTTCTAACGTAGCATTAATCGATTGCTGATTTCTAACTAACTGGTCTATGACGCTGTTATGTTGCGTCATCCATTCCTTGTTGAGACTTATGTGCGAGTTAAATTCCGATATAATTTTAACTTGGTTATTTTCGAGATTTTTTATTGCATTATCAAATTTAATAGCATCCTGATAATCTAGATTTCCTGTTAAGCTTTTAATAGCAGATCCTAAGCCATCAATTAAACCTCTCTTGGCCCGACTAGGTTCGAGTCCTTTTAAATGATTTAAAACTCTATTGATTTTATGAGATAAATAGTTAATTTGAAGAGAATATAGGGAAAACGTATCATTATTTAATCTTAATTCAAAGTCAGATAACTGCTGTCTCACTGCAATAATTTTGTCTTCTATATTATTGATGCGAATATACTGTAAAAAGCTATGGTAATGTGACACTAGACGAGTTCTACCTAATTTATAAGGAAGGAGGCCAGGACCATCGTTAAGTCTTATCTCCTGTGTTTGAGCAAGATGCACCATTATCACCAACGGAATTCTGTAACAATTTAGCGCTATTAGGGACACGCTTAATGCGAGCTTTGGCAACGGGACCACGTTTTCGTGAAGTATAAATATGTATAGGTAGGTTAGCTAGAACGATATCGTTAGTGTATCTGGGTGCTAATTTTTGTCGGCTAGCAAGCGGGTTTTTTATGAAAATTTGCTGTTGTGGTTCATACTGAATTTCGGGTTCTCTATCCTTATTTCTATTCTCAATTAAAACTGTGCGATCATGTAAGGCAGACTGGTTTATAATTTCATAAACTAATTTCATTTGTTCTCTATGATTTTGAGTATACTGTTGAAGTAGATGCTGGGTAAGGTCTACACCTACCGGGTCTCTGGGGTCAAAGTGACCTGTTATTATATCGAAGGGCCTGCATTTCGTGAAACTGTGCACCGAACTATTGTAAGCGATAATCGCATATGGTACTAGGTTTACAGCTGGCTCGTCTTTACGCTGAATTTTCAGTAATCGAAGATGTTCGAGCAGAGTTGAATAGAAACGTTCTACATTTCCATTGTCGTTTGGTGAATGGGGAAGTATTTTATGGTGGTTAATATCGTGCATTCTTAAAAATTCGGAAAATAGTTGGTTGGTGAATTCAGTGCCGTTATCAGTTACTATGGTTAAGGGTAAACCATGGTGCGTGCAATATTTTAGTAAGGCCCGTAAAACGCTGATGGCTGTACCGTCGTGTAAATGATAGGCTTGACCGTACTTGGAGAATACGTCGACGAACGTAACTTATTTTTCGCTATCTACTGTGAACAAGTCCATATGAACTATTTCTAGAGGCTTGGTTGGAGGCGGAACAACGTTAAATCTTGGTTGGATAGGATTACGGTCGTATTTACCTTGACCACACACAATACATTCATTAATGAATTTTGTTATTTGTTCTTTCATTTTTGGCCAGTAGTATTTTTTCGAAAGAGACAAATAACACTCATTAATGCCTCTATGGTTGGTCTTGCCCTCGTGATAGTGTTTAATTGTTTCTTGTTGCCTAAGGTAAGGTTTAACGTTTTCAAGTTCGCTTTTGGCAAGTACGAGGTTCATCGCGGAGCTTTTAAAGTTATTCTGTATGATAGGTATAATTGAATAAAGTCCTAACGGGGGGTTGATTAGAATTCCTGTTTTAATTTTTGGGTTCACGAACTCCTTTATTACGTTTATAATATCGGTTTCTAAATTTGATTCCGTTACTTGCACCGAAATACGGGTATGTGTGTCGAAGGGCTTCGAAACCGCGGGACGCTTTTTTACGTCACCTACGATAGTGATAACCAATTGGCGATGAAATTTGTTTAGTGGTTCATCGGTTATTGGAACTTCCAATATGGGATTTTCGTGACTCGTATGAATGGTAGCGGTTGTAGAACCATGACTGCGTTCTGGATATTCTGAGGGATTCGCTAGAAGGGAATTAGTATCTTCGTTATGGATCTCAATGCGACTGAGTGCATCTGCGTTCTTATTTGATTTCCCTTTCTTGTAGACTACAGTGAAGTCGTATTCGCTAAGCTTTAAGCGCCATCGAGTAAGGCGAGAGTTCGGTTCCTTTAAACTCATGATCCACTGTAAAGGTTTGTGGTCGGTAAGTATTTTAAATGTCCTGCCGAATAGGTATGGTCTAAAATATTTAGTGGCCCATACTATTGCCAGGAGCTCTTTCTCGATGGAGCTGTAATTTTGTTCACTATCATTAAGTGTTCGCGAAGCATATGAGATGGGTTTATCCGAGCCTATTGGCCCTTGAGACAAAACAGCACCGATGGCAAAGTTTGACGCATCGGTAGTAAGGATAAACTCCTTACTAAAGTCCGGGTATTTAAGGATTGGATCGTTCGTCAAAAGAGTTTTACATTTCTCAAAACTGTTTACATAATCGGGGTCAAAAGTGATTTTTTTACCTTTTTTTAGACATTGTGTCAATGGTTTTGTTATTTTTGCAAAATCTGGGATGAATTTAAGGTAATATCCTAATAGTCCTAAGAACTGCTTTATCTCCTTAGGAGATTTAGGTATGGGATATTTTTGTATCGCTGCTATTTTGTCTGGATTAGGCTTCACGCCTTCGCTACTGATGATATGGCCTAAATAAGCCGTTTCTAGCTTAAGGAACTCTGATTTGTCCATTTGCACTTTGAAATTAGAGTTCCTAAGTCTCTGGAAAACTTGTTCTAAGTTGACCATGTGTTCCTGCAGCGAGGTGCTGAATACTATTATATCGTCCAGGTACACCAAACAGATCTGGTTCTGGAGACCTCGGAGGATGTTATCCATCACTCTTTGGAATGTGGAAGGCGAGTTCTTCAGGCCCATGGGCATCCGAAGGAATTCGAAGTGGCCGTGTTCGACATTGAATGCCGTCTTTGGAATGTCAGCGGGGTCCATTTCTACTTGGTGAAAACCACTGGCGAGATCCAGGGTAGTAAAATATTGGCATTTGCCCAGTTTGTCCAGAACATCTGAGATATTCGGTATAGGGTATTTGTCATTTATGGTTTTTTCATTAAGTTTACGAAAATCTACCACTAGACGCCATTTCTTTTTCCCCGAGGCGTCCGCTTTTTTTGGGACAATCCAAATCGGTGAGGACCATGCGGACTCGGAGGGACGTATAATGCCTTGAGATAACATTTTATTTATTTGATCGCGTACCTCTTGTCGATGAACAAAAGGATATCGATAGCTCTTTGTGTATATCGGAATTTCATCGGTCGTACGGATGCGGTGTTTTATTTGATTCGTGAATGTTAAGTTTTCACCTTCGATATAAAATATGTCATGATATTTGGCACAAAGAGTCATCAAATTAGCCTTTTCTTCTTCGTTAAGGTGGTCAGTGCGGAGTCGCGATAAAACGTCTTTAGCTCGTTCGGTTATAGGCTGGGTGCGCGTGCACTCAACGTTAAACAACTGTGCGTGAACGGGGCGTTCCAGAGAAAAAACGATATCGTTATCGCTAGTATTCTCGATCTCTAAAATACCTCTATTTTGGGAAACGCTGGTAATGCATTCGTGAATGACACAGTTACATAAAATTTGTTCAGGGATATAGACGTCACCATCACTACTGTCAATAGGAATTCTAACTAACTTTGAAGTATTCGCAGGAATTATATCCTCGTACAGGTTCACGTTTCGTGAGTTATATAACAATATTGGGTTCACTGCAAACCGAGTAGTTAAGTGTAATGCTTTTAAATCGATCTTTGCTTCCCACTTAGTTAACAGATCGAGCCCAATTAACCCGTCGAAATGGTTATGAAATTTATACACGAAAAATTTTATCGGTTCGCTATCGTTAATTTCCGGAAAACAGGGCACCGTAATGGAATAATCATTTCGACTAACAGCGTGAACATTAGTGACTTCGAAAGGATCATAGTCTAGTTGATAATGAGGGAAAATCTTTCTATAGCATCCGGGCTCAAAAATGATTGATTCGCTCCGGTATCGATGAGAAGCTTCAACGGAGGGTCTAAGATCTGAATAAATGGTAGCTGACGCTGGGTTTGCAAATTGACTTCTATCTTGGCTTGTTTGAAGGGGAATCCTCGTGAAAATTTTCCTGTTGGCTAGTGGAAGGCTGAGGATCGTTTTCTGTATCATTGACGCTTGGATAATCGTTTACCGGAACAAACTCGGGACCGTAGCTCTCGGGGTTTGCATAATCATTATATATATAGCCACTCACGTAAGATGGACATTCGTAGTAATCCGCATAATAGTTGTTGTAGTCAGGCTCATAGTAATAATTATCATAGCCGTCGCACTCGTTAAGATTCATTTCACGGCTTTTAAAATAATTCGTAGGTGGTGGGTTACCGTGCTTATGGAATAAGCACGGTAACCCACCACTCATGACCAGTTAATCGTCCCGTATGAGGTAAGGCTTTAGGCGTGAAATGTTGAACACCGCTCATAGGCTTAGGGCCAAGATTCTGAGGCTGCTGATAACGAGGCTGAATACGGAACACGTTACTACGTGGGTTATAATGTGGTGGTGGTGCACTGAACATTTGTTGAGTACGTGTTGGCATGCGGTACTGAGACTGATGTTGAGGGCCCACATTAAACTTAAATTGATTTTGCGGTTGAGTAAATTTAAATGGTTGAGGTTGAGGTGGCATCCACATCGGTCTCTGAGTAGCGGGTGCTAACATCATAGGTGGAGGCTGGAAATTTTGCTTAGATTGAGAAGGCATTGGAATTGGTATTTGTGCTCTTGGAGGCGGCTGGAGAGTCTTAGAATGTACATCATTATTACGCTGTTGCAAAATATTTAATTCCTCCTGAACAAATTTCAATGCCTGTTCTATTGTAGAAGGGCGCATACACCTTATTCTAGACCCTAAGGGCTCATGTAAGCCACGAACGAAAGCCTGCATAGTGAGCTTTTTATACAATGTCCGCTTCGACTCGATAGTGGTAGGGATAGTTTCGTGTAACGATATATATGTCATGATGGTACTAAAAAGAGTCTGACAATGATCGTAAAACTCTTGAGGGCTTTTGTGGCCTTGCGAAGCCAAGGAAAGGTCATTGTACAGCGCAGTTTCGTCTCGTTGATCTGCGAAGTTGTTAATAAGAGATTCGCGAATTCCTAGCCAATTATCAGGGATGCCATTAGAATTTATGATTGAAGCCGCAGGTCCGGTGATTTTATTCAAAATTCCGTTCAGTAAACATAAATTAGATAATTCACTACCGGCTTCAGAGCTCATGTAAGTTGATACGACCTGATCGCATATTTTAATAAATCTGGTGAGAATATTTGGATTACCGTCGAAATCTGGCACGGGGCGCAAGGCCTTATATATTACATCGGGATCATAAGGCATTTTGGAACTTAAATTTAATTCTTCCTCAATATTCCTTAAATTATCTAAATCTATATTTCGACGAGACTGTCGAAAACCAGCCTCGCTAGGCCCCCTATTCTTTGGGTGAAAAATTTTGGACAATAAGGATAACACTTAAAGGATAAAAGGAAAGCAACACAAAAAGAAAGTTTTGCGTACTTACAATATCATTCTGGTTTCCTCCGCGTATCGATTTTCGGATACTCGTCCCCGGTGCTGCTGCCACGTGGTTCGGATATTAGATTAAGGCTAGAGAGCCAAATCAGCGTCCTTCAGCGCCAGCCGAAATCTACCGATTTTTGGAGATTTTAACGCCGCGTACTGACTCTAATATCCTACCGACTGCGCCAATTACGTTAGCTGCAGCCGCAGGACTTAAAAAAAAAACAATTCTTAAAATATAAATTTAATAAAAGAAAGGTTACATTAATTCTATAACTAAATTAAAATGATTAGCTAGGTCGAAGTGTGACCGAAGAATGACGAAATCCGGTGCTCACTTCCACGGGCGTCGGGTTGTCGGCGCCTGCTGACTCGGCATCTCGTGACACGCGGCTCCGTCGTGTTCGTCTTTAAGTAGGTTTTACATACTTGGCGATTTTAGTGTAATAGAACTACGTAATTTGCGGACTGTAAGTTTGTTTTTATAAACAGACAACATCATTTAAATGCATTTTACGACTACTTTCCGTAGGAGCATGTGCCTTCTCCGGTCGAGCCGACCCATTCATGTTGCAACCATAATATAGGTATAGCGTGGATCTTAATAAATATATTAAATGATTTTCACGGGAAGTAGGTATATAAATCTTGTATTTACTTTTGTAACAGTCTGCTGTCCTGGTTGTTTTCAATCACGAACAAATATAAAATAAGTAAAAAATCTTCGTAATGCAAGTCTTCGTAGGAAACCAGATAACATAGATGTTCGCGCCAAACACTGGTTTCGGAATCGACGTTAGAGGGCGCGCGGCTCGGTGCCATACCGGTTTTAACGCGGTCGAGCGGTGCGTGTTGAGAACGCGTAAAGGTGCAAGTCAGTCGTCTGCCAGCTGTGCTAGCGTCCGCGCGCTGTCAGTTTTTGTTCGGGAACTCGGAATAATTAGGCGCGGTTCGTAAATATACTGTCTAGGATTTGTGACGCGCATTCCTTGCTGGAGAGCTTCCCAGGGACTCATTGTGTCTCAGAATCTGCTTTATAACAAACGAGAGTTAGTGGCTTCTGTAAGTTAGTTAATAGTACGATAGAGTTAATGGACTGTCATCGTGACGATCGAAGAAAGTGACTGTGGACGGCGCCGCGGAAGACCTCAATTTGGAGCAGCCTGGAACTCGGCCGCTGCTGGTCGCCTATGCTTGCCAAGGCCCCACACATTCACACCTCACTGTACACTACTCGCCATCCCCTATTACACACACTCACGGCCTGCCCAAGCCTTGGTGCGAAGTTAGCTTCGGATAATGGTAAGTACGATGTGTTTCTAGCTTTCTCCCTTATTGTTTGGTGTAACTAGAGATTTTCCACTTTGGCCTTAGGGGACCCGACTTACGTCTGCTCGTCAAAACTCAGCTGAATGGGCCCCTGAGGATTTGATCTTTAGGGGAGCAGCCGTAGGCTGTAACAATAAATTTGCTGTGGAGCTGATTTACCTTTGTATATAACTTGGCATCTTTTGTTGCATTATTCCTACTGATATTATTTACGATGGACGGATGCTATTGTTTTATGAAGTGATAGTTAAATATAGAGTAAGTAAATTTTGTCTTTTACTATTATTGTACCGTGTAGTGGCATTGTAAGAATATTTTTTGTTATCAACCCATCTGTCAAGCGTGGAAACTACGGAGAAATCAACCATATTAGGCAATGTATGGAGAGGCCTATGTAAAGTGGATTTTTATATGCTGTAATGGAACGAAACGACAATTATTCATTATACGCATACCAACATAATACCATTTAACCTACCATGATATAATGTTACGTCTAGGACAGATGATACATATAATAAAATACAGACTTTCAGCAGTGAGCTCTTTACGTTTACGCGTTTATTTTGAAGTTGAATGATAAAATGATGAAGTTAATAAGAATTTAATTACGTGTTATTAATCTAGCTTGAAGCTGGTTTCTTCCACCAGTCTGTTTCGTTGACGGAACTACCCTGAACTTTAAATAAACATATTATAAATATATTTTAAAGTAAAGAAACTAGGAACCAACGCCCTAAAATATTTCTTTTTATAAGCTTTTGTTTAACTTGCAATGTTTGTTTGTTAGGGTCAAGTCTTAGACGCCCCGGGCTTGGGGGCTACGTCGTGGCCCCCGGCCACCGTAGGCGCGGGCCTGTGGACGGCGAGCAATGGGTAGCTCGCCGTTCGTCCGTCTAACGACGACAGGCCGTGTCGACGGTGCGTTTTGTTCCACGCGCGCCTCGAAGAGCTGTCAGCAGCGTGAAGGGGCCCGCAAGGGCCGACGCCTGCCGGGGCTGCGGGCTGTTCGAAAGAGATACCGCGGCTCCGGAACGTAAGGGCACTGAAGGAACACGGATGGTTTTTAGTCAGTAAAAGTCTGACACTCCCTTCCGCTCCACCCAGAGCGAAAGGCGTCATTTGATGATTTTCCATCCGTAAAAAAAAAAGGGTCAAGTCTTGGAACTGAATTTAAAAGCAGTTATTCTCAACTGATTGAGCTCAAAATTTGCATTCATGTTTAGATTGGATGACAATGAATGGTAAGCTAAGTGACATTATAATCACCATTCATCATAATTACAGCCTTTCATAAGTCCACTGCTGAACATAGGCCTCCCCCAAGGAATGCCACAAAACACGGTCCTGGGCCATCTGCATCCATCGACTTCCTGCATGTCTTATCAGGTCGTCACTCCATCTCGTGGGGGGTCGCCCTACACTTCGCCTACCGGTACGAGGCTGCCACTAAAGAATCTTTCTTCCCTATCGGTTGTCGGTTCTTCGAGCTATATGGCCGGCCCACTGCCACTTCAGCTTACTAATCCGTTGGGCTATGTCGGTTACCCTGGTTCTACTGCGGATATACTCATTTCTAAGTTTATCACGTAGAGAAACCCCGAGCATAGCCCTCTCCATAGCTTGCTCTGAGCGACCTTGAGCTTCCTCATACGCACTGGTTGACTATATCGTCGGCAAATCGAAAATGAGTGATGTAATCGCCATTGATGTTAATACCGTATCCTTTCCAGTCCAGAAGCTTGAAAATGTCTTACAATGCAGCGGTGAAGAGTTTCGGGGATATAACGTCACCGTGTCTTACACCTCTCTGCAATTGGATAGGTTTCGTACACTGGTTCTCTATCGTAGCTCTACTGTACAAACACTACAGCACTTCGATATACCGACAGTCAACTTGGCACCGCTGAAGAGACTGCAGCACAGCCCAAATTTCGACGGAATCAAAGGCTTTCTCATAGTCCACATACGTCAGATATAGTGGCAAATTGTACTCTTCGGACTTCTGTACAATTTGCCGAAGGGTATGTATGTGGTCTATGGTGCTAAAACCCTTTCGGGAACCCGCTTGTTCGGGAGGCTGGAAGTCTTCAAGTCTACGCGCGAGACGATTCGAAATGACTCTCGAAAACAGCACGTAGACCTGGCTCAGAAGGGAAATCAGTCTGTAGTTCTTCAAGAAAGCGTTGTCACCTTTCTTGAAGAACAAGACCACCGCACATCTGCTCCACGCCACCATGGAGGACGGTTTTGAAGAGCTTCTGAAGGACTTCAAGTACCGGTCTTCCACCCGCTTTCAGAAGCTCCGCTGTAATTCCATCCTCGCCTGGGGCCTTGCCGTATTTAAGGTGCTGGAGAGCCATTCTAATCTCGCTCATGCTGACGTCCGGGATATTTTCGGAATAGTGTCGAATAAGACTCGCTCTTGTATTGTTATTCACACTTGCGTGTGGCTCCAACGATGACGTGTAGTTGTAGAACCTCTCAATCTCACTCAAAATCTCAGGTACCCTGGAAATGATGCTGCTACATTCGGTCTTCAGCTTCGATAGTTGGCTCTTTCTGGCAGACAGATCTTTGGCAAAGACTTTGGAGCCTTGGTTCCGCTCGATCGCTTCTTCAATACAATACAATACACATCGCGGAAAACCTCCCGGTACCATGCACAATATCTGGATGCTTGGCGGTCTACCACTGTACGTTTTACTATATGTTATCTTCCTCGTACGACCTCTCCGTAGAATTACCGGTTATAGACTTAGAGACGTATATACGATAAAATCAGAGGCAAACATATCGCGTCCTTTAATTTTAAAAGAAATTTAAAAGAAAGTTAATGAGACTTTTGTTACAAAAAGAGGGTTTGGCTGGGATTTGAACAGAAAACCAACGAAAATGAAGCAGGTTATTATTCCTACCATATCAAGCGATAGTTAACTAAGCCTCAGCTCTCAGAATAAATAATACTACGCCATATGTAGGTCGATAGTGGTTTCGTCGTCATATTTTCTACATCGAAAAGATCGATCGGGCCGGAAGAGACCGGCGGAAGCAGTTCGCACTGCGGTGACTTTATATGAAATATCATATTTCAAATCTCGATAAGCTCGTTTTTGTTATAAAAAATATTTGTTATAACGTTCCTCTAATAGTTCAAGTTAGTTTAAATCAAGGAGTATTAATCAATTGCATAGGGACCTAACAATTCCTAATTATAAAAAATCAAAAGCACTAAAATTTTCAATGAATAATTTCCATTTACTTATTTATTAACTCTTTAAAAAACGCGTACGAAGAAGGATTTACCGCAATAGAAGACATTGTTTTTAATTTACGATGTTTCGATTCAGTCAATAGCACTGAAAAAGTTTAATTACTTTGCCAAACGGTGGGCATTTACTTCAATTAATATTTCAAGCGAGTAATTTATTAACTTTAAACTCAGTAGATTCCATATACAAGTTAAAAGTAAAATAACATCGTATATCAATTCCACATCTGGATACAGGTACCCTCTGATTTCTTAGAGGGTGTTAACGCAGCTTAGTGTGTAGACTTGACATGTCTTCAAAATATTTTTTTTCAGACATGCAGGTTACCTCATGATCTTTTTCTTCACAACCGTGTGTAAACGCGTGGTAAATTAGCGCTTAAATTGCAATAAAAAATTTCATTGTTGCCGGTGGGGAAAAAACTGGCTTAGCCTCTAACCTACCACGGCTCTCTTACATCGCTGACATTCAAGTCATTACTCCCTAATAAGCAGTTACGGTTATATTTGTGTAACCCAACAAAATAATGACTTTAGTAAAATATATGATAGTGATATCATATATTATTAACAAATCTGTTTCTACTGACTCACTTCATACTCTAAATAATTCTTACACCAAAGTACCAGGTCACGTATTTCTTACGCCTCGTCACATAATCATACAAAGGAAATTATTCATGCAAAGATTTATTACAAAACGTACAAAAGTTTAGTTTATGTGGTTTGAGATACCACTCAAACTGAACTTTTAGCCGTATAGTGGCAGTGTAAGAATATCCACTACCCCATATCGCCTCGTGGGTGTCGTAAGAGGTGACCGTTACAGCCTATTAAAATCTAAATTCCATAGTTGCCACGCTTGTCACGTTTGACACGCTTAACAAGCGGGTTCCCTGCGGTTTGTTTCCCTATGTAGCCTCTTGCGACACCCACGGGATGATATGGGGTAGTGGATATTCTTACACCGTTACTACACTGTAAGAGGTGAGAGAGGTATACAAAGAGATGGATAGCAGCATCGTCCTGATACCTGAACTCAAAATAAGAAAAACAACGCTTATCAAACCGCATGCAAATCGTTGCAACTATGGCATAATCCTGCCTATGAGGCATTTTACAGGGAAGACCGATGTTCAGCGGTGGACTTTATAGGCTGTAATGGGCGAATAGAAGGATGTGGTATATGTTGATCCTTATTTTTTTTTAAAAACGGATCCCCACACTAGAATTTTCTCCTGTATCGTGGAGGCAGCTTACAAACGCAAATTGCACAAGGACAAACATCCAGACCCGGAACAATTATTTGTAGGCCATACAAATACTTGTTCCGTTCGGGATTTGAACCCGCGCGCCCCAGCGCAGCAACTCATTGCTAAGCCACTGCACCACGGAGCTGTCAAAATGGAAGTATGTGATTTCTCTCCCAAATATTTTAAAAACTTTTTGGTACTTTCTTTGGTTTTTAAACGATATTAAAAACACTGGGATTTTCTCCTGTATAGTGAAGGCATTTAATATACATAAATTGGACGTTGTCAAACGTCCAGACCCAGAACAATTTTTATTTGTAAGAGAAACAATCGATTTATTACAGTAGTGTGGACAATCTAGAATCCGGCTCATTATTTAGCGGCTCACTTAGCGAGTAACTACATGTCGGCTGCAACACGTAGGTAATTGAAGGTGTTGGCTTTTTAAAAGCCAATTCCACAAATAAAGTGCCGTGATTCGAACCCAAGTCACCATAAAACCGCAGATTATAATCATGTTTAACAAATACCAAGTGTTAGTTTCTTATAACTAGATATAAGTTTAAAAGTCAAAATATATCTTAATTAAATTTGTGACTCCAAAAAATGCGGGTGTCTTTTAAAGCTATCGATTTTCTTATATTATGCTGTCTCGAAAAATGGTAGAATAGACTTTTTATAGAAGTTAGGATGATAAACGAGCATAGTGTACACCTGGTAGTAAATAGATGCTGTGTCCCATATATAGACATCTTTAATTGAAAAACTGACTCGCCAATCGATTGCAATTTCTTGATAAAGAAGTAGCCCGAGGAGCCGGCAGTATACTATGCCACTTACTTAATCCATTATTTTATGGTATTGGTCTGTCAAATTTTTAATTAATTTCAACGCAATTCGTACATACAAAATGTCAGTATTACCTAACTATAATACGTGAAATTTATTAGTTTAGCAAAACGTACTTATTTATTTTAAATCGAGCAACAAAACTCTGGAAACCATTCCAACGTACGTTGCGAAATTTATCGGCTTTCTTACTTTACTGGCACTTATTCATGAGATATTCAAATGATATCAAATAACTTGAAGATAGCGAGTCGGAATATTTCTTTTATGGTACCAATAATCATAGATGATTTTAAATATATCTTAGTTGAAGTTTAGTTGAATTTCCCAAATTATTTTGTTCTGGTGTGGTAGCTTACGTAACGTCGTTATTATTCCAGTCCACATTATAACATATTAAGGACGACAGCACCACAGCACTACCACAGCATCCACTTAAACTTCACAATACGTGGTGAGCAACCGGGGACCGATCGCAGCAAGCCGGTAGCAATGATATTGTTAATTGCAATTTTAAGTGCTCATTTATCTACGTGGTAAATAAAATCATAGAAAGGAAACTTGCGTATCTGACGAATAAAATACTTTGAAGACGCTAAGTCCGCGATCACGCACTAGAGCAACATGGCTTTTAGAACATGGCTTTTAGAATTGAGGACCCTGTGCCAAGCTGTCGGGCGTAAATTGGCTGTAACTCAACTTTTACTTTGTTCAAGAAATAATTGTAAATAATATGTAATAATGAACCGTGAATTTAAAAACTTGGTTAATTATAAACGTTAAATATCTTAAATAAAAAGTCGATCAATTTTACATGAAAGAAAGAAAGATGGAGCGCTGCAAACATATCAAGTGATACCGAAAACATGCTCAACTTCTTTACACGCAATCATATTTATCTTCTTTCCTCCCTTATCACCAATCCCTCTCTATCACCATCTATTTTCCCATCTTTATTGCACTAATAATAAAATAGAAAAATAATATTTATAAAAATAATATTATTTTTAAAAGTGATATAATATAACCATTGGCCACCTTTGGTTATTATCTCATTATGTCGGTTGCTGTTACTACTAATATACATACTACTAATATAAATACTACTAATAGATAACACCTATAAACCGAGTTCCAACGAACGAACTAACCTGTCTCAACGAAAACTAGCCATCTATGCAGGACTGGATTATAGTAGAAGAGTGTGTGCGCAAATATTAAGTATTCTGGCATACTTTTCTCCCTCCCTCTTATACTGCGATTAGTGCGGCAAAACTGGAATGAGATCAGGCACAGGATAAACAACTTGATGTAAATTTCGAGGCACGAGTGCAAACCTCCACTTTTAAGGATTAGGATATTACAGGGGCATGCGAAGTCTAACTATCATAAATGCTCCAAAACCCTTTAGAAATGAGAAGAGGCCTATTTCTTGCAGAGAGGCGTTGGTTATTATCGTATCATACGTAAATAAGGTTCTAGATAGTCAACATGACGGCCTAAATTTTTTTTTTTTTATAGGAGAGGGGGCAAACGAGCATGCGGCTCACCTGATGGTAAGTGACTACCGCCGCCCATGAACAACTGCAACACCAGGGGAATCGCAGATGCGTTGCCGGCCTTTTAAAAAGGAGTACGCTCTTTTCTTGAAGGTCCCTAAGTCGTATCGGTCCGGAAAAATCGCTGATGGTAATCGATTCCACAAGGAGGTCGTGCGAGGAAGAAAACATCTTCTAAATCGCACAGTGGTGGACCGCCAATCATCCAGATGGTGTGGATGGTATCGGGAGTTCTGCCGCGATGTGCGTTCGTGAAATTTGGCGGCTGGGATTAATCCGAACAATTCCTCAGAGCACTCCCCATGGTAGATGCGAAAGAAAATGCAAAGGGATGCAACATCTCTTCGCAGTGCCAATGAATCGAGCCGATCGGAAAGGGCTCGGTCGTCGACAATTCGAGCCGCTCTGCGTTGGATGCGGTCAAGTGGAAGGAGCTGGCACTGGGGAGCCCCTGCCCAGAGATGGGAACAGTATTCCATGTGAGGCCGAACTTGCGCCTTGTAAAGTAGCAGGCGGTGTGCCGGCATGAAATACTGTCCCGCTCTGCTGAGCACGCCAAGCTTTTTAGAGGCCAATTTGGCCTTCCCTTCCAAGTGACTACGAAACTGCACGTCACTCGATATGTCGACTCCGAGGATACCGATACTGGCTGAGGCAAGAAGGGGAGTGCCTTGAAACTGAGGAGATACGACAAAGGAGATAATTTAGAATTACAATTTCTCACTGTGCGTACCAGAAATTACGAATCGAAACACTTTTTTCTAATTACAAGGCACTTTAACGACGTAAGAATGATAAGTTTTCGCAGCTCTATGAAGTTCTCTAAGAAGTTCTATGGTGTTCAAAGCTATATTCTAGAAATTGGCATACACTGTATTCAATATTGTAAAATTATTTTTATTTTAATTGTAAAATGAAAGAAAAAAATACAAATATTACTCAAAGCGATCAAAACTAGATGAAAACAGAAAATTATATATCGACTTTAAAGGCTTTAAATAACATCATAGCTTTAGAAATCAGTTCAAAGACATAGTTTATTGAAGGCCCGCCTTCAGAAGTTACAGAGTGGAAATTATTTTATTAGCTTTTGAAAGTAAGTTTTGCTATTAAAAAATATATTTATTTCACCTTTTTGTATGGACGAACAATATCCCAAGTTTATGATAATGTATAAAAAAATTTAAGCCCTGACTTCAGAAATAATTATGTCGAATTTTTCCATTGTTTTTAGTTAACACTGATAACACAAATTGCTATCATTGTTACGACTGCTAACAATTGGAAAATAAAATGAACGTGCTAAGAAATATTTTTTTAGTAAATGTTTAATTTTTAACCCTTTTGCGTGGACTAGGGCACAAAATCAACATTGAGCTACTAGACTGACTCACTAGCAACTAGAATATCGTCAAAGCAATAACATTAAAAATGCCATCCCATATATTT
Source organism: Parnassius mnemosyne (assembly GCA_963668995.1). Lineage (NCBI taxonomy): Eukaryota > Metazoa > Arthropoda > Insecta > Lepidoptera > Papilionidae > Parnassius > Parnassius mnemosyne. Next base: position 57,200,782 of record CAVLGL010000001.1, read on the forward strand.
AAACGACTTCAAAATGGAATAGGAACTTCAGAACTACTACAGAACTTTTTTCTGGATACTGATTTTTAATGATTCTTTTTTTTTATTTGAAAACTGGTGCTTCTCATGTGGTTCAATATAAATTTGATCATGATTTGACCATTAGTTTTTGAGTTATCTTTAATAATGTGTATTTAATTGACTTTGATAACATTGATGATCTTCTCATTTTATTAAGTAAATTTTATTTACAATTCGGTTGTACAAAATTTTTCATTTTACCACCTGTAATTATGAAGTAGAGTTTTTTGTAATTCTAATTCATATCAGACCACTACTGAAATATAAAGTCGGTTCATAAATGATGAAGAGCAAGCCACATTTGAAAAGAAGCGTACAGAAAACAACAACAATCTAAATAGGAACGTCCTGCTTTTTTAAATTGGGTTGAAATAATGCATAATTTAAAATTAAAATAAAAAACTGAAATTATAAAATTGTATCGAGCAGTTAGTTAGCAGTTAGTTAATAGACACGTTAAAATGCATGTTTAATATCAATATATTTATTATTTCGTTGCTTTTGATTACTTACGATAATAATAAAATATATTATATTAAAAGTATAATGTTAGAGTTACGGTAGAGTCAAAAAAGTTCAGTAATAATAAAGTTGAATGTCTAAAATAAGTAAGATTACGATCTTGTCGGATCGTAATAGGATACTGACTTAAATATTCCTTTTATCTTTAGGAAAGTCTACCCTCAACCATTATGGTATACCAAAAAATTGATTGAGTCACAACTAATTAGTAGTTAAAAAATATGTGACAGCAGTGTTCGCGTAGTAGTAGTAGTAGTGTTCGCGTAAAAATAAGAAATCCTTAAATAAATATGAAGTTTGAGTTTATTTAATTTACACGTGGCGTCTGAATTGAATGCAGTAATAGACATAATTTTTTTTGTTTGAAGTTGGCTGCAGGACTACAGTATACCAGAGGTTAAACGCTCGCAATATATTTCACAATACGCGAGGGAAACATGTTCGATCTCCACCGATACAAAATTAAAAAAAAAAATTAAGCGCTAATTCACTTGGTGGCGAAAGAAAACATCGTGGGGAAACTTTCATATCGGAGTGATAATATGTTTTGAGAACATGTTGACCTTATAAACGCCTGACGTTATAAAAATGTAGTAAAATTTTAGTGTTGCTTCGTTTGCTGAGTAGACAGTTAAATTACGTGGCATTTATTTCGTTATAAATATTTTTACAAAACGAACATTGGACGCCCCTACACCTGCTAAATAAATCACTGTCCAATTTGAGTAATCGTACCGTAGACCTCACAATGGTCTATCAAATATATTTTGGCCAATTTATTTTTCAATACCGCATTTAGTAGCGCTTGTGATTTAAATTAAAGCTTTAAATCATAAATTTCGTCGAATATTAACATCGTGTAAGGTCGATGTGAATAAAAACAGTATATTTTGTAATGTATTGTTGTTTAACATGCGTGTACCGTTAAGCGAAGTGTAAGGCAGCCATTCAATAGATGGAAAAATTACTTTGTGATTTGTGAGTGACAAAATAGAGGAAGTCGATGAATGAATGTGGCTCAACACCGTGTGTTGTTGCAATCCTAGGAGCAGACTAATGATCTGATGATGATGATATGTAAAGGGCTGTGATCATGATGATGATAATGATGCAGATAGTACAGTTAAATATTTTATGTAATCTCATTCAGACCAAATTTTGGCGATAGCAGCCAGTCAAAATGGAAACTGCGCAGAACACTATTATAGTGCCCGAGTGTATGCGCAAGGTGGGATGTCAAGTTTATGGCTCACACAGCTGCCAACGAGTTGCTGCAACAGACGGGGTTTGCTCTTCCACACTACCTACGGCTTTACAAAATCAATCTAGGGGTAGGGCAGACAAGACTACGTGGAGTTGGGTCGTTCTGCTTCGGCTTTAGTACAGATACCTATCTTATCCATAATATATAACTAATAAATAAAAAAAATGCCGTTCATACCTTAAAGTAAGATAATGGTGGTCCTGGACCAGATAATTCCCAGAATATTACCGTCATCTATAATCTTTCATCCCTTAATTATCACTTAATACCTTGCTGTTAATATTTTTCGTATATCTATTATCGTCACTGTGTTGCTAGCGATACGTTTTGCCGGCAACGCGAATTTCAACAGCAAATTTTAGAGCCCCTAATTTTTAAACTTGGCACCTAATTATCACCTAAAAAGTCCCTAATTTTGGCATTTTATAAATGCAAATTCCTGACTTTGCGTTGCTGGCGAGTCAGGGTTAGTTCTAACGCCTAAATTTTGCGAACTAATTTGAGATAATAGTAATAAAATTATTTTGTATTATATTTTGCTGCAATTCAAAATAAAATAAAGGGCGTAACATAACAATGGATTTTATAGCTAAAAGGAAATGAAACAGTACAGAGAAAAACAAACTACACCACGCTTAATGCGAGTGATTCTTATAATCCATAAGCAGCTTATTTGAACCAGTCTGTGAACAAGTATCTGCTATTAAAATGAGGATGCCAATAGATTACACAATATGAGATTGGAACGCTTTCAGTACATTGCGGTAGTTAAGTTTATACTGCTCATAAAATACGAGTATTAGTGTAATTGTGTGTACATTCTTTTATATAACTTAATAAATTCTTCTTTTTTCATAAAATAAGCATACAGTCAACCCGAGAGTATGTGGATGCCGTGGTTCATTGACATGTTCTTTTGTCCTTAGTTAAGAATCAAAATACAGATGCGTTGTCAGAGTGTACAACCGTACCGTACCGTTCTTTATACTCACCATATGAAGCTCAGCAGCTTTAAGCTGCGCAAGCGCTGGTATTCTGTGGGAGCGTAATTTTACCCCGGCCGAGCTGACTCATTTGTGCTACAACCATAATAATATAGCTGCAGTATAGTTCTGCCACGTTGAAAACCTAACCATTTACCACGTTGTAATTACTGATTGGGATATTTAATAGATACATAATGTAACGACTCCCACCCCCTCTCTCTATACTTATTTTTATTTTTGTCTTTCTTTAGAATTTATATCTATAAGATATAAAAATATATCAAATTTATGTGACCATTATATCAATCATAATATATTGATCTTTTTATTTTATTCTTATTTAAATATAGGCCGTTTAATAAATTTATGACGGGATCGTCATAGTTAGGACCTTTATTTACTTTGTGTTTGTATAGTAACAGAGTTATTTTTGGTAAATCTTGGAAGAATGAATATTCACGAGAGCAATCTAAAGCTGTTGGTAGCATCTTGTAAGCTAAAGAACCACGTTCACGAAGACAGAGCTCAAAAAAGGCTAAGAACAATTAATTGTCCCTATTCCGCTTGTATCAGGTTCGCAACAATCAATTCCTTATTAATGAATCCCTTCCCACTCGGCAGAGGCTCACAATATTTATATAAAATACCAGATACAAGGGCTTCGCTCTCCCACGTTAAAAAATGTGGAAGAGGCACACGGTTCCGCACACGCCGTATGTGGTGAGCGCCAACCGTTTTAATGCACTCCTTCTGAGGGGAAAGTTAAATTGGGAACTGGACCGTATTCCACAGCAAAATAACTGGCGTACCAGTAAGAGAGGACTTGGCCCCTTGATAGTGCGTAAGCACAAATGTGGACCAAAGTCGCGCATGTCAATGCGTGCAAACGCCATACAGAATACGATCAAATCCAGCCACAGTGAATGTACGTCACACGGGTTAGGCAACAATAGGCACATTGGCCATAGAAAGCCCTCCATGAGAACCACCACCTGCCAGACCGCCGTCCCTGCAGACGTGATGTAAGTGTAAGACATCACTACCAATTGCATAATCAGCATGGCCAATTGGCCGCAGAGCATGTCATGAGTCTACCGCTCACCTCATGGGAATGGGGTGCCACGTTGCGCAGCTTTCAGCCGCAGCCTTGAGAGCCTCTTCAGATTCTCCCTCCAGCTACCACTCGCGTGAGTTCGACACATATGCTCCACCAACCAATACAATGGCAGATATAACCAATAGGCAGTTATAAGATAACATTAATTATTCGCCATCAGAAAGGGTTTGTGTAACTGACGTTGAGTATATGCATTTCTCGATCATGTTTGTCTCACCCACCAACGAGTTGCCTTCATTCATTCAAAGGTGGGAAATTTATAGAGATATAATTATGTTGTTATATAAAACATTATGGAGGCCATACAGTCTGCAGCCCCCCAATGTAAGAACCCGACTTGGGCAATGCTACTTAGGTTGTGAGTTAAACCAAGACGCAGAGAGCGCCATTGAGAATCGCGATCCGCTAAACAACCATCGCAGAGACGCAATACTGCAAAACGCAACAAGCATCAATACGACTATCTTCGACTTACACCATCCCAAAGTACCCCATACAGTCCCAGCGAACATCACCACTCACATACTACCATCGACCAAAACCACAAGATGCGTCGAATAAGGCGCAGCACACCCGCAGATCTATCACAAGACGCAATACCGCAAGTAGCAGTAAGCATCAATGCATCTATCATACGGATGGCGCCCCCTCACAACAAACCCAATGATCCCTATCGACTTTGGTAACAAAATTGATAATATTGTTAACTAAAAATACCACCAACGTATCATAGTAGCACGCTACTGATACTTCAGTAGCCAAAACTCCACGTATCATAGCGCTATTACTCTAAGACATGGAGTTGATTATGCTTGCTGCACTTAAAAGTACCACCAAACACACTCATCCCAATCCGAAAGAGAGCCGACGAACCATAACGTTATGCGCTAACACGCCGCCCACAAACGGTAGGGGTGTGCGATGTCCACGGGCATTGCTATAACAAAGCCGCTTACCGCCGACACTTAGATGATATGTCTAGGACACATCGGTTAGCGAGTCCAAGTTTACCGCGGTCTCGGACGCTGTGAAGCGATCTACACGCCACTATAATAATCCTTTTCAAGTCCCATTTCTTTCAATATAATGCTTTTACATATTTGAGACCTTCCACATATTTGCTTTATTTCATAGACCATACTATTATATGTCTCATACACATGGGACTTCAAGTAATTACTCTGCTATCATAATTATTAATATATTAATGCTCTTGTATCATAGACCTTACTACTAGCAGTCCAGTCCAGTACTCTTCTATATTATTCAATATTGCACAGGAATATATTTTTGTGTAACTTTATACTTAATATTGCATTTTAATTGTATAAAATATAATTTCTATGACATTCTCAATGTCTTTATATTAAATTTAATAATTATTTTTAATAATAATTATGAGGCGTCACAATAAGATGTAGTATGGAAGAGAGAATATAGCACGTGACAATTGACGAGAAATTTTCATTAAAAAAAATTATAATAATTAAAATATAAAACTTTAATACAATTTTATCAAGTAACCTTATAAAGTATAAATATATATAGGGGTATAATAAAGGGGTATAAAATTTATAGGTTAAATATTTAAACTTTTATGTCGAATCTTGTAAAAACAGTGATTGGAAAAAAATAGTTAAATGACATTCTTATAATTTTATAAAAAATCGACGTTCTTAAATAAATTTTTAATACTATAAAATAACATTTTATGTGATATACTGACTTAAAAATGATATTTTTTTTTAAAAAGTGTCATGGTAGCTCACTTGGTTAACGTTCGCTGTAAATTTCACAGTACGCGAGCAACCCGGGTTCGATCCCCGCCGGCACCAATGAAATAGTTAATTGCAATTTAGTGCTGATTTAGCACGTGCTTGATGGGGAAGGAAAACAACGTTAGGAAACATGCATGTCTGAGAAATAAAAAAAAAACGAAAACATGTGAATTTTTTTTATATAGAATAAGGGTGACAAACGAGCACACAGTCCACGTGATGGTAAGTGGTTGCTGTGGCCCTTAGACATCTACATCTATCTTCGTTTGCGAATTAAAATGCAGATGCGTTGTCAGCCGTGAGGACTAAGATAGAACGCCTCTTTTCCAGTAAAAAGGGTCTCCGGTTCTCTACACTCACCATACGAAAAACAGCAGCATTAAGCTACTAGTTTACGCTGATATTCTGTTACAGCGTGGTCCTTGCTCGGTCGAATCACCCATTCGTGCTACAACTATACTATTAATATAGCTGCAGCATGGCTCTACCATGTAAATTGAACAACGAAGAACGAACGAAGTTCGCTAACAAGCATTGGGGCAGCGTGGCGAACATTTCCTTTCACTAAAACCCTCTCAGTAATGAGGGGAGGCCTGTGCCCAGCAGTGGAACGTATATAGGCTGTAACTTTAGCTTTAATTAACTTTTAACTGTCTTCAGTGGTGACGCGCTCTAGCCGTAATGAAAAGTTCTTACATAATATTATTAATTTCTAGACGTCATTCTGAATCGAATGAGTTATCGCTTATATTTTTAAGAGCGGGAACAAGCATTAACACGTTATTGAACTTGTTGAATAGACTAAAATAGTACTGAATGTTTTATCTATTAAATAAAGTGATAGTACTTACCTTCATTTCATTTTCCATTCAAGGTTTTGTTTGACTTGTAATACAAGTTCTTGAATGGAAAACCGGTGTTTCGATATTGAGTGAATTCAAATAAGCGAATAGCATGTCTGGAAAACAGATAACAGTTTTAGAAATTATCGTTTGATTGAATATCAAGTGAAATATGTGGATGCTATTTATACTAGTATTTTTAGTTTCTCAGCCCATGCATGCTATAAAATTAAAATTAAATTAAAGTGTATGAATTTAATATCGAAATAACTGCGTTATGTTGAGCTCAGCTTTAGATTATTCGCATGCCATCAATACTGTCTGTTTTTCTGTGTGTCTGTCTGTCTATTTAGGCTAATCTTCGCAACGGCTAAACCGATTGAAATGAAACTTGCCGAACAGATAGGGAGCAATACCAGGCGTAATCTATCATATTAATGTTTTTTTTGTTTTAAATAAAAAACGTTACCCCCACACTAGGATTTTCTCCTGTGTCGTGGAGGCAGTTTACAAACATAAATTGCACAAGGACAAACATCCAGACCCGGAACAATTATTTGTAGGCCATACAAATACTTGTTCCGTGCGGGATTCGAACCCGCGGCTACCAGCGCAACAACTGATTGCTAAGCCACTGCGCCACGGAGCCGTCAAATAATAGTGTAATAAATTTTATATGAAAAACTACAAAGGGTTACAAAGTACGATCCTGCGCCATCTGCATTCATTGATCACCTGCATTTATTAAAAAGTCGTCACCCCATCTAGTGGGAGGAGCCCCACACTGATAAAATTAGTATAAAACTAATTAATGACTAACAGACTAATTCCACGGGGTTGACAACACATCTGTAGGAACTGTTTTAAATTAGGTGCAGATTCATGCTCTGCAGTGGTCGTTAATCATCAGGTGGTCCCATAGGTCGTACCTGATATGCTAATAAAATTGAATATACTAGTTTGTGAACATTATCTCACATAATATGCTCGTTATTAATTTTATCTTTTTCTATTTCTTTTAAAAATACTAGGATTTTCTCCTGTTAACATATTGAAATTGCTTATGAACATACATCCATACCCGGAACATTTATTCGTAGGTCATAAAAATACTTGTTCCGTATGGGCTTTGAACAAGTTAATGCTGAGCCACTGCGCCACGAGGCTGTCAAACGCAACAAAATTATATTAAATTTTTGTTTCATATTTTATTAGAATATTTGTTTTCTTTTTATTTCGTTTATTTATTTTATAACCCAATTTTTTTAAATATGCCAGCTTTTTCTCTTGGCGAAATTATTAATATTTCACAAATTTCTTTTCCGTACAATACTTATAAAAGTTAATAATGGCGCGTCCTTTTAATCTCGTAATAAGAAATATAAGTATTACGAGGGTAACCGAGGGACAACTGATATAACTTCGTAGGCGATAACATTTCAAATTTACTTACGAAGGGAAATTGGTAACCCGTGTAACGTCAATGCCTTTTCTAATTTAAATATAATGTGACTCGAAATAATATACAAAATATTTCAATTCAAAACGATTTTTTGATAATTTTGTATATTTTTCTCATAGATTATTTTCTATTGAAAATTTGCCCGATAATGGATACGAGAATATAAAAATTTCATCACGTGGGTGTCATAAAACGAGTCTTGCATAAATGCTTTTCAGATCTCACGACATTTGAAAGATTGATTTATAATAAATGTAAATCTAATAATTTTTAATGGAAAAGAATAACTGATTTCAAAAACTCAAAAACTCAAAAAAAATAAAATTATTGCCACATAATAGGTACTCAAGTTGGTGCTAAGACATAATGTATCAAAGAATAACGACACGACACGTCCCTATTACAGAAGCTATTATATGGAAATTATTTTATGAAGGTGGTTTTTACTTTATATTAAAGAGAAAAAAAAATTACTAACAAAATAAATATATAATTTAATCCTTTTGATAAAAAAAAACATATGTATCGAATACACTATAACAGTGATAGAGCCACGCGGCAGATTTTGCTGTCGCACGGATGGGCCGGCTCGAACCAGGGTGGTACCACGACCTCGCAGACTACCAGCGTGAATTAGATGTTTACTTCTGTGTTTTGCCTAGAAAGTGCAGGTGGCCGGAGTTACGATATAAAATACTACCACAGGAGTGTAACAGTACACCTGGTGATGCAAAATCTGTCGCTGAGCATCCACGAAACTACCCTACTCATCCTAAGCGTGGATGCTCAGGCTGCCCGCTTATTTAGACGGGGGGGAGGGGCAATGCTAGGGGCAGGCGGAGTAACAAGACAAAGGCGTTGCCTTGCCATGCAATCCGTATTTATGCAACATCAGGGGACTTCATTCAAACCTTTACGCCTTCCACTACCATCCGAGACACAGGTGTCCTCTCTGGCTTATACTTAGTGTCTCTTCTACCGGGGATACAAATTAAAACACTCCTTTGTGCCCCGGGCTGGAGTTTGCTTAAACGTCGGATAGAACATATGTTTCCAACGCCTCGGCGGTCTTAAAGGTCCTGTCCGTCCTATAGCTGCGCGTAGATAGCGACGACCATCCCCGCGTCTATGTGTGCCTCTATATGTCTATTGCGGTAATGCTAACACAAACCGACCCATCGACACAACAGGTCCCGTCCGCAGAGATCGTGAGCCTCGATCAAATTTTAACGCACACCACCCTGAACGGTTTGGTTCCCATTAAATGAAACTAATTTTTACAGATTCTATCGCGTTTCATTTAACTTATTAATTCCTGAAGTTTCGGGTGCTTTACAGCACCCATAGTGACGAGGGGGAACTGAGGTGTTTGACGTCCCCATGTCATAGTTAACCCGGCTACCTAAAGTTTTTGAATAGTAATTTTTATTCTGATCTACTCAGAATGAGCTTACAGTATTTTGAAGTCTTTCAGTACTATAATTGCGTTTGGATTCAATTTTATTTATTATGGGATCCCAAGCAGATGACAGTTCTCTGTTGAAATAAGGATGTCTTTTTATTTCAATAGCCTCGCGAATCATCTTTGGTAGGAATCGGTGATCTTTTGCGAGGATTTGTGGTCTATCAAATCTATTGTTATACCGGGTACGACATTGAACATGTTCACAAACTGCAGACTTCCCAGAACGTCGGTGATTTAAGTCAGCTATATGTTCTTTTACGCGGGTTTTCATAGATCTTTTTGTTTGTCCTGTCGAAGAGAGACCACATTTTGGTAGAAAAACTAGGGATAAAATAAGGAACAATGAAATAAGAACTTAAACCAAATTCGCCGACATACTCGCCCGTATTGACCATCAGAAATGGAGCTGGACAACACACTTGCTACGTTGCAAAATAAATAAATAGAACATGCAAGTCACTCTGGTACCCTAAGGATGGCACTAGAAGATAGGGACGTCCAAAAAGAAGTTGGTAAGACGAAATTCGTATGAAATAAGGACCATATTAGAGAAGGGTCGCATTAGAAAGTATTCAACGTAGATTATTGGAGGAGGCTTACGCTAATTGCAAAGCACGCTGAATTAAGAGACATTTTATGAGCTGTTTACATTAAATTGAAGCACACTAATATGCAGAAATAAAAATTCAGAAATAAAAGGGGCTTTTTTATTATTATCTTGGGGAATTTATAGATAACTCTCATCTGGTTGGACTGAATAAATTAAAATTAAAGAAAATAATAAATAAACATAAATGTGTATTTACTATACTCACATAAATAAATAAAATCCCAACCAGATGAAAACCCTTCGCAGGGGAGACTAAACGGCCGAGGATTAGGGGGAAAGGGAAAGAAACCGGCGGACGAACCGTGGTATCGAGGAGTACCGCCTTCTGCATTTGAGTCTGGAGCGGTCCGTCATGGAGTCCTAGTCGCCTCAGATGACCCGAAAGGCTGAACGGGATTAACCCGTTCGCAGAGACTACTACAGGAATAATTTCGGTCGGCAGACAAACCCAGATGTCGGTCACATCGTGAGTCAGGTTAAGATATTTTTTTTAAATGCTTCGGATTTCACGTAATTCTCGTCATATGGAATGGTAATGTCGACCGAAAATATCCTTGACTGTGCCCGGGCCATCAACCCAATATCAGGCTTATTCGCAAGAATAGTCCCGACTGTAATGATTTCCCAGTCCCAGTAGAGCCTGACGCATCATTTTCGAGTACGGCTTCCGACAAGTACTTATAATAAGGCAGTTTCCGAACCACAAGACCGCATTTCAGAGCGATATCCTGGTGTAGAATCCTGGCTACTAGATTGTGTCTGTGCAAGCACTCAGAGTTAGAAAGCGCCAAACTACCAGAGATGACATGCCAAATTGACTTACCGGGATGGTGACAAGCTCGACGGATGTCGAAGGTGCCACCCTTTAGGATGTTTCTCCGATAGTTGTTGGTCTTAATAACCTGATCCAGTATTGCACAGACAAAACCCTCGGAGGGGGGCAACCATGTCTACGAAAAGCTCACGAAGAACCTTGTAGAACCTACCGTGGAGCTCCTGCTCCTTCCATACGGTCCCCCGTTCAGAAATGGACTGTACCGCTAGGTCTTGCAATTGCACATTGGCTAAGGATAGAAGGGTTAGCACTTTATCTTGCAAAATAGCATCTGTGTTGAATGGATCATCCGATTTCTACAGAAAGTAATTACGGTGGCTGCACACTCCGCGATTATGCATGGTGTGAGCGCTTAAAAAGCCGCGCCTACAATGTTTTCGCGGCAAGTAAGCCTCATTACTAACGATCTCAGAGGATGCATCCTTTTGGACGTTATAACAGTGCGGACTCTTCTATTCAGAGCATACTCTCTAAGTCTAAGTCCAACTGAGTATGCCAAAGGTATACATAAGAACAGGCATGGCCCAACCGATATATGCGTGTGTCTTATTAACGCCCGACAAAAGACTGTTAAGCACTTTTGTCAAGCGTGCATAAAAAACATCGCAAACTGACTGTTTCATGTCCGTCTCGTCGATACCTATTCTGTGACATACCCAGGTATCGTTATGTTTCAGCCTCGGAAGGGTCCTTATGTTGATACACATAGGTGAGTCGATGCCCTCAGAGTTAGCAACCCTACCCCCTTTAACATGGAGGATCACAAACTTATTTGTACCCAGCTCCATTCTGATTGAATTTTTGAACTCACAAGTGATGTTCAGCAATTCCATTAGATGGAAGCGACAAGAGGCGAATAATTTGAGATCATCCATATAGAATAGGTGGGTCACTTTTGTACCTCCTTTTCGAACCTGAAATCTCCTCGCGGAGCCCTCCAGTAAGGTACTAAGAGGGTTCAGAGAGAGACCGAAACAGATTGAACTCAGACAATTGCCCTGGAAAATACTTCTTATCCTTATTTGGTTCTCCGCAGCCGTCATCCGCTCGCCCAGGTGACAAAAGATCGTACTCCCCATACACTACCCGATGTAGTTTCTAACTGTACAGTCAACCTTGTGCAGCTCGATGACTCTCTTTAGCAATGTATGGGGCACCGGTCGAATGCCTTTCTGTAGTCTAACCAGGCTGTGGAGAAGTTCCGATGGTTGCGCTGAACCACTTTTCCAATGACCGCGTTAATGAGGAGTGGTTCTTTGGTTCCACGATGACCACCCCAAAATTCATTTTGGGCGCGTGACATCTTCTGATTTAGCTCCAGGTGCCGAGTGATTCTCGCGCTCAAATTGGAGGTCTGTGTCTTATATATGGTGGGTAGACACGTGAAAAGGCGGTATTTTCTCGGGTCTGTGGTATCATGATCTTTTGGAACCAAGTGAGTGATCCCAATAGTGAAGAGGCACGGGGGCAACTTCTGGCCAAGAGCCTCTTGAAACTGTCAGAAGAACACAGCGTGACATACTACGAACCCTTTCGGCCAGTAGTAATGCAGCCCTTTGAATCACTGACTTTTCCATTTCAGGGCCATACGGACCGCCTCAGCTAAGGCATCCGGCATTATTATGACGGGGTCCATTTGCATAACACTCGTATACTGACTCGCCACAATTTCCGTTCAGGGGCCCTCGCTGTGGTTTACGATCTCTGACTATAGGCCACGCCAGAGTGCGACAGTATCAGCCTGGTTCAGTGCTGGTATTCCACGTACCATTGGTCGCTCCAATGATTCATAGAGCCTCTTTTGATCACTCTAGAAGAGTCGATTCTGGTTGAACCGTGTTCTTGGTATATCGCCAAATTCGCTTTCCCCAAGCAGCGATACTTTGCTTCAGTAAATTTATACTCCGTTAGTTTCTGCATGATATCCGGCTGGGACAAACTGATATTTGTCCTAGCAAATGCCATTCTAACGGTGCGCATAACTATCGGCCTACCTGATCTGAAGCTCGTCATTCTGCTGATGTGGGTCCTTGCCTTTTCGACACGGTCAACAATTCTTTTTATCCAGATTGGGATGGCGCTATTTTGTTTAGTAGCTTATCCAGCCGTGGGAAGTTTTGTGCCAATAATACGACAGACTGCCAGTGCGGCGCCAAAAATAATTGAGTCCGTTGCAAAGGTCGCGGCTGGATTCCAAATAGGCCACCAGCGTTGGGTTGAGAGCCCTTTCGACAGACTGATTCCGCTTGCTTATGGGTATACGGGAAGGTCGTAGTCGATTTTTGAGAAGCGTACTGCGCATTTCCAAAATAGCTTATTCCAATATGCTCCTCATTTACTCTACTTTGTGGGAGATTATTTCATCATCATCTGAATCAACCACAACTGGAATATCCACGGCGGTATTCACGTGTGCAAGTTGCTCTGCAATTAGTGACACCGCATTCCCAGTCGTAACATTTTCATCCGATGAGGGAACAGTATCACGTCGTATTCGTTCGAGTTCGGTGTCACCAAATATGTTTGATCGCAGGATTACCAAACTCGATCTGTCAGGTTTTGCTCTCTTACATGAACAGATGGCTCCAGCTCTGCAAAAAAGCGACGCACCCAAGCCTGCTACGCCAACATTCTAGTTTCTTCCCATTTTGCCCTAAAGTACGCTCGCAATGCGTTTTCGTTTATCATTTCCGTCCAACGCATGCGATGTGCCCTACCAGTGGCGGGTGCTGCTTGCTGAGTCCGAGAAGACTTTACCGATACCAAGCCCTCTGGTGGGGATGATGGATGCGACCGGCTGCTAGGTGGTCTTGCAGCCGTCCGCGCTGGGCTGGCGGCCCATATGCTGTCGCGTTCAACGCCAGCTCCAGACGCGCCCTGGCGACCTCCAGGCAGTGGCCCTTTAAGCACTCTTCTTTTTTCCATCACCCATTAAATGGGTGTCATTTAACGGGATTTTGCACTCTCAATTCTGATGAGGCACGGTGCAATGCTCTGACCAACTGCGCTGACGTGGCAGTTTTGTAGTGTTGTCATGTAACTGTTACGTCAGCGGACAATGGGGTCGTCACTTACCTACGCTATTTTATTGTATTCATAGCTGCATAGTGGCTCTCCCACGCTGGATTTATATTAGTAAATATTATTCGCTATTTCAAATAATATTTTATCCCGTATATATTTTACAGAAGAACGTTAAGTAATGAGCATATACTTCACTTGATGGTGAGTGGTACTGTGGCCCAAAGATATCTATTAAGAAGTAATGCCTAGTTTCCAGTAAAAAGGGTATCTGATTCTCTACACTTACCTTACAAAAAACAGTATCATTAGGCTACTATTTCACGCTGATATTCTGTGAGAGCATTGTTCTTCCTCATTCAAGCCAACCCATTCGCGCCACAACCATAATATAGCTGCAGCATGGCACTACCACGTAAAATAATATTTAAGGAGTTACTTGGTACATAAGTAGATTAATATTAAATTTTTATAGCATTCAGTCCACCTGTTGATAAATAAATATTGTGATCCAATGAGATCTACATTTATCCTCTAAGGACTAAGATGTAATGCCTCATTCACAGTTAAAGCACCTTATTTACTCATGTGGATAAAGTAGTTTTTTACTACCTATAGTGCAGTAAATTAAAAAAAAGCACACTTGGTAGGTATTTAATAAAATCAAAACGAATCAAATTTCAATATTTACTAAAAAGCAAATAAATCTGTATTTCATAAGAATAAACGAGTTGAATGTAAATTCTAGAAAAACAACTTCCTTCTGCGTGAAGCCCATATCTCTGGTGCCCTTTGACCTACAGGACCCAAATTCAAACTCGACCGAGATACTACCTCAAGGTATCCACATACCAAATTTAAAGTCAATCGGTCCAGTGGAACGGAAGTTATCGTGTCGGCATACAGACTAACAGACTGCCAGCTAAAACCATTAATTTCCTTCCAATGCTACGCAGAAGGAAGTTAATAAAGGTGGTATCTAAATGAACGCTTCGTTAGTCAAAGCTGCAAGTGCATAAAATGCACATATTATGTTTATTTATGTCAACGTAAACATTGGGATAGTACGTACTGCGTACTATCTCAATATTGACTGACTGACACTGAACTATAAAACTTTAAATATATATTAATAGAAAAAGAAATTTAGTAACATACTAAGTGAAAAGATAATGATACAATCCGTAGAGTACAAGTGCAGTCACTTATTTGTCATAGAGTAGTGTCCGTAAAGATTTGATTACATTAGCCCATTTAACGGACAGTAGCCCAGTAAGGGTCAGGAGCACGCAGAAACAGAAGGGGCAGGCAACAACAGCAGCCACATCCGAAGCTGTATATCTCAACTTAAACGATATGATTTAGAGGTCACTTCTGAAATCCATAAGTTTTTTTCAGCATTCACTTGATAAAGAATTAAAAGGGAAATAATCGGCAGAGTTTAAAACTCTTGATACTTCTCTTTATGTGATCTTAAAGAATTCGAAACATTTTCTTATTAAGAATAACATTTATTGATTGATTATAAAATGAAATTAAACAATAAAATATATGAAAGTGAATTCGTGGAAACTTCTCAGACGAGCTTCTAGGCAGAAAAGGAATTCAACGACCTGGTAAAGTTTCGGTCAGTTCTTAACAATAATTAAAAATCGCTAGAGTTTGCGTTTGTTAATCATTGTTTATTAAGTTAATTAAATTTATTATTGTTAGTGTGCCGAAATATATTAAAATTCTTCAGAAATCCAAACTTAGAACCACAATTGTGCTTTAAATAAAACAGGCTTTCTGACACTTGTAAATTATCGGCGGTTATGTGAAAACCTTTATTGAACTTAAATGACTTGTTAAATTGTAGATACAATTCTTCCATTTTGCTCTTTTTCTTCTATGATAATTTACTTATTTTGATTTTTCAACGAACAAATATGTCAGAAGTCATAACGTAAAATGTAAGTCGTAATTATACATTTTAAATTGTATCTTTTATAAATTTGGCCCTGATCAATTTTATAGTCTTGAAAAATTTCTGATATCTAGTATCAAAATGTATAATACATACTTTTTTCTTTCTTTATTCGACCACAAACATTTAAGTATCGACAAGAAGGATGAAAATAAACACACACTTTAAATACGCAAAAGTATTGAATAAGACTACTTTTACGGTTCTGTCGTAACGTAATTTCATACGTTTCAGGTGCTTTACAGCACCCATGGTCACGGGGACCGAGGTGTTTGACGTGGCGTTGTCATAGATAACCCGAAGTACCTTCAGATTTTTTAATTATTAGTTTTAGTTTGATCTACGCAGAATGAACTTACTGTGTCTTGAATTCTTGCATGCTTCGTTTTAGTATTAATTTTATTAATTACAGGGTCCCAAGCAGGTGGTAGTACCCAGCCTTCCTCTCTATGGAAATTAGGATATTTATTAATTCAATTTATTAATCAATAGCCTGACATATCATCCTTGGCAGGAATTTGTGGTTTATCAAATCTAATGTAATAGCGGGGGCCGTCTAGGATATGTACACATACTACGGACTTCCCGGAACGTTGATGTTTTGTTTGCCCTATATATGAGAGACTACATTCACAATCAAGCTTGTGCACTCCTGCATCTTGTAGAGGGATATTGAACTTGACGGCTGGTAAGGACTGACTTATTAAACCTCTTCTGCGACTTGAATAACGTTCTATAAGAAGCTCGCTTCAAGATATAGCCAATTTTATCTGTGACACTTCTGACATAAGGTAGTACAAGGGCCTGCTTCACTCGGTCACTGTGACGTAGGCACGGGAAAGCATCCGTAAAAGTAGTATTATTCAATGTGTAGTGTTCGCGTGAATATAAGAAATCATTATATGCAAAAGTAAATAATAGTAAATATATGAATTTGGATGATATGAAAAATACGAGTAAATATGGCTTCTCCTTTTATTTGAAACTATCCCAAATTGAATGTGATTATTTTTTACCGATCAACCCTTAGAAATGTGTGCGCTGTAAAATCAGTTAAAACGCATTTTGAATTAAAAAGATAAAAAGTACAGAATGTTTAAGATTTTTGAAGTAAATTTTTCTTAACCAATGACGGACAATTAAGGCGTTACGTTCATTATGTGTATTAAAAGGCAGAGAGTGTAATATGAAAAAAAAAAACTTAAAATCCAAAAGAGTATTACAAGTTATTTACAATGTTACAACTTACCTATAAATCATTGTTTAACGCTGGATTTAGAAATTGATTCAATGAAAATAAAGCAAATTATATTGAATATTTATTTTGGTTACTGACCACCTCGTAAGTAGAGTAGGTGCCGCATGTTTCATACAATGAATAAAGTGGCATTACTATCTGAATGCTAAACTATTCGAGGTTTTGTTTAACTTGTAACAGAAGTGATTGAATGGAAAACCGATGTTTTAGAATAGAGTGCTTTCGTGGGTGCGAATATCATGTCTGGAAAGCGGATAACGGTTTAAGAGACTATCGTTTGATTTAACATCAGTTGTAATATATGCATGCTATAAATTCCAGTATTTTTAATTATCAAGCCTATCCGTACCTATAAGTCATATAACTAAAATTAAAGTGCAGTTATTTCGATATTACAGGCATATGTAATATCGAAATAACTGCCTTTTGTTGAGGTTAGCTTTAGATTATTCGCATGCCATCAATACTGTCTGTTTTTCTGCGTGTCTGTCTGTCTATTTAGGCTAATCTTCGCAATGGCTAAACCGATTGCAATGAAACTTGCCGAAAATATAGAGAGCAATGCCAAGAGTGATATAGGCTAATATGCATGAATCATAATTATGTACTATTATTTAGGTTTTTAGTTATAATTTTTGTATGATAATAAACACTGTTTTATTAAGAATTCAATAGGGGTAAAATTTTACTGTTAGGTAGAAAAAGGTAGGTAGAAGTACGAGCCTTATGTACAATTATTTCAAAAAATATTATAATAATTTTAACGTTCACTTCAAACCAAAAGTTAAATTGTTTAATAAAAAATCAATAACCCTAAAGGGACTATGCTGTAACTATAATTAAGACCAAAATTCTCAGCACGATTCTCTTGAATTTCCTAAGCGATAATAATCCCTTAACGAAATGACCATCTTTGTAAAGTTCTTGCCCGAATCTTCGTTTTGAAGGATAAAAATTTTACGTATATTAAATCTTTTTAGCACATAAACCTAAGCTTGTTTTTATGCCTTTTTTAAATGTAGTATTAAAAATAATTTTAATTCGAATTTGTAAGCTTTATACGCGAAAGAGCCATGCTGCAGCATATTAGTAGGATAGTTGTAACACGAATGTGTCGGCTCGGCCGGGAAAGGACCACTCTTTCACAGAATACCAGCGTAAAATAGCAGCTTAAGGCTGCTGTGTATCGTATGGTGAGTGTAGAGAGCCTGAGGTCCATTTTACTGGAAAAGTGGCATTCCATCTTAATTCTCGCGGGTGACGTCGTATCTGCGTTTTGATTCTTTATTGAAGATAAATGAAGATGTCTTTGGGTCACAGTAACCACTTACCATCAGGTGGACTGTGTGCGAGTTTGTCATCCTATCCTTTATTTTTATATTTAATTATTTTTTTTACATTAGATTTAATTTATTTATTTTTATTAAATTTCATTCGTTTCGGGTGATTTAAAGCACCCATGGTCACAGGGACTAAGGTGTTTGACGTGGCGATGTCAGATATAACCCGGAGTACCTTCAGCTTTTTGCATGCCTAGCGCAAAGCGCGTAGGTAAGTTATACTAGCGCCTAAAAATAAAGATTCCAACGTTTTGCCGCATCAAATCGCACCTAACAATCATATTGAACTTACAAATTTTATAAAAAGCACATTGTCAGAAAGATAAATGATTGTTGAACTGATAAATATTTTTTTAAATCGATTAATTGCTATTTTTACATAAAAAAAGTGGTTTTAGTGGCCTATGTTGTAGATTTAGATCCTGACATACCTCTCTCGCTTTCTCCACATCCATATACCATCCATATACCTACGCATATACGCTCGTTCGTTAAAGTTACCCTTAATTTGGCGCATTTTCAATATATCGCCAATTTGGTCGATAAACTTTCGCCCTTCCCGACTCTGCCGTTCACCTCTACAACATAAATTTGAATTGTCACTCTTTCCTCATTCATTCTTTCTACATTACTGAACCACCGAAGCATTCCTATCACCTGGTCACAACATCACCTTGCAAACCACACTCTTCTCTTATCAAACAATTACTCACCCTGTCATTCAGATTCATCCCTAACATACTCCTTAATGACCGCATTTCTACAGGATTTATTCTACTCTCGTGTTTCTTCTGCCACACCCAACTTTCACTACCATGCATTAAAGTAGGGAATAACAGAGCATTGTGAATTTCCATACGTGGCTTTTTGGACACATTTTGAATTCCCACAATAGAGTGTAGAGCCCTATTCACTCTATTTCCTGCGTTCAATCGTCGTTCTATATCCTTACCGTATCTACCATCCCTGCTAAATACACATCCCCATGGTAATTGTAGGCAATTAAATGATAAATATAATCACCAAAATACATAATGCATCCTTGTTGATTAGTATTGTCACAAAATTAACCTTCAAATTACTTATCGGTGAGAACAAAACATAAAAATCACAAATACACACATAAACACAAATGCCTGACACCCAGAGGGGTAGGTAGGAGACTTTTATTTGGCGCGATCCTGATACACCTCTCTCGACTTCTTTACATCCTACTCTTACATATGTGAAGATAGATGTAGATGTCTATGGGTCACAGCAACCATTTACCATCACGTGGACTGTGTGCTCGTTTGTCACCCTTATTCTATAAAAAAAAATATTACATTGAGAGCGTGGTCCTTCCCCGGTCGAGCCGACCCATTCTTGCTACAACTTTAGTGTTAGTATAGCGGCAGCTTTGCTCTACTACGTAAATTGAACAACGAAGAACGAACGAAGTTCGCTAACACGCATTGGGGCCGCGTGGCGAACATTTCGTTTCACTAAAACCCTCTCAGAAATGAGGGGAGCTCTGTGCCCAGCAGTGGGACGTATATAGGCTGTAACTTTAGCTTTAACTTACTTTTAACTGTCTTCAGTGGTGATGCGCTCTAGCCGTAACGAAAAGTTCTTACATAATATTAATAATTTCTAGACGTCATTCTGAATCAAATGATTTATCGCTCATATTTTTAAGAGCAGGAACAAGCATTAACACGTTATTGAACTTGTTAACTAGACTAAGATAGTACTGAATGTTTTATCTATTAAATATAGTGATAGTTCTTACCTTCATTTCATTTTCCATTCAAGGTTTTGTATAACTTGTAATACAAGTTCTTGAATGGAAAACCGGTGTTTCGACATTGAGTGAATTCAAATATGCGAATAGCGTGTCTGGAAAACAGATAACAGTTTCAGAAACTATCGTTAGATAGAATATCAGTTGAAATATATGGATGCTATTTATACTAGTATTTTTAGTTTCTCAGTCAAACTATGTTATTTCCGTGATCTGTGACTAATTTCCTTCAAAAGGAATTGCGCTTGAGAATTCAGGTAGCGTATTTTTTTTTGTAATTTTGTGACTCTCCCATTTCCTAACGTTACGCTCAATATGTCAGATTATTGAAATGCACACTTTTCTGCAGGTAATTAACTTACCATGCCTTAATCTGATACGCTCAAGTTTTTGTAACGATCGATATTTTTTTTAACTAATATGTACCCCAGTACTTCAGTACGTAAAAATACTGGAGTACCTAAAACTGTCGTGCTACGAATTTTGAAACATCATACATACCATTCTATTACGTTAGACCAGTAAAGAATTTACTACAGAGTAACTACTCTTTTAGGATAAACTTTTGCAGGACAATTTCAGCAAGAAATAGCGAACATCCGCATTTTTTTGATAAAAATATTATAGATCGATGAAACCATATGAAAAAGATGGTTACTTCAACATTCACAATGTTCATGTTTGGCATATTGAAAAACCACATTTAATAACAGAAGACGATTGCAGTACCAATTGAAACTTTATTTGTGGACTGGAATAATAAACGGTCAAACTATTTGCCCTTTTGAATTGCCGGAGACCTTCAATGGTGAGAATTATTTAAATTTCCTCGAAAACGATTTGCAAGACTTTTTAGAAGATGTACCGCTCAACATACTTCGAAAAATGTGGTTTCAACAAGATGGTTGCGCAACGCATTATGCACGTCCTGAACTGATTGGCCGTTTTAGTACAATTGCGTGGCCACTTCGCTGTCCAGATCTAAACCATCTTGATTTTTTTTTAATGGGTTCGCATAATACACAAAATTTATGCAAAATCTATTCAAAACATAACCGAACCAGAAAGCCAGAAAAGCTAAAAAGTTAGAGCAGCTGCTGCAGAAATTAATTTAAAAAGATACGAGGAATAGTGAAGAGGTTGAATATCAAATAGCATCTCTCGCTCTAACTCACTTGAAATAGCGTGATTATCTGTTTAATTCAAAAACATTTCTGTCTTATTTGCACTTGTTGAATTTAACATTTAATAGATGACTGTGAAATTAAGGTTCAGGGTTTTTGCAAAACTAACCGCCATCATTAGATTCCAACGAATATTGGTGAAATGGGTATGGAAAAGTGATATTATACCCCGTAAAAACATAATATAATTATCACAATATGAAGTACAATATGTCAAACGGTCTCACTACTCCAATAAATCGGTTGATTATTTTATTTATTTTACATGGACATTTATGTCATTAGTACTTTTTAGCCCCCGACTAAGACAAAGGAGTGTAATAAGTTTGTGGCATAATAATAGGTGGTCTTAATCAAATTAGCTAAATATCAAGAGAAGCTGTTCAGCCGTTTGAAGATTATAAATAGTTTTTGTTTTCGTTTTTTTTAATCTTAAATCAAATTTATACATAAACAAATAGATACGTAAAGGGGAATTATTTTAGTAGGTATTTTTTAGCTAAGAGTTCGTCTGTATAGATAACACCCATTAACTATTTCTGGTTCCAATCAGCAGTGATTATAATTTTGACTTTCTGATCAAAGTAAAAATTACAGGGTGTGAGGCATTAAATTTTAGTTCTTAGCTGTGAGAACGCATCTGGTAAAAAGCCTGATTTGTTTGAAATTGATTACAGGCGTTCACGGGCTTTAGAAGTTAGTTACGATCAAGTCAATCATTCAATAAATACGTAAAACAATCAAATGTCTTACTTATTTATTCAATGTATGCATAGCGTATTATTCATCATCATCATTAGCGTATTATTGCAAAAGAGAGCCGTACGGGCGATTTATAATCTAAATTGCAAAGAAAAATTTAAAGAAATAAACTTATTAACTTTGGCATCGCAATATATTTATGAAAATGTAATGTATGTACATAAAAACATAAATAGCTATAATAAGAATAAGGATTTTCATACCTTAAACACTAGGAACAAACATAAGCTTGTAATGCCACTTACTAGACTCCACAGAATTAGTAATTCATTTATGGGGTAATGTATACGCTTTTACAACAAAATCCTAGAACATGTTCAAAGTTTGTCAATAAACAAGTTTAAAAGCTTTATTAAAGAAAAACTGTACAAAAAGGGTTATTATAATATCAAGGAATACATGAATGAAAATAACCCCTGAGAATAAGGTGATCGTCACCATGCTGGTTCTATAAAAATTTATTTAAAATTGTATAAACAAAATTATTGTTAAGTGAAATTATGTTTAAAAAAAAGTCCCGCTGGGTTTCTTGCTGGTTCTTCCCAGGACAGAGGTATTTTCCGAACCAGTGGTAAATAAAATAATGACTTTCAATAAGTATTATGTAATAATCCATATTGAATAAAAATCATTCTATTCTATTCTATTTTATTCTATTCTATTCTATTATATGCTATACATTTCTATACATATAATAAAACTGTAAATAGCAGATGTCTGTACATTTTATATTTTTGTAATAAAAGTGATTGAGGGGTACTAAAAATAAGTAATTAAATACATTTCTACCATTTTTAGAATTTTCTGTCTGTCTGTCTGTCTGTCTGTCTGTTTGTTTGTTAACGTATCACGTATAAAGTACTAATTTATATCATAAGAATTGTTAAGGAAATTATAAAGTGTATCTTCGGGTTACATTTAGTCTTTATTTCATTAAAATCAGTTCATTCCATCAAAAGTTATGATAAATATTCTGAAATATGGGTAGGGAAGTATAGGTACGAATTTGCTCAACGGTGGCTTTGTTTGAGTC
This sequence comes from Parnassius mnemosyne, assembly GCA_963668995.1. Taxonomy (NCBI): domain Eukaryota; kingdom Metazoa; phylum Arthropoda; class Insecta; order Lepidoptera; family Papilionidae; genus Parnassius; species Parnassius mnemosyne. The sequence goes on from CAVLGL010000001.1 coordinate 57,224,070, forward strand.
ATCAGGTGCATTTTAAACTAATATCATATCATAAATCATAGTTAAATTATGTAAAATAATGATATAATTATGTATATCTAAAACGCAGTAAACAAAAGTATTAAAAAACGTATTAAATATATTATACAAAAATATATTAACCTTATTAACTAAATCTGTAGCACAATAGTTAACCCATTTCTTTGATAGATGGTGGTGTTGTGAAAATGTAATGCAATTGCAAATGTGGTTTTTTCCTGTAGATGAGTTTTCATATTTACTGCTAATCTTTATTATATTACTCGCTGCCCTACTGCGTGTTGACAAACTCAATTTATTCTTTACCGCCGAGTACTCTATGTGGTAAATCAAATTTTAAAAGAGCTATTAACAATTGCATTGGTTTTGGCGAGAGTCAAGCTTTATTTTTTGCTTACTGTGCAGGCACTGATTTATAAGTTCTCTTACGTTTTATATAATGTTTGATACATTATATAAAACGTAAGAGAACTTATAAATCAGTGCCGCGTCAATTAATCTCTTTTATTTTTAGAATTGATGATGTTAGCAGCGCCATCTCTCTATAATAAAAATGATGATAACATGTTGTGTCTCTTTCTGTACATTGTATATGTATATTTTGGTGGCTAAAATCATTATGGGGAACTGAAAATAATTAAATAAGAACATTTTATAATTTTAGAATTGTCTGTCTGTCTATTTGTCTGTTATTATATGAACGCATCACGTCTAAAGTAAACATCTTTTATTTTTAAAGAAATCGTTAAGAATATCATAAAGCGTATCTTCGAGTTACATTTAATCTTTGTTTTATTAAAATTGGTTAATTCTATCGAAAGTAATGATTATTATTTTGAAGTGTAGGTTCGAATTTGTTCAATGGCGCCATATAATCTCAGAAATAGTAATAAAAAGATTTCTGTGTAAAAAAAACGTTCCATAATAATTAATATATTTATACTTAAAACACAAAAAGATATAGGATGTTTTCTCACACAAAGGACGTAATAGATGGAGTTGTACAAATTACAAACTTTTCTGAATTGCTGTGTTGAGATTTTTCGCCGATGAATCGTATTGAGAAATTTGCATCCATAGAAGCCATACAACGGAACCCGACCAAAAATAAAAATTTCGCAACGAAATGTCGTGATATTGTATTTATAATATACGCAAAATCAGAACTGCCATTTTAGCGCTTAGGGAACTAGATTTTTAGCACTTTTTTGGAATGTATAGCGCGCATTTCGAAATTTTAGCACCTAGCTTAATCCAGCGGTTTTTGGTGTATTTAGCACACATTTCAATATTTTAGCGACTAGCGGGTTATTAACTCTTTTATAGCAGCACTGTTAGTCCACATTACCGATAATAATAATTATGACCTTTATTATTTTTTCCCACAAATAGTACATTGCAGTTTATCTTTTTCAAACATATTTTTTCCACAAAACAAAGAGCATGGGAGACGAGTCCAAACTAGGATACCCTGTGCTATGGATCTCCTGGCTTCCCCTTTAAGATGATCAACTTGATTTTTTTACCGACGACTATAAGCGGGGAAATCCCCTTTATTAAAGTTTTCGTTCATGGTTTTGGCAACGCATTTAATAATAATATAATAATATTCCACAACTATCAAACAGCATTTATTTTGCTTTATTCAGTTTCAGTCAGTTGCTTAGAGCACAGCTAAGTTAAAAGTTACTTAGAAGTTATAACACAAAGAAACTGTGTAGCGACCGCAATCAGATGCTGACATCTGAAACTAAGTTGCGAAATACATTGCACTTTAAAACAATTAATGACATTTTTATTGTTCGTACATTACTAACTACTGTTGACAGCAATTGCTATAATTATAAGTCGATGTCCTGCGAAGTATTGATACATCAAAAAAATATTGCCAGAAAAAAAACTTAATGTTGTTTTCTTTATTATGATTATATAAAAAAAACACAAACTTTGTTTGTAGTTAATTTAGCGCGAAATCTAGGGCTTTTTTAAAGCGCTGTTTTCATGAAATCTAGCGCTTTTTGTGTTGTCCTAGAGCTGAATGAGTTTTTTTTTATCTGGCAGCACTGCCCAAAAACCCTCTATTAAGAAGTAACTTTCCTTTCAGTTTTAAGCGCGTTCAGTTCCCAGTTACAGTGAGTGTGTGTTATGCGATGACCGTAAATAAAGCGCAAGGTCAAACTTTACGCGTTATAGGAGTGCACCTCAGTACTGACTGTTTTGCACATGGCCAACTCTATGTTGCTTTTTCCCGCGTTAGTAGCCCCCGTAACCTTTTTGTGTATACCCCGGCTAAGCCTACTTCTAACGTCCTTTACACAGAAGCTCTATCATAAACGACTTAGAACTTTGATGATAATGATTTATTTTGTTACCACTTATTGATACAGTAATGAAATAAATCGTTTAATATTCTCTTACCTAAACGACAAATTCTTTATGTAAAACCTGTATACGCGAGCTACGCCGCGGGCACAGCTAGTGTATAATATAATAGTAAACACCAAATATTTTAATTTAAGGAAAAGATAATGGAATTCAAATTTATTTTACATCATTGCATTGATTTAGTACAGAGATATTGTTTCAGTTTTAAACGAGAATAATTTATTAATGTGATATTGCTTATGAAGATTCCTAAAATCCAATAATTGAAACTTAATTAACTGAGGCCTTCCGTTCCTAAATAAGGATTCCGTATTAATTATTCTTAGCTGGCACTAAACAACCTAAATAATGCTTAACCCTTTCCCTGTACCATGAATCATTTATAAATATTTCAATTGTTTAACTATTGTGTCTTCTTCGTGGACGGGAAAAATGTTAAGAAATTTTAATAAAATATAATATTGATACATAACAGCCACAGTCTAACTGTTCTAACTATGGCCGTGTTAAAAGAGTACAAAAAGATTCAGAAGCGGTCACTTATCCTTATCTACCAAACGTTCATGGGATAAGATAGGGCAATAAAATTTGAAATTAAAAAAAATGTGTTTAAACTGCATAAATACTGGCTGTGGTTGGAATTTCAACCCGCCTGGCTCATAAATGGTGGTCAGAAACTACGACAACAAAGCCACATATTTTTCAAATTTTGGAGACGATTTTATATTTTGTAGAGTTCATTTTAGTGTGTGCTGTTCGTACACGTAAGCTATATTAAATTTAATCCACTTCAAGTATAACTAAGTTAAAAGTTCTGGCTTCAAATCCCAAGAGAAATTAAGAGAGTGAATAATTATACGTTGCGCCATATTACGATACAACGTTATCACAGGTGAACTTCATTTAAAAGCTCAAATTTGTAATAGTCTTTTTTTTAATAGGATAAGGGTGACAAACGAGTACAAATTTCACCTGATGGTAAGTGGTTGCTGTGGCCCATAGACATATACATCTATCATCGATTAAGAATCAAAATGCAAATGCGTTGTCACCCGTGAGGACTAAGATGGAATGCCTCGTTTCCAGTAAAAGGGGTCTCCGGTTCTCTACACTCACAATACGAAACACAGCAGCGTTAAGCTGCTATTTTACGCTGGTATTCTGTGAGAGCGTGGTCCTTCCCCGCTCGAGCCAACCTTACGTGCTACAACCATAATATAGCTGCAGCATGGCTCTACCACCTATAAAGTCAAAGTATTTTTATAATATAAACTGATGCAATTTATAGTTAAAATAATTTACTTCATACAAGAACTGGATGCAAATTGCTCGGCACCGTGTTATTGGCATTCATTTATGAAGAGATTGTAGAGTAATTATTTGTCTCGTACTTAGCGTAACCGCCCTAACTGGACTCTGCCTAAAGCACTTCTCTCTTACAATTCTCTATGCCAACCATTTTAGCCTTCATTGCTATGCAGTCCAACCATCGAAGCTTTCAACTTTCACGACTTCTTCGTCCCTTACTTTGAGATAAAGTTAAAAGGTAAAGTAAAAGTTACAGCCTATATACATCCCATTGCTGGGCACAGGCTTTCTCTCTTTTCTGAGATAGTTTAAGGCAAAGAAATATGCGATAGGCATATTTTTAAGTGACTCTAAAAAATGTCTTAGTGTTATAAATGATTATAGAACTTAGTATCAGATACAGTTCCAAGTTGATTTTGAAAGTTATTTAATATATATCTTACGCAATGTTAAAAGCACCAGATAAAGAGTTGAAAAAAGAAGAATTCATTTCTTTCTCATTGCTGTTTCATAATGCTGTTACCTGTCTCCGGTACTACCCTGAAACACTATACATATTTCCTCTTATGCTACCACTAAGTTTTCTTTAAGAAAGACGCTTCTGGGTCTGAGATCTTGGAACTATATACCTTATTTAGTTAAGTGCTTCATAACCCTTTCAGAATCGAAAAGAAGCCTTCGCTCAGCAGTGGGATATATAAAGGATGTAACTTTACTTTTTTATTAAGTGTGTACTAATTTGCTTTATCTGAAGGTTATAAAAAGAAGACGCTTACTGCACACATTATTTCAAAATAAAGATTAATTTGCTACTTATTTACAAGAAGCTCTTAATTAATTATAAATTCCAATCTTATAATAACAGGGTCTTTGTCGCCAGCTTTAGGATGCACTCTATTTTTACTTTTTATTCCTTTTTAATTTCTGCAAAATATATAGTTTTATTTGTAATTCAAAAACAACAATAATTATTTAAATTCACTGCACTCCTGCAGTACACATGAGTTATCTTTAAATGTTACTGTAGTCGGGTACAATGAATCATAGTATTTTGACATATGCTGTAACATACTCCTATCTGTATTGGAGTTTAGATCTGTTGGCTTTGAGATTTATTGTGACATTTTGTTTTTAGGGTTCCTCTATCATACAAGGAATTCTTTATTGGAGCATTATATTATGTTGAATGATATACTGTATCATTTAAAAGTTAGATATAACAGTGAACGTGTTGTGTGCCATTTGATTTTTAATCTTAATCGATGATTAGAAATATGTGCTTGTTTTTGCCTTCATTTCTACTAAAATTCATCATCATCATCATCATCATTACAGCCCTTCACAAGTCCACTGCTGAACATAGGCCTCCCCCAAAGAATGCCACAAAGCACGGTCCTGAGCCACCTGCATCCATCGACTTCCTGCAAATCTTACCAGGTCGTCACTCCATCTAGTGGGGGGACGCCCTACACTTCGCCTGCCGGTACGAGGCTGCCACTCGAGAACCTTTCTTCCCGATCGGTTGTCGGTTCTTCGAGCTATATGGCCGGCCCACTGCCACTTCAGCTTACTAATCCGTTGGGCTATGTCGGTCACTCTGGTTCTACTGCGGATATCCTCATTTCTGAGTTTATCACGCAGAAAAACTCCGAGCATAGCCCTCTCCATAGCTCGCTGAGCGACCTTGAGCTTCCTCATCCGGCCAGCAGTGAAGGACCACGTCTCAGTTCCGTATGTCATCACTGGCAACACGCACTGGGTGTACAGTAAGTTTTGAGGTATACCTGACGAGAAGATGTGCCGTAATTTCCCGAACGCTGCCCAACCGAGTTGAATCCGTCGATTGACCTCTCGGTCGAAGTTGGACTTACCTAGTCGGACTATTTGTCCCAGGTAAACATACTCGTCAACAACTTCGAGCTTAGTGTTCCCAACAACTACCGGCATAGGTGTGACATGGATATTAAACATGATCTTTGTTTTGTCCATGTTCATCTTAAGACCTATCCGTTGGGAAACACTATTGAGGTCATTGAGCATAGTGCTTAGGTCCTCCAGCGATTCTGCCATAAGGACTATATCGTCGGCAAATCGAAGGTGAAAAATAAAAAAATAAAAAATTAGGCAATAATTATTAATATTATATTTTAAGTAAATTCCATAATACAACAACGGTGTTTTGTGTTCTTAGCGTTTCAGTAGTTCGTGGGTGGCGGTAGACACTTACCCCTCTTCTATAGAAATAAAAAACCAGTACCTCGTTGTTCTGAGTACGCACACTGTATAATCGTGGGTGACCTCAATACAGATTTTTTGAAAAAATCTCCTCGTTACAAAAAGTTTCTTTCAATTGTTGAGTCGGTTATTCTTTCTATTCTCCCTTCAAAGGCCACTCATCATAATAATGAAACCGATGACTCATTTATTGATCTTATTTATGCCGTTTCTCTTGATCATGTGATGATTCACGGACAGTTACCTGCTTTGGAAATTTCACAACATGATTTGATTTATGCTTCGTATAATCTTAAACCTGCCAAATATTCCCCTTTTGATCTGCGTCTTCGCATTTTTTACAAAAAAGACTTTAACAAACTAAATAATGACGCTTTTAATTGCGAACTAGCCTTATTTGTTGAAGCAACTACTGTTGACGCTAATGTTTCTATTCTTAACCAAAATGGTTTCAGACTTTATGATGCTCGTGCTCCAGTTTACAAGGTTAAATTGAAGCGTCCGCCAGCCCCATGGATGGCAAAGCGCGTAAGGCTGGCAATATTTTGATGAAATCGAGCTTTTCTTCGTTTTAAGAGAGAACGTACTGAAGAAAATTGATTGTCTTTTAAAGCAGCCATGAATAGGTGCAATCAAATTGCCATCATCATCATCATGATTAGAGCCCTTTACAAGTCCACTGCTGGATCTAGGCCTCCCCCAAGGAATGCCGCAAAGCATGGTCCTGAGCCACCCTGCATCCATCGACTTCCTGAATGTCTTACCAGGTCATCACTCCATCTAGTGGGGGTCGCCCTACACTTCGCCTGCCGGTACGAAGCTGCCATTCGAGAACCTTTTTTCCCCATCAGTTGTCGGTTCTTCGAGCTATATGGCCGGCCCATTGCCACTTCAGCTCAATAATCAATTAGGTTATGTCGGTCACTCTGGTTCTACTGCTGATATCCCCATTTCTAAGTTTATCACGCAGAGAAACCCCGAGCATAGCCCTCTCCATAGCTATCTGAGCGACCTTGAGCTTTCTCATACGGCCAACAGTGAAGACCACGTCTCAGTGCCTTAAGTCATCACTGGCAACACGCACTGGTTGTACAGTCTCGTTTTTAAGTTTTGAGTTATACCTGACGAGAAGATGTGTCGTGTTTGCCCGAACGCTGCCTAGCTGAGTTAAACCCGTCGATTGACCTCTCAGTCAAAGGAGGACTTACTTAGTCTTACTATTTGTCCCATGTAAACATACTAATTTTATTAATAACTCTTCTCCCACCGAAGTGTGGGTTGGTGTTCTTTTCTACCACTTTATGAAATCAACCATCATTTTGCTTCTATAAAAGCACTGGACTCTATAATTCGCTTCCAAACTGTGGCTTTCACCTCTTTCGGTGCAAATTCTTTTAATGCATAACTTTATCTACTGTTTTTCAGGGTGATGTCAAAAAGTCGATTTTAGCAATTCAGTCCAAGGCGGTGGATTATGATGAGATTAGTAGACACGTGATAGTATTTATACTAGAGCACCTACTTCCGGCAAATTAACATATTATAAATTTTCCCTTAATTCATGTCAGTATCTTAATCTTTGGAAAGGAGTTTTTATAAAGCGCCTCCCAAAAGTTCCTTCTCCCATTCATCCTAATAATTTTCGCTATATATCTATTTCACCCTTTCTTTCCAAAATTTAAGAATCCAGTTGGTACGAGTAAATTTCTACTTTTATTTTGAAATATAAACTACCGATTATATATCAGTCTGCGTTTCGCCCTGTTCCTAGTACCACTACTGCTTAAATAACATCACCGATGACATTAGACAGGTACAAGTTGATTTCTCACATGTTTTTAACATAGTTGATCCTGAAATCCTTATTTTCTTACTGTTTCATCTAAATTTTGGCCCCACAGAATTATAATGGTTTGCATCTTATCTTCGCGTTTGGCAGCTGTCAGTCTGTGTGAGGCCAATGACTTCAGCTTGAACTGATGTAGAAGCTGGTGTGCCGCTAGGCGGTATTCTTTCTCCTATATTTTTTAATTTTATTAACTATATTACCTCCATCTGCGATTGCTCGTACCATTTGTAAAAAATGGGTGTTCCTCAAGGCTTGAATCTTAGCCCATTCCTATTTTTGTGTATATTAATGACTTACTGTCCTTTGAAGGGGATAATCATAGACATAGTATTATTTGCTGATGAATTTTAAACTTAAACGTCAATCATTTAAACGTGAAGAAGTGTATAATGTGGTATGAAAATCAATGCATTAGTTTTACGTTAACAATCTTCATTTAAACGGCAATAAAATTAAATGTATTAAATTCACAACAAAGAGTGTTAAAAATTTGAATACCAATGTGTTTTTAAATGGGGAAACACTGAGCCCTGTTGAATCCTCTGTTTTCTTGGCATCACTCTCGATGCAAAGTTTCAGTGGGGCCCCCATGTATCCAAACTATCAATCAGACTAAGCTTTGCAGCTTATGCCGTAAAAATATTAGAAGTCTCACTTGTGTCCAGACAATTAGATAAGTTTATTTGTGTCATTTCCGGAGCATAATGTCTTATGGGATTTTGCTATGAGGAACTGCGGCTGATTCAGAAACTATTTTTGGTTTAAAGAAGAGAGCCATAAGACCTATATACGAGTACAACGTTAATTCGAGAGCTTCTAATAGAAAAAATTAAATAAATAAATACAAACTTTGGTCTCTCAGTATATTTACAAAAAATTTTATGTATCTTCACAAAAACAAAGGTAGTTTTAGTAGAAAAAGTGATATACACTCTGTAAACAATAGGCACAAACACAAGCTAGTGATACCAGTCTCTCGACTCCACAGAGTCAATAATTCATTCTTGGGGCCATGTATACGCTATTACAACAAAGTCACAGAATATATAAAAGGTCTCTACTCTATTCGTTGTCATTATTAACATCATCATCATCGTCATCATTACAGCCTTTCATTACAAGCCTTCATTTACAAGTCCACTGTTGAACATAGGCCTTCCCCATGGAATGCCACAAAGCACGGTCTCTCTATTACCAAGTTTAAGTATTTAAGTAAACAAAAACTGTATAAAAAAGGTTATTATAATATAAATGAATACATAGTTGATAATAACCCCTAGGAATGAGGTGGTCGCCACCACGCAGTTTCTGATAAAAATTTTAAGCATTTATATTGTAAAATGTAATTAAAAAAAGTTGCGCTGGGTTTATTGCTAGTTTTTTCCAGGACAGAGGTTTTTTTTCAAACCAGTGGTAAAGTAAAAAAAATAACTTTTAATATGAATTATTTGTAACCAATATTAAATAAAAATTATTATATTCTAATCTGTTTTATTCCGATTACCTTCTGCTATAAGTGGAAGCTGAAATTGGGGATATTCAAGATGGGATTAAAAAACTAAATGACAACTTATCAAGTATCAAAGATTGATCTACTCGTTATGGAGTGTTTGACAATCCTTTAAAATGTAAAGCTATTCTGGTAGGTAGCTCAATGATAGCAGCCATGATTAATCTCGCAGACTTAAAAATATAAGGGAGGTATAAAATATATAAATTGTTGATTTATTACAATGGGATTAAAATTCCGTTCAGTAAGTCTGTAATAAATTTGGCCTCCTTATTGGCAGCACGCTGAATTGGAGAACTCAGGTTTCAGAAGTGAGTCCAAAAGTCATTGCCACGCTATGTTCTCTGTATCGTTTAAAACATTTTCTTCCCACAAAGTCTAAGATCATGCTTGTCCAATCGCTCACATTACCCATAGTTGATTATGTGGATGTGTGTTACCCGGATATGTCCTAGGATCTTCTGAACAAGATTGTGCTACAATACTCATAGTAATTTTACGATACATTAGTTAATAAAATAGTCCAGCAATAAATATAATTAAAATTCGATTTTGATGTGTTATATGATCACTTAGTAATGACTAATAACTTCTTCAAGTTGCGCGTGAACAGGCTTCTCTTGGGCAAACCCGCTCCATCCTTTGGCCTCAGGTCAGATGGAGGTCAAGGGTGAGCCCATTACATTACAATCAATCAAATCAAATAAAACATCAAGATATGTATTTTAGTGATGGGTGTTGCTGTAGCCGTTATATCGTATTTATAATTTTTCTCTGGTTCTAATACAATTAGTAAATTTGACGTTAAGTAATGAGTTTTTATTTTGTTTTTTAACTGTTTCATTTGGGACCTTAAATGACTTGGCAGAAACTTTCGACGTTGAAATGACTTTAGCACTTTCATAATAAAAGCAACAGCAATTTCAGTAACTAGGACAGCCTATAAATGTTCAATGTTCTAAAAGTTTTAACGGGATTACTCTGACGTAATGAAATGCCTATTTTCCTGTTACTTGCTACATTAAGCTGCCCTCATACTATAAAAGCATTCCTTGCCAAAATATTAATATGAGTGTTTTTGTAACTGAACCGTTTTCTAAAATAGTAAGATAGTCACATGTAGTACACAAGTATGTCAAAGCGGTTCCTTACATTTTTAATCTATTATCATAAATATTCCATTTTTATGATAAAAAAGCATAACAGACAATTATATTAAAATTTAATTGATGTCACAACATAATTTACCTCATTTTTACGATATAGGTAGCCGAGTTTTATGACGTCAGAACTGTGTTAAGGAGAAAATAGGGCAAAATCACCACTTATTACCACATAGATATTATTATCGTTAAGCGCTGACTTTGAATAATTAAAAGTAACGTTCGCATAAAATAATATATAATTTGTATATTTATTTGTATAGTAGTATGTAGTTGAAGCCTATAAAATGTACGGCCCACCACTGGAGAGCACAGGCGCTCCAGTGTAGTTTTCTGGACGACATAGGTCCTGAAATTTTTTTATTCCTGTCGAGCACGTTATGGTTGTGATGGTCTAAAAATCCATGTACTCTAAACAATCCATGTCCTTTCAATCACAATCAATTTCAATCAATCATCACTTGAATAATTTTCATAATTGTTTTCTCAGTTTTTTTTTTTTGGGTAATTTTGCATTGCTCACTCCTATCAAACATACTGATTACATGTCACTTTCTTTCGCCCTCGCGGCCATAAGGGACTTTAAAAACCCCTCCTTCTTAAAAAAGAAAAATCCAAAAATGTTGTTTTTTATTCAAAAGTTCATGAAAACGTTAAGAAATCGTAGCAAGTTTTGAATTTACACAAGTTTTATATTTTTTATTTATTCTATCTTATAATAGTAGTGAATTGAAGTATTTTTTTATAGGAGAGGGGGCAAACGAACATACGGCTCACCTGATGGTAATTGCCCACCGCCGCCCATGAACACGCCGTAAATGACAACAGCAACACGAGGGGAGTCGAAGGTACGTTGCCAGCCTCTAAGAAAGGAGTGAGCTCTTTTTTTGAAGGTCCCTAAGTTGTATCGGTCCGGAAAATCGTGTCTTCTGAGGTTTAAACTGGACTAGATTTCATCATCATCATTACAGCCCTTCACAAGTCCACTGCTGAACATAGGCCTCCCCCAAAGAATGCCACAAAGCACGGTCCTAAGCCACCTGCATCCATCGACTTCCTGCATGTCTTACCAGGTCGTCACTCCATCTCGTGGGGGGACGCCCTACACTTCGCCTACCGGTACGAGGCCGCCACTTGAGAACCTTTCTTCCCCATCGGTTGTCGGTTCTTCGAGCTATATGGCCGGCCCACTGCCACTTCAGCTTACTAATCCGTTGGGCTATGTCGGTCACTCTGGTTCTACTGCGGATATCCTCATTCCTAAGTTTATCACGCAGAGAAACTCCGAGCATAGCCCTCTCCATAGCTCGCTGAGCGACCTTGAGCTTTCTCATACGGCCAGCAGTGAAGGACCACGTCTCAGTTCCGTAAGTCATCACTGACAACACGCACTGGTTGTACAATTTCGTTTTAAGGTTTTGAGGTATGTTTGACGAGAAGATGTGTCGTAGCTTCCCGAACGCTGGACTAGATTTAGTCGCTCCCAATCTGAGACATTGCTCAGCAAAGACTCGACTTCAGACACAAGTTTATTCCAGTACTTGGCGACATTTTCAATATTGACACGACCAGTGTATACAGCATCACCAATGTTGTCATCCGCATAGCATAGAAGGTTACCGGCTTGCAACATATCATTGATATAATTAATAGAATCAGGCGTTACTTTGCGGAAATCCATTATATAAAAGCTTTTAGAAAAATTTACTTCGCAAATATCCGCGTTATAAAATAAAATGATGTGTCTTACCTAGTATGAAGAGCACCTCCCGCCTTCCCTCAATTGCGTGCACTATCCCCGTCACCACTAATCCCAGCACCGCTACTCCCAACACCACTCGACGATCGTGTCGTATTGTCGACGATAATACGACACGTGATTGGCCTCTACACGAGGCATCCTCAGGTGATATAGACTCTACGGTGGCTAACCGCTAAGTGAGCGGCGAGCCAAAACAAGTGCCTTTTTTATTTAATAACAATTTTTATTAAAAAATAAGTATTAAAAGTTTTAAGTTTGCAGTTTTAATATCTAAATGGTTCTATACTTTTGTGTGGTTTAAGGTAACTTTAATGTAGATGGTGCATTACAGCTATAAACAAAAACAAAAAAATTAACTCTTTTATTTTCTGGTCATCATCCACATCATCTACTGCAACACTCTTCCACGCTAAACAAAGGCTTCTCCTAAGGAACGCTACAAAACATTTTCCTGCATCACTTACCAGGTCGTTATCTAGTGGGGGGCCACCTTAAACTTAATATTATGAGGCTACCGTTCGAGAACCTTCCTACGAGCTCTATAGCCGGGCTGTAGTCACTTTAACACTTATCTCAATGAAAGCAATAGTGTCTCCCGCTAGACAGGTCTTAAAATGAACCCGTACAAAACAAAGGTCATAATGTATGGTATTTGTTGGCTGCACTACTTTCGAAGTTGTCAACTAGGTAAGACTAGTTAAGTGCTTCTTCGACCGTTCCAAAGTCGACGGTTCCAACCCGATTTGCAGCGTTTGGGAGATAACAAAACATCTTCTTGTCGCGTTTACCCCAAAGATTAAAAACAATAGTGCACAACCTATGTGTGTTGCCAATAATGATATTTTATAGATTTGAGACGTGGTTATACACTGCTAGCCATATAATATGTTCAGAGTTTCTATGCATGATAGACTCATTTCCGCATTAAAACCAGAATAACCGATATATTGCAATGGATCAATAAGTTGAAGTGGCAATGGGCCGGCCATGTTTTCGGGCCAATACAACTAAGTAACTGGCTCGAGCGACTTTAAGTACTGTGATCGGCGATGCTAAATGTTTTTTTTTATATTATCATACTTTAAAATATCTGCATACCACAGTTAAATTCAGTATATTATTGCTACTTCCATTGTGCTTAAAATTAAAAAAAATCATAGTTTAAGAATTTACATTTTTGTTTAGTGAATTAGTACTTACTGAAAAAATTGTAAAATATAAGATCACATATGCTACTCGAACATACCCATTCATAAACTTTTTTTATTATTTATTCGTATTTGATTTATTATATCATGAAGTCCGTCAACACGCATTGGGGTAATGCGGCGGACACTTCTTTGCCCTAAACCCCTCTCAGAAGTGAGAGGAGGCCTGTGCCCAGCAGTGGGACGTATATACGTTGTATCTTTTTTAAATTATATATTTTAGAATATTATACAAACAAAGATTTGTCCATTAGTGTTCCATGTTGGTACCATACCCAACATACACATGCGACTTATAAGTCCGATAGACTTATAAGTCGCATGTGTATGTTGCACTTAAAAGTGCCAACTGTGGTACTTGTCTGGAATGTTGTAAAAGATGACTAATGAAAATTGGGTTTGTGATTGTGTACGTACTTACGATCTATTATTTCCTTCACAATTTTTCATATATAAAAATTCGTTTGGCTTAACATGGTCCGAGTAGCACGCTTCTCGTTGGAGTCTGCCTACCACTCGGGGATTACAGAAGTGATGCTATGTATGTATGTATTTATGTATTCTTGTATTCATTAGTGTCTATTTCACCTTATAAATTATTTATTGATATATCGCAGAAGATTTAAGCAATACAATTGGCGACCATATCACTATCTTATAGGAGGATTTCTATACAGACACAATCCAGCCTAAAATTTGTATAAACATCAATTTACATATGGAAACAAATAAAATTAGAAAAAAACAACAAATACTAGTAAAATACGTGCACATTATAAATAAATATCCTGAACATTAATTATGTGTATTAAGATAACACTAAAAACTTACTTACGTTGTATGTCTGGGTACATTATATTTTAAATATACGACTACATTATGTCAAGAATATAATATTTATTAAGTATTTCCCATAGTTGTCTCGTACCCAAAGCGCTTAATGAAGTGAGGCATGCTCTTGCACCATTACGTACTTTATCATATGGTGTGAAAACACCTTATAATTCCTACGTAATTTCTGTACACATACTTTTACGTAGGATGCCGAGTATGGGAATTAGAGGTATACAACTGCGACTTTTTGAAGACTACTTGAATGGACGTACTCAGTGCGTTCAGGTGGATAAATTAGTCAATGATAAACGCACAATTACCTGTGAAACGCCTCAGGGCAGTGTACTCTCACCAACTTTATTTCTCATATATATTAATGAACTGGGTATTCTCACTCTTCCTAAAAAGGCGAATCAAAGTTTTGCAGATGATACCGTCCTCCTATTTAGTGCAGGTTCATGGTAAGAAGTCTATACGTACGCCCAGTTGGGTTACAACATAGTCTCAAACTGGATTCGAAGTAACGTACTGACACTGATCGTAGATAAAACACCTTATGTCACATAAAACTACATCAAGCTGGCAAAGTAAAATATCTAGGACTTCTAATCGATAGATCTCTACGTTATTATGAACACATTAATACCCTTAGTATCAGGTTGCGTGAACAAATATATGTATTTAAAACTCTGAGATACGTGGCTGATGAGAAACTAAAGAAATTCGTGTACTATGCCGTGGCCCAATCTCTGTTAATATATGGTATTACCTCCTTGGGCGGTGCTCCAAAATCTAAAATGCTACAATTGGAGAGAACGCAGAGAGCCATCTTAAAGGTCTCTTTTATGATGTCGTATCGCTATCCTACAGAGCTCTTACACTAAGAAGTATCTCCAATACTAGCAAGTGTTTATACAAAGAACCTTACTAAAACAACATGCTCTATTAAAATACAATCCCTCATTCTCCCGAGGTAAAAGGCGTTTTAACCCCGTGGAACACTGTCATATAACTCTATCCACAAAATTACGAAACGTTTCTTTTTTCACCTTGGATGTTTTTATAAAATAAGATTATTCATATATTCAACGTTAGTAAGACTATATGCAAAAATAAAATAACTATCTGGTTCCAAGTATTAAACAATGGTGACACTGAAAAGCTACTTACTATTCCTATCTAATTACTAACCGCTACCAAAGTAAAGTTAATTACTAACCCAGTCAAACAACCCAAACAATAGAATTTACACACACACAAACACACACACACACACACACACACACACACACACACACACACACACACACACACACACACACATACATACACACACACACACACACACACCACACACACACACACACGCACACACACGCACACACATACACGCACACACGCACAAGCGCACACGCGCACTCACGCAGACACGCACACACGCACACACGCACACAGGCACGCAGGCACACACGCACACACGCACACACGCACACGCGCACAAGCGCACACACGCACAAGCGCACACGCGCACACACGCAGACACGCACACACGTACACACGCACACACGCACACAGGCACGCAGTCACACACGCACACACGCACACACACACACACGCATACACGCACACACGCACACACGGACACGCGCACTCACGCAGACACGCACACACGCACACACGCACACACGCACACGCGCACAAGCGCACACACGCACAAGCGCACACACGCAGACACGCACACACGCACACACGCACACAGGCACGCAGGGACACACGCACACACGCACACACGCACACGTGCACAAGCACACACACGCACAAGCGCACACGCGCACACACGCAAACGACCACGCACACACACACACACGCGTGTAGTGCCAAGAAGCACCGTCATTTTGAAAAATCATTTGTTGTCGTACCGCTACGTTCACGTCTTCCAACAATTTATAAAAGTGATTTTGTAAAAAATTTATAAAATCGTCCATCTAACCTGGACGGTATTTCAAAGGGACCGATAAATTCTCCATTTAGGATCCCAGAACACCAGTTAACGCTAAAGTGGTGTTGGAAGTTCGATGCCCTTCCACGGTAATGCAGAAGCTGAGCTTCTACTTCACGCGGTCTTCTGTGAGGTCATGGTACCACCCCGGTTCGAGCCGGCCCATGCTAGCAACAGCAAAGACTGCCGCGTGGCTCTACCTCTGTTTGTCCGGGTGTCATAAGAGGTGATCGAGGAAAACTGAAACAGAAGATGGGCAACAGCATCTTTTTGATAAAAACTCAAAATAATAAGTAACGGCGGTTGCTAACCCGCCTGCCAATCATGGCAACAATGGCAAAATCTCTCCTATGATACAATCTATGGGACAAACCTATGTTCAGTCGTAGACTTTTATGGGTTGTAATAATTGGATGAGAAGATGGTTCCGTGCCGTAGTAACAAATATTAAACGTTTTCCTGCGGCAATGCAAGCCCCAGATTTTATTTATGGAATAAGGATGACAATCGATGACACCAATCACCTGATTGACAGTGGATGCTGTGATCTATAGATATCTTACATCTATCCTCGGTTAGGTATCAAAATGCAGATGCGTTGTTACCCATGAGGACAAACATGGAATATCTTGTTTCCAGTAAGAAGTTTTTTTTTATTTCTGTACGATACAATTTTCTATAATATGTCATCATCAACATTAATAACATTAACAACATCATCAGGCGGATTGATGATCGCAGTACCAGATGTATCTCACCTTTGACTATTCTGCCCGTTGCTGGTTAAACGCGATGGTTATACGGCTATCTATTGGAAGCAATATGTTTTTTCTTTAAAGTCCAATAGCCGCCTCATACTTTAACAACAGGGTGAAATGGGGTGATGGATTCTTTTGCGCCGCCACGCCATGACCACCATCCATAATTCAGGCTAAATAAAGCTTTTTTTATAAAACCGAATTTTTATAAACACGAATCACATATACGGACATCGAAAAGATTGCAGGCATTAGTTCGGGCAGCATTCATACCATCTTACATCAACATCTTGAAGTAAGGATGCTTTGTTGTCGATGGATCCCTCGTTTGTTCTCCGAAAGCGAAAAACAGACTCCTGTCGATTGGTGCCATGAAATGCGTCTACGTTTTGAAAACGGGGCATCTAGGCGTGTTTCAGAAATCGTTACTGGTGACGAAACATGGATCTATCAATATGATTCGGAAAATAAAGGGCAATCATCGGTATAGGTCAACTCAGAAGGACAGTTACTGACAATACTGCAAGACCTCGCAACGTCGGCAAAAAAATGGTGGCTAGTTTTTTGCAAGGAAGCTTATCTGGCAGCTGTCATTTGTATGACAAAATAATACAGATGGTCGACTATGAGCGCGTTTTCTGTTACAATCGCTGCGATCAGCCCGATCTAGCGTGGTTTCATAGACAATGGGCACCTTTTTACGCGGTATAGAATACAATGAGCGCGTTTTATCCTAAAGTACAATATTTTTCAATTCACTTTACACAAAATCGGCGCCTTTTATCGTGTTTAAAATAACGTGCTCTGATTGGCCATAGAAAACGAAGTAAAATGGTATAGTTCATTCCAAAAACGTAAAATTGTCAATGAGCTCCTTTTTTCCCTGTGCCCTTCATATGAAGTTTCCATTGCCTTGAGGTAGGAGAGTTAAACAGCAAAATTCCTCTTTTCATCTTAAATAAGGAAGAGAGTAAAAATAGATAACTTTTCTTTACACTCTATAAAAACAAAGTCGCAACCTAAAATAGAGTCGTCGTAGCTCAAATTTTAAGGTTAGCATTCGCGGTAAATTTCACAGTACGCGAGCAACCCGGGCTCGATCACAGCCGGCACCAATGAAATTGTTAGTTGCAATTTTAAGTGCTTGGCGGTGAAAGAAAACATCGTGAGAACACCTGCATGTCTGAGAAATAAGATAAAAAGTATTTCGAAGACATGTGAAGTTCGCCAACACGTATTGTGGCAACGTGGCGAACACTTCCTTGCCCTAGAACCCTCTCAGATAAGAGAGGAGGCCTGTGCCCATCAGTGGGACGTATATAGGCTGTAACTTTAACTTTTTAACTTTAACCTAAAATATAATACATACTGTATTATATATTATAGGTTAAAGTTAAAAGTTAAATCAAATCTATTGATAATATAAACCTAACTACTGATAACGTCAAAAAGCTCCTCTGCTTAATGTTCCATTTAATTAAGAAACTGAAAAGAAAGCACGTCCGCAACATTTTATCCCTGATTCTATTAGCTGAGATGTCCTTTAATCTTGAAACAACATTAAATTTATAAAGAAAACAAAACGAAGAATGATTCAATTTAAAGATAACCTAGACATACACACCCACACAAATTCATTTTGTTATATTATAGAAATACAATTATATTTTGTACTAGCTGTGCCCCGCGGCTTCGCCCGCGTGGAATTTATTACGATTAGATTTTATGATTTTAATTTTTTTGCGCTGAACTCTAATAATTTTTTTAAAATAAAAGTAGTCTTAGTTACTCCTTATAACATTAGTTATCTGCCAGTGAAAGTTGCGTCAAAATCGGTCCAGCCGTTTCGGAGATTAGCCGGAACAAACAGACAGACAGACAAACAAAAGTTTAAAAAAATGTGTTTTTGTTATATGTACCGTATATACTTTCATTTGCATTTAGTAAAAAGCTGTTATTTTGACATTACAATCAGACACTTCAGTTTTATTTATTTGTATAGATGTCACATTTTTTTATTTTATATTTAAATATATACGTTTCGAGTATATGATGTTACTAATATATACATACCAGTTTTTTTGTTGAACAAACATGTTAATAATGCAGTTAAATTACTCAATGTATTTTATATTACCTTATATATGTATACGTATATTATATCACTCACTATGACAAAATCCATGACTGTTATGTTGTTTAATTCAGCATATATTAAAATATTTATAATCATAGCGAATAAATAACATTGATTATTAGTAATTTTAGAAGATTAAAACTCGAGGAGGCTTCAAAATCGACTGTAAGTATTTTTTGTTTAAAAATACAAACAAAAAAGATCACGCAGTCATATATAATAATGAGTATACATAATGATGACCGGAGACCAACAGCTAGACTAGTTAAGACTAGTCTTTTTTAATTAATTTTATAGCTATATTAAAAACAATATTTAACAATAAGCATTACTGACGTACTCAACTCAATATATTATTATGTGGGAGGACATAATTGACACTTATGTATGAGGCTCGACCATTGACCTCTATACATACAAATACGCTGGACTGGCTATACCATACAAAATGCTTCTGCCGATTTGAAGCGCCCTCTTTGTCCGTACGTGGAACTAAAATTAGCATAATATGCCAAAGTCTGTTGCGTTATTTAAATCGTATCTCTATATTTTGAACATTTAAACTAAAAAATTAAAGTATTTTAAGTAGTTTGATAATGTTTGATTTTAGTTACATAGTAAGAATTATTTTTAGTAAGAGTGAGACTGTGCGTAATATATAAAACTCGTTACCAAAAGCAAAGTGGGATAACCTTTCACAAGTAAGTTAATTTACAGCTAATATTAAACAAATTATAACTATTTGATAAAGTAGGTACTTAAAAATTTGTTACTAATCTTAATATCGTAATTACCAACATATTTGGCTTTATATTACGAAGTTTTGATAAACAATAAATTTCAATGTGTCGAGTTCCTTGTCTACAATATTTATCGATGTTCTTTTTTCCCATATCTGTTCATAATCAAATTCACCGACAACAGATAATTATCAGATATTTATTAATTAGACATCATAAATGCACCACTTTGAAAAAGTGCAGTATATCCACCATATTTTCTGGTAGTACGGGTAACAGTAAGTATAAAAGTATTAGATTATTATTTCGAATGTTTTTTTTTTCATTTCTTCCCCCTTATTTTACCCCAGGCTCAAAGCCAAGTGTAGAAAGGTCACCAGACGATGACTTTGTGTTTACAATATGTAAATTTGTTAAATCTGTTTAAATATGACCAATTTAGGGGGCTGGCCCAAGGTGGTCACTCTGAGTGGGCTTGTCGATCCCTTGGATATGTGATAGTGCGCTGCAGCTAGGGGAGAGTCCTCTCCCTATATCACTGCAGCGATGCGCCACTCAACTATCCTCCGCGAATTTGGTGGGCTTTTGCTCATTTGCTGCTGGGGAAGTTTGTTGTGCAGGTGGAGTTGGAGGCAGTGTGCCTCGTGTTCTTGGTGTACCTTATCTGAGAAAGAAAGGGGGAGGAGAAGTACTCAACTAAGGAGGGGCTGTTATTGGGAGGTTGGCGCAGATGGGACTGCGGATATGTTTGAAAGCGCTTCCGTGGCCCTGCCAATGTGCGGCGAAGGTAGAACAACATGGGGTTTTAGTAGGTGTGAGTCCGACATAATCCGTTCTTGCCCCCGCGAAGCGGGTAGGCATTTCCTCATTTGAAACCCGGAACAAAATCCGTTCTGTAGTTATGAATAAAAACGTAGATAGACCATCGCAGCGTCAATCTTGGTTTTATATGAGGTATAAAGCTTTATACCTCATATAAAATTGTATTTTAATTAAATGATACATGTATTTTAATTAATTTATTTATTTATTAATTGAATGGCGTTATATTAATATGATTTATAAATAGAATGGACTTTACGGGTAGGCCTGGGTATAGAATTTTTATCGATATCTTTTGTCACACTGTCTTATCTCTATTATTATTTCCTTGGACGTTCACTTCTGCTGTCAGCGCCAAAATAGCGAAAATCAAATCGCCTGATTAAGTCACACTGTAAATAGTGCAAAGCCAGTCCATATATAGAGGTCAGTGAACTCGACACACTATGAGACAGTTTTTTTGTATGTTATATTTTAAACCATTTAGAACAAAATAAGGTCTGGTGAAGCAGTCATCGAGGAGGAAAGATACAGGTATTCTTTCCACCTCGATGGCTGAGCTCGGCGCCTGCCACAAACTACTTGATAATATCTCCACTGCTGACTAAACTGATAACGCAAGTACTTGAGGCCATTGCATGCCTAGTGTTTGTTTTAAATTTATCAAGAACCTTTGATTTTTAGGGCAAACTTCTCTACCAAATGAAGTGAGGTGTCGTCAAGAGCTTTCTTTATAATCCTCTCTACAATGGGAGAGGTTAATCGCCAGCAGTGAAATTATTATATTACAGCTACTATGTGGTCAGAACAGAGCCGCGTTAGATGATTATGAGGATACTCTATACGCAGATAAGCTTGGCATTTTTTAAAATTGTTTTAATATTTATGTTCGTTACCGTTACAGCCTATTAAAATCCACTACTGAATATAGACCCTCCCCATAGATTGCTTCATAGGGAGGATATTTTACAGAGTTGCAACGCTAGGCAAGCGGGTTGGCAATCGCAGTTTTTTTTAATTTTAGTCATTATTGTGAAGACGCTGCTGCCCATCTGCTGATTTGTTTCCCTCTGTTGCCTCTTACGACACCCACGGAATAATAAGGGGTAGTGGATATTCTTTCACCGCTACTACACGATTTATATGACTACACAATATTTGTCTAACTATATTTATGTCAATAAATTTTATACGTTTTGTATATGAAAATAGTATGAAGTGTAAGGGATGCGCGACTGGTATAAAATAAAATAAATTGGGAGGTACGGTGAAGTCAATTTTGTTTGTGAGGCCGTGCGCGCGTTCTGTTTACGAGTTTGTAAAAATTTCTTGTTATACTATTATTTTCGAGCATTTTGTATAAATCAACGGAGCTTGTTAACAAACTTAGCGTTATTTTCTATGTTAGTTCACTGAGAAATTCACATCAACGTTGATTTCAGTGACTTGATGAACACGTTCACCCCGTTTACGGACTAAAAATGCTAATGGACGCAACAACGATTACATACGAAAAGTAGTCAATCTATGTATTTAAAACATAAAAGATTTTTAATATAGATATAGTCACTATAAGATGTTGTTAGGTTAGCTAATTACGTAATAACTTGAGACAGAAGGACCCTTAAGTAGGGACTGAATAAATTAACCGACTTGGTATTACATAGATCTCACATCTTTTTACGGTAGAATAACTGAGTTGCGAGACTTGGCTTTTTTTACAAGTTATGTTTTTGATGGCATCTCATTTCTTTTTGTAGATAGTCCTACCATTTTTCCTTTCCAGTACCATCTACTACTTGAATACCAACTACGGATTTTCGGGCAATTTAGTCTATTTAATATTTTGCGGGATTTTGGTGCAACTTCATAAGATATGTCTCATACTTGCTTTTTCATTCCGTTGACCATTTTACTAATTACCTTTGAATATAATTATATCTAGGTAGCTATCTACATCTATTAATCCATTATATTATACATATACAGGTACACTGATTCATTCACTATAAATGTAATTTTGTAATCCCATATATTTTTATAGGATTACAAAGTTATTTATGTAGTTGATGTATATAGAATACTGGACAGAAATTACAAAATATTTTAGTTCTTCCTTGATCTATATACCAAACACTAATTGTATTCTAAATTTAAAGCTTCTGCGTCTGCTAGAAGTGTCTTAGAGTTTTGATGATCGGTCAGTCAGTGAGTGACAAAATTAAGAAACTTTGACTAGTTATAATTCTTAATTACTGCTTCAAATTGAATGAAATTTTAAATATACCGTATTTATACAATGGCTGCTTTATCATAATTACAGCCCTTCACAAATCCACTGCTGAGCCACCTGCATCCATCGACTTCCTGCATATCTTACCAGGTCGTCACTCCATCTAGTGGGGGGACGCCCTATACTTCGTCCGACGGTACGAGGCTGCCAATCGAGAACCTTTCTTCCCCCTCGGTTGTCGGTTCTTCGAGCTATATGGCCGGCCCATTGCCACTTCAGCTTACTAATCCGTTAAGCTATGTCGGTCACTCTGGTTCTACTGCGGATATGCTTATGTCTAAATTTATCACGCAGAGAAACTCCGAGCATAGCCCTCTCCATAGCTCGCTGAGCAACCTGGAGCTTCTTCATCCGGCCAGCAGTGAAGGATCACGTCTCAGTTCCATAGATCATCACTGGCAACACGCACTAGTTGTACAGTCTCGTTTTCAAGTTTTGAGGTATACCTGACAAGAAAATGTACCGTAATTTCCTGAACGCTGCCCAACCGAGTTGAATCCGTCGATTGACCTCTCGGTCGAAGTTGGACATACCCTTTTCTTTTTTTTTTTCGGGGAGAAATCCTCATGGACTACCTCTGCCTGGGGAAAGGCGGAGGGGCGTGCCGGACTCTTACCGGCTAAAACCATCCACGCGCACGTGCGACTCCTCGCTGCTCGCAGCTGCGGGAATCCAAATTCTTCCGCAGCCCCACACTAGTGCTGGCCCGGTCTATACGGGCCTCGTCTCCTGCACGGGGTAGTGAGGTGTTCAACTACCCCGTGTATTACCTCAGGGGTATCGGCGCGCGCCTCCGCCTCGGGTCCATCGAATAGGGGTGGCGGGGGCTTCCCCAAGTCCCTCGCCCCTGGACCCATTCACGGGGGCCGGAAAAGGGCGTTGTCCGTCCTTCTCCTGCGCCCGTTGCGCCTTCTACGGCCAGGGAAGGGAGTCGAGATCTCCCTTTCCCGTTCCGCAGTTTCCTTCTACGAAATCACTACCTCGCAGAAAGACACCACTGCGTCCCACGACTCTGCGCTACTGACCATCTTCCGCACTAAGGCCGGCAGCGACAGATCGCCTCCTACTTTATTTGTCAAGACACGGCGCTGCTCCTCCCAAGCTACACACTCGGCGAGCGTGTGTTGCGCCGTGTCCTCCCCGTAATGGACGCAGTGGTGGCACCGAGCGTCCAGCTCCCTGTCTATGCGGCACAGGTACTTGCCGAAGCAGCCATGCCCCGACAGCACTTGCGTCACCCTAAACGACAGGGAGCCGTGCCTTCTCCGAGCCAGTCGTCGAGTACTGGCCGGATCGCCTCGACGGTAGCGAGGCCGGCGGTAGGGCGCAGAAGCTTTTGCCGCCATTCAGCCACCAAGACTTGACGGAGCTCCTCTCGGCGCAGCGCGATCTGCCGCTGCACCGGACTCGAGCCCCGTGCCCGCTCCTCCTCGCGCCATCGATATAATGACGCGAGTACTTTCGCCTCTAGGTCCCAGGGCGGGGATCCGGCCAAGACGCAAGCCGCATCGTAGGAAATCGAAGTTGGACATACCTAGTCGAACTATTTGTACCCAGGTAAACAAACTCGTCAACAACTTCGAGCTTAGTGCTCTCAACATATACCGGCATAGGTGTGACGTGGACATTAAAAATAATCTTTCTTTTGTCCATGTTTATCCTAAGGATAGGCCGTTGGAAAACACTATTGAGGTCATTGAGCATAGTGCTTAGGTCCTCCAGCGATTCTGCCATAAGGACTATATCGTCAGCAAATCGAAGGTGAGTGATGTACTCGCTAATGTTAATGTTGATACCGCATCCTTTCCAGTCCAGAAGCTTAAAAACATTTTCCAATACAGGGGTGAAGAATTTCGGGGATATAACGTCACCCTGTCTTACACCATTCTTCAATTGGATAGGTTTCGTACTCTGGTTCTGTACTCGGATAGCCATCGTTGCCCTACTGTACAAGCACTTCAGCACTTCGATATACCGACAGTCAACTTGGCATCGCTAAAGGGACTGCAGCACCGCCTAAATTTCGACAGAATAAAAGGCTTTCTCATAGTCCACATACGCCAGATTTAGTGGCAAATTGTACTCCTTGGACTTCTGTACAATTTGCCGAAGGGTATGTACGTGATCTGTGGTGCTAAAGCCTTTTCGGGAACCGGCTTGTTCGGGAGGCTGAAAGTCATCAAATCTGCGCGTGAGACGATTCGAAATGACTCTCGAAAACAGCACGTAGACGTGGCTCAGAAGGGAAATCGGTCTGCAGTTTTTCAAGAGAGCGTTGTCGCCTTTCTTGAAGAATAAGACCACCGCACCTCTGCTCCATGCCTCCGGTGTAATGCTACCATGGAGGACGGAATTAAAGGGCTACTGAAGGACTTCAAATACCGGTTTTCGACCCGTTTTCAGAAGCTCCGCTGTTATTCCATCCTCGCCTGGGGCCTTGCCGTTTTTGAAGTTCTGGAGAACCATCCTAATCTCGCTCAGACTGACGTCCGGGATATCATCGGAATAGTGTCAGATAATACTCGCTCTTGGATCGTTACTCACACTTGCGCGTGGCTCCAACGATGATGTGTAAAGCTGCCCAAAGAACCTCTCAATCTCACTCAAAATCTCGGATGTCCCGGAAATCACGCTGCCACAATCGGTCTTCAGCTTCGACAGTTGGCTCTTTCTGGCAGACAGATCTCTAGCAAATATTTTGGAGCCCTGGTTCCGCTCGATTGCTTCTTCAATACGAGCAGTATTAAAGTTGCGTAAGTCCTGCAGCATGTATTTGGAGATCTGTCTGTTCAGTTGCCTGTATGCTGTCAAATCTACTGAAGACTGCAGCTTCATATCCCATCTAACAGCCATGAGTTAAGATTGTAATCGGAGAATTTTTGTGTTCTTCTGCGGAAGGTCTTGCAAAACTTAGCTCCGACCGCATGGACAGTTTCCACGAGCTTGTCAGTCATATCGTCCACTGCATTGCAATATTCTAGGCACTGAAGATGGTGTCCTATCTCGAGCTGAAAGGTTACGGGACTTTGGATTAGAGCACGAGGGGGACGGAGCGTTGACTTCATTAGACGTGACCTTTCCAACCTAACGTTTAGGTTCAATGTGCCTCCCACCATTCGGTGATCGCTGCTGGTTTTTACCCTCGCGGTCACTGAGTCATCACTGAACAGTTGTCGTCTGTTCGTTATAATTAAGTCGATCTCATTTTTTGTGGAACCGTCGGGGCTCGACCAGGTCCACTTCCTGTGGGGTTGCTTCTGGAAGAAACAGTTCATCATAAAGATTCCCTCTTTCTCCTTGAAGTCGGCCAGCTACTGGCCCATTGCGTTTCGTTGCCCTATTCCAAATTTTCTTACTTTCAGCTCTCCGTTCTCTCTTATGCCTAGTTTTGCGTTGAAGTCTCCCATTAACACCGTATATTGTGGGTTTTGGAGGAATGCATGGCTCTAGAGATATCCTCATACATTTCAACCACCTCGTTATCGGGGTGTGCCGAGGTTGGTGCGTAAGCCTGTATGACCTTCAGTGAATACCGTTTGGTGATTCTGAGTATAAGGTACGCAACCCTCGTCAACACACTCCCAATCTTTACAACGTTGTTAATGAGAGACTTGTAGACGATAAATCCGACACCTCCTTGGGACAAATGAACACCCTCCCGGAGAAAGAACAAGTTGCCGGATTCGAGGATTACCGTGTCCTCACCCCTTCGGACCTCAGATAATTCTATGATATTCCAGCGCAACTTGTCTATCTCTTCTTCCAGCTCCAGGATCTTCTCGTCAGCCTAGTAGATTAAATGTAAAAACATACATAATAACTCCTACTCGCTTCGGTCGTGCGACGAACATTGAGCGCGTTCTGTACGGAATTTACGTATGTGTGTTGCGAATCGTACAAAATCTATGAAAGACGTGCGTTCGGAGCGGCTTTTTTCCGTTCGGGATCCCGAACGCACAGGTGGTCATACGGAATCTCGAATCGGAGAAATTCCGTACGGAAAAATAACGTACGTGTGTGGCGGGTCATAGATTTTATATGGACCTGCTGCGTTCGGAATCCCGAATCGGAATATCGAAACGGAATCCCGAAACGGAATTCCGTATGTATGTGGCCGACCTTAATGTTCATAGGTAGGTATTTTTTAACGTAAACAATCGCGCGTCGTGCGTTCATGGATTTGTACTGTGACCACAACATTCTTCCGGAATTAGTATAATTAATTCAATAAATAATCAACGCATAAACATGTTTAACTAAAAAGGCAGTGCATAATTTACTAATTTGGGTGTCTGAGGGTGTGCGCTAATTACGTTAAATGTTGTATATGTCCATCTCATGCCGAACATGTTCGGCTACCTCACATAATCAAGTGTGATAAGCGGGTGGGTGATAAATAAGTGCATACGTGTTCGTCCCATTTTAATTGCTATTTAATTTAAAAAAACTATTTACTTACATCTAATTTAGGGTCCTTATCACTTATTAAAACACATAAATTATTTTAAAGTAAAAGTACAAGTTGTTTATGCAATAGTTTTTTTTTTTCATTGCACCAAACTGCTGGAGCACAACTTTTCTACAATCACTTTGTGAACTTTTAATAACACTATGGCCACAATTGCTGACATTGCCGAATCTCAGAGGTCCCTGGAAGCGTTAATCACTCGTCGGATGGAAGAGTTTGAGAAGCAACTCGGTTCCAGTTCTACCAAAACTGTTGCTGCTGAGAAGGTTGGTCAGGATTTTACTTCATTTTGAGACTTTGTTCAAGACATGTTCAACCTGCTTCGCCAACAAATAGCAGAGTTAAGTCGGTCAGTTGACACCATTGAGACGAGACACCGCAGAAAATATCTTTTGTTAAGTGGTGTTCCAGAAAAAGCAGATGAAGATGTGCCCAATATTGTTGTAAGCGTCCTTCAGAAACACTTGAGTATGACAAATCTCTCATCATCTTCTATCCGGATGGCTCATAGACTCGGTATGGTTAAGGCGGATCACAACCGACCGATACTTTTCCGTTTTACCGATTTCTCGATGCGTTCTACCGCCTGGTACAAAAAGACTATGTTGAAGGGAACACCGTTTACATTATCCGAGTTTCTCACAAAATACAAGCAGAATTTGTTCATACAAGCTCGAAGACAATTTGGGATGAAAAAGGTCTGGTCATCAAATGGCTTCATCAGCGTCAGGTTGCCCGATGGTTCCCGCCAGAGTATTCAATCCAATGAAGACCTCAACCGGCTGATACGTCAACATAGCAAGCCAGGGTGTGACGAGGAATCTCAACCGGTATTGGAAGAAACAAGGGTTTCGAGGGAGCCTGGAAACACGCGCGGCGAAGTACCACGAACTAGGCGTACGGTTAAAAAACATTAATATTACATAATTGTTATGACAATTTGTGTGATGATTATACATGGACGGTCGTGCGGTTACTGGTTGTTCAACCTAATAGCGTTAGCGTAGGTCCCTTTTTTTCTGTACAGTGAATGCAATCCCCATTGTTCTCATTCGCTAGCCGCTGAGTTGATAAACAGTAATTGTCAACCATATTATGTATGTATATCTAGGGTTTCGAACTAACATTATGGAATATTTTATTAGTGGTGTTTCAATGTCATATATTTTTTTTTGTCTTATAACTCAGGTGCATAAGAACAACTATTGATGCATTTTATTTTTAATGCTCTCTGATAGTTTTATTACGAAAGTGATTTATTATCTATCTCATTTATTTTATTTTTGAATTTTTCTTTTCCTTTTTTTTTTTAAAAATCTCGTTTTGTAAACAGTTTACCAGCAGGTTTGGTAGCAGTAATTAAAATAACAATACAGCATAAACATAATATATTAAAGATATTTATTTTTATTTACTTAAATAAGTTATATATCTATTTATAGCCAAATAAGTTATATATTTATTTATAGCCAAATAAGTTATATATTTATTTAAATTAGTTATTTATACCTTAATTTATTTTTATGTAATATTATACACTGATTTTTAGCACCATGGGAGTTTCCGATAACGATTCATTCACCTCTGCTAATTCTGATTCCTTTTATTCATTTTCTGATTCTGACTTGGAATTACCTACAGTTCGTTCTCTTCTAACCCAAAAACTCAATGATTATAATAAAAATTTCAACGTTTGTCACATCAACGCCCAGAGTATTCCGCAGCATTATACTGAACTTTTAGAAACTTTTAACATTCAGAGCATCCACGCGATACTTATCTCAGAAACCTGGTTAAATCCAACTCTGCCTTCTACTTCTTACGGAATACCAGGTTTTGTTTTACTTCGTAACGATCGCATTAATAAAAGAGGAGGTGGTGTGGCAGTATACCTGCGAAGTGGTATACCTTACAAAATTTTATCAGCCTCACCTTCACAATATACTGGATCAGTTGAATATATTTTTTTAGAGATTGTTGTTAGTGGAAATAAAATTGTGCTTGGTACAATTTATTGTCCACCGAATTCTAGTTATTTATGTGAATTTGAAGAGGCACTTCTTTCAATTTGCTCTGATTATCAACATCATATTTTGATGGGTGACTTTAATACGAATCTTCTTAGTGATACTCCTAGATCGCGTAGTTTGCATTCAATTATTGAGTCGGCAAATTTTTCAATACTTCTACTTGATACCACCCATCACAATCTTACTGCTGATGATACATTGTTAGATTTGATATTTGTCTCCTCAGAAGAACGCGTTGCCTGCCACGGACAGCTACCCGCTCCAGGTTTCTCGCGACATGACTTGCTGTTTATTTCCTATAAAATTAAACCACCTAAAGTAAAGCCAGTTATAGTACGTCTGCGTAATTTTGCTAGGATAGATGTCGAAGGGCTCAAACATGATGCTTCGCTTTTAGACTGGAGCGATACATTTAACGCAGAGAGTATTGATGACAAGATTACGACATTTATTTCTCATATTCATAAGCTGTTTGATAAACACGCACCTATTCGTGACGTTAGGTTAAAACGCTCGCCTGCGCCATGGATTACTGAAAATATTCGTAAGGCTATGTCTAAGCGCGATCAGATGTTTAGAAAATTCAAGCAGAACCGTAGTGAACTTAATTGGACAAAATTCAAAGTTGCGAGAAATCGATGTAATCAGATGGTACGAGCCGCTAAACGCCGCTACATTCACGATAATATCATAAACTCTTCTATGGCTAATACATGGAAATTTCTACGGACGATCGGGGTCGGTAAGCCCACGTGTAACTTGGACCCTGCAATCATTTCTATAAGTGATCTCAATTTACATTTTTCTTCAACTACCCAAATGCAGGACTCTGTTAAATCAAGTACCATTTTTTATTTGCATTCCATGCCACAATCTCATAACTGCACATTTAACTTTTCTCCCGTTGCTGATGAGGATATAAAAAAGACCATTTATTGTATTAAGTCTATGGCAGTTGGCTTCGATGATGTGAACAGACTTATGATCACCTTAATTCTAGACTATGTTACTCCTATTATTACTCACATCATTAACCATTCACTATTGACTGGGGATTTTCCTTCACTTTGGAGAAAAGCATTTGTCATTCCGCTGCCCAAAATAAACAACCCCAGTACTTTTTCTCACTTTCGCCCAATATCGATTCTCCCGTTTTTATCTAAAGTTCTTGAAGCTATTGTCCACAAACAAATTTCTAGTTACATTTTCAAAAATAACTTTCTCAGCACATATCAATCTGGTTTTAGGCCGGGGCACAGTACTACCACAGCTCTTTTGAAAGTTACGGAAGATTTGCGTACTGGAATGGAGAACTCAAAATTGACAGTGTTAATCCTAATAGATTTCTCTAACGCTTTTAATGCTGTCGATCATGACATTCTTCTAGCTATACTTTATCACCTAGGTTTCTCTTCGTCAGCGCGGGACTGGTTCTCATCATATCTTCGGGGTCGTCAGCAGGCAATTCGAGTAGGTCAGATTATCTCTGATTGGTGCTCGTTGTCTGCTGGCGTTCCTCAAGGCGGAATTCTCTCTCCTCTCTTGTTCTCAGTCTTTATAAATCTCATTACACCCCACATTCGCTGTTCGTACCATCTGTATGCTGATGACTTACAAATTTATGCTCAAGCTGAGGTGGCATGTATCGATGATGTGATTGAGAAGCTCAACTGTGATCTCAATTGTATTTCTAATTGGTCAAACAGATTTGGCATTAGGGTTAATCCATCAAAATGTCAGGCTATTGTAGTTGGTAGTTCTCGTAGACTGACTAAAATTGATATGAAGGCGTTACCTCCCATTATATTTAATAATGTTATTGTTCCTTACTCAACAACAGTTAAAAACTTTGGCTTAATTATAGACAACACACTCAGCTGGCGACCGCATATATATGAAGTGAGCAAAAAGGTCACTAACACTCTGCGTCATCTGTATCGTCTCAAGAATTTTTTACCGTTAGAGACTAAGGCAATGCTAATACAGACTTTAGTGTTGCCTATTCTAGATTATGCAGATGTTTGCTATGCTGATGCCTCGCAAGAACTTCTAAACAAACTGGATCGACTTCACAATAATTGCATACGCTTCATTTTCGGTTTACGTAAATACGACCACATTTCCTCTTATATTTCTCAGCTAAAATGGCTACCTCTCCGCTATCGCAGACATTTCAGAATACTGTGCACGTTATTTTCAGTTTTACACGATCCGTTTGTCCCTGAATATCTGAAATGCAAATTTCAGTATCAAGGTGATACCCATAATCGTTGTCTCCGTTCTACGGAAAAATCTAACCTCCATGTTCCCCTCTGTCACACTAGCTTTTTACACAAATCTTTTACTTCTCATGCGGTAAGATTATGGAACGAGTTACCGGGCAGTGTACGCGCAGCCACGAGCAAGGCATCGTTCAAACGCTTGCTCTGGAATTACTATCTAACGTTGCAGGAGTAGTTTGTGGTTTTCCATTTCATTTTTACATTTGTTATTGGAGTTTGAATCAGAAACTGCCATATTTAATTATGTATATATATGTATAATAAGTAGTAGTAAGTAAATATTTGTATGTATGTATTTATATATATATTTATGTATATATATATATATATATATATATATATATATATATATGTATATATACTGTATGTATTATGTAGACATAGATGTTATTTACTTAGCTGTTTGCACTTTGCACCCACAATATTTTCTCTGCTTAGCCTGGAGGTAGACTGGTAGAGAATGCCCTGTTGCATTAAGTCCGCCTTTTTGTACTTGGTGTGCAAATAAAGCATAAATAAATAAATAAATAAATAATCACCCGAAATAGATGGCCACACATTATTTAAAAAATATAAACAACACACGCGTCATTTTGCGGTTATATTAATGAGTCATAAAATGAACACTTAGCTTTAAAAAACTAATTGTGTATAATTCCTTGTTACCGAAATTGTATAACGTAAACCGTTTGAAAAATTTAAGCTCCCTACAAATCGATATGGGTACATTTTACTTACATTTGTTCTTTTTTTTCGCCTGATTTCGAGCGAAATGTCGTTCCCACTCACTGCACTAATTGTAAAAAACGTAAAAATAGTGCAATTTAAGAAGTGTAAGTGGGATTTTTTGAGTAGCCATCTTTCCCTTACGGCCATATCTTCCGGAATTATACTATAACAACATAAAAGACATTCAAATAACATGACCGGCGAAGGAAAGCAGTTGCAGTTTCGATACGTCGAATATCTCCTACAATGGGAGCAGCCCATGATCAGGAAGGGATCATCATCAGACGATAGATAATAACGCTGCTGCTGCTGCTACTGATGCTGCTGTTGATGATTATGATAGTAAGAAAAACAGTGGTTACAGGAGAACCTTTTTACATGTAACACACTTGATGAGCGTAGGCACTTATCATAAGAAACACAGCAGCTGTAATTCAGTACATTTTTAACACAATAAGGTTAAGAAACGAGCACATACTTCACTTGATAGTGAGTGGATACTGTGGCCCATAGACATCTCTATCAATCCACTATTAAGAATAAAAATTCGGATGCGTTGTCATCCCTGAGGATTGAAATGGAATGCCTTGTTTCCAGTAAAAATATTCTCCAGTTCACTACACTCAACATACAAAAAACAGTAGCATTAATCTACTAATTCACGCTGGTATTCTGTGAGCGTGTGATCCTTCCCCAGTCGAGCCAAACCATTCGTTCTATAACCATAATATAGCTGCAGCATGGCACTACCACGTAAGAAAGTATTTAAAAAGTTAAATATGCGGAGGTATTTGGTCGGTTCAATTTAGAAAAAAATATTGTCACTCCTTTCTTTTTTTTTTTTGCGGATGGAAAATCATCAAATGACGCCTTTCGCTCTGGGTGGAGCGGAAGGGAGTGTCAGACTTTTACTGACTAAAAACCATCTGTGTTCCTTCAGTGCCCTTACGTTCCGGAGCCGCGGTATCTCTTTCGAACAGCCCGCAGCCCCGGCAGGCGTCGGCCCTTGCGGGCCCCTTCACGCTGCTGACAGCTCTTTGAGGCGCGCGTGGAACAAAACGCGCCGTCGACACGGCCTGTCGTCGTTAGACGGGTGGACGGTGAGCTACTCATTGCTCGCCGTCCACAGGCCCGCGCCTACGGTGGCCGGGGGCCACGACGTAGCCCCCGACGCCCGGGGCGTCTCCCGCGGCGGCCGGGAAGGAAAGCTGCTGCTCTCTCCTTCTCCCGCTCCGCCACCTCCTTCGCTAGCATCACTGCTTCGCAGAAGGTGGTGACGGCATCCCATTCCGTCTCGCTCCGGACCATGGCTTCGACCAGGGCCGGACGCGAGAGGTCGCCGCCGCCTATCGCCGCTACGAGGACACGGCGGTGCTCCGCCCAGGCAGGGCACACCTCCACGGTGTGCTCCACCGTGTCCTCCGGTCGATCCTCGCAGTGGGAGCACCCGGGCGTTTCCTTCCGCCCGATTCGGTGCAGGAACCTCCCGAACACACCGTGTCCGGTGAGGACCTGCGTCAGGTGGAAGGTGAGGACGCCGTGGCGTCTCTCAAGCCACTCCTCAAAGAGGGGTCTTATCGCCGCTATAGTGGCGTGCCCAGCACGGGGTTGCGACAGTCGCCCTCTCCATGTCGCCATGAGATCATGCCGGAAGTCTGTCCGCTGCACGACAACTTGCCGCGGCAGCGGGGTTTCCCCCCGGCATAGTGCCTCCGCGCGCCATTCGTGCAGGCGCGCGAGGACTATCGCCTCCAGATCCCACGGCGGCAATCCGGCAAGGAGGCACGCTGCCTCGCGGGAGATCGTGCGGTAGCCCCGAACCATTCTTACGGAAACCACCTTTTGGGGCGCGTTCAGGTGGTGGACGGCAAGCCGCGCCAAACCACGCGCCCACACCGGGGCCCCGTAGAGGGCCATGGACCGCACAAGCCCCGCGTAGAGCCTCCGGCAGGAGGCGTTTGGCCCCCCCAGGTTCGGCAGGAGCCGCCTGAAGGCAGCCCCGGTCCGTTCCAGTTTGGGAGCGAAACGTCGGAAGTGCTCAACGAAGTTCCATCGGCCGTCGAGGACGAGTCCTAGGTACTTCAACGTCGACTCGACGCCGATGGATACCCCTCCTACCATCGCTGAGGATCCCGGTGGTGGTCTGTTCCGAGGACCATGGAAGTGCATGGCCTCGGACTTGTGCAGAGCCACCTCAAGACCCAGCTGCCGGATCCTCTCAACGACTATCGCAACCCCGCGTGTCATAGTTTCCGCCGCCGCCTCGTACGACCCCCCCTGTGCCAGTACCAGCGTGTCGTCAGCGTAGCAAACTACGCTGACGCCGGTAGGGAGGTCGGCGCGCAGCACCCAGTCGTAACCGATGTTCCACAGGGGCGGCCCCAGAACCGAACCTTGTGGGACACCGCACGACATCTCTCGCCGGTTCCATTCACCGTTGCGACCGGGGTAGATGACGGCCCTATCCGTCAGATAGTCCCCGACTATACGACGGAGATAGGTCGGCACCCGGTGATACCGGATTGCCTCCCTAATGCAGCTCCAGGGCATTGAGTTGAAGGCGTTGGCGATGTCGAGAGACACCGCCAAAACAACCCCCCCCCTGGCCACTGCATCCCCCGTCGTGAGGGCTCTCACGCGCATGATGGCGTCCACCGTAGAGCGCCTCTTGCGGAAACCAAACTGGTGTTCCGCAAAATCCGGCCCCGTCCCCGCAAGGTGCTCGGCGAGGCGGTTTGCAATGACTCTTTCAAAGAGCTTGCCCACCTCGTCGAGCAGCACCACGGGCCGGTATGCGGACGGAGAGTCCGCAGGGCGCCCCGGCTTCCGAATGAGGACCAGCTTCCCCGTCTTCCAACGAAGCGGGAATTGGCCTCTCTCCAAGCATGCGCTTAGGAGCCCCTCCAGTCGGGGCCCGAGAGCCTCCGAGGCCAGGACCCAGGCTTTGCCAGGCAAGCCATCGGGTCCTGGGGCGGTATTCCTGGCCTTGAGCCTACGTACCGCCACTCTCAGGTCTACCCCGGTCCCTTCCGGGATGCCGTCGTCGTCGTCCTGGTGGTCCGCTTCCGGCACCGAAGGTGGCGGAGCCATAGGCGGGGGCGGATGTTCCCCCCGCGCAGGAAACAGAGCGCTCACCACGTCCTCCACGAGCTGAGGCCGGAGACTCTGCGTCAGCGGAGGGGCCCAGGTGCGGAGTTTATCCCACACCATCTTGTAAGGGCGCCCCCACGGATCTCTGTCGAGAGTCTCCAGCATCTCCTCACGGGCCCGATCCTGGGCCCGCATGACAGCCTCCCAGAGGGCGGTCTTCGCCGCTCTGTATCCCTCGTACAGCTCCGCCTCAATGGCTGCCGCATTCGGTGGACGAATGCGGAGCCTGCGATGCCTGGCGTACAGGTGCCGCGCGGCGACACACGCCTCGCGCAGAGACGTCAGCTCACGCGACCACCAATACACCTGACACCGGGCGCTTCCTGGCCGGACGCGGGGCATTGCCACGTCACATATCTCGGACATGGCCTCCTGGAACCACCCTGCCTCATCATTGACGTCGGCAGGCCTATCCGGTGATGACACCCAGGCCTGCACGATTGAGGCTTCCAGGAGGAGCTCCCGGTCCAGCTGCTTCAGCGCCCAACGCGGACCACTCGGGGCCTGTTGGACAGGCGCGCTCGAGGGCTGGGTGGAGACGTCAAACCGGATGTACCGGTGGTCGGAGTAGGTCTCCACCCCCTCCATGACTCGCCAGTCAATGGCACGCGGCGACAGAGCGGGGCTAGCGAACGAAATGTCCACCACCGACTCGCCCCGCATCCGCACACACGTGGGGACAGAACCCCGATTTAGGACAACCAGGCCTGTCTCCAGAGCCCAGTCTTCCACCATCCTACCCCGCACATCTGTACGACGAGAACCCCAAGCCAAGTTCTTGGCATTGAAGTCCCCGAGGACAAGCACGGGGAGGGGATAGCTTCCGACGACGACTGCTCTCAGCTTTGCAAGAGAGTTGTGGAGCTCGGCGAGAGATCGGTTCTGGGAGAAGTACACCCCCACAACGACGAACTCCCCGAACCGTGCTGCTACGCACCCCTGACCCCTCCTGACACCTTTAAGGGTCGGGGTACCGGCGGCGGCCGAAGAAATGATAGCCCCTGAGCCGTTAAGGTCCGCCACCCAGTCCTTCCTAGGCCAGACCAAATACGGCTCAGCGACCACAGCGATGTTAATCGACAACTGCGCCATGCTCTGGAGCAACAGATCCTAAGCGCAGGCGCAGTGGTTGATATTCGCCTGGAGGAAGCTTAGTGGGGCCGTTATAGGCATTCCATTTCAGCTTCCTCCACGGGGCGCCCCTCTGCAGGCGTCGGTGTCGCGGCGGCGGCGGCGGCGACAGTGACAGCGGTGGCGGCGGCAGTTGCAACTGCGGCGGTGGCCATAGAGGCGGTGGCGGCGGAGGAGGGCCCTCCCCTACCCGCGGCCTTGGCCTTGGCGGGTGACACGCAGGCCCTGTTTCCGGCCCAGTGATCGGCTGGCTTGCCGGTCGCCGCACATGCATCACAGTGCGGCGTGGCGCAGCAGGTCGCTGATATGTGTCCGGGCTGAGAGCAGCGGAAGCAGAGGCCACTGCGGTCAACCTCCGAGGCGCATTTCACTGATACGTGATGCCCCACGAGACAGCGGTAGCACCTCAGAGGTCTGGGCTCCAGCAGCTTATCCTGCGCTGAGACCCAGCCCACCAGAAGCCTTTGGCCCTCCACTATGGTTTTGGCCGCCGTAACAGGGCAGCACACCGTGGCGGCATGCATACCCTGTTGGTCCGGGCGTATGGCGCCTGACCTGGCGACGGCGGCCACCAACTCCTCCTCCGATACCGAGTC
Organism: Parnassius mnemosyne; assembly: GCA_963668995.1. NCBI lineage: Eukaryota > Metazoa > Arthropoda > Insecta > Lepidoptera > Papilionidae > Parnassius > Parnassius mnemosyne. Next base: position 57,261,477 of record CAVLGL010000001.1, read on the forward strand.
GTCCAGACCCATGATGCGCAGGTCTGCGCATCTGACGGGCCTGGATACTCGGGCCTCGTCCGCGTTCAGGGACGCTCTGAGCTTCGCAGCCAGAGCGTCCGCAGTCGCGCCACTGGATTCCCCGGGGATCTCCAGCATACGGGCCCCCGTCTGGGTGACTTTGAGCCGGAGGCCCCCAGTGATCCCGAGCTCCCCGAGATCCACCGCCTCTTTCGCCTTCGCGAGCAGATCGCGGTAGGTAACGCCCTTCTTTTCCGCGTCCGGCTGTAGTGTAATCACTACAGCTGCGGTATTCGGGGCGCGGAGCCTAGCCGCGATCTTGCGCGCCCTGAACTGGCGCTGCCGCTTCTGCTCTTTGGCCTTTTTGGCTGCCTTCTTCCCCTTCTGTTTGTCCCCGACCACCTGCCAACCGGCTTCTGCCGCGGGAGGTGTACGGAGCTGGGAGGGCGGTGGCGGCGGCGGCAGCTGGCTTGCCGCTGGCGCTGGTCCATTCGCCGCAGGCACTGGGGCTGGCGCAGCCATCACCTGTGCTGCCGCTTTGCCCTTTTTCGCCTTCGCCTTGCCTCTCTTTCCCGTCGCTGGCTTAGCCGGAGCCGGTTCAGCCGGTATCGGTTTTACCGGAGCCGGCTTTTCAGGGGGGGGAGGGGCAACTGCAGCCCCACCCGAGGGCTGGCTGGACAGCCCCGGCCTGGATGCGGCAGCCGTGGCCGTCGCGTAAGAAACCGTTGCCGGCCTCGCCGCCGTCTTGTTTGCCCCTAGGGGGGGGGGCGCAGGACGATGCCCTCCAGCACGGAGAACCGGTGCTGGAAGGCAGCCAGCTCCTTCCGGACCAGGTTCAGAACCTGGTTCTCCACCGGCACGGGCTGGCTTGGGCGCTGCGTCTGGGGCGCCGCGCGAGAGGCAGGCTCATGTAGACTGGCCAGGTCTGCGCGGAGCTTCTCATTCTCCTTCTGGAGAGTCTCCATGGCGGACGTCAGGCGGGCCACGTCCGCCCGCAGCTTCGCTACCTCGTCCGCATTAGGCCCGGCCCCAGCAAAGTTGGCCTCCGCAGCCGCCATGATGGAGGCGGAGGCCGCGGGAATAGCCTTGAATTTCAACTTTTGCTTGTTGGCCACGACCTTGATCGCGGCCTCCACCTCCTTTACGAATCTGGCCTTACGCTCCACCTCGGAGCCGCCAGTGGCATCTGTTTCTTCGCCTGATTCCCGAGCCGTATCGTCCGGGTGGCGCCCCTCCTCGGCAAGCTTTGCCGCTCGTTCGGCCCTCTGATTGGCAGAGAGCTCCCTCCCCTTGCCTCTTAGCCCGCCCCGCCTGTTGGTGGGGATTTTCCGGGCCGAAACCTCCTCTTCACCGGATGCCGACCCCTGGTCGCCATCCCGCCTGGACCGCTTGCGGAAAAACTTGCTGGTCTCCGCGGTCCCAGGCTCCACTTGTCGGGAGCTCTCTGAGCCTCCCTCGCTGCTCGATGTGGCGTCGAACTCTGTCCCCGCATCCTTCCTCCTCTCCTCTACGTTGCCGTTGCCAGCGGTTTGGTTTTTTGTTTGTTTTGGTTTTCCATTTTTTAAAAGCTTTTACAAAAATTTACTTCGCAAATATCCGCGTTATAAAATAAAATGATGTGTCTCACCTAGTATGAAGAAGCACCTCCCGCCCTCCCTCAATTGCGTGCACTATCCCCGTCACCACTAATCCCAGCACCGCTACTTCCAACACCACTACACTAGGCAAGACACACCACTGACGCTAACCGCTAAGACCTCTTAGCGGTTAGCCACCGTAGAGTCTATATCACCTGAGGATGCCTCGTATAGAGGCGAAACACGTGTCGTATTATCGTCAGTGGTGTGTCTTGCCTAGTGTAGTGGTATTGAAAGTAGCGGTGCTGGGATTAGTGGTGACGGGGATAGTGCACGCAATTGAGGGAGGGCGGGAGGTGCTTCTTCATACTAGGTGAGACACATCATTTTATTTTATAACGCGGATATTTGCGAAGTAAATTTTTGTAAAAGCTTTTATATAATGGATTTCCGCAAAGTAACGCCTGATTCTATTAATTATATTTCCATTTTTTGTACCCACGAGTATGGGGGAATTAAAGGTCCACCTTGGCAGAGACCCCTTACCAAGGTAAGCAGATTTAGAGGATTTATTACTCGCCAGGGGGTCTGCAGGTACCCTGGCGAGGAGCGCACTAACGACTGATTTGTTCATAGAACCCCGTCAGCCATCCATCCCCTCGCGGTGCGTCGCCGCTTGAGATTCGGGGTAACTTTTTATAGAGGTTTTCTCCCTCGCGATCCGGGCGGTTAAGCCAAGACCCTCGGTCCCTATCAAAGCCGCAAGACGTGATCCACGACACTTCGATACTGGGATTACGAGACCGGCGGTGACAGCAAAGGATGAATCCTTCACTGTCTGCCCGGAGGCAGGGTAAGTGCACACCGAGCCCGCCCTCACTCCTCTGCTATGCCCTCTGCTGATCAGAGGGTCACGCAGTGGAACGCACCGTTGGTCCGGGACGGACTTTCCCCCATGTCAGAATAATTAGCCGCGGCAGTACCATTCCCCAAGGAGTATGAATTTCTTCTCATTTCTCGAGGATGATTACTGCCGCGCCCAGGGTGCACCGGCCCAGTATCTGCTCTTCCCTCCAGACGTATCGAGAGGGACCCGCAACTACCAGGCACACGTGGAGGACTTCTGACTTCGCACCCCATGTTGTCACCTAAGGCTAAGATATAGTGACAGTTAAAGCAGTAAATATAAAAAATAGACTTTGTAGGTAGATTTGAATTTTTTTTATTAAAAACTGCATCTGTTTCAATCATTAAACGTTGGTTGAACTGGTAATAAGTTTCTCATTTACGTCCAGCGGCGGACAATGTAATCTCGATTAGCGTCCGATAAAGAGACGACGGTTCGTGTTTCCGCATTTTATTGTTCGTAGGATTTGTTGAAGGAAATTTAGTTCATTTTGTTCATCCTACTTCAGTTTTTACAGAAACATTTTATCTATTAAGACTGAAATGTAAATAGATTTCAGATTAGCAATTGTCTTTGATAAGGTTTGAAAATATTGTCATACGAGTTTGTTGGACTTCTTCGTTTTTATCGTATGAATGGGGGGAGGGGGGAAGAGGGGAGGGGATTTAAATTTAAATGTTTGATTTAAGTGGTAACTGACAGTCATCAGAATACACGATTCATCCTTATTAATTAGTATTATCATAATATTAAACTTCAAATTTCTTATTCGTAACAACGAAAAAATATAATGAAGTTTTCTAACTAGTCCATGAATGATTCAATATCACTGTTTTTTTTTTTTTATAGAATAAGGGTGACAAATAAACCCACAATTAAACCTGATGGTAAGTGGTTGCTGTGACCCATAGACATCTACATCTATCTTCGTTTGCGAGTTAAAATGCATATGTGTTGTCAGCCGTGAGGACTAAGATAGAATGCCTCTTTTCCAGTAAAATGGGTCTCCGATTCTCTACACTCACCATACGAAACACAGCAGCATTGTGCTGCTATTTTACGCTGGTATTCTGTGAGAGCAGTTCTTCCCCGGTCGAGTCGACCCACTCGTGCTACAACTATACTATTAATATAGCTGCAGCATGGCTCTACCACGTAGGGCCGTGCCACGTAGTACCGCTTATGTTCTTATTTAAAAGATAAAAAAGACTAGCATGTGCATAAAATAATTTTGTAAGATGTATATATTTTGAAAAATTAATAAATATATAATATAATGCAAAAATAATAACTTCGAAGTCCCATGTTTATGTTAGACTTATAACAAAAAATATGTCAAAACTCCAGCTGCAGCTATATTATGGTTGTAGCACGAATGGCTCGGCTCGACCGGGTATGACCACGCTCTCAAAAAATACCAGCGCAAAATAGCAGCTTAATGCTGATTTGTTTTATATGGTGAGCGTAGATAGCCGGAGACTTTTTACTAGGAGCGAGTTATTCCATCTTAGTCTTCAGGGACGACAACGAATTATGATTCTTAATCGAGATTAAATATATATGTCTATTATGGGCCATAGCATTCATTTAGCATCAGCTGGAGTATGTGCTCGTTTGTTACCCTTATTCTATACAAGTGGTAAAATAACAAATTTTGTACAATCGACATCAATATAAGAACTTCATCAATGTAGTCGAAGTAAATTAAATGCGCATTATTAAGGATAACTCAAAAATTACTGGTCAGATATTGATCAAATTAATATGGGACCACAAAAAAAGAACCAACTTTCAAATAAGAAAGAATCATCAAAATCGGTTCATCTAGAAAAAAGTTCAGAGGTAACAGACATACAAAAATACAATCGGATTGAGAACCTCCTCCTATTTTTGAAATCAGTTGAAAAAAAACCTCTTTTGCTTTTAAAGTCCGTCAGTAGTCAAATCAATGTTGTGTTTTAGTTTGAAGGGTATAGAGAATCAATATAAAAAAAAAAACTGTCACGTAGATATCGAGCTATCTATGTATCTATCGTCACTTTGTTTGTTGTAGTTTGTTTCACTGATAGCAGAATACCAATGGAACAAACTACAATAAAGAAAAATTGCATACCTAACCCAACGAATATGCGGCTCATTTGATGTAAGTGACTACCGCCGCCCATGAACAACTGCAACACCAAAGGAATTGCAGATGTGTTGTCGGCCTTTTCAAAAAAATTAGGCTCTTTTCTTGAATGTCCTTAAGTTGTATCGGTCCAGAAAAATCGCTGGTGGCAGTCGATTCCACCAGAAAGTTGTCTGAGGAAGAAAACTCCTTGTAAACCGCACAGTGGTGGACCGTCAATCAACCAGTTGGTAGGGATGGTATCGCAAATTTGTCCCGATGTGCGATGGTGAAATTGAGTGGCTAGGATTAGTTCGAACAATTCCTATGAGCACTGCCCGTGGTCATCATTACAGCCCTTCACAAGTCCACTGCTGAACATAGGCTTCCCCCAAAGAATGCCACAAAGCACGGTCCTGAGCCACCTGCATCCATCGACTTCCTGCATGTCTTACCAGGTCGTCACTCCATCTCGTGGGGGGACGCCCTACACTTCGCCTAACGGTACGAGGCTGCCACTCGAAAACCTTTATTTCCCATCGGTTGTCGGTTCTTCGAGCTATATGGCCGGCCCACTGCCACTTCAGCTTACTAATCCGTTGGGCTATGTCGGTTACTCTGGTTCTACTGCGGATATCCTCATTCCTAAGTTTATCACGCAGAGAAACTCCGAGCATAGCCCTCTCCATAGCTCGCTGAGCGACCTTGAGCTTCCTCATCCGGCCAGCAGTGAAGGACCACGTCTCAGTTCCATAAGTCATCACTGGCAACACGCACTGGTTGTATAATTTCGTTTTCAGGTTTTGAGGTATGTCTGACGAGAAAATGTGTCGTAGCTTCCCGAACGCTGCCCAGCCGAGTTGAATCCGTCGATTGACCTCTCGGTCGAAGTTGGACTTACCTAGTCGGACTATTTGTCCCAGGTAATCATAATCGTCAACAACTTCGAGCTTAGTGCTCCCAACAACTACCGGCATAGGTGTGACATGGACGTTGAACATGATCTTTGTTTAGTCCATGTTCATCTTAAGACCTATCCGTTGGGAAACACTATCGAGGTCATTGAGCATAGTGCTTAGGTCCTCCAGCGATTCTGCCATAAGGACTATATCGTCGGCAAATCGAAGGTGAGTGATGTACTCGCCATTGATGTTGATACCGTATCCTTTCCAGTCCAGAAGCTTGAAAACGTCTTCCAATGCAGCGGTGAAGAGTTTCGGGGATATGACGTCACCCTGTCTTACACCTCTCTGCAATTGGATAGGTTTCGTACTCTGGTTCTGTACTCGGATAGCCATCGTAGCCCTACTGTACAAGCACTTCAACACTTCGATATACCGACAGTCAACTTGGCACCGCTGAAGGGACTGCAGCACCGCCCAAATTTCGACGGAATCAAAGGCTTTCTCATAGTCCACATACGCCAGACATAGTGGCAAATTGTACTCTTCGGACTTCTGTACAATTTGCCGAAGGGTATGTATGTGGTCTATGGTGCTAAAGCCCTTTCGGAAACCGGCTTGTTCGGGAGGCTGGAAGTCGTCAAGTCTGCGCGCGAGACGATTCGTAATGACTCTCCAAAACAGCACGTAGACGCGGCTCAGAAGGGAAATCGGTCTGTAGTTCTTCAAGAGAGCGTTGTCACCTTTCTTGAAGAACAAGACCACCGCACTTCTGCTCCACGCCTCCGGTGTAATGCCACCATGGAGGACGGCTTCTGAAGGACTTCAAGTACCGGTCTTCCACCCGCTTTCAGAAGCTCCGCTGTAATTCCATCCTCGCCTGGGGCCTTACCGTTTTTAAGGTGCTGGAGAGCCATTCTAATCTCGCTCAGACTGACGTCCGGGATATCTTCGGAATAGTGTCGGATGAGACTCGCTCTTGGATCGTTACTCACACTTGCGTGTGGCTCCAACGATGACGTGTACAGCTGCCCATAGAACCTCTCAATCTCACTCAAAATCTCAGGTGTCCCGGAAACGATGCTGCCACATTCTGTCTTCAGCTTTGACAGGTGGCTCTTTCTGGCAGACAGATCTCTGGCAAAGACTTTGGAGCCTTGGTTCCGCTCGATCGCTTCTTCAATACGAGCTGTATTGAAGTTGCGTAAGTCCCGCCGCATGCATTTGGAGATCTGTCTGTTCAGATGCCTGTATGCTGTCAAGTCTGTTGAAGAATGTAGCTTCATCTCCCGTCTAACAGCCATGAGATTAAGAGTGTGATCGGAGAGTTTTTGTGTTCTTCTGCGGCGGGTCTTGCAGAACTTAGCTCCGACCGCATGGACAGTTTCCACGAGCTTGTCATTCATATCGTCCACTTCATTGCAGTCTTCTAGGCACTGAAAACGGTTTTGTAACTCGAGCTGAAAGGTTTCGGGACTTTGGAACAGAGCACGAGGGGGACGGAGCGTTGACTTCATTAGACGAGACCTCTCCAACTTAACGTTTAGGTTCAGTGTGCCTCTAACCATTCGGTGATCGCTACCAGTTTTCACCCTCGCGATCACGGAGACATCACTGAACAGTTGTCGTCTGGTCGTCATAATGAAGTCAATCTCATTTTTTGTGGAACCGTCGGGGCTCGACCAGGTCCACTTCCTGTGGGGCCGCTTCTGGAAGAAAGAGTTCATCATAAAGAGTCCCTCTTTCTCCATGAAGTCGGCCAGCTGCTGGCCCCTTGGGTTCCGTTGCCCTATTCCAAATTTCCCTACTTTCAGCTCACCGTTCTCTCTTGTGCCTAGTTTTGCATTGAAGTCTCCCATTAACACCGTATATTGGGTTTTGGAAGAATGCATGGCTCTAGAGATATCCTCATACATTACCTCCACCTCCCCATCGGGGTGTGCCGAGGTTGGTGCGTAAACCTGTATGACCTTCAGCGAATACCGTTTGGTGATTCTGAGTATAAGGTACGCAACCCTCGTCGACACACTCCCGATCTTTACAACGTTGTTAACGAGAGAATTGTGGACGATAAATCCGACACCTCCTTGGGACAGATGGTCGCCCTCCCGGTGATAGAGCAAGTTGCCGGATTCGAGGATTACCGTGTCCTCCCCCTCTCTTCGGACTTCGGATAATCCTATAATATGCCAGCGCAACTTGTTTATCTCTTCTTCCAGCTCTACGATCTTCTCGTCAGTCCTCAGGGTGCGTGCGTTGTACGTTGCCAGGTCGAGTCGTCTAAGGTGGCAACCGAACCTCCACCGGAGATTCTTAGCACCCCCTGCCCCGCCGTTACCATGGTCGCCACCGTAGCCAGGAATAGCGGGGCCGCCGGGGACTGGGGGCCGTCTCTTTGTTACATTCATAGGGGGGTATTTGCCATAGTTGCCACGCTTGGCGAGCGGGTTGGCAACCGCAGTTTTTTTATTATAATTTTGACTATTATCAGGAAGATGCTGCTGCCCATCTCCTGCCTGTTTCCCTTTGTCGCCTTTTACGACACCCACGGGAGGATATGGGGTAGTGGTATTCTTGACCACCACTACACGGTATAGATGCCCGTGCCCTGCCCGTGGTAGATGCGATAAAATACTGAATGTGCGTTCGTGAAATTTGGCGGCTGGGATAAATCCGAACAATTCCTCAGAGCACTCCCCATGGTAGATGCGAAAGAAAATGCAAAGAAAGGGATGCAACATCTCTTCGCAGTGCTAATGAGTCAAGCCGATTAGAAAATATTTGATTGCCGATGATTCGAACCGCTCTACGCTGGATGCGATCAAGTAGAAGGAGCTGGTACTGGGGTGCCCCGGCCCAGAAAAGTATGAATGAAGTCTAAAAAATAAAGCGTTTTATACGTAATAGAGCTGCAACTATATTAGTAGTATATTTGTAGCACGGATGGGTCGGGTCGACTGGAGATGGACCACTCACTAAATACTAGCGTAAAATATTGTGAAGAGTAGAACACTGTAGACCTTTTTTAATGGTACCGTCAAGTTGATTATGTGCTCGTTGGTCACCATATACTATAAATAATAAAAAGAAAACAAAGAAAAACCAATCAAATTTTAATATACACTGAAAAGCAACTAAACCTGTATTTTATAAGAATCGATAAAGGCAATGTCCAAATGAACGCTTAGTCAGGCAAAGCTCCGAGTGCATCAAACGCAAACCTTTTTATTCATTTAAACGTAAACATTGTAATAGTACGCAGTGCAGTGGAATATTTGGCTAGAATATAAATATTTATAAATTTTAGTCTTTGACCTATGTGTGTTTAAAATCTATGGTGAGTTTAGGCAGAAATAATTACTAAAGAAAAATTAAAACTTTTAAATTAAAAAGAAAATCAAACTTAATTATAAAACATTATATATTGGAACTTTGAATACTCAAAGTTTGGACGCTTTATTTTTTATAGCACTCGAGCAACCCGAGTTGGATACCAGCCCCCACCATTGAAATCGTTAATCGCAACTAATATTTACCACATTATATAGCGAAGAAGAAAAATGTCCTGAACAACAAAACATTAATCTATAAATATTTGCCGTTAAGTCAGATAATACGAGTATGTAAAACCCTCACACCAAACTGAACAAAAACAGAGATAACAAAAAAAATGTGGAAAAACAAAAATTAAACAAAATGTGTTTCTGCGAAAAAAATGCATTCACATTTTGATTGTTAATCGACAATAAATGTAAAACTATTTACATATATCTTATGTATAATTAGGTATGTCACAGATAAGAGTATACTACGAATATATGCCTTTAATTGTTTAAATAATAACACACAAACTTCCACCTTACAAACACAATATCGACGAGGGTTACACTTGCTTTGTAAATTATTCGTTAAAATAGCTGAAAAGAAAACAAATGCCTAACAAAATGTAAATCTGTAAAGGCTTGTAACCACTCGTATGTTGATGAAAATGGCGGCTATTAGTGTACTTATAACACGTTTATACATAAATATTGGTAAAAGTACAAGTTGCATATTTTGTTTCAATTTGAAATGAACTAAAATAAATTCAATTTAAAATCCCATTCTCCTTAGTCGTATCATTAACGTCATTACAGCCTTTGTCGGTAACTCTGGTTCTACTGCGAATATCCTCAGTTCCAAGTTTATCACGCAGATAAACCCAGAACATAGCCTTCTCCATAGCTCGCTGAGTGACCTTGAGCTTCCTCATACGGCCAGCAGTGAAGGACCACGTCTCTGATCCGTAAGTAATCGCTGGCAACACGCACTGGTTGTACACTCTCGTTTTCAAGGTTTGAGGTATACCTGACGAGAAGATGTGTCGTAATTTCCCGAACGCTGCCCGAGTTGAATTCGTCAATTGACCTTTCGATCGAAAATGGACTTACCTAGGCGTACGATTTGTCCCAGGTTAACATACTCGTAACAACTTCGATCTTAGTGCTCCCTACTACTACTCGCATAGGTGTTACATGGACGTTAAACATGAATTTTGTTTCGTCCATGTTCATCTTAAGACCTATCCGTTGGGAGACACTATTGAGGTCATTGAGCATAGTGCTTAGGTCCTCCAGCGATACTGCCATAAGGACCATATCGTAGCCAAATCGAAGTTGAGTGATGTACTCGCCATTAATTTTAATACCTTATCCATTTCAGTCCAGTAGCTTGAAATCATCTTCCAATGCAGCGGTGAAGACTTTCGGGGATATAACGTCATCTTGTCTCACACCTCACTGTAGTTGGGTAGGTTTCATACTCTGATTCTGTACTCGGATGGCCATCATAGCCCTACAGTACAAACACTTCAGCACTTCAATATACCGACAGTCAACTTGGCACTACTGAAGGGACTGCAGCAACGCCCAAATTTCGACGGAACCAAAGGTATTTTCATAGTCCATATACGCAAGATATGGTGGCAAATTGTACTCCTCGGTCTTCTGTACAATTTGCCGAAGGGTATGTATATGGTCTATGGTGATAAAGCCTTTTCGAAAACCAGCTTGTTCAAGAGGCAGGCATTCGTCGAGTCTGCGTGCGAGACGATTCGTAATGCTTCTCGAAAATAGCACGTAGACGCGACTCAGAAGGTAAATCGGTCTGCAGTTCTTCAAGAAAGCTTTATTACCCATCTTGAAGAACAGAACCACAGCACTCCTGCTCCACGCCTCCGTAGTAGTGCCACAATGGAGGACCGTATTAAAGATATACTGAAGGACTTCAGGTAATGGTTTTCCACCTGCTTTCAGAAGCTATGCCGTATGTCCATCCTCACCCGGGGACTTGCCGTTTTTATGGTGCTGGAAAGTCATTCTAATTTCGCTCAGACGGACGTCCGGAATATCATCAGAATAGTGTCGGATAAGATTTGCTCTCGGATCTTTACTCATACTTGCGTGTGGCTCCAACGATGATATGTACAGCTGCCCATAAAACCTTTTAATCTCACTCAAAATCTCAGGTGTCCCGGAATCGACACTGCCACACTCGGTATTCAGCTTTGCCAGTTGGCTCTTTCTCGCAAACAGATCTCTAGCAAAGACTTTGGAACTTAAAGTTGCGTAAGCCCTGCTGCATGTATTTGGAAATCTGTCTGTTTAGTTCTCTGTACGCTGTTAAATCTACTGAAGACTGCAGCTTCATTTCCCGTCTAACAGCCATGAGATTAAGAGTGTGATCGGAGAGTTTTTGTGTTCTTTTGCGTTGGGTCTTGCAAAAGTTAGCTACAACCACATGGACAGTTTCCACGAGATTGTCATTAATATCATCCACTGCATTGCAATCTTCTAGGCACTGGAAACTGTATTATAAATCGAGCGGAAAGGTTTTGGGACTTTGGATTAGAGCTCAAAGGGGACGGATCATTGACGACGTCATTAGACGACACCTATCCTTAACTTAACGTTTAGGTTCAGTGTGTCTCTAACCATTCGGTGGTCGCTACTAGTTTTCACCTTCACGATCACTGAGACATCATTGAACAATTGGCGTCTAGTCGTCATAATGAAATCAATCTCAATTCTTGTCGATGTGTCAGGGCTTAACCACGTCCACTTTCTGTCTACCATTAACACCGTATAGTGGGTTTTGGAGGAATGCATGGCTTTAGGGATATCCTCATACATTTCCTCCACCTCTTCATCGGGATGTGTCGAGGTTGGTGCGTAAACCTGTATGACCTTCAACGAATACCGTTTGGTGTTTCTGAGTATAAGCTACTCAACCCTTGTCGACACACTCACAATCTTTACTACGTTGTTAACGTAACGTAAAGCCTTCGATCAACAATACCAACTAGATATCGGGTTGGAGCAAAAATACGTCCAAGTAAATAACAGCGCACTGGAGACGTAAGCTCTTATTTCGTTTAGTTGATTTGAAACACAGCCAATGTAAACACGTTTCACAATGCCGCAATGTATTCTTGCAACTTTTGCGTACGTGCAAATGTGCGAGGCCATCAGCAAAATACGACGCGTACGGCGCGTATGGCGCGGACAAATGTGCGTTCAGCTTTAATTTTTATCGCTGAAGATGTCACGTTGCATTGTTAATTTGATTTTGATTTAGTTATTTCTTTAAATTTAAGGTAATTTAGTGTTCTTTGTTCATTGATTGTTTGGCGCCGACTCAAAATTACTTAGGTATACTTACATTTACATTAGTTTTAGAAGTTAGTTTTTAGGGTTAATTAAAAACTCAAAATAATTACAAAAATATATAATTACTTAAATTAGTTTAAGAACTTAGTTATTAAGGTTAAATAAAAAAGGTTTATTATTTTTTACTTTTCGGTTTCTTCGGCGGTTTAATTTTTTTGTTAAAAAGTTTTTATTACTAGTAACGAGACATTCCATTTTAGTTCTCCGTGCGGACAATACGTCTTTATTTTGTTTTATATCTACGATAGATGTCTATGGATCCACAGCACTTACCGTCAAGCACAAGTCATACAAACAAGCACAAAGTTTATTTTTAATACATATGTATATCATTTTCATATACCGCAAATTCATATTTAACTGTATTCATACCATTTGCTATATTCAAACTTATTATTGTTACAAAAAACTAAGATTTTCTATTTATCTAAGGGCTGTTTTGTATTTTGTTCATTACTTTTCATTATCAAAACTTCGAATAACTATTTTGTAATTTTAATGGAAGCTTTTGTCTTTCAATTTTCTAAATTTTTTTTTTCACCATAAAGTGAGCGCATTTTCCCGTACAACGAAAGTGCCGATTAAATTTAATGATCATTTAGTTTATTTAAGTACTATCTCGGTGGTACAGTATTTCGAGATTTTAAGATGGTTTAATTTAATATTTTTAAAGTTTTAAATATTTATTAGATTATATTCGCTAAATTTATAGTCGCTAGATTCACAGAATTATCAAATTCATTATAAATAAGAGTTCACTAAACGCCCCCGTGTAGTGGCGGGTAAGAATACCAACTACCTCATATCTTCCCGTGGGTGTCGTAACAGGCGACAGAGGGAAACTGAGACAGAAGATGGGCAGCATCATCTTTATGAGTTTGGGACACTAGCTGTTTGGATAAGCTTCCAGTGTACGAGTTATCTCCTAATCTGATTAACAGAGTAAAGGAATTTCTGAGTAAAAGTTATCTCCGAGCCGCCATCAGTGCCTGCTCATCCGATCCTGTAGTGACTAACGATGGTGTTCCTAGGGGTCCGTTCTTCTTGCTGCATATTAAGGATCTGCTTATGCCCGGTATCTATGGGTATTCAGACGATAGAAGAGTTATGGAGATATACTAAGAATTTAGATATCCTCAAATCTGAACTTCGAGCAGTTCATTGAGTCCCAGGCCAAAACAGCTGCAAGAATATTAGGAGTCCTTGATAGGTGCGGCGATACTTCACGCCGGGAGAGTTGCATTCTTTATACAAGTCCGGTCGTGCATGGAGTATTGCTACCATATATGGGCTGGTGCTGCAAAATACCACCTAGCAGCTTTGGACTTAATAGAAAAGCGCTCTCAGAGGCGAACAGTTAGAGATATTAAAAAGAAATAATAGTAGCGTTGCACTGTTGAATGAACAAACAAATATTACTAACTCACCTCTCTTAAATATATTTAAGCCTGCTCTGTAATAATAGAGAGCCTCACAATATGGTCGTTTGTCACCTTCACGGTGATTGGCGATTGGTTGCGTGGTTGGAGGGTTGGCGGGCGTTGCGCGGCGGTTTTTTTTAAATTTTACAAACGGCTGCGTAAGTCCGGCGGTAATTGGTCACATGTTTTATCGCATGACGCAGTCGCTCACTCCTTGAGCAGGGAGCGGTTGCGTCAGCGATCTGTATAAATAGCAATTGTTTTGGCGCGCCGCTCACTTAGCGGTTAGCCTCCGTATAGTTTATAACACCTCAGGATGCCTCGTGTAGAGGAGAAACACGTGTCGTATTGTCGTCAGTGGTGTGTCTCTCAATGGTGTGTGTTGTCTCCTAGTGTAGTGGTATTGGGGTTAGTGGTGCTGGGATTAGTGACGGGGATAGTGCACGCAATTGAGGGAGGGCGGGAGGGGCTCTTCAAACTAGGTAAGACACATCATTTTATTTTGTCGAGCGGATGTACGCAAAGTAATTTTTTGCCAACTTTAATATAACGGACTTCCGCAAAGTAACGCCTTATTCTATTAATTATCCTAAAAATACAATACATAAAGAATACGGCACACCCGGCACTTCTTATTTCTAATATCATCCAATTTCTGAAGTTAAATATTGAAATTAGGTGATGGCGGTATTTACCCACCTTCCCACGTCCGCAACCGAATCATAGTGTTTCTGCGCCTGAAATATTTATTAATCAAGGATAGCACATGTGATTTATTTATTACTACAGTTAACGTGATATATAACAAGAGCTTTTGTGGAAAAAGTAACGTTTCGGTAACATCTATCATTGCATACACACGACAATGAAAATAGACAAAAATTATAAGAAAAACCATGAAAAAGTATGTTGGAACTTACCTTAAAATGCATGCTCGGCCTTCCATCCGAAATGCATCACTGGAATCCACTAACCGCCTACAGTTGTTCGGCATTGAGATATCTTTAAAACTGAACATCGGGTGTTCATTGAGTCCAAGGTTAAAGCAGCTGCAATAAAGCTAGGAGTCTTTGCAAAGGTACTTTATACCGTAACAGCTCGTTACTCTATATAAAGTGCAAGTCCGATCGTGAACGGAATATTGCTATGGGCTGGTGCTACAAATTGTCACATAACAGTTTTGAGTTCAATGGAAAGGTGTGTAAGAGGCTTATTGGTGACCCGAATCTGATTAAAACCAATCTTGCTTGGCTTGAACAAAGGCGCAAAATAGCCAGCCTTTCGGTTTTCTAAAGAATGCCTTTCGGCAAGTATGCTCAGGAATTACATAATTTAATTCCTCCCTGTCCCTTCCACCATCGGTCAACCAAAAGTTCGGCCACTCTCCACCCTTTAGTTGTTGACTTACCACGCATTCGAACCAAACGGTTTGCTACATCGTGCGTCATGCGTACAGCAAGGTTCAGGAATAAGTTGCCAGCGTATGTTTTTTCACCCGATTACAACGTTTTAATGTAAGAGTGAATAGGTTTTTGTTAAATTACTGCGCTTCACCATATTAACTACTGTCCGTGCACTAAAGATGGCAGATGCAACCAAATTATGGGAATTGCGGCAAACAAAAAGGGCTAGCGTGTCTGAAATCACCCCTCCCTCCCCTATATAAAAATAAAATTTAAGAATTTAAACTTTAGGAATTTCTTCTGTCACATACATAAATTGGGAAACACAACCAATAGCTGAACTCTCATAACGCGTTTGCTTTGTTTGTCATGCTAGATAATAATTCTACTCTTTGCCTTGTTCAGTCTAGTCAAATCACTGCATCATTTGACTTTATATTAAATCAGCAGTAAATGTTAAACATTTAATGTTATAAACATTTTACGGAAATAAATTTATCGCTAACATTATTAAAATCATACGTTAAATTTTATATTCTTAACTAAATTTCATGTTCAACAAGTTAAATTGCATAAATAACCAGAATTCACTGCAAGCCACGCTCGTTGTTTAGATATATTCGTACAAGTGATAATAAATATGCAAATATTTGGCTCTATACTAGTTTCAAATTGGAGAACACAAAGTTCTTACTATGGCAAACAAGCTTACACTGTTTGTACTATTTATTACACTAGAAACGGTAATCTAATTCATATAAACAGGTTTTCTTGAATTTTACGTGTCATGGCTTTTTAAGACGAATTTTACATTTAAATTTTTATTGTTATAATTTTATTAACGTCTTTGTGCATAATTCAATACTATTTATAATCATGCTTTAGTTTAATTTTTTTTACTTTAATTTGTCTAGGTACTTTTAATTAATTTGTAATGTAAGTTTACTCGATTTGATATTACTCCTTTTATAATTTTTTAAGGTAACTGTAATCAGCCAGACAACTTGACGGTAATAAGAGGCATCGAAAGATAACAGGGCTGTGACTGTGGCAACACTGCTCCAGCATCACGCTGAGTGGGATCACCTTTCGTTGCTCCAAGTTTGTGTATCACTTTGTGCAATATTATTTTTTTCTTTCTTTTAGTTTTAATGAATTTATATTATGCATTATGTTATATGGATAGGTCTTAAGGTGAACATGGACAAAACAAAGATCATGTTTAATGTCACACCTATTCCGGTAGTTGTTGGGAACACTAAGCTCGAAGTTGTTGACGAGTATGTTTACCTGGGACAAATAGTCCGACTAGGTAAGTCCAACTTCGACCGAGAGGTCAATCGACGGATTCAACTCGGTTGGGCAGCGTTCGGGAAATTACGGCACATCTTCTCGTCAGGTATACCTCAAAACCTCAAAACGAGACTGTACACCCAGTGCGTGTTACCAGTGATGACATACGGTACTGAGACGTGGTCCTTCACTGCTGGCCGGATGAGGAAGCTCAAGTTCGCTCAGCGAGCTATGTAGAGGGCTATGCTCGGAGTTTCTCTGCGTGATAAACTCAGAAATGAGGATATCCGCAGTAGAACCAGAGTGACCGACATAGCCCAACGGATTAGTAAGCTGAAGTGGCAATGGGCCGGCCATATAGCTCGAAGAACCGACAACCAATGGGGAAGAAAGATTCTCGAGTGGCAGCCTCGTACCGGCAGGCGAAGTGTAGGGCGTCCCGCCACTAGATAGATTGACGACCTGGTAAGATATGCAGGAAGTCGATGGATGCAGGTGGCTCAGGACCGTGCTTTGTGGCATTCTTTGGGGGAGGCCTATGTTCAGCAGTGGACTTGTGAAGGGCTGTAATGATGATGACGAATAAATCATTCATTTATATATCTTGAAATTACTTGATCAAAATGATAAATATTAAATTTTCTAGATTCGTATGAAATGCTACAATGGTGCTTATTAGCTTGTCCTAAAAAAACATCTTTCCTATAATAAGTGCTTGCACTGTTCTCTTAGTGTAGCACACAGTACACCGCTGTGTTCTGTGTGCAATGGTTGTAGTCATTACTATACTAGTCTATACCTATTGAAAAGCGAAGTAAAGTCAGCTTTATTTTAATTTGTTAACGATATTAAGCATACCAGGCAGCTGTTTTATAGCAATATTATTTATTTCTTATCCAAGTTTCATCGCCTTATTGAACTGCTATCAATATTTTATTTTATTTTTTCTTTCCAGTTTCGTTCCCGTGTTTTTAATACATAATATTTAAGCTTCTAAGCCTTCAAAAATACAGAATGTCGACCACGGTGGCAAGCTTTAACGACGGCAAACCATCTTTAAAGCTTAAGAATAAGATTGTAGTACACAATTGTGGACACAAGCACATGTGCACTTTCTATTCCTTCACTCTTGTATTGCGATAGGACGGAAATTTAAACGAAGAGAGATAAGACGCAGCACAATTGACCTAACGAGCTATTCTAGGTACGAGGTGAAATACCGCCAACTTCCTGAATCTGCGCTGCTACTAAGAATTTCTTCACAAATAAACCCAATTACTAATTTTCGCCCCACGCGGGATTCGAACCTGGAACCACATGACTAGCAGTCGGGCTTACGACCTCTAAACAACTAGGCAACCATAAATTTATTAAAATTTGAAAATTAATTAAAATATAACTAGTCCCAGTTTTATATATCTGTGTTTTACTATTTATACAGCAAAACTTAGAGATTTCGACCTTGTATTTTTAAGACGTTTCATGTGCATATAATATTTTGTTTTATTCTGCTATCATCAACATACTTTTAAGTATGGTCTAGGGAGAATCCACTAGTTGGAATATGTATTACTTAGGTTGCCCAAGCTGTAGGGAGTCGATACTTTAGTAATGCTGCTCTTCGTTATCAGCCTATATAATAATCTGAGCGTTATTCAGCAACAGTGTTTAGGACATTTTCTAACTTCATCAAAATTATTTTATAATTGTACCACAGAACCCACTCCTTACTAAAAATTCGTACATATAATCAATAATAGACTTACCCTATGTGCTATACTACGATTTTAATGGTTTTTGATAAACTGACATAATGTTAGAGTAAACAACTTATGAAGAAATGTAAAATAATACAAAAAGGACGACAGAGGAAATTTGCCAGAGCGAAACTTTTTTATTAAGGATAAGGGTGACCATCGAGCACACAGTCCATCTAATGGTAAGTGGTTGCTGTGGCCCATTGACATCTACATCTTTACTCGTTTGCAAATAAAATGCAGATGCGTTGTGAGCCATGAGGACTAAAACGGAATGCCTGTTTTCCAGTAAAAATGATCTCCGGTTCTCTACACTCACCAAACGACACACAGCAGATATTCTGTGAGAGCGTGGTCCTTCTCCGGCCGGCCTCACCCATTCGTGCTACAACTATATCATTATTATATCTGTAGCATGGCTCTACCACATATAAAACTACCTATACTACTACTAATACGAGTACATTTACCTAACTTTCCTTGGTTGCGTTTTATAGTATCAAATTAACAATTTATATCTCTGAAAACGACAATTTTATTTATTAGGAACTACGGTGTACTATATATGAAGTAAGATAGGTAAACGAAATGTAGAGCGACACCCCACTAAGTGGAGTGACGAATTTTAAGGAATGCAGAAAGTTGATGATCGCGGAGGGCTGAGGACCGTGTTTTGTATCATTTCTAGAGGGAGTCCTGTATTCAGCAAAAAATTTATGAGAAGTGTAATCATGATGATGATGACAGTTTGATAGGTTAACCGAATAAACTTAAATTCATCGGGACCAATCACCTTTCCAATATTTTTGTAGGAAATTAGTGAGGTTTATTTAAACATGTACTTCTTGATGGTGAAAAATAAGGTGTGGTGAAAAATAAGGTATAGTAGAAAAAAAACGTTTAGTGTGTAGTGTAAAAAAATAAGGTATAATATTGCACACAAACACTATTCGCACCACGATGTGAATCGTCCACGACATTTTTTATACTGCGGCGATTTAGATCATAGTGTGATAAGTACTTCTAGTCATAAGTATTCAAATCAGAGTTTGCTGCTCTTATTATTTACTTAAAATTGAAAATGTTTATATTACTAACACAAAAAAAAATTAATATAAGTTTAAAACATTTATTAACCAAGAAATATAAGTTTAAAACATTTATTAACCAAGAAACCTGTTTAAAATGTGGTATGATAACATTTTTGGTATTTAAAGTCAATTAGCGACATAACTTAGTTGAGTGCTTAATAAACTGATGAACTTAATTGTAATAAATGACTTTGCCACGCTTATGAATCAGATAAATTTAATTTCGGGGCATTTATAGAAACCATCAGGAAATTTATATCATAAATAATTAAGGTAAAAAATATATATTTATAAAACATTTATATTCGAAGCTAAATATATTGTAGGATTATATTACAAGGAAACAGCATTTTGGATTATTTTAAAAATATTTAATATTTGTCCCCACCCATAAGCGGCCTATTGTAGAACAAATGTTTCTACTTAAGAGAGAATTTCTATTTTTTTTTTATTATTATTTTATATTAGGTCTTGCCCCCGCGATATATCAGCAAAGCATAAATCCAATCTCAGCGCTTAAGTTTTACATCGGTTGAGAAAATTGAGGGCATTATATGAGAGTAAATGCATGAAGCCGATTTAAAAAAAAAGAGGAGGGTCTCAATTCAACTGTACTGGGCTATAGGGGCTAAAGTTTTCAATGTAACTATTGCGGCATTCTACTTGTTACCCGGAGCTTGTGATATTCTTTGTTCTATTTAAAAGCGTCAAAAATTCTACTTTTATTAAAAGTAAAAGCTGACTTTAAGTGGAAGTACTGAAAAAAATATACAAAATTTAATGAAATCAGGTAGCGTGACCTTATCAAGTCGACGATAAAACCCAACCTTACTCCCTTCGCGTTCAAGGTGCACAATAATTCCCATTTAACAGTTTCTGACGTCAGGGCTTTAATACTTCTATACACTATGTCTTAGTTCCGAGTACGAAGCTGTTATATGGGAATTATTTTATTCGTTTTAGTTATTTGAGATTGAATTAAATTTTTTATTAACAGTTTAATTACTTTTTTAACATAACCCTAAAACCGGTGTAAACATTTCTCACTATTTCACTTATTTTTAAATTTTAGGTATTGTTACATTAGTATGTTTTAGTTACTATAAAATGCTTTAAATGCTAAAATATGGTGTCGTATTATTGTAATATTACTATCTACTTTATTGACCTTGTCTGTGAGGCTGACCGGAATTAGCCCGATCACAGAAACGGCTGTGGCGGCGCAGTCGTCGCGCCACAAGCGAAACACATCGAAGACTAAATCGCACTAACAAAGTTCCGAAGTTAAAGTCATAAAAATCATCATAAAAAAAAAATAACTCCGAACTACCACTCGGAGCGTTGGCCGCTCCCCGGGCAGAACACCTTGCCCGGCGGGTGATCTCCCCTTTTCCTTTTACCCGCCACACGGCTATATGAATAATTTCGGTCGGCAGACTACCCCACGTCAGTCACCTTTTAAGCCAGGTCAAGAAATTATATTGTGTGCTTATCTGTTTCGGCTTACAACAGGTCCTCGTCACACGGAATAGTGATGTTGACCAAAAATATCCTTGACGGTATTCAGCCAACACAATATCAGGCTTATTAGCAATAATAGTCCTATCTGTGATGATGGCCGGATCCTAGCAGAGACTGGCGTGGTTATTTCGAGCACGGCTTCTGACAAGTACTTATAATGAGGTAGTTTTCGATCCACAAGGGCGTATTTTAGGGCAAGCTCCTGATGTAGAATCTTGGCTACTAGGTTGTGCCTATGCAAATACTCGGAATTATAAAGCGCCAAACACCTGAAGATGATATGCCTTAGTGACTCACTGGGAAGCCTTATTATTTCATCACCACAGGAATAACTACTCCGCCCTCTGCTAGAAGCAATAACATATTCTTAACATTTATTCCACATTGATTCTTATGACTATATTTCATTTCCATTGTTAATTCTCTCTAAACGAAATGGTGTGGTGAATTGTTTTCGTCTGTGCGAAATGACGTGCTCGGATTTAATTGCATTAAATGACGTGCATATTATGTTTTTATCTATAGCTATATCTATATATTATCATCATCATTTCATCATTGCAGCCCTTCACAAGTCTACTGCTGAACATAGGCCTCTCACAAGGAATGCCACAAAGCTCGGTGCCGAGCTACCAGCATCCATTGACTTCCTGCATGGCTTACCAGTTCGTCACTCCATGTATTGGGAGGATGCCCTACACTGCGCCTACTGGTACAAGGCTGCCACTCAATAACCTTTCTTATCTATCGGTTGTCGGTTCTTCGAGCTATATGGCTGGCCCATTGCCACTTCAGCTTACTAATCCATGAGGCTATGTCGGTTACTCTGGTTCTACTGCAGATATCCTCGTTTTTAACCCTCTCCATAGCTCGCTGAACGTCCTCGAGCTTTCTCATACATCCAAAAGTGAAGGATCACGTCTCAGATCCATAGATCATCACTGGCAACACGCACTGGTAGTACAATCTTGTTTTGATCTTTATTATTATTATTATGGGGGCTAATTAAATAGTTTTCTCATCTGGCTGGGCTGGCACAAATATATAAATAGAAATGATAAATATACATATTATATTAATAAAATAAAATAAATACATAAAGAATACGTAAGTAAATAAAAAACCAACCAGATGGATGCCCTTGGTCGAGGGTTAGGGGGAAAGAGAGAGAAACCGGCGGACGATGCGTGTGGTATCGAGGAGCACCGCCTTCTTTGAGTTTGGAGCGTTCCGTCAAGGAGTCCCAATCGCCTCAGATGACCGAAGAGGCTGCCTGGGTTTAGCCTGTTCACAGAAACGACTACAGGTATAATTTTGGTCAGCAGGTCGGTCACCTTGTGAGCGAGGTCCAGGTATTTTCTTCGCTTATCTGTTTCGGCTTTCACGAGGTTGTCGTCATACGGAATGGTAATGTCGACCAAAAACATACTTGGCTGTGCCGGATCCATCAGCACAACATCAGGCTTATTCGCAAGAATAGTCGTGTCTGTGATGATTGCCCGGGCCCAGTAGAGCTTAGCGCGATCATTTTCACTGTTTATTATTATTATAATTATACTTTACTCGTAATAAAACTCTATCTCGACGATTTCTGTACAATGAATATTTTTTTTAAATTTGAATAGGATACTATATAATTGATACAGATGACAAAACAATTTTTTGGGAAACTTTGTCTGTCTGTGTTACGTAGGGGTTGAACCATTAGAATAAATATATATCATCACGCTATCTGTAATAGGAGCTATTTTTAAATTTACTTTGTCGTGAAATTAAAACTTTACATTATCCGATTTTGAGTTGTTCTTACATTATTCCTACCCTTTATTTGGTAAATATCGTAGTTTTTATTTTAGTGAAATAAACAACTAATTATGTTTCCTCTTCACTAAATATCTTTGTTGTGACGCCATATTGAGATGGTAATTAAGCTAAGCCCTGCTCGCTCTGCCTACATGCTACTGCGGCGCCGGCTTCACCCACGTTGTCGCTGATTCACTATTCTAATTCACGCTTCGTCGCTTGCGCATACTATGCGTTAGCCTACCTGCAACTAGATCCCAACCCCCTGCTTGCGCACTGCTCTCGCTTTCTGCTCGCCTGGTACTTTTCTTTGGCGCACGTTTCGATGATGAAAAGCACTGTCAGACCAAGATATGTCAATATGCCTGAGAAGGGAAAATGAATCGCCCCTGAACTTGCTTGCTTGCGCTTGCGTCACGTAAGTCTAATTTTGAAATAAAGGCTATGTCTAAAAAGGAGTTTGAAACAATACAAGACCAATTGAAAATGGTTGAGACGCTTTCTGAGACTATTGACCGTAAAATTAACAAGTCAAACATATACAGAGTGAGGAGTAAAAAGTCCTATCAAAAGAGCACCCCTATTGTAGTAGAAACCAGCTTTGTTTTACTAAACTGACTGATATCTTGAAATGGCTAAATCGTTCAATATAAGTAACAAAACCAAACTACGCGGAAAACACCGACTTTTCTCTCGCAGAATTTAACTCAAAAGGCTTTCCGTCTCTTCTACCTGGCTCGTGATCTGGCTAAATTTAAAGGGTACCAAGGACAATGTCTAAAATCGCCTAAGAACCAACAGACATTTGACAATTACCAAAATACTTATCCTTAATTATGCATTAGATAACATTCATTAGATAGTAACGGACACTTCTTTTTTTTTTTTTTTTTTTTATAGGATAAGGGTGACAAACGAGCACACAGTCCACCTGATGGTAAGTGGTTGCTGCGGCCCATAGACATCTACATCTATCCTCGTTTGCGAATTAAAATGCAGATGCGTTGTCACCCGTGAGGACTAAGATGGAATGCCTCATTTCCAGTAAAAAGGGCCTCTACTTCTGAATTGTGAAATCAAAATAAAAAGGACTTTTTCGATTTTGAAATTTGTACATAGTTTTTAATACTAATGTACTGCGTTTATGGCCTCCTGTGATTTGGCCAATCGCACAATACCTTCACTCACCTATTTCAAAAGTTGTCATATACTCAAATATATTATGAAAACGTTTATATTTTAAAATATAAATGAGATTAATTTATGCCACAAGGAACTGGGGTACAGTGAAATCATCTATTTTCATTTAAAATAACAATACTATTGTACTCTCCTTGGCAAATCAGCATTGTGCCACGCAAAAAAAAAGACAATAACGCTGACAAATTAATGACAACGCGTCAAAACTAAAAATAAATAGACGTCAGGTGTGCGATCGTTTTGGTTTCGTTTGAAAAAAAACAAAAAATACATTTCTGCAAAAATGTTTTCGGAATCTAAGTGCACTGTGCAGTTGGTTTGTTATGCGATAAGTTTTTATAAATTACGACTCGGCTTGAACAACGGATTATCGATACTTTTCTTTAGCGACTTACCTGGCTTGAATCCCGGACTTTAACCAAATGAGACTTATACAAGTTGTATTTATTTGGTATGAATAAAATAAATACCTAATCTAAATCTAAGTTTTATTTACCGTATAAATACTAGGCTAAGACTGAACTGCTTACATTAGCAATAACATAGTAATGTTCCATAAAAATAAAACATAACCTCAAAATCTCCATGATAACTGCTAATATCTAAGTTTTCAGAAGTGTCCGTCAGGAGTTATTGTTCTTACATACAATTATGTGTAATTTCGAACTTAAAAAGGTATTTTCTTTCACTGTTAGTTCTTAAGCGAACATTGTATGGACGCAGAACAATGTCCTTTGTATGGATATCTTATAGCAGGATTTATGTGCGTAAAATTGAGCAGTCCTCTATCGTGTAGATCAAATCAGAACAACAGGTACACACGTTATTTCTAGAGCAAGTCTGACTATTTGTATATTTAATATTGATCGTGCTTTACCTTGGTTATTGCTATGGGTTTCCGCATATAATTTTTTTGTATCTTAACTCTGGCATTATGAGGCGTTTGTTTATGTTTTATATAACTATGCTCGATTTGCAACTTGTAAATTCTTAAACTCTAGACAACTTTCAACAAATGTATCCATCACTTTTACATACACGTAGGTGTATGTAAAAGTACACACTTATACATATCGTACACTTACACTCACAAAAACGTAAACACAGCACATTCATATACTCATCGTTACACAAACTCTTACTCATTCGTTTCTCACAGATAGAGTAACTTAAACTGTTAATGGTCCAGCTACACTCAAATATATTTTATTCAATAATATCAATACATTTTAATGACCCCTATTACAATTTATTGACTGTATATATAAAATTAAGTAATACTTACATAATATGTTTACCTCTGGCTTACATTTATATTCCCTGAATAGGTGGCTCACTACACTCAATACAGGGATTGGACAAAATTGAAATAGCACATGCAATTGAATGCGAAGGAATAGATCTTGAGTAGAGTAGCACAAAACATTGTTAGTATACATAAAAACTTTTACGATTTTATACTAACCCTATCCACTTTATCATTTGAAACTGATACGATTACTTATACAGAGTGTAGGATTAACCAATACAAATCCCTGCCGCACTAAACAATTACTAAGTCTACTCTACTTTCTCGCATATATACACGCATTATATATTTATAACATTGATTTAAAGCGGTATATTTATCGCTATTATATAACTTACCGCAATACATAATACAATGTCTATATACCCGCTCGCTCACGAAGAAATTTAGATCAGTTTAATAAATCTACCTGATATTTCCGCGATAGATTAAGTGTTTAGGACGCTTTAATTATTAGTGTATTTGTCCATCGCTCGCCAGTTAAAATTAAAACTTTACTTATAACCTTAATATTTCCTATATATATTTATTATAAAAATGTCAAAAACTAGCGCGTCAAAAACGAATGAATCTAGGACCGAAACGCCAGACCCCAAATTAATGATGTTATTGAATATAGCTATAGCTAGGCGCGATTCTTTATTTAACCGCTTACAAACAATTTATGATCGCTCTCAACAAGTAGATAGTGAGGTGGACAGGGAAGAGTTCCTTTCTAAAGCGATTTCGATTGATGCATTACGAAATGATTTCGAAAGGGTATTAACCGAGTATAATCTATATAATATGCAAGTCTACCCAGAAGCAAAGGTGGAATATCAGTCATGGGTTGCGTTCGAGGAACTATACTGTCATATAAAACGTGTAATGTCTCGTCTTACAAGTCGAATAACAAATGAATGTCTGAGATCGGCCACAATATCGCGACCGTCTTTACCGCCTATAGAGCTAGCGTTGTTTGATGGTGATATCCGCTCATGGTCTTTATTTTATGCAAGTTTTAAATCCACTGTGCATAATAACCCGTCCCTATCAGACGCCGATAAATTGTATTACCTGCTAGGTAAATTAACAACCAAAACGCATTCTGTGTTCGCCGGTATTACTCCTTGTGCTGAGAATTATGAACTTATTTTGAACGTGCTTATAGAGAAGTACGATGATAAACGCATGCTAGCATCGACCTATATCAATCAAATTTTTGACTTTAAACCAGTTTCTAACTCTTCTGCTCGAAACCTAGAATTATTTTTACATACGTTCGTAACCGCGGTTAGCGCATTAAAAAACTTACAAATACCTGACCTAACTGATTTTATTATATTACATACCGCCTTAAAAAAGTTAGACCCCGAAACAGTTCGTTCTTTTGAAATGCATTCTCGAAAGGATAAAATTCCTAATTTTAAAAGTTTAACCGACTATGTAAAGGAACAAGTTAATATATTACAGCGCTCTTATCATTCGAGTTTGACCTCGAATTCGAACCCGAATCACCGACCCACCGCAAAAGTTCCACAACCGCAATCTTATGTCGCTATGGCCGATACATACAAATGTTTGTGCAGGGATATTGTGCATGATCATTTATACAAGTGTCCGGCGTTTTGCAAAATGACAGTAAACGACCGTTATAAATATGCTAAGGAACGACACGCTTGCGTAAATTGTTTGAGTGTTATACATAAGGCAGGGACTTGTAACTCTAACTCTAAATGTAAAATTTGCAAAGGCAAACATCAAGTGAAGTACACTTTGACGCTTTCAAACCTGCTAACGCTCGCGTTGTGACCACCGCCGCCGAGTCATCGGGAACTGGGAATGTAATCGTAGTGAATTACACGGGCGAAGTCACGGTGCACAGCTAGTTAACTACTAAAATAAGAGGCAGTTGGTCAAACCAAATTTAAACCTTTTTAGCTTACTTTATCACACGCTTATTACCTTTACCACTTTGAAGTCTAGTATTTGGTGTAAGGTTGACAAATGCGCACACAGTAGACCGATCGTAGGTGGATGCTGTGGCCCATAAACAACTATATCGATACGCGATTAAGAATCAAAATTCAGATGCGTTGTCACCTCTAGACAACATAGATGGTACGCCTCGTTTTGATTAAAAAATGGTCTCCGCTATTGTATACTCACCTTACGAAATAAAGCAGCATTAAGCTGCTATTTTAAACTGGTATTATTTGAGAACGTGGTCCTTACTACAGTCTGGCTCTACGATGTAACTAAATTTAATTTTTATCAAGTTTTTAAAAATATAACGTCAGAACAAATTGAATCCTTGAACTCGATTTCCGAAGCTAAAACTGCTAAAATTAATTAAGTGGCTCCAGTGTTGTGTTGAACAATTCAATTTTCTCGTTCGTGTTGTGAATATTGTGTAGCCATTCTTACTAAGGAGCCCACTTTTGTGTATATTTTTTGCTACCGATGCAAAGAGAAGGGTTGTTATATGTTTTAAACCATTGTATATATGTGCGCCACCTTTAGAGTCATAACTACCTATTGATTGATCATTTCCAATAATTATGTTTTTTAATTAATTTATTTATTTGAAGATTGGTTTAATTAGAATAGTGGAGGCGAAGCCCTACATAATTTTTCATTTTTGAAATGATATTTAAAATTATTTCTGACTAGCTGACCCGGCGAACTTCGTACCGCCTAACAGTCGATTCTTTAATTTTTTTTAATACTTATTCTACTCTTCGGGACACCGGGTCAGCTAGTAAGATAAAAAAAAGAAAAAAAGTTAATAAGTCAACAACTACATTTTGTTAAAAAAAAGTATAAAACACTTAAAATTCTTTTAATAGTCACTAAAAATAACAATGAAATATAATTATTATATATATATAATTTCTGATTTCTTGTTATGATACCTACTTATTATATTTCAGTTTATTTTTACCTATTTTAAATTAAGTTTCCATCGTATAAATATTGACAAATACTTACACGATACGATACGATATGATATAGTATTTATACGATACTAACGTCACTTAAATGTTTTGCCTTCCCGGAACCCCTCCACTAACACTTAAACTTTATGTTATGGTATTAAAGTTCCGAATGTGGCAGCATCGTTTCTGGGACACCTGAGATTTTGAGTGAGATTTAGAGGTTCTATGGGCAGCTGTACACGTCATCGTTGGAGCCACACGCAAGTGTGAGTAACGATCCAAGAGCGAGTCTCATCCGACACTATTCCGAAGAAATCCCGGACGTCCGTCTGAGCGAGATTAGAATGGCTCTCCAGCACCTTAAAAACGGCAAGGTCCCAGGCGAGGATAGAATTACAGCGGAGCTTCTGAAAGCGGGTGGAAGACAGGTACTTGAAGTCCTTCAGAAGCTCTTTAATTCCGTCCTCCATGGTGGCATTACACCGGAGGCGTGGAGCAGAAGTGCGGTGGTCTTGTTCTTCAAGAAAGGTGACAACGCTCTCTTGAAGAACTACAGACCGATTTCCCTTCTGAGCCGCGTCTACGTGCTGTTTTCGAGAGTCATTACGAATAGTCTTGCGCGCAGACTTGAAAACTTCCAGCCTCCCGAACAAGCCAGTTTCCGAAAGGGCTTTAGCACCATAGACCACATACATACCCTTCGGCAAATTGTACAGAAGTCTGAGGAGTACAATTTGCCACTATGTCTGGCGTATGTGGACTATGAGAAAGCCTTTGATTCCGTCGAAATTTGGGCGGTGCTGCAGTCCCTTCAGCGGTGCCAAGTTGACTGTCGGTATATCGAAGTGCTGAAGTGTTTGTACAGTAGAGCTACGATAGCTATCCGAGTACAGAACCAGAGTACGAAACCTATCCAATTGCAGAGAGGTGTAAGACAGGGTGATGTTATATCCCCGAAACTCTTCACCGCTGCATTGGAAGACGTTTTCAAACTTCTGGACTGGAAAGGATACGGTATTAACATCAATGGCGAGTAAATCACTCACCTTCGATTTGCCGACGATATAGTCCTTATGGCAGAATCGCTGGAGGACCTAAGCACTATGCTCAATGACCTCAATAGTGTCTCCCAACGGGTAAGACTTAAGATGAACAGGGACAAAACAAAGATCATGTTTAATGTCCATGTCACACCTATGCCGGTAGTTGCTGGGAGCACTAAGCTCGAAGTTGTTGACGAGTATGTTTACCTGGGACAAATAGTCTGACTAGGTAAGTCCAACTTCGACCGAGAGGTCAATCGACGGATTCAACTCGGCTGGGCAGCGTTCGGGAAGCTATGACACATCTTCTCGTCAGACATACCTCAAAACCTTAAAACGAATTTGTACAACCAGTGCGTGTTGCCAGTGATGACTTACGGAACTGAGACGTGGTCCTTCACTGCTGGCCGTATGAGGAAGCTAAAGGTTGCTCAGCGAGCTATGGAGAGGGCTATGCTCGGAATTTCTCTGCGTGATAAACTTAGAAATGAGTATATCCGCAGTAGAACCAGAGTAACCGACATAGCCCAACGGATTAGTAAGCTGAAGTGGCAGTGGACCGGTCATATAGCTCGAAGAACCGACAACCGATGGGGAAGAAAGGTTCTCGAGTGGCAGACTCGTACCGGTAGGCGAAGTGTAGGGCATCCCCCCACTAGATGGAATAACGACCTGGTAAGTTATGCAGGAAGTCGATGGATGCAGGTGGCTCAGGACCGTGCTTTGTGGCATTCCTTGGGGGAGGCCTATGTTCAGCAGTGGACTTATGAAAGGCTGTAGTGATAGTGTGATTAAAGTTCAAATTGACTTTTAAGTATTATTACGAATCTTTTGTATGGGAATATAGAAAAGTTTTTAGACTTTTTCAGACAATTTTTTAAATTTTTCTCTCTATAAGAAGCACCTTCGTACTTCAAGGAATATTAAAAAAAAAAAGAATTAGCGAAATCAGTTCAGCTGCTCTCGAGATTAGCGCTTAGCAACACATTCAGCGATTCATTTTTATATTTTAGACTAGCTGGTACCCAGCGTGTTGCAGCCGCAGAAGAAATAATTGTGGAAATATCGTTTTAAATTTGGAAGAGTTAAGTTATTAGGAATGACATAATATATTGAATGATATATAATTTCCCTGAACTCCTCCACTAACACTTAAACTTTATGGTATTGTATTAAAGTTCAAATTGACTTTTAAGTATTATTACGAATCTTTTGTATGGGAATATAGAAAAGTGTTGCTTTTAGACTTTTTCAGCCAATTTTTAAAATTTTTCTCTCCGTAAGAACTATCTTCGTACTTTAAGGAATATTATAAAAAAAGAATTAGCGAAATCGGTTCAGCAGCTCTCGAGATTTGCGCTTAGCAACACATTCAGGTATTCATTTTAATATTATAGATATTGTATTGTAATTAATGAGGGTATCAAATGACAGAGAATACGAAAAATTGAGGATAGTACTGGAAAACCCACTCGTTCTAGCAGTTTAAAGTACGGCGCAGGTCTTCAGCTTAGCTCAGTCATTCTACGAGTCTTAGTTGGCGTCATGGTTCCTGATCCTGATTTTGGTTTGCATACTTCATCTATTTCAGAGTTGTATTTATTTCGCACTGCTTACTGCGTTCTGTTTTATGTCGTTAAATCATTACTGAGAAATGTTCGTATAAATTATTATGAGAGTCATTTCTAACAGTATGATAATTGCCATTTACAATGAAAAATCGATGTATTGGTTTTTCAGACACACACACACCAAGTGCACAATTACGGCGTCAAAAGTCGCTAGGCTTCTTCGTGGAGGACCTAAATGCCCGCAGATTTCGTAGGTCGTTTGTGTTAGAATATATTTTTAAAACAATTTAAATAAATGAACACTTCTTAGAAACACATTCATAGAACGCATTAGCAGTAAATACATTCAGCAACACCGCCCATCACTTTGCAACATATGATACGCTACAACGTCACCTTTACTAAAGAATACTAAAGAATTACCACGACGGACAGAATATATACAATGATTAAAACTAATAAATTGACCTGGGCTCGTTGTCTGCGTAGTATTTTATACTACTTGAACAAGAGGTAGAGTTTAACGCTTTTTTGTTTTCTACCCTCACTCTTAACATTTGTTATAAAGTCGCTTTTTGCAATAGGTTCCAAATGCAAATGGAACACTGGTTTTTGGAATTATTCTGGCATTAACGTAATGCAACATGCAACTAACTGTCGTAGCAATCACCATCACCATCACTGCAGCTCTCCACACGTCCAGTGCTGAACATATGTCACAAAACACGGTCCTGAGCCACCTGCATCCATCGACATCCTGCATATCTTACCAGGTCGTCACTCCATCTAGTTGGGGGGGCCACCCTATACTTCGTCTACTGTATCTTTGCAATATAATAAAGATATTTCGGAGTATTTATACTACATAACGGTAAATAAACTGTAGCATTCCCAATGAAAACCAGTGCTATTATATTTAAAAAAAGAGTAATGAAATATATAATACCAAAAAATGTTACCAGTTATTATATATTATGTTCATGTTACATACATAAAAAATAAACGTAATAACTGAGCTTTTAGTAACACAATCCCTCTAACGCTGTATACAGAAAGAAAGCTGGTAGGCAGCGCCGATCTACCAGCGCTTATCGGCGCTGGTCTATTCTGGTAACATTTACATAAAGGAAGCCGATTGAAGCAGAGCGAGCAAAATGTCGTACTCGTCGGACGATGAATTAGTTTTGTTAGAAAATGTATATTTTAAAATACCAAAATAAGTTATACATCCTATTAATAGAGAAAGAAATCGTTTCGATGAATACCATCATTTATTTATAAAATAATTGAAATTTGATGATTTGATGAATTTAAAATGTTTTAATGTGGTTTAAATATACACTTGTACAGTCAACAACAGATCAAGCGTAACACTGAGATTTGTACCGAAATTATTATTTTGTAACTAGCTGTTCCCCGCGACTTTGCCCGCGTGTAATTTATTGTTTTCATTTTTTAGCGAGGAACCTTAATTATTTTTTTTAAATAAAAGTAGCCTAAGTTACTCCTTATGACATCAGCTATCTGCCAGTGAAATTCCCGTCAAAATCGGTCCAGTCGTTTCGGAGTTTTGTCGGAACAAACAGACAGACAGACAGACGGACAGACAGACAAAAATTTTAAAAAGTGTATTTTTGTTACAAGTACTGTTTCTACTTTCATATGCATTTAGTAAAACGTTGTAATTTTGATATTACAAACAGAGACTTCAATTTTATTTATTTGTATAGATAAGAGCGATTTTAAAAAGTATCTAAGTGTTACCCTTGATATGCCGTCTTCCATACAATCAACACATCACTATTCATTTCTCTATTTAACAAAAATATATGCGTGTCGTAGTTTTACGTGTTGTCGTATAGTTGTTCATTAATTTTAAATGGCGGGCGGCGCCAGCGCTGACCGGCGCGTGTCGAAGATTGTCGGAACTTGTCGGCGACGTTCGGCGCTTATCGGTGCTTATCGGCGCCTGTTCATATAAATGCCTGCGCCGGTTACCAGCGTGGCCCGGTCCCTATAAGCGCTTATAGGCTGCCAGCTTTCACTTATATTTCACAATAAAAGATAAAGAGGAAAGAAGAGAACTTGCGAGTCTATAATTTAAAGTTTTAATTAAATTGAAACTCTTTTGCAGGATAACCATCAATCTCAAATTATCTATCTACAAACTAAGTAATAAAAGTAAGTGCTTCGTAAATCATTATTTTGCTTGCCTTTCCGTACAGCAACTTGATTTTTATTTTAGAAGTTGGTATCCCACGTTAATATTTTATTATAATAAGCTTCTTGTCCAAAGTTCTTTATGAGCTATTGATTTTATATATATTATCGATTAACGTAATTATATACGATAATTATAAGGGAGCGTGCGAGTACAATAGTTGCGATAAATATTACATGAAGATGTAAGTATTTTCATTTTCCATCGCATTAGAATTACAAGCGACAGAAGAATTAAGTTTACTGTTGCTAACTGGACGGTCGTTATTTGAATGCGTGCTATATGCGTTTTAGTTAGGCAACTGCACAATCTCTGAATGATCTATTTGTTTACACGTATTGTTACTACAAAAAGAAGCCTTAATGCCATTGAGGTGCGGGTCAAAATGAAGTAATGAATGGTGGTAACGCGCGCAGTACATACATTGCGCTTCGATTTGCAAAACTAAGTCGAGTGCTTTTCACTCAAAAAATTAATACAACCATTGTTTTGTTTAACACAATCGTAAAGTAGATGTGTATTTAATTTTATGAAACATTTGCAAAGCGAAGTCGAGTGCTTGACACTCAAACAATTAATTCAACCATTGTTTTTTTTTTTAACAAAATCGTAGAGTTATTAATAATATATATATACGTATACAATTTTTATATGGATGTAAAAGGGGCGAGAGGGCGACTTTCATTATGCTGTAACGGTGCTATTTATTTTCGAGATGTTAGCGCTGTTAGCCTATGCGGCTCTTACGGCTTCATCTGACATAGGCTTCGCGGCCGCGTGCTATTTAATAAGTAGATAGGCGGCAATAAGGATGGGGATGAGGATGATGATGGTTTATGAATTGGTATTGTTACCAATGATTATGTCCCCTCTGTTGAGGTTTATTGAGCTATCTAACCGCTGTCCGAGTGGGAGTGTGCGTACCCCGCCTCTGACTGCTTACCTCGTATCGGTCAATGTTCTGGGTGGTGAGAACCACCCAGATACGCGGGTGTACGGTGTGTACGCGGTGAGTGCTGGTGTGACGCGCCCAATCCGCTATCCTATTTGTGCTTGTCCCATTTGGTGGGGGTGTAGTGTCAGTGTATAATGTGCCTGCGACGTTTGGTTCGACGGTATAGAGCGAGCGTGGTTATTCTATTACAACGTTACGCGGTCTACGGAGTCGGCGCAACGTTTGGTATCGGGACGTAGTTGGCAGCGTTTGCCACTAGCGGGTTCGTATGTGTTCCTGCGCTATCGAAGTAGCGCTGAAACATCTCCTTCAAGTATTCTGAGATAGATGGAAGTTGACTATTATTGTGTAAATCTGAATTCCGTTGATACCACCGTGCTTTGGCTGCTCTACGGATGAAAAAGTTTTAAACTTTCTGTAGTTTGTTTAAGGCGCAGGTTGAGCAAAATGTCGCGCTAGTCGTTATTTGTGCGGTTTTTAGGAGCTATCTACTTTTTATTTAAAAGATATATCAACAAATAAAAAACACATTATATTTCTACATAATCTTGATTCCATAAAAGCTATATCCAATTTTTTTTAAACGAGATTATATTAATATTTATTAATATAATCTCCTTACAACGAAACCACATAAATGTGAAATTATTATTGATAACATGCATCTCCTCGTAAAGTAAGTATTATTTTATTTTGTGATTTACACCAATGGATAAGCAATTTATTAATGAACATTTCTATAGTAAATTTTTTTTAAAGACCAAAATTTTATTTTATTAAGAAATTATTTTAAAATCTGGACGTATTTACTGCCCACAGGCTTGCTGGAGTCAGTGAGCCCTGAGCTCTTACACGTGGAACCCGTGGCGTTAGAGCGTCTGCCAGCGCACACGATCACGTCATCTTATCAGTCGATAATATTATTACTTATTAGGTTATTTATAGGTAATATGATTTGTTTGTTTTGGGTATTATTTTTCGTATTACTTATACATATATTTGTTGTGTTTTTTACTGCGCGATGAAGCTTTTTGTGTGTATTTTTTTGAAGTAAATGCAAATAAAAAAATTAAGCACCATTAGCATGTAAGGTTCGAATCCATAATTAAAATTTCGACAAATATTATAATTTACACTATAAAAGGCTAATTCAATATTATCACCTAACCACAATATCTTATTAAGTACTGCCTCGTTGGTCTAGTGGTTGTAGTAGTGCGACTGCTGATCATGAGGTCCCGGGTTCGAATCCTGGGTCGGGCCAAAAAGTCAGTTATGGGTTTTTCATTTATGTTCTAAGTTATAATTAGTATTACTAAGTTAAGGTTTTTTGCTAAAATATAGTATATTATTTATTGCTTGTATTTTCTTCTTTTTCAAAAAATAATTGAGTACATAAGGTGTTCTATACTTATAATTCGGTTAAAAGTATCTAAGTAGGTACTAATATACCTACTTTATACTATCTAAAAATTTTTAAAACTAATTTTAACTAAAAAGACTAAACTGACCATTTATTTTTTAACTCAAAACAGGACATGGGTTTATTTATACTCTAAAAACTATAACTTTATACAATTAGTGTTCACTATAAAATTATATTCGGTATAGACGGTAATTATTAAATGCAACATATGTTTTTAGTTATTAATTACATTTGTCAGTGGATTAAATTTGCTTTAATAAAGTTGGTGATGATTTTAAATAAGAATAAAATTCTGCTCAAGTTTTTTTATTGTTATCTTTGTTAACAACATCGCCTTTAGAACTCTGGAACTGTAAGTGTTTCTTTCAAACGTCCACAATTTATACAAAATAAAAAAAAAATATTCTTTCTACCGGAGCATTCGTACCAGGTAGACATAAAATATATTCGATTAAAAAAATTATGTTGAAGATTGTTGTCTTTGAATACTTCCATCCATCGAGTAACGGGACAATTTTGTGTCCCGGAGCTTTGTTTGGGGACAATGGGACAGGTGACCGAGACTTTTCTCGGTCACCTGTCCCAACACATTATATAATTTTTTTAAATTATCCGGTGCCGCTGTGAGAACCGCTCATACGGCATGAAGCAATCACACCACGAGATCGCCGGCGGTGTGTTCCCTCGTCATGGAGAATCCGATCAGAAATCATTGTAAAGTTTTTCCTTTTCCTGTGTGGACAGTCCCGTTCAAAACGGGACGTATGGTCACTTTAGCTATAACCCGGCGACGGCTCCGTGCCGCAGTGGCTTGGCAATCAGTTGTTGCGCTGGGGGCTGCGGGTTCGAATCTCGCACGGAACAAGTATTTGTATGGCCTACAAATAATTGTTTCGGGTCTGGATGTTTGTCCTAGTGCAATTTATGTTTGTAAACTACCTCCACGACACAGGAGAAAATCCTAGTGTGGGGGTAACGTTTTTTTACAATTGAAATTGAAAGATTGAACCCTTATACTTCTTGTTGATTTTTGTATTACCTTTATTAAAGTTACCCTTATGTATAAATAAATATAATTACGTATGTAGAAATAAAATTGATTTTCATCCTCATCAATCATTGGAGCGAGGATAATGTCTGCCAGCATAAGTAATAAGCAGGCTAAGTTACAAGGTGCTCAGTTCAAAAATTTGTAGGTAGGTATGTTACTTTTCAATACGTGACACGTAAAAATTAACAATTATCAAAAACACATCTACGAAACATCCTATTTATTTATTTATTCTTTATTGCACCAAATATTTGTACAAAAAGCGAGCTATCTATCTATTTACCTATAGTGAGTAGGTATCTTTTAAACTCACAATTTTCAATGCTTCATTTTTAATATATAATTAATTATTAAATTTCATAATTAGATAATATATGAGAATACATAATTCTTATATAATGCAACAAATATACTAACTAAAAAAATTTAAATACATTTATCGTCGTACGCTGTGTGTATTTCCATAAAATAGTTTATTGATGTTGAAAAATTACTACGTTCTTACAGTAGGTGGCGTCTTATATATTTGTTACGCGATATTATATTGTAGCGAGTCGGCGCGGCACACCAAATGCTCAAGGTCATTCGCATGGAGTAGCCCCTTAAGTGGGATTTATACGTGTGAGCGAAGACTACACTTGCGTGAGACATGATAGGTATAACGCAAGTTTTGCACAGGTGGAGTTTTTGTCATAGAGACAACTTACTCTGCCTGTTAACAAGAGGGTGGAGACGACCAATGACTGACCTGGATTTGTTGCGTACTACACTTATGTGATACGCGATACTCATGCAAACGTCGAACATGACGCCCAGATATTTGGCCGAATCTTCCCAAGGGATGGGGCGATCGTCTAAAGAACTTACTTTAATTCTGGATTTTGGTCCACAATACTTCAGGTATGGTTTTGAACTCCGTTGAAAGTATATTGCTACACTCTTTTCCGGATTCACTTCAATTCTCCTTTGGCGGAACCATTCGCTTAAGCGATTAGTAGCTTTTCAAAGTTCTAAAGTGAGACTATTCCTATTATAATCTGATACAAAGAGAGCCATTTCTTCGGCGAAGGGAGCTGTGTTTACCACTGGATCTTTCGGGATATCACTCGTGAAGACTATAAAGAGGAGTGAAGACACGACGCAGCCTTGTGGGAGACCCAAGCCTTTAGAAAACGTTTAGAAGAACGGGTTCCCTCCCTCCACTCGATAGCGAAAAGAGCAATTTTTAAGGACGGCTCGAATGATGTGTACGAGCCTGTCGGGCACGTTTAGTATATACAGCTTTTAGAGCAAATCGTTGTGCCAGACCTTACCCTATGCCTTTGCGACATTAAAGAAGAAGACTCCCCTGTATCTAGATTTTTTTTGTCGGAGTCTGATTGTTTTTTAGTTTGACACAATATATTCTGTTTGGCTCTAAATCCAAATTGTTCATGAGGAAGGAGTCTGTTTATTTCAGTGAAGTGACAGAAGCGCTTTAGAATGATGCGCTCGTATAGTTTCTATATCGTGTAGGATAAACGATTTAAAAACTCTTTGAGAAATCAACTCATTATTGGTGATAGGACTCCTTTTTTTGTCTATTTTTATAGAATAACGGTATATACTCTTTCCTCAGCCTTCACTTTTTGAATGAAAATTGTACAGAAATTATCTCTTACTATATTTTTGATTACAATTATAACGAACACTGTAGTAAAATCATAATTTTGATTTAGAATACACGTAGTAGTTGGGCCACAGTATATTCAACTTACCACCAGGCGAATTGCGAGCTCTGGGATAAATGAACATGTAAAATGCCAAATATCTTATTGCAACCACTGTACCGAGGCCAAATTTAATGAGGTATACTACTAAAACCGGATAATTTTTTTAAATTATCCGGTGCCGCTGTGAGAACCGCTCATACGGCATGAAGCAATCACACCACGAGATCGCCGGCGGTGTGTTCCCTCGTCATGGAGAATCCGATCAGAAATCGTTGTAAAGTTTTTCCTTTTCCTGTGTAAAGAAAACAGCATAGAGCTTAGCGGTTTGTGAAAAAATAATCCAAGCAAGCGATGTGCTGGCATAAAATACTGTCCCAATCTACTAAGTACTCCAAGTTTTTATATGTTAATTTGGTCATCCCTTCCAAGTGACCGCGGAACTGAACGTCATTCAATATATCGACGCCGAGAAAGGATTTCAATGCTAGCTGAGGCAAAGAGGATTTCGTGACATGAAACAGAGGATATACGATAAACGAGTTCTATTTAGCGGTAAACGTTAAACTTGTGTCTTCTTGGGATTGAGCTGCACTAGATTTGGTCGCCTCCAATCCAAGACTGATCAACAAACATTTCGACTTCAGACACAATTTTATTCCGGAACTTGACGACGTATTTCCAAAAAATATTAGCATGGTCTCCATATAAGGCATCTCCAGTATTCTCATCTGCATAACAATGAATGTTACTGGTTTGTAACATATCTTTGATGTGCAAAAATACAGGGTAGGTAGATAGCACACAGGCATGGAGCATACACCATCATTTATGACCTTAATTCTTCGATCTGAGAGAAAACAGGTGATCTAATTGCAAAATTTCTTAGGAATACCATAACACTGAAGCTTCGAAAGAAGCGCTAATGTGCCAAACTCGATCGAAGGCCCTCGCTGTGTCTAAACTAACCGCAAATGCTTTCCCATCAGACTCGACCACCAGTGCCCATCGGTGTGTTAGTTAAACAAGAAGATCACCAACTGAGTGACCCCGAAGGTAACCGTACTGGGGGTCACCAATCAACTGATTTTCCTCGAGATAACGCATGAGCTGGCAATTAATAATGGACTCCATTGTTTTCGAGGACAAGGAGGTGATGGCGAAAGGTCTGTAGTTGGACTGATCAGAGCTAACTTTTTAGGGATGGGATGCACGAAAGCTGTCTTCCATGATTATATTATTTCGGAGGTTACAATTTAATTTTTTTTTGTTGTTTGGTGTTTTTTTTTGCTTTGTTTTCCTGATTATA
Organism: Parnassius mnemosyne; assembly: GCA_963668995.1. Lineage (NCBI taxonomy): Eukaryota > Metazoa > Arthropoda > Insecta > Lepidoptera > Papilionidae > Parnassius > Parnassius mnemosyne. The sequence goes on from CAVLGL010000001.1 coordinate 57,300,678, forward strand.
TAATATTTAATACTCCATTTTACCTTTCTCTAATTTTTTCGCACAAATAAAATAGTTATAATTTCATATACAATGGACGTTTAATAACTATAAATAAAATGTCCTTGTGATGTATAGGTAAGGTAATGTTCATTAAATAAATAAAAAAATTAAATTATTTCTAATTGTCTTAAAAGTTTTAGGTAAAAATGAAGAAAAAGTGGAATATGTGTATTTCAATAATAATATTCTATAATATTCAAACGCACTAATGTTTTCTTATATGTATCAGTACTTTTAGAAATAAAATACATAAGGTTTCCAAAATTGAGGATGAAAACCGCCATTTGTGTTGCTACATTCCAAAACACAATTTCCGACGAACCACGATTTGCACCCTTTTCATTTTGTTGAAGTTGTATTGAAGCATTAAATTAAATGTTTTAGTATTAAAATAAGATTCTTTATCAATCTTTTTGGTCGACTTCAGGAAAGTAGAAGGTTCTTAATTCAACAGTATGTTTTTGTATATGTTGCACGATATCTTCACATGGTGAACCAGTATTTTTCTTACATAACACATTACACAAACAAACATATTATACTTTACGGTTGGACCCATAAAAATTATTAAATAAATCCACACCTTAAGTTAGGATAAAAAGGAAATGAGGTTTTTTTTTGTTGTTATTTACATAACATAATAATTGTTACATTAAGTTTGTGATATTCCCTAGTCCACAGAACTATTTACACAATAGGGGTAAAAAAGTAAACCTTAACAAAAGTGAAAGTCGACTTCCGAAGCCAATTTGCACGATTCAAGCAAGTAGACGCGTATACCTTACATCGAGAGAGATAGAGACATGTTTTAAAATTTTGGATTATTACATTTAATACTCATTTATCTCGATTCTGAACTAAATTTGATTTAAATAAAAGTAGTTGAGTCGAAATTTTTTTTCTTTCTTTATAGGATAAGGGTGATCAAAGAGCACACAGTCCACCAGATAGCTCGTTTGTCACCCTTATCCTATAAAAAAAATAGAGAGGTAAAGTCCTGGTGTGGAATGCTACTTGCGTAGATACTTTGGCAGTACCTCAACTTATCAGAGGTATCAGAGGAACTAACTGCCGCAAATATGAGTCTCTGAGAAATTATCACATATTTGTGCCATTTGCAGTAGAGACTATTGGTCCTGAAGGAATTGTATCGTTGTCATTGCTGCTAATGATAAGAAGCCTGGCTCTTTACTCGCTCAAAGCCTAAGTAAAGTCACTCAGTGAGTAAACGCAGCTAGTGTTCTTGGCACGATATTACAGTGAGTCGGACTTTATGACGGTTTGAGTTTTTAATTTTAGTAATTTTACTATAGTTTTTCTTATATATTGTATATATTAAAGTGGTATGTATATAAATGCTGTAATAGTAATTAAATGAATTGCATTTTATTGTAATTTAAATCAAATAAATGACTAATTTTCCGAATTGGTTAGTCCAACTGCGCAGCGTTCAGAAGATTATGACACATTCAAAATTTGTAAACAAGAGTGCACAACCTGAACATGTTATCAGTGATGAAATGACGTGATTCTTCACGTCTGGCCATATGAGGAAGCTTACGGTCGCTCAGTGAGCTATGGCTATGCTCGGAGTTTCTCTTCGAAGTGGAGTCGCCGTAACAAAAAAGCTACTGTAAAATTATTGTAACCATTATATTCCAAAGGATATGTTAGATGAAGTGGTAATGGGTTCGCCATATAGCTCGAAGAGCCGACTACTGATGAGGAAGATTAGTTCTCAAGTGCTAAGCAGAGAGTAGGGTGGCCGCCCTCTAATTGGATTAACGACCTATTAAGTCATACAGGAAGTCGATGTATGCAGATGGCTCATGACCGTATTTTGCGACAGGTTTTATTGATGATACTGATGATAAACAACATCAGTATCATCAATAATCAATAAATATCACCTATGTGTATTGTAACTGAAAAAAAAACTGGAATATTTCCTCGATTTCAAGAGACATTTTAATATTTTAATTAAATATTAAAGATGTTATTATGAGCATCAGTGAGTACTTTAAAATTATAAAGTGAACTCGTAAACCATCAAAACTCTTGAAATACGAAACTTTCGTGGTTTATAATTTAAAGAAAACACATTCCTTTAACTGCAGTACAAAGACACCATACAAAGTACATAGTACTCCTGTACATGAAATATTCTGTGATATTTAATAAAATGTTACGCGTGGTCTACACCACTTGAGTTCGATTGTGGATACATTTAATGCAAGCGTCAGTAGCCTAATGGTGAATGGCATAGACTACGAAACTAAAGGAACATCAAAGGATCATATAACACGTGGCTATCATTTTGATTTTCTTAATGGAAATGCTTCAAAGTAATACATTTTGATATAGGTGTATATTAAGTTTAAAATCAGCATGACATTTACATGTTTTATTTTTATTTAAAGTGAAGTGGATTATCAAATAATATATTCTATACTTGGCAAGGGAACAAAAGCTATCACCCGTCCCAAAATCAATTTCTAGGAGCGCACATATTTGGTTTGCCCTCGAGGAAAGTCATGTTAATACATTTCTTTTTATTTATTGAAAGGAAACGAAAGTCTGAAAATTGACTTCATCCTAATAAGATATTAAAAAAGTTTATTTTGAAGTCTCACTTTTCCTATTTGACTGATTAACAAATATTTGATATCTGTGTATTGCAAGTAATGTGCATAAAAACTCTAAATGAAATTAAGCAGTTTATGAGTTAGACAATTTAGGGGGAAAACCCACTCACCAGATGTCGCTAGTTTTGACTGAGGTAAACTTTTGTTACACAATACCAGTTAATTAAGAAATTAGTTTTAAATAATAGTTTATCAGTATCTAGAGTACTGTATTAATACTACTTGAATACCAGCGTAAAATAGCGGCTTAAGAGTGTTGAGAACCGCAGCATCTTTTTACTGTAAACGAGGCATTCCATCTTAGTCCTCATGGATGACAACACACACACACACACACACACACGTGTGTGGCACACACTATGGGCCACAGCAACCACTTACTAGCAGGTGGTCTGTGCGCTCGTTAGTTTTCCTAATAAAAATAAAAATTTACTAATCTTCTTCGGCGGCTTGAAGTATATTTTAATAGATGCTCGCTTCAAGATGTGGCCAACCTTGTCTGTTACTCCTCTGACATAGGGTATTACAGCAGGCACACGCTCGACTATGGCCGGCTTCACTTGGTCACTGTGACGTTGTCGCGGGGTCCGAAGCTTATTGTCTTATAATACTTGCTCGACGTGATGAAGCTCGGCAGCCAGATGTTTTCTGTTACAGATCAGTCGTGCTCTCTGTAAGAAATATTTTCCCACGGTAGCTAACTGTGCCGGACGGGCGTAACTCTCCGGAGTAAATGTTGTCGAAGATACTCCGCGAGCCGCTCACGTCCTACACCTATAGGTTCCGGAGGATACTTTCACTGCCGTCTCTGTATGCTGTTGGAGAACTGTGGACTGAGGTTCAGAATAAAAAATGCACGATTTATAAATTAAAACAGCAAGGGAGTGGCCAGCGTTTCGACTGATTAATTAGTCGCGAAATATTATAACTATTTATTTATTGAACACGGTTGTTCAACTATGGTTGTTCACTATTGGTTGGTCACTAAATATTTCAAACACAGATTTAATTAAAGTACGCGGTAATATTCAAATTTCTCTTGGTTTTTAAAATTTCTATTCGTATTTTCAAAATATCTATTGGTAATATCAAATATCTATTGGTAGTAACAAATTTCTATTGGTATTTTCAAATATATCTATTGGTAATTTCAAATATCTATTGGAAGTAACAAATTTCTATTGGTAGTATCAAAAATATCTATTGGTAGTAGCTGGTTTTTTAACACTACTGACTAGCAGCTATTAATCAACTAAAATTAGTTGAATTTAACACTTTTGTAACTGCGAATATCAGTTACCACTTTTTCCGTCTAGCTAACACTTTTCACTATATGTAACAGCGAAATTTCCGTTACCACTTTTTTCGGCTAGCTAACACTTTTTCACTATATGTAACTGCGAATTTTCAGTTACCACTTTTTTCAGCTAGCTAACACTATTTTACTATATGCAACTGAGAATTTTCAGTTGCCACTTTTTTCGACTATGTGTAACTGCGATTTTCAGTTACGACCTTTTTCGGCTAGCTAAACTTTTTTTCTATTTCACTATAACTTTTCACTGTGTTCTGCTACTAGTCACTTCAGCTACTACCGGATACTACTGCTTGTTACTGGTAGTTCTTCCTACTACAATGTTACTGTGATTTGCCCCCATAAGGTAGACTTCGGCTATACTCTATAGAGAGCCGCTTGCCATTTTCCAGTTTTGCCTCTTTATTTTTAAACATTTTCATTATGTAATTAGCACAAATCAGATTTTTTTCTATATAATGCTAATTTTTACACTAACACGCTATACACTATAAAATAGGCATTTTGGTCCTTTATCGGTATGTGATAAAGGTTACTCAATATATTTACATTTAAAAAAGTTATTAATCAAAGTGTACCAAATTTACATAACAAATGTGCACATTAAATCGTTAATTTTAATATATTTATCAAATGCGTTTATTTACACAAATTATCTCTTTACTATTGCAACCTATACACCATATGCTAACTAAATATCATATTTAAAATTCTTTCAGAACACAAAAATATTCTTATTATTTTCATATAAACTATTGCGCAGTTAATTAACTTCTAGAAAGTTTCACGATATGCTGCGCTGTGATTGGTCGAAATTTTATTAAATGATTAAAGTTGTTTGTATCAACTATTATTAAAAACGACACGCTATCCAAGTATATTAAGAATTGTAAACACATTGTAAACCTATATTAATACACAATTCGCTCAATTTTGTTATTAATTTCACTTTTTAAACAATTTAATATTCTTTCATCACTTTTTGCTTAGTCTTTAAACCGTCGCGAACACTAACTGTGATGGATGATGGTGCGATTCACCATCTAAATATCGGTTGATATGGTTTTTTTTTTCTATACACAGTATGACCAATAGTGTAAAAAATAGTGTTGAAATAAGACTGATTACAGTTTAGCTATTGAGGTATTTGTTTTTATAGTCGGCAGTCAATTAAATATGACGATGTAAATAATGCTCTATCGAAACTAGTACATTGGTTTAACGCCAACAATTTGCTCCTAAACGGCAATAAGACAAAATGTATTAAATTTACAATACCTAATGTAAAACATTCGAAAACCAATGTGCTCTTAAATGGGGAGGAGTTGAGTCTTGTGGATACCACTGTTTTTCTCGGTATTACTATTGACGCGAAACTTCAATGGGGCCCCCATATATCTAAATTAGCAAGCAGACTTAGTTCTGCAGCATATGCTGTAAGAAAGATTAGAAGTCTCACAGATGTTGAGACAGCTAGGTTAGTGTATTTTAGTTACTTTCATAGCGTAATGTCTTATGGAATTTTGCTATGGGGTAATGCGACTGATATTGAAGCTATATTTGTTTTGCAAAAGAGAGCCGTACGGGCGATTTATAATCTAAATTGTAAAGAGTCCCTTAGAGAAAAATTTAAAGAAATAAACATATTAACTTTGGCATCGCAATATATTTATGAAAATGTAATGTATGTACATAAAAACATAAATAACTTTAATAAGAATAAGGATGTTCATACCTTAAACACTAGGAACAAACATAAGCTTGTAATGCCACTTACAAGACTCCACAGAATTAGTAATTCATTTATGGGGCAATGTATACGCTTTTACAACAGAATCCCAGAACATGTTCAAAGTTTGTCAATAAACAAGTTTAAAAGTTTTATTAAAGAAAAACTGTACAAAAAGGGTTATTATAATATCAAGGAATACATGAATGAAAATAACCCCTGGGAATAAGGTGATCGCCACCATGCTGGTTCTATGAAAATTCATTTAAAATTGTATAAACAAAATTATTGTTAAGTGAAATTATGTTTAAAAAAAAGTCCCGCTGGGTTTCTTGCTGGTTCTTCCCAGGACAGAGGTATTTTCCGAACCAGTGGTAAATAAAATAATGACTTTCAATAAGTATTATGTAATAATCCATATTGAATAAAAATCATTCTATTCTATTCTATATATATATATATATATATATTGACATGGTCGTTTTAACAAAAATCTGAGAAAAAAGAGAATTTCAAAACTCTATCCAGTCCCTTTGACGAATAGGTAGCCGACAAAATTAAATTACAGAGCAGTGGACTTGTTATAACTCTAAATAGAAATGTATTATAAAATATATACGCAAAATTTAAAAATAAATTACATGCGTTGTGCAACGTGGTTAGAGGGTTATTGCTTTTTGGTGACCATGATTACAAAAACAAAATTGCCTAGCCTCGAGCATTAGTCTAAGATGGCCAATCTTTCGTGTTTTATGAAATCTGACTTAAACATAAATATGAAAATGGGGCCAAGTTTAGTGCAAACGACTTTCGCGTTGTCGGCTTCGTGGACCTAAGAATTGTGATCTGAACATTACTCCTATTCAGATCACAACGTTCAGATCAAAAGTTCCTTAGCAGTTTCTTGGATATAGGTGACCTGGAAATAGAGGATGGTGCTGTGTCATATAAACTACATTTAAACATTAAGTATCTCAACATACCAAAATTCTTTTTATGCTATTTTTTTAAAACATTAATAATTCGAGAATAGCTCTCTGTATTAGTTATCGTCACAAGCACCTATTAATATCTCAATTACAAAAATGTTTGTTAAAAATTACTCTCAAAATTAATTAAATAAATAAAAATCAATAGTTTATTATGTTTACCAAACACTACATATTTATGTAGGTACTCCATACTGCCAATCACAAATTACCTACAAAATATAGGTGAAAGAATTTTTAAAACCAATTTAATAGTTTGAGAGTTTAATCATAGATTATTACAAAAGACAAACAAAAAACACATATTTTCTATTTAAATATTAGTATAGATGTATTGCTAAACAGACGTATATATTCATCTTTATTTGTTTGTACTAATTATATATACATATAGATATATATTTTGTGTTTTATAGTAGGTACGTATTAGTTATATTAGTATCGTTTATTTATCTATGAAATGAATAATATATTATTTCGTTAAAAATCAACCTTCTTAAATAATCTTAAAAATCTTAAAAACCTTAATCTTTATTGCTACAGAGTTTACATCAAATTCTGACCACTCCGTGAGTTGACTGGTAGAGAATGTCTCATGTCTGAAAACCAGTCCATCCTTTATATATTTTTGTGAAAAGGAATGCAACAAAGAAAAAATAAATAGAAATATTTTTTCACCCTATCATGTCCAACAAATTGACATATAAAATTGCGATTCTAAATGTCAGTTGTGCCATAAAAGTTTAACACGGGTTGCACGCGTACTGTGGAACTTAAAACGAGCACTACTCTTTGATCTACCACGAATTATGATGCCCAAAACTTTATATTAACTTTAAAAAATTTATAAACCTGAAATAAAATATCCTTTTACTCAAGAATTAAACGACATAACGAGCAGCTTTGATGTTACTGAAACTCATTACTATGTAATACATGTTCGCATTCCCCTACGAAAAGAGCATTAGATTTTTTTTTGTGTAATGAAAGCCACCACAATATTGGCTTGATTACGATAGATTTTTTTATCTTTTGTCAAAAGTCGATTATTATATATTATTATTATATAATTATTTACCAATTACGTTATGTATGATTCAGAATGTCGTTCAAGAGTTGAGATTGACAGAAGCCAATATTAATTTAGTTATATTAAAGAAGTTAATATTATAGTGATTTTCTAAACAAAGGGTTACCTATATTAGTATTTTCTTCTGTATTATTCTACATCCATAAATATCACATAAACAAACATTCAGATCTCAAACAGTTATTTGTAGACCATAAAAACATTTTTGCTGTGCAGGGTTTGTATTCACTGTCCTACGGCTAATCAAATGTTATAAGAAATAAATGGTTCGAAATGAAGTTCTTACTTCTCAACCAATCGAATAGCTCGATCGAAATTAAACATTGACATGCACCATAAAATAATACTACCTACGTATATAATCTTTCAAAATTTACTATCTGAATATTTGTCACATAACATGGACCTTTACATTTTTGTGATATAGCATGGACCCCTAATGAGCTAAGCTCTCCAGTCCCTACTCCCATTAGTTCTATTCTAATGATATTCTTTACAACATCGTACTCCATAATTTATCTAATTTATCTTTAACCGTGGTAGCTCAGGCGCTTGATATAAGTTTCACAGTATGCGAAAAATCCGGATTCAACTCCAGCCGACAGTGAAATTGTCAATTGCATTTTAATGCTGACTCACCACATAACATGTGCTACTTTTAATTCATTCATTAATAACTTGAAAAATTCTTCAAAATAAATAGTTATTAGAAACTCGCAGTTGTTCCACTATCGAACAAATACGAGTATCACATGTTTATTAATATTAAGTCAATTAAAGGGACGATAACGTAAAAATATTTTTCTGGCATATATTAGTATATAAGAAAACCCACATAATGATTTATGTTTTGTCTTTTCCTGTTATCACATAATTTCTTGTTTATTTGTAAATTGCTTGCTTGCTGATAATGCGCCTTTGAGCGTATACCAAAATTACTATTTGTGTATCACGCGAATGGTTCGTTTTCACATCTCGATGCAGTGTTTCTGTTACCGCGTCTCTAAAACTGCACATTGATCTTTCCGCCTTTCTTCCTATCTCATCACAAAGGCGATATACCTGCGTCTAATAGAAAACAGTTAAAGAAATTGCCTTTATTTACGTCACAGTATCGATTTAGTAATTTTACATCTAATTAGAGGATAAATATTATCACGCTTTTATAGTAATAGTGAACAACAGTATGCGCAGTGGCTTGGCATTGCGTTGCGGTAATGAGGGCCGCAGGTATGGCATACAATAAATGTTCTAGGTCTGGATGGTTGACCTTGTGCAATTTGTGTGTATATACTCTCCTGACGAGACAGGAGAAAATCCAAGTGTGACGGTAACATTAAAAAAACATCCATGATCAAACCATGAAACTTTAAATACAAAGTAAAAGACGAATTCAAAAAACTAGAAAGTATATAATTAAATATACTTACTTAAAAGGTCCCACTTACTTCCATACCTATATAATGCGTGATCTTTTTAAAGAAATAAGCAATTTTGAACTTCACCAACTTTAGAATGTGAAATTATTTTATTCTTTTTAGATGTTTAATTTTTACTTTCCATTATAAGTATAATTTGTTAACGGGCTATGTAAAAGAGCAGACTGTGGGCGAGAAACATACAAAAAGCTTTTAGTATATTTGTTATTGAATATAACAATAGCTTAAGGGTGCTGTTGGGGCTGCGTCGGTCTTATGTTTATCATATATGTTTGCTGAAGAGCGCACTTAAGATCATTCATCAAACGTTAAAAAATGCTCCCTACTGAGCAAAGTTCTTGGCTATACTGCATTGCTGTTAATATATGTTGAATTTTCCTAAAATTTTGGACTGGTTTACTATTGCTTGGGGGTCATTGTAGAAGCGTGCTCGTCGCGACCCCTGCCAGCCCTTTTCAGGGCTGCAATTCTACTCAGCTGCGCACCCATGTCAACGAGGGTTAGGGCGTCCCCCCAAGGCGACGCACACCAGCTCGTCCCCGTTGGTGTGGAATGCAGCGCGTAAAGCGGCGATGGGGACCGCCACCCGTCACGCACAGCCTGACACGGCGGAAGGTGGAGGACGGAGTGCAGAGTTGGCACGTGGAATGTTAGAGGAGGCATGAGAGATAAGACGAATGAGTTGATCGAAATAATGAAAGAAAGAGAATTAGATGTCGTGTGTATGTCGGAGACCAAACGGAAGGGCAGTGGTACTAAAGAGCTCCCTGGCGGGGCGTTTGCTCTATGGTCCGGAGTCCCGGAGAGCGAGAACGCCTGCCAGGGAGTGGGGTTGCTGCTGTCTTCTCGGTTGGTCGATGTTATGACTGAATATAAGTTTGTGAACTCAAGACTTCTCTGGGTTCGCTTTAAATTGGGACTGACGAAGTTATTCCTTTTGGCTGTTTATGCGCCGGTGGCTTCGTCGTCCAGGGCTAAGCTGGAGGAGTTTTGGGAGAATGTAAGAGAAGTTCTAGATTTGGCAAGGGGAAACGAAAGGATTGTTGTATGTGGTGATTTGAATGGATGGGTTGGTACCGCTCGACCAGGGTACGAGTCGGTACTTGGAAAGTTTGGCGATAAAAGGGTTAATGATGCTGGCAAGCTTATACTGGCGGTATGCAAGGAAAAGGGTCTTCTTGTGACAAACACTATGTTTAATCACAAGAAAATCCATATGTATACTAGAGAAAGAAAGAATGAGAGAAGTATGATCGATTTGTTCCTGGTGGATGACCGACTGCGAAAACAGGTTATGGATACGCGAGTGTTCAGGGGTGCTGACCTGGGAACGGATCACTATCTAGTGATTACTAGATTTAGGGGTCTGTTCGCGGGTTGGCGCTACCGGACGACAGTGACAGAACCACAGTCGGTCTGTCGCATCCGAAGCTGGAAGCTTCAGGAAGCGGATACTAGGGACAAATATCATGCGAGGGTAGCCGAAAAGCTTGACACCATCGATGGCAGAAACGAATGTGTAGAAAGAACATGGCAGAACCTTAGGGATGGAATGGTAAGTGCAGCGGAAGAAGTGTGTGGAACAATAAAAAGAGGCAGTAGTAAAAGAAGAGATGCATGGTGGAATGATGAAGTGAAAGAAGCTGTAAAGAAGAAGAAGAAAGCATGGTTAGACTACTTGGCCTCTAGTAATGATAAGGATATGAGAGAGAAGATGAAAGAAAGATATAAGCTGCAGAAAGTTCACACGAAAGCATTGATTGAGGAAGTGCGTGAAAGGTGTAGAATGGAAGCGGATGAAAGGTTGTCGCACAACTTTAAGGAGAACTCCAAACTCTTCTGGAAAGAGGTTGGAAGGACCCGAAGTGGTGCGACGGCCTTAAGAATGAACAAAGTGCTTTCGAGAACTAATGACGTCCTCTCAGAAAAATCGGACGTCATGCAGCGATGGAGCGAATTTTATAGAGAAATGTATGCGTGTGATGATCTTAGTGAGGGATCCGGGGATGACGCCGTGACTGGCACGCCAGACCCGGACCTCGATGACACTGAGGTCATCAGTATGAAAGAGATTGAACGTGCGATTCGAAGTTTGAAATGTGGTAAGGCTGCGGGACTAGACAGAGTTACTGCTGAAATGTTCAAGTATGGTGGGCCTCGCGTCTGGGACAGCTTTCATCTGCTGTGCAATTTGTGCTGGCGGACGGGGGATGTTCCTGATGATTGGCGATCCGCAGTCATTGTGCCTTTATATAAAGGTAAAGGTTCACATTTTGACTGCGGGTGCTATCGGGCGATCAGCTTGACCAGTTTAGCAAGTAAAGTTTACTCGAAGGTTTTGACACGTAGGATGCAAGAGAAATCGGAAAGATTTCTATGGGAGGCACAATGCGGATTTAGACCTGGAAAAGGAAGCACGGATCAAATGTCTTCTCTCCGTATGATCACGGAAAAGCTTCTGGCTGTTAACCAGAAGATTTTCTGTGCTTTTGTGGATCTTGAGAAAGCATTAGATAAGGTTGTAAGGAAGAAAATGTGGGAACTGTTGCCGGGGTATGGTGTGGATGGCCGATTGCTAAGGGCTGTGCAGTCTCTTTACTGTGACTGTAAAGCCTGTGTGCGGGTAGGGCATGACCTGTCACCCATGTTTAGCGTCCAAACGGGCGTAAAACAGGGTTGTGTCATATCTTCCTGGCTGTTCATATATCTCGACAGCTGTTTACAAAAGCTGAAAGATAGCTGTTTGGGTGTGAAATTGGGTGACATAAAAGTAAATTGTCTGCTGTATGCTGATGATGCAGTGCTTATTGCACCATCAGAGGCAGAACTGCAGGCATTAGTCACGTGTATGAAAGAGGAATGTGAAATTAAAGGTCTCCGTTTGAATGCTAATAAAACTAAGGTTCTGGTATTTGAAAGGGACGAAGAGAGAACGAAGTGTGAAATATGGGTAAATCAGGAATGTCTAGAACAGTTAAATGAAATTGTATACTTGGGGAGTGCTTTTAGCCGGGATGGAAGATGTGATTTAGATGTGGACAGGCGTGTCGCTGCCGGGAACAAAGTCAATGGTGCCCTGACTGCGTTAGTCAAAAAGCAAGGCGTAGCGAAGAGTGCACGCCTTGCAATACATAACGCAGTGTTGGTACCGACTTTGTTATATGGCAGCGAAACCTGGGTATGCCAGAAGAAGCATAAAAGTAAGTTGAATGCAGTGGAGATGCGATCTCTTCGTAAAATGTGCGGCGTTACTATGGCCGACCGAAAGCGAAACGAAGAGATTCGCAATATGGCAGGTTTGAAAGATGACCTTATCACAAAAATTGATAAGGGCGTGCTTCGGTGGTTTGGGCACGTTGAGCGAATGAGTGAAGACCGAATGGTGAAGAAAATATATAGCGCGAAAGTTAATATTAAAAGGTGTCGAGGTAGACCGAGACTAACTTTCGAAGACCATGTGAGCAAATTGCTCGAAGAGGGTAGGGTCAAGAGTACTCGGATACCTAGACGTGCATGTATGAAGAAGATAATGAATCTGAAAGAAGCGAAAGAGATATGTAAGGATCGTGACACTTGGCGATCTGTTCTCTCTGGCTACCCCGTCAGGGATTGTGCGTGAAGATAAGTAAGTAGGTTTACTATTGCGATGAGGTGTTGAGCTGTTCTCTTGGCAATCTTCTAAGTTAAGCATGTCTTCCTTATTACTGTGTATGTACTTGGTTGTTGATTCTCTTCCGGCTACACGACGCATACTAAAGCCAACATGACCCAAAAACATCCACGCTAGCTGAATTATTAGTTACTCGTGTTGCTTGTTTATCCAGTCTAACAAGTCCAAATTAAACACCGTCGACAGTGCCTTACGAAAGACCTTTGTCGTAGTAAAGCAAAGAGTGTGCATGTGAAAAATTCGCTTCGTGGTAAAATATACAAGTAAATATTTAAAATCGTGTCGAATGTTTAAACAAGTCTATTAGTTACGACTACAACTTTGTCTTTATTACGACGACACATCGTTATTATTTGCAATTAAAAATTACTAATTCTCAATATTTATTTATATACCAATTAATGAGTCTATATAGTGATCGTGTAACTTCTGAACGACTTGTACGGTTGTGGTAATTTATCACAATGTAGTTTTTTTCTCGAAACGATGGTCTGGAGCTATGCTAGTATAAGATATTTTTTATTAAGGCCTTAACAGTGGTTGAAATGCCTAAGTTTAGGATGTTTAAGTAAAAAAATCTCAATAACTGTTCATTTAATTCACAAATAAAAAATACAGGGTAACAGAAGATTTGTTAATTTTTTTAATTTAACAAAATTGTATTTTTGTCAACACTTTATTAGGAGAACCCTTTATCTTTGTCATATTTTGTAAAATTTCTCCAAACCGGCACAAGCTTTTTAAATAGTTCTTACAGTAAAAAAAAGGTCTTAAAAATATTTATATTTTTAATTGAGAGTTTTATTTTTATTCCCCGTTTTATAAGAGAATATATCATTTTTCCCTGAAATTGAATATATTTACGCGAGCGCGCATGCTCCGTCGCCCTGTCAGTCCGTTTTCGGACATCGTCGAGGGTGGTCCGCGCGTCGGTGTTGGAGCGACTTCATTCAAACATATATTAGTTTTTTAAATGTTTATACTCAATTATAAATATTTTTATGACTAGAAATACTTAATTTAGTTAATATCTGTACACTGGTAACTGTAAATATTATTTTCTAAATAAATGAATTTTTAAAGTGCCCAAAGAAGAAAAAATTTTGGCGGCGACGTTGATTAGTGAAATTGAAAAATGCATTTTTATATAATTTAGATGTGGAACGACGAACATGCTCTCGTTACTTAGATTTCGATAGTTTTTAATACCTATGTAATTTTATTGTTGCTTATTTTTATTAATTAGTTGATACTGAATTTTATAATTATGTATTACAATAAAACGCTGTTTTTATGAGTATGACTAAATAAAATATTATTGGGGAGGGAAATAAAGATACAGATACTTACATTTAGGTACACTGTTATCAAATTAAATCAAACAATTTAAATAAATAAAAGAATGGTGCTTACCTAAGTATAAATAACTATATAAAGACATTCTTGGGTTTATGGTTTTTTTTATGTTAGACAAACTATCATCTAAAAAATGTAAAAATTATAAATTGGAGAGGGGTTTCTCTACGTGATAAAGTTAGAAATGAAGATATTTGCACTAGAACCAGAGTAACTGACATAGCCCAACGGAATATTACAGTGAAATGGCAATGGGCTAGCTATATAACTTCGAAAACAGATAAAAAATAGGAAGAAAGGTCCTCGAGTGGCAACCTCGTACAGGTAAGCGAATTAGTACTCAACCTTTATTCCTCTTCACGTATTCTCATACGCTTTTCTTCACACACACACACACACAAACACACACACACACACACACACACACTCTCTCTCTCACACACACACACACACACACACACACACACACACGCGCGCGCGCGCGCGCGCGCACGCACGCACACACACACACAAATAGGTCGCAAATAATACTTATCTAGTACTATTAGGCAAGAGTGAATAGGTTTTCGTTAAGTCAGTGCAATTCACCATCTTAGACTACATAACCACTTACCGATGGGATTGTAGTTGCTTTACTACTTGCTGGGTAAAAATAGTAAAAAAAAATACCCTGTGAAAGTTTGCATTTAGATATAATTTTTCTAACCAACCATAAAAATATGATGAGTATATGTATATAAGTATAAAGGTTGCCTCACACGGGACAGTAATAATTTAATATCATATCTTCATTATCTACGGATGAAAACTTTTAAAATCTCTGAATCCCAAGGTATGTTCATATTAAGAGGCTGAATAGAGCTACATTGAAATACATGGTGATCGTTTTGTAATTTCACGTCGCTATCGAAAAAAATTGTACGCATTTCAGGTGGCGGTTTGCAAAACACGATTCCACAAAAATTAACTCAATAGAAAATAATTGCAAAGTTGCTTCTAAAAATAATTGAATTTTCAACGTCAATTTTTTCTTACGTGGTAGAGCCATGCTGCAGCTATATTAGTAGTAGATATAGCTGTAGCACGAATGGGTCGGCTAGAACGGGGAAGGGCCACGCTCTCACAGAATAACATGTAAAATAGCAGTTTAACCCTGCTGTGTTTCGTATGGTGAGTGTAGAGAACCGGAGAACCTTTTTACTGGTAACGAGGCATTACATCTTAGTCCTCACGGGTCACAACGCATCTACATTTTGATACGTAATCGAGAATAGATGTAAATGTGTATGGGCCGTAGCAACCACTTACCATCAGGTGGAATGTGTGCTCGTTTTTACCCTTATTCTATTAAAAAAAACTTTCTGGAATTTCAGTAAAATAATGTTAAGTATTGTAAGCACTCGTACAATTATGTCTCATGTTAATAAAGCTGTTGGGTATTTTGATTTGTAACAAAGTGATTTTACTTTATAGGTTAAATAATTTATTTACCTTTCTATATCAAGAACCGTTTTTCTGTCACTCCTATTGAATTTAACAGTGCTTGCTGAAATTGAGCATCTTTATATGGATCAGAATCGCGCGCTGATCCGGCTGTTAGATATTGCAAATATAATCGAAAATATTTATTTTTAATTTCATGCCGAAGACTACCTTGTTTTATTTTATTACGGTCAAATAATATTTATTAGGTTATAAAGTAAGTATTTTTGTAAATGTTTTGTATGTAAATGTAAATTTTTTCATTATTTTCTTATGCTATTGTTTACAGTTATTATCACGTCTTAGCTTTACACCAAGAATTACATTAGAAATTCTTGATGGGATGCGATGTAACGCGCATACATTATTATCATCAAGAACTATAATATATATATTTGGTTTTTTTTACCAGTAAAGTTTTAACAAAATCTTAAAAACGTCCAATGAATTTAAAAAATGCCAATAATTATATAATTTCAAGTAAGTGTTTTACATTTGAAGATCAGTTATAAAGAGCCAAAGTTATTATTTTCATTTTGATTAATTTAATTCGAGACTAAAATAAATGTGAAAGGGCTTTTATCTGCAATAATAATTTTCATCAAAAATAACATAGACTTATAAAAGTCATATACACGGTCAATCATACTGAAAATTATCAATTGTACTACAAAATATTTAAAAGACTATTTCCAGTATAATGACCCGAATGTCATAATTATTTTTAAAAGTTTTATCACATGGCTAAATGATTGACTTTCATATTATGATAAGGTCATTCTTTTCTGTAAAAAGTTGCAAGGAACTTTAAATCACGGCCCTATTGGTTTGTTTTACATTTACTTAATTAGTGAAAAACAAGATCTAAAAGTTTACTTTCTTGTGTAAAAAGTGCTATTTAGAATTTTATGCTTTATGCTATTAGAATATATAATTAAAGTTTCTATGGAAATAAGTGTAACATAGCGGGTATTATATTCAATGGTAGCGGCCATCCATATTTGCAAAGCCAGCATCATTTTCTGTACAGAAACCGGCAAAGTGTTGCTCAAGGCACTATAAACACTATAAACAAAGCGTATAAAATGTTACACTCATAACTGTTAACAAAAACTGTTTCCGCAAATGGTCTTATAGATAATAATAACTATTCCGCCGTGTAAGGTGCAGGAGCTATTATTAGATTGAGAAGAGATAAATTTTTGTTTTAGAAATGCGCAATCAATATTGTTTTGTCTGCAATTGAGCATAAAATAAAAAATAACTTCAGCCAAAGAGCATAACTGGCATTATACTTCATCCCATCAAGTGGTATGGAAAAAAATAATTTTACCAGGTTTCAAAAAATCAATCAGAATTCAAAAAAATATAAATATTAAAATCAAAATATGTATATATGTATGTCTATACATACATATAATAATTTATGGCCGCTTAGTAACTGACGGTGACTCACAATAACATCCTACAGTCACGCCGAAACTAAGAGGAGAGAATCACTGTAGAAAAGATAATAATCTATTGCGGAAATTTTGTGATAAAGTTAAAAAATTATAAACTTATCCAAGTTAATCTAACTTAGTCTAACTTATCCTTATGCGTTACAAAAAAAAAACAAATAATAAAATAGTAAGATGGCGTCAGTTTTTAAGAAGATATAACAATAATAAACAAAAAAATAAATTTCAAAAAAGTTCAGTATTTAATTGATTATATACCGTTAACACTTAATCACGCGTTTCGAAACCACGCCAGTTGTAAACAATTCTTGTGTGAAAAGACAAAATCTTCTTTTCAAATTTCCGCCGAGTTTTAAGTAGAAGGCCAAATAGGTCACGTGTCAATTTTAATTAAATATATTTTATATGATGTGATCTTGACTACGTTTCATCAATTAACCATTGGTAAAAATTAAAACAGGAATTTTACGACTGTGTTTACAAAAAACATTATTAGTTGAACCTTGCAGCTTGTTCATTATTTTTATTATAAATACCTATAAATGTATATATTATTAATAAATAGTTCCCATAATATTTTGGATTATTTTTTTTTGCCCTTTCTGCAATGTTCTACGCTCTATAGAAAATATGGCGTATGACATGACTGACAATCTTTCGAACGTTTTAGATAATAGGTACAAAGATGTTTTACGTTGACGTCGCCTCCACATGATATTTTTGTCAGCATAAGGTACCCTTCTATATCTGAAACGAATATAAATATTGCTACAAAGTAAAGTAATATGCTATACAAGTCCCTCTACTGGGCACAGGACTCTTTTTTATTTCTGAGAGGGTTTTAGGGCAAGGAAATGCCCGCCGTGCTTCCCCAATGCGTGTTGACCAAAATTGCAATTACAAATTTCATTCGTGCTGTCGGCGATCAAACCCGTGAAAATTTACAGCGAACGCTTTGACCCAGATCTATTAATACGATACAAATAAATACGATTTAACATATATAATAAAAAACTCTTACGTACTTGAAACTTGAACACTTGATAGCTCGTGACGCCTACCGGACAAAGCTACAGCACAATGTAATTGAAGATGCGTAACCGCGACATAATTCTCAGTGATGCGCAAGCATAACAGGCAGTATGTCACTTTCATAATTGTCATCTCTGCAGTCTATCAATCTTTGCACTTTTATAAGTAATACAGAACGTAGTTGCTAGACGGTGTTGACATCGGCTAAAATCTCTGCGATCGCCGTTTCGTCAAGGTCATTCAGGCTAGTTAAAGCCTTAATCCTTTAAACCATGTCTTCATTTATCTCAGTATCAAGTGATAATAATCCTTAATAGTACACTGCTTCACAATATATTGATGCGTATCATTGCGTGGTTTTTGGGAGATTTTGACGGCAACTTGAACCAGCAGACAGTGGGCGATAGAATCTCAAGGCGCCTAAGCAGACAGACACCTTATCTTGAGATTCACACTACCATCGGATCACTTTTTTCATCGTTTCTAGTAATATTTTACATGCGCAGACATATAATACACAAAATCGCTCCACCTTTACATAGCAAAATCTACTTAAAACCATTATTTAAACAATAATAATAATCCGCCGCCGGTTAAGTTTCTGCCAAAATTTTCCTAGTATGAGATAAGTGGAGCTGTAGTCAAGTTAGTAAAGATTTCGGTGTTATAGACTAAAATTAATTTTACACACAGTAATATATTATTGTTTATTTTGGGTCAAAAAAGGAAAATAAAATAAAAGGACGTGGCTCAGGCCCAGTTATTTTTTTAATTTATATTTACATTGGAAAAAAATCTGCCGTAACGTTGCGATGAAACTCACTTTTTTATAGGATAAAGGTGACAAGAAAGCACACAGTCCACCCGATGGTACATGGTTGCTATGACCTAGACTACATCTATCCTTGTTAGCGAATCAAAATGTAGGTGCATTGTCAGCCGTGAGAACTAAGACGGATTGCCTGTTTTCCAGTAAAAAGGGTCTCCGGTTTTCTACACTCACCACACGAAGCACAGCAACATTAAGTTGCTATTTTACGCTGGTATTCTGTGGGGGCTATATTTAATGTTTTATATGGTAAATTATGCACTAAAACTTTTCTAAAAAATACTAAACTACTTGTAACTTAGAAATGTAATTTCTGCAATTTGCCTTAGTACATTTTACGTGATTCTATGGTAAAATAATTTTTATTGCTTTCGAAGTGAAAAGTTGAGTGCTTTTCCATGCTGTGGGTACATAAGATTTATAACAGTACCGTCTAGCTCGTAAGTCTTAATTTTATGTTGGATAAATTCGTAAAACGACTTTCATGTCTTATCAACTTTTCGTCCTTAATGAATATACGGCGTCCTGTATTATTTTTTGTTAATGTATATAATAAAATGTTATTTTTTCTCTACTATAATAAAACTCTTATAAGACGAATTCTGTAAATTGAATATTTTTTGAATAAGGGTATACTATAATATAATCGATACAGATCCAAAACATTGTTTTTTGGAAATTTTGTCTGTTAACGGATTTTAATGAAACTTTTGTTTCTTTTATATTATTATGCTATCATTCTTATTGATACACATACATTATCTGATTTTGAGTTTCTTTTATTATTCCTGGACGTTATTTGGTAATTCATAGAATAGTATAAAACACAATAGAATAGCTGTCAACCTTATATTGTACGTGAATCGGTGTCGCCAAGAACATACATACAAGCGGCTACGTCGTATTATCACTACTATTACTACCATTTCGCTCAATGGTCATACAAATTTTAATTAAAAATTGTCACAACGACTATTAATATTACATAAAATAAGACTTTATTCTAAGGCAATAACAATGAATTCACAAAGAATCTTTACAGATATTCTCTGTCTGAAAAGAAAGGGAAGGAATAACTGTGTTGACAGACTGAGCGAATTTGCACATTTTAGACATTTGATCGATGTTTATTAAAAAAATTAACTTATATTTCTGCAGATACATTCACAGTACATATTATTCTTTCTAATTTGAAATAAAAAATTGTTTAAGATGCGTAGCATCAAATTAGTATGTGCGTTTGAACAAACTGTAGTATATAGTGAGTTAAGTGATTAACAGTAACCGGTAACTACTAGTAAATGTTCAGCATATACATATATATTGAAAATTTGGAAGAATATTAGCTATTTTATGATATAAAACAAAAACATAATCCGCTGCCAAAATATATTGCAGAAAGAAAGTCCATATTTTTCTATTTTAATGCAAAAATCTGTCCAGCTTTCATGATTAAATTGCTCAAATGATTTTGATAAATAGTAGTTTTTAGCTGTTAATCCGCGAACTTGAGGAATAAAAGCTATGAAAGAAAATGTTAAGCCACTTAACTATTTTGACGATATATGATATTCCGGTAGCTGTAAACATTTAAGAGTCTAGGCTATGTTTAATCATCATAATTTACTACAGAGACCACGGTACGACCGACTTCTACGCCGACGAAAGCAAGTATTCATATAATTCTTTAAGTTAGTATTTGTTTATTACAGGTTGCCTTCAAAATGAGTTGACCTGTTTGCCTATGTTGTTTTACATACAAAAATTTCAATACATGGTAACAAATACCAAAGTAACTAATTATTGTAAATGGTCTATTAAAAATAGGTACAAACGTAGTGTAATAAATAAAATAGTATTAACTTTATTAAACATAAAACTAATTATTAGGAAATATTAGTAAAGTTTACGTTACAGTAACATCGAGAAATTCAACTAGCCCGTAACAATTAAAGACAAAACCATAATCATTAAACTATATAGAAGACATTTGCCAACTTTCGTGTTTGCCGAATATATTCTTAGCACGTTTTTGATATTTTCTATAGATTAAATTTTAAAGAGTTTTTTCATTAACCTTGGAAATATAAATGTTTGCTTAACAATTGCCGTTTGGTACTTTTAGCAACTCAGATATAGTATAGTGATAAGTTTTTCAAATAAATATTATACGTATAATTTTTTTTTAGTTTATTCCATTTAGTTAAATATAATCTCAGGAAACTGTTATGAGAAACATCCTAATATCCTCGTTGTTTCGAGCTATTATATCCTCAGATGCTGAATCAATCCTATTAACAGGATCACAATTACCGATGTAATGTTATGTATACAATTTCTTTACGTGGAATTGCATTGTCCTTCAAATATCTTTTGTGATGTATGGGTAATAAGTCAGTCTGAAAAAAAAATTAGTTAAGCCTTCCGTAGCTTCTATCCATATTTTATATTCGGATTTCCAGGAAAACTGCAAAAATGGTTTATGTAAATAAAATATACTCGTATCTTATCTTATTTAAAAAAGTACCAATAGTAGTAAATAACACAGTATTGGTAAGTTATTTTTTATAGACATACTCAAATCGAATAAAATCATCATCAACATCATTACAGCCCTTCACAAGTCCACTGCTGAACACATGCCTCCCCCAAGGAATGCCACAAAGCACGGTCCTGAGCCACTTGCATCCATCGACTTCCTGCATATCTTACCAGTTCGTCACTCCATCTAGTGGGGGAACGCCCTACACTTCGCCTGTCAGTACGAGGCTGCCAATCGAGAACCTTTTTTCTCCATCGGTTGTCGGTTCTTCGAGCTATATGGCCGGCCCATTGCCACTTCAGCTTACTAATCCGTTGGGCTATGTCGGTCACTCTGGTTCTACTGCAGATATCCTCATTTCTAAGTTTATCACGCAGAGAAACTCCGAGCATAGCCCTCTCCATAGCTCGCTTAGCGACCTTGAGCTTCCTCATCCGGCCAGCAGTGAAGGACCACATCTCAGTTCCGTATGTGTTCACTGGCAACACGCACTGGTTGTACACTCTCGTTTTCAAGTTTTGAGGTATACCTGACGAGAAGATGTGCCGTAATTTTCCGAACGCTGCCCAACCGAGTTAAATCCGTCGATTGACCTCTCGGTCGAAGTTGGACTTACCTAGTCGGACTATTTTTCCCAGGTAAACATACTCGTCAACAACTTCGAGCTTAGTGCTTCCAATAACTTCCAGCATAAGTGTGACATGGACATTAAACATGATCTTTGTTTTGTCCATGTTCATCTTAAGATCTATCAGTTGGGAAACACTATTGAGGTTATTGAGCATCGTGCTCAGGTCCTCCAGGAATTCTGCCATAAGGACCATATCGTCGGCAAATCGAAGGTGAGTGATGTACTCGCCATTGATGTTGATGTCGTATCCTTTCCAGTCCAGAAGCTTGAAAACGTCTTCCAATGCAGCGGGGAAGAGTTTCGTGGATATAGCATCACCCTGTCTTACACCTCTCTGCAATTGGATAGGTTTCGTACTCTGGTTTTGTACTCGGATAGACATCGTAGCCCTACTGTACAAGCACTTCAACACTTCGATATACCGACAGTCAACTTGGCACCGCTAAAGGTACTGCAGCACTGCCCAAATTTTGACGGAATCAAAGGCTTTCTCATAGTCCACATACGCCAGATATAGTGGCAAATTGTACCTCGGACTTCTGTAAAATTTGCCGAAGGGTATGTATGTGGTCTATCGTGCTAAAGTGTTTTCGGAAACCGGCTTGTTCGGGAGGCTGGAAGTCGTCAAGTCTACGCGCGAGATGATTTGTAATGACTCTGGAAAACAGCACGTAGACGCGGCTCAGAAGCTAAATCGGTCTGTAGTTATTCAAGAGAGCGTTGGTCCCCACCGTAGCCAGGAATAGCGGGGCCGCCGGGGACTGGGGGCCGTCTCTTTGTTACTCTCATCATTGGGGGGTTTTGCCGTAGTTGCCACGCTTGGCAAGCGGGTTGGCAACCGCAGATTTTTTATTGTAATTTTGTTGTTATCAGGAAGTTGCTGCTGCCCATCTCCTGCCTGTTTCCCTTTGTCGCCTTTTACGACACCCACGGGAAGTCATGGGGTAGTGGCTATTCTTAACCGCCACTACACGGCATAAAATATAATTATTTAATTAGTCGTAGATTTAGTTTTGTCATTTACCGACAAGTGACACTGTTTATTTTTTATCTACTATATCTTCTTTTTAGTATTAAAGATGGTCTTAGTGACTGAGTCATCTATCATTGCACAGAACCAAACTGTTTGACGAATTCTGACCGTAGCTAGCTACCTTTTATGACGTAGATATCCACTAGGAAAGCATTTAGAAAAATTCGACTCCTAAGAGTGTTAAATAGTTTGTTACAGTTTGTATGAATGTTTTTATTTTACTGGGCATCAGACGGAAATTTTAGAGAATGTACAATTTTTATGAGAAAAAAAATGATTGCTTCAAAACAATAAAATTTACCCGTACGGTTTTAACACAAGTGTGCAAATTTTGTGTAACAATTTAGTATTTAGACGCACAGTTCATTCTACTGGATGTAAATGCGTAAAATTGGGTCAATAACTTCTTATTAATACGTAGGCATCCAATAATAAAAGATGTTGGAAAATTTAAACCCCTAGAAGCCCTAGATGATGACATATAGCACTCGTTTTTTTTTCAAATTTCTTTACGTGGCGATTTCTAATTTTTATTACGAAAATTATTAAATTATTTTTGTAACTTGAAAATTGGTAAGCATATTTTTGGATTAATAAATGAAACACGTTTTGTTTATTTTTCGAAATCTTACCTTCAAGTGATAAGGAAACAGTGACATACAAGATTTGAGAGAAAAAAATGATTTTTAATAACATGGTGGCGGCCAAATTCGGAAAAGGAAATTATGACTTTTTTATGAATAATATATATTTTAGAACTATTTACAACATAAGAGGTGGAAAATTGTTATACAAAAGAGTATATTTGTATATTTATTATTGTGTATAGGTTAGTATTATTACAATTCGCAACTAGATGGCGTTAGCGCTGTACTATGAAAAGGTTTTGTTTCCACCACGGGTTATATTAAATGTTTTAAATATAATTTTCCTACATTTTGTTGCGTTATATTTAGTTTAATGTATTTATTTATTTGAGTGTTTTGAGTGCTGAATACATTTTTTTAATTTTCTTAGTGTCTCCAACATACCCATCATACTACCGTTTATGCAGGACGTTGAGATATTACTATGTACGGACCTTTCGGTGAAGAGTACGTACTAGTCTTCTATAATAGGTACTTAAGAACCAAGGAAACGTTTCCTGCATCATTTTACTTAAATGACGAAGGACAGGATTATGTAGTATTGAGCAGAACCAACGGCTTTGCGTGCTTCCTGGTGCACATGGATGAATCACCGCTAAAATCAAACCCTAAAACTACAAAACTCAACTGATTTTGGTTGGCCTAATCACACCTATTATTTAAAGGTCAAAAGACTTTTCTCTGTTGAGTTTAGTTTTATATTTCCATTTGTTTTCAGGATGATACATAATATTATAGGTAAGCGGTAATTAAATTGATGACATTAACAAAGTGTATGAAACACTTTGTTAATGTCATCAATTTAATTTTAGATTGGGTTGTTATTTTCATTTCAAATATTTTTAATATTACTGGCAATATGGTGCTTCATACCATATTGCCAGTAATATTATATAACAGTAATATAACAATCGCTGATGGAGCTTGCTCATAAATAGGACAATATCTTATTTTTTATATGAACACCAAGTGTTGGCTAGAAAAATTCGGTAGCAAATTATGGATTACCTTATTACTGTCATTTTGTTGTTTATTTACAATGTAAAATACAAGCGCATAGTTTGCCCAATTCGTTTATTGGTTCGATTATGGGTCCATCCATTAGTTTGTTTGTGGGCCCGTCTATTAGTTTTACGTTAGTTTATCTGTTAGACTGAATAACTGAATGTCTTTAATTCAGTTTACCATCTTTCTAGATCTGCGCGAAACTTAAAAGTGAATATAAATATCATCATCATTTATAATAACAAAAGTACTAATTCCACGCATACAAAGTTGCGGGCACTGCTAGTTGAGGATATTTACAAAATAGAGAATAGGTACGTTTTACGTACGTTTTTGTTTTAAGAATTTTTGAATTCGATAAGACTTGCCTCCATTTTTTCTGAAGTATGTTTTTTATTTGATACACTGTTTGATACAAATCTATTATGCAATGGTGATGTGAACATGATAAGCATGAGCTGTTGCCTTACAGTTTCCTGGGTGGCACCTACTTGCTCGTGTGCTGCACGAGCCTATATGAAACATGCTCAGGTGAAATCAGCTCAACTGTCAAAGGTTACAACGACGCGGGCAACTGATCCAGTTTTACGTGTAACGAGTTTTTATGTCTTCTATTCGGCTTAATACGTTACGCTAGCAATTGTAGTACTTACTAGTGGCCTCGCACCTACACTGCTGACTATTGCCGTAAAATACCTAAAGTAATTTACGTCTGGCGTAGAACTGGATCGGATAGAATTAGGTTTTTTTTTTAATTTTCGCGGAAGAAAATAGGGTGATAGATTCTCTGACATCCTACCCCACCTCATGGTAAGTAGTGATGCAACCGAAGATGTTAAAGCGCTCTGACTTATCAAAAGTCAATTTGGATGGAAAGAAGGATGCTGGAAATTTATCCCACTCCTTTGCTATACGCGTGACGTATGATGAAGCAAATTGTTCAAAAATGTGGTAAGTCTACATCGAAAGGGTTCATACCAGCCGAACATCTTGTTGAGCAACGAAGAAAGGGAGATGAAGGAAATAAGTTATGCAATTTCTGCACTTACTTTTCGTAATGCCTCGTGTAGGAGACCTAAAGGCTGGCTTCTTTGCGCCTGGGTTCAAGACTGGTAAGATTGATTTTAACCATATTCGGGTCACAAACAAACCTCTTATTATGCCTTTCCATTGAGTACAAAGCTCGCAGGTGGTATTTTGCAGTTCCTGCGCATATATACAGGCACGACCGGACTTGAGCTTTACAAATTTTATATGGTAATATATAAATGTTACAAATTGTGATTTCAAATAAAATTGAAATTCGAATATTTCTTTAAAATAAACTAAGTTCAAAATATGATATAATTCATCTAAAAGTAGATAGATAACCTTTTCCGTAATAGTGAATTTACAATTTCTCTTTGTTCCACCAGTACCGCTTATCCTTAACAACAACATAAACGAGGAAACTAAGCCCCAAGAAATATAAAGCAGTAACGTTAAAGCACTTATCTTCCGATCTCCTATTATAATATATACCAGGTAACGTAATACGTGCTGTAGTGCATTTATTCCTAAAACAACATATTTGGTAGAATATATTTAGCTACACGTTATATAACACGATCTTTGGAATTTAGCTTGGCAAACAAAAACAGTCTTAGTTGAGAACTAAATTTAGGTAGATAAGAGATAAGTAAATGAAATTTAAGCCTTATAGAGTTATAATTTTCTTAGAATTATTTTCAATGATAAATTCTTATATTAAATTATTATATTTTAAATCAAATTGAATAATTTATTTCGTCAAATGTAAAAGTTACATTTTGTGATACGTGATCGAAGTCACCTAGTAAGGAAAATAATGCCTGTAACAGGTGACTTTGCTCTTCCAAAACTAATAATTATAAAAAATATTGGTTAATCTAATTGTGCATGCCCTAAGCGCAGATAAGTTATCACCAATAAATTTATTATTATACTTCCAATTTTCCAATAATTTTATCTCAAACTTCAATTTTAAATAATATTAAACTGACGCGCTTCGTTTAAATTAATACCAACTACTATATTGACCGATAGCGTAACAACAAAATACATAAAATTAACATCAGACACTAATTAATTCAGTCAATTATTACTTTTATGTGTTAAAAATATCATTTAAGTTCAGTTCAGTTTAATAAAATTAACACTTCTAAAAATTTAACGGCAAAAAATTTATTTAATATGATACTTTTAAAACACAATTTGAGCATAAAATATTAGATATAAGTTTGATTTTATAGCAAATATTTGTTACAATCCTCATTTTTTTATATTATATTCCTAAATTTTAATACAATAAATCAAAAGAATACATGTATGAATATTTTTAAAGAATGTTTTCTTTCGAATAAATTGGCTTTGTAAACCGCCATCTATACCATACAATTGGTAAAGTTATTTAATCGAACGAAATTTGATCGACTCTCACGGTGGTACGTAAGGAAGACGCTAGGTAGCATTAATACAGCTAATATAAATCAGTAATATCATGGATTGTTTTGAATGGACTGGAGTATGATAATTTTATTCAATACATTTAATTTTATTTATATAACAAATTCGTTAATCTTTAAACTGTCTATTTCAACAGTTAAAATATATATTAACCATCTTTACCATATAATATATTATCTTTAGGCCGGAGTCAGGAAAGCAAAGTGTATTTAGTAAAACAACACAAAAAATAACAAACTCGGCACATCTAGTTCTCCTCATAGAGGAGTTCCAGTAACAGTCATCAAAGTACACTTTCAAGTCACTCCGTCAAGTCCTGAAGTAAGGTCTATTCATAACTAATCGAGCCCAAACTCGACACATTTAGTTCCCCTCGTCGATGAGTTCCAGTGGTAGTCTTCAAAGTACACTTTCAAGTGACGCTATCAAGCCCGGAGATAAGGTCTCATCATAACTAACAAAACGAGGCCAATTTCGGCACATCTAGATTTTCTCGTCGGGGAACTATTAATTTAAATGTCAACACATTTCTTTTGACGTCACAGTCGCTGCCCAATTTTTGTTCCGCTCTGTCATTTTTGATTACAAAAAAACCGTCGAACTTTGCTCATGAAATTTGACATTATTCACTCGGCGTGGCCGCCATCATTATAACTTGATTTAAAATCGATCCGAGTAGCCTAGAGTAATTTTGTTTACTGTTTTGTGTAGACGATAGGATAAGGAACAATATATTTTTTTGTGATTTTGATAAAATTTGTGTGTATAACATTTTATATGAGACTTAAGTTAAGATCGAGCATATTTTGGCGGTTTCAGACAAACAACTTGACATTGTGAAAAATTTGCGCCATAGCTATATAGTTTTCATCATTTTTATAAACTAAAATAGTTATTTGTTCTATTGAACAAGAAACAATAACAAGTGTTGTAGAAAATTTTCTTAAAAAGAACGACAAATCAGACATAAAAGAATCTACACGCCGTTGCACTATTTACGACTGAAAATAGACAGACAATCATAGCCGATTTACACAACAAATATTAAAACCTAGAACAAAAATATAATCTTGTCATAAAGGTCAGTTTACTAGCTTTAATAGGAAAAATAAGAAAAATTCATAGGTATATAATTTCCTGAGATATGTGACAAAAAACTTAAAGATAAATTTAATTTTAAAGAAAAAAAATAGCGATTTCAAACTAAAACTACGACGACACTATGCTCTTATTTAAGCAGTTTCAATCGTGTAATGAATAGATCTAATCCCATAGTTAATTTTTATAACTAAAAACGGCTAAATATTAATAGATTTATATTAAATAAGAAACTGATACTTACGACGACTTTTTGTCTAAAATCTCGCAACGACCTTAAACGAGCCCCAAAATTCGGAAAATGGCGGTTGTATAAGAGTTGCGCATGACCAA
Source organism: Parnassius mnemosyne (assembly GCA_963668995.1). Classification (NCBI taxonomy): domain Eukaryota; kingdom Metazoa; phylum Arthropoda; class Insecta; order Lepidoptera; family Papilionidae; genus Parnassius; species Parnassius mnemosyne. The sequence continues at coordinate 57,329,529 of CAVLGL010000001.1, forward strand.
ATAATTTATTTTATATACCCGGTTAGAATAAAACTTAAAAAAGTGTTAACAAAAATATTTTAATAATATTACGTTATATAAATTTACTCTTGTAGAGCTCATGAATAATTAATTATTGTTTATTAATATAATAGAATAGAATAGATTAATTTTTATTCAACATAGATTATAACGTAACACTTATTAAAAGTTTAAAAATCATTTTGTTATTCACGACTGGTTCGGAAAATACCTCTGTCCTGGGAAGAACCAGCAAGAAACCCAGTGCGACTGTTTTTTTTAAACATATTTCGTTTTACAATAATTTTGTTAGTACATTTTAACATATTTTAATAATTTAAATTAAATTAAATACAACATTTAAACTAGTTTATTGACAAATTTTTCCAGTTCCCCTCCCCCTCAAATTTTGGCCTTCTCCCTCTACAAGCTACACCACCACTTCCACCATAAATTGTTCTTTACTATAAAAAAAGAAAATACAGAAACAAACACTGCCGTAGCATTTAATATTAAAATAAAATACAATTTATAATACAATATGCAATAAATAGATACTTCTTTTTAAATTGAAATCATATTGTTAGTTTTTTTTTGACAAAAAAAATTATAAAATAAACAAACGTGAAAAAAGCCGCACGTTATTTGTGCCTAACCTTTGAGGTGCAAAAGGTACTTTGCTTTCTGGAAACGATTGTTTTCGGAGCAATATTTCGTGACAACATAAGTACATGTCGCAAATATCCATGTTTTCCAAGGACATTTTAAATATATTATATGACCATTTTACCTTTTATGATTAAAGTTATGTCAAAATTTATTATTTCAAAAATATTTTCCCGCAGTTGTAGTTATTACGATAAATTACCAATTTCAAATACGTAAAGATACAACGTCAACAAATACGCGTTCGACTCTTTCGATTTTAGTACATTTCACTTAATGTACTCGTATCATGAATAAAATTTTGAAATATCATAGAACAGGCTTTCTAAATTAATTTGGTATCTTAACTTTAGTAATTAAATTTAAATGAAAAGTTAATTCAAATGTTAGTCGCTACACGGGTACCGCTCACTCCCCTGTTCTATTTTGTATGTATTATAGTATTCTATGTTTACAGCAAACGGCAAACTAATCACCACCTGACGTACGCAGTCAGGTGGTGACTGGCCACATGCCTTATTGCATGACGTAGTTTTAGTGGTAAATAGTGCAACGGCGTGTAGATTCTTTTATGTTTTTTTATGAAAATTTTCTACCACAATTGTTATTGTTTCATTTTCAATTGAACAAATAACTATTTTATTTTATGAAAATGATGAAAAACTACATATTTATCGCGCAAATTTTTTCATAATTTCAAGTTGTTTGTTTGAAACCGCCAAAATATGCTCGATCTTAAATTTAGTCTCATGTAAAATGTTATACACACAAATTTTATCAAAATAACAAACTTTATATTGTTTCTCATTTTATCGTCTACACAAAACAGTAAATAAAATTACTCTAGGCTACTCGGATCGATTTTAAATCAAGTTATAATGGTGGTGGCCACGCCGAGTGTATAGTGTCAAATTTCATGAGCAAAGTTCGACGGTTTTTTTGTAATCCAAAGCGAGTGATTGGGACAAAAATTGGGCAGCGACTGTGACGTCAAAAGAAATGTGTTGACATTTAAAGGTGTAAATTGAAATTTTAGTGGCTACACAGGTGCCGCCCACTCCCCCGTTCTATTTTGTGTGTATTATAGTATTCTATGTTTACAACAAACGGCAAACTAATCACCACCTGACGTACGCAGTCAGGTGGTGATTGGCCACATGCTTTATTGCATGACGTGGGCCCTCTCCACTTAAGTGGGGAACATTTGCTTAAACGCAGACTTTACTTCATCCGAGGATACCCCGTCTAGAGGGGAAACAGGTGTCATTTTATCGAAGATGGTGTGTCTTTCCTAGTGTAGTAGTGCTGGGATTAGTGGTGTAGGGCATACTCATAGTGCAAGCTATTAAGGAAAGGCGGGAGGAGTTCAAACTTGTTTCGATACATAATTTTATTTTATTACTGGGATGTTCGCGCAAAACTCTGTTGTCGGAATCGACACCAGATGTCACTCGGCTCGGCGCGATTCCGGTCTGAAGTTCTTCCGAGCGTGGCAGTGGCGCGCGGGTCGCAAGCGAGTCAGTCATCTGCCAGATGTGCTAATGTTTGCACGCTGTTAATTTTGTGCGGGAACCGCGGAATAGTTAGGGCGTCTAGTAAAAATCCTGTCTAGGAATTATAACGCGCATTCCCTGTTTGGATAGCCTTTCCCGGGACTTATTGGGTCCGACTCAGAATCTGTATAAGTGCATTCGACAATATAAGCTAGTGCGGCCTCTGTATTTAGAACTATCTGTTGCCACGCGAAACGGTAGTGACCTTTGACCCAGAAACTCCGGGCGTGTTTTGTGCGGTAACCTTATACCCCGCGATAGTTAGTGGCTTCTGTAAGCTAGTTAATCGTACGATAGAGTTAAGTGACTGTCATCGTGGTGAACCAAGAAAGTGACTGTGGATAACCTCGAAAGGCCCCCTCAAATTGGAGCGGTGTCGACGCTCGGGCTGCTGCCGACGGCTAAGGTCTAGGTTCAATCACCATCAGTCACACCCAGATACACACCACATCACCATTCTTTCCCTTGCACTACACAACCACATGCGACCTGACCGACTCCGGAGGGACCAGTCGCCTTGGATAGAGGTAAGTGAACTCCGCCAAATTCCTTCCGGTCGACTGGCCGTAGTATAACGCTCCCCCATATATTTAGTGTAATTAGAGAGATTCCACGTGGCCTTAGGAGGCCCGACCTACGTTTGCTCGGGAAGTCTTCTGCTGATGGGCCCCAGGGGATTGGATCCTTTAAGGGAGCAACCGTAGGCCGTAACATGGGATCTTAACTATTTAATTTCTTACATATTTAATATAATGGATTTCCGCAAAGTAGCGCATTCTGCTAATTATCTTATAAATATTTGACTTATTAATTCTTTTAACGGACGAAAATACGGGCAATTTTATTCACTATATTTCCATGATTTTAAGACTGACAAAGTAAAAAAAAAATTATAAAGCAATATTTTACGTTGGCCTCCGTCGTGTTAAGAAATTTATTTACGGATAAGTTAGAACTAATGTGGCTCGTTTTAATTTATTATTATTATATATAATATATATTATGTTTTCATTCATTTCTAAGATTTTTCACAAACGGTGTAAGCATATCTACAACCCCGTGTCGTTCCGTGGGTGTCGTAATAGGCGACTAAAGGATTATCCAGGAGACAGGGAAAACCGTCTTTCTAATAACAATAAACGATAAAAAACTACAGCTACCAACCCGTCTAAAAGTCTATGGGTAAGTTAATTTTTATCAAACATATTTTATTGCGAAATGAATGATAAAGCCCACTACTTTTGATAGATAGCCTGTAACGATAATAGAATTAATTACTCATGCAAATTAAAATATTTGGCATTATAATATGTTACGTATTGATACAAACAGTAGCTTTTATGACAGTCATTTTATGCTATAAAATATTAGATGTTAACTATACAAATATAGGTACAGTGTAATATGTAAGCGACTTCGAGTAAAACTATTTCGTATAATTTACGCTTTAATTAGGAAATGCAATGCCAAAGTTTTGGTCTGTTTCATAACCTCAATGTGTGAAACTCCGACAACATGTAGATTAATTACTAATTTATTTGATTATATTGTAATGATTTCCTTATTTAGCAATTTACAATATCTCAAATGTGTTTTCTTTAATTTGATATAATAGAATGATTTCCTGATTTGTGAGTTTACAAAAATTTAAATGTATTTTTAACCGACGAAAAAACGGAGGTTCTCAAGTCGACGTGTATATTTCTTTTATGTATGATCACGCATAAGTTTTTACACAGTTGTCCTAATTTGGTAATTCTTTTTTTATTTGATAGGGTATACCTTGAAATTGGTCCCATATGAATTTGGAAAAAGAATGTCTATTCTAAGGGTGGGAAAATAGGGGTGATTTTTGTTTACTCACAGATTTTAATTCTGAGTTGTGTTTTACATAATAATAATTACATTACAAAAAAAAACCTCACGATGAATGAGTTTTAGACCTGTCAGTCTTTTGTGTGTAGACCTCTCAGTCTCTGCATTTCTGCTAAAGTTCGTTCATCGTGAGGTTTGTGTAACACCTTATTTCGCTCTAGATCAGATAAAGCAATACCCTCAAGTGTTTTACTCTACTCAGTGCCACGTATGCCTGCTCTTTGGCAAACACTTCCTTTCCGAGGTCGATTACAGCTTTATCAAGGGTCATACCTAGTAATTTGTGAACCGTGACGGCCCAGCATAAAATTATCGGCAACATCCTGCGCTCAATGTCGCCATAACCCTTCGTACCTTTGAAAAGCTGCTACCACTGAAGGTACGGCCACACAACCATCGCTATCTTTTAGTCTGCTACCTATGCTGCCATCATCAAATTTTACTAATATGCAGTCCGGTAATTCTCCTTCCTCTAGTTGATTCCTGCGTAGTGATGGCCATTTTATTGTTTTCACAATACCCATAGCACCATTGACGAGCCCGTCAGATACTGATATGTTACGTTTCTACATCTCACGAGATTCGACAGCTAATTTTACCTTAGATAAAAGTCCATCATAATTTTTCACACCTTTTGGAACAACACTACTTGGAGGTCTATTTCCATAGGTAGCAACTTCACGAGAATCATCTATGGAACGGATTGTATAGACGCGATTTTGTTTTGAATTCATGGCTGTCATCTCATTATTGTATTCGTCAACCTATTTGACGTTCGGGAATATTCGAACCACAAATCCATCCTTAAACTCTTCATCTAAATCCACCACTCGCCTCTGACATGCCATAAAAAGCGGAGAAATGATGAATAAAAATTTTCATCGTTTGAATACAAAATATTCATCGTTTCTTCGCGGTTATCGAAATAAGAGAATTCGTCACTTCATTATGTAAAATCTATAGGAAATGTCAGAAAAATTAAATGGCTGATAACTGGCGTTCATATCCTATATGATGTTAACGTCGCAGTACCAGACATCTGACACCCTTTAAGCGTGGAAATTGTTCCAGTCCCAGTCGAAAGATTTTTGCAAACCTACAAGCTACTAAGTCAGTCTACTTTTAATAATATGTGTGGCACTTAAACCTGTACACAGTTGCTGACGTTTCTTCATATCGCCGTTCAATTTTTTCTACACATGGCATTAACGCGATGGTTATGCTCATAACTGTCGGAAGCCTTCAGATCTTGACATATCCTATGATATCTTCACAGTCCAAAAAATGCGCTCTCCGTACGACAACTTGCAACGACGTGTGCCCTCACGTCCTCACGTGTGTACCCTTTCGGGTTGCTGTTTCCCTGACATTAACTTCGTGAACGCTCGTCATTTTCCGGGCGTGTCGCCACAGAGTAAAGAAGACCAGAGGGGAAGCTTTCTAACGACGTTGAAAATCTATACCTATTCTGATAGGGTTATCACCTGATGGAAGTGAAAATCTTAAGGAAAAAATAAAAATATTATATTGTATAAAATAACGTGTATTCATTGTAACTTGATATAATAAGATGTCTGTTATTTGTAATTAAAATTGAAACTGCAAAAATTGTATATTTTGCTTATTTTCATGCTTAGCTTCACATTACATATACATATCTATATTTCTATCAATATCATTTTCGTAAGACAACGTATTTATGAGTACAAAAAATCAGATGGTATTAGTAATTACTGTGATGATGGTAGTGGGCAGTGGCGGTGTTGATACACCATCACCACCAATATTACTACCAGGATGGTGGTGGTGGTAGTAAGGGTTGTGGTGGTGATGCTGTTCGTGGTGGTAGTGCCAGGGGCGGTCCCCTGTCCACCACCACCACCAATGAATCTACCACCACCACAATAATCACCGACATCATTACCAGCACGTACTGCACCACCATCCACCGCTACCAACACCGCATGATCAGCACCACCGTCCACCATCACTATCACCAGCACTACTACCACTAACACTAACTGCAGCACTGTCTGGCTATTGTATTATTTTCTCTCGAATTTTTGATACATACTGTACAACTTAGGCATTTAGCTTATGCGAACACTAATTATCTAATATAAATATATACTTATAAATCTATAATGTCTTATTTTATAGTGCAAAATCTCTAAACTTAACTCTAATTGTAAAAAAAATAATAGATTTATTGATCTATAAAATCACGAAATATTATTCGTCTATTTATTTCAATGCGCGTGACCAACGGCCCTTTCATTCACACTCTGACTGAGCCAGCGAAAACCGGTTTGTACCCTGACGGAGCGTCGGTGAACCTGTCGGAGAGAGCTCACGCAGGCATCGCTGCGCTATGTGTGGGTGTACCCGATGCGAGACGTTTGTACGTAGCTTCCCCTCTGGTCGGTTTCTTTACTCATGTGGTGTCGCGCCTCGCATCACGCTTTAGGTAATTAATTAATCTGCTTGTTTGGCGTCCACTCAAAATTACTTAGGTATACTTACATTAGTTTTAGAACTTAGTTATTAAGGTTACTTAAAAACTCAAAATAATTACAAAAATATATACTTATGTATACATAAATTAGTTTAAGAACTTAGTTATTAAGGTTAAATAAAAAAAGGTTTATTATTATTTGCTTTTCATTTTTTTCGGTGGTTTAATTTTTTTGTTAAAAAGTTTTTGAATGTTTATTTAGAAGAAATATTATGGTGTTAACTACACTGGTTACGTTTACATTTACAAGACTCAACAGCTTAGGGGACTTGCCTTTTACGAGTTCCTTCTTCTTTTAAATAAAACTAGTTTTACGGCTTTTATCGCGTATATTAACTTATTTTATATTCCCGACGTTTCGAGCACTTTACAGCACCCATGGTCCCGAAGGGGGGAGAGGGGGACTAAGGTGTTTGACGTCAAAATGTCATAGGTAACCACGGAAACTTCCAGATTAAAATATTTTTTTTCCGATCTACACAGTATGAACTTACAGTATCTTGAAGTCTTGCCATTGTATGCTTGGGTTGGGATTAAATTTTATTACTTATAGCATCCCAACCAGATGGAAGCACTCAGCCATCTTCTCTTTTGAAATTAGGATATTTTTTAATTTCAATAGCCTCACGAATAATCCTTGAAAGGAATCGGTGTTCTTTAGCGAGGATTTGTAGTCTATCAAATCTAATATAGTGACGGGGGCGATCCTGTACGTGTTCATAGACTGCAGACTTCCCGGAGCGTCGATTCTTGACATCAGCTATGTGTTCTTTAATGCGGTTTTTTATCGATCTTTTAGTTTGTCCTTTATAAGAGAGACCTCCTGCTTCTTTTCTTAGAAGTCATCTTATCAGTCCGTCTCTTAGGGTAGGTACCTTAATATTTACTTCATAACTATTTCTGCCACCGAACAGTAGTGCTTGCATTGCTGCGTTTTGATCTGAAGCACTTAAGTACTTACAAACTCTTTATTATTGTTTCTGTCACTTCAATTTTTTTTTTTTAAATCTTATATTTTATGGTACAATTTCAAAGTTATCAATTTATCAATTGCAATTTTAAGTACTGATTTTCATCTATTCTGAGGAAGCCTATATTTCTGAGGAATATTCTGAGGACAAATAAAATCTGCCAAAAAGCACTGAAGAATTTTAGATGTTAGCTCTAAAATACAGTGAAATATTCAAACATTGAACTATTCATTCAAATATTCTAAAATACAGTGAAATATGGAACTTCGAGTAAATATAATATGGCAATTTAATTATATTATATTATTAATAAGTTAATTTAATTAGGAAATGCAATGCCAAAGTTTTGGTCTGTTTCATTTCCTCGATGTGAGAAACTCCCACATTATGTAGGTTAATTACTAATTTGCTTGATATTATATTTGAATGAATTCCTGGTTTTTTTTTTATAGGAGAGGGGGCAAACGAGCATGCGGCTCACCTGATGGTAAGTGACTACCGCCGCCCATGAACAACTGCAACACCAGGGGAATCGCAGATGCGTTGCCGGCCTTTTAAAAAGGAGTACGCTCTTTTCTTGAAGGTCCCTAAGTCGTATCGGTCCGGAAAAATCGCTGATGGTAATCGATTCCACAAGGAGGTGGTGCGAGGAAGAAAACATCTTCTAAATCGCACAGTGGTGGACCGCCAATCATCCAGATGGTGTGGATGGTATCGGGAGTTCTGCCGCGATGTGCCTTCGTGAAATTTGGCGGCTGGGATTAATCCGAACAATTCCTCAGAGCACTCCCCATGGTAGATGCGAAAGAAAATGCAAAGGGATGCAACATCTCTTCGCAGTGCCAATGAATCGAGCCGATCGGAAAGGGCTCGGTCGTCGACAATTCGAGCCGCTCTGCGTTGGATGCGGTCAAGTGGAAGGAGCTGGCACTGGGGAGCCCCTGCCCAGAGATGGGAACAGTATTCCATGTGAGGCCGAACTTGCGCCTTGTAAAGTAGCAGGCGGTGTGCCGGCATGAAATACTGTCCCGCTCTGCTGAGCACGCCAAGCTTTTTAGAGGCCAATTTGGCCTTCCCTTCCAAGTGACTACGAAACTGCACGTCACTCGATATGTCGACTCCGAGGATACCGATACTGGCTGAGGCAAGAAGGGGAGTGCCTTGAAACTGAGGAGATACGACAAAGGGGTTCTTTTTAGCGGTAAACGCGCAAACTTGTGTCTTCTGAGGATTAAATTGGACTAGATTTAGTCGCCCCCAATCCGAGACTTTGTTCAGCAAAGACTCGACTTCAGACACAAGTTTGTTCCGGTACTCAGCGACGTTTTCCCGAAAAATATTGGCACGGCCGGTGTATAGAGCATCACCAGTGCTGTCATCCGCATAGCAATGAATGTTACCACTTAGCAACATATCATTGATATGCAGAAGAAACAGCGTTGGTGATAGCACACAGCCTTGTGGAACACCAGCGTTAATAGGCTTGTAGTCAGAGCATGCACCGTCTACAACGACCTTGATGCTCCGATCTGCAAGGAAGCTGGTGATCCAATTACACAATTTCTCGGGAAGCCCATAGGAAGGGAGCTTCGAAAGAAGCGCTTTGTGCCAAACCCGATCGAAGGCCTTCGCAATGTCCAGACTAACGACCAACGCCTCCCCCTTGGACTCTACTGCCTCCGCCCATCTATGGGTCAGGTAGACCAGAAGATCACCAGCTGATCGACCCCGACGAAAACCGTATTGGCGGTCACTAATCAGCTGGCGATCCTCAAGGTACCGGATGAGCTGGCAGTTAATAATGGATTCCATTATTTTGGAGAACAAGGAGGTGATCGCGATAGGCCTATAGTTGGATGGGTCTGAGCGGTCGCCTTTTTTAGGGATCGGATGGACAAAAGCTGTCTTCCATGAATTCGGGACTACGCCTTGGGAGTAGGAGTACCGGAAAAGACGCGTTAGGACCGGTGCCAACTCCGGAGCACACGTCCTCAGTACAATTGGGGGGATTCCGTCAGGCCCACTCGACTTCTGGATGTCCAGGGAGAGCAGTGCTTTGCGAACCGAGCGCTGTGAGAACAGCACATCCGGCATGGAGCACTCACACCGCGGGATGGTCGGCGGTGTTTTCCTCCCGTCATCAAGAGTCGAGTTGGACGCAAAAAGGGAGCCTAAAAGGTCGGCTTTGTCTTTTGCGTCATGGGCCAGTGAGTCATCCTCCCTGTGCAAAGATGGTAGTGATGGCTTACAGAAATTCCCTTGGACAGCCTTGGCGAGAGACTAGAATGCACGGGTTCCCGAAGGACGGCGAACTACTTTCTCGCCAATTCTTCCTATGTGCTCTGACTTTGCCTTGGCAATAACTCTTTTGAAGGACCTGGAGGCGAAGTTATACTTCTTTTTAAGTGTGCTGGTATTTACATCCCGAGTCGCCGAAGCCGCAGCCCAGGCTTGATACCACTCCTGCTTACTGCGTAATGCAGTCTTACAGGAGCGACCAAACCAAGGCTGAGATCTGCCTCCGATGGGTACCACAGATGATGAAATAAATAGTTCCATTCCCTGTAGCACCACATCAGTGACAGAGTCAGCAACAGCGCTGGGATCATCCGGCGAGAAGCAAACCCGCCCCCATGGGTACGATGCAAAGAAGGACCGCATTCCGTCCCAATCCGCCGACCTGTAATGCCAAACACGGCGGCAACCTGCAGAACGCAACCGCGAAGGGAGCGTGAGTGGCACCACACTCCGGATCAGACAATGGTCCGAAGAGCCGAGAGGGGCATCGACGGAAACCTGATATCCGTCCGGATGAGAGGTTAGCAGAAGGTCCAACAGGGAAGGTGTATGATCCTCCACATCTGGAATCCGCGTAGGCGAAGTAACCAGTTGTGTCAGACCATATGCCAAGGCAAAGTCATAAACAGATCTCCCCGCATGATCGGTTAGACGTGAACCGAGCTATTCGGCATGGTGGGCGTTAAATCGCCAAGTATCACGATCTCTGCGGATGGGACCTGTTGTAGCAAGAAATCTGTAGCCATTTGGACGTGGTCGATGAGTCGGTCTGTTTCGGCATTACCGCTGTGGGACCTATAGAGGCACCCGTAGACGCGCGGATGGTCGTCGCTGTCTACGCGTAGCCAAAGGATGGACAGGTCCGAACCTTCAAGACTGCCGAGGCGTCGAGAATGGATGTCCTCTCTGACATACACGCAAACTCCAGCCCGAGGCACAAAGGAATGCTCCAATTTGTACCCCGGGTAGGAGAGATACGAAATATCAGCCGGAGAGGAAACCTGCGTCTCGGTCAGAAAGAGCAAGGCCGGCTTCGCCGTCTCGAGATGGTAGTGGACGGCGTTTAGGTTAGAGTGAAGTCCCCTGATGTTGCAGAAATTCACGGATAGCGTGGCAGGGGTCGCCTTGGTGTTCTTGCTCAGTTTGCCCCTAGCAGTAATGCTTTTGAGCGGAATTTTGCCCCCCCCAGAATACGCGGGGCAGCCTGAGCACCCACGCTCAGGATCGGAATAACATGGTCGTGGATGCTCAGCGAGGGATTCTCCAGGGGTGCTGGTACCCTCCTGGGGTAGTTCTTCGTGTAATTCCGCTACCGTTTTGATGGGGGGGGGGGGGAATTGGGCCTCCGGCCACCTGCACTCACCAGACGAAACGTAGAAGCAAAACTTCTACTTGACGCCGTTATTCTGTGAGGTCGTGGTACCAACCCGGCTCGAGCCGGCCCATACATGCAACAGCAAAAACTGCTGCGTGGCTCTACCACCGTTAAAACCGTGGTTTGTGGGTATATGAAATTTCAAATGTATTTCTTAATGTTTATTTAGAAGAAATATTTTGGATATAACTAATTAATACTGGCTTCGTTCGAATTTATGAGACGCAACAGCTTAGTAGCTTATTTCTGCCGCTAAATATATACCTATGTTTGCATTGCTGCGTTCCAGTCTGAAGCATTTAGTCACTTCCCAAGCAGCATGCAAGGTGTATACCAGCTGTATTGGAGTTTTTTTATACTAGAAACTGCATTTACTGCCTGTACAAAGGCTGTGTAAGCGCTAATACAGCTCTTATAAGTAAAAAATTGGCACAAATTATACAGCTTTATACGTTCGTAGCGCTTTTAACAGTGGTAGAGCCACGCGGCAGCTTTTGCTGTCGCACGGATGGGCCGGCTCGAACCGAGGTGGTACCACGACCTCACAGAAAACCAGCGTGAAGTAGAGGTTTACCTCTGCGTTTCGCTTGGTGAGTGCAGGTGGCCGGAGGCCCTTTTTACTGGATATGAGGCATTCCATCTTAGTCCTCACGGGTGACAACGCATCTACATTTTGATTTCTAATAGAGGATAGATGTAGATGTCTATGGGCCGCAGTAACCACTTTCCATCAGGTGGGCTGTGTGCTCGTTTGTCACCCTTATCCTATAAAAAAAAAAAGTATAGCTGTACAAGTATAAAAGGGGCTGTATAATAGCTGTATTACAGATGTAATTTGGTGTACAAGGAAACTATTACACTACAAGTACTATATTATAAGTATTTTTTAAAGATAAACGTTCTAAATTGGTGTTTGAACGGTATCACAAATGAATTTATGACAAACATAACTTAATATATTTATTTATATACTTTATTGAATGATTGTGACATTTAGTGAGTGAAAGATTATATTACGTATTAATATTACTTGGATTGGAGTTGAGTTTTGACGGTAATAACTGGTGAATAGAAAGTGCAAAATTAGATTTACGGTAAACTTCTATATGATTTCTATCAAAAAATTACCACGCCAGCAAAATAACGAAATAATATAAGGAAATACTAAATACGGTAAGTAAATATTGATTGTATATATTAGAATAAGAAAATAATTAAATTTGTGAATATTGGGCACAGTGATCATTAGTCCAACTAAAAATTATGGTTTAGGATAAAACTAATGTCTCATATTCCTAAATTTACAATTTTAATTTTATTTTTATAGGTCCTAAAATGGCGACAATTTGCTAAACAGCCTAAACGATATTTGGAGGTTCTTATAGTCTTAGTAGCTGTACTATGTATCTTATGGATTCTATCATACAGCCATTACCTGCATTACCAAGCCACACACACCTGTACTAATGGGTGTCCCTCAGGGCTTGATTCTCGGCCCATTCCTATGTCAAGTTGTAGTGTTATGCTACTTACGTATCATTTTACATTATTTTAAATTCATTTTTCCATTCTGTTTCGATTTTCTGCATTCACCTCAAAACTGGATATTTTAACTCACCTTTATTTCCATAGGATCCTGTAACGATTTTAAACCATAAGAACACAATAACAAATCATTTCTACTTCGTATTTTCACATTATCAGCACTTTTAAATTGGTGTCAATGGAGTCTACCTTTTTTCGATCTTTTAGCTAGTTTTCCGTAACTCTACAATCTTGGGCTTTGTGTGGGCAGCTGCGCTACCTTTTTTCCTATATCAATAATATCTCATTTTCCACTTAAATCTTACCGTTTTCTTATTATAAACCTAAAACAAAAATTTGACATGTTTTGTCTTTCTTATTTATATCGTTTCCATGGTAATTATATTCAAATTTGCTACCGATCTGTTATTCCTATTTCGATAATTCCACATAAATCCTCTTTTCTCTTGACCATTTACAAAAAATTTGCGTATAATTTAAATAATTTTTCCGTTCTCTCTAGAAAGGTATAAAAGCCGAACAATCGGTGAAGAAAGGCAGTCTCGCTTCAATTCGCGAATTGGAAGTATCTCCTAAAGGCCTTATCCCGGGGCCGCACTGCCCCGGGATCCTGCAAGCCTCCACCTACACGTGAAGTCTTCGGCGAAGCCTTCTTCAAACGCGGAGCCGCACCACTCCGGATTCCTACAAGCCTCCATCTACCTCGGAAGTCGCTTCGTGACTACTACAAGCGCGGGGGCCACACTACTCCGGGCGCTACGACTACTTGCTCCAGGCGCCGAGTGCACCTACCGCCGGCGCTACCTTTGGGCGCTGCAACTGCTGGCCCTAAGCGTTGAGCGCCCCTTCTCCAGGCGCTACGTGCGCCGGCTCCGGACGCTGCGTGTACTGGCTCCAGGCGCTGCGCGCCGTCGCTGCTAAGAAACCTACCTCTACAAGCGCAAACGGCGTGTGTTGGCTTCAGGCGCTGCGTGCCGTCGCTGCTAAGAAGCCTACTTCTACAAACGCAACGTGTGTCGCTTCGACTTTTAGGCCCCACTACAACACTATATTCCCCTATTCTCTCACCTTTATTTTTTTTATAATCTAATTGTACTCTCACTTCATTCATCATCATCCTCATTTCATTTTTTTATAAAATTGTAAATACCTTTTATAAATTTAAATATATTGTTTTCTGGCTCTACTTTTGTTGTTTTGTTGTACTTAGGTTAGGTTCTATTTTTTTTTAATTGTCGCTTCACGACAAAGTGTATATTAGTGATTTACCTTCTCTTGTAGAGGATAATCATGATATAGTATTATTTGCTGATGATACTTCCTTGATTTTTAAACTTAAACGTCAATCATTTAAATGTGACGAAGTGAATAATGCTATATCAAAATTAGTGCATTGGTTTAACGTTAATAATCTACATTTAAACGGAAATAAAACTAAATGTATTAAATTTACAACAACGAATATTAAAAATCTGAGTACCAATGTGTTTTTAAATGGGGAATTCCCCATTTAAAAACAACAGAGCCCTATTGAATCCACTGTTTTTCTTGGCATTAATCTCGACGCAAAGCTTCAGTGGGGCCCCCATATATCCAAACTAGCAAGCAGACTAAGTTCTGCAGCCTATGCTGTAAAAAAGATTAGAGGTCTCACTAGTATCGAGACAGCTAAATTAGTTTATTTCAGTTATTTCCATAATGTCTTATAAGATTTTGCTATGGGGAAATGCGGCTGATTCAGAAACTATTTTTGTTTTACAGAAGAGGGCCATTAGAGCTATTTACAACCTAAAACCGAGAGAGTCTCTTATATATAGATTTAAAGAAATAAATATATTAACTTTGGCCTCTCAGTATATTTACGAAAATATAATTTATGTTCACAAAAACAAAGGTAGTGTTTAGGCAAAATAATAACCGTTTGAAAATTGAATTCATAACGCACGCTCGGAGCGTGCATAGCACCGTAGCAAGGTCACCGCCGCTCCTCCGCGCGCTTGCATTCCATTCGAAGTCGTGTCGGACGGGACGCTTCGATAGAATCATTGTGAGAAACTACCGGTTGTAAAGAGCGCGTGTGGAATTATAACGTCGATTTAAGTGCCTCTCATTTTTGCGTTGTTTTTTTTGTTTGTTTTACGTGTCAACGAGGCTGAATTTTGAGTTTGAGCAATTAACTAACGTCATCTAAAAATTAGTTAACTTCGTTACAATTAATTAGCGTCAAGTGGTATAGTGGTTGCATGCATACGTGCATTCTGACAATATTAATTCGCGTCAACGAGTTGCTTTGTGCCATTTGATTTAACTCGGAGATATTTTCCTGTGTCGGTTAAAACCGCTAAACTTTGTGACCCGCGAGAACCAGCGTTCGTATTAGATTATAGATTTGTGCTAATGGACGCTAGACTTTGAGTGACACCGAGTGACGCCGCTGGAGTGATATCACATAGGGTGGCGGTGCTGGTGTCAGGGTTGCTGCTGATTAAAAAGAGCTAATTCAGGTTACACATATATACACTTCTCACACACTACTTACATTCACTACACTTAACGCCTGAACGAGCCTTGTGGTCCTTCTACGCTTCTGAACCAGGTAAGTCGCATTAAGTACCTAATCTATATATATCAAATATCCATAGGCATTTAAGCCCCACACTTAGTTGTCCGTCGAATCTACAGCTGTATGAGCCCCAGTGTAGTCGACCTTAGTCTGGGCAACTAGGTGCGTGTACATTCTTTGGTAGCAAGCAGCGTAATTAATTGGTCTCCAATTACCCTCGGCCGTGTCAGAAAAATAAAAATATTCTTTTTTCTTCCTTTTTTTGTTTTTTTTTTTGTTTGTTAGGGCTAGGTATTTACGCGTAAGGTATTTTGAGTAGGTAGATAATGTTATCACGTAATCGGATAATTATCGTTATCGTATAATTATAATAGATTTATTGTCGAAGGGTTGGTCGCTTTAGCGAGGCATCTCTTCTGACCGACTGTAGTGTATACTTGCCGTGTGGTGTAATTTGTATTTAATTTAATAAAT
Source organism: Parnassius mnemosyne (assembly GCA_963668995.1). Classification (NCBI taxonomy): domain Eukaryota; kingdom Metazoa; phylum Arthropoda; class Insecta; order Lepidoptera; family Papilionidae; genus Parnassius; species Parnassius mnemosyne. The sequence goes on from CAVLGL010000001.1 coordinate 57,345,364, forward strand.
AGTAATTTGTATTTGTGTAATTTGTATTTACCTTGATTTGGTCGTAATTGTATTTGTTATTTGTTAATTTATTTGTATTTGAGCCGCGCAGTTAATTGTATTTATTAGGATGCCGTCGCACAAGCAACCGGCGCTTCGCCTGCAGGTGGAGCTGTGCTTGAATGCCCATATTTTGATAGGTCGATCTGATCGGGTTCATAGTTTAGGGAAGCGGCTCGAGCAGGTCGATGCCCGAAGGGCTGTAGTGGAGGAGGCTTGCACAGAGCTTTTGGCCTCGGATGCAGAACAGGAAGTCCTAGACTCCTGCCTCGCGGACTACGAGAAATTTTTTTCGCTCACGGACGATTTGATCGAGGCGGGGGCCAAGTATGCTAAGGAAGCGCGTGAAGCTCTGATGAGTGGCCTACCCGAGTTCCCTCGGAAGCAGCCTACTCAGCCGGAGCTGTTAGGATGACCTGCCAAGGTTCTCCGGGGTCCTCTCCGAATGACTGACATTCGTCGGTCTGTTTGACAGCCTAGTGGACGCCCGGAGGGACTTGATACCCAGCCAGAAAATGGGGTACCTCCTAGCCTCATTGGAGGGGGAGGCCCTGGGCGTCGTCGGTCACCTGAAATTGTCGGACGACGCCTACGAGAATGTGCGGGACCTCCTCGCCGGTAGGTATGCCAACGTCTGGCAGATTGCGGACGAATACGTTAGGTAGCTCATAAACCTCCCGCTACTTAGGTACCAGACCAGACTACGTCCGGACATCGTAAATCCAGTCGTGGTGGCTTGTAACTCGTTGAGGCGACTGGATTTACCGGTGGACAAATGGTCCGTCTTGTTGCTCCACATTGTGCTGTCCCGACTGCCCCTGGATCTTTGGATCCATTTTGAGGAGAGGTCATTTGTAGAGACGGCGCCCCCTACGTTCCGCCCTTCAGGGACCTGCTGCGGTTCTTGGAGGAGCAGTGCCGGCAAATCGGCAGCAGGCGCAGTAGAGTCCCTGCGAGCAGCCGACCGAGCTGTACTCAGGGAAAGGCGGAATCCGACGCGTAAGTCGTCACCAACCCTCCTAGGCCGAGCGGAGCTCCCGCGGGAGGGCGCCGCCCCCTACCATCTTATAGCGGCCTAGCAGCCAGGGAGGCGCCCCCCTGCTCTTATTGTCGAGCATCCGATCACCGGGTGACGTCGTGCCCGAACTGGATGGGTAAGCCGGTCCTGGCGAGGCGAATCATCGCGAAGGAGCGCCGCTAGTGCTACTCGTGTTTGGTAAGGCACCTTCAGCGAGACTGTCCGCACCAGCGGCCCTGTCCGCATTGCCAGGGCAATCACCATGCCGTTTTATGCCTGGGTGCGAACGGTGCATCCTCTCGGAGCTCTGCCAGGCCCTCGACTCCCACGGGCGGGGACGCTCAGCCACGCCCCCTGGCAGGCGACGCTCAACGCTCGCCTGCCGGCCACCGTGCCCCTGAGTTTGAAAGGGGTCCCCCACTCTACCCGTCGGGCGGTTGTTTCCCCAGGGGCGTGGGGGGGTCGCCACGCCCCCTTAGCGTGTTGAGAGGAGCTTCGCGGCCACTCAGCGGTCAGCTGGAACCGCCTCACCCTCGTTAGCTGAGCGGCCGCGACTGGAGTACCACCCTCTTTCCTTTGGTCGATACCGGTACTACCAGGTTTCTGCGACCTCACTGTCCCGGGCCCCAAGGCCGAGGTTCCCCGAATCTCCCCAGGTCGGCCCATTTGGTGAGTGGCAACCACGGGTCGTTGAGATGCCGCCGGAATGCCGCCTTCTGGACCACCGGTTCGAGGGCCGGTCCGATGGAGGCAGCTCCAGCTAGGTAGCTGCCACCCTAGCTCCCACCACGGCCGCCTCCACTGAGCCTTTAAGCTGTCAACAGTCCACTTGTCAAACTGTCCTATTGCCGACGGCCTCAGTGAAGGTGTACAACCCGAGTGGCGACTGTTTAACGGTTCGCGCTCTATTGGATTCGGGTTCACAACGTAGTGTGGCCTCCACTTGGTTGGTGGGAAGACTGGGGCTCCCCTGGAGCTCTGAATCACGTCCAATGGTAGGTATCGGAGGTGCCGAAACTCCTGCTCCTAGGGGACAAGCGGAGTTGGTGTTTGGCCCTACCAGCGAACACCTTCACATTCTAGTTAAGGTAAATGTATTCTCCCTAACATCCGTATAAATTACAGCGCGGTTCGTTGTGCGTCGGGTTTAAGACCGGCAGACCCATAATGGTCCCAACCAGGGCCTATAGATTTGTTGCTGGGTGCCGACGCGCTGGGGTTGATCTTGTTAGGCGAGATATGAGCCCTACAGCTCTATGGCTTGTCAACCATGTCCACTGTATTTGGCCACAGCTTCTTTGGACCGGTTCTGAGGTCACCACCTCCTCAGACGGCCGACATGCTCTCTGTTGTGGGCGTGTCCCTTTAGGAAGTCGTCCAGAGGTTCTCGGAAATTGAGGAGCCACCACACGCGGCTCAAGTGAACCCTCTGGACCTTGAGTGCGAGTTGTTCTACCAGAACAGTACCGGCCGCCGCGTCGATGGTCGTTATGTCACTCGCTTATCCTTTCTGGACTCACGGCCCTCTTTGGGTCAATCTCGTACACTGACCGAGAAGAGGTTGCTGTCCACGGAGCGCCACATGCGGTGCGACCCAACCTTTCGCGAAAAATATGTCGAGTTCATGCGCGAGTATCAAGAGCTGGGTCACATGTCACCGTCCAACTTCGAATGGCGTTCACAGGAGCACTACTTCCTCCCTCACCTGACTGAGTCTCAGTCATTCTGGCCCCAGCGTAAATACTCCGAACCGATTGAATTGCCTGGCCTACGTGCCCGAGTAGGAGTGGGCAAGGATAAGCCCACTCGGGATCTCTCCCTTCTAGAACGGTAAAGCTCTCTCGATAAGCTCTTAGAAGTGACTGCTTGGTTGCGCCGGTTTGTCCGCAATTCGAGAGATCCGTCCAACGGAATCTTTGATTCCGTTTTGTCCCCTAGCGAGCGTCGTGATGCTTTGATGCATTGGACCCGTATGGTCCAAGCGGAGCATTTTGAGCCCGTGATTGAAAACTTGAAGCGGGGCTCCGTTGGCAAGGGCGCTCTGGCCCGTCTGAACCTCTTCCTGGACGACGCTGGGATGCTGCGCGTTGGCGGACGTTTAAAAAATTCTCAAATGCCGTACTAGGCTCGACATCCGTTACTGCTTCCTAAGGACGGCGCCTTTGTCCGGTTGCTGGTAACCCACCATCATGTTAAGAATGCCCACACTGGGTGTAACGCTCTTTCGGCTATTTTGCAGCGGGAGTTTTGGATTTTGGCTGGCCGACGCACCACTCGGAGCGTCATCTTTAAGTACATACTATGTTATAAACTAAAGGCCAATTTTCGGCCCCTCTATCCACTCTCGTCCGATCCGAATAATTTGGAGGCTCTAACCCCGGGACACTTCCTGATTGGCCAACCGCTTAACGCCCTGCCCTAGTACCCTTTCAGGGAAGTAAACTCTTCGCGGCTGAGCAGATTTGACCTACTGCAACAGATGACTCAGAGTTTTTGGCACCGATGTTCTCTGGAGTACCTACACCTTTTGCAGCAGCGTATTAAGTGGTCTGACAAGACGGATCCTCCTCGGGTTGAAGACCTTTTTGTTAAAGAACCCAACGCTTTGCCTTTGTATTAGCGCCGTAGGCGCATTGTTAAGTTGTCGTATTGATCGGATGGGGTGCCTAGGGTGGCCGAGGTTTTGGTCAGAGATTCAGTCTTGCAACGTGCCGTCGAGACCCTGTCCCGTTTGCCAATCTACTCGCGGACATAAGTCCTTATGTCCGGGGCGGTGGTTTGTTTAGGCAAAATATTAATCATTTGAAAATTGAATTCATAACGCACGCTCGGAGCGTGCATAGCACCGTAGCAAGATCACCGCCGCCCCTCCGCGCGCTCGCATTCCATTCGAAGTCGTGTCGGACTGGACGCTTCGAGAGAATCATTGGGGGGAATTACCGGTTGCAAAGGGCGCGTGTGGAATTATAACGTCGATTTAAGTGCTTCTCTTTTTTGCTATTTTTTTTTGTTTGTTTTACGTGTCAAAGAGGATGAATTTTGAGTTTGAGCGATTAATTAACGTCGTTACAATTAATTAGCGTCAAGTAGTATAGTGGTTGCATGCATAAGTGCATTCTGACAATATTAATTCGCGTCAACGAGTTGCTTTGTGCCATTTGATTTAACTCGGAGATATTTTCCTGTGTCGGTTAAAACTGCAAAATTTTGTGACCCGCGAAAACCAGCGTTCGTATTAGACTATAGATTTGTCCTAATAGACGCTAGACTTTGAGTGACACCGAGTGACGCCGCTGGAGTGATACCACATAGGGTGGCGGTGCTGGTGTCAGGGTTGCTGCTGATTAAAAAGGGCGAATTCAGGTTACACATATATACACTTCTCACACACTACTTACATTCACTACACTTAACGCCTGAACGAGCCAGGTAAGTCGCATTAAATACCAAATCTATATATATCAAATATCCATAGGCATTGGAGCCCCACACTTAGTTGTTCGTCGAGTCTACAGCTGTATGGGCCCCTGTATAGTCGACCTTAGTCTGGGCAACTAGGTGCGTGTACAGGTAGTTTTATTAAAAAAAATGATATACATTCTGTAAACACTAGAAACAAACACAAGCTAGTGATACCAGTTTCTCGACTCCACAGAGTCAGTAATTCATTCTTGGGGCAATATATACGCTATTACAACAAGGTCCCGGAAAGTGTACAGGCTCTCTTGATTAGCAAGTTTAAATGTTTTGTTAAGTTGAAACTGTGTAAAAAGGGTTATAATAGTATAAATGAATACATGGTTGATAATAACCCCTGTTAATGAGGTGATCGCTTGCAAGCTGTTTCTAAAATAAATTTTGTACTTACATAGTTTGTACAACCATTAAGGTAAAATTTGCTTTAAAAAAAGTCCCGCTGGGTTTCTTGCTGGTTCTTCCTAGGACAGAGGTTTTTTCTCGAACCAGTGGTAAATTAAAAAATGACTTTGAATAAGAATTACACATGTGATCTATATTGAATTAAAAAAATTAATCTATTCTATTCTATTAGTTTTTAATCAGTTGTATAATAGAATATTTTTTTTTATTTACACTGTAAAACATCACTTATAATTGTCTTTAGAGATACGTATAAAAGATGAAAATCGTTTGTCTTAGGAACTACACTTTTATCCCTTCTTCACTTTATCTTATTTAAATAATTATATTTTAAGATGTAACCGTGTTTTAATAATTTTGTTGTTTTATTTTATGGCCGGAGACTATATAAAGCCACACAGACAAAGTTAATAATCATTTTTGTACCAATCTAAATCTATGGATTTAATTGAAATGATTGTATTTTTTAGCAATAAATTACTAGCCCTTTGATTCAATTAAATTTACAAACCAAACCAAAAATATGACATCCTTTAGCAAATAAAGATTAGCTAAACATCTTTTCTTTCTAATAATATAAGTAATAAAGTAGAGTAAAGAATTAAAGCTATCTCTTTCTTTGCCAAACCATATTAAGGAAGGTATATTTTATGACAGAATATTTTATCTCGCTCAGCAGTACGGTACCAGTACGAGTATGCTGTTTATTTTGTTATTTTGTTATTGTGTTTAGTTCATAGGTAACTCCTGGCAAGCGCATACGCATGTTGTTTTCTGGTTATTCGCTCGCGTCGTCATACTCTTACGTCACGTAGGTACGGCAAAACCAAAAGTGTTAGCTATTTTATTTGATACCTAAGTTAACTTATTGTGAAGTAATTTTACTATGTTGTGACCTTATACTGGTTTTATTTTACTTTTTAGAAAAATATGCCGTTTAAAATTTTGGAAACCGTAGAGAAAGGGAAAAATTGCATTTTCATTGTACCAAGTTTATGGAAATGAAAAGGCGTTTGAAGATGGCCAAAAAGCGATTAGATGCTAATATAGATATCTAGCTAATAAAATCTACAAATCGCAATTGTAGCTTAATCATTTAAAGCTACTTAAGATATATTTTTTTCTGTGGCCAAATTCTTTATTTGCTGGCGAAGTAATACATTTTTTGCAAATTCGCTGTTATCATCATTTGTACTACTTGTGTTGCTGCATGATATATCATCATAATCAGGTTCCGAAAACTAAGTTACATTTGACATCACTGTGATCATGATTAACACTGTTTAATGTTTTTGTTACGGAACCCTCTTTGTTAGCCGTCGATGGTATTGACGATTGACTGTAGATAATTTATAGAATCAGGCGTTACTTTGCGGAAGTCCATTATATTAAATTTGACAAAAAATTATTAGGAAAGACACATCCTAGTGTAGTGGTGTTGGGATTAGTGGTGCTGGGATTAGTGGTGACGGGAATAGTGCACGCAATTGAGGGAGGGCGGGAGGTGCTCTTCAAACTAGGTAAGACATATCATTTTAATTTATCTAGCGGATGTAAGCAAAGTAATTTTTTGTCAAATTTAATGATTGACTGTAGCTTGTCTGATTTATTAAAGTATTTCTATATTCTTCAGTATCACTATTATTCCGTAGATATTTTTTATTAAATATTCCCTTCCTTCTTCTAAATCTTTTTCTTTTTTACACATATTGATAACAAATTAATTTTTTCACTAGCACAATATGTTAAACACGCAATTACGCATTCAAAATGGCGATATTCTATCACTTATACAGACTTAATCTGTACTATAGCTGTTATTTTTTTTTTAGTTTTATATCACTCTCATAGACAGAAGTTATAAAACTGCTATATTTACAAGAGTGTACAATACGCCATAAGGATAACTTTTAGAAGGGAGGTCACATACACCATTGTACAGAAGTAATATTTGAATGATACTATAATAACACTTAGAGCTGTAATAAGCAAGTGACAGCATGCAAAAAACAGCATCTATACAGCTTTAATGATAAAATCAGATCGAAGTGTTACAAAATACTTAAAGTTGTATAGTATAGTTTTCATATTCTGATTAAGAACCCTAAGCTTACTTAGATCCCATAATATAGACTTTATATAGCTTGAGCTGTATAATAACTCATAAACTACTCTTATAAGGGTACAATCTCCTTTCGACACTCTTATACGCTTCTAAAAGAACTCTAAGTTCTATATGGCCTGGTATATTGATGTTCAAAACGCTTGTGTGCTGCTTGGATTACCAACTGTTTATTTTTGTTTCTGTCAATTCATTTTTATAAAAAAAAAACTTATAAGACCTAGTACGCAAGAGCAGTTTGGTTTCGTTTCGCGCCAGCACTAATCAAATTAATTGTAATGTTTTGTGCTGATTTTCACCTATTTTGAGATAGGTCGTATTTCTGAGGAATAAAATATTCCGAGGACATATAAACTCTTCCAAAGAGCACTGAAGCAGGGTGGCAGACTACTCTTCTACCCTCTCAGAAACAAAGTGGGTCAAGTAGTGGGATATGCTTGTTATTCTTTTAAGTTTAGTATATCGCCTTATTAGTTTTGTCAACATTAAAGTGATAAAAATTTTCATAAATATACTATAAGTTGCTGTTCGATTTTTAATTACATTGAAGGACGATATTGAAATTGTTTATAATATTTATTTCTACAACAAGTTAAGTGATAAAGCTTCATTCTTACCTTTCTACCCAAAATCCGTTAATACTGACGTCAAATGTCAAGAACAATGAGTTTTTATATCTAATGAAATATAAATATCTACATATTTTACAATACATTATGACTTACGATTACTAAGAGGCATTAATTCATGATGTACCTCTAATAAAACTACATACATTCATAAAAATAAAACGGGACATTAATCTACTAAGATACCGCTATTAAATATAATAAATTACATTGTGTTCGTTTGTAACTGGTAAATTATTAATCATTTTATGTAGTTTCAATAAAAAGGTGATGAACGTGTATCCTGCCATATACATGTTACAGTTGATTGTAATACAAATAGTAATATATACATATAAATAAAATTGAATTGTTCGTCTGTAACATTGGTTTTATCTATTTAGGTGGCTTCTATTAATGGTCTGCCATTTAAATGTGTGAATTCCTCACTAAATTTCGTCAGTTTATACATAAGAATACCCGTCAGCATTTCGGAATTAGAAATGTCTGGACTATTGATGGTGCAATCTATGTAAAGCACTCGGAAGGCCGAACAAAGATTTCCACTGTGGAGGAATTGGAAGATCTAATAGCCAAGTACCCCATGGATGGGTCCCTTGAATGTTCTAACAAGGCCCCTAACACAATGGTCACTCCAACGCAGCAGGGCTCTTCGAATCGGCAGAATGATGCAGCACGTCGCATTCAAACTTCAGCGGTAGCTCACATTGATGACGTAAAGAGATCTAGACGACTGTTAGGCACTAAGTAATTCCTACATTGCTTTTAACGTTACAAGATATCGTTATTATTCTTCTTATCATGTTTTAGTTATGTTCATCTCCTTTCGTATTTTTTCCCTTCTCTTACAGTTTAATTTGTGTGGTAACATAATAACTATTCTTAGCTTTGTATACCGTCAGCATTAGACTAGAATATAAATCGATATTATTCCAATTCTTTGTAAATAATTTGCTATAACTTGTCTTAAGTATTCCCTTTATTCACATTCCAATAATTTTATGTTGATTAATAACTAATGTTATTATTTGATTTTTATACTGCAGTAAACTTTAATTGTATTTGTAAACTTTAGTAAATAAGTTAGTGTTTGTGATGTTCATTATGTAAAATAATTTTACTTTTTTGTAATTAATAACATTGTAACACTTTTGCTAAAAGTGTTAAAATGTTATCAATTACCATAGTTAAAAGTAGTTGCAGTCCGTAGATGCTAGAGCTAGAGATAGACAGAGGCAAAGATAAGGCAAAGACTAATGACCATAGATAATAACTTTTATTGTCAACATAGTAATTGTAACATGGGCACAGATCCTTTTGCCATACATCCGAATTTTGTACTTTTGTAGATTTAAATTCTCTTAATGTTTTTTATATATTTGTTTTTATAGGATATGGGTGACAAATGAGTACACAGTCCACCTGATGGTAGGTGGTTGCTGTGGCCCATAGACATTTACATTTTTTCCTCGATTACGAGTCAAAATGTAGATGCGTTGTCAGCCTTGAGGACTAAGATGGCCCTTTAAAGGCAACTCATCATAATATCGACACTGATGACTCTCTGATTGATCTCATTATAACTGATTCCTCTTACAGGGTGCTATCATAAGGGCAACTTGAAGCGCCGGGATTTTCCCGCCATGATCTTATTTATGTATCATACAACCTTAAACCTCCCAAATGTCAACCTACTGTACTGTTCTTACGTAATATTAGTAGAATTAATATGGATAAGCTTTTTTAAAGATGCATCGCTTACAGATTTTACGCCATTAGCAAATGCATCTACTGTAGATGTCAAAGTAACTATTTTCAATAACATAATTCATGTTTCAATAACATAATCGAGCCTTTACTCGGTTCAAAGGAGCAGATCTGAGGAAAACTGGTTATCTTTTACGAAGGCCAGAAACAGATGCAATCACATGGTACGTTCTGCAAAATGCCGATTTATCCATAGCAATATAAGTAATTCTTCGCCAGCTGATGTGTGGAAATTCCTTAGTTATCTAGGTGTGGGTAAAACACCTTCTTTGGATTGTGGTTTATCTCTTTCTCACGATGCTTTAAATCTTCATTTTGCTTCTGCTTCTGCATTAGACCTTTGAATCCGATCCCAAACAGTCGCTTACATAGCTTCAATTCCATCTCTGCACATACCAGTCTTTCTTTTTAACCCTGTTGATCAAGACGAAATTAGAAAGACCCTTCTGGCAATAAAATCTAAGGCTGTTGCTTGCGATGATATTAGTAGAGCCATGATTTTTAAAATTCTAGAACACATTCTCCCCGCAATTACACATATTGTTAATTTTTCGCTTGACTCGGGTCAGTTTCCGAGTCAGTGCAAAAAGGCCCCTTCCCAATCATTTCCGCCCCATATCATTTTTACCTTTCCTAGCTAAAGTTCTGGAAGCCTGTGTTCATAAGCAAATTTCCAATTTCATATATAAACATAACCTGCTGAGTACTTTTCAGTCGAGATTTCATCCTGGTCACAGCACTACAACTGTCTTACTTAAAATAACTGAAGATAACAGAGAATGAATGGAAAACAATAAAGTTACAGTTGTGGTGCTCGTTGACTTTTCTAACGCTTTTAACACAGTTGACCATGATATCCTTCTTGCTATACTTTCTCATTATAGGTTTTACCGTCAGTCCTGGAATGGTTCTCGTCTTATCTTCGCGGACATTAACAGTCTGTCCACGTGGAGCAAATGAGTTCACAGTGGGTTGACCTGATTTCTGGCGTACCGCAAGGCGGTATACTTTCTCCCTTAATTTTCTCTATTTTTATTAATTCCATCACATCTAATATTGATTGTTCGTACCATCTGTATGCTGATGGCCTACAATTTTATGTACAGTCTGACATTTGTGACATCCATAATGCGATTAACAAATTGAATTCCAATCTCAAGTCAGTCCGGCATTGATCCATGCGCTTTGGAGTGTCTGTCAACCCTACGAAATGCCAAGCGGTGATTATGGGTAGCTCAAGGATGTTTGTAAAAATAGATGCCGCTAGCCTACCTCCCGTCTACTATAATGATCGCCTGATACCTTTCTCTTTCTCAGTTAAAAATCTTGGTCTCCATATTGATAGAACTATGTCCTGGGGGGTCTATATTTCCAAAAAGTGTCTTAAAGTCTCTGGTTCTTTACGTTCTCTTTATCGCCTGAAAAATTTTCTCCCCTTTAAGACTAAAATTATGCTTGTACAGTTACTTATACTACCGATCATTGATTATGCTGACGTGTGTTACTCGGATTTAAACCAAAATCTTCTTAAAAAGCAAAAGCGCCTACTCAACAATTGCGTCAGATACATTTTCAATCTTCGTAAATTTGATCATATCTCTCACTATCTACTATTAAACACAGGCGTGACTCTAGAATTTTGCTTGTTCTCTTCTCTATCTTAAATGATCCATCCACTCCTTCTTATCTTAAGGAGAAATTTCAGTATATTTCCTCAACGCATGATAGAACTCTGCGGTCTTCATGTAATAATAAACTAAGTATCCCACTATATTTTACTAATTTTGTTGGTAAATCCTTCACCATTCAGGCTGCACTGCTCTGGAACTCCTTGTCCGATGATGTCAGAAAAACATTTAATAAGACTGCATTTAAAATATTGGTACATAAGCACTTTAATGATAGTTAATATGGTCAATTTGGTTACCTTTGTTGTTATTTTATTTTTTGGTTTATGTTTTATATCTATTTGTATTTATAATATGTATATATTTTTGTATCCATTTATTTTTATGTAAATATAATATATTGTCTGTATTATATTTTAAAGTATATAAGTTTATTGTATATATATATATATATATAATATTAGTTTATTTTTAGGTTTATCAGTAGTTTTTTCCTTGTATTACTCTATTGTTCATTTTATTTTGTCACCTATCACTTAATTTCCAAACGTCCCGGGTTGACTGGTAGAGAATGCCTAAAGGCATTAAGTCTGCCCTTTGTAATCCTTTTATTGAGGTCCAATAAAGTGTAAATAAATAAATAATAAATAAATACTCACATGCTACTAAGACATCAATAACCATTTTTAAAATGTTTCTGTCTCTCTGTCCGGAATATTTTTCGGAGTAATTGACCGATTATGATGAAATTTTACGGAAAGATAGTGTGCAATTCCAGGATTCTAGAGCAAAGCAAAAGCCTAGATCCAAGGCCATATATTATCAAAAAAATTGAACATTTATTTTAAATTGAAAAAATATAAAATTAACTTTCTTTGATTATCTTCAATCTTAATAACGCCACACTAATCCTATTCATCAGATCCTATCCATGCAAAGCCAGAGTGGGTCACTAATATATTATAAAAAAGTCGTGTTGAAGATAGAAAAGATCAACGTTTTTTAGTATTTAATTTCTAGTCTACATTTAAATAAATGCTATAATATATGATATAACAATAATATTTTAAAATTGCATACGTACGAATGGAATCGGTATAGCTTTAAATCTTCAGATAAATACTAATATAATAAAAGTGGTTAAAGCCATTCACAAAGATTTTCTGTAATGGTAACAAGCGTAAGCTTATAACTTCCAATATTTCTCGCATTAGTATGATTTGAATATTTTACTCTGACAGCTAACAAATCTTTGCCTTTAAATAACGAATTATTTATTAAGGCATCATAACATGGCGCTACTGGACAATGAATTTTCTTTTTTTTAACAGACTTTAAAAAAGGAAGAGGAAGATCTTTTTCAATTGTAAACCGACTTTGAAGATCATCATCATCATTATCATTATTACAGCCCTTCACAAGACGACTGCTGAAAACATGCCTCCCCCAAGGAATGCCAAAAAGCAAGATCCCTGGCTACCTGCATCCATTGACTTCCTGCATGTGTTACCAGGTCGCCACTCCATCTAGTGGGCGGTACCCTACACTTCGCCTATCGGTACGAAACTGCAACTCAACAACATTTATTCCCCATCGGTTTTCGGTTCCTCAAGCTATATGACCGACCCATTGCCACTATAGCTTATTAATCCGTTAGGCTATGTCGGTCACTCTGGTACTACTGCACATCTATGTGTATCACGCAAAGAAACCACGAGCATAGCCCTCTTCATACCTCGCTAAGCGACTTCGAGCGTCCTCATAAGGCCAGCAGTGAAGGACCAGGTCTCAGATCCATAAGTCATCACTAGCAACGCGCACTGGTGGGACAACCTTTTTTTGAGGTTTTGAGGTAAGCCTAAATCAGTCGTTTTACGTCTCGATCAAAATTGGACTGTTTGTCCCAGTTAAATATACTTGTCATAACAACTTCAAGCTTAGTGCTCACAACAACTACCTTCATACGTACATCTTAAGTTGTTGTGCTGTTGGAACACACTATTGAGATCATTGGGCATAGTGCTTAGGTTCTTCAACGATTCTGCTATAAGGAATATATTGTTGGCAAATCGTATGTGAGTGATGTATTCGCCATTGATGTTAATACAGTATAATTTTTAGTCCAGTAGCTTGAAAACGTCTTCCAATGCAGCGATAAAGAGTTTTGGGGACATCACGTCACCCTGTTTTACACCTCTCAGCAGTTGGATAGGTTTCTTACTCTGGTTCTATACTCGGATACTCGGATAGGCACTGTAAAAATACTTCACCACTTTGATATACAGGAAGTAAACTTGGCACCGCTGATGGGAATGCAGCATAACCCAAATTTCGATGGAATCAAATGCTTTCTTAAAGTTCACATAAGCGAGACATAGTGGCAGATTGTGCTCCTCGGTCTCTTGTACATCTTTATACCTTTCCTTTATTATATATATACCTTTTTTAGTACTGTTGATTTGAAAAATATTAATATATCAACTGAAATTTACAAAACTTTTTTTATCGAACATTCAGAGGTCCTGCTCGATCAAAAGTAAATGGTTTTCTTTTATTACATAGACTGTATTCAATGAACAGTAAATTTTGAAATTAAAACTACGTTCTAAATACTTACCTTTGCCTTGGAGGCAGCTGTTGATGCCGTTTAATGCGTACTTATTTCTGTAAGGTCCTGCTGGATCAAGTCTTTTACTCCAGCAGGTCTATTACTTACTTTACTTCAAAAGTAGTCCCATATACTCGTAAATTTGGATAGAAAAATCCACTGGAGATGTGAAAATAAGCTATTATGTAAAATTCACATAAATGATGTAACGAGACATACAAGTATATTATGGTAGTAAGCAAAAAGGTAAGGTTATGGCTTTTACATGTTCCACTGTTGTGCACCAGCCGTCTCTCAATTCCGAGGGGGTTATGGGTCACTTAGTAAGTGATACGTCAGAACTTAAAATTAAAAACTACAATTTAATTGGCGTCGGGGAGGATTAAACTCGTATTTATTATAAAGTTTTATTTTCAATTACTTCAAGAGAAATTGAAGTGAAGTACGTTTAATTTAATATTTTTTCAACAAAAAAAATGACTTAGTCTGTACTTAAGACTGCTTGTTTAACCCCATGTAAGCCTTTCACGACGTCAGTTTATTATATATAAATTGCGTTTTATTACAGATATTTTTAAAGAGCGTGTTTTCCTAAGAGTATTGAAAACATTTGGTGGATTAAGACTGTTAAGCGACGTCGCATATATAATATATAGTTGTGTATTTACATTCGTTGAGTTTATACACTTGTAAGGACGCGTTTGCAAAATTGATAGGTATAGAATCGAACAATTACATTGACATGTGTCACGCGCACAAGTGTACGCACGGTTAGCTGCGGGAATCGTAATCAAGTAAAACATTTTGATACTTTGAAAGATGGATGGTGATGGGAGCGTGAGTTGTACCATACTCCGTATCAGACAAATGTCCGAAGAGCCCAGAAGGGCCTCATCAGAGACCTGATATCCGTCTGGATGAGAGGTCAGCAGAAGGTCCAAAAGGGAAGTTACATGATCCTCCATATTTGGGATCTGCGAAGGCGAAGTAACCAGTTGTTTTAGATCATATTCCAAGGCAAATTCATAAACAGATCTACCCGCATGATAGGTTAAACGGGAACCAAGCCATTCAGCGTGGTGGGCGTTAGAATCACCGAGTATCACAATCTTTGCGGATAGGACCTGTTGTGTCACGAAGTCTGCATCCATTTGGACGTGTTCGATGAGTCGTTCTGTGTCGGCATTACCGTTATGGGAGCTATAGCACCCGTAGACGCGAGGACGCCAGATGTCCTCTCTGACGTATACGCAAACTTCAGCCCGGGGCACAAAGGACTGTTCCCCGGGTAGGAGAGATATGAAGTAATAACCGGAGAAAACACCTGAGTTTCGGTTTAAAAAAGCAAATCCGCCTTCGCCGTCTCTAGATGGTAATGGACTGCGTTAAGGTTGGAATGAAGTCCCCTGATATTGCAAAAATTCACGGATAGCGTGAAAGGGGTCGCCTGAGTCTTATTACTCCGCTTGGCCAGAGCAGTATTAGTCGGGAGCGGAATTTTAGCCTTTTGTTTAATTCTGCTACCATATTTATGTTGAGGTAGGGTGGGGGGGGGGGAATTGGCCCGGCCACCTGCACTCACCAAACGCAATGCACAGGTAAACCTCTACTTCACGCTGGTATTCTTTGAGGTCGTGATACCACCCTGGTTCGAGCCGGCCCATCCGTAGGGCAGAAAAAGCTGCCACGTGGCTCTACCACTGTTAAAAACGTATTATGGTAACGTTAAGAAATAAGTGGTTATGATACACTAAAAGCAAACACTTTATTAAATAAGCTAAAATTTTACAATATAAAAATATAACTTTTAAGAATCTTCGCAATGTTATAACGCAGGCTAATTCTATTACAATTTCCATTATATTTTACATTCACAAAGGGAAAAGAAGAAAACACATTTTACATAATTATTATTTATGAGATGGAAGCACATCAAATTGAAGCATCTAATGATGCTTGAAATCAGTTGTTGCGCTGGGGGCCGCGGGTTCGAATCCCGCACGGAACAAGTATTTGTATGGCCTACAAATAATTGTTCCGGGTCTGGATGTTTGTCCTTGTGCAATTTATGTTTGTAAACTGCCTCCACGACACAGGAGAAAATCCTAGTGTGGGGGTAACGTTTTTAAAAATAAAAAAAAATAAAAAAAAAATCTAATGTTGCTTCATTTTGAAGACTATAAATTTTCCTAAGGAGTAATTGATTAATTTATATCTAACATTTTAGAGTTTGCAGCTTTAAATTATTTGGCAAGAATGATATAAACAATACTATCTCCTATAGCTATAATATATTAAACTCCAATTTTCAAACAAGAACAACCTTATTGATTTGTAAAAAGACATTAAACTTCGAGGTAGTATCAGAAGTCTACTGTAATTTAATATTTAACTTGTACACAATTATATTAAAAATATTTAATAGGACGTGCTAAAAAGAGAGAAGGTGAAGGTACATTGAATAATTCGATTTGAACAGTTATTGGCTATTGCGAGTACTACGTTTAAAAACGTAACGATACGCTATTAGTAAAAATACAAATAATTATTTATGAAAGCAGTATGGACCATCAACGTAAACAATTGCAGTGAAACTTAATACTATAGGTATTTCTTAGCTTAACAACCAGACGTTCCAACATGTAAGACATAATAATTGCTATACAAGTTAAACTACACCTACTTAAATAATACTTAAACGCTAAGACGACGCGGCGTGAACATGATTTTAACTGTAGTTAAGCCATTTTTTTCTCAGGTACAACAAGAATGTACTTTATATTAAAGGCTCCGTGGTGCAATAGCTAAGGATTGAGATGCGGCGCTAAGGACCGCGGGTTCGAATTTGACACGAAACAAGTTAGTGTTATTATGGCCCTCCCAATGATGTTTAGGGCCTGCATGTTTGTATAAGTGCAATTCACGTTTGGAAACTGCTTCTTCGATAAAGGAGGAAATGTTTGTGTGTAAGCTTATTTTAAGTAGAGAAGTTGCTTTTAACGTTAAAAAAAGCAACAGCAACTGTGTCTACAAAATTAATTAGCATTAGCATTGAGATTAATTAATAAAAAACCATAAAATAAAATAAAAAATTAAAAAATACATGGTTGAAAAAGTGCATAACAAGAGGTTTAGATTAAAGGAAAATAAAATTATTCTGAAAACACGCTGCTTGATTGCTATCATCTTTATAAACAAGAAGATTTTTCAGAACATTCTGAAAGATAGTATTGGAAAATATGTTTAGAATCAGTCTGAATTAAAGATTGAGAAGGTCTAGTTACATAATCAATTGTTACGAAATTTATTTATTTAGGTTGGTTGGGCTGATGGCATGAAACTCTATGTAAGGTCCAAGTATAATCTCCTAACATATTTTTAGAGTAGGTCTACATTTCTCTACACTCACCGTATAGAACACAGTGGCATTACGCTGCTATTTTACACTGTTATCTTGTGAGAGTTACCGTGAATTAGCAGTGTAATGCTACGGCCACACTACCTTACCGTCTATTTATCATCATATCATCAGTCATGTCACTCCATAAAATCTAAGACGTATTTGAGTATAAATATTACATCCTACTTACTTTTAGTACAAACTACTATTATTTATTCTGTTCTTTTAAAATATTGTAATAAAAATCTCTGATTATTATAATAATCAAGTAATATAAAATAGTAAGAAATTTGTTTTCGAATATTTTGTATTTATTTGTACAGCGATACCTTTTTGAGCCGCTGCAAACAACCAATATCCACTCAAAACGGCGGTTGACGCCGTACTAACCGAGTGAGGCAGTCTATTTACTAAAATGATTTCACACAAGGCTGCTCAAACCGAAAATTTTGCTATTTTGCAGCCGAAAAAAATTTATTATAACTAAACTAAACAAAATTAAACTGCCGGGGGGGGGGGGGGGGGATTTGACGACGACTTGCCTGGCGGATTCAGCCTCTCACTGGGCACGGTTCTTAAGTCGTCAACGATGCCCGTCGCGTTCTCGATCTGCCGGCACTGCTCCTCCAAAAACCGCAGCAGGTCATAGAAGGGCGGAATATAAGAGGCCTCGTCCCCGCCGTACCTCTCCTCAAAATGGATTCGAAGGTCGAGAGGTAGACGGGACAGCACGATGTGGAGCAACAAAAAGGCCCATTCGCCCACTGAATGTAAATGGCTTCATACATGAGAGATGAAGTGTTTTAAAAATATATTGAGTTGACAATTGATATTTTCAGAAGTTATCGTGTTTACAAGCCTTTCGGACTTGATAAATCCACACCATAAGCCAGTAAAACCTCTTTTTTTATTTAGAAATATCTAGCAATCATATTGTACATATATCACTTATATGTACAATATGATTGCTGGATACGATTTCATGCGACAAAACTTTGGATTAAAACACAACAAAAATTAATATTAAAAAACTTAAGGTCGCCGGGCTAACTATGACATCCGGACGTCAATCACCTCTGCCCCCCCCCCCCCCCCGTGACCATGAGTGCTGTAAAGCAAAAATAAAATTATATGTAAATCATATATATCGCGTGGGGTTTGTCGAAGTGTTTTTGTTTTGGTTTTGTAAAATTGTCAGCCATGTTAGATATATTAGACTTTGAAATTTACGCTAAAAGGTAAATTAAGAAAACTTGTTTTTAATTTTCTTCGTAGCATCCACAAACACTGTATTAAAATAAAAAATAATTAACTGTTTAGACCATAAAACTTCCTAAAGTTAACATTTTTGGAAGATAAGCGGTTGGTGTATATTAACAGATTTGAAAAAAACAGTTTTGCGCTAATCAGATCTTGGATCGTACACACGTCCTCAAGGGTCTCAATACAAATTTAACATAACGAAAATGTACAAATCATGACCCTAGAGAAATTGGATTTAGAAATGGAGAGACAACACATGTGGCCACTTTCGTTTCGTTCTCAATTCTGAAAAACCATTTTAACTTGATAACATTGTGTACACGTGTAATAAATTTTTCAGTATAATAAGTTGCAGCATAGGTAAAATGATGAAATGAAAATGGTGACTATGAAGATATTAATGACCTATACTTTGAGAAACTAAGTTTTCTAATTTATTTAGTATCATAGATAAACATATAAAATAAAATAAAATATTTAAAAAATTAGCCTTTATTTCTACTACAATACAAACTTGACATATTATTAATCTAGGTTATAATAGTATAGTATAATTAATATGTATTTTCGTTATATGTATAATAATATATGTAAATACATGACTTAATTAATATTCGTTCTAGTCGCCTCTTCGGCGTAGGCCACTCCTAAACCTTTCAATATATCTCTTTCCCGAGCCACTCGCATCCATAGGGGTCCACATCTCTGATTAAAAGTGTTTCTCCACCTTTTACTTGGTCTCCCTTCTTTTCTCTTCCTGTCTCTTGGTATCCATTCTGTTAGACGTTTGTTCCATCTGTTATTATTTATCCTAGAGATGTGTCCTGCTCAGTGCCACTTGAGTAATCTTGTTCTTTTTCTTACATCTATTATTTTTGTTTTTTTTCCTAATTGTTAATCAAATCAAACATGTTACGAAAATTTGCACAGATTTGTATTTCAGTGATGTTACGGTCGACGATATAGTCCTTATGGCAGAATCACTGGAGGACCTAAGCAGTATACTCAATGATCTTAATAGTCCTATCCCGGATTGGATAGGTCTTTAGATGAACATGGATAAAGCAAAGATCATGTGTAAAGTCCATGCCACCTACCGTCACCTATGCCAGTAGTTGTTGGGAGCACTAAGCTCGAAGTTGTTGACCAGAATATTTACCTGGGACAAATAGTCCGAATAGAAAAGTCCAACTTCGATCAAGAGGTCAATCAACGGATTCAACTTGGCTCGGCAGCGTGTCGGGAAATTACGACACATCTTCTCGTCAGGTATACTGCAAAATTTGTGCAACTTGTACATGTTGCCAGTAATGACTTATGGGTCTGAGACGTGGTCTTTCACTGTTGGCCGTACAAGGAAGCTCCTGGTCGCTCAATGAGCTATGGTGAGGACTATTCCCGCGGTTCCTTTACGTGATAAAACTAGAAATGATAATATCCGCAGTAGAATCAGAGTGACCAACATAGCCCAATGGATTAAAAGTTGAAGTGGCAATGAGCCGGCCATATAGCTCGAAAAACCGATAACCTATGAGGAAAACTGTTTTTTTAAGTGGCAGCCTCGTACCGGTAGGCGAAGTGTAGGGCGACCCACTACTAGATGAAGTGACGAACTAGTAAGATGTGCAGGAAGTTGATGGAAGCAGGAGGCTCAACACCGTGTTTTTGGCGTTCTCTTCGGGGTCCATATGTTCAACAGTGGACTTGTATAGGGTTGTAATGATGATGATGATGATCTCACAGTATGTTATATACATTTAATACATCTGATGTAATTGAGTTCATAAATAACCATCTTACGCAACTATTGTTGCTTTGTTCTTCCTCTTCATTTTAATTAGGTAAAAGTGATGAATGAAAAAATTACAACACTAAATTGTTTTGTAAAAAAATTATAACCAAACACAAATTATGCTGTAATTATAATTTAGAACGAAATTCTCAAAGCACGATTCTCTTGAATTTTCTGAGCGATAATAATCTCTTAAACAAATCACCAGCTGTGTAAAGTTCTTGCCCGAATTTGCGTTTTGAAAACTAAAAATTTTGCGTTATTTAAACCTTTTTATCGGAGAAAGCTAAGCTTGTTATTTTGCCTTTTTAAATTTAGTAGGTATTAAAATACCTTTATTCGAATTAGTAATTTTTAGTTAGTAGAGATTTGATATTTAAAAATTATTATTTAAATAAAATACTGAATCGGCACAAATAAAAACGGGAAAACAGTTTTATAATATTAGATTAGTAGTAGATTTTAGAGTAGATCAGGGGCCAAGCACTCGCTGTTTTATGGTGGTAAAAGTAGGGTAGAATTGGTGGTTATGCATCACTTCATCTCGCTTAAGCCCCCAATTCTACCTGCCTATTATCCGATATGAGAGCTCAAGCGGTAGAATACTATAATATTATTTACTGAGCGATGCTCTGCTTCTTAATCTGACGAGCAGACCGATAAAAATTTATAGCCCTGAATGCCATTTAAATATCACTCAGTCGGTTTAATTTATTAATAATAACCTAAGCAATAGGTAACAAGTTAGGTAATACCTTTTAGATTTATGTTGAGATGTTTCAGATAGTTTATAAAAGAAATAAGTTATTTGAAAATAAGAAGAAGAGAAAAAAGCTTTTATTCAACTACAAACTTAACAAATTGAGACATTTAAGGTTTTCAATATTTATATTTTTTTAATCCGTCTCTTTTTCAAATTCGTATTTTATTTCAAACAATAAATTCGTTATCATCTCTTTTGAATCCTTGAACATCTACAATAGCCGTAGATTTCGTGATATTTTTCGTACTGTGTTACTTAAGGGTCTGTACTCTACTAGATGATCGTTCATTATTAAACAATATGCAATGGTGTGGTCTGAAATATACTTTTCACATTCAATTTATAGACGTACGTCAACAGGTCCTGACTTTAAATTTTTGTTTTGTCGTGAACAACAAAAAACAACGGAGTATAATTTTTAAATGAAGACCAAGCAACGGATCTACAGGAAGATTATGGAACGACTGATGAAATCTAGCATACATATCGTTTAATATGCTGTACTTATTTTCATCAAATTTCAAATTAAGAGCATCGTACGGATAATAAATTTAGGAATAATGTAATATATGTCAAATTACTAATGATCGAAAATGGCACTGTCCTTTAATTTTATTATTTTTCTATTATCCTGTAATCCAAATATAACATTTTTTAAGTAGAATAAGGATGAAAAACGAGCACACAGTCCACCTGCTCATCTACATCTATTAGCCTCGTTTGTAGATGTGTAGTGTGTAGATGGGCTTTCTCTTTTGCGACATGAGCCAGTGCTCTCTATGAAGAGATGTAATAGGTGGCTAACAGAAGTTTCCTTGTACAGCCTTGGCGTGAGACCAGAATGCACGAGATCCTGAAGGAAGGTGAATTAGCTTCTCGCCAATGCTACTGATGTGCTCAGGCCTTGCCTTGGCAATACTACCGATGTGCTCAGGCCTTGCCTTGGCAATGACTCTTTTGAAGGGCCTGAAGGCGAAATTATACTTATTTTTAAGAGCGCTGGTGCTTACACCTCGAGAGTTAATGCGTCAGCCCAGACCCGGTAGCACTCTTGCTTATAGCGTGATGCTATTTTACAGGAGCGACTACACCATGGCTGACATCTGCCTCCGGTGGACACCACAGAGGATGGAATAAAAATTTCCAAACTCTGAAGTACCAAATCAGCAACAGAATCAGCAACAACACTGGGATCTTCTGGCGAGAGAAGTTGACCCCCAAGGGTAGGAAGCTAAAAAAAGACCGCACCCTGTCCCAATCGGCTGACTTATAGTAAAAAGTACGGCAGCAGCCTGCAGAACGCAATTGCGACGTTAGTTTGAGTGGCCCCACACTCCGGACAAGACAATGGTCCAACGAACCTAACGGAGCGTCGCTGGAAACCTGATATTCATACGGATAAGAGGTCAGCAGAAGGTCCTACAGGGAAAGTGCATGATCCTACACGTCTGAAATTCCCATAGGTGAAGTAATCAGGTGTGTAAGGAAATATGCCAAAGCAAAGTCATAAACAGATCTCCCCGCATGATCGGTTGAACCTGAACCGAGCCATTCGGCATGGTGATCGTTAAATATCCAAAGATCACGATCTCTGCGGATGGGATCTACTTTAACAAGGAATGTGTAGCCATTTGGACATGGCTGATGAGTCGGTCTATTTCGGCATTACCGCTATGGGACCTATAGAGGCACCTGTAGACGCGTGGATGGTCGTTGCTCTCTACGCGCAGCCATAAGATAGATAGTTAGACCTTTAAGACTGCCGAGGCGTAGAAAACAGATGTCCTCTCTGACGTATATGCCAACTGCAGTCCGGGGCATAAAGGAGTGTTCTAAATTATATCCCAGGTAGAAGAGATATGAAGTGTTAGCTTAAGAGGACACCTGAATCTCTTAAAAAGAGTAAGGCCGGCTTCTTTTTTTATAGGATAAGGGTGACAAACGAGCACACAGTCCACCTGACGGTAAGTGGTTGCTGTAGCCCATAGACATCTACATTTATCTTTATACGTGGTAGAGCCATGCTGCAGCTATATTATGGTTGTAGCACGAATGGGTCGGCTCGACCGGGAAAGGACCACGCTCTCACAGAATACCAGCGTAAAATAGCAGCTTAACGCTGCTGTGTTTCGTATGGTGAGTGTAGAGAACCGGAGACCCTTTTTACTGGAAATGAGGCATTCCATCTTAGTCTTCACGGGTGACAACGCATCTGCATTTTGATTCGTAATCGAAGATGTAGATGTCTATGGGCCGCAGCAACCACCTACCATCAGGTGGAATGTGTGCTCGTTTGTCACCCTTATCCTAAAAAAAAAATTAAAAAAAATTTCGATTAAAAATCAAAATGCAGATGCGTTGTCACCCGTGAGGACTAAGATGGAATGCCTCGTTTACAGTAAAAAGGGTCTCCGGTTCTCTACACTCACCGTACGTAAGACAGCAGCGTTAAGCTGCTATTTGACGTTGGAATTCTATGAGGGCATGGTCCTTCCCCGGTCGAGCCGACCCATTCGTGCTACAACCATAATACAGCTGCAGCATGGCTCTACCACTTATAATTCTTCGTCGTGTTGAGGTTGGAATGAAGTCCCCTGATGTTGCAAAAATTTACGGATAGCGTGACAGTGGTCGCCTTGGTCTTATTGCTTTGCTTGACCCAAGCTGTATTAGTCGCGAGCGGAATTTTGCCCCCCCCCCCCCACAGAATACGCGGGAAGCCTGAGCACCTACGCTCAGCAGTAGCTTGGTCGTGGATGCTTAGCGAGGGATTCTCCCTCCTGGGGTAGTCTTTCGTTTAATTCCGCTACCATTTTGATGGGGGGAGGGAGAATTGGGCCACCGGTTACCTGCACTCACCAAGCGAAATGCAGAGGTAAACCTCTTCTTCACGCTGGTATTTTGTGACTTGTTTGTTTATGTAAAACTTCATATATACACGTCTTTTATGTTTTAATGCCTGAGCCATTCTCTACCAGTCATACTTGGGGTGATGCAGAGATATAATGAACTAGATTTAAAATTTGAATTTGAAATTGATATAAGAAATATTAAAATAAAAAAAAAAACTATAAATTTTGTACGCGTATACGTAAAGCATTTTACAATATATTTATTTTTGGCTTTTACTTATCATACGATAATTGTATGATTAAAAAATAATTTATGTGTGTTATTTAAGTTAATAAATCAAAGTGAGTTAATTATACACACGCTCACACACACACACACACACACACACACACACACGCACGCGCGCGCACACACACATACATATTTATATTTTGCTAGGTGAAATTATTGCCTAACTATTAGAAAACCGTCACTGTATCTATTTCCTCCTTACCTTTATTCTTACTCGATGAAAAAGTTTAATTATACGTGCGATGTATCCCGTAAAATTATATGGAAAGCCTTACTCCAAAATTAGGTCTAAGAATATAGTCAAAATATGTAGTATATTACCTAGCTTACGAAGATTCTACGTCACCGGGGGTGCTGGTACATTCCCTTATCTATATTCTTATATATTCGATATTGTTAATTTAAGTAAAAAGAACAGATATACTATTATTATCATCCGTCTTAGGTAAGTAACACTACCTAACCATTTGACTAGACCATTATTAGTTTAGCTCTTGATTTTTTCTTACACATATTTGCAAACATACACTACACAATACGTAATAGCACAATTTAACAAATCTTGATTCATTTCTCTTGACGTTATATTTTCCGGAACTTCTCTTAAATCTTTCGGTATCTCTGGAAGCACAATCGACAGGGTTGTGCTTAAAGTTAACGTGTTTCCGTTGATAACGTAGTCAATATCTTGAGTTGAGTAACATACTCAATATCTCCGAAAATCTGGTGCTGACTAATATCGTTCATCGACTTGAGTCGTTATGAAGCCGCGCTACAACTGCCATGAAGTCAGACCATGCGTATAAATTTGCTTTGGGTATGTTTAAAACTTGCTATACTTCATGAATTAATTGAGTTGCTAAAAGTGCAGCGAATAACTCCATTCGATTAATGGAAAATTATTTTTTATTGGCGCTACTATAGTTTTAGCAGTTACGAAATTTACTCTTACAAATCCCCGATTATCCGTAACCTTTGTATAAACCGCAGCAGCAAATGCGGTTCGTGAATCATCAAATATTAAGTGCAACTCAACAGAGTAACCACGATTATCTTGCAGCCATCTCTGCATGATAATTTTCCTTAAATAAACCAGATCGCTTCGAAACGAAATCCATTCTTTCAACAGATTCGGTGTAATGTTATAATCTCAAAAATCTTTAATAATAATAATAATAATACAAACCAAACTCAAGAAACATCTAATAAAATAGATCAAGAAAAAGAGAAAATAAAACAATGGAAACAAAAGGAATTACATGGTAGACATGCTCATGACCTATGCCAACAACATATAGATATATCAGCATCAAACAAATATTTAACAATAGGCACATTATTTGCCGAAACAGAAGGTTTTATAAATGCTATCCAAGATCAAGACATCAGAACTAAAAACTATAGAAAATTTATAATTAGAGAACCAAATCTTATAAATGACTAATGCAGAAAATGTAATTTAGTACCAGAAACTATACAGCATATCACAAGAGCATGTTAAAACATAGCATCAAGAGATTACACCCACAGATATAATCAAATTGCAAACATAATACACCAAAATATAGCCCAGAAACATGAACTCATCGATTACAATTTACAACCATACTACAAATATAAACGCAACCCTGTGTTAGAAAACACCACACATAAACTATATTTCGACAGAGCCATACTTACTGATAAGACCATCCATTACAATCGTCCCGATATAGCTTTGCAAGACAAAGTTAACAATATAGCCTTTCTAATTGACATAGCTGTACCAAATACGTATAATATTCAAAAAAATATAGCCGAAAAGATTATTAAATATAACGAACTAAGCAAAGAAATAAAAAGAATTTGGAAATTAAATAAAGTTTTCATCGTTCCAATTCTACTTTCAGCTACAGGATTAATACCAAAATATTTGCATCACTGCCTTAAGTTACTAGATTTACCCCTAAATTTATATATTAAAATGCAAAAAGCAGCTACTTTAAATACATGTCGCTTAGTGCGAAAATTTTTACAAATCCCAGAAAATGCTCTGGATAATACATTAATAATACCAGCAAATGATGACTACTGGGCTTGAAGCCCGTATCATCATAATACCCTACATGTAGAATTAAAAAGAGAAAAGAAAAAATTGAAATTGAGTATTATAAGTAAATATTTAATAAATTTAATTTGATATAATAATAATAATAATAATAAAAGGCGTAGGTAAGTGACGACCCCATCGGCCGCTGACGTAACGGTTATGTGACAAAACTGCTACGTCAGCGCAGTCAGTCAGCACCTTGCCAAGAGGTGTTAGCGCCGTGCCTCGGCAAAATATAAGGTGCAAAGGCCCGCTTGTGCACATGGCCTCACCATGAAATGGTTTCGGGTCTGGACGTCACCCGTTAACTGACGCCCACTTCATAGATGATGGAATTAATAAATACGCGCAAAGGGCCGCTGCCTGGAGGTCACCAGGGCGCGTCTGGAGCTGGCGCTGGACGCGACAGCATACGAACCGCCAGCCGAGCGCGAGGTGCTGCACGACCACCCAGCATCCCCTCGCATCCATCATCCCCACCAGCTGGCTTGGTGTTGGCAGGGTCAAGGTCAATGCAAATGAACAGAAATGCATTGCGGGTGTATTTTGGGGCGAAAGCGGGAGAAATTGGAAGTTTTGGGTATCGAGCTAGGATGCATCGACTATTTACTGAGCTGGAGCTGTCTATTACCGTTACCTCGCAGACCGAGTTTGGCACATCATGCGCTCAAAAATATTTGATGATGCCGAACTCGAACGGCTACGACGTGAGGCTATTCCTTTGACGAATGAAAATACTACAACAGGAGATGCGGCTCTACGAGTTGCAGAGCAACCCGCACATGTAGATGCCGCCGTAGATCTCCTTGTGGTTGACTCAGGTGACGATGGAATAGTCGCCCAGGAACAAGAGCAAATGAGGAGCATATTGGAATAGGCAATTAGGGAAACGCGCAGTACGCCTCTCGATAATGGACCGCGACTTCCCCGTATATTCCTAAGCAAGCGGAATCGGGCTGTCGTGAGTACTCTCAACCTAATGCTGGTGACCTATTTGGAAGCCAGCCTAAGCCTTTGTGAGACGGACTCAATTCTTTTCGGCGCCGCACTGGCAGTTTGCCGTATTACTGGCGCCAAAATTCCCACGGCTGGACGCGCTACTAGACAAAGTAGCGCCATCCCAGCCTGGGGAAGAATGATTGAGGACCGTATCGCAAAGGCAAGGGCCCTCATCGGCAGGCTGATAAGCTTCAGGTCGGGCAATAATAGGCCGACAATTGTGTGCACCGTCAGGATGGCGTTTGCTGGGACAAACATCAGTTTTTCCCAGCCGGATATAACGCAAAAACTGAAGGAGCGCATAGGCGACCTGAAGCAGAGATGCGCTGCTTGGGGGAAGCGGATTCGGCGATATACCGAGAGATCGACACGGCACAACCAGAATCGTCTCTTCCAGAGTAATCAGAAGAGGCTCTATGAATCATTGGAGCGACCAGTGGTACGTGGAACGGGCCCAGCACCTAATCAGGCCGACACTATCGCATTCTGGCGTGGCCTGTGGTCAGAGCCCGTAAACCACAGCGAGAACTCTTGGACGGAAGTTGTGGCGAGTCAGTGTGCGAATGTTACGCCAATGGACCCCGTCATCACTACGCCGGATGACGTAGCTGAGGCGGTCCGTAGGGCCCCGAACTGGAAAAGTTCGGGACTCGCCGGACTGTATCACTACTGGCTGAATGGTTTCGTGGTGTGTCACGCTGTGCTCGCCCGACAGTTTCAAGAGGCTCTCGACCAAAAGTCGCTCCCGAGCCTCTTCACTATTGGGATCACTCATTTGGTACGAGTATCTAAAGACCGGGATTCCACAGACCTGAGCAAATACCGCCCCATGACGTGTTTACCTACCATATACAAGACACTAACATCCATTTTGAGCACGAGAATCACTCGTCACCTGAACTCAAATCAGGTGATGTCGCGCGCTCAAAATGCATGTCGGGGCGGTGGTCGTGGAACCAAGGAACCACTCTTGACTTGAACTTGACGCGGTCATTGTCAAAGTGGTTAAACGCAACCTTCGGAACCTCTCCGCTGCCTGGATTGACTACAAAATGGCATTCGACTCGGTGCCTTATACATGGCTTAAGAGGGTCCTCGAACTGTACAAGGTTGACTGTACAGTTCGAGCCTTCCTCGGGCAGTGTATGGTGCAGTAGAGTACGATCCTTTGTCATCTTTGTCTCCTTTGTGCCTCGGGCTGGAGTTTGCGTATACGTCAGAGAGGACATCTGTTCTCGACGCCTTGGCAGTCTTGAAGGTTCGGACCTGTCCATCCTTTGGCTACGCGTAGACAGCGACAATCATCCGCGCGTCTACGGGTGCCTCTATAAGTCCCATAGCTGTTATGCCGAAACTGACCAACTCATCGCCCACCTCCAAATGGCTACAGATTCTCTGCTACAACAGGTCCCATCCGCAGAGATCGCGATCCTTGACTATTTTAACGCCCACCACGCCGAATGGTTCGGTTCACGTTTAACCGATCATGCGGGTAGATCTGTTCATGACTTTGCCTTGGCATATGGTCTGATACAACTGGTTACATCGCCTACGCGGATTTCAGATATTGAGGATCATACACCTTCCCTGTTTGACCTTCTGCTGACCTCTCATCCGGATGGATATCAGGTTTCCGTCGATGCCCCTCTCGGCTCTTCGGACCATTGTCTGATCCGGAGTGTGGTGCCACTCACGCTCCCCTCGCGGTTGCGTTCTGCAGGTTGCCGCCGTGTTTGACATTACAGGTCGGCGGATTGGGACGGACTGCGGTCTTTCTTTGCTTCCTACCCATGGGAGCGGATTTGCTTCTCGCCGGATGATTTCAGAGCTGTTGCAGACTCTGTAACAGATGTGGTGCTACAGGGAATGGAACTATTTATTCCATCATCTGTGGTACCCATCGGAGACATATCTCAGCCTTGATTTGGTCGCTCCTGTAAGACTGCATTACGCAGTAAGCAGGAGTGTTATCAAGCCTGGGTTGCGGCTTTGGCGACTCGGGGTGTAAACACCAGCATACTTAAAAAGAAGTATAACTTCACCTCCAGGTCCTTCAAAAGAGTTATTGCCAAGGCAAAGTCAGAGCACATAGGCAGAATTGGCGAGAAACTAGTTCGCCTTCCTTCGGGAACCCGTGCATTCTGGTCTCTCGCCAAGGCTGTCCAAAGGAATTTCTGTAAGCCATTACTACCATCTCAGCACAGGGAGGACGACTCACTGGCCCACGACGCAAAAGACAAAGCCGACGTTTTAGGCTCCCTTTTTGCGTCCAACTCTACTGTTGATAACCGGGGGAACATACCGCCGACCATCCCGCGGTGTGAGTGCTCCATGCCGGATGTGCGGTTCTCACAGCGCTCGGTTCGCAGAGCACTCCTCTCCCTGGACATCCACAAGTCGAGTGCGCCTGACGGACCTAATTGTGCTGAGAACGTGTGCTCCGGAGTTGGCACCGGTTCTAACGAGTCTTTTCCGGTACTCCTACTCCCTAGGCGTAGTCCCAAAATCATGGAAGACAGCTTTTGTCCACCCGATTTTTAAAAAAGGCGACCGCTCAGACCCATCCAACTACAGGTCTATCGCCATCAAAATAATGGAATCCGTTATAAACTGCCACCTCAAGCGGTACCTTGAAGATCACCAGCTAATTAGTGACCGCCAATACGGTTTTCGTCGGGGTCGATCAACTGGTGACCTTCTGGTCTACCCGACCAATAGATGGGCGCAGGCAATAGAGTCCAAGGGGGAGGCATTGGCCGTTAGTTTGGAAATTGCGAAGGCCTTCGATCGGGTTTGGCACAAAGCGCTTCTTTCGAAGCTTCGTTCCTATGAGCTTTCCGAGAAATTATGCAATTAGATCACCAGCTTTCTTGCAGAACGGAGCATCAAGGTCGTTGTAGACGGTGCATGCTCCGACAACAAGCCTATTAACGCTGGTGTTCCACAAGGCTGTGTGCTATCACCAACGCTGTTTCTTCTGCATATCAATGATATGTTGCAAACCGGTAGCATTCATTGCTATGCGGATGACAATACTGGTGATGCTCTATACACCGGCCGTGCCAATATTTCTCGGGAAAAAGTAGCGCCATCCCAGCCTGGAGAAGTAAACGTCACCGAGTACCGGAACAAACTTGTGTCTGAAGTCGAGTCTTTGCTGGACAAAGTCTCGGATTGAGGACGACTCAATCTAGATCAGTTTAATCCTCAGAAGACACAAGTTTGCGCGTTCACCGCTAAAAAGAACCCATTTGTCGTATCTCCTTAGTTTCAAGGCACTCCCCTTCTCGCCTCAGTCAGTATCGGAATCCTCGGAGTCGACATATCGAGTGACGTGCAGTTTCGTGGTCACTTGGAAAAGAAGGCAAAATTGGCCTCTAAAAAGCTTGGTGTGCTCAGCAGAGCGGGACAGTATTTCATGCCGGCACAACGCCTGCTACTTTACAAGGCGCAGGTTCGGCCTCACATAGAATACTGTTCCGATCTCTGGGCAGGGGCTCCCCAGTGCCAGC
The DNA here is from genome assembly GCA_963668995.1 of Parnassius mnemosyne. Classification (NCBI taxonomy): domain Eukaryota; kingdom Metazoa; phylum Arthropoda; class Insecta; order Lepidoptera; family Papilionidae; genus Parnassius; species Parnassius mnemosyne. Next base: position 57,376,016 of record CAVLGL010000001.1, read on the forward strand.
TCCTTCCACTTGACCGCATCTAACGCAGAGCGGCTCGAATCGTTGACGACCGAGTACTTTCCGATCGGCTCGACTCATTGGCGCTGCGAAGAGATGTTGCATCTCTTTGCATTTTCTTTCGCATTTACTACGGGGAGTGCTCTGAGGAATTGTTCGGATTAATCCCAGCCGCCAAATTTCACGAAGGCACATCGCGGCAGAACTCCCGATACCATCCACACTATCTGGATGATTGGCGGTCCACCACTATACGATTTAGAAGATGTTTTCTTCCTCGCTCAACTTCCTTGTGGAATAGTTTACCACCAGCGATTTTTTCGGACCGATACGACTTAAGGACCTTCAAGAAAAGAGCCTACTCCTTTTTAAAAGCATCTGCAATTCCCCTGGTGTTGCGGTTGTTCATGGGCGGCGGTAGTCACTTACCATCTGGTGAGCCGTATGCTCGTTTGCCCCCTCTCCTTTAAAAAAAATATCTAGGCGAGCGGATGATGGCTGCGGAGAACCACATAAGAATAAGAAGGCGTATCTTCCAGGGCGATTGTTTGAGTCCAATCTGGTTCTGCATCTCTCTGAACCCTCTGAATACCTTACTGGATGGTTCCGGGAGGGGATTTCGGCTTTGGAGAGGTACAAAAGTGACCCAACTTTTCTATATGGATGATCTCAAGTTATTCGCCTCCAGTCGCTCTCATCTTATGGAATTGCTAAACATCACTTGTGATTTTAGCAATTCTTTGCATTACCCAAAATTAGTCAAAATATTATATACATTCAGATGTTAATGTAAATTTATAATTCTAGGATTTGATTCATTGTTCTTATGCTCTCGACTTGATAATATACAATCCATTGGCGTATTTTGTGCGAATAGGCTACGATTTATTGAACGTCTCTTTAAATCTTCTAATATGACCTAATTTAAAATATAAAAATCGACTCGGTTCTCCGAATTCAGTATATGCTAGTAATAAATTCTTTAGTTCTGGCCAGTCCGTGATAATAATTATGTTGTTTGATGCGGCTTTCCAAATTTTGGAACTGCTAGTGATAAATTCTCTAATTCTGGCCAGTTCGTGATAATAGTTGCTTGCATAGGCTTTACTGGTGTTCAGAATGAATTATATATATTGTGATTCCAATTTGAATGAAACCACAAACGTTGCTCGAGGTTTTCCATCGTCTATTCCGGATCTTATATAATTCACTGCAGTAGGTTTAAGGCCCGAAGCTTGCACAGTCGCTTTATTGACAAAAATGACGCCTCGAAACTTTTATCGATCAGCACGCGTACCACTTGATTTGATATTGACTACAGCTACCGAAACCTTAAGCTCTTCTTCTTTAGTAACTTTTTTTGTCTCTTGAATCGTTGGGTATGATTTCGAGGGATCGGTCAATATACAATACGTAGCTTTTTACCACAACGTCGACAGCAATTTGATGATTTGAAAAACTTGACAGGATGATTCATTGCTCAACAATTGAAACCCAGTCCCCTTGATTGTGACACACTCGTTTCATTCTTTAAGAGACAGATAACTAAACTTTTAACACTGAAGTAACATATGCATTCCAGAACACATACTGCAGGCTCTTTTTCGTATATTATTTGTAGCTCCATGTTCATCAACAGCTGGATGAAATGCCTTTTGTTTTACTGCTTGTTTTAGATTAATCACCTCTAATCAATGTTGTGGTTGAATTTGCTTTAAATCTTCCTTGATATAAAATTGCGTAATTCCATTTTTACGTTCTACTTTCTTTCTCTAAATGCTTTATTTGATCCTCTTGTTTCATAATTTTAGACTCCATTTTGTCAACACTGGAAAAAATTCTAATTTTATATTCAATGTCAGATACTTTACGTTCAATATCAATATCATATATATTTTTATACTAGCTTTTTAACGGCTTCGCTCGCGTGAGCTTGAATTTAGGAACGCCATTAAATGCTATTGCGTGGCAAATTTAGAAAAATTCGATCGCTTTTAGAGTCACTTCAGTGCCTGTGTCCCTATGTCTGTCAAAGATTTTTTTTTAATTCTAAAAGACTATTAGATGTACATTATGCATAGATTATGTATATTTGGCATAGATATAATATGCTACAGGAACACGTGAATGTACTTATATGTATAGAAAACACCTACTATTTTTTATATCGGACATGTATTCCGATGTATCCATAAGAAAGGTAAATTGTATCGGAATGAAAATGTATTATCTATTATTTACATTTTACTCTTTACATTAATTTATTTACTTAAAGTTAATTTAGTTTTAACAAAATAATGATGAGTTTCATGGTCTTCTATAAATTTACGGGATAATGTTTATTTGAGATATTTTATATTGTTCGGCACCATAAAATAGATGTAATTTTTTTTTACGTTCTAGTAGACTATAAAATTTCATAAATGCAGTTTTATAGTGATGAATACAGTATACATTATTATAGAGCTGCATTTATGAAATTATAAAATTTAGTATACAGTATACTATACATGGAATAAAACTAATGTTACGGATTTTATCACGTTTAATTTTAACTTCTTTACTTGGGTTTTTTTTATGCATCTTTGGATGAAAGTTCCATAAAAACCCGCTTAAAAGAACACATCGTTGATGTGAAACACCGACGCTCCGGGAAGTCTAAAGTATGTTAACATGTTTAGTATCGTCCCAACCATTATATCGGATCTGATGTACAACAAATCCTTGCAATAGAACACCAATTCCTACCAATGATGATTCGCGAGCCTTTTGAAATTAAAAAACATCCTAATTTTAAAATGGAAGATGGCTGAGTGCTATCATCTGCTAAGGACCCTATCTATACAAATAAATAAAATTGAAGTGTCTGTTTGTCAAGTAATGTCAAAATAACAGCTTTTTACTAAATGTATATGAAAGTATATACGGTAGGTACTTATAACAAATACACAATTTATAAAATTTTTGTCTGTCTGTTTGTTCCGGCTAATCTCCGAAACGGCTGGACCTGGCAGATAGCTGATGTTATAGAATGTAACTTAGGCTACTTATATTTTAGAAAAACGATTAAGGTTCCGCGCAACATAATTAAAATCCTAAATTACATGCGGCTGAAGCCGCGGGGAACAGCTAGTAATTAATAAAATTAAATTCAAACCCAAGCATACTATTATTGCATTTATTGTATTCATTTCTATTTTTATTCTATTACATTCTATTCTAAATCTGATATCAGGTCGTCAAACACCTTAGTCCTCCTGTAACCATGGGTACTGTAAAATGCCCAAAACACCAGGAATTAAAAAAGTTTAAATTAAACTGGATAAAACCCTTAAAATTAGTTTCATTGCTTATAAATTTTATTCACAGTGAACGTGGGAATCACTACACTTATGAACGGGAGTAGAAAAATGTGCGTCTTGTTGTGGCAGTTAAAGAGAATCCAACACCTCATATCGTCCTGTCATAAGAGGCGACATAGGAAAACAAACAGCATAATTTTCCCTACCAAACGTGGCAACTATAGCAAGTATCCAGCCACTTGACAATTTATGGGGGAGGCCTATGTTCATTTCAGTGGACTTTTGATAGGCTGACGATAATGAGTTCTACTCATTTTTTCAACCCTTAATATTTACGGTAGAGTGAAAACAAAAAAGTAACTCGAAAATATGAATGAAATAAATACTGCATATACTATTGCCCCATGAAAAGTAAAAAAGTAGCAGCTTACATACATGTTACTATTGGGCACAGGCCGCCGAGTTTTTGGCCAAAAGTTTTCGCTGCGCAATTCCAACGCAGGATGTCCTCAACTGCGAAACTTCTGTTTTCTTTACCGCCAAAAATGTGGTAAATTGACATTCTAAATTGCAATTCAAATATATGCTCAAATATATAATAATGCTTACGTACCATGGAATTTAAGTTTTAAGTTTAAAATAAAATGAACCTTTGTTTAAATAAAACCGGCTTTCTTTAATTAATAAGTAAGTATTTTTCCGCAATAGCCTGTTCATTTACATATAGGTATTCATATGAGCTATGAAACCAGGACTATCAAATATATCTTAATGTGTTTGAAAATATGAAAGCTATTTTAATTTACAAACTGATTTATAAGTCTCGTTAAAGGTAAAAAAGTAAAGTAGCATCTAATATAGTCTCACTAATGTCCACAGGGCTCACCATTACCTATAGTGTTTTGTGGGCAGAAAAATAGAATATAATGCAATGCTTTAATGCATATTAACTGTTTTTACATCTCCACGACTTCTTTAATTACTTAGACATCTAGGTTTCCCCAAGAAGTTATTCGTTACCACTTTAACGGACACGTGTTAAGTCAGCACGTAAAATTTTCTATAACAGTTTTGCTCCCGTGCTACGATGAAATCTCACGGCGAGAGCGACACGACCCTCGTATTTGTTTAAATACAATTTCTAAAAACTGAAACTAAGCTTGTGTATGATTGTTGACCACATCTACCTAGTAATTACCCTTCCAACGATGCCAAAAACAAATTTTCAATTATTTACATCGTAATTCAGTAACATTCTATTATTTAATGAGGGCTAATAATCGCCCACTCACCAAATGTCGCTATTTGTGACTGAGGTAAAGTTTTTCGTTACATAGTTTCAGTTAATTGAGAAATTAGTTTTAAATAATAGTTTATCATTATCTAGAGTATTATATTAATATACAACACTGAGTCAGTGGTTTGATTTTTAATTTTTTGCACTTTATAACTCTTTTTTTAATTTTTCTACTTTAAGTTATATTTATAGTTTAGTTTATTCATTTCTAATGTAATTAATATAAAAATTTTTTGTCAAGCTATATCATGAGATGGTCAACAAACAGTGCTAAATATCATGAAATGACCACACCATTTCATGAAATGATAGACTACTTTATGATAGGTATATGATCAATTCTACGATCTGGTCACGACATATATATAAAAATATGTTTAATAAAGCTATAAAGATAATGAAAATTTTGCAATAATTGCAAACAGACCAATTTTAATCAGTTTACATATAGATTAGTATAATTGAAATAAAAACCTTATCAATTTTCATATTTTTGATAGATGTCACTATTATCTATTGACATTATTATACTTTTAAAATAAAATAAAAAAATACTAAAAAACTAAACGTTACAATTTTTAAATAATTTTAAAAATCTTATTATTTAAACATATACATATTTTTATTTATATTATTTAATTTATTAGTAACTGAAGGCTAAATATACTAATTTTTCCATTTGATGATAGATGGCGCTATTTTGATAACTACATCAGTGTATTTTAACAAGTTTATAACTATGTTTTAAACTTTATTTATATATTATTTATAAATATGGTATATGGTATTATTAATATTTGATTTATAAATATTTGAAAAACACCCGTTATCCCGCCTATAACTAATATATAATAGAAAATTAACATTTAAAGGAAGGAAATACTTAACCTTCTTTTTTGAAGTTCCGTAATCGGATAAAAAGTAGCCTATAAGTTGCCCCGGGTTACTAACTACCTACATACGAAATTTTATGTAAATCGATCCAGTGGTTTTTGCGTGAATCCGGAATACACAGACAGACAGACAGATAGACAGACAAAAATTCTAAAAACCACTGATTTGGCTTGAGAAACCTGTACTTAGTCCCCTGGACTTGTTTTTTCAAGAATATATTAGAATTACAGACACAACTTTTCTACAGATTTATTATATATATATATAGATATAGATTTTTCTAAGTCTCGTAGTGATTATATACTCTTTGGTCTCAATGATAAATATTAAAAGTCGAGAGTCAATGTAAATTTTCTAAGTCCTTTTTAAACGTGAAATTTTTACACGCCTTTTGATAAATAATAAATATGGCACTTTACTAATAGAAACACCTCCCGGGTTGCGGCACCAAAATTTCAAAAACTGCACTGATATACTCGTACTGTGATGTACTGTTTAGCAGTTGAAATAAACACCTTATTTGCTGTCGAAGAATTCCTTTTATTTACATTGTCCACAATACTTCCCGTATTAATAATACAAACAATATCGTGAATTATAGTAATAGGTTAAGAAATAAATCTAGTTTGCAAAATAGATACCGAAATTGACTAAACAATATACTACTCGAAAAAACTGACATTAAATATCTAAGTAACCATGACAACACGTTAACATGAACAGACTCAATTTTAGATTTACGACAAAATACAGTAGCACTATCCCGAATTACCTGCTTAGGTATTTGTGAGTAGGTCTGTGATAAATAAAAACAATCAATTTATAATGTCCACCCATACAAAAATAATTACGTACGTTTTCCAAAACATTGTGAGGCGGAATAAATGTTTTTCATCTTGGAACAGGAATAATTTAATATCAAGAATTATTCTTAACATTTTCTCTAAATATCGATATCTGGGCTGGAAATCCGTTTTCTAATCTTTATTGTCTTTACAAACGTTACAAAATTCAATCCATTGTCATTCAATAACAAACTTATCATTACTTTTGTTTTGTTACAGTTTGATGGACCACATATTATGCCAACGAATGGAGTTTGATAAAAGAATGATGGGACTAAAAGTGGTAGTAATCTTTGCAATTTTCTAAGTAATACAAAACGTAGTCCCTAGACGGTGTTGACGTTGGCTAAAATCTCTGCGGTCGCCGTTTGGTCAAAGTCATTCAGGCTTTAAAGCATTAATCTTCGGTACTCAGTCTTCGCACGTCTCTTATCAAGAACATTTGGTATGTGTAATAAATATTTTTTTTTAAATTGAACCTCTAGTTTTATTAATCCAGTTTTTTAATTCTTCTTGATTTGTTTTAAATCGTGTCTATTAATGACATGATGTATGATGATTAGTAATTAAGAGAAAATGAACCAATAATTTCCTTGTTTCATTTACGACCTAGGTATTTAAATATGCAATAACACAATAAATATTTTTAGATTTTTATTAATTAATTCAAATATGAAGTTTCAAAAATAATTACACATTTATTTATTTTAACTAAAAATAACTATGCATCATTATAATCAATTAAGTAATATTATTTCAAATTGCAAATAATATATACAATTCTTAATGGTAAATAAATTAACATTTCTGCATTTAAAACAAAACAATTTAAAATATCGTTTTAGTTGTAATATTAAAATATAGTACTGTAATGACCCCACGGTAAGCTATAAATTTTATTTTGCGCTATTTGTCTTTTGTAATCGTTACTACTGAGTACTAATTTGTTAACTTTCTGAGTGAAAAAATTATGATTTTTTGATTTAATAATACACAAAGTCTCTGCAATGTTCATCGCAAAATAAGGCTATTTTGTTGTTTTCTATATGTTTTGGTGAGGGTATAAATAATCCAGATCTTAATGCATTGTATTCAACGAAGTTAATTTCTAAATGACTTATAGAATAGATAGTCCAACTTGACTCAGATAGCTCAATCTCTAAACATGTTTTTTATTAATGTTTCAACCACCGAGTCATAAGTTACCGATAATTCTGTACTTTGTAATATTACGTCATATTTAGTGCTAAAAGACTGAAGGTAACTTTTCTAATTCTGAGCCAAATAATAAGAAACATACAATTCAAATTTGATTTTAATGGACATATATTTTGACAAATTGTCTTTTATAAATCTAAAAACTGTTTCGAAAATTTGAAAGAAAAAGAATTCTGGTGAAATACTTTCATCTTGAGGACTTATTTTATAGCTTGCTATTTTATGGCGGAAAGTATTAGCTATTAACTGCATGTTATCGTATTCAGTACGTATTAAACCTATGCCTTTTCCTATAATAGACTTTAAATAACAGTACCCAGGGGTGCTTGAGTATGGTTTATTTACTGGGGTAAATAAACCATCTTTTTTACATAAGAATTAACATTTTTTAATAATCAAATTACATAGAAAGTCTATGTAATTTGATTATAAAAAGTGTTACTTACTTCAGTCTCACATAATACAATTAAACCTAAATAAAAGGTACTTCTATTAACAGTTTTGGCAAATCTTTTTTGGTGCTCTAAATATATAAAACTTTTACATTGTTCACGTCGAGTGCGCGATTTACGGTTTTTTGACCTAGGACAAAATAAAAATCTTCCAGATTTAGCATCTGAAAGACTTGGAGATTCAGGAAACCGCATTTTTACTATTATACAGCAAATAATCATTTAGAGATGCGTCGGCAAAGTTTTGTATTGTAATCGTTCCTCCAATTGAGATTTTATGAGATCAGATGCTAGAGTTTTCAAATATGTTCGTTAATTCTGTTATTATTCTTATTATGTCAGTCAATGTACGCAGTAATATTATCATTGAAATGATTTCGACAATATTTGAAATTCCGTAAAAAAAAACACAAAGGCTCCAGCGGCGAGTTTTACGATACACACTGTACGTATGACAAAGTTGATCAAAATTATCCTTACCCCCCTTCGTATGGTTGTAAAAACTTATTATCTTCGGTAAACTAACATATTTGTCTTGGTCTGGTTGGTAATGCATAGTGGAAGGCATAAGCACGTTTCTTTTTTTTCCTTTGCTGAGCTTTGGAGGCACATATGATAGTAGAGTTAGTTCATTATGAAAAGCAAACATTGATGTGTTCTGGTTACGTTCTTTTGTTTCCAAGAAATAGGCGGGTATTTCTGTTTCGTTTTTTTTCATTGTTCCAACTATTGTAATATTTTTGATAGCAGTTTTTCAGCAGCAGGGATTGAAGTAACCCAGTTATCATACGTGATATTTCTGTCAGACCCATGAATTGGAGTTGACTGCTCCAATGCATAATACTCAGCAACTGATAGTCCTCGTGGTGTAGAATCTTTTCTTGTATATATAATACTACAAGCTCGCCAGGTTGACGTTGTTCTGCCCTTTCCAACGACCCTCCTTATAAAAATCCTTAAATACGCAATAAAAAATTTTGAGGGTCATATATCAGGATAAAAACTATCCTATCTCTCAAGTTGGACCAAAATGTACAAAATGTGCAAAGTTTCATTAAAATCAGTTCATTAGCTTAGGAGTCCATCGCGGACAAACAACGTGACACGTAATTTTTATATATAAAGATTTATTATATGAAATGATTTAAATCACATTTCACTAACAATTTTATACCATATTTATCCGGTTTTGACGGTATATACATACGGAATGGGCATCTACCGCGGAACCCTAGTAATTACTCGTCAATTGTTGTGCAATCTGAAGGGAAATAGAGATTTTTGAAGTTTCAACAATGTGATCAAATAGATCTTTTATCGGCGCCAATCTATCATATTACCTTCTCTCAGCTCTTGTCAAAAGGTCATCAAATCGAAGACAATTTTTTAAGAATTCAAATTATTTCTCACTCATAGTAGATCGAAAATAGTTGATATCCGCATTTCTATCAAATATTTCTTTGACAATCAAATGATTAATTTTTAATAATCCAGCTAAATTGTATAAGCCAAATAGAGTTTTCAAGGCGGTAACTGTCACATCTCGCACAAAGGAAGGTCGAATGTTTGTGGGAATAGAATCCTTTAAAGATGATTCTCGGGTGGTCTCCAAATATTGAGCATTTTGGTATAGCCAGACTTTCTCAAATGGGACTAAACTGTTATGAAGTCAATTTACAATTCCTCAGCTATGTCAAAACTTCTAATCATACTCCACGTTTTCAAAAATGGCATCGATTTTATCCGTATGAGGGCAAGCAGGGCGAGCTGCATATTTGACATAAAAATTCTCGGACTGAAACCGCTTAAAACAACTTCGTACTACACTTACTGACACTGCATTAGGTATATGAGCGTAACAAAGTTTTTTCGCCTTAAGTCGCATATTTCCCTGTTTTATAATATGCTCGTTTGACAACCTGTCCTATAAAAAAAAAACGAAGAAACCTATTATTTTTATGATTCTTAAATCCGATTATGCCCAAAGTAGATACCAAAATTCTATGACCAGGCTTTTGATTTGTACGTGGTAAATGCCATGCTGCAGCTATATTTCGGGTATAGTTGTACCACGAATGGGTCGGCTCGACCGGGGAAGGACCACGCTCTCACAAAATACCAGCATAAAATAGCAGCTTAACACTGCCTTGTTTCGTATGTTGAGTGTAGAGAACCGGAGACCCTATTTACTGGGCAAGACGCATTCCATCTTAGTCCTTACGGGTGACAACGCATCTGCGTTTTGATTCCAAAACGAGCATAGATGTAGATGTCTATGGGTCACAGCAACCACTTACCATCAGGTGGACTGTGTGCTCATTTGTCACCCTATCCTATAAAAAATGTTCTGCAACTCACCTCATCTTATTTAAATAACAGAAAAAAGATATACAGAAGTAAAAAAACTAAACCAGATAACTAAACGCGAAGAAAAATTTAAATCTAAGATTCGCATAGTGAAATGCGGTATGTCACAGGGCAGTGTACTGGGTCCTCTGCTATTTATAACATTAATAAGCGATCTGCCGAAAGCTACTAATAGACCAGTGTTATTTTGTGCTGACGACAGTGCAGTTATAATAGAAAGGACTAATACTGACCTTGACAAATATAATTTAATGGGTGTTAAATGATAACTTAAAAATAAGTTTAAGCAAGACTTCAATACATATTTTTCAGCCAAAAAGCTACTCCAAAAATATTAATATACATTATGAAAATAATAAAATGAAAAAAGGAGTATCCACTATGTTTTAAGGATTGATAATTGACAATAAAATGAACTGGAAGTCTCACACAGACCAATTATGTAAAAAAATTAGTAAGGCTGCATATGCGCTACATAGAATTGCCCCTCCCCGTACTTAATAACGATGCACTATTAATGGCGTATCATAGCGAAGCTGACTCAAACCTACGATGATAATCTTTTGGGGAAACTCAACTCAAAAAGATAAAGTGTTCAAGGCACAAAAATGTTGTATTCGAGCCATGTATAGACTCAAATCAGAAACAGTTGCAAACAATATTTCATTAAGTACAAAGTAATGGCTTTACCCAGCTTATACATATTCGAAGCAGCTGTTTTCGTAAAATCTAATCCTGATCTGTTTGAAAATCTATCTGACGCTGTTAGCCATAATCGACGCGACATCGATAAAATTTGCATAATATGTAAATCAAATACTAAGTTAATGTACAAAAGCATATTTTGCATGGGCCCCGTAATATTTAATAAAATGCCAAAAGAAATAAGGAACTTAAATATGAATTTCTTTAAAAAATCGCTGAAGGATTTCTTCATATGTAAATGTTATTATAACATAACTGAGTTTCTAAGTAATAAATTTTGAAGTCATTCATTAAAAACATTGACTTTAGTGATTAGAAATAATTCGCTGATACGATTGTATTCATAGTAAATGTACAACAAATAAGTTTTTGACATACATAGTTTAATTGACATATTGACATTCTAAGTTGTATTGCCTTAATTATTTTATTCATTGTACTTTTTTTAAATTTAGTTTTTTGGTATTGAATTTGGAATTAGCTTTGACGTTAATATTATTCAAAAAAATGATTATATATTGATAATTACAATTAAATTTATTATATAAACTCTTACTTGCATGCTATCAAAATGTTATAAAAATTATTCTTATTTGCCCATTGATCATATAATTGGCTAAATTGTAAACTTGCATGCCTCCTGGTAGAACGTAGAAAGTCTTTTGTAAAGCACTGTTAATACCCCTGTATTTACCTATGTTCAGCATATAAAAAGTAATTATTATTATTATTATTTTTACTTCTTCCCAGTCTCTTACATGGTCACTTTCTTAAGCTTTTTTTTATAGAAGAGGGGGCATACGAGCATGCAGCTCACCTGATGGTAAGTGACTACCGCCGCCCATGAACAACCGCAACACCAGGGGAATTGCAGATGCGTTGCCGGCCTTTTAGAAAGGTGTAAGCTCTTTTCTTGAAGATTCCTAAGTCGTATCGGTCCGGAAAATTCGCTAGTGGTAATTGATTCCACAAGGAAGTTGTGTGAGGGAGAAAACTTCTTCTAAATCGCACAGTGGTGGACCGCCAATCATCCATATGGTATGGCTGGTAACGCGAGTTTTGTCGCGATGTGTGATGGTGAAATTGAGCGGCTGGAATTAGTCCGAACAATTCCTCAGAGCACTCCCCGTGATAGATGCGATAAAATACGCAAAGAGATGCAACAGTGCCAGTGTATCGAGCCGATCAGAAAGAATTCTGTCGTCGGCGATTTGAACCGCTCTCCGCTGGATGCGGTCAAGTGGAAGGAGCTGGCACTGGGGTGCCCCGGCTCAGAGATGAGAACAGTATTCCCTGTGGGGCCGAACTTGCGCTTTGTAAAGTTGCAAGCGATGTGCCGGCATGAAATACTGTCCCGCTCTGCTGAGCGCGCCAAGCTTTTTAGAGGCCAATTTGGCCTTCCCTTCCAAGTGACCACGAAACTGCACACTATTCGATATATCGACGCCAAGGGTTCCGACACTAGCTGAGGCAGCAAGGGGAGTGCCTTGAAACTGATGAGATACGACAAAGGGGTTCTTTTTAGCGGTAAACGCGCAAACTTGTGTCTTCTGGGGATTGAACTGGACTAGATTTAGTCGGCCCCAATCCGAGACTTTGTTAAGCAAAGACTCGACTTCAGACACAAGTTTGTCCCGGTACTAAGCGACGTTTTCCCGAGAAATATTGGCACGGCCGGTATATAAAGCATCACCAGTACTGTCGTCTGCATAGCAATAAATGCTACCAGTTAGCAACATATCATTGACATGCAGGAGAAACAGCGTTGGTGATAGCACGCAGCCTTGTGGAACACCAGCGTTGATAGGCTTGAAATCAGAGCATGCACCGTCTACTACGACCTTGATGCTCCGATCAGCAAGGAAACAGGTAATCCATTTGCACAATTTCTCGGAAAGCCCATAGGAAGGAAGCTTCGAAAGAAGCGCTTTGTGCCAGACCCGATCGAAGGCCTTCGCTATGTCCAAACTAACGGCCAATGCCTCCCCCTTGGACTATACTGCCTCCGCCCATCTATGAGTCAGATAGACTAGAAGATCACCAGCCGATCGACCTCGACCAAAACCGTACTGGCGGTCACCAATCAGCTGGTGATCCTCAAGGTACCTCATGAGCTGGCAGTTTATAATGGATTCCATTATTTTGGAGAACAAGGAGGTGATGGCAATAGGCCTGTAGTTGGACGGGTCTGAGCGGTCGCCTTTTTTAGGGATCAAAGCTGTCTTCCATGAATTCGGGACTACGCCTTGGGAGTAGGAGTACCGGAAAAGACGCGTTAAAAGCGGTGCCAACTCCGGTGCACACGTCTTCAGCACAATGGGAGGGACTCCATCGGGCCCACTCGACTTGCTGACATCCAAGGAGAAGAGTGCTTTGCGAACCGAGCGCTGTGTAAACCGCACATTCGACATGGAGCACTCACATCACGAGATGGTTAGCGTTGTGTTCCCCCCGTCATTTAGAGTCGAGTTGGACGCAAAAAGAGAGCTCAACAGATCGGCTTTCTCCTTTGCGGCATGGGCCAGTGAGTCGTCCTCTCTGTGCAGAGATGGAAGAGATGGCTGACAGAAGTTCCCTTGGACAGCCTTGGCGAGAGACCAGAATGCACGGGTTCCCGAAGGAAGGCGAACTAGCTTCTCGCCAATTCTGCCGATGTGCTCAGACATTGCCTTGGCAATGAATTTTGAAGAACCTGGAGGCGGAGTTATACTTCTTTTTAAATGCGCTGGTGTTTACATCCCGAGACGTTGATGCGTCAGCCCAGGCTCGGTAGTACTCCTGCTTATAGCGTGATGCTATTTTACAGGAGCGACCAAACCATGGCTGGGATCTGCCACCGATGGGCACCACAGACAATGGAATAAAAAGTTCCATACCCTGAAGTACCACATAAGCAACAGAATCGGCAATTGTGTTAGACCATATGCCAAAGCAAAGTCATAGACAAATCTGTCCGCATGATCTGTTAAGCGAGAACCAAGCCATTCAGCGTGGTGGGCGTTAAAATCACCGAGTGTCACGAACCCTGCGGATGGGACCTGTTGTAGCACGGAGTCTGCAGCTATTTGGACGTGATCGATGAGTCGGTCTGTGTCGGCATTACCACTATGGGACCTATAGAGGCACCCGTACATGCAGGGATGGTCGTCGCTGTCTACGCGCAGCCATAGGATGGACAGGTCCGTACCTTCAAGACTGCCGAGGCGTCGGAAACAGATGTCCTGTCTGACGTATACGCAAACTCCAGCCCGGGGCACAAAGGAGTGTTCCAATTTGTACCCCGGGTAGGAGAGATATAAAATATCGGTTAAAAAAAACAAGGCTGGCTTCGCCGTCTCTAGATGGTAATGGACAGCGTTAAGGTTGGAATGACGTCCCCTGATGTTGCAAAAATTCACGGATAACGTGACAGGGGTCGCCTTGGTTGTATTGCTCCGCTTGCCCCGAGCAGCATCAGTCGTGAGCGGAATTTTGCCCCCTACCCCCCCAGAATACGCGGGGCAGCCTGAGCACCCACGCTCAGGAGTGAAGTAGTTTGGTCGTGGATGCTCAGCGAGGGTTTCTCCAGGGGTGCTGGTACCCTCCTGGGGTAGTGTTTTATTTAATTCCACTACCATGTTGATGGGGGGGGGGGGATTGGGCCTCCAACCACCTGCACTCACCAAGCGCAACGCTAAGGTAAAACTCTACTTCACGCTGGTATTCTGTGAAGTCGTGGTACCACCCCGGTTCGAGCTGGCCCATCCGTACGACAGCAAAAGCTACCGCTTAGCTCTACCACTGTTAGCTCTTTTATATTCGGTGTGAAGTTGTGAAGGTGAAGTTTTCCTTCCTCTTTTGCCTAATATTTGGTTAGATTCATAGTTCATAGTACTCTTTTAAAATATTTAAAATTCAACTTAAAACTATATTAGGTGTAGGGCAAAACTACCATTGATTTAAATAAAACAATGAATGTCACCTAGATTTGTATCAGTTTTTTTCTTTGTAGAATACCAGATCACTTAATCACTATCGTCATCATCATTACAGCCCTTCACAAGTCCACTGCTGTACATAGGCCTCCCCCAAGGAATGCCACTTATCACAGTCCTGAGCCATTTGCATCCATCGACTTCCTGCATGTCTTACCAGGTCGGCACTTCATCTAGTAAGGGGTTGCCATACACTTCGCCTACTGGTACGAGGCTGCCACTCGAAAACCTTTCTTCCCCATCGGTTGTCGGCTCTTCGAGCTATATGGGCGGCCCACTGCCTTTTTATTATAGGATAAGGGTGAGAAACGAGCACAGAGTCCATCTTATGGTAAGTGGATGCTATGGCCCGTACATATTTACATCTATCATTGATTAAGAATCAAAATGCAGATGCGTTGTCACCCGTGAAGACTAAGATGGAATGACTCGTTTCCAGTAAAAAGGGTCTTCGATTCTCTATACTCACCATACGAAACACAGCAGCGTTAAGCTGCTATTTTACGCTGGTATTCTATGAGAGCGTGGTCCTTCCTCAGTCAAGCCGACCCATTCGTGCTACAACCATAACATAGCTGCAGCATGGCTCTACCACTTAAAAAATCTAAGTTCTACTGAGGATATCCTCATTTCTCACTGGCAACACGCAGTGGTTGTACAATTTCGTCTTCAGGTTTTGAGGTGTGTCTAACGAGAAGATGTGTCGTAGTTTCCCGAACGCCGCCCAGCCTAGTTGAATCCATCGATTGACCTCTCGGTCGAAGTTGGACTTACTTAGTCTGACTATTTGTCCCAGGTAAACATATTCGTCAACAACTTTGAGCTTAGTGCTCCTAACAACTACCGGCATAGGTGTGACATGGACGTTAAACATGATTTTTGTTTTGGCAATATTCATCTTAAGACCTATCCGTTGAGAGACACTATTAAAGTCATTGAGCATAGTACTTAGGGCCTCCAGCGAGTCTGCCATAAGGACAATATCGTCGGCAAATCAAAGGTGGGTGATGTACTCACCATTGATGTTAATACTGCATCCTTTCCAGTCCAGTAGCTTGAAAACGTCTTCCAATGCAGCGGTGAAGAGTTTCGGGGAAATAACGTCACCCTGTCTTACACCTGTCTGCAGTTGTATAGGTTTCGTGCTCTGATTCTGTACTCGGATAGCTATCGTAGCTCTACTGTACAAAAACTTCTGCACTTCGATATACCGACAGTCAACTTGGCACCGCTGAAGGGACTGCAGCACCGCCCAAATATCGACGGAATCAAAGGCTTTCTTATTATCCACATATGCAAGGCAAAGTGGCAGATTATACTCCTCTGTCTTCTGTATAATTTGCCAAAGGGTGTATATGTGATCCATGGTACTAAATCCATTCCGTACACCGGCTTGTTCGGGAGGCTGTAGGTCGTCAAGTTTGCGTGCGAGATGATTCGTAATGACTCTCGAAAACACCACGTAGACGCGGCTCAGAAGGGAAATCTGTCTGTAGTTCTTCAAGTGAGCGTTGTCGCCTTTTATGAAGAACAATACCACCGCACATCTGCTCCACGCGTCCGGAGTAGTGCCACCATGGAGGACGGAATTAAATAGCTTCTGAAGGTCTTCAAGTACCGGTTTTCCACCCGCTTTCTGAAGCTCTGCGGTAATTCCATCCTCGCCCGGGGACTTGCCGTTTTTAAGGTGCTGGAGAGCCACTCTTATCACGCTTATACTGACGTCCGAGATATCATCGTAATAGTGTCGGATAAGACTCGTTCTTGGATTGTTACTCACACTTACGTGTGGCTCCAACGATGATGTGTACAACTGCCCATAGAACCTCTCAATCTCACTCAAAATCTCAGGTGTCCCGGAAAGGATGCTGCCACACTCGGTCTTCAGCTTCGACAGTTGGCTCTTTCTGGCAGACAAAACTCTGGCAAAGACTTTGGAGCCTTGGTTCCGCCCGATTGCTTCTTCAATACAAGCTGTATTGAAGTTGCGTATGTCCCGCCGCATGCATTTAGAGATCTGTGTGTTCAGTTTCTGTCAAATTTGCTGAAGAATGTAGCTTCATCTCCCGTCTAACAGCAATGAGATTAAGAGTGTGATCGGGAAGTTTTTCTGCAACAGGTCTTGCAAAACTTAGCTTCGACCGCACGGACAGTTTCTACGAGCTTGTCATTTATATCGTCCACTTGATTGCAGTCTTCTAGGCACTGAAAACAGTTTTGTAACTCGAGCTAGAAGGTTTCGGGACCCTGGAACAGAGCACGAGGGGGAAGGAGCGTTGACTTCATTATACGTGACTCCTCCAACTTAACGTTTAGGTTCAGTGTGCCTCTCACCATTCGGTGATCGCTGCCGGTTTTTACCCTCGCGATCACTGAGACATTACTGAACAGTTGTCGTCTGGTTGTCATAATGAAGTCAATCTCATTTTTTGTCGAACCTTTGGGGCCCGACCAGGTCCACTTCCTGTGGGGCCGCTTCTGGAAGAAAGAGTTCATCATTAAAAGTCCCTCTTTTTCCATGAAGTCAGCCAGCTCCTGGCCCCTTGGGTTCCGTTACCCTATTCCAAATTTCCCTACTTTCAATTGAACGTTCTCTCTTGTGCCTAGTTTTGCATTGAAGTGTCCCATTAACACCGTATTGTGGGGTTTGGAGCAATGCAATGCTCTAGAGATATACTCATACATTTCATTCACCTCCTCATCGGGATGTGCCAAGGTATTTGCATAAACCTGTATGACCTTCAGCGAATACCGTTTGGTGATTCTGAGTATAAGGTACGCAACTCTCGTCGACACAATCTCAATCTTTACAACGTTATTAACGAGAGACTTGTTAACGATAAATCCAACACCTCCTTGGGACAGATGGTCGCCCTCCCGGCGATGGAGCAAGTTGCCGGATTCGAGGGTAACCGCTTCCTCCCCCTCTCTTCGGACCTCGGATAATCCTATAATATGCCAGCGTAACTTGTCTTTTTCTTCTTCCAGCTCAACTATCTTCTCGTCAGTCCTCAGGGTCCGTGCGTTGTATGTTGCCAGGTCGCAACCGAACCTCCACCGGAGAT
The DNA here is from genome assembly GCA_963668995.1 of Parnassius mnemosyne. Taxonomy (NCBI): domain Eukaryota; kingdom Metazoa; phylum Arthropoda; class Insecta; order Lepidoptera; family Papilionidae; genus Parnassius; species Parnassius mnemosyne. The sequence goes on from CAVLGL010000001.1 coordinate 57,394,132, forward strand.
TCTTAGCACTCCCTGACCCGCCGTTACTATGGTCTCCACCGTACCCATGAATAGCGGGGTCCCCGGGGACTGGGGACCGTCGTTTTTTTAACTTTTATCATGGGAGTATTTTCCATAGTTGCCACGCTTGGTGAGCAGGTTGGCAACTGCAGTTTTTTTATTGTAATTTTTCTGTTATCAGGAAGATGCTGCTGCCCATACCCTGTCTGTTTCCCTTTGTCGCCTTTACGACACCCATGTAATGATATGATGTAGTGAATATTCTTGACCGCCACTTGACTACACGGCAACTTAACACTTAATCATTAATGCCATCTTAACATAGCCTATATATGAACTTCTCATTAAGTGAACAGTGTTCTTTTGAGAAAAAAAGTTTCTTTAAACCTAGAAAGCGACATATTACATGTCGTGAGGTATTTTACCTTTAGTAGTCAAGGTTGATAACGTCTGTCAACTTTTTGTTTCAAAATGATTGCATGTAAAAGTAACCTGTAGTTATCATTAAGGCAAAGGTAATACGTTTGTTTCAAATTAAAAAAAATAGTTTTAAATTTATTGACTTATGTCATACAAAAACACAGTTTTTAATCAATACAAAAGTAAAGCTTATGGTGGCAACAATGATTTATTTTGTCTAATATACCTTTACGTTTGTAATCATATACCAACACAATTTGAATTTATTTTGTGCACGGAGTTGCAATTAAATTTGTAATTCGTAGCACTTTTATAGTTATGGTAATCAGTTTCGTGTCAAAAGCATTCTTAAACTTTTACTGCTGTCGTCAAAATAACAGCGATTAGACATAATGTGAATTGCTTGCTTAACAGAGACATAATTTTATACAGTTCACTCACTTATATCACTTACATGAGCGGAAACAGAAGTTAAACACACTTTTATGAAAATATTCTTTATTTCTGTTAATCATACAGTACAATTATGTAGCATGCCTTTTTGACTCTCAATGAAATTTAATTTTTACATGACAAATTAAAATTTTAAAAACTAAATATATTTCTTATTCCTCTTATGTATAACATCACAATCATCATCATTATCGTCTCAGCTCATCACAAATCCACTGCTGAATATAGACCTCTCCTAAGTAATGCCACATGACACGGCCCTGAGCCATTCTATTTAACTACCGCATGTATGATATAAATGAGGAAAATTTATTTTTATATAAAAAAAATAAGTACGATTCACGATAACTACTGGACGAATTTTTATGAAATTTTGTATGTAAGTAGTTAGTGGCCCAGAGCGTTTTATAAGCTACCTTATATCTGAACACAGAAATTCAAACAAAAAAGAGAGTTAAGTATTTTGCTTCTCTTAGGTGTAAATTATCTATCATTATAATCAATTTTGATAGTTATAAGCGTGTTAGTACCATATTTAAAATTAGTTGTAAGCGTTGTAATAATTTGAAACAATGCCGACTGTCTTCATTTTTCCTTTTCGAAACAGCGCCATCTATCATAAAATTACCTTCAGATACTAATAAATCTATACTATAATAAAACTCTAACACGATGATTTCTGTACATAATTTTTTTTGTAATTTAATTTGGGTATACAATATTATCGATACAGACGCCAAAATAATTTTTTTTTGGAAACTGTTCTGTCTGTCTATCTGGACACGCATCGCACAAAAAATGTTAACGGATTTGAATGGGACTTTCTCTACTGTGTTAAATTGGGATTAAACCGTTAAAATAAATATATATTGTCACGTTATCTATCATAGGAGCTAGGCAGTCATATACTGAAGTCCTTACTTTAAAGTTACCTCTTAAAGTCAACTGCTGAACATAGGCCTAACCTATAAATTTCCACCTAAGGGGGATATTTGTCACAGTTGCCACAGTTTCATTTTTATTTTTAGTCGTTATTACGTAGATGCTGCTGCCCATCTCCTGATTTATTTCCCTCTGTCGCCTCTTGCGACACCCACCGGATGATAATGGGGTAGTGTATATTCTTACACCGCCACTACACGGTAGATCGGTGTCTGCTAAATATAGAGATGTGAAAAGTGACAGTTACTTATTTTATTACTTAGGCATCTACTAGGAAAGGATTTTGAAAGTTAAAACCCTTAGAGGGTCAAATATGTAGTACCAATTGTGACGCCTCATAATTATTATTAATAAATAGTAATTAAATTTAATGTAAAGACATTATAAAATATCTTAGAAGTTATATTTTAAACAATTAAAATGCAATAATAAGCATAAAGTTCAAATATATTCAGTTGGAATATTGAATTTTATAGTAAAGTAATCGCATAAAATTGTGTTTAAAAATCTCTTAATTTATTAAAATTTTATTTAAAATATTCAATATGTATAAAATAATATAAGTAGAAGTTGACTATATTGCAATAATAAAGATAAATAACATTTGTAATATAATTGAAGAAATGGATCACAATTCCAAGTTGATAAGGGTGGTCTTGTGTTACTCGGAAAATTTAAAATTTTGAAGTTAATGAGGGTGTTCATGTAATGTTTCCTTATAAGAGGGGCGTTGCCGGAGATACATACCCAAGTTTGAATATATATATATATATATATATATATGGGGTGGTCAGGTGACGGACTGCTAATATTATTGTTGCAAAATGACTAGTCCTATATTAGTGAGTTATGATGGTAAGGTCTCTTGAATTAAAGCACTTATATAGAAGGTCTCTATGATGCATAAGTATTATGATAGCAGAGTTATGACTTGAAGTCTCATATATATAAGACATATAATAGTATGGTCTACGAAATAAAGCAAATATGTGGAAGGTCTCAAATATGTAAAAGCATTATATTGAAAGAAATGGGACTTAAAAAGGATTATTATAGTGGCGTGTAGATTGCTTCACAGCGTCCGAGACCGAGGTAAACTTGGACTCGCTAACCGATGTGTCCTAGACATATCATCTTAGTGTGGGTTTATTATAGCAATACGACTTGCTCGTGGACATCACACACACATGCCTACCGTTTCTGGGTGGGGTCTTAGCGCATACCGTTATGATACGTCGGCTATCTTTCAGATCAGGGTGAGTGTGTTTGGTAGTGCTTTTAAGTGCAGCAAGCATACTCAACTCCATGTCTTAGTGCAATAGCGCTATTATACGTGGTTTTTGGTTCACAACATTATCAATTTTTTTACTAAAGTCGATAGGAATCATGTAGGTATTTGTTGTGAGGGGGCGCCATCCGTATGATACTTGCATCGATGCTTACTGATACTTATGGTCTTGCATCTTGTGCTGGATCTGCTGGTGTGCTGCGCCTAATTTGACGCATCTTGTGGTTCTGGTCGCTGAAGGTATGCGGGTGGTGATGTCTGCTGGGACTGTATGGGGGACCTTGGGATGGTGTTAGCCGACGATAGTCGTATTGATGCTTGGTGCATTTTACAGCATTGCGTCTCTGCGATGGTTGTTTGGCGGGTCGCTATTCTCAATAGCGCTCTCTGCGTCTTGATTTGATTCACAACCTAAGAAGCTATGCCCAAGTCGGGTCCCTTCATTGCGGGGCTGCAGACTGTCTGACCTCCGTGATGTTTTATATAACAATATAATAATATATCTCTATAAATTACCCACCTTGAATGATTTTAGGCAACTTGTTTGTGGGTGAGACAAACATGATCGAAAAATGCATATACTCAGCGTCAGTAACACAAACCCTTTCTGATGGCGAATTATTACTAATATCTTATAACTGCCTATTGGCTATATCTGCCATTGTATTGGTTGGTGGAGCATATGTGTCGACCTCATGCGTGTGGTAGCTGGAGGGAAAATCTGAGGAGGCTCTCAAGGCTGCGGCCGAAAGCCGCGCAACGTGGGACCCCATTCCCTTGAGGTGAGCGGTAGACTCATGACATGCTCTGCGGGCAATTGGTAGTGTCGCACATCACGTCTTCAGGAACGGCGGTCTGACAGGTGGTGGCGTTTACGGAGGGCTTTTTATGGTCAGTGTGCCTATTGTTGTCTAACCCGTATGGCGTTTACACGCATTGACAACTTCGGTCAATGTTTGTGCTTACGTACTACCAAGGGGCCAAGTCCTCTTTTATTGATTTGCCAGTTATTTTGTTGTGGACTACGGTCCAGTTCCCAACTTAACGTTCCCTACGGGAGGAGCGCGTTAAATGATTGGCGCTCACAGCGCACGGCGTGTGTGGAGCCGTGTGCCTCCCCCATTTTTTTTTTAAATGTGATATATAAGTATTGTGAGCCTTTTCCAAGCGGGAAGGGATTACTAAAATAAGGAATTGATTGATACAAGTGGAAATGGGATAATTTATTATTCTTAAACCTTTTTTGAGCTCTGTCTCGGGGTTCTTTAGCTTATAAGGCGCTACCAACAGCTTTCTGCTGCTCTTGTGATAAGACGATCACGCTATAAATTTATTAAACGGCCTATATTTAAACCTTTAGAAATTTAATATACTGGTCACGTAAATTTGATATATTTTTATATGTTATAGTATAAATTCTAAAGAGAGACAACAATAAGTTAAAAAGGGGGGAGGGGGTATAACACAATGTACCAATGCTTACGAAATTTTTACGAGCCGAATTCATATTTGTATGAAGAAAAAGTTCTTGGTGGTGGGGAAATATTAAAAACAAAATTATAAATAATAATATTTTAGAATTTTAAATAAATTTTCCCATATCCACGCCTTTAAATATGGAAAATTGTTATACAAAACAGTAAAGTTGTCTATTTATGATTGTGTTTAGATGAGTATTATTGCAATTTGCAACTAGTTGGCGTTGACTCTGAATTAAAAAAAAGAAGCCGTGATAGCTCAGATGGTTAGCGCTCGCTGTACATTTCACAGTACGCAAACAACCCGAGTTCGATCCCGCTGGCACCGATGAAATTGTTAATGGCTCTTTTAAGTGCTGATTTACCACATGCTTGGCAGTTAAGGAAAACATCGTGAGGAAACCTGTATGTCTGAGAAATAAGAAAAAATTTTTTTCGAAGACATGTGAAGTTAGCCAACACGCTCTGGGGCAGCGCGGCGGACACTTCCTTGCCCTAAAGCCCTCTCAAAAATGAGAGGAGGCCCGTGCCCAGCAGTGGGACGAATATAGGCTGTAGCTATCGCTTTTAAAAGAAGATTTTGTTACCACCATAAGTTACAGTAAAAGATAAATGAATATAGATTTCCTTAATTTTTAAATACGTTGTATTAATAATTTATATATTTGAGTATTTAAGTGTTAAATGTTAAGTGTTTTGAGGGCTAAATACTTTTAAAATTTGTACTTTCTGTTTCCAACAACCCCATCAATAATGTATTTTACGCCGAATTTCGATCATAGCAGCTTCTCTCAACAGAGACTACCCAACTATTTACGACATTGAGATATCATGTACGAATCTTTCTATAAAGAGTATTCTATAATACGTAAGAAAGTATAAAGAGAGTACCTACATTATACTTTAATGATTCAAGACAATACATTTTCTATTCCCTCACTCGCATTGTCCAATGGGACGGTAATCTGAAACAAATACAGAGAGATCTCACGCAGAAACAACTGTTTTCTTGACGGATAATCCAACTGATTTTGGGCCCGATCACACTTATTACTTAGAGTCAAGAGACTTTCCTCGGTTGAGTTGAGACATTATATAGATATATAGTGTGCACGACGCAAACATAGCAATACCTCGAACGAAATGACTTACGGATTGCTTGTGGTAACCATCGCTAGTTGAACAACCAGGAGACGGTGGGCGGAGCCATGAGAATGTTATGATCGTCGGGGCGCGCTCACGGTTCCACAACTAGCGGTGGTTGCCCACAGCAACGCGGGAAAAGCCGTAGCAATAATATTAAGAAATATAGCTTTTATTGTTAAACAAATGATATTGTGACTATGAAATAACTCTCGCAATAAAGGCACCGACCAACTGGCGAGAGTTAACATAGATTTAGGATATAGAAATTAATCAATAACAAATTGTAGAATAAGAATTATGTGTAAAGTATATTCCCTTGTATAGTTCAATTTAATTTCATATATATTAAGCCCTTAGGCACGATAAACAATAAACAGGGCATGTTACCGTGACGCGGCCGCGGAGCGAATGAGGCTACGCGCGCCGCGCTACGACGTTTTATATTTATAGTGCTGAGGTGGGGGGCAGGGTCCTCAGCTCAAAATTGCTGGAATAATAACGTTTTAACCTTTACTGTGTAGAAAAATTATTATATAAGTATTAGTTAAATAAGCAATTGTAAAAATGTTATATATTTAAGTCTGTACAGTAGTTTATAAGAAATTTACCAAATAAAGAAAGGCGCGGGGGTGAGGCAAGGGTCCGCTGGCCAGCAATGGCCGAATCGTATAAAAGACGGGCCGGTCGGAACGGTCGGCTCACATTCCGCCTGTGGCACCGCTCTCGAGCGGTCGTGTCCAGGTAGTCCGCGCATCCGTCCCCGTACGGTAGTGCTCTCTCGCTCTCGCGCCTCCGCTGTCCTGCTCGCGCTGTACAGCGTCGACGCTTTGGTGAGTCATTTCTGCTAACAGTTCTTGCCCCCCTGTCTTTGGGCAGGGAGGTTTGACTGACCTCTGCTTGTTATTGTTATTTTTATTGTTAATTCTTATTGTTAACTATTTCTAATTTTGTTTTCGTTATTTATTTGTATAACGTGTACGTGTATATAATGTTTCTAGGGAGTTACTTGCTCTTTTCAGAGCAAGGCCCTGCTCTTTTGAGAGCAGGGGCACTTACTCCTTGAATAAAGAACGTCCCGTTCTTTTGAGAACGGTGATCCCCCGCCCTTACTGTTTAGGTACAGAACGTCTCTGTTCTTTTCAGAACAGCACCCCCTAGCCCTTTCCGTTTCAAATACATACTGATTCGTAGGCCCTCAACATGTCCACAGTTACCCAAGTTAAGTCCCTCGTCGCCGCCCTAAACCAAACTCTTGGTCTGGGCCTAAACCTCGATGAGACGGCCCTCGCCGCCATCGCCGCCCTTGTTACTCCACCTGCCCGTCAGACACTCCAACCGCCGCCCGTACTCGCGGCCTACCTAGAGACCAAGAACTCTTTCGCCCCATTAGAAATGGAGTACGCATGCTCCGAGTCCTCTGCGTCGGCCTCCCGGAAGAGGCCCGCCACCAATTCTGGCACCGGTTCATCGGAGTCCTGTGACTCCGACGGAACCGGGGATTCTTCGTTCACCGCGGTGAACTCCAAGCGCAGCGGTAAACGCGCCGCGAAAAACCGCACCGTCTCAGCGGCCCCTGCCGCTCCTTCAACCTCCGCAGCTCCCGCTGCCGCCTCTGCCCCCGCAGCCCCCGTCGCTGCCTCGGCCCCACTTATGTCACTAGACATCCCCGCTCCGACCAAGCCAGCCTCTCGCTGTGCTCCAGTCCTTGCCAAGAAGCAAGTCCCGCCCCCTGTCTTCCTAAGAGACAAGGCCAAATTCACAGAACTCTCCAAAACCTGCTACAACGCAGGCATAAAACATAAACGCCATTAACCTCGGGGAGGCTATAAAGATCATCCCCCAATCAATCAATCGACGACTTCCGGCGTTTCACCAGGCTATTCACAGCCGAACGAGTTTCTTATCATACGTACGCTCTCCCGGAAGAGCGCAAAGTCAGGGCCGTCATCCGCGGCGTCCCCTTCGAATTTTCCAACGAAGAAATCCTTGAGGACCTTAAGTCCCAAGGTTTCCCAGTTGAAGCCGTGCACAAAATGCACAGTAGAACGGGCCAGAGGTTCTCTCTTGCCCTAGTTATTTTAGCCAACGTGCCGGAGGCAAAAGCCATCTTCCGGCAGGTACGCACAGTGTGCGGCCTGTCGAGAGTGAGGGTTGAGCCTCCACATAGGCGCGGGTTCCCGGCGCAGTGCCACCGCTGCCAGCTGTATGGTCATGCGGCGGCCAACTGCTCCGCCCCACCCAGGTGCGTTAAGTGCCTTGAACCCCACAACACTAAAGAGTGTCCTCGGCCCAAAGACGCCGAATCCCCACCCGCGTGTGTCCTGTGTAAACAAACAGGCCACCCGGCTAACTACAGAGGCTGCCCTTGCGCACCTCATCCTCGCCCCAGTAGGCAAGCTCCACCGACGGTCAATGACCGCTCATTCCCGGCTCTTTACCAACGGATGCCCCGTCAGGGCCTTTCTCAGCCCACCCAGGGCTTCTCTCGGCCCTCTCAGGGTCCCTCTAGGCCCCCTCAGGGACCTCTTCGGCCCCCTCCGGGCTTCTCTCAGCCTATGCAGCCTCCAGTTTTTCCCTGGGGCCCCAAAAAGGCAGACCCACCGCGGACATCCTCCGCCCCACAACAATCACAACCCTCAATGGCTGATGACCTAAAAACGGTGTATTCCGCTATTAGGAACATCAACGTTGAGGAAATCGCTGTGTTAGCACGCAAATTGCGCGCTGCGAGGTCCCCTCAGGACCGTCTTCTCGCTCTTGCAGAGCATCATAATCTTTTGTGCTCGTTGTAAGTTAAGTTAACTTAATTAACTTAACTCACAATGACAGAGCAGTTTGCTCTACCAAAGTCTCATGGTCGTATCAAACCTAAGGGTTTATCGCTTGTATCCTTTAACATTCGCGGTTTGCGAAATAACCTCCCAGAGCTTAAGCTCTTTCTTCGAAATCGTGAAGCCGATTTCCTCCTCCTACAGGAAACTAATCTCAATACTAAGGACACTAAAGGCCTTTCCATCAAAAACTTCTCTCTTCTTCGTAATGACAGACCCGACCGCCGAGGCGGCGGTACGGCCATTTATTAAAAGAAGACACTTCACTGCTCTCCCATTTCTACTCCGCAACTTTCCAACATGGAAGCCACGGTATGTAGGCTAGCTATGACTGGACATCAGTCCATCTTCATAGCCTCCTGTTACATCCCTTCTAAAACCCTTCCCCTCAAAAAAGATTTTGAGGCTATTTTATCTCTAGGCAATTCAGTCATTATGTTTGGAGATTTTAACTCCAAGCACACTGAATGGACATGCCGTACTACTTCACGTAGCGGCAGGATACTGCTTGATATCACGCAGTCTCTTGACCTTACCGTCCACAGTCCCCTCGGTGCTACTCACTATCCCGATATCACCGATTACGCTCCCGACGTGTTAGATTTTGCACTATTCAAAAGTGTTTCCCTCAACCTCAGGGCAATCGAGACACTAGACGATCTAGGATTCGACCACAGACCGGTCTCCCTCATTTTTGGCCATCAACCACCCCCCTCAACACCCTCTACTAAAACCTTCACAAATTGGAAGGGCTTCAAGGAGTCTTTAGCGAAAGCTCTGGACTCTCAGGACTCCCCCATCTCCCTATCGTCGGACTTAGACAGTCCTGAAAAAATCGACACCACGGTCGATTCACTCTCCACCCTTATTAAAACCTCCCTTAAGGAGAATGAAAGGGTCGTCCCGGTTGCTAATAATAGTGGGCTTCCCCTGCATATTAGCAACCTATTAAAAGCCAAAAAAGCTGCTTTCCGGAGAGCAGCAAAATATCCCACGCCCGAATATAGGCGCACGGCCAATCGTCTTCAACGAAAACTCCGTTTCCGCCTCTCTGAATTTCGAGACCTCGAAAAGAGTAAGCTCATGGAGAATATCTCTCCCTCTCATACAGCGTACTATCAGATGGCAAGAGCCCTCCGCATAGACGCTATCACCCACACTCCCCCTCTCTCCCGTCCTGACGGAACGGTAGCCTTCGAGGACGAGGAAAAGGCTGAGTGCTTTGCAGACAGCATTGCCGCTCAATGCTCTCCTAGCTCTCAACCCGTCGACCCCTCACACGTCCAGGCAGTGGAGGATGAGGTCCGCCGCCGGAACTCGCCCCCTACAGCCTCCGAACCTATCTCTGTGTCCAATGATGAGATTTCATCCCTCATCAAAGGACTTAAGCCTAAAAAGGCTCCGGGCGCGGATGGCATCTCCAACCAAGCCCTAAAACACTTTCCTGAGCAGGTGCTAACCCTTTTATCTATTATCTTCAATGCCTGCTTCAACCTTAGTTACTTTCCCACTACGTGGAAAGAGGCAACTGTGATTGGTATTCCCAAGCCAGGCAAGCCTCTTAACCTCCCCTCCAGTCATCGTCCCATTAGCCTCCTCAAGGCCATGGGCAAGCTCTTTGAAAGAGTCATTCAAAATCGAATGAGGCGCTATCTGTTTCCCACAAACGGTGACCCTATTGTCATACCCCACTAATTCGGTTTCCGAGCGAAACACTCTTGTCCCCAACAAGTTCACCGTATTGTGGAATATATCCTCAGCGGTTTTTATCCTCGTCGTCATAAGACCATCACGGTCTTTTTCGACATAGCTAAAGCCTTTGATAGAGTCTGGCATGAAGGCCTTATCTACAAATTATACAAAATAGGTCTCCCCGATCGTCTAGTACGTCTCGTGGCCTCTTATCTAAAGCATCGTACCTTTCGTTTTAGACACGAAGGCACGCTATCTTCTCAGCATCCCATCAAAGCTGGTGTCCCTCAGGGCTCAGTACTTGCTCCTCTCCTGTACATTTTGTTCACCAACGATATTCCCATCCCGTCGAAAGGTGTTCAGCTCTCCCTCTTCGCAGATGACACTGCCCTATACTGTAAAGGTACCTTTCATACGGAACAAGATCCAAAAGTCAGTTGATGACCTAGGAGCTTGGTTCAAAAAATGGCGCATCGATGTGAACCCGGAGAAGAGCTCCGCCGTTCACTTCGATTATAAACGACGCCGACTCAAAAACACTCCACCAATACGTATGCTAGGGACCCCTGTCCCCTGGCATACGACTGCCAAATATTTAGGCGTCACTCTTGACACAAGCCTCACTTTTAGGTCCTACGTCAAAAGAGTAACCCGTCACGCACGTTTTTACCTGGGTAGGCTCAACAGTATGTTGGGCCGACACAGTAAAATGTCCATCAGAAATAAGCGTACCCTTTATAAGGTCTGTATACGACCAGTCATGTCCTACGCGGGCTCCATTTTTGCCCACGCTGACCCTAAAATCATAAATGAACTTCAAGTAGTTCAAAACCTCTTCTGTCGTCGAGCTACGAACGCACCTTGGTACGTCCGTAATGCCGACCTTCATCGGGACTTAGAGCTCCCTACAATCCAACAATTCCTTAAAAAACTCTCTGAGAACTTCTTCAAAGCCTCAGAGTCGCATTCAAATCATTTTATTCGTGAGACAGCTAATTATGCAGCCCCACTCCCCTCCCGCTATAGCGTCCGCAGGCCGAGGAACTCCCTCTCGGACCCGCCTAATAAACTTTCAAACGACCTGAACTGCCTCCTGGCGGCTCAGGCCAATTCTAATTAAGTTATTCATAATTAATTTGCCTTCCCAGGCACTCCCTCAGCGGCTAATAGCCGCCTGCGCCCTCTTTTCCCAAAAGAGGGTCGCTTCCGATACGGCATAAGAAGCTTTAAACAGCTAGTTGCCAGTCCCCAAAGGCGGTTTTAGAGGGTATCACTTAGGTTCCCCCGGTAGGCAGTGAGTCCCTCATAACCACGATAGACCGGCTGTCGTGGTATGCGTAATGCATTTCCGCCTCCCTAAATAAAGGGTAGCCCTTTTCCCATTGCTTCGGGCGCAAAAAAAAAAAAAAAGAACGGTCGGCAGTCGCTCTCCAGCTACAGTAAAGAAAACAACAGCAAGAAAAGAAAAAGTTCCTCCTCACCGCCTCTTGCCTCCAGTAGTAAGCAAGACTAACGTGTTTCACTCATTTTTCGAACGGCGTTACGGCGATCCGTAACATTAATGGTCCTTCGAGAAGCCGGATTACTAGAAAAAAAAAGACAATATCGATCTTGGTATTGCCGGAAGAAAGAAGCAAACCGCAAGAACGAAAAAATATTATTGTGAAGAAAAATGGTGATTACACGTAGTAACAACGGAGAATCATCGAAGCGTCGCAAGGATGAACAAATAACCCAGGGGGCCACAGAAGAGGCCTCGGGGGGCGATTCAACCGCTACTGGTGCATCCAACACCACGAGCGAAACCACAACGGTCAGCGATACAACCGCTACCTCTGCGACCGATAACACGGCCGCAACGGAAGAAACCCAGCAAGAGAGGGATCGAAGATCGCAGCGCACACTAAGGCCCGACGAGACTAGGTCACGCCGCTCCGTAGCCTCACGCTCTTGCGGACTCTTCGCCGAGACTCCTCGCGGAGTTAGAGGCGAAAGAGCGGTTAACCGAACTCAAACTCGAGCAGGCTCAGTTGCAAGCAAGAACGGAAGTGCAAGAAATACACGTGCAGCGATTACAAGCAGAAGTCGGATCAACCGATGACGAAGATGAAGTAATAGAAGACGATTTAGCATCAGTACGCATTAGTACATGGTTGCAAGAAAAACCTACATCGCAACCAGCGCCGCAGCCTGCGCCGCAACCCACGTCGCACTTAGCATCGCAACCCGCTCCGCAGTCTACATGGCAACCCGCGCCGCAGCCCGCGCCGCAACCCGAGCCGCACTTCGATCGCAACCCGCTCCGCAGTTTGCATCACAACCCGCGCCGCAGAAAGAAGACAATGGGCAGGCGCAGCAACAAATCGACGTCGCTACCTAAGCCGCTGCTCTATCACAAGCAGTACGAAGCACAAGGGAGCCGCCGAAATATGTGCAAGAGCTACCTACATTCAATGGTAGCAGCAAAGAATGGCTCAGCTTCAAAACACCGTACGAAAAATCTTCAAAGTACTTCACGATGAACGAAAACATAGCGAGAATACGCCGAAGCATAAAAGGGACAGCAAAAGAAGCCGCCGGTTGCCTACTTATAAGCCAACCAGATCCCTGCCTGATAATGGAAGCTTTGGAAAGGAGATTCGGACGACCAGAAGCGTTAATCCACTTGGAAATAGAGAAGCTGAAGCTGCTGAATAAAGTTACGGACAATCCCAGGGAGCTATGCATATTCGCAAATCGCATAGCAAACGTAGTGGGCACCGTGGAAGCACTCAAGAAAGCACACTATCTGCATAGTGCGGAAATGACGCGAGTTATCACAGACAAACTCACGCCCATATTGAGAAACAAATGGTACGACTATGCAGCCAGAAAGAAAGAAGATATCCCAGAGTTTAAGAAGATATCAATGTTCTTAAACGACGAAGCGGACAAATGCAGCGCGTATGCTTTGCCGGAGTTCATAGCATAGGACAGCGAGACGAGAGAGCGAAGACCAAGAAAAATAGAACGTGCCTTCGCCACAAGCAAGAAACAATATGAAGAACGCTGCCCTCAATGCAAACAAGAACACAAACTGCCCGATTGCAAGCCATACGCCGCTCTGTCCACTAATGACAGATGGGAAGTAGCAAAGAAGAATAATATCTGCTACCGCTGTCTGCGAGGAAAACATCGCCGGTTGCTGTGTAAAGCTCCACCGTGCGGAAAAGGCGGATGCATGACAAAACACCATAAATTGCTGCATCACGATAGAACAGCAGAGATTGAAAAGGAACCCGCTATGGAAACCGCAACATCGGCAAGGGAGGTCATCACAGCGACTCAACCGTACAAGCACCGCCGCGCTTATCTAAAGATTGCGCCCGTTACAATAAGGGGGCCGCTAAGCTGCGTCGAAACATACGCATTATTGGATGAAGGAAGCACGGTCACCTTAGTCGATGCCTCGATCGCCGACGTCATCGGCGCCGAAGGCCCAGCCCACGCAATGTGGATACAAGGGGTCGGCTCGGAGGTGAAACATGAGAAGAGCAAGATCGTCAGCCTTAAAATAAGAGGAAAGTACGCGCAAGAAGAACACAACATAGAAGCAGCTTGGACTTCGCGCCAGAATCCGTGAATGAAAATCACTTAGAGAATTGCCAACATCTGTGGGATATCAAAGAAGATATCACCTACGAACGCGCCTCACCGAAAATACTGATCGGACAAGATAACTGGCACTTCATAGTGTCTAGAAAACTGCGCGTCGGTCGTCGAGACCAACCAGTCGCATCACACACCAACCTGGGCTGGGTTCTGCATGGCTGTCATAGCTCATTGACGTCGACGGTCACCTTCTGCGGCAGACTACATCAGAGGGAAGATACACAGCCGATAGAAGAGGAAATAAAAAATTATTTCAAATTAGAATCGCTGTGCATCGAGCCAAGAAGACCGATCCCGAGCAGCGAGCTATGCAAATATTGAGGGAAACCAGCCAGAGGTCGGCGGACGGCAGATTCGAGACAGGGTTGTTGTGGAAACAAAAGGATTTCCAAATACCAAATAATTACAAGGACGTGGAAAGGCGCCTGCACACCTTAGAGAAGAGGCTCGACCGAGATAGCAATCTCAAGCTACAGTACGAAGAACGCATACAGAACCTCTTCAACTCGGGTTACGCAGAGCGCGCGCATATGCCACCGCCACAAGGAAGGACATGGTATCTGCCATACTTTCCAGTCATCAACCCTGCGAAACCAGACAAGCCGCCGAGATTGGTGCACGACGCCGCAGCGAAGACAGCCGGAATATGTCTCAACGATATGCTTCACTCGGGACCCGACTTGTTACAATCATTGCCCGGAGTAATCATGAGGTTCCGACAGTATCCGTATGCAGTGAGCGCCGACATAAAAGAAATGTTCATGCAGATCAAAGTGCGCAAAGAAGATAGAGACGTTTTACGTTTCTTATGGAGAGGCAAGCGGCGGGAGGACCAACCGGAAGAATATAGGATGACATCAATCATCTTTGGAGCAACATCATCACCGTGCACAGCATTATACATCAAAAATAAAAATGCTGAAGAACATGCGGAAGCATACCCAGAAGCTGCGGTCGCCATAAAAAGAAATCACTATATGGACGACTACTTGCAGAGCTTCCACTCTGTCACGGAAGCTCAGCAAACGGTAAAAGCAGTCGATCACGTCCACAAACAAGCGGGATTCGTACTCAGCGGGTGGACATCGAACGAAGAGAAAACAATAGAAGAAATAACGACAGAACATAAACAACACGACGCGACCGTGAGCCTGGGCGGAAAAGAAACTGAGAAGACGCTCGGCCTGCTCTGACATGTACAAAGCGATCATATTGGATTTAATACTCACAATATGAAGATGCCTGCCGACGTAAAAGAAAAACAACGCTTGCCAACTAAACGTGAAGCGTTGAGCGTCATAATGGCTTTATTTGATCCGCTGGGATTAATATCACCAGTGACCACCCCAGCGAAGAGAATATCCAAGACACATGGCGTTACAAGGCAGACTGGGACGACCCTCTGCCCATGGAATTAAAAGAAAAATGGGAAGACTGGATTACTTCACTTAACGCCATAGAACAACTGAGAATACCGCGATGCTACGATTACAACCCGGTGTCGACGCGCCAACTACACACATTCGTCGACGCAAGCGAGGAGGCCTATGCAGCAGCCGTGTATTGGAGAACGGAGCGAGCAGACGGCAGCGTTAACGTATCATTGGCTGCCGCCAAGAGCCGCGTAACACCACTGAAGCCAGTCTCCATACCACGGCTCGAATTACAAGCAGCACTGCTGGGAGCTCGTCTCGCGCAGACCGTGGTCGATGAGCACGATGGTGATATAGCGGGCAAGACATACTGGTGCGACTCTCGTACAGCACTGGTATGGATAAGATCGGAGCCTCGCGCGTACAAAGCTTTCGTCGCTCATCGCCTGGTGGAGATAGAAGATACGACCAAGAAGAACGAATGGCGTTGGCTACCGTCTAAAGAAAACGTGGCAGACGACGCGACCCGATCCACGCCAGAAAGATTCAACGAGTCGCACCGGTGGTTCCGAGGGCCCCCGTTTCTGCAACGTCCACCAGCAGAATGGCCGCAGGAAGAGAAAACGACACAATACGACACCGGGGAAGAACGAGAAGTATGTAACATCGCAGTTAAAAGGGTAGACTCGCCAACAACACATCTGCCACAAATAGACAGATTTTCGAAATGGATTCGCCTCATAAGGGCGACAGCGAGAGTCCTCCTATTCATCGACATGTGCAGACCAAACAAGCACTTGGTGAAGGCTGGGCGTAAACGCAACCGAGCAAGACAAGATAGCGACCCTGGCTGGCAAAGAACAAACAAACGCAACACCCCAGCCAAGGAGAAACAGGCAACTCCTACTGTCTCATCACTTGTAGGAATACCGGCCGCTTATCACGTAAGAGCCGAACAACTGTGGGTGCAAGCCAGTCAGCGGGAAAGCTTCATGAAGGAGCTCAAGAGGATCGCCAACGGAAGTGTTCCGGGAGGTGACGACAAATTAGGCCACCTGAGCACATACATCGATGAAGAGGGGACCCTACGCCTCAGAGGTCGAATAAAAGCAGCATCAGAAGTAAAAGAGGACACGTACGACCCTCATATACTAGACGGGAAGCACGCATACACTCGTCTGTACATAACCCACGTACACGAGAGGTTGCATCACGGAGGCGTGGAAACAGTCGTGAACGAATTAAGACAGAGACTGTACATAAGAAAAATACGTCCAGTGGTGAAAACTGTCGTCAAAAGCTGCCTACCGTGCCGTCTAAGAGAAGCCAAGCCTGCATCACCATCTACAGGGAACCTGCCGTCCGCACGTCTCGCTCATCACGCACGTCCGTTCACATACACCGGACTGGACTACTTCGGGCCAATAGAGGTCACAGTGGGACGACATCGTGAAAAGCGCTATGGCGCGTTGTTCACCTGCATGACATCCCGAGCAATACACATAGAGGTAGCCCACTCTTTAAGCGCTGACTCAGCCGTATCGGCGCTCAGACGTTTTATGAGCAGAAGAGGATGCCCAAAGGAAATATGGAGTGACAACGCTACGTGCTTCAAGGCAGCCGACAAGGAGCTGGCCGAAGCAGCACTCGCAGCCCTCGAGCACAAAACCACATGTCGACAAATTGTGTGGAAGTACATACCACCATCAGCACCATTCATGAGCGGCGCGTGGGAGTGAATGGTTCGCTCCGTGAAAGAAGCTCTACGCGTCACCCTCAACGAGCGCTATCCCAGTGACGAGACCTTGGTGACCCTGCTCGCCGAGGTGGAAAACACGGTCAACTCAAGACCTCTCACACACGTCTCAGTCGACCCAGGAGACCCAGAAGCCATCACGCCGAATCACATTATCATCGGTCCCAACTCGCACGTACCTGCGCCGGGACACTTCAGCGAAAGTGACGTGACGGCCCGCCAGCAGTGGAAACGAGCTCAAGCCCTGGCCGATGTGTTTTGGAGAAGGTGGGTAAAGGAATACCTGCCCCTACTCCAACACCGGCGGGAGCCCAGCAGCATAGGCGTATCACCGAAGATTGGGGACCTAGTCATCATTTGTGACTCCAATCTACCATGCAACATCTGGCCCAGGGGGAAAATCAGCAACGTGTATCCTGGCGTCGACGGAGAGGTACGAGTAGTGGACGTAACCACAAGCACGGGGCATTTACTCCGAAGACCGACAAAGAAGATCGTCGTGCTACCAGAGGGATCGCAGCGTGGCGACGGCGGGAGAATGTGCACGACGCAAACATAGCAATACCTAGAACGAAATGACTTACGGACTGCTTGTGGTAACCATCGCTAGTTGAACAACCTGGGGACGGTGGGCGGAGCCATGAGAATGTTATGATCGTCGGGGCGCGCTCACGGTTCCACAACTAGCGGTGGTTGCCCACAGCAACGCGGGAAAAGCCGTAGCAATAATATTAAGAAATATAGCTTTTATTGTCAAACAAATGATATTGTGACTATGGAATAACTCTCGCAATAAAGGCACCGACCAACTGGCGAGAGTTAACATAGATTTAGGATATAGAAATTAATCAATAACAAATTGTAGAATAAGTATTATGTGTAAAGTATATTCCCTTGTATAGTTCAATTTAATTTCATATATATTAAGCCCTTAGGCACGATAAACAATAAACAGGGCATGTTACCGTGACGCGGCCGCGGAGCGAATGAGGCTACGCGCGCCGCGCCACGACGTTTTATATTTATAGTGCTGAAGCGGGGGGCAGGGTCCTCAGCTCAAAATTGCTGGAATAATAACGTTTTAACCTTTACTGTGTAGAAAAATTATTATATAAGTATAAGTTAAATAAGCAATTGTAAAAATGTAATATATTTAAGTCTGTACAGTAGTTTATAAGAAATTTACCAAATAAAGAAAGGCGCGGGGGTGAGGCAAGGGTCCGCTGGCCAGCAATGGCCGAATCGTATAAAAGACGGGCCGGTTGGAACGGTCGGCAAAACACACATTCCACCTGTCGCACCGCTCTCGAGCGGTTGTATACAGGTAGTCCGCGCGCACTAACGTCCCCACGTTAGTGCTCTCTCGCTCTCGCGCCTCCGCTGTCCTGCTCGCGCTACAGCGTCGACGCTTTGGTGAGTCCTTTTACGCTAATCCAGTTATTACCTCCATGTCTCCGGACGGGGCGGTTTGAATGTTGGTCTTGCTTGTTATTGTTATTTTTATTGTTAATTCTTTTGTTAACTATTTCTAATTTTGTTTTCGTTATTTATTTGTATAACATGTACGTGTACTTACTGTTTCAAGGGAGTTACTTGCTCTTTTCAGAGCAAGGCCCTGCTCTTTTGAGCGCAGGGGCACTTACTCCTGGGATTAAGAACGTCCCGTTCTTTTCAGAACGGTGATCCCGCCCTTACTGTTTGCGATAAGACCGTCCCGTTCTTCTGAGAATGGTAACCCCCCTGTCCCTCGTAGTAGAAACGTCTCCAAAAATGTCCTCGCAGGACTTAATAGGTTCAATTTTCGAAGTATTCTCTAGGTTTGCTAATGACCGGAACGCTATTACAGCATCCCTCTCAGCCCTTCTGGCTCCTCCCGCCGTTCAGGCACCGCCGCCCGTTATAGCGGACTACCTCGCGTCGCGGAACTCGTTCGCGCCGTTAGAAGTTGACATGGAGTGCTCTCACTCCGACTCCGCGTCATCAGTATCTGCCTCCCGGAAGAGGCCCGCCAATAAGTCTAGCACCAGGACATCGGTGTCCTCTGACTCCGATGATACCGGTGACTCTGACACGTCTTACACCACGGTATCGTCAAAGCGCGCAGCGAAGCGCGCCGCGAAAAACCGTTCGCCCCCCGTCTCGGCGGCCCGTGCCGCCCCCTCTACAACCGCAGCCCCCGCCGCTGCTGCGTCTCCTTCCGCAGCCCCCGCCGCTGCCCAGACCCCGTTAGACAAAACAACGTCGAAGCCGGCTTCACGTTGCGCTCCGCAACTCGCGAAAAAGCAAGTCCCGCCCCCTGTCTTCTTAAGAGACAAAACTGAATTTACACGTCTTAGCAAAATCTGCTACGATTCGGGAATAAAATATGACCAAGCGACGAACATGGGCGTCGCCATTAAAATAGTGCCGCAATCAATAGACGACTTTCGCCGCATAACTAGATTGTTTACGAACGAACGTGTGTCTTACCACACATACGCTCTCCCGGAAGAGCGTAAAGTTAGAGTAGTCATCCGAGGAGTCCCATTTGAGCTCTCCAACGAAGAAATCCTTGAGGACCTTAAGTCGCAAGGATTTCCAGTTGAGGCTGTGCATAAAATGCACAGCAGAACCGGGTTGAGATACCCAATAATTTTAGTCATCCTAACAAACGTTCCGGAGGCGAAAGCCATCTTTCGACAACTACGCACCGTGTGCGGCTTGTCGGGAGTTAGAGTTGAGCCACCGCAAAGGCGCGGTTTCCCGGCGCAGTGCCATCGCTGCCAGCTCTATGGACATGCGGCGGCCAATTGCTCCGCTCCACCCAGGTGCGTTAAGTGCCTTGACCCGCATACCACTAAGGAGTGCCCCCGGCCCAAAGATGCCGTATTTCCACCCGCGTGCGTCCTGTGTCAACAGACAGGCCACCCGGCAAGTTATAGAGGATGCCCGTGCGCTCCTCGTCCTCGCCCAAATAAGCAGATCCCACCGCCGGTAAATGACCGTTCATTCCCGGCATTGTATGTTAGGAAGCCCCGTCAGGGCTTGTCCCAGCCGCCGCAGGGCTTCGCACGACCCCTTCAGGGTCCCGTTAGACCACCGCAGGCGCCCATTAGGCCACCTCCGGGCTTTTCAAAGCCTTCACAGGCTCCAGTATTTCCCTGGGGCCCAAAAAAGGTTGACCCACCGCGGGCAACCTCCTCCGCTCCTCAAGCGACAACACAACAGCCATCAATGGTCGATAACCTTAACACGGTTTACACCGCGATAAGGAACATCGACATTAATGAAATTGCAGTGTTAGCAAGTAAATTGCGCGCTGCGAGGTCCCCTCAGGACCGCTTATTAGCTCTCTTAGAGCATAATAATCTATTGCGCTCATTGTAAGTTAAGTTAACTTAATTAACTTAACTTCACAATGACAGAACCATCTGTTATGCCTATAAGTCACGGACGTATAAAGCCTAAAGGGTTATCGCTTATCTCTCTTAACATTCGCGGATTACGTAATAACCTTCCAGAGCTTAAGCTCTTCCTCAGAGATCGCGCAGCTCTCATATTGATACGCCACAGCTTACCAATATGGAAGCTACGATATGCAGGTTAGCTATGACGGGACATCAGTCTTTAGTCATAGCTTCCTGTTACATTCCCCCTGGAAACGACCCCCTCAAAAAAGATTTCGAGTTTATATTATCGCTAGGCAATTCAGTCATTATGTTTGGAGATTTTAACTCTAAACATAATGAATGGAAATGCCGAGCAACTAACCGTAGTGGCAAGAAACTGCTTGAAATAACGCAGTCTCTCGATATTACAGTCCACAGTCCACTCGGTGCCACTCACTATCCCGATGCCACCGATTATGCCCCCGATATACTAGATTTTGCGTTATTCAAAGGAGTTTCACTTAACCTCAGGTCAATCGAGACACTAGACGATATAGGATCCGATCACCGACCGGTCTCCCTTATTCTTGGCCATCAGCCACCCCCCATAACAACAACGAAAACGTTTACTAATTGGAAAGGTTTCAAGGATTCTCTAGCGAAAGCTATAGACTCT
This sequence comes from Parnassius mnemosyne, assembly GCA_963668995.1. Lineage (NCBI taxonomy): Eukaryota > Metazoa > Arthropoda > Insecta > Lepidoptera > Papilionidae > Parnassius > Parnassius mnemosyne. The sequence goes on from CAVLGL010000001.1 coordinate 57,415,206, forward strand.
CAGGACTCCCCCACCTACCTAGCGTCGGACTTAGACTGTCCTGAAAAAATCGACACCGCGGTCGATTCACTATCAACACTAATTAAATCCTCCCTTAAGGAGAATGAAAGGATCGTTCCGGTTGCTAATAATAGTGGGCTTCCCCTACATATTAGCAACCTATTAAAAGCTAAAAAAGCGGCTTTTCGGAGAGCAGCAAAATATCCCACCCCAGAATATAGGCACACGGCGAATCGTCTTCAACGAAAACTCCGTTTCCAACTCTCCGAATTTCGAGACCTCCAAAGGAGTGAACTCATGGAGAATATATCTCCCTCACATACAGCGTACTATAGGATGGCTAGAGCCGTCCGTATAGACGCTACAACTCACACTCCCCCTCTCTCTCGCCCCGACGGTATGGTTGCCTTCGAGGACGACGAAAAGGCTGAGTGCTTCGCAGATAGCATTGCCGAACAATGCTCTCCTAGCTCTCAACCTGTTGACCCCTTACATATTCAGGAAGTGGAGGATGAGGTCCGCCGTCGGAACTCACCCCCTACAACCTCTGACCCCATTACTGTGTCCAAGGATGAGATCTCGTCCCTCATCAAAGGACTTAAGCCCAAAAAAGCTCCGGGCGCGGATGGCATCTCCAACCAAGCCCTTAAACACTTTCCAGAGCAGGTGTTAACCCTCTTAGCTATTATTTTCAACGCCTGCTTCAATCTTAGCTACTTTCCAACTACATGGAAAGAGGCAACTGTCATTGGTATTCCCAAGCCAGGCAAGCCTCTTAACCTCCACTCCAGTCATCGTCCCATTAGCCTCCTCAAGGCCATGGGCAAGCTCTTTGAAAGAGTCATTCAAAATCGAATGAGGCGCTATCTGTTTCCCACAGACGGTGACCCTATTGTCATCCCCCACCAATTTGGTTTCCGAGCGAAACACTCCTGCCCCCAACAAGTTCACCGCATTGTGGAATACATCCTCAGCGGTTTTTACCCTCGTCGACATAAAACCATCGCGGTCTTTTTCGACATCGCAAAAGCCTTCGACCGAGTTTGGCATGAAGGCCTTATATTTAAACTATACAGAGTAGGTCTCTCCGATCGTCTAGTACGTCTCGTGGCCTCTTACTTACAACATCGTACCTTTCGTTTTAGATACGAAGGCACGCTCTTCTCACAGAGACCCATCAAAGCTGGTGTTCCTCAGGGATCAGTACTGGCTCCCCTCCTCTACATCTTATACACCAACGACATTTCAATCCCGTCGAATGGTGTACAGCTCTCCCTATTTGCAGATGACACTGCCCTTTACTTTAAAGGTCACACACTTCCTTTCGTAAGGAACAAGATCCAAAAGTCAGTCGATGACCTAGGAGCTTGGTTCCAAAAATGGCGCATCGATGCGAACCCGGATAAGAGCTCCGCAGTTCAATTCGATTGGAAAAAACGCCGAGTCAAAATCAATAAAAATATCCCACCGATACGTATGTTAGAAACCACAGTTCCCTGGCATACGTCTGCTAAATATTTAGGTGTCACCCTTGACACAAGGCTTACTTTCGAGCCTCATATCAAAAGAGTCACCCGTCTAGCACGGTTTTATCTAGGTAGGCTTAACAGTATGTTAGGTCGACATAGTAAAATGTCTCTAAGAAATAAGCGAACCCTCTATAAGGTTTGTATACGACCGGTAATGTCTTACGCGGCCCCTATTTTTGCACACGCAAACTCTAAAATCTTAAACGAACTTCAAATAGTACAAAATCTCTTCTGCCGTCGAGCTACGAACGCACCTTGGTACGTCCGTAATGACGACCTTCATAGGGATTTAGAAATCCCAACAATACAAAAATTTATCAAAAAACTCTCTGAAAACTTCTTCAAAGTCTCAGAGTCTCATAGTAACACATTAATTCGTGAGGCAGCTACTTATGCAGCCCCACTCCCCTCCCGCTATCGTGTCCGTAGGCCGAGAAACTCTCTCTCGGATCTGCCAAATAAACTGTCAAACGACTTGAACCGCCTCCTGGCGGCTAAGTCAAATTCATAATTAATTAAATTGTATTCATAATTAAAATGCCTTCGTAGGCACTCCCTCAGCGGCTTATAGCCGCCTGCGCCCTCTTTTTCCCAAAAGAGGTTCGCTTTACGACACGGCATATGCAGCTTTAAACAGCTAGTTGTCAGTCCCCAAAGGCGGTTTTTAGGGGGTATCACATAGGCTCCCCGGTTAGGCGTGAGTCCCCCATAACCACGATGGATAGCCATCGTTGTATGCGTAATGCATTTTCCGCCTCCCGTAAAGGGTAGCCCTTTCCAAATTGCTTCGGGCGCAAAAAAAAAAAACGGTCGGCAGTCGCTCTCCAGCTACAGTAAAGAAAACAACAGCAAGAAAAGAAAAAGTTCCTCCTCACCGCCGCTTGCCTCCAGTAGTAAGCAAGACCAACGTGTTTCACTCATTTTTCGAACGGCGTTACGGCGATCCGTAACATATAGGTTATTTCATCCATTTTGTTAGTATAATTAGGTACTTAATTTTAGGTAGGCATTAGAATTTTGTTTTAATTTCAAATATATTTTTAATATTAATGGAAATGTGGTGGTGCATACTATAGATACTATCAGCATACTATAGATCCCTAGAACCAATAAATGGATGATGTAACTTGCATATTTAGGGCAATCCTTATCTGTTGTATGGGAACCAATTGTTGGCTAGACAAATTCGGGAAGACAGTGTGGATTACATTATTGTGGTCATTTTGTTGCTTATTGACAACTAGTTAACCACCTCGGCTACATCTTTATACGATATATTAATTTGATTTAGTCTTTAAGTAAATCAAAGATATATTTTATAAATTTTTAGCATAGAACAAGCAAAAATCATTCCGAAGATAAGCCTGTACAGACAGACATAATCTTAAGATAAGCCAGTTATTTCAATAATACAGAAAGATACTTCAATTTTATTTATATAAGTTTAATTTTCGTTTGTTAGTTAGTCTGATTGACTGACTAATTAAATGTTTTTATCCACATTAGTGTTTTTCCGGATGGTCGCGACAATTAAAAGTACAAGTAAATCATCATCAATTATCATAACAAAAGTACTTACACAGCTAGTTTCATAATATAAATAACTTAAATATTATATAAGCTTAATTTGCTACCTATGTTTTATTAGTAAACTATTTGAAAATTCTTACGTCCATTTTTTAGTTTATCGTTATTTCATTTTAATAGTGTGATAATCTTAGCAGATAATATGCAGCAAAATTATAAAACTTAGATGGTTAGCATAAAAAATTATAAAACTTGTTTTGTTAGTAGTTTAACTAAAGAGAGTTTTTATATAGCTTATGTCAGATCGTAGAATTAATTCACTGCTGGGCGGATGAGAAAGCTGAAGGACGCCCAGCGAGCTATATAGAGGGCTATGCTCGGGGTTTCTCTGCGTGATTAACTTAGAAATGAGAATATCCGCAGTAGAACCAGAGTTACCGACATAGCCCAAGGATTAGTAAACTAAAGTGGCAGTGGGCCGGCCATATAGCTCGAAGAACCGACAACCGATTGGGAAAAAACTTCTCGAGTGGCAATCTCGTACAGGCGGACGAAGTGTAGGACATCCCCCCACTAGATAGACTGACGACCTGGTAAGACAAGCAGGAAGTCGAAGGATGTAGGTGGATCAGGACCGCGCTTTGTGGCATTCTTTCTGGTAGGCCTATGTTCAGCAGTGGACTTGTGAAGGGCTGTAATGATGATAATGATGATGACTCAACAATGCGTAGGTCTGGCATCTTCTATTCATCATTCAAAATAATGAACAACATATGAAAAATACAAAATGTTTGCGGAAATCAAACCTAAAGCACTTAACATGGAGATAACTAAGACATGCCTAAAATGACGCTATCAAGATATTGTAAATTGGTTTTATGTATGGGTGAAAATGATAGCAATGTAAAAATTATATTATTTTAGTTATAAATTATTAGAAAAATTTTATAATGAATATACAAACTGTTACAATATGTACAATAACTAAACAAAAATTGAGATTTGTAAAAAAATCAATTACCTTATTGACTGTAGTGACTATGAAAATAAATACATAAATATGAGTGAATTCAGGCACAAGCTGCTAAGAAAGCGGCCTATGCTCAGACGTTGCGGAATGAGTCGACCAAGCATTTTCGTCAATTTTGTGACCTACAGACTAAGGAAAATGATTGGTCTTTAACCAACAGACTAATACGCACCACTGCACCCCGACGATCACCAGTCACTCTTAACATAGGCAACAAATACACCACAAGTAGTGAAGAAACCGCTAGATCCCTCCTCAATCATTTTTACCCCGACGACCAACCTGACACTGAACCTCGTCATCACCTACTTCGATCCCAACTGACTGACTCTCCACATTCTAACGACGATCCTCCCTTCACTGAGGATGAAGTGCTGGAGTGTTTTAAATACATGAACCCCAACAAGGCACCGGGACTGGAAAATCTGACTTCTGACATCTGCTTTCAATTCGCTAAAGACTACCCGAAACTACTGACAGACATACTCAACAGATGCCTCACACTTCAGCACTTCCCCGACCAGTGGAAGATAGCTTACGTTAAGATCATCCCCAAGCCTGGAAAGTCTGATTACACAGCCCTGGAATCGTTTCGACCTATAGGACTTCTGCCTGTATTTGGCAAGCTGCTGGAGAAGCTGTTCATTAGGAGAGTGACATACTGGGCCCAAAAGCAAAACATGATGAACAAACACCAGTTTGGCTTCAGAGAGCAAACTAATACTTGTGAAGCCATCAATACTGCCTTAAATATTATTAAACAAGCGAAGGACAACAAACACCTCAGTATTGCCATCTCACTAGATATCAAAGCCGCCTTTGACAACGCTTGGTGGCCGGCGCTTTTTCACCGTTTGCGACACATTGGCTGTCTCAGTAACATTTTCGGACTAATCCAAGACTATGTCCGCAATCGTGATATCATTTTAGACCATGCCGGGAGGCGGGCCACGAAGACGATGTCGAAGGGCTGTATTCAGGGCTCCGCGTGTGGTCCCCTCTTATGGAATATCATACTTGATGAACTCCTAGACATGAGGCTACCAGCAGGTTGCCATCTACGGGCATTTGCGGATGATGTCCTCCTAGTAGTCACTGCTGTAAACGTATGTGATTTAGAGAACACTACCAATCTGGCACTCTCCCAAATTGTTCAGTGGGGAGCGAGTGTCAAATTAATATTCGGACCTACCAAGACAAAACTTATTGCTTACACCCAAAGCAAAATCGGCCAACATTTATATCAATGGACACCTTCTCACTTTCGAACCTGAATTAAAACTGCTGGGGGTTATACTGGACGAAAAGCTGCTCTTCGGGCATCATGTCCGATATGTTATAAACAAGGCCATGCGAATCTTTAACACGCTTTGCATGTACTCGAGGCCCACCTGGGGTGCTCACCCAGAAAACGTTAGTACAATTTATCATCAGGTGATTGTACCCACGATCACATATGCTGCGGGAATATGGGGACATATTGTACACAAAAAGTGGATCAGGAGGAGCCTCGAGAGTATGCAACGCGGGTTTGCCGTCAAGGCCATACGAGCATTTCGCACTACATCAACGACTGCCGCCATTGCACTCGCCCAGTTTATGCCCCTAGACCTTAAAATCAAAGAGATCCATCACATTGAAAAGACTAGGCTGCTGGGGAAGTCTGACTTAATTCCGCGCGACATTTCCTTGGAAAAACCCACTCCTATACATGAGTTGCTTCATCCCGCTGATCAAATCACTTTACACCCATATAACACACCCAATCACCAATGTACTGACGAAGAGACAGCACATTATACATTTTACACGGATGGTAGCAAACAGGAGGATGGAGCCGTGGGAGCCGCCTTTATATGCTACAGTCAACACAACCCTCACTCCATAGTGACAACCAAAAAGTTTAAGCTTCACGACAGCTGTACAGTGTTCCAGGCGGAATTGTTCGCAATTCGGGAAGCATGCAAATGGGCTACCTCACACAAGTACACACGCGCAATTATATACACCGACTCACGCTCATCCATTCATGCAATTCAGAACAGAAGTAACACACACCCCATAGTCACACACATACACAAATACTTACATGAACACAAATCTATAGGCACCATACACATCGACTGGGTTAAGGGACACTCAGGTATATCGGGTAACGAAGCCGCCGATGAGGCCGCCAAGGCGGGCTCTAGACTCCACAAGTCGCCTGATTACTCTGAGTTCCCTATTACACACATCAAGCACATAATTAGAACAAACAATCGCTTCACCTGGCAAACTAGGTACCTCAGTGCATCACAGGGTAAACGCACAAGAAACATTCTTCCCACACTGAATGATGTTGAAAGGCTACGAACACTGACTCCAACTAACTTCTACCTTACACAATTTCTCACCGGACACGGTTATCACAAAACATATCTGCACCGTTTTAAAATCATTAAAAACGATAAATGTCCGTGCGACAACCGCACAGTTCAGACGTTGGAACATCTATTGGAGAACTGCCCCGCCTTCTACCGGGACAGAATACACCATGAATTACTGTGCAATAACTTAAGAGTGTCGCCATAAAAACTCACAGAACTGATGAGGAAGGAATCGGCTCTGCATTCCTTCATAAAACTTAATGAAAATGTACTTAAGAACCTAAAGAACTTTAATAAGATTGTAAATAGCGGTACGAGTAACAATGATTAAATTAGTAAGTAGGTATAAAAATAATTATAAACCAAAGAATATATAAGGTTTATAATGTCTTTCTGTTCTTTTTCATTACTGTATTTTTTTTTTGTAATTTATCTGCGAGTTTTTATAGTTATATAGACTAAGAAGATGTAATATTTTACAAGGTCTTTTTGTTTTCGTTATTATTGTTTTATAATTATAGACTAAGAATATGTATGTGCCATTTTGTTATCTTTTATTACTGTATCTATTGTTAATCACCGATGTAAAATTTCTATATTGTTACTATGTTAATTGTAGTACGCAGTTGCAACTGCTATTAGTTTTTATTGTTGTTGATTTTGTATAATATGCTTTACGTGCCACTAAAGTTTATAGAAAGTAATAGAGAGTGGAAGACAATTACGTATCAAATAGCGTAAATTGTTTCTCCACGCTCAGTGTGTAAAAATTTATAAAATTGTGCGATCAATATAAATGTCTGTGGGAAAAAAAATATGTGTGAACTCAGTTGTGTAAATAATAGGAGGGGTGATAAACCAAGCAAAGAAAGATCAGACGTTAAATCTAACCACTACAAAAGAGGCACAATCTCATTTTCTTTTAAACTCCGTAACAATTTAGTGAAACAGAGCATTACAAACACTGATTTGTCTGTCACAAAAATACTATCACCAAAAAGTGTACTATTTACTATTACTTTCCCACAGTAAAAAAGATATTTTTTTTTTCGAAACAATGGCATCACTACACTTTAAAATTCTTCATCAAAATATCGCAAGTATTTTGTCAAAGAAATATATTTTAGAGCTAACGCTAAAAGAGTTTCAAGGGGTACATAATGATCCTGATGTTATATGTCCCTCCGAAATATTTTTAAAGAAATGTGACAACAATTATGTAAAACTTAGTGACTGTGAAATAGTAACTTATTATTGTAGGGACAAAAAAGAGGCAGAACTTGCATTTTCGTTTGAAAGGGCTTACTATGCAAAGAGTTGTCCTTTGTAAAAGTTCAGGCAGTTCAAAACATATTTGACGTATGCGGCATCGAAATTACAGCAAATAAATTAATAATAATACGTAGGCGGTCCCATAATGAATTGGCCTAACTATGAACCAATGAAGGAAATGAAACGAAACCAATTTTATTTTTCAATATAATCACCATGAATACTAACACACTTCTGACATCTGTAAATCAACATCTCTAAACCTTTATAAAAATAATCACATTTTTTATCCTCAAAATGACTGAAGACGGCCGCCTGCAACTCTTCATCGCTTGAAAATTTTCTTCCTCTTAAGTCCCGCTTTAAATTTGGAAATAAATAATAGTCGGACGGGGCGATGTCTGAACTGTAAGGTGGATGTTGAACTTCTGTGAACCCGCATTGACGAACTGCATCCTTCGAAACACCAGCGGTATGAACAGGGGCGTTGTCATGGAGCAACAGGACACCTTTAGACAGCTTGCCTCTTCGTTTTTCCTTTATCTTGTCTCGTAATTTATATATTAAAGAAGCATAATATTCGCCGTTCACGACTGTATTACGTTCTTTAAAATCCACCATCAAAATGCCTTGAAAATCCCAAAATATTGTGCACATCAGTTTTTTAGTCGATTGTTGCACCTTTGCCTTTCTAGGGGGCTTTTCACCCTTATAACGCCATTCCATTGACTCGCGCTTGCTTTGTGGATCATAATACAAGATCATAGTTTCATTACCAGTCACTAGCCGCTCGATCAGAGTCTTTGGATTTTCGCCACAAAGATCCAAAAACTCCGAAGCGCAGCGCACTCTTTCCTGTCTCTGTACCGCTGAAAGAAGTTTCGGTACCCATCTTGCACTCACTTTTTTCATGTGAAGATGTTCATGGATTGCGCGATGAACGGTACTCTTAGAGAGCCCAAGCCTTGCTGCAATTTCTCTAATCTTCAAACGGCGGTCACTCAGAACCTCCTCTTCGATAAGAGCAATCGTTTCAGGAGTGAGCACTTCCACAGGTCGACCGTCGTGGCCAAAGTCTTCGACGGTTTCTCTCCCGAGGCGAAACTCTTTCACCCAATTTTTCGCCAATTATGTTGATACCGAAGAGTGTTTTGTTCTTCTGCGGCGGGTCTTGCAGAACTTAGCTCCGACCGCATGGACAGTTTCCACGAGCTTGTTATTCATATCGTCCACTGCATTGCAATCTTCTAGGTACTGATAACGATTTCGTAGCTTAAACTGAGCATTTTTGAGTGCCAAAAATAATTATTTTATTTTTAGCTTCGCATATTCGATTTCTGTCAAAATTTTTAAAGGTATTCCTAAAGTTATAAGAATTAAATGCTGTCAGAATATAAATTTGGTTAGTGAGTTTAAAGATGTTCTTGTTTGCTGTTTCCAATTGCTGCTGCAAATCAGTAATATTTGTTGTAGAATACATATAGCAATATTACTGCCGTCATTTGATATTCCCTTTAGTTTAGAAGGCATAGAATTCCCGTTGCGCGTGGAAATTTTCTGTCTCTTTTTCGCACTGTTTCAGACTTCTTATCTTCTAATGGTGTATAGCACAATGACTGCAATATTTTTATTTCCGAAGTTAATTTACTAATGTGTCGGTTGAGAGCATTACTGTCTAGTATTGTGTTTTCTAATCCGTTTTGTGTAATACTGAGTTCTAGTGTAAGTTTAGATATTTGTTTAATATTAAATTTATACTAAGTACGTAAAATATAGTCTGTTGTTCTCGCTTTTTTTCTTGACTTTTGAAAAGACAATTGTAGGCTCAACGCCTCTTTATACATTCAATTATAAAGTATTTTTAAAACATACATCTGTTATTATAAAATAAATATAAAACGTATTATAAAGTGCAAAAAAAAACTGGTTTTTATTATAATTCGTTATTTTACAACAAGAAATTTTCAACATTTTAGTGGTCCTTCTCCCCGGTAAAGAATGTGAACATCGGCCATTTTCACTTCATTGGAAAGGCCCGAGAAAATCGCGATTGAAATGAACCAAGGATATAAGAACATCGTCGAAAAAATAAACGGTTAAATAATTGTCAATATATAGAAGTTATTGTTAAGACGCAAAAGCAAAATGATAATATAGATATATAAAAAAAGAAAAATGAAAATATAAACAATATTTTTCTTACAAAAACAAAAGAAAATAACAAAAACAATACTTACATAAATAAGTAAGTAAAAAAGAACTTAGGTACTCCTAAGTACCGGGTGTTTGTGAAACGCTCTCAATAACGAAGACAGACGACAGTACCGACTATACCTTTGATGATGTGTGAGATATAAAAAAGTTTTATTAGCTTTATTCATGCTCCATCTTGTTAGTACAGCTAAATGAAACGATAATTTCATTAAAAAAATCATGAAAATACTTAAACATAAAACCTTACTGAATTACAATCAGCTGACTAGGGGTCAATGTGTAAATTATTGTAAATTATTAGGTATTGTGGTATGGCCCGCTAGCTGTGGGCCATTTACTTAAACTACTACTTTGCCTTTGTGCTTATCTCCACCTAGCCATTTTAATTCGAATTTACAGGTTAAATATGGTTTATTCTAATAACTGTTTCAATTCCTCGCTAATAAAAAAAATACTTAAATAAAATGTTAACAAGGTTAGAATCATGCTTTTTTATTCATCGTGTAGGTATGTTTATTATTCTGATTAATTCAGTTACGTACCTATTCAAATCAGTTCAGTACAAAGTTATTTTAAAAAAAAATAGGTATGCAACAGCTTACCGCTCTAAATACTCCGTGTTCTTATGAGATGCAACTCAAATTGTGCTCCATTCATTTCGAGGCAGATTTGGGCTCGGTGTTGCGTCTCCTCATGCAGGCGGGGCATCATCGTGTGGTCTTCGACACAGTTCGTACGTAGTTTGTCGCAAACATCCACGATCCTTTAGCGCATTTCCTCGCCATTCATATACTCACGATTAAAAACCCTTTCTTTCACATACCCCCACTGAAAGAAGTCTAACGGGATCAGGTCTGGTGAGCGAGGTGGCCAAGCGTGTGTTCCTAGTCTGCCAATCCAGCGATCATCATATAATTCGGTAAGGCACTCACGGACAAACCTCACGACATGTGGAGGTGCACCAATATGCTGAAACTATGTGCGGCGATATTCAACCAACGATAGGTCGTCTAAAATGTCAACCAACTGATTATTTATAAAGTTAAGGTATCGTTGCCCGTTAATTCGCTGTGACAGAAACACTGGTACCAGTATGCGATCCTTAAATAAACCTACCCATACGTTAACCGACCATCGGGTTTGGTGTCCAGTTTGTCGAACAGCGTGCGGGTTAACATCTGAATACACGTGTGTATTTCAATCAATAAATCTTTATTTGCCAACCAAGTGTACATTAATGGTCTTATAATAATAAAAATTTGTCTCAACTTAGTAGCTTTTTTCAGGCATTGCAAATTTGAGAAAGGGAGATAAAATAAGTTATTAAATACAAACATTATAGAGTAAAAACATTAAAAAATGAATTATTAATATAGTAAATAATTTAACAGTATTAAATTGTGCAAAATATTAAGGCATTTATGACATTTTGTATCAACACAATATTTATTCTTCTACTGTATCTGATACTGTCCATAGTAATTTTTGTGTATCAAAACCGCTTTTTCCTTTTTTTATGTATTTCCGTTGACTTAATGTTTAGGTTTATTAGTTCTGTTATTTGTGTAAAAGATATGCAATTTGTTATTTGTGTTTTGCTTTAATGTACTCTTTAACTGAGTAGAAACATTTTTCTGTTAAGAATGTTTTTAGTTTATTAATGAAAATTGTAATCTTATTTTCAGTTTTTATGTGGATAGGTAATTTATTGTATATTTTTACAGCCATGTAGTATAGACTCTGGTTTAGCATTTTAATTCTTGATGGTGGTAGGTATAGTCTGTCTCTGTGGCGTGGGTTTATATTGTGATTGTTTTTTACTTTTGTGAAGTGATTTATGTTCTTGAATACAAATATGCAAATGTCAAATATGTATAATGATGGTATTGCGAGGATGTTATTTTTAATGAAATAGGGTTTGCAACCGTCACGATTTTCAATTTGGCCGATGATGCTAATACATTTCTTTTGCAGTATAAATAGATCCTGAAAGTGTACACTATTTCCCCACAACATAATGCCGTATCTTAACTAGGAGTATGCATATGCGTAGTATGCTGACAGTGCGGTTTTTTTTCGTTTCTGCTGCATTTAAGTTGGAATGGAGCGTATGTGAAGTGAGATAGTTTTTTTTTAATATGTTCGATGTGTGGTTTCCAGTTGACGTGTGTGTCTATAGTTATACCAAGTAATTTCAATGTATTTACGGTTTCTAGTTGTGTTGTTGTATGTTGTGTCGATGTTTATGGGGGTGTTTTTGTATGTTCTAAATAGGATGGTTTTTGTTTTGTTATAGTTAATTTCTAAGTTATGGTCATTGAGCCAGCGATTTACTGTATCTAGAGTTTCTCGAAGTATTTGTGTTGGGCTTTTGGCTTTTTCATATGCAATTAATATTGATATATCATCAGCGAATAAGACGGGCAATGTTTGTTCTTTATTTAGTACTTTTGGCAAGTCGTTAATGTATATCAGAAACAGCACACAACCTAACACGCTGTACTGTGGAATTGATCATTTTATGCTCCTTTTCTCTGATCTCACTAGTTTAATCTCATTTGTGTTGAAGTCGAAATGGTCAATTTGCACTATTTGTGATCTATTTTCCAAATATGATTTAAACCATGTGTAACCTGGACCGCGAAAACCAGAACCGTTCAGTTTATGTAAAAGAATGTCGTACAGTACTTTATCATATGCTTTCGTCATGTCAAGTAATACTCCCAGTACATGTTTCTTATCATTTATATGTTTTAGGGCAGTCTGGATATACTTATATACTGCTAGTGTAGTTGGTCTTGATTTCCTAAAGCCGTTTTGGCTGTCATCAAGGATGTTATATTTTTCTAAAAAAATCCTATAATCTGGTACACATTGTTTTTTCAAACATCATATTTCAAAAAATGGGAGTCATTTGATATTCATAAGCAACCTTACAAAAATGTTAAGGTAAGTATATCGATTTTCAAAATCCCCGCATTTTCCCCGCATAATATCAATCCCTGTTCTTTAAATTCATCGCAATTTGGGGAATTCCTATATTTTGGCAACGCTGACGCGAGGTGACACGAGGTGACACGAGTTGGTCAAGCGGCGGCAGCGCGTGGTACGAAGGGGGCACGACGGGGTAATGCTCGCCAGTATTACTATGCGCTCACGCTATTGTTTCATCATTCTTCCCGCGCTTTGAAAATTCCATGTTTCCCAAAATACAGTCGCACACACAGCTTTTTTTGCACCACGCGCGACAACGGATTTAAAAAGGAAGCAAAGAAAAAATATTTATATCTATTGTTTTATGACTGAATGAAGGGGGAGAAATTGGAGGTTTTGCGTATCGGGCTAGGATGCATCGACTTTTTGATAACTTGGCGTCATCTATAACCGTCACAGATTAAAACCTGCCATATCGAGTTCGGTATATCTTGCGCTCAAACATATGTGATAGCACCGAACTCTAACGGCTACGACGTGAGGGTGTGCCCTCATGGGATGAAAATGCTACGGCTGAGGATGCGGTGCCACAAGTTGCAGAGCAACCAGCACACGTGGCTGCCGCCATGAATCTTTCAGTTATGGTTGGTTCAGACGATGATGGAACAGTCGCCCAAGAACTAGAACTAGAGCAAATGAGGATTACATTGGAAGAGGCTATTTTGGAAACGCGCAGTACGCCTCTCGAAGATCGACCGCGATTTCCCCGCATACCCTTAAGCAAACGGAATCGAGTTGTCGTGAGGGCTTTCAACCCAATATTGGTGACCTATTTGGAAGCCAGCTGGGACCTTTGCGAGACGGGTTCAATTATTTTTGGCGCCACACTGGCAGTTTGCCGTATTATTGGCGCCAAAGTTCCCATGGCTGGACGCGCTACTTGGCAAGAATGGACGCAGCCCGGAGAAGAAGGATTGAGGACCGCATCGGAAAGGCAAGGGCCCTCATTGGTAGACTGATAAGCTTCAGGTCGGGCAATAAAAGGCGAGAATTTTGCTCACCGTCGGGATGGCGTTTGCTGGGACAAATATCAGTTTGTTCCAGCCGGATATCTCGCAAAAACTAACCACGATAGCTAACTCCGTCTGAGTTATTTATCGTGGACAAACCTTTGTTACAGAGAGCACTCAAACAATCAACTCAGTCAATCACCTTAGTTCCATGTCACCAATGATGCTGGAAAGCACCCAAAACATCGGAAATTAAAAATAAGAACAATTAAACGCGAAAAAATCCGTTAAAGTTTTGGAACTAAGTTCTTTATCGGACGGTACGGATTTGGCGAATGGGGGCTAGACGACAAAAAAGCGAATTAATCGTAGGGTCTGTTTTGATTTTCTGTGTGTGTTTTATCCGACAAAAAATGTATGTTAAAATTGTAACTCGACGTATCCATTATAACCGTAGCATTACCTTTACCTGCGCGGAGAATCGTGATCTCTTATCTGTTTCGTAATTCAAAACGTAAATTTACCTTTGGGAAGATTTAATTTCGGCGCTGAACTTCGACGTAACATAGACAAAATTGCTTGAAGTATGGCCTCTAAATCTTCATATATTATTTTTTATACAGCCAATCCTCAACACTACAGATAATGTATTCGTTTGGAATTCTTCGCGGTGATACCAAATTCATACCTTTGGATAATACTTTTACTCTCGTGTCGTCCAGGGTTTGTTTTTACAGGTGACTGCGCGTTGTTTATTATTCGCGTCTGTGGTCAACGTTTGCGTTCCGTTCTTACGTTGACATTGATGTTGGACATTTGATTTGGTTATTAATTTTTGGTATTTATGTATGTCTGCGCCTCAGACAGTTATAAACTTAAATACAAATATATTTTATTGACTGCATTATAAATAATTTATATAATCTATAATTGTTAAATGCATAGATACTTTTTGGTTTATAATAATTGTATAGTCTGTACTACCGGTGCAATTTAAATAAAAGAACTGTACGTTCGTTACGAAGAAGTTTAAATAGTTAAATATCTCACCGGGAAAGCTAACTTTTTTACCAACCATAATTATTGTACTATAAATATAACTATTTGTAATAGTTTTAAAGAGCTTTATTTAATCTTTCTTTTCTTATTTTTAACAAGAATTGGCAACCGTGACAGGACTTCCACTAAATCAAGAACTAACGAAGATTCTTTGTTCCCGTGGACGCTCTTTTTCAAACTGCCGAAGACGTGTGCATCCAATGTCTACAGGCGACCCGGAGTTTCTATAAAAGAACTGCAATTTTATTTAAACTACAACGTTGTGCTGTATGTGCATCGCCTACTTCGAGCGGCCACCCTATCCACACGCAATATCCATCTACGAGGAGACGCAGCCAGCAGATAGCAGCATTGCAGCACGTGAACGACTTGCTCAGCACCGCCTGTCTGCCTATCAAACTGTGAGCTCCAGGATCTTTTCGTCAGTCCTCAGGGTATGCTTTGTATGTTGCCAGATCAAGTCGTCTCAGGTGGCAAAGGAACCTCCACCGGAGATTCTTAGCACCCCCTGCCCCGCAGTTACTATGGTAGCCACCGTAATCAGCAATAGCGGGAACGCCGGGGACTGGGGGCCGTCTCTTCGTATCTCTCATCATGAGGTGATGTTTGCCATAGTTTCCACGCTTGGTGAGCGGGTTGGCAACCGCAGTTTTTTATTGTTTAAAGATCTTAGCAGGATAATGCTGCAGCCCATATCCTGTTTAAAAAAACTTTTTTCGCCTCTTACGACGAAAATTAAAATTAAAAACCTTCAATTGCCAATCCGGCTGCCTAGCGTGGCAACTATGACGAAATCCCTCTTAAGATTACTTTTGTAGGTTTTAATGAGTTTTAATGGGACCATTTACAATAAAACAAAATAATATGAACTATTAACTTTGGTTAGCTCAGTACAGCGGTACAGTATTACATGTCACCACTGGGCCGGGGTACTCCAGTACCAGCTCTTTCCACTTGAGCGCATCCAGCGAAGAGCAGCCTAAATTGTCAATGATCGAATCCTTCTGATCAGCTCAATTTACTGCTGCGAAGAGATGTTGCACTGCTTTGAAATTTTTATCGAATTTACCACGGGGAGTGCTCGAAGCAATTGTACAATAATGATTATAAAAACATTTTTCAAGTTTTCTAAAAATGACATTTATTATCCACTCCATCGCACAATATTCTATCCATTACGTGCTGATCGTCTTTAAAACGTAACACACTTTGTCATTCAAAACTTTTGGCCGTAATACTTACGTAGCAATTTTTGGTAAAAGAAATTTGGAGTTCGGAGAGATAATAACTTCCGTAACTCCATTTTAATTCTTTTAACTTTTTCTTCTTAAAAGCTTAAAAAAATCGTCTTTATTCTTATATTATTTTTTGGTAATAATATTATCTTTTCTTAAAGAAATTAAGGTGAAAAAGTACGTACTCTGCCTGTTCGTAAATGCTGGTAAACGCATTTTACACGTACCCTCAAAATCAAGGGTTTGACTTTTGACACTTATTTAAATAATAAAGTACATTTTTATCACTTTATTTAATAAAGAAGAAATATTGCAAAGCATTTTAAACCCCCGAAAAAACATAAGGATGTTATATTTTTGTAGTGTGTATTTGTGTCTGTGGCTTCATAGCTCCTGAACGGTTGAACCTATTTTGATTAGGTTTGTTTTTGATTGAAAGGTGTCTTTATCGAGAGTGTTCTGAGCAATGTTCTTAGCTATGTTTGAGAAATGAAGAAAATATGTTCGGCCGTTTGAAGATCATCAGCTCTTTTTTTTAGGTATTTTAATATTTTTTTTAGTTTAAGTTAGAAAGTAAAATTATTTATTTGATCACCAACATTACGGTATTATTCATTTCATAATAGTTTCCCGTTGTACATTTATTCCGACTTTATTACAAAGAACACAAATTCAACAAAAGAAAGAACACCTTTGTGTTACAAAAGTCGAGCCACGTCCGCACCTTGAGGAGGTAATAGTATCCATAAAAGATAAGTTGGCCCTGTTATTGTTTTCTCAAATCATCCAACGTAAATATAAAAAATAAATATATTTAATGTTACCTCAGTCATTGAGGCTGTGGTAACATAAAATATTTTTTAGGATCTGTAACCACATTATTCAAAGGGTAAATATATATTATTTACTGACATTTTCAACCTTAAAATATTTCACTGCTGAATCAAGTTATATATAGCATATTATATGAGAAGGTTATCATATTTTTTGGAAATTCCCATATTACGTGTACGTGGTAGAGTCATGGTGCAGCTATATTAATAGTATAGTTGTAGCACGAATGGGTCGGCTCGACCGAAGAAGGACCACGCTCTCACAGAATACCAGCGTAAAATAGCAGGCTAACACTGCTGTTTTGTACGGCGAGTGTATGGAACCGGCGACCCTTTTTACTGGAAAAGAGGCATTCCATCTTAGACCTTACGGGTGACAATGCATCTTTATTTTGATTCTTTATTGAGAATAGATGTGGATGTCTATGGCTCACAGCAACCACTTATCATCAGGTGGACTGTGTGCTCGTTTGTCACCCTATCCTATAACTAAGAATATTATTTTATTACATTATATTTACTTTGTAGTAGTAACAGATGCACTAACATAGCCATAGCACTTTGAATGATTTTAATAAAGGCTATTCAAAATTTAATTTCGAAAATAACGTTTTCACGTAAAGCTATAAAATATTTATAGTGACCTTTCTCTAGAGGCTATATATAAAAGCCTCCATTTCGTCCAATGTACCTGAATACACATGACCCTACCTTTGTTTAAAATTTGGTGGCATCATTTTCGTTAGCATTGAGGATTAATAAAGCTTTATTGAAGATAGACCGTATCCGATAAATTCGTCATTCATTATTCAAGGCGCCTTAAAATACATACGCCATTCCTTATTTATATGCGTTTTAAGTGATGTATTTTAGATATTTGTTATTTGTAAAAAAACGCATATTTCACCAATGTTATTAAAATATTATTTTTAAAAACACCATTTTTAAATCCACTGCTGGACATAGGCCTTTTTCAGATTGAGCCAGCTGGCTATGATTATTAGAACCATTTGCTCATAACATTAGCACATACTCAATATTTGCAACTGTTTACTAAATTTTCTGCCATTATTGGTTTACTAGAGTGTCTTTGGTGAATCAGCAGAAAATATCACGTGCAAGTGAGATTAAAATTTGGGAAAAATATATCAAATTATTTTTAAATACACTTCCCTTGAAATGTTTTGCGATTTATCTATTTTGGAGGAGTAACAGAATTAATTACCCCATATACTTATGTGTATATGTGTGTTGTATCGTCATTATTGATTATTTTAAAACTAAAGTGACATAACAACTTACTGTCCACTTATTGCTAAGCGGCTACTGAAGCAGTACAGCCACTGCTGTTTGACAGCAGGAATACCTACCCACATGCACTCCCAGGGAGAAAAGAAATCCTATATTTATATATCCTATATTATTTATATTTTATATTTAAACTGATGCGTTATTCATGAAATCTCTAAAGCTTTAGTTAACGTTATAGTATCACTATAGCGCTTTTAGTATGGTGACATTTATGACAGTTTTATATGAGTAGCATTTTATTAATTTTTCTTGGTTGAGAATTTCATAAAAGTTGACACAGCTTACGTGAACAAAGCGAGTTCCATTTACGCAGACACCACTGCAATTTTTAATTGCAATTTTAAGTGCGCGCCTTCACACGCTCTAAACTCCGCTACTCTGAACGTAAAGAAATATGCATAGTTGAAATTAAAACATTTCGACGACATGATGTGACTCTGCCAACTCTCATTGCGTCACAGAAGCAGAGTTTGTTCTCAACAATATTCTCAGAATTAGAAAAAGCTTGTGCCAGCCTTAGGAAGTATATAAATTGTTACAACTGTTATTTAAGCTTTTAAGCATTTAATATGCTTAAAGTTTTAATTTAATAAAAAAGTTTTCGATGTGTACAGAATGAAAAGAAACAAAACAAAACATTGCATAGAACAGCATTTTAATTGTGTATGTAAGTAAGTGGTAAAAATGTTTGCGCGTCTATGTTGTCAATTATTACAACAAATTAAATAATCAATGGGGTGTCAAATGTGTAAAAAATCCTGTGACGTGTAGATTTTTTAGGTAGAAAAAAATTAAAATGTCAAAGAACGGTAGTTTTATTTAATTTAGAGTTATAATGGTTGGACTGCCACGGCTAGGTCGGGGTTACAGGCCGAAATTCCACACGCACTAAGATTTGAACTTATATTACTTGGATGATAAAAGAGATAGGTATCGTTCCTTAGTGATAGTAGTCTTGGCTGATAACAGTCCAGCCCAGGTGGTCTGGGCCGAGGAGCGTGGCACGACTAATCGACTCGGCAGCCTAGATGGTGTGGTGACCGACAACCTATGCCTCGCCACACCCTTGCCAGCAAAATCGAGGAGCCATGTAGGGTTCTGGAAGTCACAATACTCCGGTAGAAGAACCTCAAGTCGAAGTTGACAAGAAATGAAATGTGATCGGACAATACCGATCGTTGTATAATTGGTTTTTAATGACAAAAGGCATGACGGGGCATTCTGGGTGGCTTATACACGACGAGAGTTTACCGATTGCATGGCGTTACACAGATCAAATTAGTGAGACTCCGACCACACTAGAGACACTCCATAACGAGTATTCGATAGATCCAAATAAGTAAATGATTTTAGAGTTCGTTATGACTAATAATATTAGATACTTTTACGTGATACAGCCATGCTGCAGCTATATTAGTTGTATAGTTGGAGCAGGAATGGGTCAGCTCAACCGGGGAAGGACCACGCTATCACAGAATGCCAGCGCAAAATATTAGAGTAGTGCTGTTGTGTTTCGTATGATTGTAGAGAATCAGATACCCTTTTTACTGGAATCGAGGCATTTCATCATAGTCCTCACGACTCATCTGCATTTTGATTCGTAATCGAGGATATATGTAGATGCTATGGGCCACATCAACTACTTACCATCAGGTGCACTGTGTGCTCGCATTTCTTACCTATATTCAACGCTAGATAACTCAGATTTAACTCGTGTTTTAGTAAAATTTGCTTTATTTGATATTTATATTACCTTTTCGGAAGAGCCTGTTAATTTAAATTTACCCATGTGATCTACAGAACCGGATCTATTACAAAATTCTTAATATATCTGAAAATATGAAAGAAAACTTAATACAGGACTGTTTTGTCTCATTTAAAATAGAAAAAGTAGAGCATCCCGTGTCATGAAATCTTACGGCGAGCTACATGACTCTCGAATTTGTATAATATATTCTTTTTTTTTTATAGGATAAGGGTGACAAACGAGCACACAGTCCACCTGATGGTAAGTGGTTGCTGCGGCCCATAGACATCTACATCTATCCTCGTTTGCGAATCAAAATGCAGATGCGTTGTCACCCGTGAGGACTAAGATGGAATGCCTCATTTCCAGTAAAAAGGGCCTCCGGCCACCTGCACTCACCAAGCGTAACGCAGAGGTAAACCTCTACTTCACGCTGGTATTCTGTGAGGTCGTGGTACCTCCCCGGTTCCAGCCGGCCCATCCGTGCGACAGCAAAAGCTGCTGCTTGGCTCTACCACTGTTGAAAAATATATACAATTCATAAAAACTGAGTAGAAGCTTATCTACGATTAGGGACCACATATTAAACCTAGTAATTAGTAATTCAACTATGCCATGAACTATTCCATTGAATAGAGATAAACCTTCTTAGCTTGGCCAGTATGTATCTTTCTATGTAATTCCGTAATTTAGTTTTCACCCACTTCCATATGTCTGAATAACGTGAAATTTTGCGAACAAATTAAGAACCGATGACAAAGGAATAATTTCACGGCTATGGCCCAGTATTTTTCCAAAGAACATCACAGCTTATGATCAATTCGTGTTGGTAAAGTTTTCTTACACTATAATTTTTAGCTTTCCTTATCCTTCGCTCAGAAAAATCAAGTGTTATTTTCCTTAATTACGCAACTCTTATTTCTAGCTGCCTATGTAACTCAACATTACTTACAACAGCGCATTGCTATTCATCTTCAAAATTCAATGCGTTATGTGATATTCAAATATCTTCTAGAGAACTGTGATTTTCTTGAGTTGGTAAAACGGGAAGGTTTGATATGAATAATTCAAACTGTTATTTTAGCTGAAAGTTGAACTCTATCCATTTCACCGAGATTTCGTTTTAGAGACGAATTGAAATGATTCGTTTGTATATTGATCAATACTTTATATGTTACAAGATTACAATTTATAAATGATATAAGTGCGAGAAAATAATTACATTGCCATATTGTATAAATGTAGATTGCATATTGTGTAAACCGTGCAGTGCCGGTGTAAGAATACCCACTACTCAATATGGTTACGCATATTCCTGATAACAACTCAAAATAAATATAAAACTGCAGTTAGCAACCCACCTGACACGCGTGAAAACTATGGAAAAATACCCTTTTTGAGGCAATTTATGGGGAGGCTCATGATCAGCAGTGGACTTTTATAGATCTTAGTCATCTAACCTTTATTTTGAGAGAGTGCAGAAGGGCCTTGAGTGGCTCACCTACTCAGGGGTCACGCCCACTTCGTTGGTTCCGAACCCAACGTGGTGTGGTATTAGGATCTGTGAATATAAGGTCACTAATTGGTCGATCTCTGCTGCAGTGCGGGTCATGAGGAGCCGCTGTTTCCTTTTAATTGGTCAACCAGCTACCAGTTTCCAGTTTTAAGTCAAGAAAGAAGGCAACGGGGAAAAGTGATAGGAAAATGTTGTGAAATTTTCAATGTCGCATTTCCAAGGGGGCTTCATGACGATTAATTGATTTTTCATTTAAGAAGACGAATCAGCGTTGAACCTGTTTTCCGAAATACAGTCTACTGATAACTGACGTCAAGACCGGGACCATTCCCTAGCGGCCCATAATCTTAGTCATCTAACGTTTCTTTTGAGAGAGTTCAGACGGGCTTTGAGTTGCTCACCTTCTCAGGGGTCATGCCCACCTCGTTATTCCCGAACCCAACGTGGTGTGGTATTAGAATCTGAGAATTGAGGGTCACTTGGTCGATCTCTGCTGCAGGGTGGATCATAGGAGCCGCTGTGGCCTTTCAATTGGTACTTAATTGGTACTGATTCTTGCCTGTCGGGTTTTGTTTCCCTGGGCTATATGGCCCAGCCTTTTGCGACTACAGCTTACTAATCTTATTGGGCTATATCAATTACCCTAGTTCTACTACGGATATTATAACATGCAATTAAAAGAAGTTTTTCATAGGAAATTATATGTATTCAATGCAGTTTCTTTAATATATCGTAAGATAGTTAATCTTCATTCTAAATCAATCTAAATTCTGCTGTTTTTTCTTGCTCCTATCTTGGAAAACATCAGTCATTATCGTTTTGCATGACAAACGGACGTACGTTGACAAAACACCTGATTGTAGTAGGTACGTCAATCCTCGATTAAATTAATACACAATGCGTTGTTAGCCTCAGACATTCCATCTTAATAATGTAATAATACCCGGTTACCTTTAAAATGAGTCTCCAGTTTTCTATACTAACCAATCAAAGGACAACAGAGTTATGTTATTACTTTACGGTGGTATTCTGTGAGATCGTGTGGCCCTTCCATGATTGAGCCGACCAATTCGTGCTGCAGCAGTGATATAACAGCAGCGTAGCTACCACGCATTAACATATACGTAATGTTAGAGAAAAAAAATCAAGAATTTTGCCAAATTTGCTTTTTAAACATATTTTTAATTCTCTAGGTCTAGTGTCAAAATATCATTGTATGTCATGTGGTAGCGGCGTTATACAATCCATAAATCCTTTCGTTCAGTGAGTGTTGTAAGGGAAATCTGAAGAAAAATCTAAAACTCCAAAGACTTCCGATAGATTGCGGTGCAAGTATAAGCATCTCGTTTACGCTTGATGTACGAAACAACGACCGGCACCAATTGAGACGCCGGATACGTACTGCGGTCGTCAATTCACCTGCCAAGCATGATGATTAAGCCAAATTATTTGTACAACTGTGGAGGAGTCATGTGAGGATTGACTGGTAGAGAATGCCTCAAGGTATTAAGTCCGCCCTTTGTATTCTTTTGTTTTACAGAATGCAATAAAGAATAAATTTATAAATAAATGTGTGAACGTTTAAAGATTTAATGGTGATGATGAATAACATAGTAACATCTAAATTATGTTTTACTTAATTATTTAGGTTTTAATTGATTTTTTTAATTATTTCAAATGAAGGGGTGATGTATGAAAATCCATTACCCCATATCGTACGTGAATGTTTTAAGAGGTGACGGCGGGAATCTGAAAGGCTGATCCGCCTGCCAAGCGTGGCAAATATGGCAAAATCTTCCCAACGAGGTTTACATAGCGTAACAAAAAAATTAATAAAAACCTGCGTAAAAGAATATGTAACCGACGCGAAGAAATACCAACGCTCCGGTAAGTCTGCAGTGTGTGGTCATATCCTTGACAGCACCGCCATTATCAGATTTGATAGACCACAAATCCTCTCGTACAAATATGGAAAATGTTGGAAATTAAAAATAAGTAAATTAAACGCGATAAAAACGGTTCTTTTTACGTAGGAACAAATATATTATTAATCAGTCTGAGAGTGCTTCACGTTGATAATTAAAATACGGCGTATTTATGAAATTGCTATTATTCAAATACAGAAGTGAGGTTAAAAAGCTTGAATTTATTTCGACTGAAAACGCCTAAAAATAGTCTATTGTGTTTTGTTCACGGCTCTTGGCGTGACTGAACTATGGAATTAGGTCGCATTGAGTTAATAAGTACTAAATACGTACATAGTACTTAGTAAATCAATGGTAGGTCGTCAATGATTTCGGCTTTTCCGTGGCAACGGCGCTGCAAATCATCTCAACATCGAGAATTTAAATTAAGTAGTGTTAGTACTAGAAACTAGCGACCGCCATGGCTTCGCCTGGGTAGGATCTATTAATGTTAATTAAAATTAATAAATTAAATAAAAAAAGTTTTTCGTATAAAATATAGCTAAATCTAATCTAAATCCCTCCTGGCATTGCTCCTGGTATTCCTAAGATTAGCCCGACAGACCAAAATTTTAAAAATGGTTGTGTACAGACGTAACTGCATTTGAATATCCGTTTATCCGCATTACCCGTTGCTTAGCTATAAAAAAAATCCAAATATGTATTTCTGGTTAAATCATACGTCACAACTTTTTCATCATACGAATTTCCAGTACGATAATTACAATCTCTTTTTTTTTACTTAAATTATAAATTCACAGCGTATGGAATTGTGGCGGCGCTGTCGTCACGCCACAAGCGAAACACATCGACGCCTAAATCGCGCTAACAAAGTTAAAGCAGTATATATGGAATAGCTCCGAACTACCACTCGGAGCATTCGTCGATCCGTGGGCAGAAGACATTGCCCGGCGGGAGATCTCCCCTTTTCCTTCCTACGGCCACAGAATATTCACTGCCCCATATCATCTAGTGGGTTTCGTAAGAAGCGACACAGGAAACATATCAGGAGATGGCAGCAGCGTCTTCCTAATAAAGAATAAATAAAATAAAAAAATGTATTTTAATGTTTTAATAATTACTTAAATTATAGATTTACATTGTATTGGAATATTCACCACCCCATATCATCTAGTGGATGTCGTAAGAGACGACAGGGGAAAACATATCAGGAGATGGGCAGCAGCGTTTTCCTAATAAAGAATAATACTAAAAAATTGTATTTTAAAGTCTTTATAATTACTTAAATTATAAATTAACAGTGTATGGAATATTCACTACCCCATATCATCTAGTGGATGTCGTAAAAGGCGACAGGAGAAAACATATCAGGAGATGGGCAGCAACGTCTTCCTAATAAAGAATAAAATAAAATAATGTATTTTATAATTACTTAAATTACAGATTTACATTGTTTTGGAATATTCACTACCCCATATCATCTATTGGGTGTCGTAAGAGGCAACAGGGGAAAACATATCAGGAGATGGGCAGCAGCGTCTTCGATCTTAAGACCTTTAAGACCAGCTATAAGTGCAGCGTATTTATCTATGACCTGCTCTAAATTTGCGGAACCTGGAGTAGAAGGCTTCAGGAATAATAACTGGTTTAAATAGCTTACAGCTAAAGCGCGTTAATCGTTGCATTTTGAGATAAGAGCATTCCATACCGACTTGTAATTCTCGACGGCTGGCACAAACCAAGTTGCAATGGACTTAGCCTTTCCAGTTAACATGTTTAATAAATAAAGAATGCGTTCCGAATCAGTCAGAGACTGATTCGGAACGCATTCTTTATTTACTAAACAATTTAACTGAATGAATGATTTACTCTTTAAAAATTTTCATAAAAAAATTTAAAATCTTGAATGTTCCCATCAAATGTGGGAAGCTCAATACGCGGCACTTTAATAGGGTTTATACAGTTTATGCGGTTAGAATCAGAACTGCTGGGGGAAGCCTTCTCGGATGTAATTAAGGTGTCCTTAATTATACAGTGCAAATCGTCAAACGCGGTGATGGATTGGTAATTCACTTCATAATTTTCATCGAGTTCTATGTGTAATAAATTAATGTCGTCCGTTAACGAATGATATTCATGTCTCAGCTCATATATCATTCGCGCTAGAGCCAAGAAAGTATTCCCACCCGAGACTTAATCAATATTTGCGATTAATTCAAACAACGATTGTATGTGAGAATATAGTTCTGCTCGTTTGCCTTTCCTTAATTTCATTTTACATTCTAATTGCTTTTCTGATTTTGACATTATTGGTTTATCTGATTTAGACATCACGACCCTTATAATCATATTTCAAGCATAAAATCAAAATCATTTTTTTTCATTTTGTATAACTTTGTTTTACGATTTCGAATTAATTGTTTTTTTGTTGGGTTTTACATATTATCAAATGTTATTATAAGTGGTGGCAACGATTCTAAATGGGCCACTAGCTAATTAATTAAATTAAATTAATTGTGGGATTTGAACCACAAATTTTGTAAGAACCTGCAGCTCGAGAAAAATACCAAGAGTGGTATGCGTGGTGATCAGAAAACCCTAGTCTATGCGGGAGGTATGACCCACGAGGCGCCCACGTGGTGGGGGCTTTTTCAACAATTTCCTACAATAGCTCAACAGGCCTCCAGGTAGAGGATGATTAAAGTAAAGTAGATAAATTCGAAGGACCAGCGGGTAATTGCACGATTATAAGACCAAATAAGCTCACCTGCGATCTTCGGATCGCGGGTGCAGCGCGGCGATCTCCTTACTTCAACAACTTCGATGCGGTTATCTTCAGCACGACTGGCTGATTAATACGAATAGTTCTTGCGGTGTCACACAGTCTTGTTTCTGTAGAGAGCGGGGGGTGACGAACGCGTAAACATATGACTATCATTGCGCGACAAAATGACGCGTGTACGTGTGCCCACAGTCGAAACGCGACTAACGTCGACAGGGTGTTGCCCACAAGGTCGTAACATGTAACTCCCAAAGCGAAACAGATTATATAAGATAATGGCAGGAAGCGACCCATAGCGCATCCAATAAGCATGTGCACGTCTATAAAGAAAACGTGTTGGCCAGCTTTATCATGTGATAAAACTGCTAGCCTACTAGATATAAGCATTTTGTTTTTTATTATTATTTATACCAAATTATGTAACAAATATATAATTGTTATTTCTGCACTTCTTTAAATGTTAATTGTTTTATTAGTTAAATCTTTAATTCAATGAAAAAATTCGAATAAGAATAATTCGGCTGATGACAAATTACTTAATTTAAATACATTTTTTTTAATAAAGCTGCCCTAAAATTCAATTGTCAAATAAAATATTCACTAGCCAATCCAAACTTGAAAGTAACAGTTAAGAAAGATATAGTAAAGCAAAATAGAATATGTTGGAAATATTTTAGAATTTATTTTTCAAAATAGCAAAATATAAATAATATACAAGATTGGAATACGCGAGGAAAAAATGCATAAAGCACATGTTTATTTTGTATTATATGTTATATTATGTTTGATTTGTTCATGTTTATTTCGGAAACAAATCAAGCTCTTCGCAAATGATGTTCAATTTTTAGCAATATATTTTTAAATGAACCGCAATCAATCTTTGTGCACACTGAAATTGCAGTCTGTAGTAAGAGCGCCATTAAATATTTAGCGTTGGAGCTGAAATGAATGGTGTATAAAGTTTACTAAAAATCTTTTCACGTTTCGTTCTTAAAGATTTGTATCATGGAAAGAAAAACGGCATCCTTGTTGGAATCACTTCGTTACCGTCCACGTATACGGTCCCTTGGAGGTGAAATTTAATTTTTTATGTCAATATAACCAATCAAAAATCACTTCAAATTATGTAACATATTTTGAAACTCGCAAACTTATTCATAAAACTCAAGAACAAGTTACGGGAAACATATTACGGAACCCTTAGGACGTGACTTCTATTCGCACTTTTCGTTTATTTTTAAATATTAAATCAGGAGTTAAAAATAATGATATTAATATGTAACTTATTTAGTTTTCTGGGTTCTTATTTAGTAGACTGCTGGGACTTTGATCCTTAATTTGAATGTTAGCTGAAATTAATATATGTTGAAATTTATAACAGCCTGTTCTTTCGGATGTGCGCTTATTGTATCTGTAAATTAAGTAAAGTTGCAGTCTATATACGTCACACTGCTGTGCACAGGCCTCCTCTCAATTCTGAGAGGATTTTAGGGCAAGGAAATGTACGCCGCGATATGCCTATGCGAATTGGCGAACTTAACATGTCTTCGAATTAAAATTGCAACTAAGAATTTTATTGGTGACGACAGGGATCGAACCCGGGTTGCTTGATACTAGACTTTAATATACTGTAATGGTAATGTTAAGATACAATGTACTACTACTACTACTACTATCAAGATAAATAAACATACATGGTATAGTTTTATAAAATTTGTATTTTTATGGGAATTCTTAAAGGTATATTATAAAAAATCACGTATAAATATTATGCTTTGAAATATTGATAATTGGAACTCCCAAAGGGCTGATTACCTCTTTCCCGATCATGTTCTATGTTACTGAATACATATTATGCCTGTGCCGACCTTTCCTTCCGAATTCACCTATTACGATTTCACCAATGAAAGATAAATTTAGGGATTTTACGAATGTAAAAAGGCTGCCCATATTTATGGATATATAATCTGAGAGTATCTTATTACAGCATTCAGAATCATTTATTTTTATGTTCCAACATTTTGTTTTACTAAAAGTATAATAGAAATACATTTATATGTTATTTTTATTCACTTTTTAGTTTCTCGTAAAATAACTCTTTTAAAAATACTTCTCTTTTATAGAAGAGGGGGCAAACAAGCATGCAGCTCACCTGATGGTAAGTGACTACGGCCGCCTATGAACAACCGCAATACCAGGGGAATTGTAGATGCGTTGCCGGTTTTTAGAAAGGTGTAAGCTCTTTTCTTTAAGATCCTTAAGTCGTATTGGTCCGGAAAAATCGCCGGTGGTAATTGTTTCCACAGAGAAGTTGTACGAGGAAGAAAACTCCTAGTAAAATGCACAGTCGTGAACCGCCAAGCATTCAGATGGTGAGCATAGTATCGTGAATTTTAAAGCGATGTGCGTTCGTGAAATTTGGCGGCTGAAATTAATCCGTACAATTCCTCAGAGCTTTCCCCGTGGTAGATTCGATATAAAATGCAAAGGGATCATCAATCACCAATCATCATCATCATCCCTCCGCAGTGCCAGTGTATCGAGCCGATCAGAAAGAACTCGATTTTTGACGATTCGAACCGCTATACGTTAGATGCGGTCAAGTGTAAGGAGCTGGCACTGGGGTGCCCCGGCCAAAAGACGAGAAGATAATTCCAAGTGAGGCCGAACTTGCGCTTTGTAAAGTTGCAAGCGATATGCCGGCATGAAATACTACCTCGCTCTGCTGAGCACGCCAAGCTTTTTAAAAGCCAATTTGACCTCCCCTTCCAAGTGACCACGAAACTGCACACTATTCGATGTGTGCTAGCTGAAGCAGCAAAGAGAGTGCCTGCAAACTGAGGAGATATGACCAAAATTTTAAAAATGGTTGTGTACAGACGTAACTGCATTTAAATATCCGATTATCCCGATTACCCGTTGCTTAGCTACAAAAAAAATCCAAATATGTATTTCTGGTTAAATCATACGTCACACCTTTTTTATTATACGAATTTTCAGTACGACAATTACAATCTCTTTTTTTTACTTAAATTATAAATTCACAGTCTATGGAATTGTGGAGGCGCTGTCGTCACGCCACAAGTGAAACACATCGACGCCTAAATCGCGCTAACAAAATTAAAGCAGTATATATAGAATAGCTCCGAACTACCACTTGGAGCATTCGCCGCTCCGTGGGCAGAACACCTTGCCCGGCGGGAGATTTCCCCTTTTCCTTCCTACGGCCACAGAATATTCACTGCCCCATATCATCTAGTGGGTATCGTAAGAGGCGACAGGGGAAAACATATCAGGAGATGGGCAGCAGCGTCTTCCTAATAAAAAATAAAATAAAAAAATGTATTTTAATGTCTTTATAATTACTTAAATTATAAATTAACAGTATATGGAATATTCACTACCCCATATCATCTAGTGGGTATCGTAAGAGGCGACAGGGGAAAACATATCAGGAGATGGGCAGCAGCGCCTTCCTAATAAAGAATAATATTAAAAAAATGTATTTTAATGTTTTTATAATTACTTAAATTATAGATTTACATTGTATTGGAATATTCACCACCCCATATCATCTAGTGCGTGTCGTAAGAGGCGACAGGGGAAAACCTATCAGGAGATGGGCAGCAGCATCTTCATAATAAAGAATAATATTAAAAAAATGTATTTCAATGTCTTTATAATTAATTAAATTATAAATTAACAGTAAATGGAATATTCACTACCCCATATCATCTAGAGGGTATCGTAAGAGGCGATAGGGGAAAACATATCAGGAGATGGGCAGCAGCATTTTCCTAATAAAGAATAATATTAAAAAATGTATTTTAATGTCTTTATAATTACTTAAATTATAAATTAACAGTGTATGGAATATTCACTACCCCATATCATCTAGTGGGTATCGTAAGAGGCGACAGGGGAAAACATATCTGGAAATGGGCAGCAGCGCCTTCCTAATAAAGAATAATATTAAAAAAATGTATTTTAATGTCTTTATAGTTACTTAAATTACAGATTCATATTGTTTTGGAATATTCACTACCCCATATCATCTATTGGGTGTCGTAAGAGGCAACAGGGGAAAACATATCAGGAGATGGGCAGCAGCGTCTTCTTAATAAAGACTAAACTCAAAACAATGTATTTTAATGTTTTTATAATTACTTAATTTTTAGACTTACATTGTATTGGAATATTCACCACCACATATTATCTAGTGGGTGTCGAAAGAAGCGACAGGGGAAAAAATATCAGGAGATGGGCAGCAGCATCTTTCTAATAAAGAATAATATTAAAAAAATGTATTTTAATGTCTTTATAATTACTTAAATTATAAATTAACAGTATATGGAATATTCACTACCCCATAACATCTAGTGGGTATCGTAAGAGGCGACAGTGGAAAACATATCTGGAGATGGGCAGCAGCGCCTTCCTAATAAAGAATAATATTAAAAAAATGTATTTTAATGTTTTTATAATTACTTAAGTTATAGATTTATATTGTATTGGAATATTCACTACCCCATATCATCTAGTGGATGTCGTAAGAGGCGACAGGGGAAAACATATCAGGAGATGGGCAGCAGCGTTTTCTTAATAAAGAATAATATTAAAAAATTGTATTTTAATGTCTTTATAATTACTTTAATTATAAATTAACAATATATGGAATATTCACTACCCCATATCGTCTAGTAGGTGTCGTAAAAAGCGACAGGAGAAAACATATCAGAAGATGGGCAGCAACGTCTTCGTAATGAAGAATAAAATAAAATAATGTATTTTAATGTCTTTATAATTACTTAAATTACAGATTCACATTGTTTTGGAATATTCACTACCCCATATCATCTATTGGGTGTCGTAAGAGGCAACAGGGGAAAACATATCAGGAGATGGGCAGCAGCGTCTTCTTAATAAAGACTTAACTCAAAAAAATGTATTTTAATGTCTTTATAATCACTTAAATTATAGATTTACATTGTATTGGAAAATTTACTACCCAATAACATCTAGTGGATATCGTAAGGGGTGACAGGGGAAAACATATCAGAAGATGGGCAGCAGCATCTTCCTAATAAAGAATAATATTAAAAAAATGTATTTAAATGTATTTATAATTACTAAAATTATAAATTAACAGTATATGGAATATTCACTACCCTATATCATCTAGTGGGTATCGTAAGAGGCAACAGGGGAAAACATATCAAGAGATGGGCAGCAGCGCCTTCCTAATAAAGAATAATATTAAAAAAATGTATTTTAATGTTTTTATAATTACTTAAATTATAGATTTATATTGTATTGGAATATTCACCATCCCATATCATCTAGTGGATGTCGTAAGAGACGACAGGGGAAAACATATCAGGAGATGGGCAGCAGCATCTTCCTAATAAAGAATAATATTAAAAAATGTATTTAATGTCTTTATAATTACTTAAATTATAAATTAACAGTATATGGAATATTCACTACCCCACATCATCTAGTGTGTATCGTAAGAGGCGACAGGGGAAAACATATCAGGAGATGGGCAGCAGCGTTTTCCTAATAAATAATAATATTAAAAAATTGTATTTTAATGTCTTTATAATTACTTAAATTATAAATTAACAGTGTGTGGAATATTTACCACCCCATATCATCTAGTGGATGTCGTAAGAGACGACAGGGGAAAACGTATCAGGAGATGGGCAACAGCGTTTTCCTAATAAAGAATAATATTAGAAAATTGTATTTTAATGTCTTTATAATTACTTAAATTATAAATTAACAGTGTATGGAATATTCACTACCCCATATCATCTAGTGGATGTCGTAAAAGGCGACAGGAGAAAACATATCAGGAGATGGGCAGCAATGTCTTCCTAATGAAGAATAAAATAAAATATTGTATTTTAATGTCTTTATAATTACTTAAATTACAGATTTACATTGTTTTGGAATATTCACTACCCCATATCATCTATTGGGTATCGTAAGAGGCAACAGGGGAAAACATATCAGGAGATGGGCAGCAGCGTCTTCTTAATAAAGACTAAACTCAAAAAAATGTATTTTAATGTCTTTATAATTACTTAAATTATAGATTTACATTGTATGGAAAATTTACTACCCAATTACATCTAGTGGATGTCGTAAGGGGTGACAGGGAAAAACATATCAGGAGATGGGCAGCAGCGTCTTCCTAATAAAGAATAAAATAAAAAATGTATTTTAATGTATTTATAATTACTTAAATTATAAATTAACAGTGTATGGAATATTCACTACCCCATATCATTTAGTGGATTTCGTAAAAGGCGACAGGAGAAAACATATCAGGAGATGGGCAGCAGCGTTTTCCTAATGAAGAATAAAATAAAAAATGTATTTTAATGTATTTATAATTACAAGAGACAATCTATGGAAGAGGAATATGTTCAGCAGTGGACTTTAATAGACATTAACGGTATTTTAATAAAAGTAAGGGTGACAACGAGTATACAACAACGAGCATACCCAAGGATACCTACATCTGTCTTCCATTAAGAATTAAAATGCAGATACGTTTCCACCTCTACAGACTAAGATAGAATGCGTCGATCCAGTACAACGGGTCTTCGATTCTAATTAATCACCATACGAAACACAGCAACACCATACTGCTGAGTTGCAGCTGTTGCGCTGAGGGCCACGAGTTCAAAACTTGCACGGAATAAGTGTTTGTATGCGTTACAAGTAATTGTTCCGGATGTAGATGTTTGTCCTTTTGAATTTTATGTATGTTAACTACCTTCACGATAGAGGAAATGTTTCTAATAAGAGGTTAACGTATTGTTTTAAATTGTATTCTGTCAAGCTTAGTTCTTCCCCGTTAAGCCGACATATTTATACTGCAACGTGACTTTACCACGATAAAAAATCTAATATGTTTAAAATTCTCTTAAACCACCACCATAAAGTTATTTATAAGTATATTAACATGCATTATATACTGAGTATTTGCATTACCTACTCTTGCCATTCATAGGGGAACTAAAGAGAAAGAAAATTTAAATTTAATTAATTTTGTAAAATGGCAGCTGAACGCCGCTTTGTTTCGTATGGTGAGTGTAAAGAACCGATACCCTTTTTATTGGAAACGAGGCATTCAATCTTAGTCCTCACGGGTGACAACGCATCTACATTTTGATTCATAATCGAGGACAGATGTAGATGTCTATGGGCCACAGTAACCAATTACCATCAGCTGGACTGTGCTCGTTTGTTACTCTCATAGTATAAAAAAATAAATAAATTGCGATTAACATTTCAATGGTACCGCTGGCTTCAAACTGCTACTATGAAATTAACTGCGGCAGAAAAATGTTTTACTTAGAATTTTGCACTTATTAAAATTTACTGTTGAACGTAGACCCCTCCCCCCCCCTCGCCAATTGTCACACAAGAAAGATTTTCGCCATAATTACCACACTTGGCAGACGTGTTAGAAAGTGTTGTTTTTTTTATATATTTTAGTTGTTGTTATGAAGACGCTGCAGCTCGTCCAATCGATTATTTATATATCTCAGCTTATAAGTTTCAAAGATCGTCTTTTATTTTTGGATAAAGTACAACTGCGCTTAATTCTAATCGCGCCAGCGAGACGACCTCCAGAGTTGCGACCTTAGATTTTGCGCATACTATTCTGACCTCACAGTCACCGTTAGTTTATGTTACTTGGAGATATACGACACCACCAAAACCTTGCTCACTAGCATCAGCGAATTCGATAATGGAAATAAAATAATCTGAGATAACACTCAAATGTCGCGGAAGTGTAGAGTTGCAATCAATGGTAAATCTGACTTAAATTGTGATAGGGAGCTCGTCCCAATCAACCTTAGTAAGCCACATATCCTTTATAAGGAGCTTAGCGAATAAAATTATAGGAGCAACTAAACCTAATGCGTCAAATAAGCGTGCGATGGACGAGAGAATATTTCTCTTCGTACAAGAGCTATTGTCAGGGTTGACATAAAATGCAAAATAGTCTCCTGATGGAAACCAGCGAAGGCCAAGAACTTTAAGCGTCGAGTCTTTGCTATGTATATTTACACATTGCGATAGGTGCAATTACTCAGGAACAGCTCGCAAGACTGTAGAACTGTAACTAGCCCATTTAGTTAGTTAAAAATCCCCTGCGTGAAATAGCTGGGTGAGTTGAGCAGCAGCGTTGACTGCTTCCTTTGTCGATATGAGGAAACTTACGATATCATCAACTAAAATGTCTCGACTCAGAATTACATTTGCAAAGGGCAATGCTGGGCTGTATCCTTCATCCATGCATAATTGTTGGTTACTTCTAAGGCCAAAGGCCAGGCGGTCAAATTGAAATAATTGCATAGGTTCCTGCGGATTAAACCTTTACAAAATGCGTTGAAGAGGGTGATCCTCTTCACGAACTTCTATACACAGATATATTTGGTGTACATCTGTTGTCATTGTGATAGATAATAAGCGCATATTCAATAAAATATTAAAAAGGTCAGTTTGAAGAGCCGGATCTGAATACAAAATATCATCAACTCATTATGATATCATTAACACTAGCGTCAAGAATGACACGTAGTTTGGTCGTCGCTTTATCCTTGCGTATGACAGGATGATGAGGAATATAATATGCAAATTCATTTGAGTCAGTGTTACTCACCGGCGATATATGTATAGCTATTCTCTATATATAATATAAGAGCCTCTCACTAATTGTGCGGTTCCACCTATGCCCTTAACTGTACGGGTAAAATCAGTATTTATACGTAGCCCTAACTTGCGTTAATAATAATGTTTTTTTGAACCCGAATCAATAAGACATCGCATTATCACGTCTTTTTCTCCGCGGTCTACTTCTAACACTTTAGCAGTAGGCAAGGTCTTGGTCTTCAAAAAAGCCTCCAATGGTTTTGAGGAGAGCGTGCATAGCGACACATGCTCCTGTGAAGGTTCCGAGGTGTCAGCCGGACGATCCGTCGGATAATCTTCAGCAAAAGACTTGGAAAGCGCATTAATCCTAGACTTAGGCGACGAATTAATAAACTTATTGTTAGATTTACGATTAGTAACTTACTGAAAATGGAGCAAGGTATGGTGTCGCTTAGAATTACAATTTAAAGTAAAACGTTGGCGAGTAAGACAATTACCACAAATTCTAATCGATTTTGTATAATTAAATCTTTCCGTCGGAGACATGTTTAAAAACTTGTTACAGTTATAAAGATGCGTATGTGCATTGTGACATAATGAACAGTTAGGAGCGGTTGCAATATATGCTCGCGATGCGCGCGTTCAAGGCGGTACTTGTGAAGAAATATTGTTAGAAGTGCTAGCAAGGTTGTCAGACCTGTGCGAGGTGCGATGTAAAATTTTTAATTGCTCTCGGACAGATTTGATGAAATTATTATAATTCTGAATTTTATTTATATCGCGAATAGACATTTCATAATTAATTGCGGTGTCCAAATCTAATAATTTAAGACCAATATGGATAAAAATAAAATCAGCTAAGTCTTCGATCTTAACACGTTTAAGACCAGCTATAAGTGCAGCGTATTTATCTATTACCTGCTCTAAATTTGCGGAACCTGGAGTAGAAGGCTTCAGGAATAATAACCGGTTTAAATAGCTTACAGCTAAAGCGCGTTAATCGTTGCATTTTGAGATAAGATCATTCCATACCGACTTATAATTCTCGGCGGCTGGCATAAACCCAGTTGCAATGGACTTAGCTTTTCCAGGTAAATTGTTTAGTAAATAAAGAATGCGATTTTTATTTATTAAACATTTTTAACTGAATTAAACATTTATTAAACATTTTTAACTGAATGGATGATTTACTCTTTAAAAATTTTCATAAAAAAATTTAAACTCTTGAATGTTCCCATCAAATATGGGAAGCTCAATACGCGGCACTTTAATAGGGTTTATACAGTTTATGCGGTTAGAATCAGAACTGCTGGGGGAAGCCTTCTCGAATGTAATTTAGGTGTCCTTAATTATACAGTGCAAATCGTCAAACTCGGTGATGGATTGGTAATTCACTTCATAATTTTCATCGAGTTCTATGTGTAATAAATTAATGTCGTCCGTTAACGAATGATATTCATGTCTCAGCTCATATATCATTCGCGCTAGAGCCAAGAAAGTATTCCCACCCGAGACTATCAATATTTGCGATTAATTCAAACACCGATTCGATTCGAGAATATAGTTCTGCTCGTTTGCCTTTCCTTAATTTCATTTTACATTCTAATTGCTGTTCTGATTTTGACATTATTGGTTTATCTGATTTAGACATCACGACCCTTATAATCATATTCAAGCATAAAATCAAAATCATTTTTTTTTCATTTTGTATAACTTTGTTTTACGATTTCGAATTAATTGTTTTTTGTTGGGTTTTACATATTATCAAATGTTATTATAAGTGGTGGGAACGACTCTAAATGGGCCACTAGCTAATTAATTAAATTAAATTAATTGTGGGATTTGAACCACAAATTCTGTAAGAACCTGCAGCTCGAGAAAATTACCGAGAGTGGTATGCGTGGTGACCAGAAAACCCTAGTCTACGCGGGAGGTATGACCCACGAGGCGCCCACGTGGTGGGGGCTTTTTCAACAATTTCCTACAATAGCTCAACAGGCCTCCAGGTAGAGGATGATTAAAGTAAAGTAGATAAATTCGAAGGACCAGCGGGTAATTGCACGATCATAAGACCAAATAAGCTCACCTGCGATCTTCGGATCGCGGGTGCAGCGCGGCGATCTCCTTACTTCAACAACTTCGATGCGGTTATCTTCAGCACGACTGGCTGATTAATACGAATAGTCCTTGCGGTGTCACACAGTCTTGCTGGTGACTGTTCTGTAGGTTTTCGCTGTTTCGACCTGTAGAGAGCGGGAGGTGACGAACGAGTAAACATATGACTATCATTGCGCGACAAAATGACGCGTGTACGTGTGCCCACAGTCGAAACGCGACTAACGTCGACAGGGTGTTGCCCACAAGGTCATAACATGTAACTCCCAAAGCGAAACAGATTATTTAAGATAATGGCAGGAAGCGACCCATAGCGTATCCAATAAGCATGTGCACGTCTATAAAGAAAACGTGTTGGCCAGCTTTATCATGTGATAGAACTGCTAGCCTACTAGATATAAGCATTTTGTTTTTTATTATTATTTATACCAAATTATGTAACAAATATATAATTGTTATTTCTGCACTTCTTTAAATGTTAATTGTTTTATTAGTTAAATCTTTAATTCAATGAAAAAATTCAAATAAGAATAATTCGGCTGATGACAAATTACTTAATTTAAATACATTTTTTTTATAAAGCTTCCCTAAAATTCAATTGTCAAATAAAATATTCACTAGCCAATCCAAACTTGAAAGTAACAGTTAAGAAAGATATAGTAAAGCAAAATAGAATATGTTGGACATATTTTAGAATTTATTTTTCAAAATAGCAAAATAAAAATAATATACAAGATTGGAATACGCGAGGAAAAAATTCATAAAGCACATATGTTTGATTTGTTCATGTTTATTTCGGAAACAAATCAAGCTCTTCGCAAATGATGTTCAATTTTTAGCAATATATTTTTAAATGAACCGCAATCAATCTTTGTGCACACTGAAATTGCAGTCTGTAGTAAGAGCGCCATTAAATATTCAGCGTTGGAGCTGAAATGAATGGTGTATAAAGTTTACTAAAAATCTTTTCACGTTTCGTTCTTAAAGATTTGTATCTTGGAAAGAAAAACGGCATCCTTGTTGGAATCACTTCGTTACCGTCCACGTATACGGTCCCTTAGAGGTGAAATTTAATTTTTTATGTCAATATAATCAATCAAAAATCACTTCAAATTATGTCACATATTTTGAAACTCGCAAACTTATTCATAAAACTCAAGAAAAAGTTACGGAAACATATTACGGAACCCTTAGGACGTGACTTCTATTCGCACTTTTCGTTTATTTTTAAATAATAAATCAGGAGTTAAAAATAATGATATTAAAATGTAACTTATTTAGTTTTCTGGGTTCTTATTTAGTAGACTACTGGGACTTTGATCCTCAATGTGAATGTTAGCTGAAATTAATATATGTTGAAATTTATAACAGCTTGTTCTTTCGGATGTGCGCTTATTGTATCTGTAAATTAAGTAAAGTTGCAGTCTATATACGTCACACTGCTGTGCACAGGCCTCCTCTCAATTCTGAGAGGATTTTAGGGCAAGGAAATGTACGCCGCGATATGACTATGCGAATTGGCGAACTTAACATGTCTTCGAATTAAAATTGCAACTAAGAATTTTATTGGTGACGACAGGGATCGAACCCGGGTTGCTTGATACTAGACTTTAATATACTGTAATGGTAATGTTAAGATACAATGTACTACTACTACTACTACTATCAAGATAAATAAACATACATGGTATAGTTTTATAAAATTTGTATTTTTATGGGAATTCTTAAAGGTATATTATAAAAAATCACGTATAAATATTATGCTTTGAAATATTGATAATTGGAACTCCCAAAGGGCTGATTACCTCTTTCCCGATCATGTTCTATGTTACTGAATACATATTATGCCTGTGCCGACCTTTCCTTCCGAATTCACCTATTACGATTTCACCAATGAAAGATAAATTTAGGGATTTTACGAATGTAAAAAGGCTGCCCATATTTATGGATATATAATCTGAGAGTATCTTATTACAGCATTCAGAATCATTTATTTTTATGTTCCAACATTTTGTTTTACTAAAAGTATAATAGAAATACATTTATATGTTATTTTTATTCACTTTTTAGTTTCTCGTAAAATAACTCTTTTACAAATACTTCTCTTTTATAGAAGAGGGGGCAAACAAGCATGCAGCTAATCTGATGGTAAGTGACTACGGCCGCCTATGAACAACCGCAATACCAGGGGAATTGTAGATGCGTTGCCGGTTTTTAGAAAGGTGTAAGCTCTTTTCTTTAAGATCCCTAAGTCGTATTGGTCCGGAAAAATCGCCGGCGGTAATTGATTCCACAGAGAAGTTGTACGAGGAAGAAAACTCCTAGTAAAATGCACAGTCGTGAACCGCCAAGCATTCAGATGGTGAGCATAGTATCGTGAATTTTAAAGCGATGTGCGTTCGTGAAATTTGGCGGCTGAAATTAATCCGTACAATTCCTCAGAGCTTTCCTCGTGGTAGAATCGATATAAAATGCAAAGGGATCATCAATCACCAATCATCATCATCATCCCTCCGCAGCGCCAGTGTATCGAGCCGATCAGAAAGAACTCGATTGTTGACGATTCGAACCGCTATACGTTAGATGCGGTCAAGTGTAAGAAGCTGGCACTGGGGTGCCCCGGCCAAAAGACGAAAAGATAATTCCAAGTGAGGCCGAACTTGCGCTTTGTAAAGTTGCAAGCGATATGCCGGCATGAAATACTGCCTCGCTCTGCTGAGCACGCCAAGCTTTTTAGAAGCCAATTTGACCTCCCCTTCCAAGTGACCACGAAACTGCACACTATTCGATGTGTGCTAGCTGAGGCAGCAAGGAGAGTGCCTGCAAACTGAGGAGATATGACTAAGGGGTTCTTTTTAGCGGTAAATGCGCAAACTTGTGTCTTCTGAGGATTAAACTGGACTAGATTTAGTCGCCCCCAGTCTGAGACTTTGTTCAGCATAGACTCGACTTCAGACACAAGTTTGTCCCGGTACTCGGCGACGTTTTCCCGAGAAATATTGGCACGGCCGGTGTATAAGGCATTACCAGTACGTTCGTTTGCATAACAATGAATGTTGCAACATATCATTAATATGCAAAAGAAATAGAGTTGGTGATAGCACGCAGTTTGTGGAACACCAGCGTTGGTAGGCTTGTAATCAGAGCATGCTCCGTCTACTTCTACTTTGATGCTCCGATCAGCAAGGAAACTAGTGATCAAATTGTACAATTTCTCAGGAAGCCTATAGAAAGGGAGCTTCTTAGTATAGTTGTAGCACGAATGGGTCGGCTCAACCGGGGAAGGACAACGCTCTCACAGGAAACCAGCTTAAAATAGCAGCTTAACGATGCTGTGTTTTGAGTGAGTGTAGAGAACCGGAGACCCTTTTTACTCTCAAAGAGGCATCCCATCATAGTCATTACGGGTGACAACGCATCTGCACCTTGAGTCTTTATTGAGTATAGATGTAGATGTCTATGGATCACAGTAACCATTTACCATCAGGTGGACTGCGTGCTCGTTTGTCGCCCTATCCTATAAAAAAAAACTCTGTGCCTAACCCGAACGAATGCCTTCGCTATGTTCACACTAACGGCCACTACCTGCCCCTCATACTCTACTGCCTCCGCCTGTCTATGAGTCAGGTAGACCAGTAGGTCACTAGCTGATGGACCCCGACGAAAATCGTATTGGCGGTCACTAATCAGCTGGTGATACTCAAGGTAGCTCTAGAGCTGGCAGTTTATAATAGACTCCATTATTTTGGAAAACAAGGAGGTGATGACGATAGGCCTGTAGTTAGACGGATCTGAGCGGTTGCCTTTTCTAGGGTCGGGTGAATCTGAGCTTTCTTTCATGAATTCGGGACTTCGCCTTGGCAGTAGAAGTACCGGAAAAGACGCGTTAAAATTGGTGCTAAATTCGGGGGACACGTCTTCAGTACAATGGGTGGGAATCCATCAGGCCCACTCGACTTGGTGACGTCCAGGGAGAAAAGTACTTTGCGAACCAAGCTCTGTGTAAACCGCACATCCGGAATGGATGTGCGGTGTGATCCCTTCGTCATCTAGAGTCGAGTTGGACGCAAAGAGAGAGCTTCTCCTTTCACAGATTGGCTTTCTTCTTTGTGGCATGGGCCAGTAAGTCGTCCTCTCTATGTAGAGATGGAAGTTTTTGCTGACAGAAGTTCCCTTGGACAGCCTTGGCGAGAGACTAGAATGCACGGGCATCTCTCGCCAAGGCTGTCCAAAGAAGGAAGGTGAACTAGCTTCTCGCCAATTCTTCCGACGTACCTTGCCTTGGCAGTGACTCTTTTTTAAGGACCTGGAAGCGGGATTATACTTGTTTTTAAGAACGCTGGTGTTTACATCCCGAGACGTTGATGCGTCAGTCCAGGTTCGGTAGCATTCCTGCTTATATCAGCCGGAGAGGACACCTGAGTCTTGGTTAAAAAGAGGAAGGCCAGCTTCACCGTCTCTAGATGGACGTTGCAAAAATTCACGGATAGCGTGACAGTGGTCGCCTTGGTCTTATTGCTCCATTTGCCCCGAGCAGTATTAATCGTGAGCGGAATTTCACCCCCACTCCCCAGAATACTTACTAATACAGAATAGAGTGGAGGAGTTTGGTCGTGGATGCTCAGCGTGGTATTCTCCAGGAGTGCGGGTACCCTCCTGGGGTAGTCTTTCGTTTAACTCCGCTACCATGTTAATGGAAGGGGGGGATTGCTCCTCCGGCCACCTGTACTCACCAAGCGAAACGCAGAGTAAACCTACTTCACGCTTATATTCTATGACTTATTTATTTGTGTAAAACTTCATATACATACGTGTTTTATGACTTAATGCCATTCTCTACCAGTCTAACTTGAAATTATGCAGAAATGTAATGAATTAAATGTAAAAAATTTAATTTGAAATTGATATTAGAAATCAAAAATAAAAAAAATTATTTTTTTAAGCGT
This sequence comes from Parnassius mnemosyne, assembly GCA_963668995.1. Taxonomy (NCBI): domain Eukaryota; kingdom Metazoa; phylum Arthropoda; class Insecta; order Lepidoptera; family Papilionidae; genus Parnassius; species Parnassius mnemosyne. Next base: position 57,457,236 of record CAVLGL010000001.1, read on the forward strand.
GATCGCTATCCGTGAAACACATACATATACCATAATATAGTATATTATGGTATACGGTATATGGTCTTTAAATATATTATGTACATTGAAAATGTATTGTAAATCATTTTAGGGATGAACAGAATCCAATTTATTTTTTATAAAAATCTGTTATTTATTTTTGGCTGTTACTGATATACTGATAATTGTATGATTAAAAAATAACTATTCTTAAGATATTCCTGTGCAAAAAATATACTTATCGTTCGATAATTTTTAAAATTAAACAGTTCAATTCTTTAAATATTATGTTTTAATTTATTTATGGTTAACGATTAAAGTGGCTTTTAAGTTTTTGTGCTTTAAGGGTGTATATATTTTATTAGATTATTTCACTTAGCTTTTCATTATTTTCAAAAAGACACATTTATAGCGAATTGTGGTTTATGAAGTGTTAATTTTCTGGTACACTCGGAAAGAGGACATCATATTGTAGCTTATTGGAATGTCACTGTTAATGCAATTTTATTTATGTTTTCAGAAGTTTTGAATTCACTGTTTATTTGATTACACTGTTTTTGTTGAAAAATTAGTTTCACACTTTTTACTGTTTTTACACTGTACGTATATGCTCACTAACAATAGATGGTGATTATCGAATGCTTAGTTACTGATATATAACATTTACGCACAATATCTCACTAACAAAATATTTTAATGTAATTTTTTAGCAAGGAGTCGATTTTATCATGGCAACTAGCGCCACTCAGGTTTTCTTCGGTTCCACAGGCCGTTTCTGGTAAATGTCGACTCAGGCACACGTTGTTGTTGGTCAAATAACCAACGGCAGAAAAATGAATCGAGCCGATCGGAAAGGGCTCGGTCGTCGACGATTCGAGCCGCTCTGCGCTGGATGCGGTCAAGTGGAAGGAGCTGGCACTGGGGAGCCCCTGCCCAGAGATGGGAACAGTATTCCATGTGAGGCCGAATCTGCGCCTTGTAAAGTTGCAGGCGGTGTGCCGGCATGAAATACTGTCCCGCTCTGCTAAGCACGCCAAGCTTTTTTGAGGCCAATTTGGCCTTCTCTTCCAAGTGACCACGAAACTACACGTCACTCGATACGTCGACTCCGAGGATACCCATACTGGCTGAGGCAAGAAGGGGAGTGCCTTGAAACTGAGGAGATATGACATAGGGGTTCTTTTTAGCGGTAAACGCGCAAACTTCTGTCTTCTGAGGATTAAACTGGACTAGATTTAGTGGCCCCCAATCCGAGACTTTGTTCAGCAAAGACTCGACTTCAGACACAAGTTTGTTCCGGTACTCGGCGACGTTTTCCCGAGAAATATTGGCACGGGCGTTGTATAGAGCATCACCAGTGCTCTCATCCGCATAGCAATGAATGTTACCAGTTAGCAACATATCATTGATATGCAGAAGAAACAGCGTTGGTGATAGCACACAGCCTTGTGGAACACCAACGTTAATAGGCTTGTACTCAGAGCATGCACCATCTACAACGACCTTTAAATTTTACCTCTTAACAATTTTGAAATGCTTCGTGTACTTAGGATTGGATACCGGCAAACGACATCTAAAATGCGCTCCTCGGAGTGAACAGCTACTTGACTTCCACCTCCTGCCGCTACCGGAGCAATGAGCCGATTTTCCAACACTCGCTGAAATGTTGTTGTTATCAGACGAGAGTCAGCTGGGTGTCGAGCGATCGGGAATTTCTCTCGGTAAATTTGTAATGCACGCGACGCATTCCCGCAAGCTTCTCCAAGGCACATTGACATGTTGCAGTATTCACAAGCACTATACACTTACGCGATAGGCATTATTAAAACAAAAAGGAAACACAAAACGTAACAACAATAATAACACGTAATAAAGAGTAGGTAATATCAAGTAATAACAATAAGAATTTAATAAACAAATCGATTGAACTGTCGCTCGCGCACGCGTGTCCAGAGTCAACACGGAACTGTCTCAAAAACTAAAATTAATAATGAATTCCGCCAAAACTGAAGCCTACTGCGTCCTAACGTCCTTGCGGTAAACACTTTGAACATTTCCACAGATCGTAAAACGTTATAACGTTTAGTTTCCATATGATCCCTACGAGTAGTCTTCATATGGAATTTAGAAGTTTTAGTTGTTTTTTTTTTTTAATACAATTATACAATCAATTTTATCCTGACGAAACAAGCAGTTCGTTACTAAAAAATGATATTGAAATTAATAAACGTAGTTACTTGGGTACCTAATTACACAATTATAAACACTATTTCATCGTTTTCTTTGATTTTGTACAAGAAATTAGAAATTAAACGTACTGAATAATTTATTAGTTAAAATCATCGACAAATCGATCGAAAATAATCTAATAAAAAACTGTTTTACTTTATTTTAATTGACTTTAGTTTTTAATGCGTCCAATACTTTGATTTGATAAGAGGTACGTCAAGACTATTAAAAATTACTGGCGAATTTCATTGTGATTGCGGCCTCTAATTCTTATGTCGCTTGGAAACAAATCTTAGTAGGTATATTTCGGTGCAACATGGCAGCATTGCCAACATCAATTTGTAAAATTTTTCGAAAATCCATGTCTAATTTCCCAATTTAAGGGCAAACCCCTTAATTTTATATTAAGAAATTAAGCAATTTTCATTTGATTTTATAAGATTTTTAATTAACTAACATTTTTTTCTTTTTAGCGAATTTTTTTTCACACTTTCCAGATTTTAGTAACAAGCATTTTGCTCCATGAAGAATTTTTAATTCCTTCCCTTGTTGCCATTAAAAAGTACCACAGTATCTGCATTTATATGCATGCGGTTCTATGCTTTAAAAAAAAAGTGTATAGCATTAAATGATACGAAATACAAAATACAAAAAAAATTTAAATGTGGTTCAATGAAGATATTTAAAAAAATGAGTCATTTGATATTCATAAACAACCTTACAAAAATGTTAAGATAAGTATATCGATTTTCAAAATCCCCGCATTTTCCCCGCATAATATCAATCCCTGTTCTTTAAATTCATCGCAATTTGGAGAATTTCCATATTTTGGCAACGCTGACGCGAGGTGACACGAGTTGGTCAAGCGGTGGCAGCGCGTGGTACGGGGGGCACGACGGGGGAATGCTTGCCAATATTATTATGCGCTCACGCTATTGGTTCATCATTCTTCCCGCGCTTTGAAAATTCGATGTTTCCCAAAATACAGTCACACACACAGCTTTCTTTGCACCATGCCCGACGACGGTTTTAAAAAGGAAGGAAAAAATATTTTTATCTATTGTTTTATGACTGAATGAAGGGAGAGAAATTGGAGGTTTTGCGTATCGGGCTAGGATGCATCGACTTTTTGCTGACCTGGCGCCATCTATAACCGTCACCGAGCAAAACCTGGCAGACCGAGTTCGGTATATCTTGCGCTCAAACATATGTGATAGCACCGAACTCTAACGGCTACGACGTGAGGATGTGCTCTCATCGGATGAAAATGCTACGGCTGAGGATGCGGTGCCACAAGTTGCAGAGCAACCAGCACACGTGGATGCCGCCATAAAGCTTTCAGTTATGGTTGGTTCAGACGATGATGGAACAGTCGCCCAAGAACTAGAACTAGAGCAAATGAGGAGTAAATTGGAAGAGGCTATTTTGAAAACGCGCAGTACGCCTCTCGAAGATTGACCGCGATTTCCCCGCATATCCTTAAGCAAGCGGAATCGAGCTGTCGTGAGGGCTTTCAACCCAATACTGGTGACCTATTTGGAAGCCAGCTGGGACCTTTGCGAGACGGGCTCAATTATTTTTGGCGCCGCACTGTCAGTTTGCCGTGAACACGCAGCCTGGAGAAGAAGGATTGAGGACCGCATCGCAAAGGCAAGGGCCCTCATTGGCAGACTGATAAGCTTCAGGTCGGGCAATAATAGGCCGAGAATTGTGCGCACCGTCAGGATGGCGTTTTCTGGGACAAATATCAGATTGTCCCAGCCGGATATCACGCAAAAACTAACCACGATAACTAACTCCGTCAGAGTTAGCTATCGTGGATAAACCTTTGTTACAGAGAGCACTCAATCAATCAACTCAGTCAATCACCTTAGTTCCATGTCACCAATGATGCTGGAAGGCACCCAAAACATCGGGAATAAAAAATAAAACGCGAAAAAATCCATTAAAGTAGTTTTGGAACTAAGTTCTTTATCGTACGGATTTGGCGGATGTGGGCTAGATGACAAAAAAGCGATTTAATCGTAGGGTCTGTTTTGACTTTTCTGTATGTGTTTTATCTGACAAAAGTTGTATGTTAAAATTGTAACTCGACGTATCCATTATAACCGTAGCATTACCTTTACCTGCGCGGAGAATCGTGATCTCTGATCTGTTTCGTAATTCAAAACGTAAATGTACCTTTGGGAAGATTTTATTTCGGCGCTGAACTTCGACGTAACATTGACAAAATTTCTTGACGTATGGCCTCTAAATCTTCATTACCAATGTTATTTTTTATACAGACAATCCTCAACACTACAGATAATGTCTTCATTTGGGATTCTTCGCGGTGATATTGTCAAATTCATACCTTTGGATAATACTTTTACTCTCGCGTCGCCTAGGGTTTGTTTTTACAGGTGACTGCGCGTTGTTTATTATTCGCGTCTGAGGTCAACGTTTGCGTTCCGTTCTTACGTTGACATTGATGTTGAAAATTTAATTTGGTTGTTAATTTTTGGTATTTATGTACGTCTGCGCCTCAGCCAGTTATAAACTTTAATAAAATATATTTTATTGACTGCATTATAAATAATTTATATAATCTATAATTGTTAAATGCATAGATACTTTTTGGTTTATAATAATTGTATAGTCTTTACTTCCGGTGCAATTTAAATAAAAGAACTGTACGTTCGTTACGAAGAAGTTCAAATTGTTAAATATCTCACCGGGAAAGCTAACTTTTTTACCAACCATAATTATTATATTATAAATATAACTATTTGTAATAGTTTTGAAGAGCTTTATTTAATCTTTCTTTTTCTATTTTTAACAAGAATTGGCGACCGTGACAAAACTTCCATCAAATCAAGAACTAACGAAGATTCTTTGTTGCATCCAGTGTCTACAGACGACCCGGAGTGTCTATAAAAGAACTGGAAGTTTATTTAAACTACAACGTTATGCTATATGTGCATCGTCTACTTCGAGCGGCCACCCCATCCACACGCAATATCCATCTACTAAGGAGACGCAGCCAACAGATAGCAGCATTGCAGCACGTGAACGACTTGCTCAGCACCGCCTGTCTACCTATCAAACTGTGAGCTCCAGGATCTTTTCGTCAGTCCTCAGGGTATGCTTTGTATGTTGCCAGGTCAAGTCGTCTCAGATGGCAAAGGAACCTCCACTGAAGATTCTTAGCACCCCCTGCCCCGCAGTTACCATGGTAGCCAACGTAATCAGGAATAGCGGGATCGCCGGGGACTGGGGGCCGTCTCTTCGTATCACTCATCATGGGGTGATGTTTGCCATAGTTTCCACGCTTGGTGAGCGGGTTGGCAACCGCAGTTTTTTATTGTTTAAAGATCTTAGCAGGATAATGCTGCTGCCCATATCCTGTTTAAGAAAACTTTTCTCGCCTCTTACGACGAAAATTAAAATTAAAAACCTTCAATTGCCAATCTGGCTGCCTAGCATGGCAACTATGACGAAATCCCTCTTAAGATTACTTTTGTAGGTTTTAATGAGTTTTAATTTACAATAAAACAAAATGATATGAACTATTAACTTTGGTTAGCTCAGTACAGCGGTACAGTATTAAATGTCACCACTGGGCCGGGGTACTCCAGTACCAGCTCCTTCCACTTGACCGCATCCAGCAAAGAGCAGCCCAATGTCAATGATCGAATCCTTCTGATCGGCTTAATTTACTGCTGCGAAGAGATGTTGCACTGCTTTGAAATTTTTATCGAATTTACCACGGGGAGTGCTCGAAGCAATTGTACAATAATGATTATAAGAATATTTTTTAAGTTTTCTAAAAACTACATTTATTATCCACTCCATCGCACAATATTCTATCCATAACGTGCTGATCGTCTTTAAAACGTAACGCACTTTGTCATTCAAAACTTTTTGCCGTAATAGTTACGTAGCAATTTTTGATGAAAGAAATTTGGAGTTCGGAGAGATAATAACTTCCGTAACTCCATTTTAATTCTTTGAACTTTTGCTTCTTAAAAGCTTTAATAAATCGTCTTTATTCATATATTATTTTTATGGTAATAATATTATCGTTTCTTAAAGAAATTAAAGTGAAAAACGTACGTAATCTGCCTGTTCGTAAATGCTGGAAAACCCATTTTACACGTACCCTCACAATCAAGGGTTTGACTTTTGACACTTATTTAAAAAATAAAGTACATTTTTATCACTTTATTTTATAAAGAACAAATGTTGCAAAGCATTTTAAACCCCCGAAAAAACAGAAGGATGTTATATTTTTGTAGTGTGTATTTGTGTCTGTGGCTTCATAGCTCCTGAACGGTTGAACCTATTTTGATTAGGTTTGTTTTTGATTGAAAGGTGTCTTCAACTAGAGTGTTCTGAGCAATATTCTGAGCAATGTTCTTAGATATGTTTGAGAAATTAAGAAAATATGTTCAGCCGTTTGAAGATCATCAGCTCTTTTTGTTTCAGGGGTTTTAATTTTTTTTTTTAGTTTAAGTTAGAAAGTAAAATAATTTATTTGATCACTAACGTTACGTTATTATTCATTTCATAATAGTTTCCCGTTGTACATTTATTCCGACTTTATTACAAAGAACACAAATTCAACAAAAGAAAGAACACCTTTGTGTTACAAAAGTCGAGCCACGTCCGCACCTTGAGGAGGTAATAGTTTCCATAAAAGATAAGTTGGCCCTGTTATTGTTTTCTCAAATCATCCAAGGTAAATATAAAAAATAAATATATTTTATGTTACCTCAGTCATTGAGGCTGTGGTTACATAAAATATTTTTTAGGATCTGTAACCTCATTATTCAAAGGGTAAATATATATTATTTACTGACATTTTCAACTTTAAAATATTTCACTGCTGAATTAAGTTATATATGGCATATTATATGAGACGGTTATCATATTTTTTGGAAATTTCCGTATTACGTGTACGTGGTAGAGTCATGCTGCAGCTATATTAATAGTATAGTTGTAGCACTAATGGGTCGGCTCGACCGAGGAAGGACCACGCTCTCACGAAGAATACCAGCGTAAAATAGCAGGCTAACACTGCTGTTTTGTACGGCGAGTGTATGGAACCGGCGACCCTTTTTACTGGAAAAGAGGCATTCCATCTTAGACCTCACGGGTGATAATGCATCCCCATTTTGATTCTTTATTGAGGATAGATGTGGATGTCTATGTCTCACAGCAACCACTTCCCATCAGGTGGACTGTGTGCTCGTTTGTCACCCTATCCTATAAAAAAGAATATTATTTTATTACATTATATTTACTTTGAAGTAGTAACAGATGCACTAACATAGCCATAGCACTTTGAATGATTTTAATAAAGGCTATTCAAAATAAAATTTCGAAAATCACGTTTTCACGTAAAGCTATAAAATATTTATAGTGACCTTTCTCTAGAGGCTATATATAAAAGCCTCCATTTCGTCCAATGTACCTGAATACACATGACCCAAACTTTGTTTAAAATTTGGTGGCATCATTTTCGTTAGGATTGAGGATTAATAAAGCTTTATTGAAGATAGACCGTATGCGATAAATTCGTCATTCATTATTCAATTTACCGTGTAGTGGCGGTCAAGAATATCCACTACCCCATATCCTCCCGTGGGTGTCGTAAAAGGCGACAAAGGGAAACAGGCAGGAGATGGGCAGCAGCATCTTCCTGATAATAGCCAAATTACAATAAAAAAACTGCGGTTGCAACCCGCTCGCCAAGCGTGGCAACTATGGCAAATACCCCCCAATGAATAAAGCAACAAACAGACGGCCCCCAGTCCCCGGCGGCCCCGCTATTCCTGGCTACGGTGGCGACCATGGTAACGGCGGGGCAGGGGGTGCTAAGAATCTCCGGTGGAGGTTCGGTTGCCACCTTAGACGACTCGACCTGGCAACGTACAACGCACGCACCCTGAGGACTGACGAGAAGATCGTGGAGCTGGAAGAAGAGATAGACAAGTTGCGCTGGCATATTATAGGATTATCCGAAGTCCGAAGAGAGGGGGAGGACACGGTAATCCTCGAATCCGGCAACTTGCTCTATCACCGGGAGGGCGACCATCTGTCCCAAGGAGGTGTCGAATTTATCGTCCACAAGTCTCTCGTTAACAACGTTGTAAATATCGGGAGTGTGTCGACGAGGGTTGCGTACCTTGTACTCAGAATAACCAAACGGTATTCGCTGAAGGTCATACAGGTTTACGCACCAACCTCGGCACACCCCGATGAGGAGGTGGAGGAAATGTATGACGATATCTCTAGAGCCATGCATTCCTCCAAAACCCAATATACGGTGTTAATGGGAGACTTCAATGCAAAACTAGGCACAAGAGAGAACGGTGAGCTGAAAGTAGGGAAATTTGGAATAGGGCAACGGAACCCAAGGGGCCAGCAGCTGGCCGACTTCATGGAGAAAGAGGGACTCTTTATGATGAACTCTTTCTTCCAGAAGCGGCCCCACAGGAAGTGGACCTGGTCGAGCCCCGACGGTTCCACAAAAAATGAGATTGACTTCATTATGACGACCAGACGACAACTGTTCAGTGATGTCTCCGTGATCGCGAGGGTGAAAACTGGAAGCGATCACCGAATGGTTAGAGGCACACTGAACCTAAACGTTAAGTTGGAGAGGTCTCGTCTAATGAAGTCAATGCTCCGTCCCCCTCGTGCTCTGTTCCAAAGTCCCGAAACCTTTCAGCTCGAGTTACAAAACCGTTTTCAGTGCCTGGAAGACTGCAATGAAGTGGACGATATGAATGACAAGCTCGTGGAAACTGTCCATGCGGTCGGAGCTAAGTTCTGCAAGACCCGCCGCAGAAGAACACAAAAACTCTCCGATCACACTCTTAATCTCATGGCTGTTAGACGGGAGATGAAGCTACATTCTTCAACAGACTTGACAGCATACAGGCATCTGAACAGACAGATCTCCAAATGCATGCGGCGGGACTTACGCAACTTCAATACAGCTCGTATTGAAGAAGCGATCGAGCGGAACCAAGGCTCCAAAATCTTTGCCAGAGATCTGTCTGCCAGAAAGAGCCAACTGTCAAAGCTGAAGATGGAATGTGGCAGCATCGTTTCCGGGACACCTGAGATTTTGAGTGAGATTGAGAGGTTCTATGGACAGCTGTACACATCATCGTTGGAGCCACGCGCAAGTGTGAGTAACGATCCAAGAGCGAGTCTCATCCGACACTATTCCGAAGATATCCTGGATGTCAGTCTGAGCGAGATTAGAATGGCTCTCCAGCACGTTAAAAACGGTAAGGCCCCAGGCGAGGATGGAATTACAGCGGAGCTTCTGAAAGCGGGTGGAAGACCGGTACTTGAAGTCCTTCAGAAGCTCTTTAATTCCGTCCTCCATGGTGGCATTACACCGGAGGCGTGGAGCAGAAGTGCGGTGGTCTTGTTCTTCAAGAAAGGTGACAACGCTCTCTTGAAGAACTACAGACCGATTTCCCTTCTGAGCCGCGTCTACGTGCTGTTTTCGAGAGTCATTACGAATCGTCTCGCGCGCAGACTTGACGACTTCCAGCCTCCCGAACAAGCCGGTTTCCGAGAGGGCTTTAGCACCATAGACCACATACATACCCTTCGGCAAATTGTACAGAAGTCCGAAGAGTACAATTTGCCACTATGTCTGGCGTATGTGGACTATGAGAAAGCCTTTGATTCCGTCGAAATTTGGGCGGTGCTGCAGTCCCTTCAGCGGTGCCAAGTTGACTGTCGGTATATCGAAGTGTTGAAGTGCTTGTACAGTAGGGCTACGATGGCTATCCGAGTACAGAACCTGAGTACGAAACCTATCCAATTGCAAAGAGGTGTAAGACAGGGTGACGTCATATCCCCGAAACTCTTCACCGCTGCATTGGAAGACGTTTTCAAGCTTCTGGACTGGAAAGGATACGGTATCAACATCAATGGTGAGTACATCACTCACCTTCGATTTGCCGACGATATAGTCCTTATGGCAGAATCGCTGGAGGACCTAAGCACTATGCTCAATGACCTCAATAGTGTTTCCCAACGGATAGGTCTTAAGATGAACATGGACAAAACTAAGATCATGTTTAATGTCCATGTCACACCGATGCCGGTAGTTGTTGGGAACACTAAGCTCGAAGTTGTTGACGAGTATGTTTACCTGGGACAAATAGTCCGACTAGGTAAGTCCAACTTCGACCGAGAGGTCAATCGACGGATTCAACTCGGTTGGGCAGCGTTCGGGAAATTACGGCACATCTTCTCGTCAGGTATACCTCAAACCTTGAAAACGAGACTGTACACCCAGTGCGTGTTGCCAGTGATGACATACGGAACTGAGACGTGGTCCTTCACTGCTGGCCGGATAAGGAAGCTCAAGGTCGCTCAGCGAGCTATGGAGAGGGCTATGCTCGGAGTTTCTCTGCGTGATAAACTTAGGAATGAGGATAACCGCAGTAGAACCAGAGTAACCGACATAGCCCAACGGATTATTAAGCTGAAGTGGCAGTGGGCCGGCCATATAGCTCGAAGAACCGACAACCGATGGGGAAGAAAGGTTCTCGAGTGGCAGCCTCGTACCGGTAGGCGAAGTGTAGGGCGTCCCTCCACGAGATGGAGTGACGACCTGGTAAGACATGCAGGAAGTCGATGGATGCAGGTGGCTCAGGACCGTGCTTTGTGGCATTCTTTGGGGGAGGCCTATGTTCAGCAGTGGACTTGTGAAGGGCTGTAATAATAATAATAATAATATTCAAGGCGCCTTAAAATAGATACGCCATTCCTTATTTATATGCGTTTTAAGTGATGTATTTTAGATAGTTGTTATATGTAAAAAAACGCATATTTCACCAATGTTATAAAAATATTATTTTTAAAAACACGGTTTTTAAATCCACTGCTGGACATAGGCCCCTTTCAGATTGAGCCAGCTGGCAATGGTTATTAGAACCATTTGCTTATAATATTAGCAAAAATGTATCAAATTATTTTTAAATACACTTTCCTTGAAATGTTTTACGATTTATCTATTGTGGAGGAGTAACAGAATTAATTACCCCATATACTTATGTGTATATCTGTGTTGTATCGTCATTATTGATTATTTTAGCGGCTACTGAAGCAGTACAGGCACTGCTGTTTGACAGCAGGAATAAGTAAGATGGTACCTACCCACGTGCACTCCCAGGCAGAAAAGAAGTCCTATCACTTAATATGATCCATTTGTCAATAATTATTTCGACACATTATTTTTACATCGACGTAAAGTTACTTTAGCCCAACTAGTAGATAGTATTTGCATAAAATTACATTGAGGTATGAAAACACGCCTTAATATTTTATATTTAAACTGATGCGTTATTCATGAAATCTCTAAAGCTTTAAGTAACGTTATAGTATCACAATAGCGCATTTAGTATGGTGACATTTATGACAGTTTTATATGAGTAGCATTTTTATTAATTTTTCTTGGTTGAGAATGTCATAAAAGTTGACACAGCTTACGTGAACAAAGCGAGTTCCATTTACGCAGACACCACTGCAATTTTTAATTGCAATTTTAAGTGCGCGCCTTCACACGCTCTGAACTCCGCGACTCTGAACGTAAAGAAATATGCATAGTTGAAATTAACAACATTTTGACGACATGATGTGACTCTGCCAACTCTCATTGCGTCACAGTAGCAGAGTTTGTTCTCAACAATATTCTCAGAATAAGAAAAAGCTTGTGCCAGCCTTAGGAAGTATACTAAATTGTTACAACTGTTATTTAAGCTTTTTAGCATTTAATATGCTTAAAGTTTTAATTTGAAACAAAAGTTTTCGATGTGTACAGAACATTTATCAAAGTAACAAAACAAAACATTGCATAGAACAGCATTTTACTTGTGTATGTAAGTGGTAAAAATGTTTGCGGGTCTATGTTGTCAATTATTACAACAAATTAAATAATCAATGGTGTGTCAAATGTGTAGAAAATCCTGTGACGTGTAGATTTTTTAGGTAGAAAAATATTAAAATGTCAAAGAATGGTAGTTACTCGTACCATCAGTGATTTTTGAAAATATGAAAGAAAACTTAATAAAGGACTGATTTGTCTTATTTAAAATAGAAAAAGTAAAGCATCCCGTGTCATGAAATCTTACGGCGAGGTACATGACACTCGAATTTGTATAATATATACAATTCATAAAAACTGAGTAGAAGCTTATCTACGATTAAGGACCACATATTAAACCTAGTAATTAGTAATTCAACTATGCCATGAACTATTCCATCGAATAGAGATAAACCTTCTCAGCTTGGCCAGTATGTATCTTTTTATGTAATTCCGTAATTTAGTTTTCACCCACTTCCATACGTCTGAATAACGTGAAATTTTGCGAACAAATTAAGAACCGATGACAAAGGAATAATTTCACGGCTATAGCCCAGTATTTTTCCCAAGATCATCACAGCTTATGATCAATTCGTGTTGGTATTGTTTTCTTACACTATATTTTTTAGCTTTCCTTATCCTTCCCTCAGAAAAATCAAGAAATGTTATTTTCCTTAATTACGCAACTCTTATTTCTAGTTGCCTATGTAACTCAACATTACTTACAACAGCGCATTGCTATTCATCTTCAAAATTCAATGCGTTATGTGATATTCAAATATCTTCTAGAGAACTGTGATTTTCTTGAGTTGGTAAAACGGGAAGGTTTGATATGAATAATTCAAACTGTTATTTTAGCTGAAAGTTGAACTCTATCTATTTCACCGAGATTTCGTTTTAGAGACGAATTGAAATGATTCGTTTGTATATTGATCAATACTTTATATGTTACACGGTTACAATTTATAAATAATATAAGAGCGAGAAAATAATTACATTGCCATATTGTATAAATGTAGATTGCATATTGTGTAAACCGTGAAGTGGTGGTGTAAGAATATCCACTACTCAATATAGTCACGTGGGTGCCGTAAGAGGCGATGAAGTGAAATTGAAGCGGGTGATGGGCAGTAGCATATTCCTGATAACAACTCAAATTAAATATAAAACTGCAGTTAGCAACCCACCTGACACGCGTGAAAACTATAGAAAAATACCCTTTTTGAGGCAATTTATGGAGAGGCCTATGATCAACAGTGGACTTTTATAGGTCTTAGTCATCTAACCTTTATTTTGAGAGAGTGCAGTAGGGCCTTGAGTGGCTCACCTACTCAGGGGTCACGCACACTTCGTTGTATCCGAACCCAACGTGATGTGGTATTAGGATCTGTGAATAGAAGGTCACTAATTGGTCGATCTCTGCTGCAGTGCGGGTCATGAGGAGCCGCTGTTTTCTTTTAATTGGTCAACCAGCTACCAGTTTCCAGTTTTAAGTCAAGAAAGAAGACAACAGGGAAAAGTGATACGAAAATGTTGTGAAATTTTCAATGTCGCATTTCCAAGGGGGCTTCATGATGAATAATTGATGTTTCATTTAAGAAGACGAATCAGCGTTGAACCTGTTTTCCGAAATACAGTCTACTGATAACTGACGTCAAGACCGGAACCATTCCCTAGCGACCCATAATCTTAGTCATCTAACCTTTCTTTTGAGAGAGTTCAGTCGGGCTTTGAGTTGCTCACCTTCTCAGGGGTCATGCCCACCTCGTTATTCCCGAACCCAACGTGGTCTAGTATTAGAATCTGAGAATTGAGGGTTACTTGGTCGATCTCTGCTGCAGGGTGGATCATGAGGAGCCGCTGTTGCCTTTCAATTGGTACATAATTGGTACTGATTCTTACCTGTCGGGTTTTGTTTCCCTGGGCTACATGGCCCATCCTTTTGCGACTACAGCTTACTAATCTTATTGGGCTATATCTATTACCCTAGCCAAGTTCTACTACGGATATTATAACATGCAATTTAAAGTAAAAGAAGTTTTTCATAGGAAATTATATGTATTCAATGCAGTTTCTTTAATTATCCTAAGATAGTTAATCTTCATTCTAAATCAATCTAAATTCTTCTGCTTTTTCTTGCTCCTATCTTGGAAAACATCAGGCATTATCGCTTTGCATGACAAACGGACGTACGTTGACAAAACACCTGATTGTAGTAAGTACGTCAATCCTCGATAAAATTAATACACAAGTGCGTTGTTAGCCTCAGAAATTTCATCTTAATAATGTAATAATACCCGGTTACCTTTAAAATGAGTCTCCAGTTTTCTATACCAACCAATCAAAGGACAACAGAGTTATGTTATTACTTTACGGTGGTATTCTGTGAGATCGTGTGGCCCTTCCATGATTGAACCGACCAATTCGTGCTGCAGCAATGATATAACAGCAGCGTAGCTACCACGTATAAACATATACGTAATGTTAAAGAAAAAAAATCAAGAATTTTTCCAAATTTGCTTTTTAAACATATTTTTAATTGTCTAGGTCTAGTGTCAAAATATCATTGTATATCATGTGGTAGCGACGTTATACAACCCATAAATCCTTTCGTTCAGTGATTGTCGTAAGGAAAATCTGAAGAAAAATCTAAAACTCCAAAGACTTACGATAGATTGCGGTGTAAGTATAAACATCTCGTTTACGCTTGATGTACGATACAACGATCGGCACCAATTGAGACGCCGAGTACGTACTGCGGTCATCAATTCACCTGCCAAGCATGATGATTAAGCCAAATTATTTGTACAACTGTAGAGGAGTCATGTGAGGGTTGACTGGTAGAGAATGCTTCAAGGTATTAAGTCCGCCCTTTGTATTATTTTGTTTTACAGAATGCAATAAAGAATAAATCTATAAATAAATGTGTGGACGTTTAAACGTTTAATGGTGATGATGAATAACATAGTAACCCCTAAATTATATTTTACTTAATTATTTAGGTTTTAATTGATTATTTTAATTATTTCAAATGAAGGGGCGATGTATGAACATCCATTACCCCATATCGTACGTGGATGTTTTCAGAGGTGACGGCGGGAATCTGAAAGGCTGATACACCTGCCAAGCGTGGCAAATATGGCAAAATCTTCCCAACGAGGTTTACATAGCGTAGCAAAAAAATTAATAAAAACCTGCGTAAAAGTATATGTAACCGACGCGAAGAAAAACCAACGCTTCGGTAAGTCTGCAGTTTGTGGTCATATCCTTGACAGCACCGCCATTATCAGATTTGATAGACCACAAATCCTCTCGTAAAAATATGGAAAATGTTGGAAATTAAAAATAAGTAAATTAAGCGCGATAAAAACGGTTCTTTTTACGTAGGAACAAATATATTATTAATCAGTCTGAGAGTGCTTCACGTTGATAATTAAAATACGGCGTATTTATGAAATTGCTATTATTCAAATACAGAAGTGAGGTTAAAAAGCTGGAATTTATTTCGACTGAAAACGCCTAAAAATAGTCTATTGTGTTTTGTTCACGGCTCTTGGCGTGATTGAACTATGGCATTAGGTCGCATTGAGTTAATTAGTACTAAATACGTACGTAGTACTTATTAAATCAATGGTAGGTCGTCAATAATTTCGGCTTTTCCATGGCAACGGCGCTGAAAATCATCTCAACATCGAGAATTTAAATTAAGTAGTGTTAGTACTAGAAACTAGCGACCGCCATGGCTTCGCCTAAATAGGATCTATTAATGTTAAATAAATTAAATAAAAAAAAGTTTTTCGTATAAAATATAGCTAAATCTAATCTAAATCCCTCCTGGCATTGCTACTGGTATTCCGAAGATTAGCCCGACAGACCAAAATTTTAAAAATGGTTGTGTACAGACGTAACTGCATTTGAATATCCGTTTATCCGGATTACCCGTTGCTTAGCTACAAAAAAAATCCAAATATGTATTTCTGGTTAAATCATAAGTCACAACTTTTTCATCATACGAATTTTCAGTACGACATTTACAATCTCTTTTTTTTTACTTAAATTATAAATTCACAGTGTATGGAATTGTGGCGGCGCTGTCGTCACGCCACAAGCGAAACACATCGACGCCTACATCGCGCTAACAAAGTAAAAGCAGTATATATAGAATAGCTCCGAACTACCACTCGGAGCATTCGCCGCTCCGTGGGCAGAAGACCTTGCCCGGCGGGAGATCTCCCCTTTTCCTTCCTACGGCCACAGAATATTCACTGCCCCATATGATCTAGTGGGTTTCGTAAGAGGCGACACAGGAAACATATCAGGAGATGGCAGCAGCGTCTTCCTAATAAAGAATAAATAAAATAAAAAAATGTGTTTTAATGTTTTTATAATTACTTAAATTATAGATTTACATTGTATTGGAATATTCACCACCCCATATCATCTAGTGGTTGTCGTAAGAGGCGACAGGGGAAAACATATCAGGAGATGGGCAGCAACGTCTTCCTAATAAAGAATAAAATAAAATAATGTATTTTATAATTACTTAAATTACATATTTACATTGTTTTGGAATATTCACTACCCCATATCATCTATTGGGTGTCGTAAGAGGCAACAGGGGAAAACATATCAGGAGATGGGCAGCAGCGTCTTCGATCTTAAGACCTTTAAGACCAGCTATAAGTGCAGCGTATTTATCTATGACCTGCTCTAAATTTGCGGAACCTGGAGTAGAAGGCTTCAGGAATAATAACTGGTTTAAATAGCTTACAGCTAAAGCGCGTTAATCGTTGCATTTTGAGATAAGAGCATTCCATACCGACTTGTAATTCTCGATGGCTGGCACAAACCCAGTTGCAATGGACTTAGCCTTTCCAGTTAAAATGTTTAATAAATAAAGAATGCGTTCCGGAACGCATTCTTTATTTACTAAACAATTTAACTGAATGAATGATTTACTCTTTAAAAATTTTCATAAAAAAATTTAAAATCTTGAATGTTCCCATCAAATGTGGGAAGCTCAATACGCGGCACTTTAATAGGGTTTATACAGTTTATGCGGTTAGAATCAGAACTGCTGGGGGAAGCCTTCTCGGATGTAATTAAGGTGTCCTTAATTATACAGTGCAAATCGTCAAACGCGGTGATGGATTGGTAATTCACTTCATAATTTTCATCGAGTTCTATGTGTAATAAATTAATGTCGTCCGTTAACGAATGATATTCATGTCTCAGCTCATATATCATTCGCGCTAGAGCCAATAAAGTATTCCCACCCGAGACTTTATCAATATTTGCGATTAATTCAAACAACGATTGTATGTGAGAATATAGTTCTGCTCGTTTGCCTTTCCTTAATTTCATTTTACATTCTAATTGCTTTTCTGATTTTGACATTATTGGTTTATCTGATTTAGACATCACGACCCTTATAATCATATTTCAAGCATAAAATCAAAATCAATTTTTTTTTTCATTTTGTATAACTTTGTTTTACGATTTCGAATTAATTGTTTTTAGTTGGGTTTTACATATTATCAAATGTTATTATAAGTGGTGGGAACGACTCTAAATGGGACACTAGCTAATTAATTAAATTAAATTAATTGTGGGATTTGAACCACAAATTTTGTAAGAACCTGCAGCTCGAGAAAAATACCGAGAGTGGTATGCGTGGTGACCAGAAAACCCTAGTCTATGCGGGAGGTATGACCCACGAGGCGCCCACGTGGTGGGGGCTTTTTCAACAATTTTCTACAATAGCTCAACAGGCCTCCAGGTAGAGGATGATTAAAGTTAAGTAGATAAATTCGAAGGACCAGCGGGTAATTGCACGATCATAAGACCAAATAAGCTCACCTGCGATCTTCGGATCGCGGGTGCAGTGCGGCGATCTCCTTACTTCAACAACTTCGATGCGGTTATCTTCAGCACGACTGGCTGATTAATACGAATAGTTCTTCCGGTGTCACACAGTCTTGCTGGTGACAGTTCTGTAGGTTTTCGCTGTTTCGACACGTGCACGGCATGTTCCTGTAGAGAGCGGGAGGTGACGAACGCGTAAACATATGACTATCATTGCGCGACAAAATGACGCGTGTACGTGTGCCCACAGTCGAAACGCGACTAACGGCGACAGGGTGTTGCCCACAAGGTCATAACATGTAACTCCCAAAGCGAAACAGATTATTTAAGATAATGGCAGGAAGCGACCCATAGCGCATCCAATAAGCATGTACACGTCTATAAAGAAAACGTGTTGGCCAGCTTTATCATGTGATAGAACTGCTAGCCTACTAGATATAAGCATTTTGTTTTTTATTATTATTTATACCAAATTATGTAACAAATATATAATTGTTATTTCTGCACTTCTTTAAATGTTAATTGTTTTATTAGTTAAATCTTTAATTCAATGAAAAAATTCAAATAAGAATAATTCGGCTGATGATAAATTACTTAATTTAAATACATTTTTTTAAAACAATTTTTACGGATTTTATCGCGTTTAATTAACTTATTTTATATTACCGACGTTTCACGTGGTCACGGGGGACTGAGGTGATTGACGTCCCGATGTCAAAGTTAACCCGGAGTACCTTCAGCTTTTTAATTATTAATTTTGGTCCGATCTACGCAGAATGAAATAACTGTGTCTTGAAGTCTTGCAGTGGTATGCTTGGGTTTAGTTTTAATTTTATGAATTACAGGATCCCAAGCAGGTGGTAGTAGCCAGCCTCCCTCTCTATTGAAATTAGGATGTTTTTTAATTTCAATAGCCTCACGTATCATCCTTGGCAGGAATCGATGTTCTTTCGCGAGGACTTGTGGTTTATCAAATCTAATGTAATGGCGGGGGCCGTCTAGGATATGATCACAAACTGCAGACTTCCCGGAACGTTGGTGCTTCACGTCAGCTATGTGTTCTTTTACGCGGGTTTTTATTGATCGTTTTGTTTGCCCTATATATGAGAGACCACACTCACAATCAAGCTTGTATACTCCTGCATCTTGTAGAGGAATATTGCACTTGACGGATGGTAAGAACTGACTAATCTTCTTCGGCGGCTTGAAGAATGTTCTAATAGAAGCTCGCTTCAAGATGTAGCCAATCTTGTCTGTGACACCTCTGACATATGGTAGTACAGCAGGCACACGCTCGACTGTGGCCGGCTTCACTCGGTCACTGTGACGTAGGCGCGGAACCCGAAGCTTGTTGTCGTGCAGAACCTGCTTGACGTGCTGAAGCTCGGCGGCCAGGTGTTTGCTGTCACAGATCCCTCGTGCTCTCTGCAACAAAGATTTGCCCACGGTAGCTAACTGTGAAGGGTGATGGTGGGATTCACCGTTTAAGTATCGGTTTGTATGGGTCTTTTTTCTATACACAGTGTGACCTACGGTGTTATTAGGATTTCGAATGACTAACACATCTAGGAAAGCTAAAGAATTATTTGCCTCTAACTCCATAGTAAATTGAATTTTAGAGTTTATGGAATTAAGATGTTCTAAAAATGCAGTTACTTTGTCTGATGGTAAAATTGTGAAAGTATCGTCTACGTACCGCTTGTAGAAACTTGGAGTTACTGGTGCAGTAAGCAGGGCTTTCTCCTCAAAGTCCTCCATGAAAATATCGGCGACAATGGGAGATACCGGTGAACCCATCGCAACACCATCTACTTGCTTGTAAAACTGTTCCTTCCACAATAGGTAGCCAGATGTAAGGCAATGTCTGAGTAATACTGCATATTCTGCTGGCATGTTGTTTTCCTCTAGTTTCCTAGTTATAATTGAGATGCAGTCTTCAACAGGTAGGCATGTAAATAGAGACTGAACATCAAAGCTGACCATAGTTTCATTGTCAGTAAGACATAGGTCTTTTATCTCACTGACAAAATGGTATGAATCCTTAGTGTGTGCTCTTGTATGTCCTCTGAGTGGTGATAGTACTTTTGCTAAGTGTTGAGCCAATCTGTAAGTTGGCGAATCGATCTGACTCACTATTGGACGTAATGGAGCGTTCGGTTTGTGTATTTTTGGTAACCCATACAACTTCGGTGGTTTGGCACACGTAGGTATTATCGAATTTACGTCTAGATTCAGTTTCTCGGAGTATTTCTTTATTAGATCGCTAGTTGTTTTAAGCGTATTAGTTGTAGGGTCTGTTTTGACCTTTACATACGTACTTTCATCCGATAAAAGTTGTTGTATTTTAAAATTGTAATCCGACGTATCCATTATAACCGTAGCATTACCTTTATCTACGCGGAGAATCGTAAGATCTGGTCTGTTGCGTAAGTTTTTCAAAGCAGTAAATTCATCTTTGGGAAGATTTAATTTTGGCGCTGAGCTTCGACGTAACAAGGACGAAATGTCTTGACGTATAGCCTCTAAATCTTCATTACCAATATTATTTTTATACAGACACTCCTCAACACTACAGATAATGTTTTCATACGGAATTTTTTGCGGTGTTATAACGAAATTCATACCTTTGGCCAAAACATTTATTGTCGCGTCGTCCAGAGTTTGTTTTGACAGGTTATAGACCGCACGTTGTACTCGCGTCTGTTGTCAATGATTGCGTTCCGTTATTACGTTGACATTGGCGTTGGACATTTGATTTGGTTGTTAGTTTTTGGTATTTATCTATATGTTTATTTTTGCATTCATTGTATTTAGTTGTTTCACGTTTGTCTAAAGTTTCCATGCAATTCTTATAATCAAATGTCGATAAAACTGTCTTTAGATCACTGGACGATTTGTCTATGGTTTTATTAATGAAACATAGATCGGTACGTTTTTGCTGAATCACCGTTATTAACAATTTTTTTGCTTGCCTGATTTAAGATCTTAGCGCTTCCTCGAATGTCTTTTTTAGTAGATATCTTGACACACGTAGGAATGAGATTATGGTCTCTGCATCTCTTCAAGAAGTTTAAAGCTGTTATGTATCTTGCGCGCTTGGTTTTGAGATCTTCTAGTCGGCGTATTTTATTTGCTATTTCCAGTCCGTACTGGTTTACATAATGATTTCTTATATTTACGCGAACACTACACATTGAATAAAACTATTTTTACGGATTTTATCGCGTTTAATTAACTTATTTTATATTACCGACGTTTCGGTTGCTTTCCAGCAACCGTGGTCACGGGGGACTGAGGTGATTGACGTCCCGATGTCAAAGTTAACCCGGAGTACCTTCAGCTTTTTAATTATTAATTTTGGTCCGATCTACGCAGAATGAACTAACTGTGTCTTGAAGTCTTGCAGTGGTATGCTTGGGTTTAGTTTTAATTTTATGAATTACAGGATCCCAAGCAGGTGGTAGTAGCCAGCCTCCCTCTCTATTGAAATTAGGATGTTTTTTAATTTCAATAGCCTCATCCTTGGCAGGAATCGATGTTCTTTCGCGAGGACTTGTGGTTTATCAAATCTAATGTAATGGCGGGGGCCGTCTAGGATATGATCACAAACTGCAGACTTCCCGGAACGTTGGTGCTTCACGTCAGCTATGTGTTCTTTAACGCGGGTTTTTATTGATCGTTTTGTTTGCCCTATATATGAAAGACCACACTCACAATCAAGCTTGTATACTCCTGCATCTTGTAGAGGAATATTGCACTTGACGGATGGTAAGAACTGACTAATCTTCTTCGGCGGCTTGAAGAATGTTCTAATAGAAGCTCGCTTCAAGATGTAGCCAATCTTGTCTGTGACACCTCTGACATATGGTAGTACAGCAGGCACACGCTCGACTGTGGCCGGCTTCACTCGGTCACTGTGACGTAGGCGCGGAACCCGAAGCTTGTTGTCGTGCAGAACCTGCTTGACGTGCTGAAGCTCGGCGGCCAGGTGTTTGCTGTCACAGATCCCTCGTGCTCTCTGCAACAAAGATTTGCCCACGGTAGCTAACTGTGAAGGGTGATGGTGGGATTCACCGTTTAAGTATCGGTTTGTATGGGTCTTTTTTCTATACACAGTGTGACCTACGGTGTTATTAGGATTTCGAATGACTAACACATCTAGGAAAGCTAAAGAATTATTTGCCTCTAACTCCATAGTAAATTGAATTTTAGAGTTTATGGAATTAAGATGTTCTAAAAATGCAGTTACTTTGTCTGATGGTAAAATTGTGAAAGTATCGTCTACGTACCGCTTGTAGAAACTTGGAGTTACTGGTGCAGTAAGCAGGGCTTTCTCCTCAAAGTCCTCCATGAAAATATCGGCGACAATGGGAGATACCGGTGAGCCCATCGCAACACCATCTACTTGCTTGTAAAACTGTTCCTTCCACAATAGGTAGCCAGATGTAAGGCAATGTCTGAGTAATACTGCATATTCTGCTGGCATGTTGTTTTCCTCTAGTTTCCTAGTTATAATTGAGATGCAGTCTTCAACAGGTAGGCATGTAAATAGAGACTGAACATCAAAGCTGACCATAGTTTAATTGTAAGTAAGACATAGGTCTTTTATCTCACTGACAAAATGGTATGAATCCTTAGTGTGTGCTCTTGTATGTCCTCTGAGTGGTGATAGTACTTTTGCTAAGTGTTGAGCCAATCTGTAAGTTGGCGAATCGATCTGACTCACTATTGGACGTAATGGAGCGTTCGGTTTGTGTATTTTTGGTAACCCATACAACTTCGGTGGTTTGGCACACGTAGGTATTATCGAATTTACGTCTAGATTCAGTTTCTCGGAGTATTTCTTTATTAGATCGCTAGTTGTTTTAAGCGTATTAGTTGTAGGGTCTGTTTTGACCTTTACGTACGTACTTTCATCCGATAAAAGTTGTTGTATTTTAAAATTGTAATCCGACGTATCCATTATAACCGTAGCATTACCTTTATCTGCGCGGAGAATCGTAAGATCTGGTCTGTTGCGTAAGTTTTTCAAAGCAGTAAATTCATCTTTGGGAAGATTTAATTTCGGCGCTGAGCTTCGACGTAACAAGGACGAAATGTCTTGACGTATAGCCTCTAAATCTTCATTACCAATATTATTTTTATACAGACAGTCCTCAACACTACAGATAATGTTTTCATACGGAATTTTTTGCGGTGTTATAGCGAAATTCATACCTTTGGCCAAAACATTTATTGTCGCGTCGTCCAGAGTTTGTTTTGACAGGTTATAGACCGCACGTTGTTTATAACTCGCGTCTGTTGTCAATGATTGCGTTCCGTTATTACGTTGACATTGGCGTTGGACATTTGATTTGGTTGTTAGTTTTTGGTATTTATCTATATGTTTATTTTTGCATTCATTGTATTTAGTTGTTTCACGTTTGTCTAAAGTTTCCATGCAATTCTTATAATCAAATGTCGATAAAACTGTCTTTAGATCACTGGACGATTTGTCTATGGTTTTATTAATGAAACATAGATCGGTACGTTTTTGCTGAATCACCGTTATTAACAATTTTTTGCTTGCCTGATTTAAGATCTTAGCGCTTCCTCGAATGTCTTTTTTAGTAGATATCTTGACACACGTAGGAATGAGATTATGGTCTCTGCATCTCTTCAAGAAGTTTAAAGCTGTTATGTATCTTGCGCGCTTGGTTTTGAGATCTTCTAGTCGGCGTATTTTATTTGCTATTTCCAGTCCGTACTGGTTTACATAATGATTTCTTATATTTACGCGAACACTACACATTGAATAAAACTATTTTTACGGATTTTATCGCGTTTAATTAACTTATTTTATATTACCGACGTTTCGGTTGCTTTCCAGCAACCGTGGTCACGGGGGACTGAGGTGATTGACGTCCCGATGTCAAAGTTAACCCGGAGTACCTTCAGCTTTTTAATTATTAATTTTGGTCCGATCTACGCAGAATGAACTAACTGTGTCTTGAAGTCTTGCAGTGGTATGCTTGGGTTTAGTTTTAATTTTATGAATTACAGGATCCCAAGCAGGTGGTAGTAGCCAGCCTCCCTCTCTATTGAAATTAGGATGTTTTTTAATTTCAATAGCCTCACGTATCATCCTTGGCAGGAATCGATGTTCTTTCGCGAGGACTTGTGGTTTATCAAATCTAATGTAATGGCGGGGGCCGTCTAGGATATGACACACCCTTCACAGTTAGCTACCGTGGGCAAATCTTTGTTGCAGAGAGCACGAGGGATCTGTGACAGCAAACACCTGGCCGCCGAGCTTCAGCACGTCAAGCAGGTTCTGTACGACAACAAGCTTCTTACCATCCGTCAAGTGCAATATTCCTCTACAAGATGCAGGAGTATACAAGCTTGATTGTGAGTGTGGTCTCTCATATATAGGGCAAACAAAACGATCAATAAAAACCCGCGTAAAAGAACACATAGCTGACGTGAAGCACCAACGTTCCGGGAAGTCTGCAGTTTGTGATCATATCCTAGACGGCCCCCGCCATTACATTAGATTTGATAAACCACAAGTCCTCGCGAAAGAACATCGATTCCTGCCAAGGATGATACGTGAGGCTATTGAAATTAAAAAACATCCTAATTTCAATAGAGAGGGAGGCTGGCTACTACCACCTGCTTGGGATCCTGTAATTCATAAAATTAAAACTAAACCCAAGCATACCACTGCAAGACTTCAAGACACAGTTAGTTCATTCTGCGTAGATCGGACCAAAATTAATAATTAAAAAGCTGAAGGTACTCCGGGTTAACTTTGACATCGGGACGTCAATCACCTCAGTCCCCCGTGACCACGGTTGCTGAAAAGCAACCGAAACGTCGGTAATAT
This sequence comes from Parnassius mnemosyne, assembly GCA_963668995.1. Taxonomy (NCBI): domain Eukaryota; kingdom Metazoa; phylum Arthropoda; class Insecta; order Lepidoptera; family Papilionidae; genus Parnassius; species Parnassius mnemosyne. Next base: position 57,482,078 of record CAVLGL010000001.1, read on the forward strand.
AAAATAAGTTAATTAAACGCGATAAAATCCGTAAAAATAGTTTTATTCAATGTGTAGTGTTCGCGTAAATATAAGAAATCATTACATTTTTTTAATAAATCATCCCTAAAATTCAATTGTCAAATAAAATATTTACTAGCCAATCCAAACTTGAAAGTAACAGTTAAGAAAGATATAGTAAAGCAAAATAGAATATGTTGGACATATTTTAGAATTTATTTTTCAAAATAGCAAAATAAAAATAATATACAAGATTGGAATACGCGAGGAAAAAATTCATAAAGCACATATGTTTGATTTGTTCATGTTTATTTCGGAAACAAATCAAGCTCTTCGCAAATGATGTTCAATTTTTAGCAATATATTTTTAAATGAACCGCAATCAATCTTTGTGCACACTGAAATTGCAGTCTGTAGTAAGAGCGCCATTAAATATTCAGCGTTGGAGCTGAAATGAATGGTGTATAAAGTTTACTAAAAATCTTTTCACGTTTCGTTCTTAAAGATTTGTATCTTGGAAAGAAAAACGGCATCCTTGTTGGAATCACTTCGTTACCGTCCACGTATACGGTCCCTTAGAGGTGAAATTTAATTTTTTATGTCAATATAATCAATCAAAAATCACTTCAAATTATGTCACATATTTTGAAACTCGCAAACTTATTCATAAAACTCAAGAAAAAGTTACGGGAAACATATTACGGAACCCTTAGGACGTGACTTCTATTCGCACTTTTCGTTTATTTTTAAATATTAAATCAGAAATTAAAAATAATGATATTAATATGTAACTCATTTAGTTTTCTGGGTTCTTATTAAGTAGACTACTGGGACTTTGATCCTCAATTTGAATGTTAGCTGAAATTAATATATGTTGAAATTTATAACAGCTTGTTCTTTCGGATGTGCGCTTATTGTATCTGTAAATTAAGTAAAGTTGCAGTCTATATACGTCACACTGCTGTGCACAGGCCTCCTCTCAATTCTGAGAGGATTTTAGGGCAAGTAAATGTACGCCGCGATATGCCTATGCGAATTGGCGAACTTAACATGTCTTCGAATTAAAATTGCAACTAAGAATTTTATTGGTGACGACAGGGATCGAACCCGGGTTGCTTGATACTAGACTTTAATATACTGTAATGGTAATGTTAAGATACAATGTACTACTACTACTACTACTATCAAGATAAATAAACATACATGGTATAGTTTTATAAAATTTGTATTTTTATGGGAATTCTTAAAGGTATATTATAAAAAATCACGTATAAATATTATGCTTTGAAATATTGATAATTGGAACTCCCAAAGGGCTGATTACCTCTTTCCCGATCATGTTCTATGTTACTGAATACATATTATGCCTGTGCCGACCTTTCCTTCCGAATTCACCTATTACGATTTCACCAATGAAAGATAAATTTAGGGATTTTACGAATGTAAAAAGGCTGCCCATATTTATGGATATATAATCTGAGAGTATCTTATTACAGCATTCAGAATCATTTATTTTTATGTTCCAACATTTTGTTTTACTAAAAGTATAATAGAAATACATTTATATGTTATTTTTATTCACTTTTTAGTTTCTCGTAAAATAACTCTTTTAAAAATACTTCTCTTTTATAGAAGAGGGGGCAAACAAGCATGCAGCTCACCTGATGGTAAGTGACTACGGCCGCCTATGAACAACTGCAATACCAGGGGAATTGTAGATGCGTTGCCGGTTTTTAGAAAGGTGTAAGCTCTTTTCTTTAAGATCCTTAAGTCGTATTGGTCCGGAAAAATCGCCGGTGGTAATTGTTTCCACAGAGAAGTTGTACGAGGAAGAAAACTCCTAGTAAAATGCACAGTCGTGAACCGCCAAGCATTCAGATGGTGAGCATAGTATCGTGAATTTTAAAGCGATGTGCGTTCGTGAAATTTGGCGGCTGAAATTAATCCGTACAATTCCTCAGAGCTTTCCCCGTGGTAGATTCGATATAAAATGCAAAGGGATCATCAATCACCAATCATCATCATCATCCCTCCGCAGTGCCAGTGTATCGAGCCGATCAGAAAGAACTCGATTTTTGACGATTCGAACCGCTATACGTTAGATGCGGTCAAGTGTAAGGAGCTGGCACTGGGGTGCCCCGGCCAAAAGACGAGAAGATAATTCCAAGTGAGGCCGAACTTGCGCTTTGTAAAGTTGCAAGCGATATGCCGGCATGAAATACTACCTCGCTCCGCTCCGCTCTGCTGAGCACGCCAAGCTTTTTAAAAGCCAATTTGACCTCCCCTTCCAAGTGACCACGAAACTGCACACTATTCGATGTGTGCTAGCTAAAGCAGCAAAGAGAGTGCCTGCAAACTGAGGAGATATGACTAAGGGGTTCTTTTTAGCGGTAAATGCGCAAACTTGTGTCTTCTGAGGATTAAACTGGACTAGATTTAGTCGCCCCCAGTCTGAGACTTTGTTCAGCATAGACTCGACTTCAGACACAAGTTTGTCCCGGTACTCGGCGACGTTTTCCCGAGAAATATTGGCACGGCCGGTGTATAAGGCATTACCAGTACGTTCGTCTGCATAACAATGAATGTTGCAACATATCATTAATATGCAAAAGAAATAGCGTTGGTGATAGCACGCAGTTTGTGGAACACCAGCGTTGGTAGGCTTGTAATCAGAGCATGCTCCGTCTACTTCTACTTTGATGCTCCGATCAGCAAGGAAACTAGTGATCAAATTGTACAATTTCTCAGGAAGCCTATAGGAAGGGAGCTTCTTAGTATAGTTGTAGCACAAATGGGTCGGCTCGACCGGGTAAGGACAACGCTCTCACAGGAAACCAGCGTAAAATAGCAGCTTAACGATGCTGTGTTTTGAGTGAGTGTAGAGAACCGGAGACCCTTTTTACTGTCAAAGAGGCATCCCATCATAGTCCTTACGGGTGACAACGCATCTGCACCTTGAGTCTTTATTGAGGATAGATGTAGATGTCTATGGGTCACAGTAACCACTTACCATCAGGTGGACTGCGTGCTCGTTTGTCGCCCTATCCTATAAAAAAAACCTAACTTGTGCCTAACCCGACGAATGCCTTCGCTATGTTCAAGCTAACGGCCACTACCTGCCCCTCATACTCTACTGCCTCCGCCTGTCTATGAGTCAGGTAGACTAGTAGGTCACTAGCTGATAGACCTCGACGAAAATCGTATTGGCGGTCACTAATCAGCTGGTAGTGGCGGTTAAGAATATCCACTACCCCATATCTTCCCGTGGGTGTCGTAAAAGGCGACAAAGGGAAACAGACAGGAGATGGGCAGCAGCATCTTCCTGGTAACGACAAAATACAATAAAAAACTGCGGTTGCCAACCCGCTCGCCAAGCGTGGCAACTATGGCAATATACCCCCCATAATGAAAGTTACGAAGAGACGGCCCCCAGTCCCCGGCGGCCCCGCTATTCCTGGCTACGGTGGCGACCATGGTAACGGCGGGGCAGGGGGTGCTAAGAATCTCCGGTGGAGGTTCGGTTGCCACCTACAACGACTCGACCTGGCAACATACAACGCACGCACCCTGAGGACTGACGAGAAGATTGTGGAGCTGGAAGAAGAGATAGACAAGTTACGCTGGCATATTATAGGATTATCCGAAGTCCGAAGAGAGGGGGAGGACACGGTAATCCTCGAATCCGGCAACTTGCTCTATCACCGGGAGGGCGACCATCTGTCCCAAGGAGGTGTCGGATTTATCGTCCACAAGTCTCTCGTTAACAACGTTGTAAAGATTGAGAGTGTGTCGACGAGGGTTGCGTACCTTATACTCAGAATCACCAAACGGTATTCGCTGAAGGTCATACAGGTTTACGCACCAACCTCGGCACACCCCGATCAGGAGGTGGAAGAAATGTATGAGGATATCTCTAGAGCCATGCATTCCTCCAAAACCCAATATACGGTGTTAATGGGAGACTTCAATGCAAAACTAGGCACAAGAGAGAACGGTGAGCTGAAAGTGGGGAAATTTGGAATAGGGCAACGGAACCCAAGGGGCCAGCAGTTGGCCGACTTCATGGAGAAAGAGGGACTCTTTATGATGAACTCTTTCTTCCAGAAGCGGCCCCACAGGAAGTGGACCTGGTCGAGCCCCGACGGTTCGACAAAAAATGAGATTGACTTCATTATGACGACCAGACGACAACTGTTCAGTGATGTCTCAGTGATCGCGAGGGTGAAAACCGGCAGCGATCACCGAATGGTTAGAGGCACACTGAACCTAAACGTTAAGTTGGAGAGGTCTCGTCTAATGAAGTCAACGCTCCGTCCCCCTCGTGCTCTAATCCAAAATCCCGAAACCTTTCAGCTCGAGTTGCAAAACCGTTTTCAGTGCCTAGAAGACTGCAATGAAGTGGACGATTTGAATGACAAGCTCGTGGAAACTGTCCATGCGGTCGGAGCTAAGTTCTGCAAGACCCGCCGCAGAAGAACACAAAAACTCTCCGATCACACTCTTAATCTCATGGCTGTTAGACGGGAGATGAAGCTACATTCTTCAACAGATTTGACAGCATACAGGCAACTGAACAGACAGATCTCCAAATGCATGCGGCGGGACTTACGCAACTTAAATACAGCTCGTATTGAAGAAGCGATCGAGCGGAACCAAGGCTCCAAAGTCTTTGCCAGAGATCTGTCTGCCAGAAAGAGCCAACTGTCAAAGCTGAAGACCGAATGTGGCAGCATCGTTTCCGGGGCACCTGAGATTTTGAGTGAGATTGAGAGGTTCTATGGGCAGCTGTACACGTCATCGTTGGAGCCACACTTAAGTGTGAGTAACGATCCAAGAGCGAGTCTTATCTGACATTATTCCGATGATATCCCGGACGTCAGTCTGAGCGAGATTAGAATGGCTCTCCAGCACCTTAAAAACGGCAAGGCCCCAGGCCAGGATGGAATTACAGCGGAGCTTCTGAAAGCGGGTGGAAAACCGGTACTTGAAGTCCTTCAGAAGCTCTTTAATTCCGTCCTCCATGGAGGCATTACACCGGAGGCGTGGAACAGAAGTGCGGTGGTCTTGTTCTTCAAGAAAGGCGACAACGCTCTCTTGAAGAACTACAGACCGATTTCCCTTCTGAGCCGCGTCTACGTGCTGTTTTCGAGAGTCATTACGAATCGTCTCGCGCGCAGAATTGACGACTTCCAGCCTCCCGAACAAGCCGGTTTCCGAAAAGGCTTTAGCACCATAGACCACATACATACCCTTCGGCAAATTGTACAGAAGTCCGAGGAGTACAATTTGCCACTATGTCTGGCGTATGTGGACTATGAGAAAGCCTTTGAATCCGTCGAAATTTGGGCGGTGCTGCAGTCCCTTCAGCGATGCCAAGTTGACTGTCGGTATATCGAAGTGTTGAAGTGCTTGTACAGTAGGGCTACGATGGCTATCCGAGTACAGAACCAGAGTACGAAACCTATCCAATTGCAGAGAGGTGTAAGACAGGGTGACGTCATATCCCCGAAACTCTTCACCGCTGCATTGGAAGATGTTTTCAAGCTTCTGGACTGGAAAGGATACGGTATCAACATCAATGGCGAGTACATCACTCACCTTCGATTTGCCGACGATATAGTCCTTATGGCAGAATCGCTGGAGGACCTAAGCACTATGCTCAATGACCTCAATAGTGTTTCCCAACGGATAGGTCTTAAGATGAACATGGACAAAACAAAGATCATGTTTAATGTCCATGTCACACCTATGCCGGTAGTTGTTGGGAACACTAAGCTCGAAGTTGTTGACGAGTATGTCTACCTGGGACAAATAGTCCGACTAGGTATGTCCAACTTCGACCGAGAGGTCAACCGACGGATTCAACTCGGTTGGGCAGCGTTCGGGAAATTACGGCACATCTTCTCGTCAGGTATACCTCAAAACTTGAAGACGAGACTGTACACCCAGTGCGTGTTGCCAGTGATGACATACGGAACTGAGACGTGGTCCTTCATTGCTGGCCGGATGAGGAAGCTCAAGGTCGCTCAGCGAGCTATGGAGAGGGATATGCTCGGAGTTTCTCTGCGTGATAAACTCAGAAATGAGGATATCCGCAGTAGAACCAGAGTGACCGACATAGCCCAACGGATTAGTAAGCTGAAGTGGCAATGGGCCGGCCATATAGCTCGAAGAACCGACAACCGATGGGGAAGAAAGGTTCTCGAGTGGCAGCCTCGTACCGGCAGGCGAAGTGTAGGGCGTCCCCCCACTAGATGGAGTGACGACCTGGTAAGATTTGCAGGAAGTCGATGGATGCAGGTGGCTCAGGACCGTGCTTTGTGGCATTCTTTGGGGGGGGGCTATGTTCAGCAGTGGACTTGTGAAGGGCTGTAATGATGATGATGATGATGATGAATCAGCTGGTGATACTCAAGGTAGCTCAAGAGCTGGCAGTTTATAATATTTAAATAACAGTTTATAAAATAACTCCATTATTTTGGAAAACAAGGAGGTGATGACGATAGGCCTGTAGTTAGACGGGTCTGAGCGGTTGCCTTTTCTAGGGTCGGGTGGATCTGAGCTTTCTTTCATGAATTCGGGACTTCGCCTTTGCAGTAGAAGTACCGGAAAAGACGCGTTAAAATTGGTGCTAAATTCGGGGGACACGTCTTCAGTACAATGGGTGGGAATCCATCAGGCCCACTCGATTTGACACATTTACAGCGAATTGTGGTTTATGAAGTGTCAATTTTCTGGTACACTCGGAAAGAGGACATTATAACATTCAATTTTAGCTCCCAAGAGAATATAAATGGATTAAGAAGCTGGATATTCCGTCATTTTTTCTGTTTTTTTTTTGCAGTTGTATTTGAACACCAACGTAAAATAGCAACTTAATGCTGCTGTGTTTCGTAGAGGACCGGAGACCCCGTTTACTGGAACCGAGGCATTCCATCTTAATCCGCAGGGGTGACAACGCATCCGCATTTTGATTATTGATTAAGGTACTGTAGATCTCTACGAGCCACAGCATCCACTTACCATCACGTGGACTGTGTGCTTGTTTGTCAAACAAATACTATAAAGATAGTTTCCGTGGCACATTATTTTTTAGTTTGCTAGGTGAAATTTTTGCCTAACTATTAGTAAACCGTCACAGTATCTATTTAAATTATATGGAAAGCCTTATCCCAAAACTAAACCTTAGAATATTATAGTCAAAATGTGTAGTCTATTACCTAGCTTACGAAGAAACTAGGAAATTTTAATTTGATCTTGGTTTTTTTATAGGATAGGGTGAAAAATGAGCGCACAGTCCACCTGATGGTAAGTGGTTGCTGTGACCCATAGACATCTACATCTATCGTCAATAAAGAATCAAAATGCAGATGCGTTGTCAACTGTGAGTACTAAAATGGAATGCCGTTTTTCCAGCGAAAGGGTCTCCGGTTCTCTACACTCACCATACGAAACACAGCAGTGTTTTTTTGTGAGAGCGTGGTCCTTCCCCGGTCCAGCCGACCCATTCGTGCTACAACTATACTACTAATATAGATGCAATATGGCTCTACCACGTATAAGAACCTTATCTGCAACTCATTACTGAGAACCGAGGATGGAACTCTGGTAAATTTCATGAACTAGCAGAGTGGTTTAACTATAATTACGCGTGACTTAATAATTCCTGCAGTTTTTGTTCCAAACATGAACCAATCAGACTTAACGTCACTATGAATTCTAGTCGTCTAAGTAGCGCGTTTCATCTATGCTGATTAGTCGCATTGTACAGATACAGTTCGGAATTAATGAAATTAATGAAAATGAGTAACGAAAATGTTGATAAATTTTCGAATTTTAACCTACGTATTTGTAGATTTTAATGCGTTTTTTTTTCTCAGTAATATTATATATCACAGAAATTATTATAAAATTATTTGTTATATCTTCATCTGCGTTATTCGCTGCGTTATGCAAGTATGTAATACCGGTGCCTGCCTAGTTGCTGAACTACTCTATTATTTATCATATCATCAGTCTCTTTGCCTTTATATCTGGCAACTTTGTAATGGTTCCTTAGCTATATACGTCACGAGCAGTTTTTGAAATTTACCTACTTTATCGTTCTTGTTTTACCCCTTTTTCCCGTTTAGACTACATACCTAGTATACACTAGTAACGCGTACTAATGTCACAGTCAGAGATGATTACCACCACATTCTAGAACTAAAAAATAATAATTTTAGTTCGTCTTTGGATCATATATTTATTGTTATGATCTTGAAACAAATAGACAGTCTGCTATCTGGGTGTTTCTTTCCAAGAAGTTGCCAACTAAAGTGAAGAGAGACGTAGAATAACTGGGTGACCGTATATCCCTGACCTCGCGATTTTTATTTATTTCCGAAAATAGAAGAAACACTTCGAGGAAAACGTTTTATGGACGCCAATAAAGTAGTGGCTGCGTTTCAAAATGCCGTGGAAGAGTCCCCTAAGGACTACTGCTTTTCTCAATAGTTTCATCAGATGCAGCGCTGTATATGAAAATGGACACTATTTTGAAAAGATATAATAAAAGTAATAACTTGCTAGTTTGTTCAGTTTTCGATTTTTTAAGAACTTTCAGTTTCACACTCGTACTCAACGTCAATGACACAAACCCTTTCTAGTGGCTAATTATAACTATTATCTTATAACTGACTTTTGAATATATCTGCCATTGTATTGGTTGGTGAAGCATATGTGTCAACCTCATGCGGGTTGTAGCTGGAGGGAGAATCTGAGGAATCTCTCAAGGCTGCGGCCGAAAAGCGCACAACGTGTGATCCCATTCCCTTGAGGTGAGCAGTAAACTCATGGCACGCTCTGCGGCTAATTAGCCGTGCTGATCATGCAATTGGTGGTGATACCTTACATCACGTCTGCAGAAACAGTGGTATGGCGGTGGTCGAGCTCACGGAGGGCTTTTTATGGCAAGGATGCTTATTATTGTCTTATCCATGTGATTGGATTTGATCTTATTCTGTATGGCGTTTACACGCATTAACATGCGCGATTTTGGCATATGTCTGTGTTTACACACTACTAAGTGGGCCCTTAGTAGTGCGCCCTCTTTTACTGGTACGCCAGTTATTTTGCTGTGGATTAGGGTCCAGTTCCCAACGTCCACTTGGGGGTGAGCGGGTGGGTTGGTTAGCGCTCACCGCAAACGGCGAATGTACAGCCATGTGCCTCTACCAAATATTTTTAATGTGGGAGAGCGTAGCCCTTGTATCTGGTATTTAACATAAATATTGTGAGCCTTATTCAAGCGGGAAGGGATTAACTAATAAGTATTTGACTGACATGAACCTGATACTTGCGGAATAGGGACGATTTAATGTTCATGCTAAGTATCGGACGTAGGGACACAAGTAAAATACTTGCTAGCTGGCAACGCACTGTATTTTCTACGATACAGGTACGCTGGGGAGGCGTGGGGTGCGGGGACGCAGCCACGCGCACATAGATAAATATGCATACATAACATCCACTCCCAAAAATATTTAAACAATACTCCTAATGTTATAAAACTTAAGATTTAGAGCTACAGTGGAACGTACTAGAAAAACTTTCTTTAATCGACTACAGGACGATCACGTAACAAGCTCTTAGATGCAGTATTGAGCGCCTCTGTTTGCGCAGACATCTGGTCTTCGCAACTCATCGTCTCCGCCATTACAAATTCTTCTATTGTCTATTGGAAATATTAGTGCAATAAGTAGTATACAACTCAGGGTGGAATATTTAGGGTGGATAAACAGAATATCCCGGTTATATTTGGAAAGACGCTGCTGGCCATCGCCTTTTTTTGTTCCCTCTATTTCCTCTTACGACACACACGTGACGATAATATGTGGTAGTGAATATACTTACACCGCCACTACATAGTTACTGTACCTAGATTATCGTCAAAGGTTTTAGTAGCTCATCAATTTTTTTGTGAAAATCTATTCTTATCTAATTATTTTAATTGCCTTATACAAATACCACTCTACACAAGTAGATATAATGTTAATTGGACTAAAGTGTATGATAGCGTAATTAATTATTTCTGAATTATATCACAAAAAACACTCACAGTTTGAGCTTTTGAACTTGGTCCTCTCACTTATTGAAGATTTGCTACAATTAGCAGGCTTGGTATGCTGATTAGACTTCCGTACCTTTGACGTTGTTTCACATCGCAAATCGCTGGTATAAGCGTACTTATAAGCGATACAGAAATTTTTGTAATGATATATTAAAAAAAAGGATCATTATGAAAGAAATGAATTGAAAGCTGCTGGAAATTAAAATTAAAAAATTTGGAATGTTGTTAAAAATATAGATAACTTAAATAAACCAAAAGAGCTACCAGCTGAACTTCTCAAGATTGAAAATAACCCGCTTAGTTCCGTCAACTTTATAAACACTTTTTTTGGCAAATATAGGCTCTAACTTGTCAAATAAACTTAAAACAGATCTTCTGCCTCTTCCAAACACTGTAAATCCTGTAACAGTCAAAAGTAAGTCTTTTGTCCTACTTAAAACAAGTGAAGAAGAACTCGAACGTCTCATTCTTAATCTTAAGACTGATTTTAGTGCTGGCTGGGATGGTATTATGCCAAAAATTTTAAAATGTCTTAAAGAATTTATAATCCCCCCACTTAATAAACGCTTTAATAGGTGTCTAGAAGAAGGTATTTTTCCAACAGTTTTAAAAAGATCCATCACAATTCCAATTTTTAAAAACGAAAAGCGTGACATCATCACTAACTATCGTCCAATATCGTTACTCCTGTCTATATCTAAGCTCCTTGAAAGAATAGTAAACACTAGACTTATAAAATATTTAGAAGATAATGAAATTCTCTCAAATGGTCAATTCGGTTTTCGAAAGAGTAAATCAACTACAGACGCTACATTTTACAGAATTTATTGTGCAAAAATTAGATTCCAATAAAAATGAATCACAATCTTTATTGATCTGCAAGAAGCTTTTGAAAAAATTTCATCTTCTAAACTGATCGAGAAAATTGAAAAAATGGGTATAAGAAATGTACAATTACAACTTTTTAGAGATTACCTACTGTTCGCGCCAAACACTTTCAATGATTGACGCGAGAGGGCTCTTGGCGCGGTGCATTCATACCGGTTTGACTTTCGGTCGTGTGAAAAACGCCCAAGTGCAGTCAGTCGTCCTTAGGCAGTGCTCACGATTGGCACGCTGCCAATTAAGCGCGGGAACTCGGAATAATTAAGCGCGGACAGTAAAAATACGGTCTAGGAATTTCGTGGCGCGTATCCCTACTGGAGAGCTTCCCCGGGACTTATTGGGTCCGACTCAGAATCTGTATAAGTGCATTCGACAATATTAGCTAGTGCGGCCTCTGATATTCTAGAAGTAACTGTTGCAACGCGAAACGGTAGTGACCTTTGATCCTGTAAGCTCCGTGTGCGTTTTGTGAGTTAACCTTATACCCAGCGATAGTTAGTGGCTTCTGTAAGTTAGTTAATCGTACGATAGAGTTAATTGACTGTCAACGTGACGAAAGACGAAAGTGACTGTGGGCAACCCCGGAAGGCCCCCTCATGTTGGCTGCTGCCGACGGCCAAGGTCTAGGTTCAATCACCATCAGTCACACCCAGATACACATCACATCACTTATTTCCCTTTCACTACACAACCACATGTGACCTGACCGACTCCGGAGGGACCAGTTGCCTTGGATATAGGTAAGTAAGCTCCGCCTAATTCCTCTGCCGGTCGACTGGCCGTAGTATAGAACGCTCCCTCATATATTTTAGTGTAATTCGAGAGATTCCACGTGGCCACATTGAGGCCCGACCTACGTCTGTTCGGGAAGTCTTCAGCTCATGGGCCCCTGAGGATTGGATCCTTTAAGGGAGCAGCCGTAGGCCGTAACACCTACAAAATCGCTCATAACGAGTTAGGATAGGAGAGATTTTCAGTGATGAAAGAACAATCAATTACGGAGTACCATAAGGGAGTATTCTCGGTCCAACTCTATTCATTTGCTACATAAACGATCTTTGTCAATTAAGCATCCCAAATTGTAAAATAATCTCATATGCTGACGACACAACCCTCTCGTTCATCTGTGAATCTTGGAAAGAAGTTTTCAAAATAGCACAGGATGGTTTCAATATAGTGTGCCACTGACTTGCTCTAAATAGTCTCGCTTTAAATACCGATAAAACCAAATATGTAATGTTTTCCATCCGAAATTCAACCTGTATTACAAATAAATTTAAAATCATAGCACATTCATGTGATATGACCTCTATTTCAAATTGTTAATGTCCTGATATTGAAAATACAAATAACATAAAGTACCTCGGCATAATAATAGACAATAATTTAACTTTCAAAGAACATATAAACTATTTAGTTCAAAAAAATTTAAAGCTTATCTACATGTTTAAAAACTTAAGACATATCGCAAATTGGAATTTAATTAAAACTGTATATGAGTCGTTAGGTAAATCTATCCTGTCCTATGGCATTTCTATATGGGGAGGCTCTAGTAAAACATTAATGATGGAAGTTGAAAAGGTACAAAGGATGATATTAAAAATTCCCTTGAAAAAGCGTAGGACGTATCCGACTTCGAACTTATACGCAGACTCCAATGTGTTAACGGTTCGAAAAATTTACATATTATCAATAATCTTAAAAAAACATTGTATTGATTTGTTGGATAATGTAAGGAACTCTGGTACGAGGAGAGATTATGAAGTCTGTGAAATTATTCCGGTAAAAACATTTTTTGCTCAAAAGTTTTTCGGTTTTAAAGGTAGTAGATTATATAACGAAGCTAACAAATTACACCGTATCATTAACCAACAAAATTTGAATGTAAAAAGAAAATTTCAGATTGGCTGCTTAAACTTCATTATGAAAAAACAGAACAATTACTGCAAATCGCATCTTAACATACCACGTACGAGTTAACACACACATACACACACACACACACACACACACACACAAACACACACACACAAACACACACACACAATAAGATTACGCTTGCGCGTATGCTCTCTCGCAAACAGAAAAAGTCTCTGCTATATACATATAATAAAAAAAAGAAAACATCTAAGGAGATCCATAGCACAGGGTATCCTAGTTTGGACTCCCGTCTCTCACAAATTTATATTTATTTATATAAATTTTATTTTATAAACGAGTAAGTATTACCGCCATCAAATTAAGAAATCATCTTTCTGGCATTTTTCATAGAAAAAATCAATAATGGTAGAGTCTTTTTCAACCGCCAGCACATGAAAACAACCAAATGAAGTAAATATAAAAGTATATTGTTTTAAAGTAGTTTAAATACACACAAGTTTTCACTTATAACCTCATTAACCCACTTCTAATTTTCCGATAATTTTATGTCTAATGTCCCAAAAATTATGGAAAATCCAAAAGTGCACAACTTAATGTTATGCTCATATGATCGTAAAAAAATATAAAAAAAATGTAAATTATAGTTCTATTCGTCAAAGAGTTGCAGTAACAGTTATCAAAGTACACCTTCCAGTCATTCTATCAAGTCCGGAATTAAGGTTTCATAATAACTAACAAAACGACTCCCAACTCGTCACACATAGTTTTACTCCTCGAGAAGTTCCAGTAGCATTCACCAAAGTACAGCTTCAGGTCACTTCTCAAGCCCGGAGGTAAGTCGACATGACGATCAAAACGAACCCAAACTCGGTACATCTAGTTCTTCTCGTCGAGAAGTTCCAGTAGCAGTCACTGAAGTACAACTTCAAGTCACTCCGTCAAGTCCGGAGGTAAGGTCTCATCATAACTAAGAAAACCAGCCAAAACTCGGTACAACTAGTAGAACTCTTATCGTCGAGAAGTTCCAGTAGCAGACACTGAACTACAACTTCAGGTCACTCTGTCAAGTCCGGAGATAAGGTCTCATCATAATTAACAAAACGAGCCCAAACTCTGTATAACTATTTCTACACATCGTGGACTTGCAGTAGCAGTCACCAAAGTACACCTTTAAGGTCACTCCATCAAGTCCGGAGGTAAGGTTTCGTTTTTTACTCCTATTCTATATAAAAGTTGCCATACTTGCCAAGCGGGTTGATAACTGCAGTTTATTTTTATTTTTGATCGTCATTAGAAAGACGCTGCTGCCCATCTCTTGATTTGCTTCCCTCTGTCGGCTCTTAGGACACTCATCGAATGATATGGGTTAATGGATTCTTACACTGCCACTAAATGGTTATACATGTAAATAGCTAATCGATCACGGTCAAAGTACTTAGTCAGTGACCACTAACCTCTCAGGCCTTAATAATAGAATCCTAGCAAGAGCGATGTTTTTTAGCAAACAGTTCTTTTTCCTGACCGTTTATAGCTTCCCAATAAGGTGATTTAGAAGTTACTGGAATGGTTTTAATTGGTCAGACTATGAGAGAAGATCGCTAGTAGTAAGCGAGCGGTATGTTTGACAATGTTCACACAAAATTTAAAAAAAATATTATTATATCCGAAACGTTGGCAAATAATTTAAAATTGAAAATTTTGTACAACCCAATTCAATATAAATTATTAATAATAACTCAAATACTACTGGTCAGACCTTAATCAAATTTATATAGGACTACATGTGAAATAGGTTCACCCAGAAAAAAGTTGTGGTAACACACACAAAAAAATACAGTGGAATGAGTACCTCCTGATTGAATTAGGTAGAAAAATAAAAAATACGATGTCACTTAACACAAATCCACGATAAATCATTTGCATCGATACAACTTTGTAAAATTATCATGGTTAAAAATAAGAATATTTTTACTTTATTCAAATCGTGTTTCAGAAAGAAAGCTATGGTTTTATTTACAAATAACTTCATTGGCGATTTTTTTCGCTCTGATTATCCTTTTTAGCTTGTTTGCTTAAGCAGCCTCCTTGTTTAATTGTGCGTGTTTATGTGTATGTTTACACATTCGTTCATTGGTGTGCTTTTCACCTGCAAATAATATCGACAACAAACGTATTTCCTTCAACCAGAAAGATCCAAGACCTCTGAAGTATGGCATAGGTATCAAAAGGTGATGAGATTATCGCTGCAATGCTGTTTCTAAATGATTTCATATTTAACATACAATATTGCAAATTATTGTGTGAAAACTCCCGCTGGGCTTCTAGCTGTTTTTTTCCAGGACAGAGGTTTTTTCCCTAATCAATACTCAAAGCATAAATGACTTTCAATAAGTATTCTATTCTTACTTTTAATCCTGACGGATAAATACCATAATGAGTACTGGTATTAGTAAGCTTTGCAAATGCTGTTGTGATTTTTTTCACATAAGGGTTTTATGCCAACACATCTAATCTGGTCTGCTCTAGGACATTCGTTCTATGGAGATTTGATCTATGCTCTTGCTATCTGCTGCTTTAAACCGCATTGAACTTTTTGAGAAAATAGGTACGTTGCTTGATCTAAAAGTTTTTGTTTACAGTTAGGTAGTATTTTTTCAACATTTTCAATAAAACCTTTGTCAACAGAACAGCTTAACAGTTGGCGAATAACTATTGTTAAGCTGTTCATTTATTTTTTGAAAAGTTTTCAATATCGCCGCATCTAATGATTTATTATATATACTCCACCTGTTATTATTTATTTCGTGATAATCGTATTTATTTCGTGGTACTTCAATAAGTTTATTTGTTTTATTCCTAATTTTATTAAACTCTAGTCTTAATATTTTATTGCTTGCATCTTTTTTCCACTTTCAATAGAGCAAGTCTCTTTTTTCGCTAAAAATGTTTATCTTATTATTTATCCATCCTTCCATATTTCATATTTCTTATTTCCTTATCAATAGCAAAACTAAGGCTTTTTATAGTATATTTAGAATTATTGTAAAACACTTCAAAGCTAGTTTGTATAAAGCGAATCTCTATCGGACACTGTATTTTATCAATTTTATTCCACTCGACGTTTTCAAGAAGTGATATTATATTTTTATTATTAATTCATTTTCTGAGTTTTGATCCATTTTGTACGCTTTGGTTAGCTTTAGTCCCGGTGCACGATAGCACGCATATGCGGTGGTCTGTCATTACTGTTCCAAACGCAGCCGCGTAGATGTCTGACGTGCGTGATCTTGCGAATATATGGTCAATACAACTCCGCATGATTTTATGATTTCGAATCTTTATTCTTGTAAAATCCGATATCACTCTCGTCAGATCACACTCGACCAAGTAGCTTAATAAGTAAGCTCGTATGTCATTTCGTTTCGATTTCAGGTCAATATTTATGTCGCCAATAAGTCAGAGTGTTTGATTAAATTGTTACATAGTAGTATTTTAAGTTCATTTATAAAAAGGTGCTTGCTTTCATTAGGTAGTCGATATAATGTGCAAACGTGATTCGTGTAGGTGGCAAGATTGGATATTTACAATTAATGATTCAAAATAGGTTATTTTTAAGTTGTTTACTACTTCGAAACTGTGACAATTTTTAATATCACATAATAAAAACACCACTACGTCGCTGCTACTAAGCACACTGCACATTTCATAACCGCCTATACAAAAGAATTGATAATGATTGCTACTTATCAAAATTCCTACTTCAGTTAGGATTATAACATCTATTGCTGCTGGTGATTTGTTTATTGATTGCAGTAACGAGCTCAAGTTTTTGATAATAGATCTTGTAGCGCTCTGATAGTTACCTATGTCACCCAATGCCTCGCTATCCCCTATCGTACAATACCCCGCCTGCGCCACGGGATCACGGCACACCACCAAACCTTTGACTACCGGTACAAGTAGTCCGCTAGCCGACTAGCTCCGAGATATATGTGTGTTATTGACTGCTCACGCACTCCCGCTGCGTTTTCGCGAGATGTCGTTGATGTACTTACTTGACAATAGGTGCCTATAATGTTACTTTTTAATTGAATAAACTGTGCATCGTATTAGTTGTAACGTTTTATTTATCAACCGTGATCAGTGAACGTTATAATGTTATATTAATATCTATAATATTAAAAAGAGGAGTATGTTTAGTTAGATAGGTTCTAAAAGAAAACAAATTTACCGTATCATAAAATACAGTTACGCACAAATTGGTGTCAAGTGTGTAAAATTTCTACTACCGACTTACATTCTTCTCCATCGCCATTTTTTCAATGTCACTATAGTTTCAGATAACCAAAGGCTTATCATTATCATTACTGCGAACTAGAATTCTACTGCCCTAGAACCATATATATTTATAAGTATCCTCTAGTTTTAGATTGGCTTGCCACAGAAGGGTTTTATTCGCCCTGGATAGGGCACGTCGTATAATCTTTGATCTTGCTACGGTAGAATATGGACGCGAAACTCTGCACTTGCAGAGGACATCGTTTTGTAAGTAAACTATCGTTCCTTTTCTTGCTTCTCATATCCACTGATCCATTTGTTCTTTCAGTTTTAAAGTTATCTGAATTACGCCCTCCTTTCCATTTTTCCCTTTCAATTATTTGACTGTTGTTACATATTTTTTCTCAACATTTATCTTCGTAGATAATGTATTCAACATAATTTCCGTGTTTTCGTCTTTCATTTCGGGCACTCCTGCTACTAATTGATAGAATCAGACGTTACTTTGCGGAAATCCATTATATGGGATTATTATAAACCAATTTGCTTAATTCCGCGTAAAGAAAGGAAATGATGTATCCTGCTAAGTTTTAAGGCCTTAACAGTGGTTGAAATGCCTAAATCTAGGATATTTAAGTAAAAAAATCTCACAAAGAAAAAATACAGGGTAACAGAAGAAGATTTGGTAAATGTTTTTAATTTAACAAAATTGTATTTTTGTCAACCCCTTATTAAAAAAAATCCCCAAAGAGTACCTATCTTTGTCATATTTTGCAAAATTTCTCCAAAACGGCACAGGCTTTTTAAATAGTTCTTACACTAAAAAAAAGGTCTTAAAGATATTAATATTTTTAATTGAGAGTTTTATTTTTATTACCCGTTTTATAAGAGAATATATCATTTTTCCCTGAAATTGAATATATTTACGCGAACGCGCATGCTCCGTAGCCATGTAAGCTCTGTCACAGTCCGTTTTCGGACATCGTCGCGGGTGAACCGCACGTCGGTGTTGGAGCGACTTCGTTCAAATATATTTTAGTTTTTTAAAAGTTTATACTCCATTATAAATATTTTTATGACTAGAAACACTTAATTTAGTTAATATCTGTACACTGGTAACTGTTAATATTAGTTTATAAATAAATGAATTTTTAAAGTGCCCAAAGAAGAAGAAATTTTTGCGGCGACGTTGATTAGTGAAATTGAAAAATGCATTTTTATATAATTTAGATGTGGAACGACGAACATGCTGTCGTTACTTAGATTTCGATAGTTTTTAATACCTATGTAATTTTATTGTTGCATATTTTTATTAATTAGTTGATAATGAATTTTATAATTATGTATTACAATAAAACACTGTCTTATGAGTATGACTTTATAAAATATTACTGGGGAGAGAAATAAAGATACAGATACTTACATTTAGGTACACTGTTATCAAATTAAATCAAACAATTTAAATAAATAAAAGAATGGTGCTTACCTTAGTATAAATAACTATATAAAGACATTCTTGTATTTATGGTTTTTTTATGTTAGACAAACTATCATCTAAAATATGTAAAAATTTTAAATTGGAGAGGGGTTTCTCTACGTGATAAAGTTAGAAATGAAGATATTTGCATTAGAACCAGAGTAAATGACATAGCTCAACAGAATATTTCAGTGAAATGGCAATGGGCTGGCTATATAAATTGGAAAACAAATAAAAAATAGGTCCTCGAGTGGCAACCTCGTACAGGTAAGCGAATTAATACTCAACCTTTATTCCTCTTCACGTATTCTCATACGCTTTTCTTCACACATACACACACACACACACACACACACACACACACACACACACACACACACACACACACACACACACACACACGCACGCACGCACGCACGCACGCACGCACGCACGCACGCACACTCACACACACAAATAGGTCGCAAATAATACTTACCCTATACTTACTTGCTGGGTAAAAATAGCAAAAAAAAAGTTTACCCTGTGAAAGTTTGCATATAGATATAATTTTTCTAACCAACCATAAAAATATGATGAGAATATGTATATAAGTATAAAGGTTGCCTCACACGGGACAGTAATAATATAATATTATATCTTCCATTATCTATGCATGAAAACTTTTAAAATCTCTGAAATCCGAGGTATGTTCATATTAAGAGTCTGAATAGAGCCACATTGAAATGCATGGGGATCGTTTTGTAATTTCACGTCATTATCGAAAAAAATTGTACGTATTTCAGGTGGCTGTTTGCAAAACACGATTCCACAAAAATTAACTCAATAAAAAATAATTGCAAAGTTGCTTCTAAAAATGCTTAAATTTTCAACGTCAAGTTTTTTTACGTGGTAGAGCCATGCTGCAGCTCTTTTAGTAGTAGGTATAGTTGTAGCACGAATGGGTCGGCTCGACCGGAGAAGGGTCACGCTCTCACGTGTTACGTATGGTGAGTGTAGAGAACCGGAGAACCTTTTGATACGTAATCGAGAATAGATGTAGATGTGTATGGGCCGTAGCAACCACTTACCATCAGGTGGACTGTGTGCTCATTTGTCACCCTTATTCTATTTTAAAAAAAACTTTCTGAGATTTCAGTAAAATAATGTTAAGTATTGTAAGCACTCGTACAATTATGTCTCATGTTAATAAAGCTATTGGGCTATTTTGATTTGTAATAAAGTGATTTTACTTTAAAGGTTAAATAATTTATTTACCTTTATATATCAAGAACCGTTTTTCTGTCACTCCTATTGAATTTGACAGTGCTTGCTGAAATTAAGCATCTTTAGATGGATCAGAATCGCCCGCTGATCCGGCTGTTAGATATTGCAAAAATAATCGAAAATATTTATTTTTACTTTCATGCCCAAGACTACCTTGTTTTGTTTTATTACGGTCAAATAATATTTATTAGGTTATAAAGCAAGTATTTTTGTAAATGTTTTGTATGTAAATGTAAATGTTTTCATTATTTTGTTATTCTATTATTTACAGTTATTATCACGTCTTAGCATTACACCAAGAATTACAATAGAAATTCTTGATGGGATGCGATGTAACGCGCATACATTATTTTCATCAAGAACTATAATATAGATATTTGTTTTTTTACCAGTAGAGTTACAACAAAATCTTAAAAAAGTTCAATGAATTAAAAAAATTGCCAACAATTATATAATTTCAAGTCAGTGTTTTACATTTAAAGATCAGTTATAAAGAGCCAATGTTATTATTTTCATTTTGATTAATTTAATTCGAGACTAAAATAAATGTGAAAGGGCTTTTATCTGCAATAATAATTTTCATCAAAAATAACATAGACTTATAAAAGTCATAACACGGTCAACCATACTGAAGATTATCAATTGTACTACAAAATATTTAAAAGACTATTTCCAGTATAATGACCCGAATATTATCATCAATGTTTGACTGGCATACTTAAAAGTTTTATCACATGGCTAAATGATTGACTTTTATATTATGATAAGGTCATGCTTTTCTATAAAAAGTTGCAAGAAATTTTAATTCACGGCCCTATTGGTTTGTTTTACTTTTTACTAAATTAGTGAAAAACAAAATGCACTGATCTAAAAGTTTATTTTCTTGTGTAAAAAGTGCTATTAAGAATTTTATGCAAATGATAATTAAAGTTTCTATGTAAAAAAGTGTAACATAGCGGGTATTATATTCAATGGTAGCGGCCATCCATATTTGCAAAGCGAGCATCATTTTCTGTACAGAAACCGGCAAAGTGTTGCTCAAGGCACTATTAACAAAGCAGCTGATAAAATGTTACACTCATAACTGTTTACAAAAACTGTTTTTGCAAATGGTCTTATAGATAATAATAACTATTCCGCCGTGTTAGGTGCAGGAGCTATTATTAGAAGGAGAAGAGGTAAAATTTTGTTTTAGAAATGCGCAATCAATATTGTTTTGTCTGCAATTGAGCATAAAATAAAAAAAAACTTCAGCCAAAGAGCATAAATGGCATTATACTCAGGCCCATCAATTGGTATGGAAAAAAATAATTTTACCAGGTTTCAAAAAATCAATCAAAATTCCAAAAACATAAATATTAAAATCAAAAAATGTATATATGTATGTCTATACATACATATAATGATTTATGGCCGCTTAGTAACTGACGGTGACTCACTATAACATCCTACAGTCACGCCGAAACTAAGAGGAGAGAATCACTGTAGAAAAGGTAATAATTTATTGCGGAAATTTTGTGATTAAAATTAAAAATTTAATAAAAATTAAAAAAATATATAAACTTATTCAAGTTAATCTACCTTAGTCTAACTATCCTTATGCGTACAAAAAAAAAACAAATAATAAAATAGTGAGATGGCGTCAGTTTTTAAGAAGATATAACAAAAATAAACAAAAAAATAAATTTCAATAAAGTTCAGTATTTAATTGATTATATACCGCTGACACTTAATCACGCTTTTCGAAACCACGCCAGTTGTAAACAATACTTGTGTGAAAAGACAAAATCTTCTTTTCAAATTTCCGCCGAGTTGTAAGTAGAAGGCCAAATAACCCCTGGGAATAAGGTGATCGCCACCATGCTGGTTCTATGAAAATTCATTTAAAATTGTATAATCAAAATTATTGTTAAGTGAAATTATGTTTAAAAAAAAAGTCCCGCTGGGTTTCTTGCTGGTTCTTCCCAGGACAGGAGGTATTTTCCGAACCAGTGGTAAATAAAATAATGACTTTCAATAAGTATTATGTAATAATCCATATTGAATAAAAATCATTCTATTCTATTCTATTCTATTCTATCTATATAATGTGACGTGTCAATTTTAATTAAATATATTTTATATGAAGTGATCTTGACTACGTTTCATCAATTAACCATTGGTAAAAATTAAAACAGGAATTTTACGATTGTGTTTACAAAAAACATTATTAGTGGAACCTTGCAGCTTGTTCATTATTTTTATTATAAATACCTATAAATGTATATATATTATTAATAAATAGTTCCCATAATATATTGGATTATTTTTTATTTTGCCCTATCTGCAATGTTCTACGCTCTATAGAAACTGTGGCGTATGATATGACTGACAATCTTTCGAACGTTTTATCTAGGTACAAAGATGTTTTACGTTTTCGTCGCCTCCACATGATATTTTTGTCAGCATAAGGTACCCTTCTATATCTGAAACGAATATAAATATTGCTACAAAGTAAAGTAATAGGCTATACTACAAGTCCCTCTACTGGACACAGGACTCTTTTTTTATTTCTGAGAGGGTTTTAGGGCAAGGAAATGCCCGCCGTGCTTCCCCAATGCGTGTTGACGAAAATTGCAATTACAAATTTCATTCGTGCTGTCAGGGATCAAACCCGGGAAAATTTACAGCGAACGACATATTTTTAATACGACACAAATAAATACGATTTAACATATATATTAAAAATTCTTACGTACTTGAAACTTGAACACTTGATAGCTCGTGATGCCTACCGGACAAAGCTACAGCACCACACCGTGCAATGTAATTGAAGATGCGTAACCGCGACATAATTCTCAGTGATGCGCAAGCATAACAGGCAGTATGTCACTTATATAATTGTCATCTCTGCAGTCTATTCATCTTTGCACTTTTATAAGTAATACAGAACGTAGTTGCTAGACGGTGTTGACATCGGCTAAAATCTCTGCGATCGCCGTTTCGTCAAGGTCATTCAGGCTAGTTAAAACCTTAAGGCAAAAAACTGGGCAGGACACATAATTTTCTTTCTTTACGCGGAATTAAACAAATTAGTTTATAACAACCGCACTCCTGCTACTTCAGATCTATTATTAAGCTACTTTTGCTCCAGGGTTTCGAGGTATTATTCCATAGCATCGGTTTTTAGCTCTAGATATTGGTTAATTAAATATATGTTTTTATTTTCCACTTCTTTTATTTTTCCGCTCATCATTGCTAAGGTATCCATTATTCCACCCATTTTTTGACAGCAAGAGCTGAGCACTCCATTTACTGAGCCTATTTCTTTCTTTACTGCTTTTTTTCGAATGATATGGTCATGTAGTAACTTTTTTATCGCGCTGGATCCGCTGCCATTTCCCTGTGTCATTACTAGTTCCTCTAAGTCTTCCTCTTTTGCTACGTCTTGTATGGAAAATGACTTCTGTTTTGGAGATTCACGGTGATAATTTTCGCAGGTCCATTCTAGATTTGCGGTGTTGCGTAGTGCCGCTAACTGTTTAAATGTTAGGCCGGTGCAGAACTGATTAGCATGCACAGTTTTTAAGCATTTATTGCACTCAAGAATAGCAGAGTGTATTGCAGAGCAGATGTATTGGTTTGTCACAGTGGTCACACTTAAGCATTTTTGTGTTGCTTTTTTATTATAATTTTAAACTGAGGGTAGAAATAAAAAAGATGTTTCTTACAACGTCGTTAGGGAGACTGAACTGAATGAGGATGTACAATATGGACATTTAAACGCAAAATATTGGTATTTATGCAAACTCATGCTCAATTTATTAAAAAAAATACTTTACTAATCAGCAACAAGCAATTCAATTTACTAACAGGCAAATCAATTCATTATTAAATTGATATTGTATGTTATGTTTAAAATATAAATTCTTTTTAGACGATCACGGAGTTCTCAGGGTGGACGGACGCTTATCAAAGTCCGGCCTTGATTTTCAACATAAACATCCTGCTTTGCTTCCTCGTAATTCCAGGTTGACTTACATATCTGATTATCGAAACTTTCCACCGCGAAAATTGTCATACAGGTATACATACTATGCAGTATCTCTTAAGATAGCAATTTTGGATTATTTGGCCTAAACGAGCGATCTAAAATCTAAAATCCAAGAACAAAATATTACCATTGGGGTTTTTTGTAAGCGGTACACTGTGTGCTCGTTTGTGTTCGCGTGTGTGGCGTTCTTTGTGAGGTGGCGATGCTCAGCAGCAGGTCTTGTAGTGGGCAATTATGATGATGATGATGTATTATGATGATGATAGCTTAAATAAATATTTCATCAATTATGGATTAATTTATGTTACACATTAACATTATTTTAGTTTATATGATACATAGAAATGTATCTAAATCTCTATCTCTAAAGATAGACGCAACATGTATTCAGTTATTTAATCAGCTGATTAATTGAAATGAAATCAGATTAACCATTTGCATGCAAATTTATTGACTGTTAGTTACCTGAACCCCAAACCATTTTGGTTTGGGGTTCTCTCCGATTATGTATTTCCTCTCCGTTAAATTACAATAACAAAGTCCTTTTATTTATAGAACCTAGCAGTAGTTTAATATCGAGAAGTGACAATACTTCATTATAAGTAAATTGTGCCTACCAGTGACAATACTTCATTGTAAGTAATTTAACTTCCGGTCAATTTGCTGTGAATAGACATTGTGCAACCAATTTACAAACTATGATTTCAAATTTTTTCTTTATTTAACCAACGTTTTATATTTTAAATTTTTTTTTACAGTTATTTGATATGCATTTTATATTAAATTAAAAATACTCAGAATTATCTCCACCCATATAAAAAATATAATGTGGGATAAAATGTTGTGGACAGTTCAGATAGTTTCATTACGTTTTCATTGATATTAGACATGAACCTGTCTTATATTATGGAGATTCTGCTATAATATCTACGCTTGGAAAACGGATTTACGATCAGTGCCAGACTCTGGCGCATTTTCCCGTCACCAGTCAATTTATTTTGAATATGATAGAATAGAAGGTATGTTTATAACCCAATTTCCCCGAGGCACCTTATGGTGAAATTGGGTACATATAAATGTACGTCACCAACGGGATGAGGTGATGTGATGAATTCAGTTACGCATTATACTTATTTATTTAAAAATCTTTATTGCAAATGAGAAACAAAAGCTAAACTTATGACTAAGTAAGGAGATTTTCTGGGACTGTAATTAAACGTCACAAAGTATATTTATAAAAAATAAAACTATTTTTACGGATTGTATCGCGTTTAATTTACTTATTTATTCCCGACGTTTCGGGTGCTTTACAGCGACCCATGGTCACGGGATGGGGGGGGGGGGGGGGGCTGAGATGTTTGACGTCCCGATGTCAAACATCTCAACACGATAAATCCATAAAAATAGTTTTATTCAATATACTTAACAATGTAGTGTTAGCGTAAATATAAGAAATCATTATAATTTATAACCTACCAAGCGCAATCAAGCCTAAAACTTAGTAAAATTACTTTGTTTGATCTGAAGCTTAATAATGCGTAGTGGATTATTTTTTATAGGAGAGGGGGCAATCGAGCATGCGGCTCACCTGATGGTATGTGACTACCGCCGCCCATGAACAACCGCAACACCTGGGAAACCCGGGGGGGTTGCCGGCCTTTTAAAAAGGAATAGGCTATAGGAGTAGATTGTAAAATAGATACAAAAAGTAAGTAAAAAAGTAAATACTAAAGAAATAGTGTAGATGTGTGAGAGAGAGAGAGAGAGAAAGAGAAAAGATTACTCGATATAACGATCAGAATGCCTTCGTCACGCAGCGTAATCTAAGGCATTCTCTTTACTAAAAATTGTAGTGACAAACGTACTTACAGTCCATATGCTAAGTAGCTACTGCAATAGATGGACATCCGCAGCCAACATATTAAGCAATGAAAGCTACAGAAATGTTATCCTTTCCGTCGACTATGTTGGATAACCTTACCGCCTGTAATTATTTTGATTCTCTACACCCTTCAGACCGGAACACACCAGAGCAAGCACTGCTACAAATTGCGTTTGTTCTGCGTGTAACGGTTACTCAAAAGTAACCGATACACGTAGAACAAACGCGGAGTCTATACCAAAAAATTTACTTGATTTTCGGGTCTAGGTGTGCCGTGATTGTTTTCGTGTCTCTAATGTCTTACTATAGACTATTATCAACTTATCAACCATTTATTGAAATTCGATTTTCTTGACGTTGTAACAAATTGTCATTAATAATTAATTAAGGTAAAGGCACCTATTTCCACGGCATTTTTATTATAACCTTTTGAAGGTTTGGCTAATTTTATCAGAACCATTATTGCTTCTAATTTTGAAAAAGACAGTATCTTGGTTTTAAATTAATTAAATATGAAAAGAAGTTATATTGTTGATGTATTGTTGGATGATTCCTAACTCAGAGTGCACAAAATGCAAAGGAAAAGTGTAGGAAGAATAAAATTAATTAAAATTAATTATTATACATAAATGTGTACAACTACTTAACTAAGTTTGTGAAAGTTATTCAAAAGGTAATAGAAACCTACGCGGTATTGAAACTAACGGAAAGTGCCTAGCAAGTTGCGTCAAATTGTGAGCACTTTGTATTTTGCGCATGCATATGCCGCGGAAAAAGGGGCTCATAGTATGATATCCTGATCTACTTTACATCGGCATAGCATTTCATACCAAAAAATCTCGTTTTCTAATACTGAGTATTGAAAAGTTTAAGACTTTTTGCATGATTTATATAAAGATAAATACTTATTTACAAAATCATCTTAAATATGATAATACTTGCTAAAATGTCATCGAATTGTTTATAAGCATAAATTTTCCTTCTAGCGTTCCAATGCTATAAAGTAACAAAATATCTAATAAATCACGTTTGACATGCTATAATTAATGTATCAAACGCAAAAGTATACCGCGGAAATAGATTTCAGTACAGTTTCATTGTCTTTTTAAATTGTCAAACCCGAGGCGGGAGGGGTTTTGTTATAAAAACAACCTTGAAAATTAATAAAAAACTGAATAAGCAACCGGCTGAAATAATTGACACCTAATGCCACGGTATTTTCTAGATGTATTTTCACCTTGATTTATTCAGAAAAACACATTAAAGTTTAGTTTTTTTCGATTAAAAATATAATCTATGATATAGATTGACTCAAAAAATTACACAAACAGTAAAAAATAACAAACAAATCACTATTCAATAAAACATTGTACTCACGTGTACAAGGTCCAAAATTTATGAAGCGTGAGTTTAGACCAGCTGCTGACGCAAAACTAACCAATTATTTTAAAATGTTTACATGCACATTACTCAAGATATTTGATAGTAATAACTACGCAAAGTTATACACCACTATTTATACCTATATATACCCATGGTAGCCCCTTCTCGTGAGAGAATTTCTCCTCCCCATTCTCCTTTTCAGTGCATCAACGGAACACAAGGCACGCCTTCCTCAACGGCCTCCAAATCCAGCTGCGTAGCGGGCCCCCCAGAGTCCGATACGCGAAGGCCATGGGGCCAGGATAATCGAGCGCTCCGTAGCACATGCTTTCTCAAATCCAGCGGCATATCTGGTCCTTGGCTCCGCCACCAACAAAGTTTCGGCCACGTAGGGTAGAGAAAGCGGCTGCTCGCAATACTGACACTCTTCTTCCCCCGCGGCGCCACCACCACCGCATCAACGGTGCGGCCCCGTCGGAGTCGCGGAGGATAGGGTGATGGCGTATTACCATACCACCACTCCTCTTCCCCCGCGACTCTACTTCGGCTGCAGCGTTACGGGGTTTGAAGTACACAACACAAATTATTATATTATAAGTTAAAACTAAATATTAATTTAAATTTACTGAAGTTAGTGGAGAGGAAAGGGTCGACCTTGATAGAAGTTTATTGACCAAATTGGCGATATATTGACGAAGGGTTAAATTGATAGCACCTTTAACCCAAGAGCATTTATGCGTGTAATACAAATTTTAAAGGTTATTTAGAACGTTTTTATAAACTTTTATTACGATAAATATTTTAGATGAGCGCGCAATCAGTTCTCTGTATATTCTCCTAATGAAAATTATTTTGGAGCATACCACGGAGTAGTATTATTAGTAGTAGTTAGTATTATAAATCTGTAATTTATTTTTTTCAGTATACTGATAAAATTTAAGTTAGTAATATTGACTTATTATAAATTGCATATATTATACTTAATGAATAAAAAATATAATAATAAAATATTAAACAAAATTTAATTTTTTTTATAGGATAGGTTGACAAACGAGCACACCGTCCACCTGATGGTAAGTGGCTGCTGCGAGGACTAAGATGGAATGCCCCTTTTCCAGTAAAGAAGGTCTCCGGTTCTTTACACTCACCATAAGAAACACAGCATTGTTAAGCTGGTATTTTACGCTGATATTCTGTGTGAACGTGGTCCTTTCTCGGTCGAGCCGACCCATTCGTGCTACAACTATATTACTAAAATAGCTGCAGCATGACTCTACCACGTGCAAAAAATGCAACGTTAAATATTTATTACATTTCTTTACATAACATAATATAAAATATTTTATTATATATTATTATATAAAATATTAAAAACTATAATAAAAAAATTAAATCGTATAATTGTTATAAATATATTTACTAATTTTAAATTATTAACCATTCTTACCTGTGCCGTATAGTGGCAGTTAAGAATATCCACTATCCCATCTATTCCCGTAATAAAAGGTGACAGAGGGAAACAGAAAGGAGATGGGCTACAGCATCTTCCTGATAACAGCAAGATAACAATAAAAAAAACTGTGGTTGCCGACCAGCTCGTTAAGCGTGGCAACTATGGCAAATATCCCCTCATGATTTGAAGCGTCAGTAGCCTAATGGTAGGGCGCGAACCGCGAACTCGAAAGGTCGTGGGTTCAAATCCGCCATTCGATTACTGTCGTGAACCACTTCTAACACAAGCATTTTAAGCTTACCAGAAGTAGTTAAAGGGAATATTAGTAGTGTTTAATAGCATTACTAGTATTTAAAAAAGTGATATTAAAGTTACGTAGATACTGCCCCCAGTCCCCAACGGCCCCGCTATTCCTGACTACGGTGGCGACCATGGCAACGGCGGGGTAGGGGGTGCTAAGAATCTCCGGTAGAGGTTTGGTTGCCACCTAAGACGACTCGACCTGGCAACATACACCGCACGCACCCTGAGGACTGACGAGAAGATCCTGAAGCTGGAAGAAGAGATAGACAAGTTACGCTTGCATATTATAGGATTATCCGTGATCCGAAGAGAGGGGGAGGACTCGGTAATCCCGGAATCCGGTAAATTGGAGGGCAAACATTTGTCATCTGTGAATTTATTGAACAAAAGTATCTAGTTAACAACGTTGTAAACATTGAGAGTGTTTCGAGGAAAGTTGCGTACCTTATATATAACGTATAGAAAACATCTTTGCCTTGCGTATGTGGACTATGAGAAAGACTTTGATTCCGTCGAAATTTGGGCGGTGCTTTCAGCGGTACCAAGTTGAATTTCGGTATATCGAAGTGCTGAAACATTGGTACAGTAGGGCTACGATGGCTTTCCAAGTAGAGAATCAGAGTACGAAAACCTTCCAACTGCAGAGAGGTGTAAAACTGGGTAACATTATATCCCTGAAAGTCTTTAACGCTGCATTGGAAGACGTTTTCAAGCTACTGGACTGGAAAGGCTACGGTATTAACATCAATTATTTTTATATTATTACGTGGTAGAGCCATGCTGCAGCTATATTATGGTTGTAGCACGAATGGGTCGGCTCGAACGGGGAAGGACCACGCTCTCACAGGAAACCAGCGTAAAATAGCAGCTTAACGCTGCTTTGTTTCGTATGGTGAGTGTAGAGAACCGGAGACCCTTTTTACTGGCAAAGAGGCATTCCATCTTAGTCCTCAAGGGTGACAACGCATGTGCATCTTGAGTCTTTATTGAGGATAGATGTAGATGTCTATGGGTCACAGTAACCACTTACCATCAGGTGGACTGTGTGCTCGTTTGTCACCCGATACTATAAAAAAAAATCAATGGCGAGTACATCACTCACCTTCTATTTGCCGACTATATAGTCCTTATGGCAGAATTGCTGGAATACCTAAGCACTATGTTGAATGACCGCAATGGTGTCTCCCAACGGATAGGTCTTAAGATGAACATGGACAAAACAAAGATCATGTTTAATGTCCATGTCACACCTATGCCGGTATTTGTTGAAAGCACTAAGCTCGGAGTTGTTGACGAGTATGTTTACCTGGGACAAATACTCCAACTAGGTATGTCCAACTTCGACCGAGAGCTCAATCGACAGATTTAACTTGGCTCGGTAGCGTTCAGGAAATTACAGCATATCTTCTCGTCATGTATACGTCAAAACCTGAAAACAAGATTGTACAACCACTGCTGGTCATATGAAGACGTTTAAGGTCTCTCAGCGAGCTATGGAGAGGGCTTTGCTTGGGGTTTATCTGCGTGAGTGACCGACATAGCTCAACGGATTGGTAAGCTGAAGTCGCAATGGACCAGCCTTATAGCTCGAAGAATCGACAACCATTGGAGAATAAAGGTTCTCGCGGCGAAGTCTAGGGCGTCCCCCCTCTATATGGAGTGACGACCTAGTAAGACATGCAGGAAGTCGATGGATGCCGGTGGCTAAGGACCGTGTTTTGTGGTCGTAAGAAAAAATTGATATTCACAGTATTGATAGTAATATTGTGCAGTTTTTCCATGTCCATCCTTCAAAGTCTTTTTGCCGAACTTTTTATAACCGTTTACAATTCCGCTCAATCTATTAGGCAATTCAATTCTTTCGTTGACTTCTGAAATATATTCAGTTGATTTAGAATCAATAACTGCTTGTTGAATTTCATCCAATATCTCGGGTGAAATTGCATTTTTAACTTCCAAGTCAGTGTACGAAGGGGCTTACAACGATTAAAATGTTTATTATTTAAAAAGATTTTCCCTGAGCCACTAGCTAAATTTTTGGCCTGAACTAGTGCTTTCATTATACCACTAGAGTCAATAAATTTCCCGATATCATATGCATATGAAACGCCCCCAAATTACAGAAAATATTATCAAACTAAAGCTTCTCATTCTCTTGTATTTGTATCGCCATCTTGGTTATCGCTATATCATGTGACTGAATCGTTTCATTTCTACACTTCTCAGCTATTTCTTTAGCCATGACAAACGTTTCATTTATTATTTTCATTTTTTCATTTATTACACAACAGTGTCATTTATTACACAACATTTTTTTACTTATTACACAACAGTGTATCAATTGTGAGAATTATTTATAGGAGCCAAATGGTAACTTTTTTGAATTTCGCTATGATGTGTTGAAATGATGCAATTCAAGCCTAACCACGTGGAGTTTAATTATTTCTCGATAAAGACATAATCCACAGTAAATCTCTGTGAATTTTTATTTAAATGGCGCCTTTGCGTACGTCTATTTTATCCTGGATATAATTAACCGCGAGCATCTGTATACTTGTGGTAGGCTTCGAGTAATACGGTCTAATCTCTCTTGTAATTTCATTAAATCGACGTCGTTCCCGGGACGGAGTATGGTATTATTCTCTGCTGTAATAAAGCGCGATGAATAGCGTGCTGCTAGATCAAATTTGCGTCACACGTTCACTCCTAACAGCGTGCACCCGACAGCTAGATATTAGCGCTGCTGCTAGAGCTAGTTGGCGCTAGACATTCATAGCGCCAAAGCGCCATATCGCCATAATGCCAAAGCGCCATGGCTGCTCCTTATTTAGCACGCGTTGTGCGCTATGGAAAGATAGCGCGCTATCATATATCGCTATGCGCTATATTAATCACCATTACTCCAGAACAATTGTCGGTTGGAGAATATATTTATATTTTTCTATTACACATAGAACTGAACACTGTCTAGCCTTTCTCTGTCACCCTTTACTTTAAAATAAAATTATTGAAACGTTTAATCGTATCAATCACTAGTCTTGCCACGATTTGAAAAGTCAACTATTTACTATTAGGGTCGCAATTAAATATCTATATTTACACATTTAATTATTTAGGAAAAATAATGAGGGTAAATTTCTATATCAGTTTACTTGTTTGCACCTGGTAGACGTATTGTTAAAAGGAAAAGGGTAATATAAATATTTTTTCGATTGACACCAATTTTATCAAAGAAAAGAAAAACCGTAACTGGTAAAAAAAAATTAAATTATTTTTAATCAAAAATAACCTTGCCAAAACATCACCCCGATTTGTATTTATTTATAAATTTATTATAAAAGAAATATTTTATTAAGGAAAAGAATGAGGGTATTTTTTTAAACTTGGTCTTAAGACTATTTGGACTTGGTGTAAATTATTTAATTTTTTTAAATTGAATTTTTAGCTTATTCTATTGTCTTATTTTTGACGGTGTTTTTTTATACTTACCAACTCAGAAATTTAATATAGAAGTTATACTTCACAGGTATTCATCTGGTGTGAAATATTTTATTGGAGTTTCTCACCAAATAGTAATAATCGAGTTACTTACCAAAATGATATTATTCTACATTTGTCTTAAAACATGAAGCCTAATAGAAAATAGTGCTATACTGAACATATATTTTTTAACTTTTTTACATTAAAACTTTGAATAGATAATGATAAAGATTGATTTACAACGTTAAGAATCTTTAGAAGTTGAAGAATTAACATAACTCAAGTCGATGTGATACTTAAACTAAAAGAGAACTTCTCAATACTGTCTCGCTACATATTTAACCTGAAGTAGGCTATTTGTCTTGAAGACATTGTAAGGAAGTGCCTTCTTTGTGTGCGTGCGTCTATTTGGTGTCGATTTTGTGTGTATACTGTTATGCTCACAGTACTGACGATTTATTATAACAGAACGATATTGACTATTATAAAAAAAAAATCCTTCATTATCTGCGTTAAATGTATCAAATTGTTGCAATAATATCTAAATTGGTAAACTTTTATTGGTTCGAGTTGTAATTTTAGCGTTTTTCTCTTATCTTTGAGCAAAAACTGCAAAATGCCGGCTTTATGTGTAGACATTAGAAGGTCGTTCCGGCCAACCGTTTCGATGTATTTTTTTTTTGGTTGCGCGTAGACTGTTTTTGTGATATTTTCTAAAATATTCATTCACATAATTTTATTTTATACTAAATATTATATAACTTTAATTTACGTTTATTGCCCAAGGTTACGAACATATTTATCTGCATAAGTTTTAATAGTGAATTGGAGTAAACTCTATCCCTGTAAGGTGTTGTTTTACAAAATCGAAATACACGCATTAATTTATTTTATTAACAAAGTACTTTCAGTTAGTATCTAGCCCCAATAAATCATTCTGTAAAATAAAAAGTTCCATACATATTGTAACACTCTATTTCATCTTCTTAAGTATAAAATTTTCCAAAATACTTTCATGGTGTTTCGATAATGATGAATGACTTAGTAATAACAGGAAGCTATTGTTCCAAATTCCCGTTTCTACGTCCAGTGGTTTTGGGCTGGGCGTCTTAATGAAAAATTTTTCATAGAAACTTTTCACACTTGTTTTAATCAAAAGCATTTGTCCCAGTTTTTAAATAAAAAGAGAATATTAATGATTTTTTCTGCATACAAATTTCAACACTATTTGATCTTTGCGTAAGAGGTTGTTTTGAAAAATTTATTTTATCTAAATAGTACTTTAAATAAGAAAGTATCGTACAAATAGCAACAGCTTATTTTACCCTCTGAGCGTTTGAATTTTTTGAAATCCTATCTTAGTTAATGCCTACGTAATAAAAAGAAGCACGCCAGCAAATCTGTGAAATAAAATCGTGGATTTCTTTTTTTCTTTTTTTACCTCCCACACAGGTGATTTTACCCGTCTATTTCACCATTGGATAGGTCGTTCAAAAATATTGGGGGTATGGATCAACATTTTTTTCAATTAAGGGGTCGGTCTGTGAAACCACTGTTTTTGGAATTGTAAAAAGTATGCACGATCGTAGTTAGTTAGTAGAAGTTAAAAGAAAACTATCACAGTTAATAGGCTTAACAAGTTAACGAGTAATAGTCGGCCAACTTACAGAATGTACTTGAATTAGTAAAACTTTCGTTACAGTTCCATAGAAAATGACTATGCGCCATATAGCTGCATTGTAAATAATATATAGCTTTATGTTTCCCTTTGCGGGTAGACATAGAGGATCCAATGCCAAGAAAACAGTCCTTACATACCTCCTTCTCTTAGTTTTTAGTTAGTTGTTATTGTAGGCCTATAGTTTTATTGTTGGTTTTCTTGTTTTACGCGGGCGACCCTCAGGATAATTTACAGCAGTGGTGGTTTACGGGAAGGTTTAGGTTACGGTCATTTAGATCTTATGGTCACACTGCCGGGAACTAATAGATGCATTATTTTGCTCAAGAAAATATATAATTTTCGTAAAAAAATATTTCCAATTTCTTTATTTTTAAAATAGGGTTGAATGATCATACACAAGATGAGTTAGTTCCAACAACGAATGAGGAAGCAAGCTTCTAGAGAGCTTGTGTGTAATTGTAGGGCGACTCCTCAATAGATACACACACACTTTAGCAAATAGTTGTCATTAATGATCCATAGAAGGCCGAAAATTAAAATAGGAATATTTTGATTGTTAGGTCAACAAAGTACCCACTGCACTACTAGAAGAAGCCTCTATAGGAACAGCGTCGTACCTGTAAGAGAAGTGTAGGGCGGCTTCTCACTAAATACACACATTCTTTTACAAATAGTTGTCATTAATGACCCATAGAAGCCTGAAAATTAAAATAAGAATATTTTACTTTTTAGGACAAGAAAGTGCCCACCGCGCTACCCCAATGCGTTGCCTAGGTATATTTTATTAAAATCTCAATAATGAGAGAAGGCCCAGCAATGGGGTATATATTACAAGACGTAATGTTAATTAACTTTAATTGATATCGGACAGAACATTAGTTTAGAAACAATTCCTTTAACATTGAAGGGTAATTGAGAACTTTCAATAAGACAGCGGACCGATACAACTTAGATCTTTAACAAAAACTTCTCTGCTTTTAAGAAAATATTAATTCACTGTGGCCAAAATAACATTACAAAAGAATAAAGAAAGAAAGAAAAAAACTTTATTTCGCCTCAAATCTTTAACAACATAACAAAACATGTACCTTTATGATGTAACTAAAAAATTTATTTCATTAAGTCCAGGGCTAAAGCAGGTGGTCGGCGGGCCTTCACCCCTTTGTTGCCGATACTCCATGCATTCGATACAACCGTTTGCTTTGTTTTTGGTAATGTGTATGGGGTGCTAAGAATCTCCGGTGGAGGGTCGGTTGCCACCTACGACGACTCGACCTGGCAACATACAACGCACGCACCCTGAGGACTGACGAGAAGATTGTGGAGCTGGAAGAAGAGATAGACAAGTTACGCTGGCATATTATAGGATTATCCGAAGTCCGAAGAGAGGGGGAGGACACGGTAATCCTCGAATCCGGCAACTTGCTCTATTACCGGGAGGGCGACCATCTGTCCCAAGGAGGTGTCGGATTTATCGTCCACGAGTCTCTCATTAACAACGTTGTAAAGATTGAGAGTGTGTCGATGAGGGTTGCGTACCTTATACTCAGAATCACCAAACGGTATTCGCGGAAGGTCATACAGGTTTACGCACCAACCTCGGCACACCCCAACAAGGAGGTGGAGGAAATGTACGAGGATATCTCTAGAGCCATGCATTCCTCCAAAACCCAATATACGGTGTTAATGGGAGACTTCAATGCAAAACTAGGCACAAGAGAGAACGGTGAGCTGAAAGTAGGGAAATTTGGAATAGGGCAACGGAACCCAAGGGGCCAGCAATTGGCTGACTTTATGGAGAAAGAGGGACTCTTTATGATGAACTCTTTCTTCCAGAAGCGGCCCCACAGAAAGTGGACCTGGTCGAGCCCCGACGGTTCGACAAAAAATGAGATTGACTTCATTATGACGACCAGACGACAACTGTTCAGTGATGTCTCAGTGATCGCGGGGGTGAAAACCGGCAGCGATCACTGAATGGTTAGAGGCACACTGAACCTAAACGTTAAGTTGGAGAGGTCTCATCTAATGAAGTCAACGCACCGTCCCCCTCGTGCTCTAATCCAAAGTCCCGAAACCTTTCAGCTCGAGTTACAAAACCGTTTTCAGTGCCTAGAAGACTGCAATGAAGTGGACGATTTGAATGACAAGCTCGTGGAAACTGTCCATGCGGTCGGAGCTAAGTTCTGCAAGACCCGCCGCAGAAGAACACAAAAACTCTCCGATCACACTCTTAATCTCATGGCTGTTAGACGGGAGATGAAGCTACATTCTTCAACAGATTTAACAGCATACAGGCAACTGAACAGACAGATCTCCAAATGCATGCGGCGGGACTTACGCAACTTCAATACAGCTCGTATTGAAGAAGCGATCGAGCGGAACCAAGGCTCCAAAGTCTTTGCCAGAGATCTGTCTGCCAGAAAGCGCCAACTGTCAAAGCTGAAGACAGAATGTGGCAGCATCGTTTCAGGGGCACCTGAGATTTTGAGTGAGATTGAGAGGTTCTATGGGCAGCTGTACACGTCATCGTTGGAGCCGCACGCAAGTGTGAGTAACGATCCAAGAGCGAGTCTTATCCGACATTATTCCGTTGATATCCCGGACGTCAGTCTGAGCGAGATTAGAATGGCTCTCCAGCACCTTAAAAACGGCAAGGCCCCAGGCGAGGATGGAATTACAGCGGAGCTTCTGAAAGCGGGTGGAAAACCGGTACTTGAAGTCCTTCAGAAGCTCTTTAATTCCGTCCTCCATGGTGGCATTACACCGGAGGCGTGGAGCAGAAGTGCGGTGGTCTTGTTCTTCAAGAAAGGCGACAACGCTCTCTTGAAGAACTACAGACCGATATCCCTTCTGAGC
The DNA here is from genome assembly GCA_963668995.1 of Parnassius mnemosyne. Classification (NCBI taxonomy): domain Eukaryota; kingdom Metazoa; phylum Arthropoda; class Insecta; order Lepidoptera; family Papilionidae; genus Parnassius; species Parnassius mnemosyne. The sequence goes on from CAVLGL010000001.1 coordinate 57,519,050, forward strand.
CGCGTCTACGTGCTGTTTTCGAGAGTCATTACGAATCGTCTCGCGCGCAGACTTGACGACTTCCAGCCTCCCGAACAAGCCGGTTTCCGAAAAGGCTTTAGCACCATAGACCACATACATACCCTTCGGCAAATTGTACAGAAGTCCGAAGAGTACAATTTGCCACTATGTCTGGCGTATGTGGACTATGAGAAAGCATTTGATTCCGTCGAAATTTGGGCGGTGCTGCAGTCCCTTCAGCGATGCCAAGTTGACTGTCGGTATATCGAAGTGTTGAAGTGCTTGTACAGTAGGGCTAAGATGGCTATCCGAGTACAGAACCAGAGTACGAAACCTATCCAATTGCAGAGAGGTGTAAGACAGGGTGACGTCATATCTCCGAAACTCTTGACCGCTGCATTGGAAGAAGTTTTCAAGCTTCTGGGCTGGAAAGGATACGGTATCAACATCAATGGCGAGTACATCACTCACCTTCGATTTGCCGACGATATAGTCCTTATGGCAGAATCGCTGGAGGACCTAAGCACTATGCTCAATGACCTCAATAGTGTTTCCCAACGGATAGGTCTTAAGATGAACATGGACAAAACAAAGATCATGTTTAATGTCCATGTCACACCTATGCCGGTAGTTGTTGGGAACACTAAGCTCGAAGTTGCTGACGAGTATGTTTACCTGGGACAAATAGTCCGACTAGGTAAGTCCAACTTCGACCGAGAGGTCAATCGATGGATTCAACTCGGCTGGGCAGCGTTCGGGAAGCTACGACACATCTTCTCGTCAGGTATACCTCAAAACTTGAAAACGAGACTGTACACACAGTGCGTGTTGCCAGTGATGACATACGGAACTGAGACGTGGTCCTTCACTGCTGGCCGGATGAGGAAGCTCAAGGTCGCTCAGCGAGCTATGGAGAGGGCTATGCTCGGAGTTTCCCTGCGTGATAAACTCAGAAATGAGGATATCCGCAGTAGAACTAGAGTGACCGACAAAGCCCAACGGATTAGTAAGCTGAAGTGGCAATGGGCCGGCCATATAGCTCGAAGAACCGACAACCGATGGGGAAGAAAGGTTCTCGAGTGGCAGCCTCGTACCGGCAGGTGAAGTGTAGGGCGTCCCCCCACTAGATGGAGTGACGACCTGGTAAGATATGCAGGAAGTCGATGGATGCAGGTGGCTCAGGACCGTGCTTTGTGGCATTCTTTGGGGGAGGCCTATGTTCAGCAGTGGACTTGTGAAGGGCTGTAATGATGATGATGATGATGATGTATGGCAAAGGAGTAGAATAATTTACCAGCGGCAGACTTTCTATCCGATAACAATATAGGTGTGTTCAAGGCAAGAGTAATATGCTTTTATTATGCTTAGACACTGCGATTTACTACTCAAGGGTCTATTACCACTTACCACAAGATGAGATTGTAGTCATACACTGTTTAATAATAAATAAAAACTTGTATTTAATAAAAACAATAAACCCAGTGCTTATTGCCCAAATTGGCGATATATGCTTCTTAAAGGTAGGCAAATTTGGGAGCACCTTTAACTTTTTTATTGCATTCCTTTAAAAAAATATAAAGGAGCGGACTTAATGACTTTTGTACCAGTCAACCCAATATTAATTTATACATTTTTCTAATACATAAACTATACAAATAAAGCATACACATACATACATACAAATTCATACATACATGCATACATATAATTGGCTATAGTATACACATATATGGATGTGAAAGAAGCGAGAGAGGTGTGCTAGGATTGCACCAAATGAAAGTCTGTAGTCTATGTCCACCCCTCTGAGTAACGGGTGTGTAAGTTTACGAGTATTAACCTACGTTAATTAAATACTATAGCTTTTTTGCGTTGTATACTCTTAGGTTACGCCAAAAAGTTTATCACTCAGCATAATGTTGCGGCGAAACCCCACCGCATGTTTAATAGTGACGGAATCTATGGAGAATACAAAATCGAGACTAATTAATTATTGGGACTTGTTAATAAAAATGTCCAGCGTTGATCATTTGAAACTGTATACATCAAGTCTGGTATGCGTTCATAGGTTGATAATTAAGAAAATGAGATCAATTGCAAGCTCCATACAGTTAAAGCCTTATTATAGTCCACTGTTGAACATAGGACTCCCCCACTAATTGCCTCATAGGGAGATATTTGCCATAGTTGCTACGATTGGCAAGCAGTTTGACAACTGTAGTGTTTATAATTTTGAGTTGTTATCAGGAAGATGCTGCTTCCCATTTCCTGGTTCAGTTGCCCTCTGTCGCCTATTACGACACGCACGAGACGATATAGGATATTGGATATTCTTATATCGCCACTACACGTTCTTTGACAGATACAGCTTAAAAATGTGTTCAAATAAAACTTCTTTAATTTTTAGACGTAAGAAATTCAATGGACTTTTGTCAAACGTCAATTTATAATCTAACCCTGTTTCAAAATGAAGTCCCTTAGACCGAACAAGAAACGGTAATAAACTCGGTAGGCTTTTTTCGGTCAACTTACCAAAGTAATTGGTTTTAAATCTAAATTGATGTCTCTTTGGACCGTCCATTTTGAATTACATCTACATAACGAAATCGATTAAGAGCCTTGCGGGCAATTAGTCAATTACTTCATTCGCATGCGACGAACCACATCATAGTCAAAGATACGTCAGTCAAGTACGGTCAACTAAGGACTATATACGATTATTGTACGTTGTTAAACATACACTCTAGATACAACCGTGATATCAGTGATCGGAACTTAAACAATATTTGCATTCAATATTTTACAGACGGCACTTTTATTATTAGTTTTCAGCCAGCAACTTAGCGCTCGATGTAAATTTCACAGTACGCGGACAACCAGGCTTCGATCCCCGCCGGCACTAATGAAATTGTTAATTGCAATTTAAAATGCGGATTGATCACGTGCTTCTGTAGTGAAGGAAAACATTGTGAGGAAACCTATAAAAAGGAATATGTTGAAGACATGTTGTAAAGTCCACCAACATGCATTAGGGGCGGCAACGGACACTTCCTTGCCCTAAAACCCTCTCAGAGGTGAGAGAAGACTGCACTGTGCTGAGCCCAGCAGGGGGACGTAGTTTTTTATAGAATAGTTAACATTATACAAGGTGGCCCATAAGTCGTTAGAAATGTAAATTTCGAATAAAATACAAAAGGCGCGCATGAGTGGCGCGCGCGGTGCGGGGGGAGTACCGACGGTTTCTGGGAATTCAGTCGCCATGGAGCGTTTCACCGGTGCGGACCGTGCATTTTGTGTGCGCGAGTTTTATCGAAACAATGATTCGGCTACCATTGCGCGGCGTAAATTTCGAGAATATCAGAATTTACGCAACTTTAAAGACATTTCAAGTGTTCAAACGATTAAGAACTGGGTTATTAAGTTCGAAGAGAGTGGTTCGACGTTGGATAAACAACGGTCAGGTCGACCAAGGACATCACGGACGGAAGAAAACATCGATGTAGTGAAACACTCAATTCGTGAAAATCCTACCCAGTCTACTCGTAAGCGTTCCAGTGCATTAAACTTACCCAGAACAACGTTACAGCGAATTTTAAAGAAAGATTTACATCTTCACCCGTACAAGATTCAGTTAGTACAGGAATTAAAAGATACTGACACTATCCACAGACTAAATTTCGCAAATGAAATGTTGAACCGATTTACTTCGTTTAATAACGTGTTATTCTCTGATGAGGCTCACTTTCACATCAACGGCCATGTGAATAAGCAAAATTGTCGCTACTGGAGTTGCGAAAATCCAAATCGCAAACATCAAAAGCCCTTACATAGCCCTAAAGTGACAGTTTGGGCGGCTATGTCAGCGCATGGCATTATGGGCCCTTACTTTTTTGAGGACGGCAGAGGCCGCGCGCTTACTGTTACTTCACAACGGTATGTAGTTATGATCCAGGACTTTTTTACACCAGAGTTGCAGAATTTTCCAGGCTTCAATACGCGGACCTGGTTTCAACAAGATGGAGCAACTGCCCATACCTCTAACGTCGCTATGCCGGTCGTCCGTCAACTTTTCCCTAATAAAGTGATCTCTCGAAGAGGAGATATTCCTTGGCCACCACGTAGTCCAGATCTGACCCCAATGGACTTTTTCTTATGGGGTTATCTTAAGACTAAAGTGTACGAAACCAACCCGCGGACAATTGACGTCCTGAAAGAAAGTATCCAAAGAGAAATGGCAAACATTACAGAGCTTACTTGCCACGCAGTGATGGATAATTTTAAACGTCGCTTACAGGAGTGCCGCGATCGTAACGGATTACATTTAGATGATGTAATTTTCAAAAAATAATTCCCATTTTATAAGGATTATGACAAAATAAAAACCTTTTTCATAATGTCATTAGTTTTTTTTTAATTATTTTTTTACATTTCAAGGGACTTATGGGCCTTATGTATTATGTCTTATATATTTTTTTGTAGAATAGGGAGCAAACGAGCATGCGGCTCACCTGATGGTAAGTGACTACCTCCGCCCATGAACAAACGCAACACCAGAGGAATTGCAAATGCATTTCCGGCCTTTTAGAAAGATGTAAGCTCTTTTCTTGAAGGTCCCTTAGTCGTATCGGCCCGGAAAAATCACCGGTGGTAAACAATTCCACAGAGAAGTTGTACGAGAAATAAAACTACTAGTAAAACGCACAGTCGTGGACCGCCAAGCATCCAGATGGACGATGGTATCGTGAATTTTGACGCGATGTGCGTTCGTGAAATTTGGCAGCTGGAATTAATCCGAACAATTCCTCAGAGCACATTCCAGGGTAGATTCGATAGAAAATGCAAAGGGATGCAACATCCCTACGCAGTGCCAGTGTATCGAGCCAATCAGAAAGAACTCGGTCGTCGACGATTCGAACCACTCTGCGCTGGATGCGGTCAAGTGAAAGGAACTGGTACTGGGGTTCCGCGGCCCAGAATTGAGAACAGTATATCATTATAGGCCGAATTTGTGCTTTGTAAAATTGCAAGCGATGTGTCAGCATGAAATACCGTCTTGCTCTGCTGAGCACGCGAAGATTTTCAGAGGCCAATTTGAGCTTCCCTTCCAAGTGACTACAAATCTGCTCACCATTCGATATGTCGACGTCGAGGATTCCGATGCTAGCTGAGGCAGCAAAGGGAGTGCCTAGAAACTGAAGAGATACGACAAAGGGGTTCTTTTTAGCGGTAAACGCGCAAACTTTTGTCTTCTGTGGATTGAACTGGACTAGATTTAGTTGCCTTCAATGTGAGAATTTGTTCAGCAAAGACTCGACTTCAGACACAAGTTTGTCCCGGTACTCGGCGACATTTTCCCGAGAAATATTAGCACGAACGGTGTATAAGGTATCACCAGTGCTGTCGTATGTATAGCCATGAATGTTACCAGCTTGCCACATATCATTGATATGCAAAAGAAGTATTATAGTATATTAAATGATTAATATTGTCTAATAAATAACTTTTTCATTTATTAAAAATGTACTTAAAATATTCAAAATAGAATAAATAATAGAAGTACAAGATGATTATATTGCAATAAGAAAAATAAATAACATTTGTAATATAGTTGCAAAATGGGTCAAAAATTTTCAAAGTTAATGAGTGTTCTTGTACTACAGGTGTTTATGTAATTTTTAACATGGATGCGTTGTCGGAGATACTTACCCATGGTTGTACATATATATGGGGCGGTCGGCTGACCGACTACTAATAGTACTGTTGCACAATGTATAGTCCTATATTAGGGACTTACGATACTAAGTTCTATGGAACTTAAGTATTAGTAAAATGTATCTATGATGTATAAGCATTATGATAGCAGAGTTATGACTTGAAGTCCCATAATATGTCTTCTAACGCTGGCGTTTCACAAGGCTGCGTGCTATCACTAATATATTTTAAATTTTTTTTTAACCAACTTTATTAACCAACGTTTTATATTTTAAAAATTTTTTACAGTTATTTGATTTGCATTTTATATTAATTTAAAAATACTCAGAATTATCTCCACCCATATAAAAAATATAATGTGGGATAAAATGTTGTGAACAGTTCAGATAGGTTCATTAAGTTTTCATTGATATTAGACATGCATCTCTCTCTCATACATTATGGAGATTTTGCTATAATATCTACGCTTGGCAAACGGATTTACGACCAGTGCCAGGCTCTGGCGCATTTTCCAGTCACCAGTCAATTTATTTTGAATATGATAGAATAGAAGGTATGTTTATACCCCAATTTCCCCGAGGCACCTTATATGTACGTCAACAACGGGATGAAGTGATGTGATGAATTCAGTTACGCTTTATTTTTATTTATTTATCAGCGATCCATGGTCACGGGATGGGGGGGGGGGGGGGGTGAGATGTTTGACGTTCCGATGTCAAACATCTCAACACGATAAAATCCATATAAATGGTTTTATTCAATGTACTTAACAATGTAGTGTTAGCGTAAGGATAAGAAATCAATATATTTATAATTTATAACCTACCACGCGTAATCAAGCCTAAAACTTAGTAAAATTACTTTTTTGATGTGAAGCTTAATAATGCGTGGTGGATTATTTTTAATAGGAGAGGGGGCAAACGAGCATGCGGCTCACCTGATGATAAATGACTACCGCCGCCCATGAACAACCGCCACACCTGGGAAACCCGGAGGGTTGCCGGCCTTTTAAAAAGGAGTAGGCTATAGGAGTAGATTGTAAAATAGATACAAAAAGTAAGTAAAAAAGTAAATACTTAAGAAAAAGTGTATATGTGTGAGAGAGAGAGAGAGAGAGAGAGAGTGAGAGAGAGAGAGAGAGAGAGAGAGAGAAAGAAAGAGAAAAGATTACTCGATATAACGATCAGAATGCCTTTGTGACGCAGCGTAATCTAAGGCATTCTCCTTATTATAAATTGTAGTGACTAACGTACTTACAGTCCATATGCTAAGTAGCTACTGCAATAGATGGACATCCGCAGCCAACATATTACGTAATGAAAGCTTCAGAAATGTTATCCTTTCCGTCGACTATGTTGGATGACCTTACAGCCTGTAATTATTTTGGTTCTCTATACCCTTCAGACCGGAATACACCAATGCAAGCACTTCTACAAATTGCGTTTGTTCTGCGTGTAATCATCACATCACACCATCACATCGGTTACTCAAAAGTAACCGATACACGTAGAACAAACGCGGAGTCTATACCAAAAAATTTACTTGATTTTCGGGTCTAGGTGTGCCGTGATTGTTTTCGTGTCTCTAATGTCTTACTATAGACTACGAGTATTATCAACTTATCAAACATTTATTGAAATTCGATTTTCTTGTCGTTGTAACAAATTGTCATTAATAATTAACTCAGGTAAAGGCACCTATTTCCACGGCATTTTTATTATAACCTTTTGAAGGTTTAGCTATTTTTTTCAGAACCATTTTTGCTTCTAATTTTAAAAAAAGACAATATCTTGGTTTTAAATTAATTAAATATGAAAAGAAGTCGGTATATTGTTCTATGTTATATTGTTGATGTATTGTTGGATGATTCCTAATTCAGAGTGCACAAAATGCAAAGGAAAAGGGTAGGAAGAATAAAATTAATATAAAATTAATTATTATACATAAATGTGTACAACTACTTAACTAAGTTTGTGAAAGTTGTTCAAAAGGAAATAGAAACCTACGCGGTATTGAAACTAACGGAAAGTGCCTAGCAAGTTGCGTAAAATTGTGAGCACTTTGTATTTTGCGCGTGCATATGCCGCAGAAAAAGGGACTCATAGAATGCTATCCTGATCTACTTTACATCGGCATAGCATTTCATACAAAAAAATCTCGTTTCCTAACACTGAGTATTAAAAATTTTTGACTCTTTGCATGATTTATATAAAGATAAATACTTATTTACAAAATCATCTTAAATATAATAATACTTGCTAAAAATGACATCGAATTGTTTATAAGCATAAATTTTCCTTCTAGCGTTCCAATGCTATAAATCAAAATATCTAATAAATCACGTTTGACATGCTATAATTAGTGTATCAAACGCAAAAGTAAATAGATAGGAAATAGATTTCAGTACAGTTTCATTGTCTTTTTAAATTGTCAAGCCCGAAGCGGGAGGGGCTTTTTTATAAAAACAACCTTGAAAATTAATAAAAAACTGAATAAGGAACCGGCTGAAATAATTGACACCTAATGCCACGGTATTTTCTAGATGTTTTTTCGCCTTGATTTATTGAGGAAAACACATTAAAGTTTAGTTTTTTCGATTAAAAATATAATCTATGATATAGATTGACTCAAAAAATTACACACACGGTAAAAAATTACAAACAAATCACTATTCAATACAACATTGTACTCACGTGCACAAGTTCCAAAATGTATAAAGCGTGAGCTTAGACCAGCTGCTGACGCAAAACTAACCAATTATTTTAAAATGTATACATGCAAATTACTCTAGATCTTTGATAATAATAACTACGCAAAGTTATACACCACTATTTATACCTATATATACCCATGGCAGCCCCTTCTCGAGAGAGGACTTCTCCTCCCCATTCTCCTTTTCAGTGCATCAACGGAACACAAGGCATGCCTTCCTCCACGGCCTCCAAATCCAGCTGCGAAGCGGGCCCCCCAGAGTCCGATACGCGAAGGCCATGGGGCCAGGATAATCGAGCGCTCAGTAGCACCTGCTTTCCCAACTCCAGCGGCATATCTGGTCCTTGGCTCCGCCACCAACAATGTTTCTGTCACGGAGGGTAGGGAAAGCGGCTCCTCGAAATACTGACACTCTTCTCCCCCCGCGGCCCCACCACCACCGCATCAACGGTGCGGCCCTGCCGGAGTCGCGGAGGATAGGTTGATGGTGTATTGCCATACCACCACTCCTCTTCCCCGCGACTCTACATCGCCTTCAGCGGTACGGGGTTTGAAGTACACAACACAAATTATTATATTATAAGTTAAAACTAAATATTTATTTAAATTTACTGAAGTTAGTAGAGAGGAAAGGGTCGACCTTGATAGAAATTTATTGACCAAATTGGCGATATATTGACGAAGGGTTAAATTGATAGCACCTTTAACCCAAGAGCATTTATGCGTGTAATACAAATTTTAAAGGTTATCTAGAACGTTTTTATAAATTTTAATTACGATAAATATTTTAGATGAGCGCGCAATCAGTTCTCTGTATAATCTCCTAATGAAAATTATTTTGGAGCATAACACGGAGTAGTATTATTAGTAGTAGTTAGTATTATAAATCTGTAATTTATTTTTTTTCAGTATACTGACAAATTTCATGTTAGTAATATTGACTTATTATAAATTGCATATATTACACTTAATGAATAAAAAATATAATAATAAAATATTAAACAATTTAATTTTTTTTATAGGATAGGGTGACAAACGAGCACACCGTCCACCTGATGGTAAGTGGCTGCTGCGAGGACTAAGATGGAATGCCCCTTTTCCAGTAAAGAAGGTCTCCGGTTCTTTACACTCACCATAAGAAACACAGCATGGTTAAGCTGGTATTTTACGCTGATATTCTGTGTGAACGTGGTCCTTTCTCGGTCGAGCCGACCAATTCATGCTACAACTATATTACTAAAATAGCTGCAGCATGACTCTACCACGTGCAAAAAATGCAACGTTAAATATTTATTACATTTCTTTACATAACATAATATAAAATATTTTATTATATATTATTATATAAAATATTAAAAACTATAATAAAAAAATTAAATCGTATAATTGTTATAAATATATTTACTAATTTTAAATTATTAACCATTCTTACCTGTGCCGTATAGTGGCAGTTAAGAATATCCACTACCCCATCTATTCCCGTAATAAAAGGTGACAGAGGGAAACAGAAAGGAGATGGGCTACAGCATCTTCCTGATAACAGCAAGATAACAATAAAAAAACTGCGGTTGCCGACCAGCTCGTTAAGCGTGGCAACTATGGCAAATATCCCCCCCATGATTTGAAGTATCAGTAGCCTAATGGCAGGGCGCGAACCGCGAACTCGAAAGGTCGTGGGTTCAAATCCGCCATTCGATTACTGTCGTGAACCACTTCTAACACAAGCATTTTAAGCTTACCAGAAGTGGTTAAAGGGAATATTAGTAGTGTTTTATAGCATTACTAGTATTTAAAAAAATGATATTAAAGTTACGAGACTGCCCCCAGTCCACAACGGCCCCGCTATTCCTGACTATGGTGGCGACCATGGCAACAGCGGGGTAGGGGGTGCTAAGAATCTCCGGTAGAGGTTTGGTTGCCACCTAAGACGACTCGACCTGGTAACATACAACGCACGCACCCTGAGGACTGACGAGAAGATCCTGAAGCTGGAAGAAGAGATAGACAAGTTACGCTTGCATATTATAGGATTATCCGTGATCCGAAGAGAGAGAGAGGACTCGATAATCCCGGAATCCGGTAAATTGGAGGGCAAACATTGGTCATCTGTGGATTTATTGAACACAAGTATCTCGTTAACAACGTTGTAAACATTGAGAGTGTTTCGGGGAAATTTGCGTACCTTATATATAACGTATAGAAAACCACTTTGCCTTGCGTTTGTGGACTATAAGAAAGACTTTGATTCCGTCGAAATTTGGGCGGTGCTTTCAGCGGTACCAAGTTGACTTTCGGTATATCGAAGTGCTGAAACATTGGTACAGTAGGGCTACGATGGCTTTCCAAGTAGAGAATCAGAGTACGAAAACCTTCTAACTGCAGAGAGGTGTAAGACTGGGTAACATTATATCCCTGAAAGTCTTTAACGCTGCATTGGAAGACGTTTTCAAGCTACTGGACTGGAAAGGCTACGGTATCAACATCAATGGCGAGTACATCACTCACCTTCTATTTGCCGACTAGATAGTCCTTATGGCAGAATTTCTGGAATACCTAAGCACTATGTTGAATGACCGCAATGGTGTCTCCCTACGGATAGGTCTTAAGATGAACATGGACAAAACAAAGATCATGTTTAATGTCCATGTCACACCTATGCCGGTATTTGTTGAGAGCACTAAGCTCGGAGTTGTTGACGAGTATGTTTACCTGGGACAAATACTCCAACTAGGTATGTCCAACTTCGACCGAGAGCTCAATCAACAGATTTAACTTGGCTCGGTAGCGTTCAGGAAATTACGGCATATCTTCTCGTCAGGTATACGTCAAAACCTGAAAACAAGATTGTACAACCATCATATGAAGACGTTTAAGGTCTCTCAGCGAGCTATGGAGAGGGCTTTGCTTGGGGTTTATCTGCGTGAGTGACCGACATAGCTCAACGGATTGGTAAGCTGAAGTGGCAATGGACCAGCCTTATAGCTCGAAGAATCGACAACCATTGCAAAATAAAGGTTCTCGCGGCGAAGTCTAGGGCGTCCCCCCTCTATATGGAGTGACGACCTAGTAAGACATGCAGGAAGTCGATGGATGCCGGTGGCTAAGGACCGTGTTTTGTGGTCGTAAGAAAAAATTGATATTCACAGTATTGATAGTAATATTGTGCAGTTTTTCCATGTCCATCCTTCAAAGTCTTTTTGCCGAACTTTTTATAACCGTTTACAATTCCGCTCAATCTATTAGGCAATTCCATTCTTTCATTGACTTCTGAAATATATTCAGTCGATTTAGAATCAATAACGGCTTGTTGAATTTCATCCAATATGTCGGGTGAAATTGCAGTTTTAACTTCCAAGTCAGTGTATGAAGGGGCTTACAACGATTAAAATATTTATTATTTAAAAAGATTTTCCCTGAGCCACTAGCTAAATTTTTGGCCTGAACTAGTGCTTTCATTATACCACTAGAGTCAATAAATTTCCCGATATCATATGCATATGAAACGCCCCCAAATTACAGAAAATATTATCAAACTAAAACTTCTCATTCTCTTGTATTTGTATCGCCATCTTGGTTATCACTATATCATGTGACTGAATCGTTTCATTTCTACACTTCTCAGCTATTTCTTTAGCCATGACAAACGTTTCATTTATTATTTTCATTTTTTCATTTATTACACAACAGTGTCATTTATTACACAACATTTTTTCATTTATTACACAACAGTGTTTCAATTGTGAGAATTATTTATAGGAGCCAAATGGTAATTTTTTTGAATTTCGCTATGATGTGTTGAAATGATGCAATTCAAGCCTAACCACGTGGAGTTTAATTATTTCTCGATAAAGACATAATCCACAGTAAATCTCTGTTAATTGTTATTTAAATGGCGCCTTTGCGTACGTCTATTTTATCCTGGATATAATTAATCGCGAGCATCTGTATACTTGTGGTAGGCTTCGAGTAATACGGTCTAATCTCTCGTGTAATTTCATTAAACCGTCGTCGTTCCCGGGACGGAGGTTAGTATTATTCTCTGCTGTCATAAAGCGCGATGAATAGCGTGCTGCTAGATCAAAAATGCGTCACACGTTCACTCCTAACAGCGTGCACCGGACAGCTAGATATTAGCTCTGCTGCTAAAGCTAGTTGGCGCTAGATATTCATGGCGCCAATGCGCCATATCGCCATAACGCCAAAGCGCCATGGCTGTTCCTTATTTAGCACGCGTTGTGCGCTATGGAAAGATAGCGCGCTATCATATATCGCTATGCGCTATAATAATCACCATTACTCCAGAACAATTGTCGGTGGGAGAATATATTTATATTTTTCTATTACACATAGAACTGAACACTGTCTAGCCTTTCTCTGTCACCCTTTACTTTAATATAAAATTATTGAAACGTTTAATCGTATCAATCACTAGTCTTGCCACGATTTGAAAAGTCAACTATATACTATTAGGTTCGCAATAAAATACCTATATTTACACATTTAATTATTTAGGAAAAAGAATGAGGGTAAATTTCTATATCAGTTTACCTGTTTGCACCTGGTAGACAGGTATTGTTAAAAGGAAAAAGGTAATATAAATATTTTTTCGATTGACACCAATTTTATCAAAGAAAAGAAGAACAGTATCTGGTAAAAAAATTAAATAATTTTTAATCAAAAATAGCCTTGACAAAACGTCACCCCGATTTGTATTTATTTATATATTTTATTATAAAAAAAAATATTTCATTAAGGAAAAGAATGAGGGTATTTTTTTAAACCGGGTCTTAAGACTATTTGGACTTGGTGTAAATTATTTTATTTTTTTAAATTGAATTTTTAGCTTATTCTATTGTCTTATTTTTGACGGTGTTTTTTTATACTTACCAACTCAGAAATTTAATATAGAAGTTATACTTCACAGGTATTCATCTGGTGTGAAATATTTTATTGGAGTTTCTCACCAAATAGTAATAATCGAGTTACTTACCAAAATGATATTATTCTACATTTGTCTTAAAACATGAAGCCTAATAGAAAATAGCGCTATACTGAAAATATATTTTTTAACTTTTTTACATTAAAACTTTGAATAACTAATGATAAAGATTGATTTACAACGTTAAGAATCTTTAGAAGCTGAAGAATTAACATAACTCAAGTCGATGTGATACTTAAACTAAAAGAGAACTTCTTAATACCGTCTCGCTAGATATTTAACCTGAAGTAGGCTATTTGTCTTGAAGACATTGTAAGGAAGTGCCTTCTTTGTGTGCGTGCGTCTATTTGGTGTATATTTTGTATGTATACTGTTATGCTCACAGTATTGACGATTTATTATAACAGAACGATATTAACTATTATAAAAAAATTCGTCGTTATCTGCGTCTAATATATCAAATGTATATTGTTGGAATAATATCTAAATTGGTAAACTTTTATTGGTTCGAGTTGTAATTTTAGCGTTTTTCTCTTATCTTTGAGCAAAAACTCTGCAAAATGCCGGCTTTATGTGTAGACATTAGTAGGTCGTTCCGGCCAACCGTTTCGATGTATTTTTTTTTTTGCTGCGTGTATACTGTTTTTGTGATATTTTCTAAAATATTCATTCACATAATATTATATTACTTTAATTTACGTTTATTGCCCAAGGTTACTAACATATTTATCTGCATAAGTTTTAATAGTGAATTGGAGTAAACTCTATCCCTCTAAGGTGTTCTTTTGCAAAATCGAAATACACGCATTAATTTATTTTATTAACAGAGTACTTTCAGTTAGTATCTAGCCCCAATAAATCATCCTGTAAAATAAAAAGTTTCATACAAATTTTAACACTCTATTTCACCTTCTTAAGGATAAAATTTTCCAAAATACATTCATGGTGTTTCGATGATGTTGAATGACTTAGTAATAACAGGAAGCTATTATATTATATATATATATCCCTATTATATATATATATACTATATCCCAAATTCCCGTTTCTACGTCCAGTGGTTTTGGGCTGGGCGTCTTAATGAAATATTTTTCATAGAAACTTTTCACACTTGTTTTAATCAGAAGCATTTGTCCCAGTTTTTAAATAAAAAGAGAATATTAATGATTTTTTCTGGACACAAATTTCCACACTATTTGGTCCTTGCGTAAGAGGTTGTTTTGAAAAATTTATTATATCTAAAGAGTACTATCACCAACGCTGTTTCTTCTGCATATCAATGACATGTTGCTAACTGGTAACATTCATTGCTATGCGGATGACAGCACTGGTGATGCTCTATACACCGGCCGGGCCAATATTTCTCGGGAAAACGTCGCCGAGTACCGGAACAAACTTGTGTCTGAAGTCGAGTCTTTGCTGGACAAAGTCTCGGATTGGGGGCGACTAAATCTAGTCTAGTTTAATCCTCAGAAGACACAAGTTTGCGCGTTTACCGCTAAAAAGAACCCCTTTGTCGTATCTCCTCAGTTTCAAGGCTTCCTTCTTGCCTCAGCCAGTATCGGTATCCTCGGAGTCGACATATCGAGTGACGTGCAGTTTCGTGGTCACTTGGAAGAGAAGGCCAAATTGGCCTCTAAAAAGCTTGGCGTGCTCAGCAGAGCGGGACAGTATTTCATGCCGGCACACCGCCTGCAACTTTACAAGGCGCAGGTTCGGCCTCACATGGAATACTGTTCCCATCTCTGGGCAGGGGCTCCCCAGTGCCAGCTCCTTCCACTTGACCGCATCCAGCGCAGAGCGGCTCGAATCGTCGACGACCGAGCCCTTTCCGATCGGCTCGATTCATTGGCACTGCGTAGAGATGTTGCATCTCTTTGCATTTTCTATCGCATCTACCATGGGGAATGCTCTGAGGAATTGTTCGGATTAATCCCAGCCGCCAAATTTCATGAACGCACATCGCGGCAGAACTCCCGATACCATCCACATTGATTGGCGGTCCACCACTGTGCGATTTAGAAGATGTTTTCTTCCTCGCACGACTTCTTTGTGGAATCGATTACCATCAGCGATTTTTCCGGACCGATACGACTTAGGGACCTTCAAGAAAAGAGCCTACTCCTTTTTAAAAGGCCGGCAACGCATCTGCAATTCCCCTGGTGTTGCGGTTGTTCATGGGCGGCGGTAGTCACTTACCATCAGGTGAGCCGCATGCTCGTTTGCCCCCTCTCCTATAAAAAAAAACTTTCAATAAGAGAGTATCGTATAAATAGTAACAGCTTATTTTACCCTCTGGGCGTTTGAATTTTTTGAAATCTTATTTTAGTTAATGCCTACGTAATAAAAAGAAGCACGCCAACAAATCTGTGAAATAAAATCGTGGATTTCTTTTTTCTTTTTTTACCTGATGATTTTACCCGTCTATTTTATCATTGGATAGGTCGTTGAAAAATATTTGGGGTATAATTCAACATTTTTTTCAATTTAGGGGTCGGTCTGCCAAACCACTGTTTTTGGAATTGTGAAAAGTATGCACGATCGTAGTATATATAATGAAGTTAAAAGAAAACTATCACAGTTAATAGGTTTAACAAGTTAACGAGTAATAGTCGGCCAACTTACAGAATGTACTTGAATTAGTAAAACTTTCGTTACAATTCCATAGAAAATGACCTAAAATTGCTGCATATGCGCCATATAGCTGCATGGTAAATAATATATAGCTTTATGTTTCCCTTTGCGGGTAGACAGAGAGGACCGAATGCCAAGAAAACATTCCTTACATACCTCCTCTTAGTTTTTAGTTAGTAGTTATTGTAGGCCTATAGTTTTATTGTTGGTACTCTTGTTTTACGCGGGCGACCCTCAGGATAATTGACAGCAGTGGTGGTTACGGGAAGGTTTAGGTTACCGTCATTTAGATCTTATGGTCACACTGTCGGGAACTAATAGATACATTATTTTGCCCAAGGAAATTATTATTTTAATAAAAGAATATTTCCAATTTCGCTACGTCTCCAAAACTATTTTTAAAATAGGGTTGAATGATCATACTCAAGATGAGTTAGTTCCGACAACGAATGAGGAAGCAAGCTTCTAGAGGGCTTGTGTGTAAATGTAGGGCGGCTCCTCAATAGATACACACACACTTTAGCAAATAATTGTCATTAATGATCCATAGAAGCCCGAAAATTAAAATAGGAATATTTTGATTGTTAGGTCAACAAAGTACCCACTGCACTACTAGAAGAAGCCTCTATAGGAACAGCGTCGTACCTGTAAGAGAAGTGTAGGGCGGCTTCTCACTAAATACACACATTCTTTTACAAATAGTTGTCATTAATGACCCATAGAATCCCAAAAATTAAAATAGGAATATTTTGCTTTTTAGGACAAAATAGTGCCCACCGCGCTATCCTAATGCGTTGCCTAGGTATATTTTATTAAAATCTCCCAGCAATGGGGTGTATATTACAAGACGTAACGTTAATTAACTTTATTGATATCGGACAGAACATTAGTTTAGAAACAATTCCTTTAACATTGAAGGGTAATTGAGAACTTTCAATAAGCCAGCGGACCGATACAACTTAGATCTTTAACAAAAACTTCTCTTCTGTTAAGAAAATATTAATTCACTGTGGCCAAAATAACATTAAGAATAAAGAAAGAAAGAAAAAAACTTTACTTCGCCTCAAATCTTTGACAACATAACAAAACATGTACCTTTATGATATAACTAAAAAATTTATTTCATTAAGTTCAGGGCTAAAGCAGGTGGTCGGCGGGCCTTCACCCCTTTGTTGCCGATACTCCATGCATTCGATACAACCGTTTGCTTTGTTTTTGGTAATGTGTACGGCAAAGGAGTAGAATAATTTATCAGCGGTAGACTTTCTATCCGATTACAATATAGGTGTGTACAAGGCAAGAGTAATATGCTTTTATTATGCTAAAACACTGCGATTTACTACTCAAGGGTCTATTACCACTTCCCACAAGATAAGATTGTAGTCATACACTGTTTGATAATAAATAAAAACTTGTATTTAATAAATACAATAAACCCAATGCTTAATGCCCAAATTGGCGATATATGCTTCTTAAAGGTAGGCAAATTTGGGAGCACCTTTAAATTTTTTATTGCATTCCTTTAAAAAAAATAAAGGAGCAGACTTAATGACTTTTGTACCAGTCAACCCAATAGTAATATATACATTTTTCTAATACATAAACTATACAAATTAAACACACACATACATGTATACAAATTCTAGAAAGGCTAGAGTATTCATATATATGTATGTGAAAGAAGCGAGGGAGGTGTGCTAGGTTGATGTCCACCCATCTGGGTAACGGGTGTGTAAGTTTATTAACCTACGTTAATTAAATACTATAGCTTTTTTGCGTTTTATACTCGTAGGTCACGCCAAAAAGTTTATCACTCAGCATAATGTTGCGGCGAAACCCCACCGCATGTTTACTAGTGACAGAATCTTTAGAGAATACAAAATCGAGACTAATTAATTATTGGGACTTGTTAATAAAAATGTCCAGCGTTGATCATTTGAAACTATATACATCAAGTCGGGTATGCGTCCATAGGTTGATAATTAAGAAAATGAGAAAAAAGCTCCATACAGTTAAAGCCTTATTATAGTCCACTGTTGAACATAGGACTCCCCCACTGATTGCCTCATAGGGAGATATTTGCCATAGTTGCTACGATTGGCAAGCAGTTTGACAACTGCAGTTTTTATAATTTTGAGTTGTTATCAGGAAGATGCTGCTTCCCATTTCCTGGTTCAATTGCTCTCTGTCGCCTATTACGACACGCACGAGACGATATAGGATATTGGTTATTCTTATATCGCCACTACACGTTCTTTGACAGATACAGCTTAAAAATGTGTCCAAATAAAACTTCTTTAATTTTTAGATGTAAGAAATTCAATGGAATTTTGTCAAACGTCAATTTATGATCTAACCCTGTTTCAAAATGAAGTCCCTTAGATCGAACAAGAAACGGTAATAAACTCGGTAGACTTTTTTCGGTCAACTTACCAAAGTAATTGGTTTCACATCTAAATTGAAGTCTCTTTGGACCGTCCATTTTGAATTACATCGACATAACGAAATCGGTTAAGAGCCTTGCGAGCAATTAGTCAATTACTTCATTCGCATGCGACGAACCACATCATAGTCAAAGACAAGTCAGTCAAGTACGGTCAACTATGTACTATATACGATTATTGTACAAACATACACTCTAGATACAACGTGTCGTTGAAACCGTGATATCAGTGATCGGAACTTAAATAATATTTGCATTCAATATTTTACAGACGGCTCTCTTACTCGTATTATTAGTTTTCAGCTCAGCAACTTAGCGCTCGATGTAAATTTCACAGTACGCGGACAACCAGGCTTCGATCCCCACCGGCACTAATGAAATTGTTAATTGCAATTTAAAATGCGGATTGATCACGTGCTTCCGTAGTGAAGGAAAACATTGTGAGGAAACCTACAAAAAGGAATATGTTGAAGACATGTTGTAAAGTCCACCAACATGCATTGGAGGTGGCAACGGACACTTCATTGCCCTAAAACCCTCTCAGAGGTGAGAGAAGACTGCACTGTGCTGAGCCCAGCGGAGGCACGTAGTTTTTTATAGAATTTGTGCTTTGTCAAATTGCAAGCGATGTGTCAGCATGAAATACCGTCTTGCTCTGCTGAGCACGCGAAGATTTTTAGAGGCCTATTTGAGCTTCCCTTCCAAGTGACCACAAATCTGCTCACCATTCGATATGTCGACGTCGAGGATTCCGATGCTAGCTGAGGCAGCAAAGGGAGTGCCTTGAAACTGAAGATATACGACAAAGGGGTTCTTTTTAGCGGTAAAGGCGCAAACTTTTGTCTTCTGGGGATTGAACTGGACTAGATTTAGTTGCCCTTAATGTGAGAATTTGTTCAGCAAAGACTCGACTTCAGACACAAGTTTGTCCCGGTACTCGGCGATATTTTCCCGAGAAATATTAGCACGAACGGTGTATAAGGCATCACCAGTGCTGTTGTCTGTATAGCAATGAATGTTACCAGCTTGCCACATATCATTGATATGCAAAAGAAACAATGTTGGTGAGCACGCAGCCTTGTGAAACACCAGCGTTAGTAGACATATGGGACTTCAAGTCATAACTCTGCTATCATAATGCTTATACATCATAGATACATTTTACTAATGCTTAAGTTCCATAGAACTTAGTATCGTAAGTCCCTAATAAAGGACTATACATTGTGCAACAGTACTATTAGTAGTCGGTCAGCCGACCGCCCCATATATATGTACAACCATGGGTAAGTATCTCCGACAACGCATCCATGTTAAAAAGCATTACATGAACACCTGTAGTACAAGAACACTCATTAACTTAGAAAATTTTTGACCCATTTTGCAACTCTCGTATTACAAATGTTATTTATTTTTCTTAGTGCAATATAATCGTCTTGTACTTCTATTATTTATTCTATTTTGAATATTTTAAGTAGGTACATTTTTAATAAATGAAAAAGTTATTTATTAGACAATATTAATCTTTTACTATACTATAATACTTAATATTCGAAAAGAATTATGATATTTTTAATGTCTTTTTTGTGAATTTAATTTTTTTTAATAATATTAATAATGCGCCGTCACAGTATGCAATAGAAACAGCATTGTTGATATCACGCAACCTGGTAAAACACCAGCGTTTGTTAACAATGTAATCAGAGCATGCACCGTCTATAGATTGTTAATTTTAACGCTAGCTGCAACACGAAAGGGCTGGCTCGACTATGCTATCATAAATTCATAAACCAACGTGAAACTGCACAACGATACTCTTGTTTCGTACGGTGAGTGCTGAGTGTAGGGAACCAGTGACCCTATTTACTGGTAACAAAACGTTTCATGTTAGTTCACAGTGGTGGTATCTGCATTTTTATCCTTAGTCGATTATAGTTGGAGATTTTCGTGGGTCTCAGCATCCATTTACCAATGAGGGGATTTCATTTGCCAATCATATTTTATAAAGTAAATGCCCCAGAATAATCAGTGTATGTCCCTATTTGCGGTAATTATATTAATTATTTTGGCTCTGTGCAGTGGCTTAGCATTATGTTTCAGTTTATATCCAATAAGAGACAAGATATTTGTGCTTGCCCAATTAATGTATTAAAACTACCTACACGACACTGGCGAAAAAGATAGGTAGATAACACTTTATTGTGCACCAAAAAAATAACATAAATATCAACAAAAAATGAAAAAAAGAAATGTCTTACAATGGCTGATCTTATCACTAAGAGCATTATTACATTGAAACTATTAACATATACAGGGTATTTTTGGAACGCTCCCGAAAACTAAGACAGGCGACAGCACCAAGTATACCTTTGATCATGGGTAACACATAAATTCGATCCTGATGAAAAAAAAATCATCTTTTTACAACGTTTTATTAGCTTTATTCACGCGCTATCATGTTAGTACAGCTAAATGAAACGATAATTTCATTAAAAAAATCATGAAAATACTGAAACATAAAACCAGCAGTGGAATTACTGAATTGATATCAGCTGATTTGAGGTCAATGTACGCGCGAACGCAAATTCGCGCGGCCCGCAACTAGCACATTACCTAATAATTTACAACACTTGTCTAAATACCTAACTTATCTACTCAACCTACTATTTTGCCACTGTACTTGTCTCCACGTAGCCACTAATACGAATTCACAGGTTAAATAACCCAAATAACTGGTTCAATTCCCCGCTAATGAAAAAATACTTAAATTAATGAAATGTAACCAAGATTGGAGTCATGCGTTTTTATTCATCGTGTAGGTATGTTTATTATTCTCATGTATTCAGTTATGTACCTATTCAGATTAGTCCAGTACTAAGTTATTTAAAAAAAATACTTATGAAACAGCTTACCGCTCTAAATCCTCCGTGGTCTTATGAGATGCGGCTCAAATTGTGCTCCATTCATTTCAAGGCAGATTTGGGCTCGGTGTTGCATCTCCTCATGCAGGCGGGGCATCATCGTGTGGTCTTCGACACAGTCCGTACGTAGTTTGTCGAAAACATCCACGATCCTTTGGCGCATTTCATCAGCACTATCACACTCGCGATTAAAAACCCTTTCTTTCACATACCCCCACAGAAAGAAGTCCAACGGGGTCAGATCTGGTGAGCGAGGTGGCCAAGCGTGTGGTCCTAGTCTGCCGATCCAGCGATCATCAAATAGCTCATTGAGGCGCTCACGGACTAACCTCACGACATGTGGAGGGGCACCATCTTGCTGGAGCCATGTGCGGCGATATTCAGCCAACGATAGGTCGTCTAAAATGTCCACCAACTGTTCATTTATGAATTTCAGGTATCGCTGTCCGTTAAGTCGCTGTGGCAGAAACACTGGTCCTAGTATGCGATTCTTAAATAAACCTGCCCATACGTTAACCGACCATCTGGTTTGGTGCCCGGTTTGTCGAACAGCGTGCGGGTTAACCTCTGAATACACGTGTGTATTTCTTCGTATCCACAGGCCGTTTCTGGTAAATGTTGACTCGTCCGTCCAGATGACGTGCTCAATGAAACCAGGCACACGTTGTTGTTGGTCTAATAACCAACGGCAGAAGATTCGCCGGCGGTCGTGATCGCCAGTAACTAACGCTTGCACTTTGTACACTTTATATGGGCGCAGTAGGTTACGCTTTAACACTTTGTGAACTGTACAGTATGATATACTTGTTCCATCCCGACGCCTTAACAATTTAGCGATACTTCGTGTACCTAGGTTCGGATTCCGGCGAACGACATCTAAAATACGCTCCTCTGAGTGAACAGCCACTTGACTTCCACCTCCTGCCGCTACCAGAGCAATGGGCCGATTTTCCCACACTCGCTGAAATGCTGCTGTTATCAGACGAGAGTCAGCTGGATGTCGAGCGGTCGGGAATCTCTCTCGATAAATTCGCAATGCATGCGAAGCATTCCCGCGAGCTTCACCAAGACACATTAACATATTGCCGTATTCACGAGCATTATAAACGTAGGCGTTAGGCATTATAAAAACAAAACAAGAAACTTAAACCGTAACAACAAGAATATACATTAAGTAATAAATAACAAGAATAATTTAATAAACAAAAAAATTGTACTGTCTCTCGCCACAGTCAAGACGGAACTGTAACAAAAACTAAAATTATTAATTTATTCCGCTAAAACAATTGCGGCAATGTCCTTGAAGCACTGGAACTTTCCAGACACCATTAAAGCGTTATGTATGTTAAGACATCGCCAACGTTTATTTATTTATCACTACGACTAGTCTTCATATGGAATTTAAAAGTTATGGTTGTCATTTTTAATACAATTACACAATCAATTGTATCCTGACGCAACAAGCAGTTCTTTACTACAAAAATTATTGAAATTAATAAACGTACCTAATTGGGTACTCAGTACTCACACAATTATAAACACTATTTCATCGTTATCTTTGTTTTTGTATAAGAAAATAGAAATGAAATGGTACTGAATAATTTAATAGTTAAAATCAATTGCAATTATGATCGACA
This sequence comes from Parnassius mnemosyne, assembly GCA_963668995.1. Lineage (NCBI taxonomy): Eukaryota > Metazoa > Arthropoda > Insecta > Lepidoptera > Papilionidae > Parnassius > Parnassius mnemosyne. The sequence goes on from CAVLGL010000001.1 coordinate 57,542,042, forward strand.
GTTGATATTATCAATGAGAATTAATGTAAAAAATAATACTTTTATTTTATTATAATTGACTTTCCGTATTTAATCCGGCCAATACTTTGAATTTAAAAAGAGGTTCGTAAATTATTAAAAATGACTTGCAAGTTTTATAGTGATTGCCGCCTCTGATTCTATTGTCGCTGGCAAATTAAATTTCTGTGGAGGGAGTGTTTTGCCTCGGCCACACACATCGCGCTAGCGCAAAGATTCGAGCTAGCACAATGTATGTGACCAGTCCTTCGTGAATACTTCGTAACTTCGTGCGAAGTTTCAAGCACATCACTTCGTTATCGCAATGTATGAGGCCGGCCCTTCGTGAATACTTCGCCACTTCGTGCGAAGTTTCAAGCACATCGCTTCGCTGTCGGTAAATTCCCGCACTTTGCGCATGGGTACAGTCGCGTTCTAAAGTACTACGGCTAAGTCAAGCTAAAATTATTTATATCTATTGTTTTATGTCTGAACTAGTGAACGAAAAGGTAAATATGATAGGAGAAGGTGAATGGGGAAAATTGTGCAATAAAGTTAAAAGTGTTGAGGAAGAATACCGAAAAACTTACCATGTGATCGACCTGATGACGGAAGCTCAAGCGAAGATGAAAGTGATGATGAAGTAGCATCCAGTAACTCCAACACACCATCAACATCTGGCTTCCATGTGACCCAAGACGACATAATGGACGGCGTGTCACCCTTAGCTTAAGTTTTCTTGTTACAAACTACTTTATATTTTACGATAGAAATAACAAATAATGCTCAAGTAAACATTATCCATTTTTAATTCCAACCTTTTCCAAAGTTCTAAGTAGCTAGTAAAGCACCTATTATGATTCTACAATAAAACAATTAATTACTATAATATTATAAAACAATATCCCAATACCATGTAGTACTTTAGAACGCGACTGTAACTACACTGTCGACCTGTATCTAGCTCGGTGCGAAACAATGCTGTCGTCATAAGAAAAAAGGGCGCATCTAACAATTTTTGAATAAATGAGTTAAATATACCATTCGACTCATCATAAAAAGGCGCATCTACTAAATTTTTTAATATTCAAAAATATCAATATTTTAGAAAATATCGTAAGAATTTTAGACGTAACTGTTGATCACAGATGACATTTTTTTAGTAGAAAAGACTTATACAAATTATGGAGTGTAGAGTACAAGGAGAACCATCTTATAAGGGGCGAAAGTTGAAAAAGTGTCCTACTATTTACTGAAAATAGAGGTTCCAAAACCTACCACAATAGCGCTGGCGTTTGAAAAACTACGATATGAAGATAGCTGTTATGGACGGAGTGAAGTCAGCTGAATTCAAATATTTAAAAAATTTCATGACTAGAGTAGTTAGTAAAATGCCAGTACACAAAATCTCAACTATTTACGTAGTATAAAACCAAGCGGATTAATCGGTCCTTCTTTATTTCTCCATCTTACTCTAATTACTTTTGGCGCTTTTTTTAATTTATCCTATACTACTGCAACGCCACCCTTATTCGACACGTTTTTAGGGACACTTTTCATAGTATAGAGATGGTCCTCCTTCTCTCTACACTCCACAATACAAATTCGACATAAAAGAAAAGACTTATTTAACCAGTTGCTACGTCATCTTTAACAATATTTGCATCGATTACTTAAATTTCGATTATTCTTGTCTTATTATTCTATCTTATTATTAAGAGCTTATATCTTATTATTAAGAGCTGGTGTTTCACATGTCTTCCCATATAAATTTGATCGAGGTCAGACCAATAGTTTTTGAGTTATCCTTAATTATTTATATTGAAGTCGGTTGTAAATTTTTTTAATTTTTAATTATTATCGTAGTAAGTCTGGTATGATATCCCCTTTAAAATCATAACTCAAGAGTTGCGGGTTGTTATTTTATGTGTCTCACTACCAATGCTTTTCTAATATTCACTAATAATAAAAAAGTAGTAAATTACTACTAGCCTCCTTTCAACTTCAAATGACCTTTCCAAAATATGTAAAAATGTTAAATGAATGGCGGTTTTTTTATTTATTACGTTGGAAAGACGCAAAATGTTTATATGCGTCTTTCATTCGATGTTTTTATGTGGCCAGGTGTATTTTTTAAGCTAAAATGAAAAAGAAAATTCGTTTTATTTAAATAAATAAACAAATTATCAAAAAAATAAGTTCGTCTTTAAAATCTTCAAGTCTCTACGTATTTCAATTTTCATATTGATTCCTTTTAATATACTTTAGACACAGCAGGGTCTCAAAGAAAAATTCATCTATTTATTTTTTATTTCGATTTTACGTTTTTGTTAGTTGTGTGCTTCTTTATTATGACGGCAGAATGCCTAACCCTGTCGCCTCACGCTTGTGACGCAGTAGGTTTCAGGCCTTGGCGGGGTTTGTTCGTTTTAGTTTTTGAGACAGTTCCGTGTTGATTTTGTACACGCGTGCGCGAGCGACAGTTCAATCGTTTTTTTTAATAAATTTACTTGTGATTACGTGTTGATATTATTGTTGTTGTAACGTTTTTGGATTCTTTTTTGTTTTAATAATGCCTAACGCGTACGTTTATAGTGCTCAACATGTTAGGTATCCGAACCTAGGTACACGAAGTCAGCGATACCTAAACTTTGTAAGTGAACAGTTGGTGGACATTTTAGACGACCTATCGTTGGCTGAATATCGCCGCACATGGCTCCAGCATGATGGTGCCCCTCCACATGTCGTGAGGTTAGTCCGTGAGCGCCTCAATGAGCTATTTGATGATCGCTGGATCGGCAGACTAGGACCACACGCTTGGCCACCTCGCTCACTAGATCTGACCCTGTTGGACTTCTTTCTGTGGGGGTATGTGAAAGAAAGGGTTTTTAATCGCGAGTATGATAGTGCTGATGAAATGCGCCAAAGGATCGTGGATGTTTTCGACAAACTACGTACGGACTGTGTCGAAGACCACACGATGATGCCCCGCCTGCATGAGGAGATGCAACACCGAGCCCAAATCTGCCTTGAAATGAATGGAGCACAATTTGAGCCGCATCTCATAAGACCAAGGACGATTTAGAGCGGTAAGCTGTTTCATAAGTATTTTTTTTAAATAACTTAGTACTGGACTAATCTGAATAGGTACATAACTGAATACATGAGAATAATAAACATACCTACACGATGAATAAAAACGCATGACTCCAATCTTGGTTACATTGCATTAATTTAAGTATTTTTTCATTAGCGGGGAATCGAACCAGTTATTTGGGTTATTTAACCTGTAAATTCGTATTAAAGTGGCTACGTGGAGACAAGTACAGTGGCAAAATAGTAGGTTGAGTAGATAAGTTAGGTATTGAGACAAGGGCGCGGGCCGCGCGAATTTGCGTTCGCGCGTACATTGACCTCAAATCAGCTGATATCAATTCAGTAATTCCACTGCTGGTTTTATGTTTCAGTATTTTCATGATTTTTTTTATGAAATTATCGTTTCATTTAGCTGTACTAACATGATAGCGCGTGAATAAAGCTAATAAAACGTTATAAAAGATGATTTTTTTTTCATCAGGATCGAATTTATGTGTTACCCATGATCAAAGGTATACTTGGTGCTGTCGCCTGTCTTAGTTTTCGGGAGCGTTCCAAAAATACCCTGTATATTATAAAACAGGTAACTTCGAAACCATTCAACCACCGTTGGAGATATATTAAGAGAGCTTAATATGCCTAGTAAAATGTCGTAATCGACAGAAGAAACTCATTACTAAAATCCAGTAAAGTAAGTAAATCCTAGTGTGGAGGTAATTTTTTTAAGTTTTTATTTGTACGGCAGCTGTGATTTTAGCACACTCACACAGATAACACTGATCTCTTGTATTTACACTCTGATCCGCAAACAAGAAAAGAAAACGACACACATTGTTAGAGTTTTTAATACCAGAGTACTCGCGATCATAAATATTCCTATAACGCACGCGCTCGCTACAAGCATAACTACCACCGCCCCGCTTGCTAATCATGTATAAAAACAATAAAACGCAAAATATAAACATATTAAATGAAAAAAACTTTTACGGGTTTTATCGCGTTTAATTTAACTTTTTGATTCCCGACGTTTCAAGTGCTTTACAGCGGGGTCGATCTTGAACATTTTCACACACTGTAGACATCCCGGAACATCGGTGCATCAAGCATATGAAGTACCGACGTTTCGGGAAGTCTGCAGAGTGTGAACATGTTCAAGATCGTCCCCGCCATTACATTAGATTTGATAGACCACAAATCCTCGCAAAAATACCGATTAATACCAAGGATGATCCGCGAGGCTATTAGAATTAAAAAAAAACATCCTAATTCCAATAGAGAAGATGGATAGGTGCTGCCACCTGCTGGGCCTCCTATAATTAATAAAATTAAACCAAACCCAAGCATACCACTGAAAGACTTCAAGATATTGTAAGCTCATTTTGCGTAAATCGGACTAAAAATTTATATTCAAAAACTGAGGGTAGCTTGACTAACTATGACATCGGAACGTTAAATACCTCAGTCCCACCCGTGACCATGGGTGCTGTAAAGCACCCGAACCATCGGGAATTAAAAGTTAAACGCGATAAAATCCGTAAAAATTAGTTTCATTTAATGTATAGACTTCGCGTAAATATAAGAAATCATTATATAAACATATTTTCTTTTATTATATTGGCACAAAATTTAGCCTTATAATTATTTTTTATTTACCAAAAATATAAACTTCTTAAAAATCGAAGTTGTTTGGACGGGTTGAGAGCACTTGGTCTTATTTTAAATTTAGAAAGTAACATATATTACATTCTTTGCTTTTACCATCTAATTGAACCATCAATCAAATCGTTTCACATAAAACTACTCTGTTGGTTGCTACGCATTCAGGACACACCACTGCCTGATGATCGCTACTAATACCATATTAAGTAATCTGTGCAAATACGTCGCATGCATTGCAAGTACTGCAATCGCAAGCCCTGCTGCAAACTAAGCAACAACCAACGCTTCCTCTAAAAGGCATATTATATTGCACAGGTTGTTCAGCCGAGGGTATCATCAAACTATCACCAGATAATCGTATCAATATAAATGTTTATGGATTTGTGATGGCTTTTATTAGCGCTGTGGCTAATAAAACCTGTCGGGGCTTGGGAGTATTACCTATTGACAGACATGAAACAATCGGGCCAGCATTAGGTGAACTAACACTGTCGACAGTCGATGCCGTCGAAGGTTGATCCCTTTTGTCCGACTCCTGGTTAATAATATGCAGTAGCGAATGATGGCGCCTTTGACAAACCTTACATGTAGTGGGCTTTCTACATTCCGAAACCATGTGATTGCCGCCTAAACAGTTGAAACATATTTTATGTTTTATCACAAAATCACGACGTGCTTCAACCGTCTGTTTTGAGAACTTCTTACAGAAACACAATTTGTGTCCTTCTGAGCAAAACTCACATCGCATTGATGAACTCGTAGTCAACATTGCCTTCGGAGAGTGAGCAATTGATGCTTTATTAACGTTGTTGCCCTGGTGAACTGGTACCCTTTTAGGATCTAAACATTCTAACGCACGAAACCGATTTTCTATAAAAGACTTAAATTGGTTGAAAGTTGGTAAGTCATTGCTGGAGTCATTGTTGCCAACACTAAGCTCCCATTGCTTACGCGTCTCATTATCCAATTTAAATGAAACTATGTGAATTATAATAACATCCCATGTGCTCACGTTAATACCCAAATTGTTCAACGCATTAAGACAGTCACAAGTGGTATCAAGTAACTCCTTCAGAGCTGTAGATGATTCAACCTGCATACGTTTTTGATTAAACAACCGTTTAAGAATACAATTTGTTAAATATTTTTTATTGTTATAACGCTTCTGTAATTGATTCCAGCACTGAATATAATTGGCATCAGTTACAGGTGTGTGGCGAATCAATTGTTCTGCTTCACCGGAAAGGTGCCTCTTTAGGTAATGAAGCCTTTGTACATTATCTAAAGATTCATTGTTATGTACTAATGAGGTAAACAGATCGTGGAATGTTGTCCATTCATCATATTTTCCTGAGAATTTTGGAATGGATATTTTGGGCAACTTTACGAAAGAACTACTTGATTTATTAACGGTGCTAGAAGCTAGAAGTATTGGCTTGATTTAAAGAATCTTTAGCTGACCGAATTGTGTTAAGGGTAGTTTTCATTAAGCTTTTGTAAACAATATAAGTGTCCTCTGTAGCATCATAAATATCAACAACCCTTTGTGATATATCTTCTGCTTTGAAACGTTCGTATAACTTAGTATTATTTTCTTTAAACAATGCCCAATCCTTTTCTAATAATTCTTGTCTTGTTTCTACATACTCTATGGTTAACCTATCTTTACCACATTTTTTTAAAATTAGTTAGTCCCTTTGTTATAACATTTTGTTGATCTTTTAATACATCAATTAATCCTTCCATTTTATTATTTATTTGTAAATAAATAAAATGTGTCTAAATTGATTTCAATTTGATTTAACCTTGTAAATAACAATGTAAAGTTGATAAAACTTGTTTTTATTTAAAACAAAGTGTTTCAAATCTATGTTGGCAAAATAAAAATCCTAGAAATAATACAAGTATCAAGACACCTTTGAAAATTTTACAAGTGTTTGGAAACACACAAAATCTGATAGAAATCGGGCATAGGTTCCCCGTTCCCCCGTTTTCTTTAAATTATTCTAAGTCCTAATAATAACATGCACACAAATTGACAAATACTAAAATAAACTAAGTCTAAAATTGTCCTTAAAATTTTACAAGTCCAAGATAGTTCTTCTCCTTTTCAAAGTTTAAATTGACGTTAGAATAGAGTTCAAATTCACTCGATTTGTGGACGATGTATATAAACAAATTTTACTCACGAAACTGCACTTCATACAAACACCTTTGAACATGCAAGTGGCGCCCCCTGTTGGTTGCCAGCTGTACTGCGCGTGACGTCGTGTGATGGCTGCGTCTGCGTCACCTTGCTGCGTCGTCTGGGGTGTTGATCTGAGAGTGGCGCCCTCTGGTGGCCACTCGAACTAATCCGCTAAAGCTGGCTCAGCTCACCGCCTATGCTAGGTGAAGCTGTCGCCGCTGGTGCGGAAGACTCGTGTACCTCTCTGTAGCGATCCACTACAACTACACGGAGAAGCGGGCCAGCGGTGGCCGCTTTGAACTCAAAAGGCCTGTCCAAACGATCCGGCTCGTATGGGCCAATGTTTAGTTACCGGGTGGTATTTAGGGGAGATTGAGTTGACCTGAACTGTAGCAAGCGGGAAATTTAAATAAAAGACCACAACTGCGTACTGATCTCGGAGTCGATCCCCGATTCGATCTCGTTTATTGAAAATAAATCGCATAGACCTATTCAAATTGCGGAAGCCAAACGCTAACGACTTCTAATTCGTAGCCAACGCCATCTATCGAAGACGTTGGAAGCTTTACAAAATGTTAAGTTACAAACATATGACAAATTAATAAAATACATGCACAATCATATTGGCAAAGAGTTCCATTTTCAAAATTTGATCTTATTTTTTTATTATATCGTTTACAAGTTCTTCAAACTCAGTGTCGCCGCCGTACAAGCGTATTAACGCTGGTGTTTCACAAGGCTATGAGCTATCACCAACGCCATTACTTCTGCACATCAATGATATGTTGCAAACCGGTAACATTTCTTGCTATGCGGACGACAGCACTGGTGATGCTTTATACACTGGCCGTCCCAATATTTCTCAGAAAAACATCACCGTCTCGAATTGGGATCGACTAAATTTAGTCCAGTTCAATCCACAGAAGACACAAGTTTGCGTGTTTACCACTAAAAAGAACCCCTTTGTCGTATCTCTTCAGTTTCAGGGCACTCCTTTTGTTGCCTCAGCCAGTATCCGAATCCTCGGCGACTACATATCGAATAACTGCAGAGAAAAGAAGGCCAATATGGCCTTCTTCTCTTCCTATCTTCAAAAAGCTTGGTGTGCTCAGCAGAGCGTGACAGCATTTCACGTCCGCCCACTGCCTGCAAGTTTACTAGGCCTAGGTTCGGCCTCACATGGTTTACTGTTCCCATCTCTGGGCCGGGGCTCCCCAGTAGCAGCTCCTTCTATTTGATCGTACTCAGCGCAGAGTGGTTCGAATTGTTGGCGACAGAGCTCTTTCTGATCGCCTTGACTCACTGGCACTGCGAAGAGATATTGTACGTTTTTGCCTATTTTTTCGCTTTTACCACGGGGAGTGTTATGAGGAATTGTTTGGACTTATTGCAGCCGCTCAATTTACTACCGCACATCGCGACATAACTCGCGATACCGTCCATACCATCCATAACATCTGGTTGTTAGGCGGTCCACCACTGTGCGACTTACAAGTAGTTTTTTTTTTCTTCCTCGCACAACTTCTTTGTCAAAGTCCCACCATCATCCTTCACAGTTAGCTACCATGGGCAAATCTTTGTTACAGAGAGCACGAGGGATCTGTGACAGACAAACACCTAGCCGCCGAGATTCAGCACGTCAAGCAGGTTCTGCACGACAACAAGCTTCGGGTCCTGCGCCTACGTCACTGTGACCGAGTGAAGCCCGCCATAGCCGAGCGTGTGCCTGCTGTACTACCATATTTCAGAGGTGTCACAGACAAGATTGGCTACATCTTGAAGCGAGCTTCTATTAGAACATTCTTCAAGCCGCCGAAGAAGATTAGTCAGTTCTTACCATCCGTCAAGTGCAATATTCCTCTACAAGATGCAGGAGTGTACAAGCTTGATTATGAGTGTGGTCTTTCGTATATAGGGCAAACAAAACGATCAATAAAAACCCGTGTAAAAGTAAACATAGCTGACATGAAGCACCAACGTTCGCGGAAGTCTGCAGTTTGTGATCATATCCTTGACGGCCCCCGCCATTACATTAGATTTGATAAACCACGAATTGTCGCGAAAGAACATCGATTCCTGCCAAGGATGATACGTGAGGCTATTGAAATTAAAAAAAACACCCTAATTTCAATAGAGAGAGAGGCTGAGTACTACCACCTGCTTGGGATCCTATAATTCATAAAATCAAAACTAAACCCAAGCATACCACTGCAAGACTTCAAGACACAGTAAGTTCATTCTGCGTAGATCAGACCAATATTAATAATTAAAAAGCTGAAGGTACTCCGAGTTAACTCTGACATCGGGACTTCAGTCATCTCAGTCCCCCGTGACCATAATTGCTGGAAAGCAACCGAATCGTCGGGAATATAAAATAAGTTAATTAAACGCGATAAAATCCGTAAAAATTAGTTTTATTCAATGTGCAGTGTTCGCGTAAATATAAGAAATCATAATATTATTGTATGTATTACGTAGGTAAATTAGTTTAACTTAGCTAGTCAGGATCTAGATCTATTATAACCTTAGCACTATAATCCTGTCCTACACATTAGTTTCTGTTAAGACTGGCTGCCGTGACCGAAATTCGGTTTGAAGGACATTATCATTAATAATATCGCTAAGTACCAGCCAATTTTCTCCACGGTGTTATTCTAACCAGTCGAAATTTCTATGGCTTTTCATATATTTTATTGATATAATATTGACAGGAATTGGCAACGATAAAGTGAAGGAAAAGTTAAACATACTCGTATAATGGTGGATTGTATATGACACGTGGATATGTACAATAGTACAAAATTGCTACATAAGAAATTTGCATAGTTACGTTTGAGGAGGTGGAGGTAATATCCAAAACGATCGTAATATACCCGAACACATTTTTACTAATTATTCAGTGTATCTTATATTTACTTGGACTCACATGCCTTGATGTTAAAATACATAGTATCACCAAGTTAAGACAAACATTGACGGGGATGGACCGTCTTGTGTCTATATAAAATAATAAATTAATTAACTACTTATCCGAAATTACAAATTATGTTGTTAGAAATTAGCTCGCCGACATAATGTTTTACATACACATGTCATGTGTTATTATAAAAAAACCCTTAGAATAATAATTATGTGATGTAAAATGTTTCTATTATTGGTATAAGTAATAAAAAAACTGAGGTTTTAAAAATTGTTAACATTTTCATCAACTAGTAAACAAAATGAAACAACAAAATGCTTGGAGAGAAGTAATGGAACATAAATCTCTGTTTCCTGTCACACGTAGGCTATGCGGCCTGTCTAGATTAAAGAAAGAATGTTCAATGTTTGTAATATATAAACATAAAATAAAAAAGGTATCAAGAGGTAACATACGAGGTGTTTTTACTACTTAACATCGAATATTAATTTTTTTTAAATAAAAACTTCGCTAATAACTTATTTTAATATAATTTTTATACATTTAAAAAATACCGTTGCTACTACATTTAGACGTACAATGTCATGAACTTTGGAATGTCAGGAGACAGTTATAGTAGCTTCACAAGGACAAGCGTAAATCCGCAGCACTAGCTAGGATAGCTAGCTATGACATTTCTCAATGTTTATTCACCTGACTTACATTCCTATTCATTTTATAGATTTTTGTTAGCGTTAATGAATATACTGAATTCGTTTAGTTAAATCCTGCTAGTGTTGCGAACTCTGCTGAATTTTAACTTAGAGATTGTGGGCAAATTTATACAGAATAGATAAGAATACTTGTTTTTGAAAAGCCTTATATCCAGTCCACCAGTAGATTAAGAGAGAGAAATGGTCAAATACTCAAACGCTACTCAATTTTAAGATGTCTTTAAATCTCGTGGTGTCACAGTCACTTTGACTTAAACTGATAGAGACTGACTTAGACGGATCCGTGGCGTATTGGCTTAGCAATGAGTTGCAACGCTTGTAGCCGCGGTTTCGAATCCCGCACGGAACAATTATTTGTATGGCCTACAAATAATTGTTCCGGGTCTGGAAGTTTTTCCTTGTGAAATATATGTTTGTAAACTGCCCCTACGATACAGAAAAAAATCCTAGTGTGGGGGTAACGTTTATTATAAAATAACGTTTATTATAAAATAAGAATAAGGAATAATACTATAGAAGAACTGACGACACTGAACGGCATCTTAAAATTGAGCAGCGTTTGTATATTAGGGAATAAGAATTTGTAATGATAAAAGGTGAGAAGGTAATTTGGAATTACCAAAGCTTATTAATATTAAGTATTATTTTTTACGGTTCTCTAGACTCACTATGCGAAACACAGCAGCATTAACATTAACACTGTGAGAGCGTGGTACCTGGTAGAATCGATATATTCCTGCTACCATAATATAGCAGTAGTGTGGCACTACCACGTCATCATTATCATTACAGCATTTCATAAGACCACTGCTGAAACTAGGCCTCCCCCAAGGAATGCCACAAAGCACGGTCCTGAGCCACCTGCATCCATTGACTTACTGCATGTCTTACCAGGTCGTTACTCCATCTCGTGGGGGGTCGCCCCACACTTCACCTACCGGTACGAGGCTGCCACTCAAGAACATTTCTTCCCCATCGGTTGTCGGTTCTTCGAGCTATATGGCCGGCCCACTGCCACTTTAGCTTACTAATCCGTTGGGCTATGTTGGTTACTCTGGTTCTACTGCGGATATCCTCATTCCTAAGTTTATCACGCAGAGAAACTCCAAGCATAGCCCTCTCCATAGCTCGCTGAGCGACCTTGAGCTTCCTCATACGGCCAGCAGTGAAGGACCACATCTCAGTTCCGAAAGTCATCACTGGCAACACGCACTGGTTGTACAATTTCGTTTTAAGCTTTTGAGGTATGTCTGACGAGAAGATGTGTCATAGCTTCCCGAACGCTGCCCAGCCGAGTTGAATCCGTCGATTGACCTCTCGGTCGAAGTTGGACTGACCTAGTCGGACTATGACCCAGGTAAACATACTCGTCAACAACTTCGAGCTAATTGCTCCCAACAAATACCGGCATAGGTGTGACATGGACATTAAACATAATCTTTGTTTTGTCCATGTTCATCCTAAGACCTATTCGTTGGGAGACACTGATGAGGTCATTGAGCATGGTACTTAGGTCCTCCAGCGATTCTGCCATAAGGACTATATCGTCGGCAAATCGAAGGTGAGTGATGTACTCGCCATTGATGTTGATACCGTATCCTTTCCAGTCCAGAAGCTTGAAAACGTCTTCCAATGCAGCGGTGAAGAGTTTCGGGGATATAAAGCCATCCTGTCTTACACCTCTCTGCAATTGGATAGGTTTCGTACTCTAGTTCTGTACTCGGATAGCCATCGTAGCCCTACTGTCCAAAGACTTGGGCACTTCGATATACCGACAGTCAACTTGGCACCGCTGAAGGGACTGCAGCACCGCCCAAATTTCGACGGAATCAAAGGCTTTCTCATAGTCCACATACGCCAGACATAGTGGCAAATTGTACTCTTCGGACTTCTGTACAATTTGCCGAAGGGTATATATGTGGTCTATGATGCTAAAGCCCTTTCGGAAACCGGCTTGTTCGGGAGGCTGGAAGTCGTCAAGTCTGCGATCGAGACGATTCGTAATGACTCTCGAAAACAGCACGTAGACGCTACTCAGAAGAGAAATCGGTCTGTAGTTCTTCAAGAGAGCGTTGTTACCTTTCTCGAAGAACAAGACCACCGCATTTCTGCTTCACGCCTATGGTGTAACGCCACCATGGAGGACGGAATTAAAGAGCTTCTGAAAGACTTCAAGTACCGGTCTTCCACCCGCTTCCAGAAGCTCCGCTGTAATTCCATCCTCGCCTGGGGCCTTGCCGTTTTTAAGATGCTGGAGAGCTATTCTAATCTCGCTCAGACTGACGTCCTGGATATCTTCGGAATAGTGTCGGATAAGACTCGCTGTTGGATCGTTACTCACACTTGCGTGTGGCTCCAACGATGACGAGTACAGCTGCCCATAGAACCTCTCAATCTCACTCAAAATCTCAGATGCCCCGGAAACGATGTTGCCACACTCGATCTTCAGCTTTGACAGTTGGCTCTTTCCGGAAGACAGATCTCTGGCAAAGACTTTGGAGCCTTGGTTTCACTCGATCGCTTCTTCAATACAAGCTGTATTGAAGTTGCATAAGTCCTGCCACATGCATTTGGAGATTTGTTTGTTCAGTTGCCTGTATGCTGTCAAATCTGTTGAAGAATGTAGCTTCATCTCCCGTCTAACAGCCATGAGATTGAAAGTGTGATCGGAGAGTTTTTGTGTTCGTCTGCGGCGGGTCTTGCAGAACTTAGCTCTGACAGCATGGACAGTTTCCACGAGCTTGTCATTCATATCGTCCACTTCATTGCAGTCTTCTAGGCACTGAAAACGGATTTGTAACTCGAGCTGAAAGGTTTCGGGACTTTGGAACAGAGCACGAGGGGGACGGAGCGTTGACTTCATTAGACGAGACCTCTCCAACTTAATGTTTAGGTTTGGTGTGTCTCTAACCATTCGGTGATCGCTACCAGTTTTCACCCTCGCGATTACGGAGACATCACTGAACAGTTGTCGTCTGTCGTCATAATGAAGTCAATCTCATTTTTTTGTCGAACCGTCGGGGCTCGCGCAGGTCCACTTCCTGTGGGGCTGCTTCCGGAAGAAAGATTTCATCATAAAGAGTCCCTTTTTCTCCATGAAGTCGGGCAGCTGCTGGCCCCTTGGGTTCCGTAGCCCTATTCCGAATTTCCCTACTTTCAGCTCACCGTTCTCTCTTGTGCCTAGTTTTGCATTGAAGTCTCCCATTAACACCGTATATTGGGTTTTGGAGAAATGCATGGCGCTAGAGATATCCTCATACATTTCCTCCACCTCCTCATCGGGGTGTGCTGAGGTATGTGCGTAAACCTGTATGACTTTCAGCGAATACCGTTTGGTGATTCTGAGTATAAGGTACGCAACCCTCGTTGACACACTCCCGATCTTTACAACGTTGTTAACGAGAGACTTGTGGACGATAAATCCGATACCTCCTTGGGACAGATATTCGCCCTCCCGGTGATAGAGCAAGTTGCCGGATTTGAGGATTACCGTGAGCTCCCCCTCTCTTCGGACTTCGGATAATCCTATAATATGCCAGCGCAACTAGTCGTCTATCTCTTCTTCCAGCTCCACGATCTTCTCGTCAGTCCTCAGGGTGCGTGCGTTGTACGTTGCCAGGTCGAGTCGTCTAAGGTGGCAGCCGAACCTCCACCGGAGATTCTTAGCACCCCCTACCCCGCCGTTACCATGGTCGCCACCGTAGCCAGGAATGCTGGGGCCGCCGGGGACTGGGGGCCGTCTGTTTGTTGCTCTAATCATTGGGGGGTATTTGCCATATCATACGTCACAGGATGCCACTTACTTGGAGTAATCGTCTGCGATTCATGCGGGCTATTTGCGCAGGTTGTAGTTGTAATTTATTTTTTTTACTAAAATATAATAACTGTAATATTTTTAACAAATATTTTACAAAATTATTCTTGTAATTATACAATTTTACTTGAAATTAGTAACCAACATGCTTACAGCCCTCTAGATAATGCGTCCAATGCCGTAATAAGTTGAGCAAGTTAAGCAAGTCGTCACTTAGCCATTCGAGTTAAACTAAGCGAATCCCATGGCTTCTCTGAGTTAAAAAGCCGACCCAAGGTGGTCGTTCTGATAAGGTTTGGTGAGCACATTCTGGACGAATGTTAGTGAATTTGGAGAAGATTTATTATAAAAAAAAATTTTTTTTCGTTTATTGAAAAAAAAATGTGCTGTCGAGGCCTAAATAAATGGCTATCAATTTTCCTGGTAAAATTACCATTAATTTATTTATTACATTACGTAAGTGGAGATGGAGGTCGTTTAGGAAGACGCCTTGTGTTGCGGTCTGCCTTACTTAAGAGGGTAAAGGAAAAAGAGCAACCCCAATAGATGAAGAAATAATCTTATGGGTGAAAGTCCCAGATATAAGAGTCAATAAATACAGGTCCTCAACAACATTGTGACAGATTTTGGATTTTGGTCTCTGGTGGACTGCTATTTTATTGAAAGTAAAACTATAAATTGTAGAGATGGTTACCAGTTGATGAACAAATAAATGCTCTCCAAATCCAGTAAATCCTTCATGTAATACATATCACATCATTATCATTCTTAGAAAAATCTAAGGACAATGTGACTGTGAATGTAAAAAAAATCTGTTGATAATAATGATTACGGTACATTTTACAACATTGCTTGTATAAAAACAAAATTTTCAAAAGTAACCTTTTTCGATTTTATCATGAAAAGAAATTACTATAGCGGTATTGATGTTTCACAACCGTTATTGTGTGGTGATATAATTAAAACTCTGTGACTTTTCAACACAATATCCTATCCTGATATTATGTTCATGATATTTTTAACGCCATTATCTACGTTGTAAGTTAACGCTTATAAAAAATATTTTTCATCTCTATTTTCTTCGACGATGAGTCTGTTTTAATATATATATATTTGAAATGTCAGAAATAATGCTTTTTCAACAAGAGTGGTGAATTAAACGGTAGTAGAGCCACGCAGCTAAACGCCGTCCACTACCATCTCGAGACGGCGAAGCCGGCCTTGCTTTTTCTGACCGAGACACAGGTTTCCTCTCCGGCTGATATTTCGTATCTCTCCTCCCCGGGGTACAAATTGGACCACTCCTTTGTGCCTCGGGCTGGAGTTTGCGTGTATGTAAGTGAGGACATCTGTTCTCGACGCCTCGGCAGTCTTGAAGGTTCGGACCTGTCCCTCCTATGGCTACGCGTAGACAGCGACAACCATCCGCGCGTCTACGGGGGCCTCTATAGGTCCCATAGCGGTAATGCCAAAACAGACCGACTCATTGACCACGTCCAAATGGCTACAGATTCTTTGCTACAACAGGTCCCATCCGCAGAGATCGTGATCCTTGGCGATTTTAACGCCCACCACGCCGAATGGCTCGGTTCACGTTTAACCAATCATGCGGGGAGATCTGTTTATGACTATGCTTTGGCATATGGTTTGACACAACTGGTTACATTGCCTACGCGGATTCCAGATGTGGAGGATCATATACCTTCCCTGTTGGACCTTCTGCTGACCTCTCATCCGGACGGATATCAGGTTTTCGTCTATGCCCCTCTCGACTCTTAGGACCATTGTCTGATCCGGAGTGTGATGCCACTCACGCTCCCCTCGCGGTTGCGTTCTGCAGGTTGCCGCCGTGTTTGGCATTACAGGTCGGCGGATTGGGACGGAATGCGGTTTTTCTTTGCATCCTATCCGCCCCGGGTTTGCTTCTCGCCGGATGATACCAGCGCTGTTGCTGACTCTGTCACTGATGTGTTGCTACAGGGAATGGAACTATTTATCCCATCATCTGTGGTACCCATCGGAGTAGAGATCGGAGAGTCATGCGCGCCGTTTTGGAATTTACTGTCGAATATTTGCATAGACATTACTTACTGTCGTTTTGCTCCATTGAACTGCGAAGTCGCGTGCAAAAGGAAGCCTCTAATTGGTATACTTTTTTGTTAGTACGTTTACGTAACGACGGAGCGTTTGTTCTTGAATTTGAGTGATTAAAGTAACGCCGTTTGCAAGTAATTTACGTCAATTTGTATAGTGACTGCAAGTTGAAGTGCATTTTGCAATATTTGCAATATTTGCTTGTGTGACGCGGAACCGTCCGCGCACGCCGAGTGGACAGACGGCCTGGAATCTGATGCTCGCATTCCATTTCGAGGGCGTGGCCTAGTTAATTGTTTTTGGAAGTTAATGTTGAATTGTTACGTCGCGTTAAGTGCCTTTTTTGTGTGTTGACTATTTTCGATCTTATTACGTGTCAACGGTGCTGATTTTGAGTTCCGATTGCGGGCATGGTATTTTAATATCGTACGAAAGAATTTTAGCTTGTCGTGTGGAACGCTGAACTTTGAGTCTCGAGAAGAGGCCGCGTTCGTTCCCGGGTTTGTTAATTTGTGCCACGTGAACCCGGAACATTAAATATTGAACTTTAAACGACGGTTTGTTACTTGTGTCGTGTGTCACTTGTTTTAATTTCGAAGAACGTTGAGTTGGTTGATTTTCAAGTTAATTAAATTTGCAATAAAGTTGATAAACTGAAATAGTGAAAAGAAGGCAGTAGTTTTCAATTGGTGAACTACGACTGGAGGGAGCGCACATTTGGAGAGCAGCAGCGCCTGTGGATCTTCTCTCCGATTACATCGAACCGTCAGGTTACATGTATATACACTTTCGCACACCACTTTACATACACCTCACTTATCACCTGACTGGTACCCTGTGGTCAACCCTACCCCCGAAGATCGGTAAGTGCTTGCTAATTTGTCAGCCGTTTTTGAACATTTATCCATAGGCCATTGGGACCCGTCCACTGTTGCTCGTCGAGGAGGCTACTATGGGCCCTAGCCCATTCGACTTTTGCCGGGGCAGCTAAGGGCGTGAACAGCCACTGCGCCACGGAACCGTCATACACAGGCGGATACACAGTACGACAATGAGTTTTATGCCTACAAAGATTCATATATGTGTATCAAGTAAGCTTTGAATTTAAAACTTTTATCTACGGTACATCTGCATCAGTTAACATCACAAATCGACATACGTATTTTCATAGGCAAATACACACAATGGTCTACATTTGATAATCTTGACGTAGAGATTATCCATAACAACAACCTGCTAACAAAAAGTCATAGAATAGAATATTTTTTTTATTCAATATTGATTATTACATAATAGGTACTTATTGGAATTCATTTTTTATTTATCACTGTTTCGCAAAATACCTCAGTCCTGGGAAGAACCAGCAAGAAACCCAGCGACACTTTTTTTAAACATAATTTCACTTAACAATATGTAATTTTGTTTATACAATTTTTAAATGATTTTTCATAGAACCAGCATGGTGGCGATCACCCTATTCCCAGGGGTTATTTTCATTCATGTATTCCTTGATATTATAATAACCCTTTTTGTACAGTTTTTCTTTAATAAAACTTTTAAACTTGTTTATTGACAAACTTTGAATATGTTCTGAGATTTTGTTTTAAAAGCGTATACATTGCCCTATAAATGAATTACTGATTCTGTGGAGTCTAGTAACTGGCATTACAATCTTATGTTTGTTCCTAGTATTTAAAGTATGCACATCCTTATTCTTATTAAAGCTATGTATGTTTTAATGCACATACATTACATTCTCATAAATATATTGCGATGCCAAAGTTAATATGTTTATTTCTTTAAATTTTTCTCTGAGGGACTCTTTACAATTTAGGTTATAAATCGCCCGTACGGCTCTCTTTTGCACAACAAATTAGCTTCAATATCAGCTGCATTACCCCATAGCAAAATTCCATAAGACATTACGCTATGAAAGTAACTAAAATACACTAATCTAGCTGTCTCAACATCTGTGAGACTTCTAATCTTTCTTACAGCATATGCTGCAGAATTAAGTCTGCTTGCTAATTTAGATATATAGGGGCCCCATTGAAGTTTCGCGTCAATAGTAATACCAAGAAAAACAGTGGTATCCACAAGACTCAACTCCTCCCCATTTAACAGCCAATTGGTATTCGATTGTTTTACATTAGGTATTGTAAATTTAATACACTTTGTCTTATTGCCGTTCAAGAGCATATTGTTAAACCAATGTACCAATTTCGATAGAGCATTATTTACATCTTCATAATTAATTAACTGTCGTTTGAGTTTGAAAATTAAAGAGGTATCGTCAGCAAATAATACTATATCGTGACTGTCCCCTACAAGATAAGGTAAGTCTTTAATATAGATTAAAAACAGGAATGGGGCAAGAATCGAGCCCCGAGGAACGCCCATTGATACTACCGATCCGGGGGAATCTTTACCATTAATCACTACTTTTTGAATTTTGTTACTTAAATATGAAGTAATAAGACTAAGCGCTAAATTTTTTACACCGTAATGTTGTAGTTTCCTGATTAATGTCTCATGATGAACACAATCCAAAGCCTTGGAAAGATCACAGAAAATACCTAAGGCATCTTGTGAATTCTCCCAGGCATTAAAAATATATTTCATAAGCTCAACACCGGCGTCAGACGTCGAGCGACCCCTTGTAAAACCAAATTGTCTTTTATGAAGAAATTTTTTTTTTAAAAATTAACAATTGATCCAAAATTATTTTTTCAAAAATTTTACTGAGAGTTGGTAGTACAGAAATAGGTCTAAAATAAGCGGGATCCAATGTACTACCAGATTTAAATGAAGGTATTTCTTTACTATACTTCATTAAATCAGGAAACATATCAGAATCGATACAAGTATTAAAAATAATAGCAAGATGAGGTGCAATTAAATCTATTATGGACGCAATAACTGTAACGGAAATCCCCCACAAATCTGCGGTCTGTTTTACATCAATGGTTTTGAAGTATTTTACAACATCTTGCGATAGTACTTTTTCAAATCTAAATTTTTTTAAACAGGTGTTAACATTCTGTTTGAGTAATGACTCGGCGACAGTTGGAGAAGTATTCAATGACTCTGTTGTCAATATAGGAATATCAATGAAATATTTCTCAAACACCGCTGCGACTTCTTGATTTGATTTAGTCAATTCATTGTTAATTTTTAATTGATAGTTTGAGTAACGAGGTTTGTCTTTACCGGTTTCATTGTTAATTATACTCCACGTCATTTTAATTTTATTCTTAGCCGTTTTAATTTGCTATATTAACGATTTGGCTGTGGAGAAAAGTCTTTTAAACATTTTAGAATAATTTTTAACATTCTTTAAAAGCAGCGGAAAGATCTTTCATGGTAATGGTCATATAACCTTCGTCTGCTTTTATGAATTCCTACTGTCGCCCACTCATTAAATGCCTTGTGACTGTTTCTGGATAATGTTTTAGAAGTAATTTTTTTTAATTCATTGCATATAAGGGTAAATAATTCTGCATATAAATAGTCTGCATTGAAAAAAATGCAGAATCTGAAAGGTTAATTACTAAGATATAACAACCCACAACTGTTGTTTAGTAAACAGATTGAGATTTTCCTAAATCAAGCGGCCGCGCACAAACTGTAGGCATACGAGATTAGACGTCTTTATGATAAATCTATGGAATGTATCCATTTTTTTATAGGAGAGGGACAAACGAGCATACGGCTCACCTGATGGTAAGTGACTACCGGCGCCCATGAACAACTGCAACACCAAGGGAATCGCAGGTGCATTGCCGGCCGTTCAAAAAGGAGTAAGCTCTTTTCTTGAAGGTCCCTAAGTCGTATTGGTCTGGAAAAATAGCCGGTTGTAAATTATTCCACAGAGAGGTCGTACGCAGAAGAAACCTCCTAGTGAAATATACAGTAGTGGAGCGCCAAGCATCCAGATGGTGTAGATGGTATCGGGAGTTTTATCGCGATATGTGTTCGTGAAATTTGGGGGCTGGGATTAATTCGAACAATTCTTCACATCACTCTCCCTGGTAAATGCGAAAGAAAATGCAAAGAGATGCAACGTCTCTTCGCAGCGCCAGTGAATCGAGCCGATTGGTAATCGATGACATACAGAACATAAGTATCGATACAAGTACCTGAGATCCACTACTTTCCACACCATAGCAAATAAGCTGGATACTATAACATACAGTGACTACAGAGAAGCACGAAAGTCGCCAAGAGACGTGCCATCGTTTACAATTACAATAACTTTCGTAATGTTCACATTAATATTCATCCCCTTCACCCTATATGAATAAATTGAATTTTAATATTAATAATCATACGAATATTAATATTAAATATGGCAATTGAATATTACAACAATTAAAAGACAATGCAAAGTTTAGGCTTCGTCAACAGAAGACGTCATTGCAGCGACAAGTAGACAAGTTTTGATTTTCTAAATTTATTTTATAATTAAGTTCCTTCGTGCATAATTCTTTTATTCGTTGTCTTTTATACTTCTTATATAATTAAATTTTATTTCCTTTTATTGTTACTTAGAGTGATATTAGTATGTATCTTTATTTAGTATTATTCGTTCTAATATGTAACTATAATATATGTATATATGTGTGAGTAAAATTTATAAATTTTGTTTCTTTATAAAGTGTATCTGTTGACGTGCGATAATTATAATTGAATAATATTTTTAATAATCTACGTACTTATGCGAAAACTTTCCAGTCCACAATGACTAAAATTTTATAAAAAAGCAATTTAATATTTCTGTGCTACACTTTTCATCGAGTAGTTTCACTAGTTTGTACGAACACTAGTGGTTTAGTTGTAGTAAAATAAAATCATTATATAATCATGTCCCACTTTTTGGATATAAAAATAATAAATTATTTTGATTGTATTCAACGGAAGGTAATATCGTCCTTTAGTATTATAAAAAAGTAAATAGTTTTAAATTTTGTGTAATTTTGATTCACTTTAAAGTTGTACTCATGAAGAGAATGCATGTAATAATTTTTCACAATTGTTATTTATTTTGTTCTAATTGAAGAAAATAAATAATTAAAAGGGATTGAAGTGGACTGTATTACTGACTTTTGCAAGTGGACTGTATGACTGACTAATTACTACGCTAGGTGACTGCTCAAAGAAAAGATGGTACTGTAGAACTATACTGTATACAAACTATTTACAGTGCGGCACTATTAACTATACACTATATACAGAGGGGAGTCTTCTTAATTTCTATGGAGTCTTGATTCTTCTCTTGAGGTTCCTTCTAGTGCCGCTTCCGATAGAATGAACGCCTCACAGACCAAAACGCCCTTCTTATATCCCGAAAGAGAGCGTCTCGGTTTGTGAGTAGCGTCGTAAGGCGATGCCGCGCGCTGATTGGTCGGCGACATCAGGTGATCTGCTGCCGGTGTGCAGGGTGTGCGGGGCGCAACGGGGTATGAAGGGGCGACGGGGCGGCGGCCTCCTTCGCCGTCCGTAACATCCTCCTCCCGGCGTAGCCTGCGAGCTTAAGCTTCCCTCAGGAGGACAGCTATCTTCCTGACGGGCCGCCGTAGCACTCCGCCCTTGATCCTGACCTCGACGTTGCGCACCACGCCGTCCGGTCCAGGAAATGTCTTCGTCACGACACCCCGCGGCCACACATTTCTTGGTAGGTTGCCGTCCGCGACCACGACGAGGTCCTCTTCCTGAATTTGGCGCTGTTGAGCATCTCGGGAGTCCCCGCGCGCAACCTGCGTCGGCAGGTACTCTTTCACCCAGCGCCTCCAGTACTCGTTGGCGAGCCCCTGTGCCGCTCTCCACGCCCGACGATCCATGGGTGTGCACGGCGCGGTGACTGGTAGGCCCGATGGTCCCAAGTGGTTGGGTGTCAGCGCCTCTTCGTCGTTGATGTCGACCGGGACGTGCGTCAACGGTCGAGAATTTACTGTGTTCTCTGCTTCTGTCAGGAGCGTCGCCAACGTCTCCTCCCGTGGGCTCTTTTGATGTAGAGTGGCTTCGAGTGCGGTCTTCACTGAGCGTACGAGACGCTCCCAGGGGCCTCCCTGGTTAGGCGCACCCAGTGCGATGAATTTCCATTCAATTCGCCGAGTCAGCGCATAATCCTTCAGCTGCGGTGCCCACTCTTCCATCGCCCGTTGCAGTCCTGTATTCGCCCCATGAAAGTTTGTGCCATTGTCGGAGTATATAACCCGTGGCCACCCACGCCTAGCCGCCATGCGCCGCAATGCCGATATTGCCGAGTCCGCGGTCAGAGAGTAAACTATTTCTAAATGCACTGCGCGCGTCGTTAGGCACGTGAATAGTGCCACCCACCGTTTTTCGTGCCGTCGTCCTATCGTAACTGTCAGAGGCCCGAAATAGTCGACTCCTGTGTACGTGAATGGTCGCGCAAACGACCCTAACCGTTCGGGTGGTAGGTCTCCTGTAACCGCAGGCCGTAGGTCGTTCACCACTCTCTCTCTCTGTTGGCGTGGCTTGCTTCCTGATGCGCCTTCTCCACAAGCAGCTTCACGAATTGGTGACGTCCGTTCAATATGATGGGTCTCTTCATCTGGCCGTACACGTCGGCTGCGTCGATCCTTCCCCTGGCTCGTAGCATTCCATCTTCCAATATGGGGTCGAGCTTCCTCAGTGCGCTGCCGGTGGCCAGGTTCCTTCCCCGCTGAAGGCGGCTGATGTCTTCAGCGAAGCTTTCACGTTGGCTGTGTTCTATCTACATTCGCTCTGCTCTCTGGATGTGCTGCAATGTCAATCCTTGTGCCCTTCCTCGTACCGTATCGACGAACTGTAGTACTCGTGCTGTGGCCCTGATCAATCTCTCGTAGGCAGAGAATCGTTCTATGTCTGGCAGGTGTGGAGAGTCCTTGGTGTCGCTCTGGTGCGCCACGATTTTCTCCAACTCTTCATCATCCCCTGCCTTCTCTTCCTATCGGTGAGACCATCTGTCTTCGTTCTCGTAAAGGAAGGGCGGTCCTGTAAACCATTTATCGCTTCCTTCTTTGGTTGCGAAATTCATACGCGTTGCTTGATCTGCTACGTTTTCCGCAGTTGGTATCCACCTCCATTGTTCAAGTGATGTCTTTTCAGCTATCTCCCCTAACCGGTGAGCCACGTATGGAGTGTAACGCGCCGTATCATTTTGTATCCAATGGAGCGCCGTAGTAGAGTCCGTCCAATATATGACCCTATCCGCTACCACTCTGTGTTCGCCTTGCACGAATTCCGCGAGTCGCGCGCCTATTAAGTTCGCCTGCAACTCTAATCGCGGTATACTTTGCGCCTTGATCGGAGCGACTTTCGCCTTAGCCGCCACTAATCGCACCATAACCGTTCCGTCGCTGTATCGTTTTCACCAATATGCCGCGGATGCGTACGCACGTTCGCTTGTATAGTTAAACACGTGAAGTTGACGCTCTACCACTCCCCCCCGGAGGAGCATAGCACCTTGGCAGTCGCAGTCGTGACACCTCCTCGACGACTCGCAGCCACCTTTGAAATTCCTCCGCTGCCTCCTCGGGTAGTTCCTCATCCCATCCGACCTTCTTCATACGCCATAGGTCTTGTAGCAGGATCTTGGCGGTGATGGTGAGGTAGCTTAGCAGTCCGAGCGGGTCAAACTCAGACATGACTGCGCTTAATGCTTCCCTCTTGGTCGGTGGTCGCTGTAGTGCCTTTACTTCCTGCGGCACCCTATTCATCGATGTGTTGAAAGTTAGGGCGTCTTCATCGGCCATCCATAAAAACCCTAGGCCTGGGCTGTCTTGCCTTAAGCCTACTTCCTTAGGCTTGCGCGCCAGTAGTTCCTCCGGCTTGTCTTCCAATAGGGCTGCGTGATTAGAATTCCAGCCTGCCAAGGTGAAACCGGCCTTCTGGTGTGCTTCCGTAACCTGCCTTGCCGTATTTACCGCTTCCTCTACCGTTGCATAGCTGTCTAAATAGTCGTCCATATAATGGCTACGTACGATAGCGTTAAGTGCCAACGGGTGTGTCTCTGCGTGTGTGTGCGTGTTATAATCTCTAACACTACGTGCGAGAAACGGCGAGCTCCTCGCGCCGAAAATCATAGACGTCATAACGTACTCCCGCGGTGGGCTGTGTCGCTCGTTTCCTCGCCAGAGAAACAATTGCGCGGGCTGATCGCGACTGTCGATTTCCACACGCAAGAACATTTCCCTTATATCCGCGGACACGGCTATCTCATTCTATTTAAACCTAAACAGTATGCCCGCTAAGTTCCGTTATAAGTCGGGGCCGTCGAGTAAATAATCATTAAGACATATACCGGATGCGCGCGCTGCCGCGTCGAACACTACTCTTGTCTTCCCCGGCTTGTTCGGATTCCGTACTGCGAAGTGTGGCAGGTACCAGCTCTTGGGATCCTCTCTCTCCGTCCCTTCGGCTTCCATTGCGTATCCTTTTGCCAGGAGGTTGTCTATCTGGGCTGTGTAGGCGTCCCGAAACTCCGGTGACTGGTCCATCTTCCTTTCAATCGTCCGTAGTCTTCGAGTTGCCATTTAGTAGCTCGGTGGCATCCGCACGTTGTCGTCCTTCCATGGCAGTCCAACTTGGTATTGCTCGCCGACCTTCTTGACGGTGCGCTGGAATATGTCGACAGCGCGCTCCTCTTCCCGTCGCGGCCTACTCTTTAGCGAGATACCTATGGAATCTATTTCATACTGCCGTTTGAGGAGTTCCGTTAGCTCCTCGTCCTGACTGGCAAACGTTCGGATGTCCCTATCTGACCGTCCGCTAGTGCTTGCTACGTGTAATACGGTCTCGCCGTCTTCCCTACACGTTAACCGCGGCCCGGTTCCCTGAATTACCCACCCTAGTAACGTACGTGCAGCTATGGGTTGCCTTCGACGTCCGAAATTACGGGTAATTATTAAATGCCAATTGTCGGCGCCTAGTAATAATCTCGGCTTTGTGTCGTCGTAACACACCGAACTCGGTCACGTAAGTGCTTCAACCGTAAGCACTCCCTACTCACAGACTGCGAGCCTATCTTTAAATCTGCTATCGTTCGCGCGCTTATATTATACATCTCATTGCGCGTCTAGCCACGTATCCCTATATTAACTAACCTACTATTGACCTCGCGTTGACTATTACTTACGCCTCTAATATTGAGAGGCTTTACCGGTCCTTCCGCTCCTAACTCGCGAGCTAAGTCGTCGTCGATCAACGATATGGTCTACCATCGTCAAGTAGCGCATACGTATCAACTTCCTTGTCGCGCGGTCCGCGCACGGTTATGGGGCACACTTTCAATAGTACAGACGCACTACTACTAACACTCGACGCGACGAGCATGGTTTCATCCGGTTTTGCCGATGCCTCAGGCGTGCGGGCATTGCGGGTGTAAAGGAGAGCGTGGTGGGGGGCGTTGCAGCCGTCGACGCCGCACTTCTTAGCTTTACAACGTATGCGTCGGAGTTTGCTGTTTAAGCACCTAAAACACACCCCATCTTCCCTTACCCACTTCCACCGGTCGTCCAAACCCATTTGCGCCAGCTTCCTACATTTAGCGATAGGGTGTTTACCCCCAAAACACATACATGACGCACTACCGGTGTCCTCCTGTGCAGTGAACGTCTTTACGTCGCGGGCACTATCCTCTACGCGGCGTGTCAATACTATTCTTTTCGACGGCGGCGCCTCTCCTCTTACGGGCGATTCCTTATTCGGCGTTACGGACGTATAGGCGTGACTTAACGCACGGTCAGACTCTCTCCTCATGAACCAGGATAGCGTGACAATGTCCGGTTCGTCCGCACATCCGTAGTGCTCCGAATAATCGCACCAACGCGACCGTAAGTGAGTGCTAAGCTTACTCGTAACCTCCCTAGTTAGCATCGGATTTTGTAAATATCCTTTGCCGTCGATGTTCTGCATAATACATACTATATTTTACAACTTAATAGCGAACGAATTTAACTCCTGGGCGGTTTGACCCGGGCGCGGAAGGCGTTTCAAGTCATCTAACGCACGATCAATAATCACTTCCGGGCGGCTGAAACACTGCTCCAGTGTCCGCATAATATCTGCTGGATCCTTCGCGGTAAACAGCAGCGCCGATACTACTTCCCTAGCCTCACCGCGTAAACAGTTCCTTAACCTTGCCATATTTTCTGTATTTGTGAATCCATACAGACGCGTGGACTCATCGCGGCTTTAAACGAAAACCATTCCGCGGCCGAGCCGTTGAAAATAGGCAACTCATATGTCTGCTTCGTGGCGGCTGGTCTTATCATAACTTCTAAGGCTTCCGCTAGTCGTTCTATACCCCTATCTTTCCCTCGCGGGGTGAACGACCTATCTCTATCCCTATTTCCCTCTAGCCTATGCTGTGGCGCTGGCGACCTATGTACACATACATCCCTATAACACGGCGACGGTAATCTTCGATGCGCGTGGCAATGTGGCGATTTATCTATATCTACGAGTACATCATTACAGGGCGACAGTAATCTACGATCCGCGTAGCGATGCGGCGATCTATCTATACCTACATCATTACACGGCGACGGTAATCTGCGATCCGCGTGGCGATGCGGCGATCTATCTATACCTACATCATTACACGGCGACGGTAATCTACGATCCGCGTGGCGATGCGGGGCGCGGGCTGAGACGGGCGGTAGGGCGCCTCCCCCCGCACAGTCTCCACGTTCTCTAACCACCTATCAACGCGTACCCTATTTTCCACTAAATTGTCTTCGTTTAAACATTCCCTATCCGTTTCTTCTTGCAGTTGAGCGATGTCCCTAGCGTATTTCTTCTTGATGAGATCTTCTTCGATTTCCAAATGCTTCCTTCTTATTGCAGCTAGTTCCTCCGCGGTATTATACTCGATTTGTTTTAACTTTGCTATTGCGCTAGCTGTCGACCAGGCTGAACGGACTGAACGGACCGACGGGGCGCGAGGCGCGTGCCTATGTACAACGTCTGCTACAGGCGCGACGGTACGCACTATCGAACTAGTCTCTGTAATCGGAAAATCTTCTGCAACCACCTGGCCGCGTAAACGCGGTTTAAGAAACAAGAAATTGTCTGGAAACAGACAATAGACGTATATGACGTAGACGTAATAAGAAACGGGGAAGGAATTAGTACCGACGATCTTCTCTCTTCGTCGACGTACTTCTTTCTTCCTTGAAGATCTTCTATAATGATCTTCTTTCTTCTATAATTATCTTCTTTCTTCTGTAATTACCTTCTTTCGTCTGTAATTACCTTCTTTCTTCTGTAATTACCTTCTTTCTTCTGGCTTCTATTCGGCGACGATGGACCAAGAATATAAGGGATTGAAGTGGACTGTATTACTGACTATTGCAAGTGGACTGTATAACTGACTAATTACTACGCTAGGGGACTGATCAAAGAAAAGATGGTACTGTAGAACTGTATTCAAACTATTTAGAGTGCGGCACTATTAACTAAACACTATATACAGAGGGGAGTCTTCTTAATTTCTATGGAGTCTTGATTCTTCTCTTGTGGTTTCTTCTAGTGCCGCATCCGAATGAATGAACGCCTCACAGAATTTTTATTTTTGCGCCCGAAGCAATTGGAAAAGGGCTACCCTTTATGTAGGGAGGCGGAAATGCATTACGCATACCACGACAGCCGGTCTATCGTGGTTATGAGGGACTCACTGCCTACCGGGGGAACCTAAGTGATACCCTCTTAAACCGCCTTTGGGGACTGGCAACCAGCTGTTTAAAGCTTCTTATGCCGTATCGGAAGCGACCTTCTTTTGGGAAAAGAGAGCGCAAGCGGCTATTAGCCGCTGCAGGAGTGCCTACGAAGGCAAATTAATTATGAATAACTTAATTAGAGTTGGCCTGAGCCGCCAGGAGGCAGTTCAGGTCGTTTGAAAGTTTATTAGGCGGGTCCGGGAGGGAGTTCTTCGGCCTGCGGACGCTATAGCGGGAGGGGAGTAGGGCTGCATAATTAGCTGCCTCACGAATAAAATGATTGGAATGCGACTCTGAGGCTTTGAAGAAGTTCTCAGAGAGTTTTTTAAGGAATTGTTGGATTGTATGGAGCTCTAAGTCCCGATGAAGGTTGGCATTACGGACGTACCAAGGTGCGTTCGTAGCTCGACGACAGAAGAGGTTTTGAACTACTTGGAGTTCATTAATAATTTTAGGGTCAGCGTGGGCAAAAATGGGGCCCGCGTAGGACATGACTGGTCGTATACTTACAGACCTTATAAAGGGTACGATTGTTTCTGAGGGACATTTTACTGTGTCGGCCCAACATACTGTTGAGCCTACCCAGGTAAAAACGTGCGCGACGGGTTACTCTTTTGACGTCGGACCTAAAAGTGAGCCTCGTGTCAAGAGTGACGACTAAATATTTGGTAGTCGTATGCCAGGGAACAGGGGTCCCTAGCATACGTATTGTTGGAGTGTTTTTGAGTCGGCGTCGTTTATAATCGAAGTGAACGGCGGAGCTCTTCTCCGGGTTCACATCGATGCGCCATTTTTTGAACCCAGCTCCTAGGTCATCATCTGACTTTTGGATCTTGTTCCGTATGAAAAGTAGCGAGATACCTTTACAGTATAGGGCGGTGTCATCTGCGAAGAGGGAGAGCTGAACACCTTTCGACAGGATGGGAATGTCGTTGGTGAACAAAATGTACAGGAGAGGAGCAAGTACTGAGCCCTGAGGGACACCAGCTTTGTTGGGGCGCTGAGAAGATAGCGTGCCTTCGTGTCTAAAACTAAAGGTACGATGCTTTAGATAAGAGGCCACGAGACGTACTAGACGATCGGGGAGACCTATTTTGTAAATTTGTAGGTAAGGCCTTCATGCCAGACTCTATCAAAGGCTTTAGCTATGTCGAAATAGACCGCGATGGTCTTATGACGACGAGGATAAAAACCGCTGAGGATATATTCCACAATACGATGAACTTGTTGGGGACAAGAGTGTTTCGCTCGGAAACCGAATTGATGGGGGATGATAAGAGGGTCACCGTCTGTGGGAAACAGATGGCGCCTTATGCGAGTTTGGATGACTCTTTCGAAGAGCTTGCCCATGGCCTTGAGGAGGCTAATGGGGCGATGACTGGAGGGGAGGTTGAGAGGCTGGCCTGGCTTGGGAATACCAATCACAGTTGCCTCTTTCCACGTAGTGGGAAAGTAACTAAGGTTGAAGTAGGCATTAAAGATAATAGATAAAAGGGTTAGCACCTGCTCAGGAAAGTGTTTTAGGGCTTGGTTGGAGATGCTATCCGCGCCCGGAGCCTTTTTAGGCTTAAGTCCTTTGATGAGGGATGAAATCTTATCATTGTACACAGAGATAGGCTCGGAGGCTATAGGGGGTGAGTTCCGGCGGCGGACCTCATCCTCCACTGCCTGGACGTGTGAGGGGTTGACGGGTTGAGAGCTAGGAGAGCACTGAGCGGCAATGCTATCTGCAAAGCACTCAGCCTTTTCCTCGTCCTCAAAGGCTACCGTACCGTCGGGACGGGAGAGAAGGGGAGTGTGGGTGATAGCGTCTATGCGGAGGGCTCTTGCCATCAGATAGTACGCTGTATGAGAGGGAGAGATATTCTCCATGAGCTTACTCTTTTCGAGGTCTCGAAATTCAGAGAGGCGGAAACGAAGTTCTCGTTGAAGACGATTGGCTGTGCGCCTATATTCGGGCGTGGGATATTTTGCTGCTCTCCGGAAAGCAGCTTTTTTGGCTTTTAATAGGTTACTAATATGCAGGGAAAGCCCACTATTATTAACAACCGGGACGACCCTTTCATTCTCCTTAAGGGAAGTTTTAATAAGGGTGGAGAGTGAGTCTGCCTGCGTTGTAACAAGTTTTGGAGAGTTCTGTGAATTAAGACTTGTCTCTTAGGAAGACAGGGGGCGGGACTTGCTTTTGGCAAGGACTGGAGCACAGCGAGAGGCTGGCTTGGTCGGAGCGGGGATGTCTAGTGACAAAAATGGGGCCGAGGCAGCGGCGGGGGCTGCGGGGGCAGAGGCGGCAGCGGGAGCTGCGGAGGTTGAAGGAGCGGCAGGGGCCGCTGAAACAGGGAGGGTGCAGTTTTTCGCGGCGCGCTTACCGCTGCGCTTGGAGTTCACCGTGGTGAATGAAGAATCCCCGGTTCCGTCGGAGTCACAGGACTCCGATGAACCGGTGCCAGAATTGGTGGCGGGCCTCTTCCGGGAGGCTGACGCAGAGGACTCGGAGCATACGTACTCCATTTCTAATGGGGCGAAA
The DNA here is from genome assembly GCA_963668995.1 of Parnassius mnemosyne. Classification (NCBI taxonomy): domain Eukaryota; kingdom Metazoa; phylum Arthropoda; class Insecta; order Lepidoptera; family Papilionidae; genus Parnassius; species Parnassius mnemosyne. The sequence continues at coordinate 57,572,776 of CAVLGL010000001.1, forward strand.
GAATTCTTGGTCTCTAGGTAGGCCGCGAGTACGGGCGGCGGTTGAAGTGCCTGACGGGCAGGGGGAGTAACAAGGGCGGCGATGGCGGCGAGGGCCGTCTCATCGAGGTTTAGGCCCAGACCAAGAGTTTGGTTTAGGGCGGCGACGAGGGACTTAATTTGGGTAACTGTGGACATGTTGAGGGCAGTAATTCTACGAAGCAGTACGTATTTGAAACGGAAGGGGGTGCTGTTCTGAAAAGAACAGAGACGTTCTGTACGTAAACAGTAAGGGCGGGATCACCGTTCTCAAAAGAACAGGACGCTCTTTATTCAAGGAGTAAGTGCTCCTTGAATAAAGAACCCCCTGCTCTCAAAAGAGCTGGGCCTTGCTCTGAAAAGAGCAAGTAAATCCCTAGAAACAGTATACACGTACACGTTATAGAAATAAATAACGAAAACAAAATTAGAAATAGTTAACAATAAGAATTAACAATAAAATAACAATAACAAGCAGAGGTCAGTCAAACCTCCCCGCCCGAAGACAGGGGGGCAAGAACTGTTAGCAGAAATGACTCACCAAAGCGACGACGCTGAAAAGCGTGAGCAGGACTCTCGCGCCTCCGAGAGCGAGAGAGCACTACCGTCTGGGGACGGATGCGCGGACTACCTGGACACAACCGCTCGAGAGCGGTGCCACAGGCGGAATGTTTTGCCTCACAGACCAAAACGCCCTTCTTATATCCCGCACGAGAGCGTCTCGGTTTGTGAGTAGCGTCGTAAGGCGATGCGACATCGCGTGATCTGCTGCCAGTGTGCGGGGTGCGCGGGGCGCAACGGGGTATGAAGGGGCGACGGGGTGGCGGCCTCCTTCGCCGTCCGTAACAATAATAAATAACAATTGTGAAAAATTTTGTCAACTGTCATTTAGTGGTAAATGATAAAATATCAGGTATATATATATGTTTATAATAACACTAGTCGTTCAGCAACACATTGTTTATTTTGAATGACTTATGCAACTGTACTCAATCGAGGACAATGGTCACATTGATAATATACAAAAATATCATATTATTTTTCAGTCGAACAATGGATCGATTACGTTTACGTTTTGACGTGGAAAATAGTTAGTTTGGGCTTTCGGAAGACAGTGATGGTGATGGCGAATATGATTAGTCGAATATACCACTTTATCCTAGCGCCGTCACTGATGAAGATGAGGCATAGAAGCTCATACATTGTCACGAAATATGCCGGGAAATTTAGAGGATTTATTTCGGAGTCTATTGATGGTAGCAGTAAGCAAGTTGAGTCTCTGGGGTCTAAAGTTTTAATGCCGGTACTTTGAAAACTAGATACCGATGCATCAAACCACAAGATCTTCTTTGATAATATTTTACCAGACTTTTGGTTTATTTACGGACTAGCAAACCCTGCCTGCTTCGCTGGGAGTAATTTAAAATAAATAAAACTGTTTTTATAATTCTTTATTTAATGATTGTTGATGTGTTGATGATTTTATTTTTAAATCTTACCAGTAATAAACGTAATAAAATAACTCTAGAAATAAAACCATAAAATCCTAATTCACATTAGTTTTCATCATCGATCTTTATTTTCTAGTGGTTGAAGATTATCACCCACACCCATAAACATATTAGTCAACATAATATCTTCTTTACGATGAATACAAAAACAAATAGAACTCATCCGGATGATGTCGTTAAAAGTTCTATGTAAAATTTGAGCACAATAAATGTGTTTAAGGTTAAAAGAAGTATTAATAAATAGAAAAGCTGGATAATTATTTTAAAATTGTTAAATTTTTTTACGAACATGGATGGTAGGATAATTTACGATCTACTTAATAAATTGTAATTATTAAGTTTTATTTCATATAGTGAGGTAACTCATATTTTACCCGATTTTCATGTAATTTTAAAATGAAGAGTGCAGAATACACCCCCAACGTCATTAACTAAATAGTTAATATGATCTCGTTCAATTGTAAACATAAAATATCTTATATTAGCACATGTGATTTAGCTATTTTTACTTGAAATTACGTTAGCAAATCATATTCAAATGATCAAAGATTAATTAATGTTTAATTATAAATAATAAATACTAATATTAAATTCTTAAGCTTATTTATTTTATTTTTATTAAATAATTTATTGTTGAACTATATTTTGCAAATTAATTACAAATTGCTTGTAATTTTGATTGAGTTGGTAAATTGGTCCTGCTGCTGCCATTAATTTGTTACTATTTAATCCAATATATATATATATATATATATATATATATATATATATATATATATATATATAAATACATATATCCAATTGTAAACTACTTCTTACTTACTTACTTACTTATCTTCACGCACAATCCCTGACGGGGTAGCCAGAGAGAACAGATCGCCAATTGTCACGATCCTTACATACCTCTTTCGCTTCTTTCAGATTCATTATCTTCTTCATACATGCACGTCTAGGTATCCGAGTACTCTTGACCCTACCCTCTTCGAGCAATTTGCTTACATGGTCTTCGAAAGTTAGTCTCGGTCTACCTCGACACCGTTTAATATTAACTTTCGCGCTATATATTTTATTCACCATTCGGTCTTCACTCATTCGCTCAGCGTGCGCAAACCACCGAAGCACGCCCTTATCAATTTTTGTGATAAGGTCATCTTTCAAACCTGCCATATTGCGAATCTCTTCGTTTCGCTTTCGGTCGGACATGGTAACGCCGCACATTTTACGAAGAGATCGCATCTCCACTGCATTCAACTTGCTTTTATGCTTCTTCTGGCATACCCAGGTTTCGCTGCCATATAACAAAGTCGGTACCAACACTGCGTTGCAATAGCAAGGCGTGCACTCTTCACTACGCCTTGCATTTTAACTAACGCAGTCAGGGCACCATTGACTTTGTTCCCGGCAGCGACACGCCTGTCCACGTCTAAATCACATCTTCCATCCCGGCTAAAAGCACTCCCCAAGTATACAATTTCATTTACCTGTTCTAGACATTCCTGATTTACCCATATTTCACACTTCGTTCTCTCTTCGTCCCTTTCAAATACCAGAACCTTAGTTTATTAGCATTCAAACGGAGACCTTTAATTTCAAATTCCTCTTTCATACACGTGACTAATGCATGCAGTTCTGCCGCTGATGGTGCAATAAGCACTGCATCATCAGCATACAGCAGACAATTTACTTTTATGTAACCCAATTTCACACCCAAACAGCTATCTTTCAGCTTCTGTAAACAGCTGTCGAGATACAGTATGAACAGCCAGGAAGACATGACACAACCCTGCTTTACGCCCGTTTGGACGCTAAACATGGGTGACAGGTCATGCCCTACCCGCAAACAGGCTTTACAGTCCCAGTAAAGAGACTGCACAGCCCTTAGCAATCGACCATCCACACCATACCCCGGCAACAGTTCCCACATTTTCTTCCTTACAACCTTATCAAATGCTTTCTCAAGATCCACAAAAGCACAGAAAATCCTCTGGTTAGCAGCCAGAAGCTTTTCCGTGGTCATGCGGAGAGAAAACATTTGATCCGTGCATTCTCTTCCAGGTCTAAATCCGCATTGTGCCTCCCATAGAAATTTTTCCGATTTCTCTTGCATCCTACGTGTCAAAACCTTCGCGTAAACTTTACTTGCTAAACTGGTCAAACTGATCGCCCGATAGCACCCGCAGTCAAAATGTGAACCTTTACCTTTATATAAAGGCACAATGACTGCAGATCGCCAATCATCCGGGACATCCCCCGTCCGCCAGCACAAATTGCACAGCAGATGAAAGCTGTCCCAGACGCGAGGCCTACCATACTTGACCATTTCAGCAGTAACTCTGTCTAGTCCCGCAGCCTTACCACACTAAACTACTTAAATATTGTTAATTGTAAATATATATTTTTTCATTATTATAAAATAAATTTTGTTTTTACATTTTTATTATCAACACAAAATGTGAATTAATTCAGTATTTTTGGTTACTTCTATTTACATTTTATTTATGTTTAAAAATTCTTATGTATGTGTAGAAAGGGTAATTGAGTATAGTACAGAGACTAATTTTGTAGTAATAATAATTAATTCGTTTACACGAACTAATTATCCAACGTGTCGAGGATAAACTAGTAACGGAATACGACAAGCGTACCGTTCCACGTCAGAGCCAAGACTGTCTTAACGGCGGCCGCTCAGTCCGTTTTATACAAGCAGGACGGGCGGCAACGCAGGTGCAATGCCGCAGGTGTGCGGTACACGTGTCGTTTACGAGAATTCTGACTAGCTATACCGACGCCACCGCATCTACAACGGTGCAGGTGCCGTCACGGCCATACTGACATGCGTGCGTCCTCGCCCGCGATCCATCACAATTTTAGTTATCTGTAACAACTGTAATCTGTAAAACATCGTTCGATTATCCAGACAAAACAGCGTCTGGTCCAGTCTATACTGACCCTTCAGACTCGGGTGATAATCAGTTTTGTTCCGGCTGTAAGCCCTACAAAACTTTTATCACCTTTATGCTAGATCGGAATGATTAGTCTGTAGCTTTTTCTATTTTCTCTTTTTTTTTTCAAGTACTGTTTTCGCTAGTCCGGAATCACTATTCCCTATAGCTATATCACTGGACCGGCACAAAGCCCTGCAATGATTGTAAGAACTATTCTTTTTTCTTAACCTCTTTTTTCAGTACTATTTATGCTAGTCCGGAATCACTATTCCCTGTAGCTATATCATTGGACCGGCAAACGCCTTGCAATGATAGTAAGAACCACATTTTTTTTCTTACTCTCTTTTTTTTCAATTCAGTATAAAACAGTTACAGACCAACCATACCGCAAACATTTCCCCGTCACAATCACACAAAAGTGTACCGTGAGGGACGTAGTGACACGATAACACTTAAGTATGTAAACCAACAGCAACTCTACACATATCCCAGTGCAGCACAGATCAGCCTCCCTGCAACTGCATGTTCCTTTCCTGCACTAGAATAATTACTTCGTTAGAGTGTTGCAATGTCTCTAGTATTTTCTAGATACACAGACACGGCTATCTCTGACTGTCGCACGTCCTCGTGCGGTTGACAGTGAACAGCATACGGTCTATCAGTTATCACCACCTGCTAACAGATATTAACTCTTGTTAAATATTACAACGGTCGACCATCCCAGACTTCATTTAAGTCTCGAACTCGCCGATATGGCTACCTCCAGGCAAACGCACTACAGCTTTTCGTTCTGCTGCGTTCGTGCCACATTCACGCCAGCAAGCCGTCGCGCCGTACTAGCGCTAGCGAATCGTCGCACTGCTTTGCAAAATTAACAGAAATCGAGATAAATGTATTGCGAACCATGGAATTCCGAGCTTCCAAAATTCATCACATATTCTCTTAAGAAACGGCAACTGTATGACATTTGAAAACATTGCAAAAAAAATGGAAACTATGTGTAGAAACGGATACCATCACATATTTCAAAGGGAAGGAGGCAACTGCGCAAAATCTACGAAAGCCGACCATTTACAGCGCCAAAGCACCATTTGTTCGGCGGCTGCTTGAATTTCCCTGCCGTAAGATCAGCCGATAAGTAACCGACTGTAGCGGTGTAGGCTCAATCTAACCAGCGCTCGGCCGTACCTGACCATGTTCGATTAGCCATCACAACGTCTTCTTCATTGATCATTGTTGTAGAGACTTCTACGAATCTCTTGACATCAAACCCCAATCTTGTCGACCACACAGTATTCGGAGCAAACTGCAACACTGATCAACACATTGGAACACAAAAATGTTACTTATATACATCGCTTAAACGTTTTGAATTTCAAAATATAACTGATGATAATCATGTTGTAGTGTGGTATAGCCCCCACGACTATGTAAATATTAGTGTTAAGGTAGAATAAGTGACAGTATAATTAAAGTTATAGAAGCAGCAACACGTCTCTATTTCATTTACATAGTTCCTATATTACATGGCGACCCTGCCAGGCGGTGCGCTGCTACATTGCACGCGCACCGCCGGCCCTACATAAAGAGAAAAAAATATTACAAAAAAAAAAATGGAAATCATCATGGATTGACCATTTAAAGAAGAAACACAGTGTTCTAACAGTGGTAGAGCCACGCGGCAGCTTTTGCTGTCGCACGGATGGGCCGGCTCGAACCGGGGTAGTACCACGACCTTACAGAAAACCAGCGTGAAGTAGAAGTTTACCTCTGCGTTTCGCTTGGTGAGTGCAGGTGGCCGGAGGCCCTTTTTACTGGAAATGAGGCATTCCATCTTAGTCCTCACGGGTGACAACGCATCTACATTGTGATTTGTAACAGAGGATAGATGTAGATGTCTATGGGCCGCAGCAACCACTTACCATCGGGTGGACTGTGTGCTCGTTTGTCACCCTTATCCTATAAAAAAAAAAAAAAGAAAATTATAATATAACAGAATGGACGTAATACCGTATGTGACGAAAAATAAATGAATATGAATAAAAGAAGAGGCCACAATAATAATTTTACAGAAGCTGACTGAAATATAAAAAGTATAATGAACATGAAGTAATATAATTTAAATGTATAATAGTACCTACTATGAAAGCAACTAAGAAATAATGAGGAAAATAAAAAGTGTTTTTTTTTTTTTTAATATAATTACCAAGGAACAAAATTTAAGAAACGGCAGATTTATTTAAAAATGAGCTAAAAATGAGGTATTGAAAAAAAGCTTCGTCCAGAAGAATGTGAAAATTGAGCCGAAAAGAACAAAGAAGAAATTAAGAGGTAACTTCGCACCTGTGTGATTTTAATTCCATTTAAAACTTTATTTATCAATTTGAGATTGTTTTTATATATTTTTTTTGCTATAATATTTGTATAGAATATATAAGTATAGAATAAATATAGAATATTTAATACACGTATGTTTAAATTGAACTTATTTATCAGATAACTCACGGTACAATTGATTTTTCAATATTTTTATCACCATTTATATATAATATAAAAAATTTAATCATAATACAATATCAAAAAAGCACATTACATTTTAGGCACGTATGGCATTTGTATTAAGGCACAAGGCAATTTTATATTATATTTTATTTAGTTATTGTTTATTGTTTCATATTATTTTTATAACTGTGCAGGATACAATACAAAAACGAATGAAATAATATAGTAGTAGATTACATTTTTAAATCTACCATGGTTTATCATAAATTAATTTTTCGTTTAATTAAAATAACACCGATGATATTTTTTCGTTGTGATTTTTTTTTCTATAGTAAATTTTATTTAAATGTTTTAATTCAATTCGAAAAGGGTTTAAAACAATTCTGTATTAATAAGTATTAGTTTTTCTTTTCTTTTATAAAGGCAGTGAACCTTTAAGTTATGCTTATATACATAAACCTACTTAAAAATTAAATTGGTCTTTTTAATGCTTAAATAAATTAATGTTTTGTTGTGTAAAGTTGATATGTGTTACAGTGATTATTAAATTATTTTCTGTAAACGATATAGTAAATACCATACTTCTAGAAATCTTTTTCGATCCAAGCAAAAGTAATGTGTCTAAAATTCTGTGTAAATAAGGAATTTAATACTATCAATTTACTTGTATCCACATATTATGTATGTAATAATAACATTGTATAAGTTACGTTAGAATTAGGTGATCATATGTTATCGCAGACGTTTCCATATACGTACTTTGGTAATTAAAACAAAGGTGTCTCAAATCGCTTGCGCTGCTAAGAGTGGGATTACAATTTGTATTTTGATCTGTCTGTCGTTATGCGATCATGTTATTGTTATTGAAAACTACGTTGCTTTGACTTCTTTGTTCTATATCTTAATATGAAATGCAATAATTTTTTTTTATTTAATATTGATTAAACTTTCATATCATAAAGTTTTAACTATTATAATTCATTATTTTTGGGATAATAGATTGACTATTTTACCTATTTGTGTGGATTATGAAAATAATTACTTCGTTTAATTCGATTTTGATACTCATTATATTATGTATACAATTAATTAATTTAAATTTTATTGTACCCATATTGTGAGCCTCAATCCCTGACCAACAACGATGTAACTAAATATATTACGAGACTATTTTATGATATAAATTTGTAAAAGACGTGAGTAAATGTTTGGCTAAGTTACGGAATACGTAATTGTAAATGAAAAATATTAATAGTGTGTAAGTGTGAGAGTAAGGTAAAGAAAAATTATCGGAGGTTAGCATATCCACATATAATCAGCTTGATCAGCTGAGAGTTTGGAAAACCTAATAACCGATTAGTTTTTAAGGTGGTTCTGACACTATTAAATACGGAATAAGTTTTAATGTATTTTTAATTAGGGAAATGACAATTTATTATGAATTGTATAGGAATATTTTCCATAATCTTGGGTAATATTAAATATTGAGGAATAAATACCATAAAAGTAAAGAAGTAAATAGAAATAAAACGAAAGTTGGCCTACATAAATAATTAATGGAGAGATACGGGAACGTCCATCACTGGTACAGCATATAGTCCTCGAGCAGGGTATGTTTCCATGATTGGATGATAAAATCAGGAGTAACGGGTAGGTACTAGGGAACAATACCTTCCGTACAAGTGATGTGAACGAGTTTACTCATATTAGTACTGTTGGGGACCAGAGAAGTCTTAAATTTGTTACCCTTAATAATGGTATATAGAGGTCACATTCTTCACTGGATCATAGTGTGAACTTAGTTTTCTTCCATGACAATTGTTGGAGTCCTTTTAAAATGACTTAAACGTAGGCTACCTCAAGGTTATGCGCACAACCCAAGGTACAGTATTGCCTTGATATAGTATGATTAAAAAAAAGTTTATGTAACAATAAAATAAAATGAATGTAATGAAAATGTAATATAATACCCAAACAAATGGGGGGCCCATATTTATAAAGTCCCCGCGTGATAAATATCACGAACATAGCTAGCTAAAGGTAAAAAAATCAAGAAAAAAAGTACGTACAAGAACTATGAAAAAAAAAAGATAATAAAAAGGCCTAACAATCAAAAATAAGGAATGAGATGAAAAGTATCAATAAATATATAAGAGCAGAGTATTTTAAAATGTAAATGAATGAACAACTATACTAGAACTTCGCGAATTACTCAATTATGTCAAATAAGTATGTTGTATGTATGCATGATACATCATACCAATTATATTGTGACCTTGAAATTACTATGGTGTAGAGGGATCTGGCCACTTGAACTACCTATAGAATATACCTACATTTTATTTTTGTAATTTATATTTTGGTCAAATAATATATAATTACATTGTATTTTTGTAATTTATATTAATAAGAAATATATTTTATATTTATTTTTAAAAGTTTAAAAAAACAAATGTATTCATTTATTTTTTATTTTTTTGTCGGTGGGAGGTGTAGTGTGGTATAGCCCCCACGACTATGTAAATATTAGTGTTAAGGTAGAATAAGTGACAGTATAATTAAAGTTATAGAAGCAGCAACACGTCTCTATTTCATTTACATAGTTCCTATATTACAATGTTTCGCATAAACTATCAAATTACAACAAAACTTGAACAAGTTAATTTTTAATTCAATGCAAACGATGACTCGTCTAGAAAGCCTCCGACATTTCTTTCATGTGTTAACATATTTAGATACGTCAGAAATAATGAAAATACTTGAGGGTTCTTTTAATACAAATCGAACAAAAGAATTTATCTTTTGGCTTAAATAATTTCAATTTATCTTTTCTCTACACTTTAATGATACGACAATATCGTAAGTAGGACAGCAAATTTCATAACGGTATTTAACATAAAAACAGATTCATCAATGCGGAATGCATTATAGTCTTTAACAAATGTAATAATCCTCATACTATTCGAAGATTGTATGTGGGTAAAAATGGGGACTTTATCCCACTTCTGATGTAGGAAGGGTAATTGAGTATAGTACAGAGACTAATTTTGTAGTAATAATAATTAATTCGTTTACACGAATTAATTATCCAACGAGTCGAGGATAAACTAGTAACGGAATACGACAAGCGTACCGTTCCACGTCAGAGCCAAGACTGTCTTAACGGCGGCCGCTCAGTCCGTTTTATACAAGCAGGACGGGCGGCAACGCAGGTGCAATGCCGCAGGTGTGCGGTACACGTGTCGTTTACAAGAATTCTGACTAGCTATACCGACGCCACCGCATCTACAACGGTGCAGGTGCCGTCATATGTTTATTTATAAATTTATTGCAACTATGGTAAATAAATAAATTATGGTTACTATGATTAATATTATCACTTAACACAATAAAGGAGAATGCCAGATTATCTATAGAACTTGCCCCATCCAAAAGTGTGGTGTACACGAATGCCGTATGCAACATTTTTTTTCTACTTTTTTTTTTATAGGAGAGGGGGCAAACGAGCATGCGGCTCACCTGATGGTAAGTGACTACCGCCGCCCATGAACAACGTGAAATTTGGCGGCTGGGATTAATCCGAACAATTCCTCAGAGCACTCCCCATGGTAAATGCGGAAGAAAATGCTAAGAGATGCAACATCTCTTCGCAGTGCCAATGAGTCGAGCCGATCGGAAAGGACTCGGTCATCGACGATTCGAGCCGCTCTGCGCTGGATGCGGTCAAGTGGAAGAAGCTGGCACTGGGGAGCCCCAGCCCAGAGATGGGAACAGTATTCCATGTGAGGCCGAACTTGCGCCTTGTAAAGTTGCAGGCGTTGAGCCGGCATGTAATACTGTCCCGCTCTGCTGAGCACGCCAAGCTTTTTAGAGGCCAATTTGGCCTTCTCTTCCAAGTGACCACGAAACTGCACGCTACTCGATATGTCGACGCCGAGGATTCCGATACTGGCTGAGGCAACAAGGGGAGTACCTTGAAACTGAGGAGATACGACAAAGGGGTTCTTTTTAGCGGTAAACGCGCAAACTTGTGTCTTCTGAGGATTAAACTGGACTAGATTTAGTCGCCCCCAATCCGAGACTTTGTCCAGCAAAGACTCGACTTCAGACACAAGTTTGTTCCGGTACTCAGTGACGTTTTCCCGAGAAATATTGGCACGGCCGGTGTATAGAGCATCACCAGTGCTGTCATCCGCATAGCAATGGATGCTACCGGCTTGCAACATATCATTGATATGCAGAAGAAACAGCGTTGGTGATAGCACGCAGCCTTGTGGAACACCAGCGTTAATAGGCTTGTAGTCGGAGCATGCACCGTCTACTACGACCTTGATGCTCTGATCAGCAAGGAAACTGGTGATCCATTTGCACAATTTCTCAGGAAGCCCATAGGAAGGAAGCTTCGAAAAAAGCGCCTTGTCCCAGACCCGATCGAAAGCCTTCGCTATGTCCAAACTAACGGCCAATGCCTCCCCCTTGGACTCAACTGCCTCCGCCCATCTATGATTTAAGTAAACTAGAAGATCACCTGCTGATCGACCCCGACGAAAACCTTACTGGCGGTTACTGATCAGCTGGTGATCCTCAAGGTAATCAGTTTATAATGGGTTCCATTATTTTGGAGAACAAGTGGGTGATGGCGATAGGCCTGTAGTTGGACGGGTCTGAGCGGTCGCCTTTTTTAGGGATCGGGTGGACAAAAGCTGTCTTCCATGATTTCGGGACTACGCCTAGGGTGTAAGAGTACCTAAAAAGACGCGTTAAAACCGGTGCCAACTCCGGAGCACACGTCTTAAGCACAATGGGAGGGACTCCATCGGGCCCACTCGACTTGCTGACGTCCAGGGAGAAGAGTGCTTTGCGAACCGAGCGCTGTGTAAACCGCACATCCGCCATGGAGCACTCACATCGCGGGATGGTCGGCGGTGTGTTCCCCCCGTCATCTGGAGTCGAGTTGGATGCAAAAAGAGAGCTCAACAGAGCGGCTTACTCCTTTGCGGCATGGGCCAGTGAGTCGTCCTCCCTGTGCAGAGATGGTAGTGATGGCTTACAGAAATTCCCTTGGACAGCCTTGGCGAGAGACCAGAATGCACGGGTTCCCGAAGGAAGGCGAACTAGTTTCTCGCCAATTCTGCCTATGAGCTCTGACTTTGCCTTGGCAATAACTCTTTTGAAGGACCTGGAGGCGAAGTTATACTTCTTTTTGAGTGTGCTGGTGTTTACATCCCGAGTCACCGAAGCCGCAGCCCAGGCTTGATAACACTCCTGCTTACTGCGTAATGCAGTCTTACAGGAGCGACCAAACCAAGGCTGAGATCTGCCTCCGATGGGTACCACAGATGATGGAATAAATAGTTCCATTCCCTGTAGCACCACATCAGTGACAGAGTCAGCAACAGCGCTGGGATCATCCGGCGAGAAGCAAACCCGCCCCCATGGGTAGGAAGCAAAGAAAGACCGCATTCCGTCCCAATCCGCCGACCTGTAATGCCAAACACGGCGGCAACCTGCAGAACGCAACCGCGAGGGGTGCGTGAGTGGCACCACACTCCGGATCAGACAATGGTCCGAAGAGCCAAGAGGGGCATCGACGCAAACCTGATATCCGTCCGGATGAGAGGTCAGCAGAAGGTTCAACAGGGAAGGTGTATGATCCTCAACATCTGGAATCCGCGTAGGCGATGTAACCAGTTGTGTCAGACCATATGCCAAGGCAAAGTCATAAACAGATCTCCCCGCATGATCGGTTAAACGTGAACCGAGCCATTCGGCGTGGTGGGCGTTAAAATCGCCAAGGATCACGATCTCTGCGGATGGGACCTGTTGTAGCAAGGAATCTGTAGCCATTTGGACGTGGTCGATGAGTCGGTCTGTTTCGGCATTACCGCTATGGGACCTATAGAGGCACGCTTAGACGCGCGGATGGTCGTCGCTGTCTACGCGTAGCCAAAGGATGGACAGGTCCGAACCTTCAAGACTGCCGAGGCGTCGAGAACAGATGTCCTCTCCGACATACACGCAAACTCCAGCCCGAGGCACAAAGGAGTGCTCCAATTTGTACCCCGGGCAGGAGAGATACGAAGTATCAGCCGGAGAGGATACCTGCGTCTCGGTCAGAAAGAGCAAGGCCGGCTTCGCCGTCTCAAGATGGTAGTGGACGGCGATTAGGTTCGAGTGAAGTCCCCTGATGTTGCAGAAATTCACGGATAGCGTGGCAGGGGTCGCCTTGGTCTTGTTGCTCAGTTTGCCCCGAGCAGTTATTGTGTTGAGCGGAATTTTGCCCCCCCCCCCCCCCCCCCCAGAATACGCGGGGCAACCTGAGCACCCACGCTCAGGAGTGGAATAGCATGGTCGTGGATGCTCAGCGAGGGATTCTCCAGGGGTACTGGTACCCTCCTGGGGTAGTTTATGACGTAATTCCGCTACCATATTGATGGGGGGGGGGATTGGGCCTGCACTCACCAGACGAAACGCGGAAGCAGAGCTTCCACTTCACGCCGGTATTCTGTGAGGTCGTGGTACTAACCCGGCTCGAGCCGGCCCATACGTGCAACAGCAAAAGCTGCTGCAAGGCTCTACCACCGTTAATATATATACTATATTACTTCATCGAAATTATATAATTTAATGTCTCTAGTTCTTGCGATTTTTTTTTAAACTGGACTTTAATAATTACATTTTCCTTATTTTCTAGAACAGCATGCGTTGCAGTTCTCTGTAATTTTAGAATATAAATTGAGAAGTGCTATTGATATATATATAAATAAGGGTTTAATAATTTAAGGAGCATAAAAATATAATGATCAGTAACATTGGAAAAAGGGTTATCTTGTATAGAATCTAAAAGTTCTTTACAGAATATATGACTTATATTTTACGAGTTACATTATTTACGAGAGACGAGTTATATTATTTACAAAATTATTTTTCAAGGGACATATTATTATGACATGTGTCTGAAGAAGGTGTAAATACAGATTAGTAACTAATTTCACAACAACTGCAGGACCATAAATTATCAAATATATAAAAAAGTTATAAACTTAATATATCTGTACCATGTTGAAAGAAGAGTTGAGATTGTAAATGGAAATGAGGACACAAAATGCCCCTGCATTCTATCAATACAAAGATGACAATTAGTGCACCTCAACATCGTGGATGCAATTATTATAATATCCGTAGTAATTAGCAGTAAGTCAATAAGAAGGCGCGATCGAGTCCGTATATTAAAAAAAAAACATAAGTCGTAATAACAGTAGAGAAAGTGGAAATCAGCACAAGCAAAAATAGGATATAATCACAAAAATATATTTCACAAGCACAAATTAGTCAATGTGTGAAAATATTCGACATTAATTTGACACACGTACTTACGATATTGACACAATGACGTGTGTGTATCATTTCACAAAATGCACGAAAATCAACGACTGTTATTCAGTAATTATCTATGCAATTCATGATTATTATCGACTTATAATAATAATTGAAAATAAAAATTGATAAGTAACATTTTTATATGAAAAAGAATTATAATATATTTTTAATTATTTTTATATATATTGGTATGTACTCATTCGTATAAAAAACGCAGATGTTATAAGAAAAGACTGGAAATATTAATATTAATCTTTTAATTCCTTTTTTTAAAATGATATATTAAGCAATTTGTACAAAATAAAAAATTATCACAAAAAAATTCAAAATTCATAAGATTATTTTTCATATTTTTACCTTTTTGTACAAGGTGGGGCACGACCTGGTGTTCTCCTTTGTAGTCAAATTGTATCGGCTTCAATTTCTTCAAGTTCTTTTCACTTACATTCAGATTCCAAGTGCGTGTCGGCCCACGCACAATGTAGACGTTGTTCCGTAGTTGTCCGTCACAATACGTGGGCTTCGTGGATAATGAGCATAAGAAGTGAGTTCGCGGTTTGACCGCTATAACGACTAAGAATAAGTTCATTAACAAAATCGTAATTGAAGGACTTATTTTTAAATCAGTTTATATGGGAGTTTTTTATAGGATAGGTTTGGCACACAGTCCACCTGATGGTAAGTGGTTGCAATGGCCCATAGACATCTACATATATTCTCGTTTGGAAATCAAAATGCAGATGCGTTGTCACCCGTGAGGACTAAGATGGAATGTCTCTTTTCCAGTAAAAAGGGTCTCCGGTTCTCTGCACTCACCATACGAAACACAACAGTGTTAAGCTGCTATTTTACGCTTGTAATCTGTGAGAACGCGGTCCTTTCCCGGTCGAGTCGACCCAATCGTGCTAAAATTATACTACTAATATAGCTGCAGCATGGCTCTAGCACGTACAAAAAGAAACTTCTCTTTAGGTATACCTTAAAACCTGAAAACGAGATTATACAACCAGTGCTTGTTGCCAGTAATGACTTATGGATCTGAGACGTGGTCCTCCACTGCTGTCCGTATAAGGACGCTCAAGGTCGCTCAGCGAGTTATGGAAAATGCTGTGATATATATAAGATATATTGAAAATGGGCCAAATCAGGAGTACCTTTAACCGACGAGTGTGTATGCGTAGGTATATGGGTATGGAGGAAGCGAAAGAGGTGTGCGAGGATCGTGCCAAATGGAAGTCCATAGTCTCTGCCTACCCCTCTGGGTGACAGGCGTGAGTGTTTATGTATGTAACTGTTGCCTGTCTGCTTATTTTTTCATCATTCCACGAGGTTTATAATTAATGACCCCAAATAACATATAAGTTACAATTTTTCCGACTACCTTTTCGCAACATAGGATAGTAAGTAATTTTTTTTATTTCTTAGAATTAATAATATCAATGTTTGTTGGAAAAGGAAATTATTTATTTGCAGAATATTTTACACCGAATGCTTATTAAAGTGAAGCTAAATTGTAGAATTAAGGGAACGTTGAATTAATTATTAAATTTTTGAACCTCTTTAAATCTACTGAAATGAACCATTTAAGGGGGGTGCACAAAAACAAAATAATTTTATCAAAATTGAAAATTTAAACAAGGATATGTAAAAACAGACACCTGAATTATAGAAATTTGTTTCTTAAAAAGTCCTAAATCTTAATACATCTCTATTTAAACGTGTTCCTTTCAAATAATCAATAATGAAACCGTGAAAAAGTAATATCAAATGAAAGGGTTCATATAATAGTTTTAAGAAGTCATTTAATAAATTCTGTATTATTTTCATCTTATACAAACGTAAAAAAATTTGACAGCTTAAGTGTTTGCACTGGCACTGGCCACTGCCCGCCGATTCATTTTCCTGGTCTGACGTACCTATTTTGTTCTGAAATTCTCCCGGCTTTAGTACTAATTTGATCGACAATTGCGGATAGTGAGATACTATTTTCATATGAAAATAATATGGATATCCACACAACATATTTTATGACTGCCCTTGTTTACTGTTGTATTCTATTGACAAAAGTAATTAATTGTGTTGACATATTAATACTTAGAGGGCGACATATTTGATGAACAACTAAACAAGGTAGGCCCATGTCATTTATTTTTCCGGCAAGTTGCTAAAACAAGCATAACGTTCTATTAATAAGTAAATGTATACTCTTAGTAAATTAATTTCCTTTGTTTTTTCTAACTGCTATCCTACACACCGAAATGTATTAAATTTATTAGGTATATTATTACCATTACCATATTTACCCAACTGTGGCGAAGTCTAAGTCGAAGTGTATGTATGTCCTATTTTTCTGTCCACACCTAACTCCCTGAATGTTCACCAGATTCTAAGAAATTATGTCTTTATCGATTTGTTATAATAAAGCAGAGATTTTAAACAGTTATTACTGTATATAGACAAAAGACCCATACAAACCCATATTTTAATGGTGAATCTCACCATCATGCCTCACAGTTAGAAATTAGTTTGTAGAAAAATGTTTCAGAAAGCACGAGGGATCAGTTACAGTAATCCTGTTCGATGAGATCAATCTATGGGTTCCATGTCTAAGTCCTATGACTTCTTATTTACTCACCGAATGAAATCGGCCACAGTCGAGCGTTTGTCTGTTGTACTACCATATTATGTCAGTGAAGTTACAGCCAAGACTGGCTATGTCTTGACGCCACCTAAATCTTCTTCAACGTCTTGTATAATAATATATTATATACTGTAAGCCTACAAAAATTTTTGTATTTATTATACGTCTGGTGTAATATCTCTCTTTCAAGGGTGTAAAAGCTTGACTGTAAATAACATATAACTGTTGCCAGGAGACTTCCTGGCAACAGTTATATGTTATATGTATTTCTTATGGTACAGTTATATGTATTTCAAGACACTGTAAGTTCCGCCAAAATTTTATTTTAAAAAGTTGAAGGTAGCCTTGATTAACTATGATTTCAGGACGACAATCACTTCAGTAGCCCATGTCCACAAGTAGGTGCTGTAAAGTGGTCGAAATTAAAAAAGTTAAAATTAAACGCCATAAATCCGTTAAATAAACATATTTAACCAGCCAATATATTGCGCATTGAAACTTAAAAAAATATTAATGAGTTAATAAATCTTCATTATAAAATTTGGTAGTTAGACTACAGCATTCTGATTTATTTAAGGGTTTGTGTCAATCGCTGGCAACTCTGCAACTATTCTTTGCAACGGCGAAAACAAAAATGAACAGCTGCCACCCATTCACTACTTTGAATAGTCGACGTATTTTAACAATGGTATGAGATGAGAGTTTTGCCCTACTTTGAAGTGATGTTATTGCATAACGTGAGATAATAGTTTCTTTAATAATGAAAAATATTTTTAATGAAGCAAGTGAATTTCAATTGCTGTTCCTAATATCGTAGTAGAAAATAGCGAGTATATTTTATTATTTTGGTACAGAAAACAGTAACTCGGAACTTGAGAACAATATTTTATTATTAACATTTAAGGAGTCGCTAATGGGTCCAACGGACCCAGTCCTTAATATATTGCTTAATAACTATTAAAATTCGACGTTTGCAACGTTGCCACTCTTATTAAATTTCAACCATAGAGTAGCATAGCAAATAAGGACGTTGGTAGTCAGTTAGTTTATAAAGTGTCAGTAGAATATTGGACAGTGTAAAATTTACTTCATAGAAGATAGTGTAGTTATGTTATTTTTTAAATATTTCTACGATGATTGATCCCTCTTTATTTCATATATGTGAATATGTTATTGTGTAAGATAATAAAGAAGATTTTGTTTCATATAAATAATTATAGAAATTTTTACGGTTAGCCTATTAACATGTCACGAAACTGTGGAGAAGTTTTGTTTAAGTAATAACAATAAATGTTAGCATTTGATTAAATTATATTTTTCTTTACACATGTCGAATCCATATTAGAAAGTAACTATTTAAGTGTATAAAGAAGTTTTGGAAAGAGCTACTGATATTAAACAGGGTCATTGGACCTGGTAGCGAGTACTTGTGCTACAAATCAGGACGTGACTCCCTAAGTGTTAATACTTAAGTCATTCATTATATTTTTTATAAAACTTGGGACGTTTTGGGATGGTACAAAGCTGCAATTTGTTCAGTTTCAATCGAGGAAGGCTACAGATGCATTGTCACATTTGATGACTAAGATAAAATGCCACAGCCTGTTATTATACTTTTATAACCGTACTTTAACTCAAACTGTTTTGTCCATGACTGATACAACTTTGGATAATTTTTTAAGAGAGACGTCATCAGAATAATAATTTGCAATTTCATTTAAGATATATATATATATATATATATATATATATATATATATATATATATATATATATATATATATATATATCTGTGATGAGAACTGAAAATCTCCTTTAATATTTTAAATAGAATCTCCTTTAATATTTAAACTACACACACACACACACACACACACACACACACATAAACACTCACGCTTGTCACCCAGAGGGGTAGGCAGAGACTGCGGACTTCCATTTGGCGCGATCCTGACACACCTCTCTCGCCTCCTTTACATCCATATACTCGTATCTGCGCATGTACACGCTCGTCGGTTAAGGGTACTCCTAATCTGGCCCATTTTCAATTTATCGCCGATTTGGTCGATAAATCTTTGTCTAGGGCATCCCTTCCCAACTCTGCCGTTCACTTCTGAAACATAAATTTGCTTTGTTACTCTTTCCTCGTTCATTCTTTCTACATGACCAAACCACCGAAGCATTCCTTTTTTAATCTTGGTCACATCGTCATCTTGCAAACTACACTTTTCTCTTATCACACTATTTCTCACCCTGTCATTCAAATTCAGCCCTAGCATACTCCTTAATGACCGCATTTCTACAGCATTTATTCTACTCTCATGCTTCTTCTGCCAGACCAAACTTTCACTACCATACATTAAAGTAGGGACTAACACAGCATTATGAATTGCCATACGTGCCTTCTTTGACACATTCTGACTATTCATAATAGCGAACAGAGTCCCATTCACTCTATTTACTGCGTTCACTGGTTGTTCTATATCCTTATCATATCTTCCATTCCTGCTAAATAAACATCCCAAATATACAAACTTATCCACTTGCTCAATCAACTCCTCTTCTATTCTTATTTTTTATGTCTGTAATGGATTTTCTAGTTAAACTATTTCGTTTATTATTACTAAACGAAATACTTTAACTAGAAAATCCATTTCACACACTCATAGGTGATAACGCATCTACATGTTTATTCATCATTGAAAGTAGGTGGAAGTGTTTACGTGTTTGTTTCCAGCATACATTTACCATTATGTAGAACTATGAGTGCTCAATTATCATCCTTAATATAGTGTAGTAGTACGTTTGTAGCTAGTACGCCATAAAAATAAGTAATGTTATAGCCCATAATGAGACACTATTGGACACAGGTCTTATTTCCGTGAAAATTATGCATATATTATAAAATATATTATTATAAAACAAGCATACCGTCTACATGATGATTAAGTTAATGCTGTGGTCCATAGACACCTTTCTCTATCTTAATCCTAATCATTGTAGATGCATTGTTACTAGCTTGCTTTTTCATGCGAGTTGGCAACAATTTTAATATATTAAGTTTTTGATATGTGAAGATTATCCTGCTTATCTTTTTTTAAGTAATAAGGTACAAAGGCACACAGTCCACCTGATGGTAAGTGGGTGCTGTGGCCATCTACATTTATTCTCGATTAAGTATCAAAATGCGGATGCGCTGTCTCCTCTGAGGAATAAGATGGAATGACTCATTTCCACTAAAATGGGCCTCCGGTTTTCTACACTCTTCATACGAAAAACATTAAGCTGCTATTTTACGCTGATATTCTGTGAGAGCTTGGTCCTAACCCGGTCGAGCTGATCCATTTGTGCTACGACTATAAAATAGCTGCAGCGTGGCTCTACCACGTTTATCTCCTTTAACTTTTCCCTGTGTCGCCTCTTACAACACGCACGTGATGTTATGGAGCTGCTACGTCTTCATGACCCGCTTGGCGACTATGGAAAATATTATTCCAATTAGTGTTTCTATGCTTGAGTTTTCAGGAATTCCTATGTTTAAAACATTCGGATTTGATATATGTCAATGGTGGCAATATGTCGTTTGGTATTGGCTATGTGAGTTTCAAAACTCGCACAGAAAAACTGTTTGTACCTTAAAATATTTTTTCTGGGTCAAAATGTTGGTCAATTTGCAAATAATGGTAAAAAGCCTCCACAATAAATGAAAAAATACAGTAGTTTTTAGGTTTATTTCAAAAATACTCTTGCAAACTTTCGTTTCGCTCTTGATAATAACAACCTGCAATCCGCAATTTCTTCCACGTCGAAATATTAAAGACATTTTCTAGAACTCATTCGCACTTATGAAAAAATATGTTATTCTCATAGTTTTTATGTACAACCATACTTAAAAATATAAAAAAAAAAACATTTCTAAGCTGAAGGTTCACAGACAAAATTTTATTAATATGTATACTTAATTTTTTAACAAATTAATTTCAATAAAATACGATGCAAATACTTGCGTTATCGCGGAAAAATCGTTCAATGAAGTTAAATCTGGGCAAAATTAATATATTTACTATTTTTCTTAACGAGATTTTTTAATTAACAGATGCTTTTTTCGCTCTAGTTGAATTAATTTATTCATTCTCGTTGCAACCAGATAAACATTGATGGATTAAAAATAAGAAATTTATTAACATTTTGCTCCAGCGTTAAACGGATAATATTTTAAAATTATTAATGTAAAAATGTAACGTTAAATTGTGTATTGTATCGTATAAAAGAGATTCGGTGGAGTACAGTGATATTATAATTAATAAGTAATAATAATAAAATATCAAAATATATTTGTTGTTCAATTTTTCTAATTCAATATTAACAATAATTTACTTACTGCGAAACTATGTTTACAATTATATTTACTCGTATTTTAAACGCATAGATGCCACATTAAATAATGTTTAATAATTTTTGTCCGCTATCTGTCTGTTTGTCTGAATGTCTTACTGTTCGGGCTAATCTTCGGAATACTGTTACAGCCTATCAAAGCACACCGCTGAACATAGCTCTCCCCCTTGGATTGCCGCATAGAAGGGTATGCCATATTTGCCATGCTTGGCAAGCGGGTCGGAAACTGCAGCTTATTTTTATTTTTAGTCGTTATTAGGAAGACGATGCTGCCTATCTCTCTGTCGCCTCTTACGACATCCACGAGATGATATGGGCTAGTGGACATTCTTACAACGCGTGTAGTGGCGTATCGGAAATAATCGGAATAGCTTATTTGATTGTAATGAAAATTGACGAACAGATAGAGAGCAATGCCAGGAGTGATCTAGGCTATATTTTATCCGAAAAAATTATTTCCGATAAATTGAGAAAATAATGGTATTTGATAATTATCTTAAATCTAAATAACACGACATTAATAGATCCTACCCAGAAAAAGAAATTGCGGATATAAAATACCGGGTATAAAATAAAATAAAAGGTATAGACATATGTGGCATCAATAACAGTGTACTAATAATATTTGGTAACTTAAATTTATTATTGTGAGTTATTTTCGAAGTGAAAACGTCTTTGGAATCGTTGTGACTTGAAACTCAATGATACGAAAAAGCAACACTAAAAATAGACAAATATTATACATCTTTAGGATTTACCCGGCGAGAGAATGAGGTAAAATACAATATAAATTGCTTGTTATACATTTATTTATATTTTAATTACATGAACTTAAACGTTATCCTACTCCTGAACCCCTGCGGTCATCTCATTCTCCCGAAATTTAGTTTTCTGAAGGTTTCACTTCTACCGCGTGTGTACTGCACACATGTTTCTTTTACAATATTTATTATTAAATAAATAAGTCGTATTAAATATCTTAAACAATATTATGACGTGATAATATTTAGAATAAAACTTATTTTACGGATTTTATCGCGTTAAATTTTAACTATTTTTATTCCCGCTATTCATATATTTTAATACTAAGTTTCAGGCACTTTCCTGCACCCATTGTCACGGGAGGGAAAGGGGTGTTTGACGCCTCAAAGTTAGCGAAGGCTACTTTTAACCTTTAATTATTAATTTTTACTAGCTGGATTACAGAAACGCTTAAGCACACATCCGTAACTATATCTACATAGGAGTTACAGAGAGTGCATGTCTCTAGACGGAGTTGGACTCAAACTTCATCCCACTGCCATACTTATATCAGCTTCCTATCTAGCTAACAGCGTGGTGATATAACTAATGGCTATGCCGAGGAACACACTATGAATGCGAAAGAAGGAGAAAGCAATACCTATTAACAATCACTAATTTCTTCCATCGTATTACTGTCTCATTGGTCTAGTGATCGTAAACGCGGTTGCTGACCATGAGGTCCCGGGTTCAAATTCCAGGTCGGGCCGAAATCAGTCATTGGTTTTTTCTATCGAAAAATTATCAGTAGCAGCCTGGAGTCGGGAAGTTGGCCGTATTTCATGTCCGTGCCTCTGAAAGCACGTAAAGTTGTTGGTCCTGCGGCTGATCTCTCTCAGTCAGATTACAGTCTCATCGCACTATGATAGTGAGTGAATGTGATAGTGATTTTAACTACGACATCAGGTCGTCAAACACCTCAGTTCTCCCGCCCCTCCCAAGACGATGGATACTGTAAAGTGCCCAAAATATCGGGAATTTAAAAAGTTTAAATTATACGCGATAGAATCCTTAAAATTAGTTTTATTCCTTATAAATATTATTCACAGTGAACGTGTGGATCACTACATTCATGAACGGGAGTAGAAAAATGTTCGCCCTGTTGTGGCGGTGAAAGAAAATCCACCACCTCATATGGCCCCGTAAGAGGCGACATAGGAAAACAAATTGGAGATGGGATGGGTTGCATCATCTTTTTGACAACAGATCAAAATAATAAGAGCTGCGGTTGCCAACCCGCCTACCAAGCGTGGCAACTATAGCAAATATCCAGTTACTTGACAATTTATGGGGGAGGCGTATGTTCATTTCAGTGGAATTTTGATAGGCAGACGATAATGGGTTTTACTCATCTTTGCAAGCCTTAATATTTACGGTAGAGTGAAAACAAAAAAAGTAACATACCCGAAAACACGAATGAAATAAAAACTACATATATTGCCCTATGAAAACTAAAAAAATAGCAGCTTACATATATGTTACTAATGGGCACAGGCTGCAGAGTTTTTGGCTAAAAAAGTGTCCGCTGCGCTGATTCCCACGCGGGATGAATCTAATGTTAATGATTCAATTATTCACACCGTATATTATGTAGCATTGTATTATTTCATTTTATCAACGACTTGCCATTTTAGTTTATTTAGAAGTAAGTAAGCCAAAACCATACCACCTATTAATATCAGCAATTGAAGCAAACATTTATTTATTATATCAAGAAGGGATAAAGATAAAGTGATGTCAATTCCCTTAAAAGTTCTGTTTCTCTTAAAAAATACGCTATTAGTGCCGCTAGCGGTGAAAAATGATTTAATGATATCGTCATATTATGCAATAGCAACGTTGTGTTTAGTTATTAATATCTCCAAACGATTTCTATTCATTGATTTGGTCAAGCTATATCATGACATGGTGAACAAGTAGTGTTAAATATTATGAAATGACCACACCACGTCACAAAATGATAGACTATGTTATGATATACCTTTGATCAATTCTACGATCTGGCTACGACATATATAAAAATCTCTTGAATAAAACTATCATGATAATGAAAATTTTGCAACAATTGCAGACATACCAGTTTTAATCACTTTACATATATATTAGTAATTGCAATAAATACCTTATCAATTTTCATATTTTTTTGATAGACGTCACAATTATCTATTGAAATTATTACACTTTTAAAATAAAATAACAAAAATACTAAAAACTAAACGTGAGTTTTTTAATAATTTTAAACGTTTTATCTATTGATCATATTATACATGCAAGTTATTTATATTATTTCATTTATTAGTAACTGAAGGCAAAATATACTAATTTTTCCATTTGAAGATAGATGGCGCTGTTTTGAATACCCAATCGGTGTAGTTTCAAATTATTTTACCAACATTATAACTATATTTTAAACTTTATTTACAAATATGGTATTTATTTAAAAACACCCGTCGTCCCACCTACAACCAAGATATAATAGAAAATTAAGATCTAAAGGAAATAAAATAATGTATTTTTTTGAGTTTTCATCAAGCGTAATATTAGGTACATTGACCATGATTATAAACAACACTTACTTCATGGCGAGCCCAGTTGCGTAATGTACAAACCACTTGAATTTCAGGGCTCATTGGACATCCTCGAGGATCGTGCACTAAATCCTCACGTTAAACACCCACTAGTTTTTCTCCGAAACGTTTTGAAAACCTATATTTATACATTTACCTAAAATCTTCATCACTCAATTCAAACTGATTCACAAGATGTCGACGTTTACCAGGTCTCTAGCATGCCCGTTTTCGGGGTTTTGGTAATCCAAAGCACCGAAAACTTTCAGCTTGAGTTACAAAATAGTTTTCAGTGCCTAGAATACTGCAAAGCAGTAGATGATATGAATGTCAATCTCGTGGAAACTGTCCATGCCACTGAAGAAGCGAACGAGCGGAAGCAAGGCTCCAAAGTCGTTGTCGGAGATCTGTCTGCCAGAAAGAGCCAACTGTCGAAGCTGAAGAACGAATGTGGCAGCATCGTTTCCGGAATACTTTAAGTTTTAGAGTTTCTATCGGCAGGGTATACGTCATCGTTGGAGCCACACGCAAGTATGAGTAACTATCCCAGAGAAAGTCTTATCCGACACAATTCCGATGATATTCCGGACGTCAGTCTGACGGAGATTAGAATAGCTCTCCAGCACCTTGAAAAATAGCAAGTCCCCGGGCGAAGATGAAATTACAGCGAAGCTTCTGAAAGAGGGTGCAAAACCGGCTCTTAAGGTTCTTCAGAAGCTCTTTAATTCTGTCATCCATGGTGGTACTACACCCGAGGTGTGGAGCAGAAGTGTGGTGATCTTGTTCTTCAAGAAAGGTAAAAACGCTCTATTGAAGAACAACAGACGGATTTCCCTTCTGAGCCGCATCTACGTGTTGTTTTCGAGAGTCATTATGAATTGTCTCGCACGCAGACTCATCGACTCTCAACCTAACGAACAATCTGGTTTCCGAAAAGGAATTAGTATCATAAACCATAAACGAACCCTTTGGCAAATTGTACAGAAGACCGAGGAGTACAATTTCCACTTTCTTGCATATGGGGACTATGAGAAAGCCTTTAATTCCGTCGAAATTTGGGCGATATTGCAGTCCCTCCAGTATATCGGTATATAGAAGTGCTGAAGTGTTTGTACAATAAGGCTGCGATGGCTATTCCTGTACAAAACCAGAGTTTGAAACCTATATAACTGCAGAGAGGTGTAACATATGGTGAAGTTTATATCCCTGAAACTCTTGACCGCATTGGAAGACTTTTTTTAAGCAACTGGGCTAGAAAGGACACGCTATTAACTTTAATTTCAAGTTCATCACACACCTTAGATTTACCGACGATAAAGTTCTTATGGAATAATTGCTGAAGGACTTAAGCACTATGCTCAATTACCTCAACAAAACAAAAGTCATGGTTAACGTCCATGTCAAACCTATTCCGGTAGTTGTTGGGAGCACTAGCTCGAAGGTGTTGTCAAGTATGTTTACCTGGGCAAATAGTCCGATTAGGTAAACCCAACTTCGCCCGAGAGGTTAATCGACGGATTCAACTCGGCTGGGCAGCGTTCGGAAAATTACGACATATCTTCTTGTTGTCATATCTCTTAAAACTTGAAAACAAGACTGTACAACCAGTGCGTGATACCAGTGATAATTTATAGATCTTAGACCTGGTCCTTCACTGTTGGTCGTATGAGGAACCTCAATGTCAGCGAGCTATGGAGAGGGCTATGCTCGAGGTTTCTTTGCGTGAGAAACTTATAAATGAAGATATCTGCACTGAAACCAGGGTAGTCGACATAGCCCAACGGATTAGTAAATTGAAGTGGCAATGGACTGGCCATATAGCTCGAAGAACCAACAATCGATGCGGAAGAAAGGTTCTCGAGTGGCAGGCTAGTACCGGCAGGCGAAATGTAGGGCATCCCCATACTAGATGGAGTGACGACCTGGTAAGACATGCAGGAAGTCAATGGATGCAGGTGGCTTGGGACCTTGCCTTGTGGCATTCGTTGGGGTAGGCCTATATTAATCAGTGGACTTGTGAATGGCTGTAATGATGAAATTATGATGATCTAAAAAAAGTTTGATCACTTTTGTACCTCCCTTACAAAGCTGTCGGAGTTCTCTAGTAAGATACTAAGAGGATTTAGGGAGAGGAAAAACCTGAAACTATCACCCTGGAAGATACCTTCATATCCTTATTCGGTTTTCCGCATGCGTCATCCACTCACCTAGGCGACAAAAATCGTACTCTACTGTCCCATACACTGCCCGCGGAAGTCTGTGCTGTCAAAATTGTACAGCTCGAAGACCTTCTTCAGCCATGTAAGAAGCAGCGAGTAGAATGTTTTCCTATATTCTTTCCAGGAGACGGATGATCACCTCAATAAGGAGTGAATCCTTATGCAAACAATGCCTCGACATCAAGTTTAGTGCGCAATATCACCTGATTTAAGCCCAGGTTACGAGATGATCCGTGTGCTTAAAATGGATGTCAGTGTAGTTAATATGCTGGGTATCCGCGTTTCATTTTCTCAGATTTATCGTCAGGCGTTATGGTGACGGGCCAAGGGCATAACATTCGCTCGCTTTGTTGAAACTTCAGTCCAAGGGGTTTCGCAGTGGCCATAAACCAAAACACACTTTGACCACAAGCCGCGCCAGAATTCGCTCCGTTTAGTTTTGCGTTATATTATGCTGGGAAAAACTAACTTTTGTCCTAGTAAAAGCCATCCTGACGGTGCGTAAAACCTTTTGCCTGTTAGAACCTAACCTGAAGCATATCAATTTGCAGATGAGGTCCGCAGTATATCTCTCGAAATTCGGCCTCGACTTCACCGCATACCTCTAAGCAAGCGGGATCGGGTTGTCTTTATGGCTATAAACCCAATGCTGGTGACCAATTTGGAAGCCTGCCAGATCCTTTGCGATATTCCGCCATAGATTATTATTATTTTTGTTATATTTACATAATTATTAAGGATTTTGAAACTCAGGATTAAGTTTAAGGAAACTACACGTATGTTACAAATATAAACATGGACCACAGCAACTTCTGCCATTACCGCGCTTAGCAAGTTTAACTAATCCAAAGTTTCAACTAATGACTAGAATATTTGAAATTTCTATCGAAAATCGATACGATATTACATACATTTATGAATTTGTAAATTGAATTAAATATTCAAATTTATTTTGTTTATTATATAACATAAAATACGATGGATTACAATGGCTATTGGTTAAAATTTCTCGAATAAATATCTTTACCTATAAAAATAACTTGTTTGTTATACCGGTTTTAGGAATAAAACAACTTTTGATGATTTGTGATTTGGAATTTAAAATATTGTAGATTAATTTATCTGAATTAAATTATAATAATAGTAATTAGTAGAGATGTTTTATAATTGAGTCCAAAAGTCGCTGACTGAAACATAAAACATCAAATTAATGTTGTATAAAAGTGTGGACGTTAAAAGGATCTACAGAAACGTTAATTTTAGAAGTTATTTTGGTAATTTTTTGAAGCTTACTTTGTCTGTCTCAAAATGGAGACCACAGTAACTATTTTAATCCTCAAATTTTATTTAAAAATAATGAGTTATTTGTGAAGTTGCTTTGGCATCATGGTGTCAATTCTTATCCAATTAAATTTGTTAACCAAGTAAATGTAATATTTAACAATAAGTTTAAATTAAAATTGTCTTTCATTCCAAGTAATTTAAATGTATTGTAAACCTAAATGTAAAGAAATCAAACAAATAGAAATTTGCCAATCAAACTTGTGATATCACAACATTACTTGGTAGGAACTAATGGGAAGTTAAATTCTCCTCACCCCGAGGATATCAGAGGAATCAAATAAAAGTCTGGTTAATTTTTTTTCACCACACAGTTTTTGCAATTTAGGTTCTACCTACTTCTCTAATCATTAAAATGTATATTGTCTCTAAATCGGTTATCATAGGTGTCCGTACCTTACCTGGTCCTCGATTGATCATCTGCACAAAGGTCCTGTATTGCTATTACTTTCCACAACTTTTTTGTCATTTGCAATTTGTATTCTCTGTTAGGTGGTTTATATTTTGTCTTTGAGTGTTGACGAGTGTAATATTGGCTGGTGGTTCTTGCAATGATTGTTTAGCTTTGTTAGGAATGAATTGGCAAATTACATTACATTACCTGCAAATCGGATTTGTGATTGGATATTTTATCAATGCTACTTAAGTTTTTGACTTATTATTTTAATAAGAAATACTAATAAATTCTTGATATATATGTATATATATATATATATATATATATATATATATATATATATATATACGTCGAACTTTATCACACATATATGCTACCAAATACTTTAACAAATACAACATTTGGCGTTCGCTAAAAAGCAACTACAGTATTATCCCAAATTACTTAAATTAAATAAACCAATATACAAAAAATATGTATCGAACATGTGTCGGCGTGAAGATTAAAAAAACACAATATTCTGGATCCATGTAAGCTGGTGCACCTTTATTCAGCGTATTACTGTATATAAAACCAGATCTTGAATAGTAGGTATATCACGTATTTAGATTTTTTAAAATGAGAAACTGCATAGCAGCTAGCTCAAGCGAATGTGCTAATATTGATAATTGAACAAGGGCGTGTTAAAATTCTTTTTCGAGCTGGACATCATTATTATTTAAAAGAATATATCAGAAATTTGGGAATGCCTTAAAAAGACAGGAAAAGTTCAATAGATTAATTACAGTAATGAATTCTTTCTTCCAGAAGCGTCCCCACAGGAAGTGGACCTGGTCAGGCCCTGACGGTTTGACAAAAAATGAGATTGACTTCATCAGGATGACTAGACAGCAACTATTGAGTGATGTTTCAGTGATCGTGAAAGTAAAAACTGGCAAAGATCGTCAAATGGTGAGAAGCACACTAAAT
The DNA here is from genome assembly GCA_963668995.1 of Parnassius mnemosyne. NCBI lineage: Eukaryota > Metazoa > Arthropoda > Insecta > Lepidoptera > Papilionidae > Parnassius > Parnassius mnemosyne. The sequence goes on from CAVLGL010000001.1 coordinate 57,602,461, forward strand.
CTAAACGTTAAGTTGGAAAGGTCACGTCTAAGGAAGTCAACGCCCGAGTTATAAAATCGCGTTCAGTGCCTAGAAGATTGCAAATTATTGGATGATATGAATGACAACAATGACAAGCTCGTGGAAACTGTACATGCAGTGGAAGCTAAGTTTTACCATACACGTCGCAGAAGAACACACTCCTAATCTAATGGCTGTTAGAAGGGAAATGAAGCTGTAGTCTTCAGCAGATTTGACAGCATACAGGCAACTGAACGGACAGATCTCCAAATGTATGCGGCGGGACTTACCCAACTTTAAATCAGCTCGTATTGAAGAAGCCATCCAGGTGAAACAGGGCTCCAAAGTCTTTGCCAGAGATCTATCTGACAGAAAGAGCCCACTGTCGAAGCTGAAGACCGAATGTGACAGCATCGTTTCCGGGACACATGACATTTTTAGTGAGATTCAGATATTCTATTGGCAGCTTTACACATCATCGTTAGAGCTACACGCAATTGTGAGTAACTATCCAAGAGCAACTTTTATACGACAATATTCTATGATATTCCGGACGTCAGTCTGAGAGAGATTAGAATGGCTCCCCAGCATCTTAAAAAAGGCTAGTGAATTTTAGAAGATTTTGTGTTGTTAATCTAAATTAAAATAAAACTAGTCACGAAGACTACCTTTTATCATAGACGATTGTTTCGTCTAAAGGATTAAAACATGTGATCCATACTAATAGTTACTGAATTTCAATGCACTGGAATAGAATCGAATTGCAACAGAACATAGCGTGAATCCATATTACTGACGGAGAGGAGCGTTTATACATAATTAAAAAATAACATTTCACTTCTCCGAATACATTAATTGCAGAAATAGATTCTTTACAAGACGATCTTGCAATTAAACTTAATGTATATTATTTCTGTGCGGTGGTGGTATAAGGGAATCCATAGTTTACTTTATCCTCAGGGTAAGTGATGAGAAAAGCTTTAGAGAGAAATATTTCACCAGGAACGGGTAGCAATGTAAGTAGTTAAAATAGTTAGTTGAATATAGTTGGTCGCATGTATATACGTTGTAGGTGAGTGTATGAACAAAATCATTGTTTTAAAATGATATATTTTCAAGATTTTGAAAGTGTAAAAATTTGAATCCACACACTCACACACACACACACACACACACACACGCACGCACGTACGCACGTAAACGCACCCACACGCACGCGCGCTTGCGCACACATAGACACAAATACACACACACACACACACACACACACACACACACACACACACACACACACACACACACGCACACACACACACACACACACACAAAAATACATACACACACACACACAATACGTACGCACGTACGCACGCACGCACATGCACACGCAGACACACTCGCACACGCACAAACACTCGCACACACACACACACGCACACGCACCCTCACGTACGCGCGCACGCACGCACACACACATACACAAACGCGCGCCGCGCGCGCGCACACACACGCACACATTTTCCCGTTCATAGGTTATTATGCAAAAAACGAAAAAAAGGGCTATTGCTACTAGAATGTTAATTGTTATATTTTTTTAAATGTGTATGTTCAAATAACGTTATGTAGGATAAGTATTTTCATTTAATGTGGTAACTTTATCGCCACACCGTATGTAAACTAATTTATGCTCTACGATCTTTACATAATCGCAATTAATTGTGATGTACTTGATATGGCCAATCCCAACTATAGGAATAGTTTTCGTCTACATTTAGAAGTAATTAACTGCGCAGGGGATATATAATAGTGCTACAATTGCACACGTGAATACAGATGCATTATTCATCGGTCCTGTTGTGTAGTACTTATTTGATAGGATCGAAGTTAGGTTATAATGCAACATCAAAGCTCATAAAGTAGTTTCCTTGACTAAAAAACTATAATGTCGTCGCGATTATCATAGGGGTAGTTATTAAATAAATAAATAAAATTTGCCCTTTAAAACTGAATAATATTCAAGATTTTCTCACGCCGTGTAGTGATGGTGTAAGCAAAACCACTACTTAATGTCATATACAAACATATACTGTAGCAAATATCTTTACTTTATTATAACTTTATTATGAAATTTACTAAAACTATTAGCCGTAACATACTACAAACAAGTATTTGTTACCAAGTGAAATAAAACCGTACGGTTCTCAAGCCACACTGCTTACCTTACTACAGTATTTATGCAACGTCTGTAAATATTTGTGTGCATTTAGCACAGCTCACATGATAGTAGTTTGCAACTAAATGAAACGCTTAATTTGTTGCTTTAGGTAAGCAAGTCATTTATAGTGGCTTCTTATTTTATTGCACTATATCTACATTTTAAACATTCAAAAAAGTTGAAATTTTAGACGTCAGGCAAATTGAAAACGTTTTTTTTCTTATGTAGTAAACTTTACATTCTTTTATTATTAACAATAACTTTATTTTTAACATAGTAGAGCGAGGCTATACCTTTAATTAGGTTCCAATACGAACGGCTTGGATCGACTAGGAAAGAAACATGCATTTACAGAATATCAGAGGAAAAATGCTTAATGCAAGAAGCATTAAGTTATTTTGTTAAGGATGGTGTGTATAAAGACCTGAACTCCCTTTTTATTAGTAACAAGGCTATTTATCTTCAGTTTTCAGAGGTGACAACACATCTACATTTTGATTCTCAATTGAGAATAGATCTAGGACCTAGTATAGATTACATACTACGTGACCAAAACAATTAGGTGCATAACAGCTAAAACGTCAATAGAACTAGGGCGGGAACACCGGAATGGTGATTGGCCACTAGAGGAAGCGCGGGAATAGAGACGTGTACTTTGACCTTCCTTCGTTTATCTGTGTATTCTCTAAATATTTGAGCATTTGTCGTACCTGGTCACGAGCTTCGGAATTTTCTTGTAATAAACCCATTTAAACAAAAGTGGCGACAGAATATTTGCTGCCAGTTCATTAAGCCAGTCTGTAGTGACCACCCGGTCACTACAGTATTGAACTCTTCATTACTATCAAAATCAAGTTTTTCAGGTTGGAGATGAAGGACGGCTTTTAAGGTTTTTTTACTATTTATTAGTGGCTCATAATATTCGGTGTTTAACTTTTCTTGGGCAGTTTGTTGAAGCCCTTCCTGTAGAAAACTGCTGCACGAAAATCAAGGGTTTCTATAAAAACGTTTTTTACTGTTCCTTCGGAATCGACATTTATGTCTGTCGGAAAGTTATTTAAACTTAATAAAAGTGAAAGTCTGTTAGGACAAATTCTGGAGATTACGTTGGATGAGAAATGACCTCTAGCATCAACTTTGCTAATTTGACGACAGAAATGTCATCCGTACATCACTCAGTTCGTTATGTACTATTTTGTCAAGGTACTTTATTTTACCGATTTCCTGCAAATGGTTTAAATTTTGTTTTGATATTTACCATCAAAAGCCGACGCCAACTTGCAATATTTTAGGATTTAAATAAAAGGTGTCTTCTTCCTAATGGTTTTAATGGCGGACTGAGCGGTGACGTTACAAAAATTTAGAAATACCTTACACCTCCAGTCTTAAATATCTACATAATTTTATTTAAATGAACTTAATAACTAATTTCAAACTTATAATTTAACTATACCTATAATCTTACATTAAAATTGGATTACGGGTCGTCAGATTCGCCTGGAATGGGTCAGTGGCTGCGACGGTGGCAGTGGTTGTGGTGGAGTGGCGGGGTCTGGTACAGGCTCGCTGGGATACTGCGTATCTGCTATGGCGTTATCATTACTATCAACATGCTCGGTTTTCACCTCATCTTTTCCAGCAGGAACCGTCAGTTCCGTTTGCAACTCTGAAGACGCATCTGCGAACTCATCCTTAAGCCCATTTCGATCCTTTTCATTGACCTTATTAGTGTTATCCGGACAAGTAACATCGGAATGGCGCGACGTGCGTCTTATTTGATCGATGTGTGTTTTAATAAGTTGACGTATCTTCTCGAAACTTATTTCTGGGCTACCGTACCTTTGACCCATTTATCCCGGGTGCTGTAATTAGTCCAGACGGTGTCTCCCAAAGATAAATTACACGGAACACCATCCAAATACTCGACTTGACGCTGTTGAGCATCGTACACACGCGCTTGCACCACGTATTCACCGCGAAGTAATTCCAACCGTGAACGCAAGGAATGTCGCTACAGCAGCATCGCTGGGCTCTCACCCGTGGTGCTTTGCTTATTGTTGCGATAGTTTGTAAAAAGGTTTGTAAGGCGGTATTAATATCCACGTCATCCTTATAAGCTTTTTATTGCCCTCTTATACAGCTTAACGGCATTTTCCGCTACCCCATTAGATGCAAGGTGGTACGCCGATGAAAACGTTTGCTGAATGCCATTTTTTATAAAAACTATTAAATTCGATACTTGTGAATCCTGATTTAATAATACCTGCTCAGAAACTAGTTCAAAAGGCAAACCGAACCTTGCAAATATTTTCTTCAGCACCTTAATAATGGAAGTCGCATTCGTTCGCACTATTTCAATAATTTCAAGCCATTTCGAGCTCAAATCTACTAAAACAAAATAAGTTTTAACTTTATACGGACCTAGGAAGTCTGTGTGAACTCTAGATCAGGGAGGCCAGTATGGCCCCAGAGGTGTGGAGGTGCGCTCAGTGGATGTCCGCCTCGGAGGCGCAGTGAGACCTGCGCGACAGCTTCGGCATAGCGCTTCCACATCCGCATCGATGTTCGGCCACCACACATACCTCCGTGGCAACACCATAGTTTTCACGATGTCCATATGGCTGCTGTGTAATTGTTTTAAAATAATTGGACGTAAATAAAAGGTATGACCATTCTATACCCCCACATAATCGATCCGTTATCTTATATATGTATATAGTTCATTGCGCCTAAATAAATAAGGTTTAAGCTCTTCACCAGGGAAAACTGTCAGCCTACCCGATTTGATATAAGCGAAAATTCTACTTAGAATAAAATCCGATGAGGTCTCCTTTGTAACATCCTCATTAGTAATAGGTAAAAAAAATTCGACAAAGTTAATGTCAGTAATTTCTCTAGTCATTGTTTTTTATTACTAAAAGAAATAAGTAATCTTGATTAATTGTCGGCGCAATTTTTACTACTTCTATAACATTATTTAAATTTAACTTATAATCGGCGCAAATCCTAATGTTACCGTCTTTTTTTACTGCGGATACAATGGGGGTCGCCCAGTCGGAGCGGTCGACGGGCTTGAGGATACCGTCCGCCACGGGGTGCACGCAATGCATAAGCCAGCGAACGTGCTCGCATGAACACGGGCTGCACTCCCTCTCGCACACGGATGCTTAGCAGTGAACAGTCCCAGGCCATCCAAGAACACCTTACAAAATCTGGCACTGAAATCGTACATGTTAAATACATCATTCGATAAACAGTTTAAGCTTCCAAAAGGGGGTAACTGTATATTGAGTTCTGTCAACCATTGTCTGCCTAACAATATACTTTTACCATTTTAATAACATATAAATCAAAATGCTGTTACTTATCAATGTATTTTACTAAAGGTGTTATCACACCTACACGTCTCACTTGTTCACGCGTATACACCCTTAGAAACAAAGGACACATATTCATTTTTAGGTTACAGAATTGTTATTTATATTACACATAGCTAGTACATGAAACGGCCCTGCCTGTATCACAATCCATTTGAATGTCCCTTCCGTGTACTATTAATGATATAGACAATGGTTTTTAATGACTAACATTTAAATTATTAATTCAAACCATTACATCGTTCCTTCGCTGTTTAGTAAACTGTCATCCTCAATCTACACTACGTTAACGCTGTGTTGTCCTGCGAGATAAGGACACATCCTTTCTAAATGTCCTTGTTTATTGCATACTCGACACACGTAGCGAGCAAACTTGCAGGTAACTACATAGTGAGAGTGCTCTACCGCATGCACGACACTCGCGCTGGCGTCATCGTCGGTAATCCAGCACCGATGTCGATACACTCGGCCCGGTGGGCGTTGCTGCTGCTACCCTGGATGCTCGGTCGCGCATCTTGACCTTGCCCTTACTACCCACGCGCCGCTCGCCATCACAACCGATCCGTCTTGCACTGACAATCGCGTGGCAGTTAGTGGATGCGTTCGAGTCTCCAGGTATTTTTGGATGTACATCAACGCTAGCTGCATCCTTCTCCGCCGCTTCCATATTCACGTCTAATTAATAAGCCTTGCCAAAGTCTAGTTTTCTTTCGGCAAATAATCTCTGCCAAATTGTTTCACTGATGATAACGCATACGAATTGATCACGAAAACTTTCTTGCAACTAGCTACCAAACTCGCAATTTTTCGACATTTTCTTTAGGTCCGTTACATACTCTGATATGTTTTCACCGTCTCTTTGTTTCCTTTGTGGGAATATAAATCTTTCAGCCAGCTCGCTGAGTTTTAGTAGAAGGTAATTTTGAAAAATTTTTGTTAGCTCAAAAAAACGTTTTTGATGTGGGTTTTTCCGGGGTACACAAACTCACGAGTAGTTCATAACTCTCCGCCCCCATTACCGTGATTAATATAGGTACATGTAGTTCACTTGAAATTTTTTTCACAACGAAAAATTGTTCGAGTCGTTCCAATTATCTGTGGGCAGTTTTAATTCCGATATTTTTCCAATTGACATGGTTTAGGCCGGTAAGCTTAAGCTTATACAAAAGCGAACTATTACGATACTTTTTTTCTCGTCAACAATGAAATATTTTAGGATTTTAATAAAAGGTGCCTTCCTCGTGATGGCTTTAATGCCGGACTGAGCGGTGACGTAACAAAAATTAACAAATACCTTACACAACTCAGCTGGAGTTCCGCTTCCACTCTCACCTTCAGTTAATATCAAAGAAAAAAAAACAAATAAGTAATTGATTTAGAAAAAAAAACATGCATCCAATTTAAAATACATATATTCGCATTTCATTCCATTTTATTCCAAGCCAATTTATCAATCCAAACGTTCATTATCCTCTTTTTATAATTTTATTAAATTAAACCTTAGAGCATCTAGTTAGATATATTACGTTAATACAAGCTAATTCCAGTGGAACTATACTAAGCTATTTTAGTAAAACAGTTACGGGATGACATGGTCGGGTCGACTTAGCACTTTGATTAAACTGAAACCGCAACTCGCACTCCGTATCAAGTTTGAAAGTGGCAACGTGAAATTGCTTTAAAGTATTACAATTAAAAATTACGTAACATTTTTACGATAGTGAAGTAAAGATTACGATGTAGTAACAAGGTAAAATATCAGCTACCTCATGACATCCCGTGAAAGTTGCAAGAGGCGACAGGGGAAAATATTGGCAGCTGCATCTCCCTAAAAACAATGCATAAATCTCAAAAAAATCTGAGATTGTTCTGCCTGCCAAGCATGGCAACTATGGCAAATATCATCCTTATAAGTCAATGTATGGTAGAGAATTATGTTCACCAGTATTTTTGATGAACTATCAAGTAAGAAATTTGCAGAGATATATGTATAATTAAGTTGTTCTATAAAACACCATGGAAAAAAGACAGTCTGCACCCTCGTAATGAAGGGACCCGACTTGGACAAAACTACTCAGGCGTGAGTCAAACCAAGACGCAGACAAACAACCATCGCAGAGACACAATGCTGCAGAACGCAACAAGCACCAATATGACTATTGTCACGTTTACACCATCTCAAGGTCCCACATATAGTCCCAGCAGACATTACCACCCGCATACCTCCATAAACCAGAACCACAAGATGCGTCGAATCAGGCGCAGCACACCCGCAGATCCATCACAAGACGCAATACTGCAAGTAGCAGTAAGCATCATACGCCGCCCTCACAACAACAACATCATTGCGCTCCCTCACAACACACTCACATTTTACCTATCGACTTTTGCAACAAAATTTGGTAATATTGTTTACTAAAAATAGCACCAACGTATCATAGTAGCACGCTACTAAGGCGTCAGTTACCAAAAACAACGTATCTTAGTGCTATTGCACTAAGACTTGGAGTTAAGTATGCTTTCTGCACTTAAATGTACTACAAAACACACTCACCCTTATCCGAAAGATACCGACATTTTATAACGCCATGCGTTAAGATGCCACCCATAATCTGTAAGGGTGAGTAATGTCCACGGACAAGTCGTATTGCTACAACAAACCTGCTTACCACCGGCACTAAAATGATATGTCTAGGACATATCAGTTAACGCGTCCAAGTTTACCTCGGTATCAGACAACGTGAAGCAGCCACTATAATAACCCTTTTCAAGTTCAATTTCTATCAATATAATGCTATTGCATATTTGCTTTAATTTATATAGCTTACTATTTATTATGTCTTTTACATGTGGGATTTCAAGTCATATGTGTATCTAAGATACCTATATTGCTTTGGTATTATATACCTTACTATCATAAGTCCCTAATATAGGACTATACGTTGCGCAAAAGTACTATATATGTATGATCTTCGGTATGCGTTTTAGGCAACTTCCTCATATAAGCAACTATTACACGAACACCATCCATTAACACAAGAATACTATCATGAACTTTATCACCGATTTTTCATTTATATGACAATTTTTTTTTATTATTGTAATGTAGTGGACGTATATTTCTATTACTTAATACATTTTGTATATTTTAAGCAGAGTTTTAATCAATTTAAAGATTTTTAAAGGCAATATTAGGCCTTTACTATACTGTGATACTTAATATTCGAAATAAATGTATTTTAACTTAATGCTTATTACTACATTTCAATTTTTTAAACTATTATATCTATGATATTTTAAATGTTTATGTATTAAATTTAATTATTTTTTATTACTAATAATAATGCACCGTCACAATTATTTTAATTTATTAATTGTTTTAATATTTTAAATTATTTTATCTATAATTGATACAATAGCACCTTATCTAGCTACTATATTTAAGACAAGCGTCGAATCTAGTGTGTTTACTGATTTAATGATACATAGTAAAGTCATATCTCAGGGCTTGTTTCTCTCGGGATCACTGGGGGCCTCCGACTCAAAGTCACCCAGACGGGGGCCCGTATGCTGGAGATCCCCGGGGAATCCAGTGGCGCGACTGCGGACGCTCTGGCTGCGAAGCTCAGAGCGTCCCTGAACGCGGACGAGGCCCGAGTGTCCAGGCCCGTCAGATGCGCAGACCTGCGCATCATGGGTCTGGACGACTCGGTATCGGAGGAGGAGTTGGTGGCCGCCGTCGCCAGGTCCGGGGGGTGCACTACTGACCAGGTCAGGTCAGGCGCCATACGCCCGGACCAACGGGGTATGCATGCAGCCACGGTGTGCTGCCCTGTTACGGCGGCCAAAACCATAGTGGAGGGCCGAAGGCTTCTGGTGGGCTGGGTCTCAGCGCAGGTTAAGCTGCTGGAGCCCAGACCTCTGAGGTGCTACCGCTGTCTCGTGGGGCATCACGTATCAGCGAAATGCGCCTCGGAGGTTGACCGCAGTGGCCTCTGCTTCCGCTGCTGTCAGCCCGGACACATATCGGCGACCTGCTGCGCCACGCCGCACTGTAATGCATGTGCGGCGACCGGCAAGCCAGCCGATCACTGGGCCGGAAGCAGGGCCTACGTGTCACCCGCCAAGGCCAATGCCGCGGGTAGGGGAGGGCCCTCCTCCGCCGCCACCGCCTCTATGGCCACCGCCGCAGCTGCAACTGTCGCCACCGCCGCTGTCACTGTCGCCGCCGCCGCCGCCGCGACACCGACGCCTGCAGAGGGGCGCCCCGTGGAGGAAGCTGAAATGGAATGCCTATAACGGCCCCATTAAGCTTCCTCCAGGCGAATATCAACCATTGCGCCTGCGCTCAGGATCTGTTGCTCCAGAGCATGGCGCAGTGGTCGATTAACATCACTGTGGTCGCTGAGCCGTATTCTGTCTGGCCTAGGAAGGACTGGGTGGCGGACCTTAACGGCTCAGTGGCCATCATTTCTTCGGCCGCCGCCGGTACCCCGACCCTTGAAGGTGTCAGGAGGGGTCAGGGGTGCGTAGCAGCACGGTTCGGGGAGTTTGTCGTTGTGGGGGTGTACTTCTCCCCGAACCGATCTCTCGCCGAGCTCCACAACTCTCTTGCAGAGCTGAGAGCAGTCGTCGTCGGAAGCTATCCCCTCCCCGTGCTTGTCCTCGGGGACGTCAATGCCAAGAACTTGGCTTGGGGTTCTCGTCGTACAGATGTGCGGGGTAGGATGGTGGAAGACTGGGCTCTGGAGACAGGCCTGGTTGTCTGGCCTGGAGGCCTGTCCCCACGTGTGTGCGGATGCGGGGCGAGCCGGTGGTGGACATTTCGTTCGCTAGCCCCGCTCTGTCGCCGCGTGCCATTGACTGGCGAGTCATGGAGGGGGTGGAGACCTAGTCCGACCACCGGTACATCCGGTTTGACGTCTCCACCCAGCCCTCGAGCGCGCCAGTCCAACAGGCCCCGAGTGGTCCGCGTTGGGCGCTGAAGCAGCTGAACCGGGAGCTCCTCATGGAAGCCTCGATCGTGCAGGCCTGGGTGTCATCACCGGATAGGTCTGCCGACGTCAATGATGAGGCAGGGTGGTTCCAGGAGGCCATGTCCGAGATATGTGACGTGGCAATGCCGCGCGTCCGGCCAGGAAGCGCCCGGCGTCAGGTGCATTGGTGGTCGCGTGAGCTGACGTCTCTGCGCGAGGCGTGTGTCGCCGCGCGGCACCTGTACGCCAGGCATCGCAGGCTCCGCATTCGTCCACCGAATGCGGCAGCCATTGAGGCGGAGCTGTACGAGGGATACAGAGCGGCGAAGACCGCCCTCCGGGAGGCTGTCATGCGGGCCCGGGATCGGGCCCGTGAGGAGATGCTGGAGACTCTCGACAGGGATCCGTGGGGGCGCCCTTACAAGATGGTGCGGGATAAACTCCGCACCTGGGCCCCCCCGCTGACGCAGAGTCTCCGGCCTCAGCTCGTGGAGGACGTGGTGAGCGCTCTGTTTCCTGCGCGAGGGGAACATCCGCCCCCGCCTATGGCTCCGCCACCTGCGGTGCCGGAAGCGGACCACCAGGACGACGACGACGGCATCCCGGAAGGGACCGGGGTAGACCTGAGAGTGGCGGTACGTAGGCTCAAGGCCAGGAATACCGCCCCAGGACCCGATGGCTTGCCTGGCAAAGCCTGGGTCCTGGCCTCGGAGGCTCTCGGGCCCCGACTGGAGAGGCTCCTAAGCGCATGCTTGGAGAGAGGCCAATCCCCGCTTCGTTGGAAGACGGGGAAGCTGGTCCTCATTCGGAAGCCGGGGCGCCCTGCGGACTCTCCGTCCGCATACCGGCCCGTGGTGCTGCTCGACGAGGTGGGCAAGCTCTTTGAAAGAGTCATTGCAAACCGCCTCGCCGAGCACCTTGCGGGGACGGGGCCGGATCTTGCGGAACACCAGTTTGGTTTCCGCAAGAGGCGCTCCACGGTGGACGCCATCATGCGCGTGAGAGCCCTCACGACGGGGGATGCAGTGGCCAGGGGGGGGGGTTGTTTTGGCGGTGTCTCTCGACATCGCCAACGCCTTCAACTCCATGCCCTGGAGCTGCATTAGGGAGGCACTCCGGTATCACCGGGTGCCGACCTATCTCCGTCGTATAGTCGGGGACTATCTGACGGATAGGGCCGTCATCTACCCCGGTCGCAACGGTGAGTGGAACCGGCGAGAGATGTCGTGCGGTGTCCCACAGGGTTCGGTTCTGGGGCCGCCCCTGTGGAACATCGGTTACGACTGGGTGCTGCGCGCCGACCTCCCTACCGGCGTCAGCGTAGTTTGCTACGCTGACGACACGCTGGTACTGGCAAAGGGGGGGTCGTACGAGGCGGCGGCGGAAACTATGACACGCGGGGTTGCGATAGTCGTTGAGAGGATCCGGCAGCTGGGTCTTGAGGTGACTCTGCACAAGTCCGAGGCCATGCACTTCCATGGTCCTCGGAACAGGCCACCACCGGGATCCTCAGCGATGGTAGGAGGGGTATCCATCGGCGTCGAGTCGACTTTGAAGTACCTAGGACTCGTCCTCGACGGCCGATGGAACTTCGTTGAGCACTTCCGACGTTTGGCTCCCAAACTGGAACGGACCGGGGCTGCCTTCAGGCGGCTCCTGCCGAACCTGGGGGGGCCAAACGCCTCCTGCCGGAGGCTCTACGCGGAGATTGTGCGGTCCATGGCACTCTACGGGGCCCCGGTGTGGGCGCGTGGTTTGGCGCGGCTTGCCGTCCACCACCTGAACGCGCCCCAAAAGGTGGTTGCCGTGAGAATGGTTCGCGGCTACCGCACGATCTCCCGCGAGGCAGCGTGCCTCCTTGCCGGATTGCCGCCGTGGGATCTGGAGGCGATAGTCCTCGCGCGCCGCCACGAATGGCGCGCGGAGGCACTATGCCGGGGGGAAACCCCGCTGCCGCGGCAAGTTGTCGTGCAGCGGACAGACTTCCGGCATGATCTCATGGCGACATGGAGAGAGCGACTGTCGCAACCCCGTGCTGGGCACGCCACTATAGCGGCGATAAGACCCCTCTTTGAGGAGTGGCTTGAGAGACGCCACGGCGTCCTCACCTTCCGCCTGACGCAGGTCCTCACCGGACACGGTGTGTTCGGGAGGTTCCTGCACCGAATCGGGCGGGAGGAAACGCCCGGGTGCTCCCACTGCGAGGATCAACCGGAGGACACGGTGGAGCACACCGTGGAGGTGTGCCCTGCCTGGGCGGAGCACCGCCGTGTCCTCGTAGCGGCGATAGGCGGCGGCGACCTCTCGCGTCCGGCCCTGGTCGAAGCCATGGTCCGGAGCGAGACGGAATGGGATGCCGTCACCATCTTCTGCGAAGCAGTGATGCTAGCGAAGGAGGTGGCGGAGCGGGAGAAGGAGAGAGCAGCAGCTTTCCTTCCCGGCCGCCGCGGGAGACGCCCCGGGCGTCGGGGGCTACGTCGTGGCCCCCGACCACCGTAGGCGCGGGTCTGTGGACGGCGAGCAATGGGTAGCTCGCCGTCCGTCCGTCTAACGACGACAGGCCGTGTCGACGGCGCGTTTTGTTCCACGCGCGCCTCAAAGAGCTGTCAGCAGCGTGAAGGGGCCCGCAAGGGCCAACGCCTGCCGGGGCTGCGGGCTGTTCGAAAGAGATACCGCGGCTCCGGAACGTAAGGGCACTGAATGAACACGGATGGTTTTTAGGCAGTAAAAGTCTGACACTCTCTTCCGCTCCACCCAGAGCGAAAGGCGTCATTTGATGATTTTCCATCCGCAAAAAAAAAGGGCTTGTTTCTCAGACCATTCCTATTTTTAGTGTATATTAATGACTTACCTTCTTTTGTAGAGGATAATCATGACATAGTATTGTTTGCTGATGATACTTCCTTGTTTTAAACGTAAACGTCAATCATTTAAATGTGACGAAAGACTTTAATAATTTAAACGGAAACAAAACTAAATGTATTTAATTTACAACATCGAATGTTAAAAATTTGAATACCAATGTGTTTTTAAATGGGTAAGAACTGAGCCCTGTAGGATCCTCTGTTTTTCTTGGCATCACTCTCGACGCAAAGCTTCAGTGGGGCCCTGATATATCCAAACTAGCAAGCAGACTAAGTTCTGCAGCCTATACTGTAAAAAAGATTAGAGGTCTCACTAGTGTCGAGACAGCTAGATTAGTTTATTTCAGTTATATCGATAGTATAATGTCTTATAGGATTTTGCTATGGGGAAATGCGGCTGATTCAGAAACTATTTTTGTTTTAGAGAAGAGGGCCGATAGAGCTATTTACAACTTAAACCGAGAGAGGCGCTTAGAGACAAATTAAAAAAAAACTAAATATATTAACTTTGTTCTCTCAGTAAACTTACGAACATTTGATGTATGTTCACAAAAACAAATGTAGTTTTAGTAAAAATAAAGTGATATGTACTCTGTAAACACTAGGAACAAACACAATCTAGTTATACCAGTTTCTCGACACCACAGAGTCACTAATTAATTCTTGGGGCAATGATCTTTCTCTTTTATCAAGGAGATACATGTGAGCCCATCACCACACTGCTTACTTGCTTGCAGAACTCTTCCTTCCAAAAATGGTAGCCAGGTGTGGGGCAGTGATTAAGTAATAAAAACTGCATATTCTGTAAGCATGTTTTCATCAGTCTCCCTCGTGACCATAGGTGCGGTAAAGTACCCGAAATTTCAGGAATTAAAAAGTTAAATTAAACGCGACAAAATCTGCAAAAATAGTCTCATTTAATGTGTAGTGTGTGCGCGTAAATATAAGAAGTTATTATGGAATTGCTATCTTTCGTTTTCTTTTGTTAAATAATATACTTAAAAGGAACTGAGATAGCTAATTAGTGAAACATTCACCGTAAATTTCATAGTAAGCGAGCAACCCGGGTCGATCTACGCCAGCACTGCTGACATTATTAATTGCAATTTAAAATCCCAAATAACCACGTGCTTGACAGTGAAGGAAAACAAAATAAGAAAAATAAAATATATGCGGTGAAATAAAATATATGCTGGCTACATGTGAAGTTCATCAACAATACTATAGTAACGCGGTACATTATTGCTCAAGGAATCCTCGCAGAAATGTAAGGAGGCCTGTGTCCAGCTACGGTACATACATAATTAGGTTGTTTCCTATCTGTTGTAACACATCCAAAACTATCAATTACTTTTATTTACTATTCTAAGCCGGTGCTTGTCATCTATCCCACTTGATGTTGATACAGACAAATACGGTAAAATATACTGAATTAACAAAAGCCTAATCAAATCACTCTTGCCTTGAAGACATTCAAATTGTAATCCAATGGAAATATAGATGCTGACGACTTATTCGACTCCTTTGATGTACGTGACGGCACCTGCACCGTTGTAGATGCGGTGGCGTCGGTCTAGCTAGACAGAATTCTTGTAAACGACACGTGTACCGCACACCTGCGGCATTGCACCTGCGTTGCCGCCCGTCCTGCTTGTATAAAACGGACTGAGCGGCCACCGTTAGGACAGTCTTGGCTCTGACGTGGAACGGTGCGCTTGTCGTATTGCGTTACTAGTTTATCCTCGACTCGTCGGATAATTAATTCGTGTAAACGAATTAATTATTAATCCTAACTACAAAATCAGTCTCTGTACTATACCCACTATACTTCCGACATCAGAAGTGGGATAAAGTCCCCCTTATTGCCCACATATAATCTTCGAATAGTATGGGAATTATTAAATTTGTAAAGGCTTTTTTTTCGTATTTCGCATTGATGGATCTCTTTTTATGTTAAATACCGTAATGAAATTTGCTGTCCTACTTACGATATTGTCGTATCATTAAAGTGTAGAGAAAAGATAAAGTGAAATTATTTAAGCCAAAAGATAAATCCTTTTGTTCGATTTGTATTAAAAGTACCCTCAAGTATTTTCATTATTTCTGACTTATCTAAATATGTTAACACATGAAAGAAATGTCTGAGGCTTTCTAGACGAGTCATCGTTTGCATTGAATTAAAAATTAACTTGTTCAAGTTTTGTTGTAATTTGATAGTTCATGCGAAACATGATTATCATCAGTTATATTTTGAAATTCAAAACGTTTAAGCGATGTACCAAAATAAAGGATTAAATTTAACATACTAGGAATTGAAAATAATAAGTGACATTTTTGTGTTCTAATGTGTTGATCACTGTTGCAGTTTGTTCCGAATACTGTGTGGCCGACAAGATTGGGGTTTAATGTCGAGAGATTCGTAGAAGTCTCTACAACAATGATCAATGAGGAAGTTGTTGTGACGGCTAATCGAACATGGTCAGGTACGGCCGAGCGCTAGTAAGATTGAGCCTACACCGCTACAGTCTGTAACTTATCGGCAGATCTTACGGCAAGGCAATTCAAGCGGCCGCCGAACATATGGTCCTTTGGTGCTGTAAATGAACGTCTGAGGCTTGGTCGGCTTTCGTAGATTTTGCGCAGTTGCCTCCTTCCCTTTGAAATATGTGATGGTATCCGTCTCTGAGCACCTTAAAAAGGACAAGTCTCCGGGCGAGGATGAAATTATAGCGGAGCTTTTGAAAGCGGGTGGAAAACCGGTACTTAAAGTCCTTCAGAAGCGCTAAAATTCCGTCATCCATGGTGGTACTATACTGGAGGCGTGGAACAGAATTGCGGTGGCTTTGTTCTTCAAGAACGGCGACAACGCTCTCTTGAAGAACTACAGACCGATTTCCATTCTGAGCCACGTCTTCGTGCTGTTTTAAAGAGTCGGCCAGTCACAACGGAGACAAGCCATCTGCACAGGCATAATTATAGTACACAAATGTTTATCATAGTCGGAGAAAGTTCAGGTGCAGCATCAACCGCTTTATCTGCTTTTCGAGTCACTGGAAATGCCGCCAACGCGTGATTTTTGGCTTTTACTGTAAATGTAATATGACAAAAACCCAATAGCTGATTTTGGACGGTTCCGAAATTTGAATCCAGAGCAACAAAATCAGAGTCGAGCTTACGACCACAACGACATGGTACAATGAAACCAAGTTTTGAAATTTTTAAATTTTCTAAATACACCCGTTTTTCCATTACCTACATAAATCTTACCTCTTCTTGCATGTAGTTAAGTAAATAAAATATCTAAAGAAACAAAGTTCCTAACAAACCTTTGGAGCCTTTTCGTAGAAATATACTTTAATTGAAGCAATTAAATACTGCGGATTATTTCCATATGAGCTGAAAATGGAGTGTTCGTTGCATCGAGTAACGGGCAAACATTCCATACGCACTCATTCAAATTTCACATTCCATTTTCGTTTACATTTCAAACACTAGCAATAAGCGTAGATTAACACAAAGTATAGCTCTGCACTACTTACACCCACTGAGTACTAACGTGCCTCATGAGATCATAATTCTATTATTACGAAGAACGTTGTACCGCACAATCCTTATTTTAGATAATTTACTGCTGACAGACGTCACAGTAAATACTACAGCAAATTGCAAAAATATAAAGTCATTTCTCAGATACTCATATTTGTACCACTTACTCATTACATATTCTTCTAAGATGAGGGAGTCCAAAATACCTACGTGATAAAAAATTAAAATATATAAAAAACTGATCCAGCTAATTTTCTAAAATACTTATTAATCCACACATCACAAAGATAACGCCAAAATATAATGTCAGTTCGCTATATTTAAATCAAACAAATTTCAGGTTTTATTCTCACTGTACAATTTATGTTTCTTTCTTGTTTATTAAACGCTGCACCATATATAATTGTTAGGGCCTACGGCTGCTCCCTTAAAGGGTCAAATCCTCAGGGGCCCATGAGCTGAAGACGTCCCGAGCAGACGTAGGTCGGGCGTCAATATGGCCACGTGGAATCTCTCTAATTACACTAAATATACGGGGGAGCGTTCTATACTATGGCCAGTCAACCGGCAGAGGAATTAGGCGAAGCTTACTGGCCACGTGGAATCTCTCTAATTACACTAAATATACGGGGAGCGTTCTATACTATGGCCAGTCAACCGGCAGAGGAATTAGGCGAAGCTTACTTACCTATATCCAAGGCGACTGGTCCCTCCGGAGTCGGTCAGGTCACATGTGGTTGTGTAGTGAAAGGGAAAGAAGGTGATGTGATGTGTATCTGGGTGTGACTGCAGGTGATTGAACCTAGACCTTGACCGTCGGCAGCAGCCCGAGCATCGACACCGCTCCAACTTGAGGGGCCCTTCCGAGGTTGTCCACAGTCACTTTCCTCTTTCGTCACGATGACAGTCAATTAACTCTATCGTACGATTAACTAACTTACAGAAGCCACTAACGATCGCTGGGTATAAGGTTAACTCACAAAACGCACACGGAGTTTACAGATCAAAGGTCACTACCGTTTCGCGTAGCAACAGTTAGTTCTAGAATATCAGGCCGCACTAGCTAATATTGCCGAATGCACTTATACAGATTCTGAGTCGGACCCAATAAGTCCGTGGGAAGCTCTCCAGCTAGGAATATGCGTCACAAATCCTAGACCGTATAATTACTGGCCGCTCCTAATTATTCCGAGTTCCCTAACAAAATTGACCGCGTGCTCACGTCAGCACCGCTTACAGACGACTGCCTGCCCTTGTGCGTTTTTCGCACGACCGAAAGTCAACCGGTATGAATGCACCGCGTCGAGCGCCCTCTCGCGTCAATCCTTGAAACTAGCGCTTGGCGCGAACAATAATATACCATATGAAAATGTACGAATTGTCATATTTTCACGTTGCTAACACAATGCATATTGCTTTTTGAATTAACGTCTATCACCCGAGCGATTAGTATAAATTACAAATGATATAAATATAAAATGTAATGTCCACCATTTTCTCCGCTAATTAATTACTAACCTACATACTTATGAGGTCTTACAGAATACAGGTGTGAAATAGCAGCTTAATGCTACTGTGTTTTATTTTGATTGTAGAAAACCAAAAACCCTTTTTACTGGTAACGAGGTATTCCGTCTTAGTCATCAGGGGTAAAAAAGTAAACATTTTGATTCTTACGAGTGTAGATTAAAGAATTTATGTCCATGAATGAGTGACTATTATAGAGGGTTTTTTTTTATTTGACCACCAATAATCAGGCCGATTCGTTGAGAGTTCACCTCGATAAAAGAGACTACTTATTTTAAAAGGCTGGTACTACAACAGCAATTCGTCTTTTGTTGTTATTGTTTACGGCGATGTTAGTCATTTTCCACTATATGAACTGCACGATCGTTTCGCCCTCTTTTATTAAATAGTGATAAGTAAATATTATTTCAGAATTGCCTATTTTGGTTTTAAGTGAATTACGGAGTGAACGAGGAATGATGTTAGCAATATTGTAAGGTTGATTTAAAAAATCACAGCGTTAAAATTATTAACACGAAAACTGATTTTAAAATTACTTTTATTTTTCGACGCACTGTACTTTTAAAAATGTTACACATGTTTAAAAATGCCTCATCTTAAACTTTAAAATGGGCATTAACGCAGCCTTCATCTCTTTGTTTGATGACAATTTCAATCATTTTAAATTGCTTTTTTTTAATTGGGGAAGAGATTAAAGTTAGATGTTACCAGATTAGGCACGGAATAAATTTGAACAAACAATCATAGATGGACGTATGTGCCTGTGATTTATTTTGATGAAACCAAAGTTTTTGGTTAACATTTCTTTGCCTATTTTATTAATTTCAACACGCAACTGACGTAAAATGATGTAATAATAACTATAGCTTACGGTGCTTGCTGTGGGTAATTGATCTTATTGACACTTCAAATGCCAGAATACTGTTGCCATCACATTGGTCACAGACAAAATCACTTTAACTTCTTTTAGATGCGATGAGCCTAGTCTCATAGACTAAAAACGTACGAAATTAGTGAAGTGAAAGTGTCCATAATATTTATAATCGTGTCATGAATGTCAACGAAAGCTCAATAAAAAAGGATTAACTAAATTTTGAAGGAGAATAATAAAAGTATTTATGTTAGAGGAACGTCGAAAACCCCTAACCATGACAAAATATCAAATATATTTTTCTTAATCTATTTCAATGTTGTGAATTTAAAACAATATTTTATTGAAATAATGCTGAATAAATGGCTAATAATGGATTACTTCCGCAAATCATTATTAGCCAATTACGAATCCCCCATAATTCAAATGTTTTATACATGCTCACTTATAATTTGCATATCTTATAAGTAACCCGTGGATGGCTAAAATCTGGAATTTTATTAATAAACTATGTTACTACACTATAAATAACCTAATTGAATGATTATAATAAATTAACGAATGAACCTTAATTACCTTAGCATTTAAAGTTATTAAGGTTTGAAGTGAGTTAATTTCATCATCACTTACCTGAATCACTTACCAAAACCCAATGCCAATTCTAGGTGACTTACGAGTTGAATCTTAAAATTACATCAGGGCTTAGTCGTGTAGAATGGACAAAAATCTGAATACAACAAACAATTGATATTCACTGTCAACAGGTGGTGTGACTACTATATTAAACCTATCAATAACATCATTTCCTTTGTTGAGGTGAAATACTTATAGCTTAAGATAAAATAGAAAAATGTGCAGATTAAATGCAAGAATTAAATGCTTTGGTGGTTATATTTTCATTTATATTGATAAATGAATAATTATTTGTTTTTAAAGGAACAATGGTCACCCTCCTAACAATCTTAGACTAGTAAAATCTAACTTGATGAAACATAATATGTCGTTTCATTTGTCTATTTAAATATAACGAAGTACAGCCTTCAGTATATTCTTTAAAGTGCGGAGAATCTAGTTATTATGAAACATGTTTTATGAGGTTATGAAGTAAATAATTAATTTGTAGCATTTTAAAATAAATAGTTATCATAGTTTAATAGTTAACATAAGTTTATACGGTCAACATTGTCTAGAATTTAATATGAAATTTTGGTGACAGTCTCATTCACTCATCAGTAACAATGTTTGTTTCTTCCTTGTCCAAAATGGCCATTGTTCTTTATGATATCCCAATAAAACATAAATGTTTAAGGGGAGCCAAGTTAGAAACGACGTTAGGAATTATCTGTTACATCAATTAAAAAGTTGGGATCTGAGAGTGCCTCTTCACATTTATGTTTTAGTTGGTATTGTTTACTCTTTTATTGCCTGAACTATATTCTTTATCACATTAGCCTATCTAAGATACTGGAATGTTAAGATTGGATTAAAAAGATCTTCTACCACATATAAAGTCTTCCAATTAAAAATTTATATTTTATTCTGATAGAAATAAGTAATTTAATACTTCAATTTTTAATTCAATTTACAGCTATTTCGCAAGTCAGTTACGGTACATAAGGTGTTGCTTCTTGAGCTCTCAAAGTTACCTTAATGACAAACATAGCATTTTATTTTATTTACTGAAAAAACCACAGCGTTATCAATAATTAGGTTTTGATAACTTATTTTAAAATATGTTAGTGTTATCATTACATCTAAAAGGTGATAACAGGTTCCTTTATGCATTTAAAATGGAATAAAATTTACATTTTACATACATAGACGTTAAAATAATATTTTAGTTTGCGCAAAATACAAAGTCAATACTCAACCTCGTATTACAATTTCAGCATATACTTTATTTTATAATGTATAAACCTACGATATTATATAAGCTTGCATATTATGTAAATATTATATATAATATATAATATTTCGTACGTGGTAGTCATGCTGCAGCTATATTACTGGTATAGTTGTAGCACGAATGGGTCGGCTCAACCGAGGAAGGACAACGCTCTCACAGAATACCAGCGTAAAATAGCAGCTAAACGCTGTTGTGTTTCATATGATGAGTGTAAAGAACCGAAGGCCCCTTTTCACTGGAAAAGAGGCATTCCATCTTAGTCCTCACGGGTGTCAACGCATCTGCATTTTGATTCGTAATCGAAGATAGATGTAGATGGGCCACAGCAACCACTTACCATTATGTAAACTGTGTGCTCGTTTGTTACCCTTATCCTACAAGAAAATATATAATAAAACTATGTCTATAAAATATGACGATAAAGACGATCAGGTCCAGAAGCTAAGTATAGCAATTCAGTGAGAAAACGCAGTTTACTACTATAGGAAAAAGATGATGAGCGCTACATCAAAATACTTATCTTCAAGCACAATCCCTGACGGGGTAGCCAGAGAGAACAGATCGACAAGTGCCACGATCCTGACAAACCTCTTTCGCTTCTTTCAGATTCATTATCTTCTTCATGCATGCACGTCTAGGTATCCGAGTACTTTTGACCCTACCCTCTTCGAGCAATTTGCTCACATGGTCTTCGAAAGTTAGTCTCGGTCTACCTCGACACTTTTTAATATTAAATTTCGCGCTATATATTTTCTTCACCATTCGGTCTTCACTCATTCGCTCAACGTGCCCAAACCACCGAAGCACGCCCTTATCAATTTTTGTGATAAGGTCATCTTAATACATTACATCAAAATAATTTAAATTTTGACCTTTTATTGTTCTAAATATTGCTTATGAAATATTGTGTAAACTATATTAATTGTAATATAAATTTATTTCTGAATCCCTAATACCAGAGACGCTTGACCAGTCTCCTCCCTTTCATTGTCGAATTACAACGCAGTCGAAACAAACGGTTTGCTTTATAGTTTTTCATACGTATGTAGGAAGTATAGTGGGTATAGTACAGAGACTGATTTTGTAGTTAGGATTAATAATTAATTCGTTTACACGAATTAATTATCCGACGAGTCGAGGATAAACTAGTAACGCAATACGACAAGCGCACCGTTCCACGTCAGAGCCAAGACTGTCCTAACGGCGGCCGCTCAGTCCGTTTTATACAAGCAGGACGGGCGGCAACGCAGGTGCAATGCCGCAGGTGTGCGGTACACGTGTCGTTTACAAGAATTCTGTCTAGCTAGACCGACGCCACCGCATCTACAACGGTGCAGGTGCCGTCACGTACATCAAAGGAGTCGAATAAGTCGTCAGCATCTATATTTCCATTGGATTACAATTTGAATGTCTTCAAGGCAAGAGTGATTTGATTAGGCTTTTGTTAATTCAGTATATTTTACCGTATTTGTCTGTATCAACATCAAGTGGGATAGATGACAAGCACCGGCTTAGAATAGTAAATAAAAGTAATTGATAGTTTTGGATGTGTTACAACAGATAGGAAACAACCTAATTATGTATGTACCGTAGCTGAACACAGGCCTCCTTACATTTCTGCGAGGATTCCTAGAGCAATAATGTACCGCGTTGCTATAGTATTGTTGATGAACTTCACATGTAGCCAGCATATATTTTATTTCACCGCATATATTTTATTTTTCTTATTTTGTTTTCCTTCACTGTCAAGCACGTGGTTATTTGGGATTTTAAATTGCAATTAATAATGTCAGCAGTGCTGGCGTAGATCGACCCGGGTTGCTCGCTTACTATGAAATTTACGGTGAATGTTTCACTAATTAGCTATCTCAGTTCCTTTTAAGTATATTATTTAACAAAAGAAAACGAAAGATAGCAATTCCATAATAACTTCTTATATTTACGCGCACACACTACACATTAAATGAGACTATTTTTGCAGATTGTGTCGCGTTTAATTTAACTTTTTAATTCCTGAAATTTCGGGTACTTTACAGCACCTATGGTCACGAGGGAGACTGATGAAAACATGCTTACAGAATATGCAGTTTTTATTACTTAATCACTGCCCCACACCTGGCTACCATTTTTGGAAGGAAGAGTTCTGCAAGCAAGTAAGCAGTGTGGTGATGGGCTCACATGTATCTCCTTGATAAAAGAGAAAGATCATTGCCCCAAGAATTAATTAGTGACTCTGTGGTGTCGAGAAACTGGTATAACTAGATTGTGTTTGTTCCTAGTGTTTACAGAGTACATATCACTTTATTTTTACTAAAACTACATTTGTTTTTGTGAACATACATCAAATGTTCGTAAGTTTACTGAGAGAACAAAGTTAATATATTTAGTTTTTTTTTAATTTGTCTCTAAGCGCCTCTCTCGGTTTAAGTTGTAAAGAGCTCTATCAGAATCAGCCGCATTTCCCCATAGCAAAATCCTATAAGACATTATGCTATCGATATAACTGAAATAAACTAATCTAGCTGTCTCGACACTAGTGAGACCTCTAATCTTTTTTACAGTATAGGCTGCAGAACTTAGTCTGCTTGCTAGTTTGGATATATCAGGGCCCCACTGAAGCTTTGCGTCGAGAGTGATGCCAAGAAAAACAGAGGATCCTACAGGGCTCAGTTCTTACCCATTTAAAAACATCTGCTTGGTATCCCATAATTAAAAAAAAATTAAAACCCAAACATACCACTGCAAGATAGTTCTTTCCAACAACAAATATAGCATAGCCCTATTTAGTTTTCTCACTGAGCAGATAAATATTCTGAAGCAATTAAATTACATCCGCTCGCCAACGGCGGGAGTTTTAATTAATCAAAACCTATTCACGCTGCGCACAGAAAATCATAAGTTTGTTTTATAATGGGATTTGAGATGATAATTATTTAAAAACCATTTCAAACTAAATAATAAATAAGAAGCATTTTATATTCGAAACCAAATGGTCATTATATAATATTACATGAAAACAGGCGGTATTGTTCAACGGAATATTCCAAATTATTACAGAAAAAAAAAACATCAGCAAGCAACGATGAGCAAGATCACTAACTTTTCGACGTTTTTTATAATTATTTAAATATAAAATGTGCACACTTTTGGATGTGAGTCTTCAAAATGTCCTTTTAAAAAAAACATAACTGAAAGATTTCCTAGATTCACTACTAATTTGATAGGCGACGATAAATGATTATGACAATGTCTGGTCAAAAGTGTTAGACAAGTAATGCCCTCGACGTGTACACGCGGTTTACGATCATTTTTTATCTAAATTTTGTGAAGTTAGCTATGGAAGCGAATATCTATTTGGAAGGACAAGGAAGTAAGCTGAAGAGTGTCCTCGGCTACTACATTATAAGACTATTTTAAAATATATCAGCATCTTGAACCCCAACATAAAGTTATTGGCGAATGCTCTAGGTGTGGGAACGTTATTAGTGTGAAAGGTGCGACCTTGGATTTGACCATTATCGGCTTAATTTTCGGAAAGATTATTAGATGGACCAGCTTGCTCGCTCGTCTTCAATGATTGTTTTAAAAGAATAAAAGCGACAAACAAGTACACAGTCCACCTGATCGTAATGGGTGCTATAGACCATACAAATATACATCTATTCTTTACCGATTAAGAATCAAAATGTAGATGCAGATTACCAGTAAAAAGGGTCGCTGGTTCTCTAAGCTTACCATACGAAATACAGAAGCATTAAGCTGCTATATAACGCTAGTGTTATGTCTGAGCATGGTCCTTCCCCGGTCGTGCCAACCGATTCTTGATACAACCCTATAATAGCAGCAGCGTGACTCTACCAGGTATGAAATGCAAATAGTATTCTAAATGGCAGGGCGGTAAGAACAACAATCAAAAGGTTCTGTAACAATCGTTGCAAGTGAGTATTGTTTGAATACTTTGTGTAGCGGAGTATGTATGTACTCGTAGCTGCTGTATAAAACAGAAGGGAGCGTACAAATGAACAATAGTCCTGTACTTGTACTTACGAATTATTGTTCCAAGCTAATACACAAATATAAGTCAAAATAAATCAATAATTAAAAGATAATATGGAGACAATACGGGAGGAGCTACCCTGCTCTCCCCGTCTCAGCACGCTCTCTCCATCAATATACAAGGCCCGCGAGAAGAGAGGAGCGATTACGTTCCTGCACTACATGTATACGATAAAGATTCCCAGGGGAGGACGGATGTGAACAAGGATATGCCACCGCACAGAAGTCAACACAATGCACCGAGAAATAATGCAGGCGCCAAAGAATCACCGCCAAATCATCATGTGATGGTAAATTCACCTTAATATATATCATCAACACTATATCGCCGCAAGGGACATAGATCGCCATCGACGTATTTTCACGATACTCGTACGTCACGGTAGCCTTATAACCACGAGGCTTTACTGCGTGTTGCTAAGTAGGGATAGAGATGGGCTGTCCACCCTGAATAAAGGGAAAGAACGGGGAATCAAACGACTCGCGGTAGCTTTAGAAAACATGGTACGATTTAGACCAGCCGCCGCAAAATAAACGCAGGACTTACCTATTTTCATTTGATCGGCTGCGGAATGTTTATCGTTTAAAGCTGCGATGAAGGAATATAATAGCTCTTTTCAAACCTTAATAGGTAAAGAGCTATAATAGGTTCAAGTAGCTAGGGATTCTAGGTACGTGAGAGGCCGAGGCCAAATATGTATTTGGTCTCGAATTGGTGTGTGTTTAGCAGAGGGCAGTGGGCCGGTAAAAAACAAGAACTTAGGCGTGCCGTAGTAGTTGCTACGACTTGAAGTTAACATCTGCAAATCACGTCCAGAATTCGTTGGACGGCCCCGTCTCTCTTCATAAAAAACAAAGTATTATTATTTGCCTACTTTTAATTTATTACGGACGGATTGCGTAGTTAATTTAGATAGAAAAGCATAGATTGAACGGCTTTTCCTTATGCTTAAGGAGATCTGAGAATTTATTGTTAATTATCAGTGAATGCTGGCTTGATAATTCCGTTTTCATTATGATCGTATGTTGTTACGAAATTCAACTTGATTTTTGAACTTTTCACAGTCTTAAGCATCGTTTTTCAGTGCAGGTGTTTTCTAATATATGAATATTTGAAATCTCAACTTATTTTAAAGTTATTTTAAACGACAAGCCGCCGCGTCGTATTTCCTTTGCCCAAAGTTCTGTTAACTTTGTTATAGACTAACGACTTGGAAATATGTATATTAATAAATATTATGTAAATGTACTACAATTTCGTTTTACATATTTTTGTTCTTGTTTATTTTAGTAAGCAAATAGCAATTTTGTTTCGAGTCTGAATGTTTTGCGATAATAATTGGATACGAAAATAAAAATACGATATAAAAAAATATTTTTCAAGTGAAAACTTCATTAGCATCGTTGTGATTTGAAATTCAATGAAACGAAAAAGCGACACTAAAAAGAGACAAATAATATAAATCTATAGAAGAGAATGACATAAAATCTATAGTAATATAATAAAGCGAAAGCTGTTTTTTGTTTGTTAAAACACTCTTGAACTACTAGTCCGATTTGATAACTTCTTTTTTTTTTATGATAGCCAAAAGGAGCTATAAGCAAAAGGAGGATATCCTACCAGGAGTATAGGATATCTTGCATTAGGCTACACCTCTGAACTAGCCTTAAATATTGATTTTTGTTAAGCAAGTCGGAAGGAATAGTGCTCCGGAATTGCTTTTTCCACGTGCGCTAGCGTAATTACCCGCGTGATTTACGCGGGTGATACAGCGGAGAACAGCTAGTTCAATATAGAGTATTTCCTAATATCTCGGTCTCCTCTGAGTGCTGTGCTTTAAACGTGGTTGACAAAATTTTTAAATTTTATAATTAAAAATTATAAATTATTATCAAATAAATAAACTAAATTATATTGAATAAAATTATCGTATCCAAACCATTCTTATCTATCCACGGATTCATATTATTTTACCGATTTATATTACATTAGTTATGTTTAGGCAATCTAGTGTCTATTTTACAGACTACCTTGAGAGTTAATCAATTTTTGTTCCATAAAGTTATTTTACCTATAAAATGTAGTAGAAGTCGCTTTGTAAGCAATTTTAGTCAAAATAAAATATTATTTTGATTTAATATACTAAAATTTAGGCTCTACATGTCTATAGCTAAGGGCTGTAACATTTATTTGATATAAAATTAAACTTTTATCACTTGTGGTTGAAAATTATCAAATTAAATAAATCATTTGACGTGAACTGTGGAAGGTTTCACTTCTAGTGCGTATGAACTGCACACATGTTTTGTTTTTTAAATTCATTTATTTTGACGATCCTAAGTCCGTGAAATGTGTGAGAGGAAAATTGGAATGATAATTAGCGTCGTGTAGTTATCACGTAAGCAATAGTGAACATTCGATTATAAATAAAAACTTTGTAAATTGACTCGCACATATAGGAGCGCGGCAGTGTTGTTATTGCCCATGAATCACATTCACATTCTATTGGATTGGAATAATTTCAAATAAAAGCAGAAGCTTTATTTATTTTTCAAAACCTGCAAAAACGGTATATCATTATTTATATATTTGAACTTGTATATTACATTTAGATACAATGGGAAAATGATCTAAAGGGTTACCTTCAGACCGGAAAACAGCTGTACAAGCACTGCCATTGGTGGTAGACTAGGTAAGACGTTGATAAACAGACGAGCCCCTTAGGCAGAGAAGGAGTATCACCTAGGACATTCAATAATAATATTAAAAGTCCTTATTGTGAGACATTTTTGGACGTCCATTATAATTCTATTATTGAAGTTATAATTCTTTAGGGGCATTAAAATACGTATGTAACGGAAATTACGCAAGTACAGTCAAAATGTGAACGGCTCTGTCTACGATGGCAAAGAAGCCAACTTACTGTCATTCTTATAACATTAATAATTTTATTTTGAACTATGTTTACGAACGTGATGTTTTTTTATAAAAAGTAAAATAAAATGGTAAGATTAAAATGTTTTCACGTTCTGAAGTTTAGGTCTTAATTCTTTTATATGGAATGTCTTTTCACCGAATTCAGAACGGGTAATAGTTTTTTTTTATTTTTAGTTTATTAAGTCAAATATTTAATCGAGACATCCAAGGTGGACTGGTACGGAATACCATAATGCTTAATGCATTATGGCATTGCCTACCAGCCAGCTCTTTTTTTGTACTATTATTAAAAGCTTTTATGTCACTAGCGATCGTAGCTTCCGCCGTTTAATATCACCTATTTTTAGTTTTACTCAAATTCGGTAGGACGAATTGTTTTTGTGTATTGTTTTTGATATTCGGAAATTTTGTCTGTCAGTTATATTTTACAAATGCTTTAAAGGATAGTATCAATACTACTTATACAAAACACCATGTAATTTTTCAGACGGTAAAAAGCTACCCAGTATATAAGAATATTGAATTATACAAATAACTTTGAAATAAAGGAGATAAAGGAACAATTTATTTTTGTATGGAGAATGGGCCCACCACAAATTGTGGCTTAACTTAATAAATTGCATATGCAATTCATTATTGCATACTAAAGATCACAAAAGTAATATTATTAAAGCGTGGCTGCGAATTATTCTACCGTTTGGTCATTCATACCGTCAGCCAGCCCCTATTGGGGTAGCGTCTGGGAGCACCTCATCAGAAGTGTAAAAGATACTTTAAAGGTGTTACTTAAAGAGCGTGTACTGAGAGAGGAAGCTTTCGATACATTAATGGCTGAAACAGAAAATATGGTAAACAGTCCACAGTTGACACATGTCTCAGTGGGACTAGGTAGCAAGAGACGCTGACACCGAACCATTTTCTGCTTGTAACGTCGTCAAACTTACCTGCGATAGGGGCAATTGATGACTTAGACTTTTACCTCAAACGTCAATGGCGTATTTCACATAGATTAGCTGATATTTTTTGGAAGCGTTGGGTACAGGAAGTTCTTCCTGATATGATTCCAAGACTAAAGCAATCTGCTGCACGCGTCACCCTAATACCTTTAGTAGAAAAGTGCTGCTAAGGAGGCACTGGGGTGGGGCTTGTGGTCGACGCAGCATTGTGTTAAGTTTTATATTTCTATTTCGTTTGTATTTAAAATTATAAATATATTTATATTTAAATTGTCTAAATATTTATGTAAACATTATTTTTTGGAAATGGCAATGAATGAGTAACGGATGCGCGACTGGTATAAAGATTCAAAAATTTGGGAGGTAGGATGTAATCGATGCTGTAGGCCAAATCGTGCTCGCGATAAAATATCTTTATGCCTTAGCTTATCTTGATTAGTGACGAAATCTATATTAGATTTATTTTGAAACAATAGTTCAGATATTCCTGGAGTAAGGATATAGATTTTATCTTTTATAACAACCATATAACTGTCGTCAGTTTTCTTTATTGCGGTTGAAACGCTTACCATCTCGGTAGCCTGCCTCACTCGTTTCTAATTCCATAAGTAACGTTTATGTGACTATTCCTTTCTTCATAAAAAATTCTTTCATTTAATTCTTCTTTAATATCTGAACTTATATCACTTTTACATGAAATAAAATAATCATAATTATTCCAATTTTTCAATATTTTACGTCGTTTACGTTCAAAATTATTTCCCTTCTCCAACATTTGATTTAATTTATTTTAACATTTTTTAACTGATTTTATTAATTGTCTTTTTTATATCTAAATCCATTTTAAAGTTTAGGAATATTGTACACTTTTGTTAGTTCTTACAGTTTATGCTTGAGTGAATATTTTTTCATCTGAAAGTATCATTTAATAATTTTATTCTAATTTAATAAATACGTCAAATGATTTTCTGTACCTTTCTTATCTGGTTCGCAATCTTTGTTAATAATTAAACATGCATATTTTTCTTTCCATATCGTCGTCATCATCATTACAGCCCTTTACAAATCCACTGCTGGACATAAGCCTCCACCAAGGAATGCCACAAAGCACGGTCCTTAGCCAACTGCATCCATCGACTTCCTGCATGTCTTACCAGGTCGTCACTCCATCAAGTGAAACAACACCCATCACTTCGCCTGCCGGTAAGAAGCTGCCACTAGAGAATCTTTCTTCCCCATCCGTTGTTTGTTCTTCGAGCTATATGGCTAGCCCATTGCCACTTCAGCATACTAATTCTTTGGGCTATGTCGGTTACTCTGATTCTGGAAACGCCGCGCATAGCCCTTTTCATAGCTCGCTGAGCGACTTTAAGCTTCCTTTTACGGCCAGCAGTGAAACACTACGTCTCAGATCCATAGGTTATCACTGGCAACACGCAACGGTTGACCAATCTAGTTTTGTGGTTCTGAAGTATGTCTAAGAAGAAGGTGTGTCGTAATCTCCCGAAAGCTGGCCAGTCGAGTTGAATCCGACGATTGAACTCTCGGTTGAAGTTGGACTTACCTAGTCAAACTATTTGTCTCGGGTAAATATATTCGTCAACAACTTCAAGCTTAGTGCTCCCAACAACTACCGGCATTGGTGTGACCTGGAAAACATGATTTTTGTTATGTCCATGTTCATCTTAAAACCTATCCGTTAGGAGACACTATTAAGGTCATTGAACATATTGCTTAGGTCCTCTAGCGATTCTGCCATAAGGACTATATCGTTGGAAAATCGATGGCGAGTGATAAACTCGCCATTGGCGTTGATACCGTATCCTTTCCGGTCCAGTAGCTTGAAAAACTCTTCCAATGCAGCGGTGAAGATTTTCGGGAATATTACGTCACCTTGTCTTACACCTCTCTGCAGTTGGATAGGTTTCGTACTCTGGTTCTGTACTCGGATAGCCACCGTAGCCCTACTGTACAAACATTTAGGCACTTCAATATACTCATAGTTCACTTGGCATTACTGGAGGGACTACGGCACCGTCAAAATTTCGACGGAATCAAAGACTCATAGTCCACATACGCCAAACGAAAGTATGTATGTGGTCCATCGTGCTAAAACCTTTTCTAAAACCGGCTTGTTAGGGATACTGGAAGTGGTCGATTCTGCATACGAGACGATTCACTATGACTCTCGAAAACAGCACATAGACGCGGCTCATAAGGGAAATCGGTCTGTTGTTTTTAAGAGACCGTTATCGCCTTTCTTGAAGAACAAGATCACCTCACTTCTCCTCTGCGCCTCCGTATAGTGCCACCATTGAGGACGGAATTAAAGATTTTCTGTAGGACTTTAAGTACCGATTTTCCACCCGCTTTCAGAAACTTCGCTCGAATTTCATCCTCGCCTGGGGCCTTGCCATTTTTAAGGTGCTGGAGAGCCATTCTTATCTCGCTCAGACTAACGTCCGGGATATCATTGGAATAACGTCAGTTAAGACTTGCTCTTGGATCCTTACTCAGACTTGCATGTGACACCAACGATGAAGTGTACAGCGGCCTATAAAATCTTACTCAAAATCTCAGGTGTGTCAGAAATGATGCTTCCACATTTGGTCCTCAGCTTTGACAGTTGGCACTTTCTGGTATACAGATCTCTGGTAAATTCTTTGAAGCCCTATTTTCGCTCAACCGCTTCTTCAATACGAGCAGTATTAAAATTGCGTAAGTCCCGCCGCATGCGTTTGGAGATCTGTCTGTTCACTTACCTATATATTTTCAAATCTTCTGAAGACTGCAACTTCATTTCCCGTCTAACAGCCTTGAGATTAAGAGTGTAATCGAAGAGATTTTGTGTACTTCTGCGGCGGGTCTTGCAAAAGTTAATTCGGACCACATGGACAGTTTCCGCAAGCTTGTTATTTATATTGTTCACTGCATTGCAATCTTCTAGGCACTGAAAACGATTTTGTAACTCGGCTGAAACTTTTCAGGACTTTGGATTAGAGCACGAGGGGGACGGAGCGTAAACTTCATTAGACGAGACCTCTCTAACATAATGCTTAGGTTCATTGTGCCTCTTACCATTCGGTGATTCCTATTAGTATTCACTGTCGCGATCACTGAGACATCACTGAACATTTGTCGTTTGGTCGTCATAATGAAGTCAATGTCATTTTTGTTGAACCATCGGGGCTCGACCAGGCCTACTTTCTGATGGGCCGCTTTTAGAAGAAAGATTTCATCATAAAGAGTCCCTTTTTCTCCATGATGTTGGCCTGCTGGCCCCTTGGGTTCCATTACCCTATTCTGAATTTCCCCACTTTCAGATCACTGTTCTCTCTTGTGCCTAGTTTTGAATTGAAGTCTCCCATTAACACCGTATAGTGAGTATTGAAGGAATGCATGGCATCCTGATATCCTGACATCCTGATACGTTTTCTCCAATTCCTCGTCGGGATTTGCCCAGGTTGGTGCGTAAACCTGCATGACCTTCATTGAATACCGTTTGATGATTCTGAGTATAAGGTACGCAACCCACTTTGACACATACCCAATCTTTACAACTTTGTTAACGAAAGACTTGTGGACGATAAATCCGACACGTCCTTGGACAGATGGTCCCGGTGATAGAACTAGTTGCCGGATTCGAGGATAACCGTGTCCTTCGCCTCTCTTCGGACTTCAGATAATCCTATAATATTCCAGCGCATCTTGTCTATATCTTCTTCTAGCTTCAGGATCTTCTCATCGGTACTCAGGTTGCGTGCGTTATAAGTACGACGCGAGATCGAATCCACGATATCTTTAACTACTTTTTGTATGTTCTTATAGACAACCTCCAACAGTTTGTTGTTTGTGTTCAAGGAAACAGCAGAGCAGTACACATAAAAGTAATATAAATTGATTGTTCGAGAGTAAGCATATTTAAGATGAATACAAGAAATAGTAACATAACATTCAGGCGCATGCGTCGTTATAATTCCGGAAATGATGTAGCACGCTTGAAAAGCTCAATAACCAATGATTTTGTTATAATGTATGAGCACAGTATAAGAAGACTTCCAGATGTATCTATACATAATAGCTCACTGATGATTGAATTGGAAATGAAAATTGAATAACTGTAAAAAGCGCTTCAAGTTGTTATATAGTAGATAACCTGATATTACAGAACAGTGACTTGCAAAAGGAACTAGAAAACTGCCAGATGGTGATAAAATCACTAAGAGCCATACAAACTTTAGTACCCCAAAAAACACGCAGTATGTCATCCAAGTCAGCTAGCAGTTTAAACAAAACTCAACTTTTTATTAAGATTAAAAAAAATTTAGTAACTCAGACCGACAATAATCTGAGCTCACAAAATATTAAAATAAAAATAAATATAAGAATAAAATTTCTTTTAAAACCTAAAATCAAATATGCAACTAAAAACCTTCTAAAAAAATTAAAATACAAAGTAAGAGGCCACGAAATGTAAAGAAACAACTGAAAACTTAGAGATATAGAAGAATAAAATACAACTTAAATTATCAGAATTAGAAACACATACTAAACTAAAAACATCAACGTAGGTCCAGAAAAACAAGAACTTATATAAAAGCAGGAAAACGACTCATTAAAGCTGTTAAGAAAAAGGAAATAAAAGTAAAACTTCAGAAAAGACGGGGCACGGAGAGGAGAAGGAAAAGAGAGTACAAAAACACTGACATGAATTGAAATGTTTTCGGACAGGATAAGGAGTGGACTAACAAGCAAATTAATGCAACAATTGAACAATACAAAAATAACAAATTACTACTAACCACGGGGAAATCATAAATAAATATTGAAAAACTTTGAACTATACACCAAATATTTGAAATAAAATAACTTGGCGGTAATACTAATAGGAAACTACGACGACATCAAAATGGAGAGATCATATGTGAATGAGATTCGAAGAATTGTGAGCAACGAAAATAGAAAATTAAACAATTTGATAGGAAATGTAATGTATGACAACATAAATGATGATAAAATATTCACTATTAATAAAGAACTCTTTAATCTAGCTGCGTTATCGGAGAATGTCAGATATCTGGAAATAAATGTAAAAATTAAGGAAAAAGTAAAATACACGGTGATTGAGGAAACTGTTAAAAGTATCGACGATAGTCACTTTAATGCTTCGTCTTGTTTGCACTTTATAAAATTAAGTTCTAATTTAAATTGTTCACAAAATTTTTAGACATGACCAAGACTTCGTCAACTGGTTAACGATTGTGCAGGCTAAAATTCAGAGTATTAATAATAAATATTTAGAACTGGAATTATTAACCGAAAATACAACTTGTGATGTGCTTTGTCTAACACAGACTTGGACGAATGAATTAAAGATAGGTGTAATGAATATCGAAGGCTATTGTAATTACAGGAGATTTTAATTTAAATATATTGAACCCAAATAATTAAGTACGCAAATTTTAAAACTACTGAGGGAATTGAGATATAAATTTGTCTTAAATGAGCCAACCTGAACTAAAGGCAAGTCTTCCACATGTATTGATAATTTCATCTTAAATGACTATGATGATTTTTAGTATCACAGAGGTAAAGTATTGGTTGTAAAGTTAACAGATCATAATGTCATAGAATTAAAGTATAAATTGAATTCTAAGTATCCTAAACCCAAGGAGAAGACTGAGGTCAGATCTCGAATAATATCTCAAGATAATATAAAATATTTTCATTATTTGTTCTATAAAGACTGAATATATAATAAATGATATAAACTTGAAACTTGACGCAAATGAGAAAATAAAAATTCTGATATAACTTATAAAATATTGTAACTACGCTGCATTTTAATTAAAAACATTTAAACCCAGAAGAAACAAGCATAAACTAACAACCAAATGTATTTTAATATCTAGAAATAATCTTCAAAAACTCGAAATATTACATAACTGCAGATAAAATAAGAAAATCCAAACTAAATAATTATAAGAATATATATAGAAAAGTACTTCAAACAGCTCAAAAACTTAGAAACGCATCAAGAATTAAAAATTCCATAAATAAAATTAAAACCACTTGGACAATGATTAAAGTACAAAATAATCAAATAAAAACACAAGGTAAAAATAAAATTACTAAAATTAAAAATCACAGTGAAGACAAATTCACAAATAATAAAAATATAGCAAACAGTTTCAACGAGTTCTATTCCAATATAGCCAGTAAACTTACAGGAAATTTATACACTAAGGTTGATAATTGTAGCAAATATTTCAAATACCCAACAAAAGATAAAATAAGCTTTCCTAAAATAAGTAAATCCGAATTTAGGAATATTATTAATAGTTTAAAATGTAAAACATCAAGAGACATGTCAAAAACTAAAACTATTATAGAACTTATCATCAAAAACAAAACATATTTGATATAATATTTGAAGTCTTGAATGATTACATCACAGATGGGATATTCCCAGATGGCTTAAAAATACCAGT
Organism: Parnassius mnemosyne; assembly: GCA_963668995.1. Classification (NCBI taxonomy): domain Eukaryota; kingdom Metazoa; phylum Arthropoda; class Insecta; order Lepidoptera; family Papilionidae; genus Parnassius; species Parnassius mnemosyne. The sequence goes on from CAVLGL010000001.1 coordinate 57,638,184, forward strand.
TATATGAAAGATTTTAGAAACTGTCATAAAATCTAGGATATTAGACTGTTTTGAAAAAAAAATATCTATTTACAGATAGTCAATTTGGTTTTCGCAAAACAAATTCAACCGAAATGGCTATTAGAAAAAGAGTATACTTCGTATTGGACGCTTTGGATGGATCACAGAATGTATCTAGAATTTTTTGCTAATTATCCAAGGCTTTCGATTGTTTGCGGCATGATATCTTAATTCATAAACTGAAATTTTACGGATTTGAAGGAAAAGAATTGAGTATATTGCAGTCTTATCTTAAAAATCGAATTTAAATAGTTAATCTAAATAATACTAAGTCCGATCCACATCATAGTTTCATTGGCGTACCACCAGGCTCCATCCTGGGACCATTGCTATTTTTAGTATACTTGAATGACCTTGCAAAAATTTTTTGTTGGTATTAAAGATAAAAATGCATTTCAAGTAGCCAAGAATACAGATGAAATTTTAAGTATACTTAGAAAATGGTTTGAAGCAAACGGAATAATTTTGAATGCAGAAAAAAGTACCATAATTAATTATGCAAGCAAAAAAAAAACAAATAAAGTCACAAATAGTGAAGATACATTTTTAGAGCGTACTCTCGATTCCACTTTAATGAATTGAAATTTATGAAACCCATATAGATAATGTTTGTAAAAAGTTATCCAGTGCAAATCACGCCGTATTTAAGCTTAAGCCCATTACTGACAGGAAAACTCTAATATCCGTCTATTTGCATATTGTGACTCAATTATTAGTTACGCGACTACGATATGGGTTAATACTTCACAAATTGAAAGAATACTGATTTGTCAAAAAATGTCGATTAGAATTATACATGGATTGCAAAGATTGACATCAGCAAGAGCCTATTTCCAAATAGCGAAAATCATGACTGTCGTGTCATTGTATAATATTTATAACTCGCTTCTGGAAGTGCACCAGCAAAAAAGTGAACTATTAATGAAGATGCACGTACACAACTACAATTAAAAAAATCGCGAAAGATTAGTTGTTCCAAGAACCGGATTAGTCAAAGCCTCCAAACAAGGTTTTCCATTAAAAATCAAAATGTACAATAAATTGCCTTTAGAAATAACAAAACTTTCATTAAATGCGTTTCGACAAGTGACAAAAACATTCTTTTTGAATCACACTTTCTATAATATTAGAAGAGTATATGAAATGTTCATTTTCTGACTTGCGTGACATGTAAAATAATGTAAATGTAAATGTAGATGTATAGTAATTTGTGATTTTAATAATTTAGTGTAATCTTATATCATTTGAATAGTAATTTTGACGTATCAATGTTATGTAATGTAACGAAATGGCCAATAAATAAATAAAATAAAAAAATGGCAGGTCGAATCGTCGTAGGTGGCAACCAAACATCCACAGTAGATTCTTAGCACCCCTGCCCCGCTGTTACCATGGTCGCCACCGTAGTCAGTAATAACGGGGCTGCCGGGGACTGGGGACCGTTTATTAGTGTCATTGGTCATTAGGGGTTTATTGCCATAGTTGCCAATAATAGTTATTGGGTTGGCAACCGCAGTTTTCTTAATATTTTTGCTGTTATCAGAAATATGCTGCAGCCCATGTTCTGCCTCAGTTTCCCTCTATCGCCTTTTACGACACCCACGGGAAGATATGGCGTAGTGACTATTCTTACCCACCAATACACGGGGTTTCCCGTTTTTCTTTCCATATACCAGTAGCCAATGATTTAAAATTATGCTAACTCATATCAGAATTGACATGCTCATCACAAATGTGTTTAAAATTTATGTCATTCTATTTGAGAATAACCGATAAATTGGCATTATTTCAAGTTAATTGTTTATTTATTTTTGACAAAAAAATGATTTTTTAATTTTGACCCATAGAAAAAAAATTACGTATGTCACTTTGGGTTTCATAAACTACATTATGAAAATTGTATATTGAGTTTTCTAAAGCATTGTGAGGCGGAATAACTTTTTTTTCATCTTGAAACAGGAAAAAATTTAATATCAAGAATTCTTGTGAACACTCTCTAAAATTGATATTTAGGCTGAAAAGCCGTTTTCGAATATAAATAAACGTTACAAAATTTCAACCCATTTTCGTTCAAAAACAAACTTATCATTAAATTTGTTTTTCCAGTTTGATGGACCACATATTATGCAGCGAATAGAATTTGGTAAAATAATGCTGTCTGAAAGTGTTAGGATATTTGCCAGCTTTAATTTCATCAATTTTTAAAGAAACGGTTTGCTTGATTAACTTCATTTCGGCTTCCGTTCACATAATGGACTATTATCATATTAAATGTCCAATATTTCATCAAGAGTAGTTGTACCTACACATTTTATTTATAGAATGTCTATGTCTTATTAAAGTTGAAATGTTATGGTAACAAAATAATTTCTCAGAAAATTTTATAGTTAATCATATTTATTGTTTTACTAAAAACTCACGTAAACTGTTTTCCTTTTATATAAAATAAAAACCGAATGAGTGACCTAAACAAAAGAAATAATATAGGGGTATTTCGTATCAAAAGAAAAATTTCTTCTAAAAAGGTTATCCATGTAACACGTGTACGAGTCAAATCAAGCTTATATTTCATATTATTACGTATATGAAAGTAAATTCTTTATTTAAGTTTTCATCTTTAGAATTCAGTTTCAGCAGCGCCACTGCCACCGCCATTACCACTATAGTGACGATTGGAAAATGTACTGATTGCCATTTGTAAAAACTTTTTTACAACATTTGTAAAACGTTACGTTCATAGTTATCTGTGAAATAAAGCCGCACCTTCTCAATATGGTGATAATAACATCGTTAGTGATAAATAAGAATATTACAACAAAATATTTTTTTTATCTTATAGGTAACAAAATAATATGAGCAAATTTTAGAAATATTAGTACTTATTTACATAAAGAAACTTAACTGATTTTCAATTTTGAATAGAGTGAGTATTAAATTTGCTCCATAAGCTTCTTTTTCGTCGTTCGAGTTTCGCATTCCGAATTCTTTCTACAGTTTAAAACTTTTTCCTAACACTAGCATTCTACAAAATTTAAAGTACTTTTTCGATTTTAAAACGCCATTTTGTGAAGGTTCTATGAGAATATTAAGTATCATTGCTTGAATACTCAGTATATCTGTGACGTTAAGTTGGAAAGCAAAACATTCAAATTAGTTCAATTCAAAATTTGAAACTCAAATAATTCAAATTCAAATTCAAATTCCTTTAATTTCAGACAACAAAGATCCATGGGTTAGTATTACATTATCGCTTATAAACTAAGTGTTAGTACTTATAAAAGATTTAATTAAATTATATTATATTATATTAGAATTAAATTACATCAAACTAAAATCATATTAATTCAAATTAAATCAAATCAAATCAAAATAAAATTAGATTAAATTAAATTCTAATTTGTCATGTACCTGAGAGGCACTCCGTGCGATCGACACCTAGAAGAATTACCATCCTCTGTATGAGTCATCGTTCGCACGAAGTGCCTCACAATAGGCGCATGCGGATCATCTCCCACCGTTCTCAGGATGCTGTTGTCACTTCTCCGTATCCTTCCTATCAGCGACGCTACTTTTTTCCGAACTATGGCATGAAAACCATCAGTTCTGGTCTGTGCAAACTTGCCAGAAGCACTACAGAAGCGGGGGAGTACCAACATCATCCTGAAAACGTTATTGTACTGGACTCGCAGGATGTTTAATGATTTTTTGGCATACCTAATCCACAGACCACCCGTGTACAGACCCTGGAAATACGCTTTAAATAATGTTATCTTGACCTGGTCCGAACAGCGGGCATATCTACGAGCCAGCATATTGCCGCGCACCGCCAAAGCCCTACGCTCTCTCTCTATGTCTAGATCATCCTTAAGGTCGTCGGCAAGAATATGCCCTAGGTATTTAAACTGATAAACCCGCTTTAGCTCCGATCCATTTAAGTTTATTGCAGGGATAGATTCCGGACACCTGCCGGCGACCCTAAAGACCATGCATTGACTTTTTTCAATGTTGTATACGAGACCATGCGAGGCAGCGTAAGTCTCGCAGACCTTCAACATCTCTCTTATCGCATTCGCAGTGGGACTCAGCAACACCATGTCATCCGCATAGCTGAGCTCCACCAAGAGATCGTTAACATACAGGTTGAAGAGCTTCGGAGACGATAACCATCCCTGCCTCACTCCGCACTCCAATCTGTACGACTCGGAGAGACTGTTTGATCATTTAACATGATTGGTCCGATTTGCATATCAATACCGAAAGATATTGATCATCTCTGCTGGAATACCCCTGTCCTCCATCTTCCTCCAAAGTACATCACATGAGACGAGATCGAAGGCTTTGGAGAGGTCCAGAAAACAGGCGTAAACAGGAGTCCTCCGGTCTGTGTAATATTGCACAGTATGCTTGAGGCTTAAAATTGCGCTTTCAGTCGATAGTCCGGGCCGGAAACCGAACTGCGCATCATGTAGGTGTAAGTAATTTTGTAAGCAAGAGTCAAGCAGACTATCCAATATCTTAGCTATTGTAGTAGCGAGGGAGATTGGGCGATAGTTTATCTTATCCAGATATCTTCTGTCCTATTCTTCAATATGGGCACAACAGTAGTTTTCATTAGATCAGCTGGTAAGTATGAGTGGCTGATGCACATATTAAAAAACAGGGACAGGACCCTCGGCAAATGCACCCCTGCATATCTCAGGTGCTCGATACTAAGCCCGTCGTGACCGGAAGACTTTCCTCTGCTCATCCCTTTTATTACATCCTTTACTTGGCCGGTTGTAAACAACAGCAACGGTCTCTCCCCGCGCACGGCGGGCCCAGACTCGGGCTTGGTTACAGATGGACCAAGTGGAGACCTCACCTTAAAATGCTCCATGAGCAAATTTGCAATATCCCCCGGATCACTTTTGCCATCGACACTCGCCGGGAGTCTAGGCCTAACATTCAGTTTCCCTGTGGATTTCCAGAACTTACTGAAATTCTTTTCCGCTCTTAGTTTTGCTATTTGGTCCATTTTTATTTGCTCCTGGTTATTTAAGAACCATTTGAGTCTGCCTTTAAAGATCTTACGAGATTCACACATTTGCTCATATATTAGGCCAGAAGGAGGTCGACCATGCAAAACCCAGTCTTGGAAACGAAGCCTGGCCTCCCGGTGAGCTTCCCTAACGTGCTTGTTTCACTCACTCAAGACCTTGTTCCTCCGTGGTTTATCTCTAACCTGGGTCTTGGTCTGAACGGCTGCGTCTTGCAGAATATCCACAATAAGTTTATAAAAGCTGTCCAAAACTAACTTGTGGTTTTCCAAGCTGCATGACCCATAGCTGCAATTCCCAAACTCAGGAGGAAAGTTGACCTCCCGTAAGCTATTATTACATAAGTTGCGGTATCTATTTATCTGAGATTCATCTCTTTCGCCCCAAATCACTGCACTACGCCGCACTTCATGAATCAACAGCTTAGGCCTTACAGTGTTCAGATTACATTCCAGATAAATGGGCAGATGATCCGAAACAAACACATCTTCCAAAATCCCTACATTCACAATGGTTTGCCGGGCTGATAGGGAGACCACACAGTGATCAAGCCAGCTCCTACTTCCATGGTACGGGTCGGTAAATGTGTACGAGTCGGTTTTGAATATTACCTACTCCATCCGCACAAACCCAAGACCGATCCTTACAGAAACCACTTAGCTCTCTATAGAATAAATCATATGGGTGAGCATTAAAATCACCCAATATATATGTAGTTTCGACATCGCTGCTATCTTCAATCGCACTTATTTCACTTAGAACTTCAGTGAAAATAGGTAAGTTTTCATAATATTTTGTTGGCATGTAAACTGAAAATACTAAGATAGTACGACCGCTTATAGTACCTTTGATAGCAGTTAGACGTTTACTACTACATTCTACGACTGACACATTGTCAAAAATGCCCTTCCTCCAGAGGATGGCCACTATGCCATATGGTCTCCCTCTCATAATGCCCGCAGATGTGTCCACAGCAGACTTACCGGTATACTCAAACTCATTGGAAACATTTCCCAGTAACGGAACGTCGTGATTAAGAAGCCACGTCTCCTGTAGACACACTATATTTTACGTTTTACACAACCTGTCTTCTGTCTTGTAAGAAAAGAAGTCTTGAAATTTTTACAGTTAAAACTAATTAATTTACAATAATTATTTTGATCACTACACATAGTCTAGAATATAACTAAATATAACTTTTACGACCGTCTTGCTTATTGCCATATACAAAATGCACAAAGCGCCTAAAAGTAATGCCATCGGGCCAAAATTCATCATTTAAAAATAAATTTAATTTATTTTTTGTCACAAATAATTTGTACGCGTTATAATTCTTATTTGATTTCATTTTAATCACTTTAAGCGATACTGTTTCATTCGTCCTGTCTTTAATATAACTAATGATGTCCTGTTCACTAGTTTCTTTACTTAAGTTTGATGTAAACAACGGGACCGTAACATTCGCAGCTTTAAGCTTTACATCGGGCGCTGTAGACGCTCGTCCTTTCTGACCAACAAGTTTGTATCTCTTGGCAGTTTTGGATTGAACAATTTGCCATTCGCTATTTTCCTCCCGGACCCGCGTGCGGTCCTTAACTATTCGGTTTTTTTTACGCTCTTGTACGACAAAAGAAACAGCTGTATTATTCGCACTAGAGATAACACTCGGGACCGAGGCAATGACGTCAGCGCTCGCGCAGGGAGTAATAACCGGTGCATTCGAAACCGTAGTACGCTCCAAGTGTGAGTCCCACTCACACTTGGATTACCTACGGGGCTCGAACGTGTTACACTGAGGCTCTCGCTTGAACCTTTCAGAACCTCGGTCGGCGCGTCAATACACCTGCGACTTTCTATTGCATTCGGTTGTTCGCATTGAAACGAGACAGTCTCGGCATTACGGTGAGCTCGGGTTTTTGACCGCGTTGGAGTCATAACGCAACTGCGACTTTCTATTGCGTTCGGTTCACTTTTAAAAGAAACAGACTCATCTTCGCTATGTGCTCGGGTCGTTGATCGCGATGGGGTTGAGTGGCTGTTGACTTCAACAGCTGATACTTGCGTAGGTTTTATCGGTACATATTGGAGCCCTATTGGTCCACTACTTAACTCATTACTGTCACTTTCTCGTAGACATGCTCTTCTTCGTTTATTCACATAACTATTAACAGGAAAATTATCCACAATAGATGCATGTTTCATGTTTTCTATTTCATGTTTTAATTCATCAAACATCTCCATTGTGGCAGTTTTTTCCTGCAACGAGTTAACTTGCCTTTGAAGGCTTACAATATCTTTTAACAGGCGAGTACAATCAATATGATCAAATCCCACACTCGGGACTAGATGAATATCCTTTGCCACAAATATCGGAAACGTCTCGGCATTTGTGCCTTTCATGAGACAGATAATATCGTCTAGATCTTTCGACATTCTCTTCTTCCCATCTCCTCGTCGACACGGCTTCTTCTTCGCATTAGGTATCGACTCAAACAACAGCGATTTTGCCGATACTATACTTTCAACGCTGAAGGATGAAGTGACTAACTGATGTATGCTTTCTTCATCCATATAGTCCAATACATTGGCCAAAAACGCTAACAGTTCGTTAATAACCACATTACAATTTGCACACTTCACAGTTTTAGAGGTCATTGTCCTCTTCGATGAGCCACCGATTCGACACAAGGCAAAGGCGTCCGCGCACTATCGAAAGCGACGGTGAACTGAAATGAAACCGGTGAAATAAGTTAGTAAGTAAAAGTTAAATCGGCCTCATGTCCAGCAGTAAACTTTTTCAGATTCAGAAGTATGCTTGGACTACAAGAAATGCCGCCAAATGCGGTTCAATGGATGCAGGTGCTCAATTCATACCATTCATAAATTTAATAGAGGGTCGCCCTACACTTCGCTTCCCAGTCAGAGACTATCGCCAGTAGAACTAGAGTGACAGACATATCCCATCAGATTAATAAGCTAAATTTACAATGGACCGATTTGTCGTTTTCTCGAGCTAGGTATATAACCTAGCTCGAGAAAACGACAAACGACGAGGAAAAAAATTCTTGAGTGATTGCTGCGACTGAGGTTTATCTGTGAGACGATTTTGAAAAAATTATAAATACGAATTTAGTGTTGTTTTTTATTTTTTTCTTAACGAGAAAACTAACAATATTTCCTTTCGAGTAGGGTTGATTTATGTTGAAGTCATTTCTTTAACATAAACAAATCAGGAGATATGCAACAGCGTCTTCCTAATAACAACTAAAAATAAAAAACTGTGGTTGCCAACCCGCTTGCCAAGCGCGGCAACTATGACAAATATCCCCCCTATGCGGCAATCTATGTGGGAGGCTTATGCTCAGCAGTGGACTTTAATAGGCTGTAACGGTACCGGTAACGGTATGTTTAACGAAAAAAATCATTTAAATCGTTGAAACGGACACATCATACATAAAAATATCAAAATAGTATCTAAAAAATACATTGCTTCAAATTATTTTTACTTTATAACTACTAATAATTTACTATTAAAGCCATCATCGTGTTAGTAAATCCTCTCAACTATTAAATATATGAAAATTACTTACCAACGACCTTATGTTATAAAATATTCATGGAAAGCATAAGAAGTAAATACAATATATATATATATATATATATATATATATATATATATATATATATATATATGTCGGAAATAACAACAGGAGATCCGACTTCTGATGTCGGAGATTACAATAGAGGATCGCAATTTTGATCTCTGAGATACATCAGGATAGCGTTGATTGTTAAAAATAATAAAAGTGTGAGAGCGGATGTTCAACTTGCTCTCTTGCTTACGTAGTTAATCATTATCAGTAATAATACAGCGTAACGCACTATACATCCAGTATAGTGAAATTACAGTTCGACCACACCATAACACGTCTCCGCCACAATCACACACCAGTGTAACGTGAGGTACGTAATTACATGATAACACCAAAATATGTAAACCAAAAGCAACACTACTTATCTCAATGTAACACTGGACAGCATCTCAGCAACACCAATCCTCCTTGTCTGCACTAAAATAATTACAACAACGAATAGAACCACGACATTATCTTAGCACTAGTAGAGTGACCACACTCGGTGAATCACTTGAGCGGAATCTCTCGCGCACGGCACCTACAGTGAACTTTATACTACAGTACTACAGACACAAGAGGTTTCTCGATATACCCTCCATTCTACTTCGATCCAACCGGGTATTTTATAGACTTTCCGACACACACACATATATATATATATATATATTGCTTGTCCTAAACGAATTATCACGACGGGAAATATAACGAATACTACGCTTTCTTTAGACGTGTTCATTTATTAGTATAGTTGCGCAGAACGGCAGCATAACCACTTAACATTTTACTAACACTAGATTAATATTATAAAAATCGGCTTTATATGAAAATCTATTCTTACGAAGTAAACTCCAAGAATATATTGTATATTTTTTATAAAACCAAATTGAGAAAGGAAGCTACCTGATGGTAAGTGGATACTGTAGTCCATGGAAATTTACAACCAATTTCAAACATAACGGAAAACCACAAATGCGTTCACCTTCTCAGACTCCTAGATAGTTACAGACTCAATTCAATTAAATACCTAGTTAAATACACTTTTTTGTGATAGAAATATCTCATTTTGTACAAGAGCGTTAATACATAAGGAATGTTATAGATATTTTTTCATTTAGGAAAGGAGATCCCCAGAAACAATTTGTAGTATTTGCTTTATCGGTTGTTGCAATAATAAAAACAAGACGGAATAGTCGTTTTAGAACTCGACTGAAGTAATCGTTCGGTTTTTCGACATGGATGGACCAAAACATAAGTTTTTCCTTTATTCTTTTAATTCCTTTTATTTTTTCGAACGGTAGAATTTCATGCAAATAGTCACTTATGTATTTTTAAATTATTTCATAAGTGAAAAACTAAAAATTTTGATAGCAAAAAATGTTTTCCTATATTTTACTGTCAAAATATTGTAAAATGGAATTTTAAAAACATTAATGAATTGCGTAAAACATCATGATGTATTAGCAAGAGCACCGGCTTCGTATACAATATAGTAGTCAAATGTAAGCGAAATGTAATAAAACATAACATCAACTCTGACGCTTGTCACTCAGATAGGTAGGCAGAGACTACGGACTTCCATTTGGCACGATCCGCTTCTTTCACCTCAATATATTATCTACACATACATGCTTCTCGGATAAAGGTACTCCTGAGGGGACTTTGGACCATCCTCCATGTATCGCCAAATTTATAACAGTACCGGGTATGGCTATCTATCATTTTCTGTGGAAGAGACGGATGTCAAGCCAGTGGATGGTTCATGAAAATTGTGGTTAAAACAATTTGAGCAATTATGTTTCAAATTTTATAAATTTTTTGTTAGGATGGAATGAAAACTTTTTTAAATAATTAAAAACACTTAAGTACAAACTAGTTAAATATGTGATATGATGAAATTAGTATATTCGTTCAAAGAATGAATGAATAAAGGACAAATGTGATGATCTTTATTCAATTAATCGTTTCATTTGAAAAGCTACTTTGATTTACCGCCTCATACATTAAAAAAGTATTCCGAAAATCGGTAACCCTTTGTATCTAGATCATCTATATAATATATATAAATGACCTATTGTCCTTTCACCCGAATCTACGACATTACAAAGGTTTAAAATAAAATTAATTATGCAAATAGTTGGTTGAAGTAAATTACGTACTCTCATGTGGAGTAGCGTAGAACGATCAATTCCTTGGGGTAAGCCTATGTACATCAGTTGACTTGTGAACAGTTATGAAGATGATGATGATGATGATGATATTTCATTTAATTATTTTTATTCTACCTTAGTGCTCACACTTTTATATTACTTAAATAGAGGCCGTTAGTTTTAATTTGTATGTGTTTATATTGTACACCAAATGGTTGTAAAACACTTTATATTCTGTCGATGACAATAAAATTGATTTGATTTGTATTACTTTTTTAAGATAAACTAAAAAAAATATTTTCGGAATATTACTTATTTGTAAAAAAAAATTACAATTTTGTTCTATAATAGTGTATATTGTTATTTGTTGTAGGAAATCTTAAAAGTAGACAAACACTACATTTTTAACACAAATCTTATATTTAAAAAAATAATCATTAATATATTTTAAGAATTTCGTTTATATCGGACAGACTTAAATAGACTTAAACTTAAATCTGTTAGATTTAAGTCTGTCCTGTATGGATAATTCTATAGTAAACATTAGCATTGTTACTTTTAATTTAGTTAGCCGTAAATATTTTTATATTCTTTTAACATTTTCCGACAGATGTCACTGTTTACTTTTAATAAATATCCTCCAAATGTTTACAATAGTACAAGGCTCAAATTATGTATTTCCTAAAAGAACGTAGTAGATACCGGTATCGCCACCAGTTATGATGTTTATAAACGTTGCACTGCCGGGGAAGCCTGATTCCCTTCTTTCTGAGATGGTTTTAGGACGATAAATTGTCCGCCGCACTGCACCAATGCGTGTTGGTGGACTTCATATTATGTCTTCTTAATATTTTTATTAATGTTTTCACGATGTTCACCTTCACCAGTGGGCACGTAATAAATCAGCACTCAAAATTGCAGTTAAATATTTCATTGTTGCCAGCGGGGATCGAACCTGATTTACTCGAGTACTGTGAAATCCACAACGACAGCTTAGCCCTTGAGATACTACGACTCATTTTAATTATAATGCTTACTCCCATAATTACTTTAAAACGAAACATCTACGACATTGCAGTGAAAATAAACAAATTAATATTGGAGGGGTTCAGAGACTGAAGAATTTTATCGAATTACTTTATGACACAAAAATGTCAAAAGAATTCATGAATGAATTATTCTTCATCATCATCAGCTCGTAAAAGTCTACAGCAAAAATTGGGCCTCTCATTGCAGGTTAGTTTTTCGATAATTTTCATGTGTGGCTGGCAGATTGACGATTACAATGCGAAACGACCTTTTACGTCACCACATGAGTAATGAAACCGTACGTTACGCTTTACGTAGCCAGCCTGGATATTTTATGACTGGTTGTGACGTAACCGATATTGTCACACCACCGTTTATCGAAAGCTCTTAGATTTTTCTGGCATTTCTCATGACCGCGTTTTACTATACCTCCGGGACGTAACAGAAAGATGGATTAATTTACGTCATTGAAGTTTCCAATGTAAGAAATCCTATGTTTTTTATAAATTAGTCTTTGTTAACTTCTTCCGTAGTTTTTTTTTGGTTTTATGATGAAATTATACTCCTTATAAGTATAATATCTGTACTGTTACTGTTTGACTTGGAAAAGTAGTGAGGTTTATAAAATATAATAAATTAGGCACAAAGTAATAATACGTCAAAACAAATTAAATACAAAACAATGATGTAGCGGAACAAGTCGTGGGCACAGACAGTTAAATAATAAAATTGAGCATAAGACCCGGATACGTCCATATTATTTTGCAGTGTCAACCTTATGAACTTCTATTTATTATAATGCAGTTTTTGTATTTTATATCGATTTAGTCTTATAAAAAATTTGCAGTGTATGTAAAATATTTACTTTTTGTAAGAATTAGGCTTAACTACCGGTGTTGTTTTTCACTTCATACCGTGATTCAACAAACAGTTAAAATAAACTTAAGTGAAATTTTTCTAGTCTGATAATGGAATACTGATTATGTCAAAAGACGTTTTAATTGTATAATATTTTCCATTTCAAACAAATCTGCGTAAAATAGTTCAGCCTCTTGATATGCTTTTTTTATTTGGTTCTTTTATGGAAGATAACACCTGAAATCGCTAGATACAGCCAATACCAATATAGGCCCTTAAAGCTTTCCAAATTATTCTGTAGTCGTTGTTGATGACAATTATCATGAAGATCCAGTTTATAGTGTTAAAAGTGACTGTGTTAACTTAAAAAACGACATTTAAATGAAAACAAAAATTATTTTAAAGTTTCAATGACGGTAAGCTCTTAAATGTTTGAGAGAATTCCGACGTTCAGGAAAAGCTATATCCACGTTTAATGTAGGGTTAAAATCGTCAAAGAGATTAAGTGATTTTATTTCTTCTTAAACATTTTACATAAAGGCATTGTGTGTAAAAATAATTTATGAAGTCAATATATCTCATAAAATAAAAAATAAAGACTGAATTATAAAACAAAAGAGAATACATTAATTTCTGAAGTCGGTATAACATAGTGTATCAAAGAAAAAAAGCGCTGACTTCATACGCTTTTATCAAATTACTTTAATGTTGCAATCAGAATGTCGTTTTAATAGCTAGAGCATAAACTTCAAATAGAACCTATAATAAAAATAATCATTTTCATAGAATCAGCCATATTCGAGAATTCTGTGAACATACGAGTACAATAAAAAACATACGCGTCGAATATTTTTTTTTTTATAGGAGAGGGGGCAAACGAGCATGCGGCTCACCTGATGGTAAGTGACTACCGCCGCCCATGAACAACCGCAACACCAGGGGAATTGCAGATGCGTTGCCGGCCTTTTAAAAAGGAGTAGGCTCTTTTCTTGAAGGTCCCTAAGTCGTATCGGTCCGGAAAAATCGCTGGTGGTAAACTATTCCACAAGGAAGTTGTGCGAGGAAGAAAACATCTTCTAAATTGCACAGTGGTGGACCGCCAATCATCCAGATGGTGTGGATGGTATCGGGAGTTCTGCCGCGATGTGCGTTCGTGAAATTTGGCGGCTGGGATTAATCCGAACAATTCCTCACTGCACTCCTCCATGATAAATGCGAAAGAAAATGCTAAGAGATGCAACATCTCTTCGCAGTGCCAATGAGTCGAGCCGATCGGAAAGGACTTGGTCGTCGACGATTCGAGCCGCTCTGCGCTGGATGCGGTCAAGTGGAAGAAGCTGGCACTGGGGAGCCCCAGCCCAGAGATGGGAACAGTATTCCATGTGAGGCCGAACCTGCGCCTTGTAAAGTTGCAGGCGTTGAGCCGGCATGAAATACTGTCCCGCTCTGCTGAGCACGCCAAGCTTTTTAGAGGCCAATTTGGCCTTCGCTTCCAAGTGACCACGAAACTGCACGCTACTCGATATGTCGACGCCGAGGATTCCGATACTGGCTGAGGCAACAAGGGGAGTACCTTGAAACTGAGGAGATAAGACAAAGGGGTTCTTTTTAGCGGTAAACGCGCAAACTTGTGTCTTCTGAGGATTAAACTGGACTAGATTTAGTCGCCCCCAATCCGAGACTTTGTCCAGCAAAAACTCGACTTCAGACACAAGTTTGTTCCGGTACTCGGTGACGTTTTCCCGAGAAATATTGGCACGGCCGGTGTATAGAGCATCACCAGTGCTGTCATCTGCATAGCAATGAATGCTACCAGCTTGCAACATATCATTGATATGCAGAAGAAACAGCGTTGGTGATAGCACGCAGCCTTGTGGAACACCAGCGTTAATAGGCTTGTAGTCGGAGCATGCACCGTCTACAACGACCTTGATGCTCCGATCTGCAAGAAAGCTGGTGATCCAATTGCATAATTTCTCGGGAAGCCCATAGGAAGGGAGCTTCGAAAGAAGCGCTTTGTGCCAATCCCGATCGAAGGCCTTCGCAATGTCCAAACTAACGGCCAATGCCCCCCCCCCCCTGGGACTCTACTGCCAACGCCCATCTATGAGTTAAGTAGACCAGAAGATCACCAGCTGATCGACCCCGACGAAAACCGTACTGGCGGTCACTAATCAGCTGGTGATCCTCAAAGTACCGCATGAGGTGGCAGTTTACAACGGATTCCATTATTTTGGAGAACAAGGGGGTGATGGCGATAGGCCTGTAGTTGGACGGGTCTGAGCGATCGCCTTTTTTAGGGATCGGGTGGACAAAAGCTGTCTTCCATGATTTCGGGACTACGCCTAGGGAGTAGGAGTACCGGAAAAGACGCGTTAGAACCGGTGCCAACTCCGGAGCACACGTCCTCAGCACAATTGGGGGGATTCCGTCAGGCCCACTCAACTTGTGGATGTCAAGGGAGAGGAGTGCTCTGCGAACCGAGCGCTGTGAGAATCGCACATCCGGCATGGAGCACTCACACCGCGGGATGGTCGGCGGTGTGTTCCCCCCGTCATCAACAGTCGAGTTGGACGCAAAAAGGGAGCCTAAAAGGTCGGCCTTCTCTTTTGCGTCGTGGGCCAGTGAGTCGTCCTCCATGTGCAGAGATGGTAGTGATGGCTTACAGAAATTCCCTTGGACAGCCTTGGCGAGAGACCAGAATGCACGGGTTCCCGAAGGAAGGCGAACTAGTTTCTCGCCAATTCTGCCCATGTGCTCTGACTTTGCCTTGGCAATAACTCTTTTGAAGGACCTGGAGGCGAAGTTATACTTCTTTTTGAGTGTGCTGGTGTTTACATCCCGAGTCACCGAAGCCGCAGCCCAGGCTTGATAACACTCCTGCTTACTGCGTAATGCAGTCTTACAGGAGCGACCAAACCAAGGCTGAGATCTGCCTCCGATGGGTACCACAGATGATGGAATAAATAGTTCCATTCCCTGTAGCACTACATCAGTGACAGAGTCAGTAATAGCGCTGGGATCATCCAGGGAGAAGCAAACCCGCCCCCATGGGTAGGAAGCAAAGAAAGACCGCATTCCGTCCCAATCCGCCGACCTGTATTGCCAAACACGGCCGCAACCTGCAGAACGCAACCGCGAGGGGAGCGTGAGTGGCACTACACTCCGGATCAGACAATGGTCCGAAGAGCCAAGAGGGGCATCGACGGAAACCTGATATCCGTCCGGATGAGAGGTCAGCAGAAGGTCCAACAGGGAAGGTGTATGATCCTCAACATCTGGAATCCGCGTAGGCGATGTAACCAGTTGTGTCAGACCATATGCCAAGGCAAAGACATAAACAGATCTTCCCGCATGATCGGTTAAACGTGAACCGAGCCATTCGGCGTGGTGGGCGTTAAAATCGCCAAGGATCACGATCTCTGCGGATGGGACCTGTTGTAGCAAGGAATCTGTAGCCATTTGGACGTGGTCGATGAGTCGGTCCGTTTCGGCATTACCGCTATGGGACCTATAGAGGCATACGTAGACGCGCGGATGGTCGTCGCTGTCTACGCGTAGCCAAAGGATGGACAGGTCCGAACCTTCAAGACTGCCGAGGCGTCGAGAACAGATGTCCTCTCTGACATACATGCAAATTCCAGCCCGAGGCACAAAGGAGTGCTCCAATTTGTACCCCTGGCAGGAGAGATACGAAGTATCAGCCGGAGAGGACACCTGCGTCTCGGTCAGAAAGAGCAAGGCCGGCTTCGCCGTCTCAAGATGGTTGTGGACGGCGTTTAGGTTCGAGTGAAGTCCCCTGATGTTGCAGAAATTCACGGATAGCGTGGCAGGGGTCGCCTTGGTCTTGTTGCTCAGTTTGCCCCGAGCAGTTATTGTGTTGAGCGGAATTTTGCCCCCCCCCAGAATACGCGGGGCAGCCTGAGCACCCACGCTCAGGAGTGGAATAGCATGGTCGTGGATGCTCAGCGAGGGATTCTCCAGGGGTACTGGTACCCTCCTGGGGTAGTTTATGACGTAATTCCGCTACCAT
This sequence comes from Parnassius mnemosyne, assembly GCA_963668995.1. Classification (NCBI taxonomy): domain Eukaryota; kingdom Metazoa; phylum Arthropoda; class Insecta; order Lepidoptera; family Papilionidae; genus Parnassius; species Parnassius mnemosyne. The sequence continues at coordinate 57,654,982 of CAVLGL010000001.1, forward strand.
GTTGATGGGGGGGGGGGGGGAAATTGGGCATCCGGTCACCTGCACTCACCAGACGAAACGCGGAAGCAGAGCTTCCACTTCACGCCGGTATTCTGTGAGGTCGTGGTACTAACCCGGCTCGAGCCGGCCCATACGTGCAACAGCAAAAGCTGCTGCAAGGCTCTACCACCGTTGAAATAATATAGAATAATAAATATAGAATCTCCTCGTTTGAACTTGGTTAAAACGCGTAAAGTATGTCTGAAATAAACAAATATAATATTTTTGGTCCAAGATCTTCATCATCATTACAGTCCATCAGAAGTTCATTGTTGAAAATAGAAATAATCCATAGATGTTTACGAAAGACGATCATGAATCACCAGGATCCATCGATGGCCTTGATATTTCATCACATCTGGTGGTCATTCTGTCTACTGGGAGAGTTGCCTAAAACTAAAGTTGCTAGCACGAGGCGTCTTCTTCTTTGTGTTATACGGCCGGATCATTGCCACTTCATCCTGATAATGGACATCCTCGTTTCTAATTTTGTCACACAGAAAAACTCCAAGCATAAGCGCGCTGAGTGACTTTGAACTTCCTCATACATCCAGTGGTGAAGGACTACGTTTTGTATGTTTATTTTTTATAGGATAAGGGTGACGCACAACAAACGCGCACAAATTCCACCTGATGGTAAGCTTGTGGCCGATAGATATCTACATCTATTCTGGACTACGAATAAAAATGCAGGTGTGTTATCACCCGTGAGAACTAAGATGGAATGCCTCATTTGGGTCAAAATGGGTCTTCCGTTTTCTAAACTCACCATACGAAACACAGCAGCGTTAAACTGCTAATTTACGCTGGTATTCTGTGATTGCGTAGGCCTTCCCCGGTCAAGATGAGCTATTCGTCCTACAAATATACTATTAATATAGCTGCAGCATCCGAATTGTGTCAAATAAGACTTGCTCTCGGAGTGACCGGGCCGAAATTCAGAATGTAATGTACTTAAAATATTGTTGGACTTAAGATAATAAGATTGTGAACAATATGTTCTAGTACTTTAGAGAGGAATAGTAATACAGATATGGTTCGAAATTTACAAGGTAATATAGGGTTAGCAAGAAGATAATGAAAAATTAAATATGTTAGTAAGAACTGGGAGAATAAAAGGTTAAATCATAGATATCACTGTGTGTTGAAGCGCCTGTCAAATTATATTAGCAGTTCTCATGCCAATATTAGTCCGTAAGCTGTGTAGGTATGTTTAAAAAATGTTGTACCGGTCGTCGTTGTAAAATTTAGAGATCAAGTAAAGGTCGATTGAGCAAATTACTGCATTTTATTATTAAAAAGAGATCAAATTCCTATTCATGGTCCTAAATCGAAGCCGGATTTGAAAAAACGTAATTGGACAAGATATTATTTAGTGGAATACGCTTGGGAAGTCTTAAATATTCGTTGTGGAAATACCACCGAGGGAGTGAAGATATTTAACCAAGAAATCTGGAGTCTTAGCCCCTTAGATATTGGACTATTATTTAATTTATTTAACCCAGCACTCATTATCAGGTAGTATTTTGTGTAAATCGACTGCTAATTTATCAGGTTAGTACCAAATTACCTATAAAATAATTACGTATAACTTAAAGTATTTAATCGGCTAAAATTCATTTAATATTGTTTTATATAGTTTCTAATAACCGTCAAATCATGATTAAATCAAATTATAAAGCTTAGTTAAATTATATTGACGATATTATAATTTTTTTTTTCTCTTTATTGGTTTAAACTGTTTTTTAAAAAATAAGTCAAGAGAGTGTATAATTGAAAAAATTGCATAATATTATTTATTACATACTAAGGCATACCTGTGAAGCTGTTTGATGGTCTGAATTGTATTTGTTACCCTTAATTGTTGTTAATTATAAAGTTAAATATCAAGGTAGTACATGTACCATTTTGTTTAATTATTTAAGAGTTTGAAAAATAAGTAAGGGAATTAGTTTTCATTTCTTTACAACTGTAAGCAAAATTGTATAAAACTACTTATGAATTATATTTTATAAAATATAAACTTCTTTTTTGTATAAATTTCAGGCATTTGCACTAGTCTCCCAACACCAGCCAGCATGCCAGAAGATAAGGAGCAAATTAGGAAACGAGCTAGTTACAAGGGACAAATAACAGCCTTTTCAAATTATTTAAATTCACTGAAGGTATCTTCATTGGCTGCTACTGAGGTAAATGAGTTGCAATTACGTATTAGTAGGATTGAGTCAATGTATGAACGATATGATGAGGTACAATTATCCATCGAGTGTAATACTGATAATATAGACGCCCAGATATCAGAACGAACTGATTTTGAATCCCTGTATTTTAAATCGCTTTCTCTTGCAAAAAGGATCTTAGCAGATTGCATTAAGTCAGATGACGTAAGCAGTGACGGTGGCTCTCATTCCGGCAATCATAAATTTGTTAAACTGCCCACTATTCAACTACCTAAATTTAATGGTTCTTATGATAATTGGTTAGAGTTTCATGACACGTTCATGAGCCTCATACATTCAAATGACGAGATAGATGACATAAATAAGTTTCACTATCTGAGAGCGTCGTTGGAAGGGCCCGCTGCTGTGGTAATACAGTCAATCGAATTCTCGGCAGCTAATTACACCGTCGCATGGACTATATTATGTGATAGATATGATAATAAAAGACTACTAATTCAAAATCACGTGACAGCCTTATTTAATATAGCACCAATTAATAAAGAATTGTCTGTCAACTTAAAACGTCTTATTGACCAAATAAATAAAAATTTACGTGCACTAGAATCTCTCGGTGAGCCAACTAAACAATGGGACACACTTCTCATTCATATTATTACTCAAAAATTAGATGCTAAGACATATCGTGAATGGAAAGAGTCTAAAGGTCGTTTGGAGAAAGATACACCTATTACGTTCGATATATTTTTGATGTTTTTAAAAAATCGAGCCGATTTAATCGAAACACTAGAAATGTCTAATTCTGGTGCTACTAACCGTTTAAATTCTTCTATAAAATATGCTCCAAAAGTTAAGGCAATGGTTTCAGTGCGGGATACCGGTAATAAAAACGGTTCGGCCTTTTCCGCCAAACTGTGTCCGAAATGTAAGGGTGACCATAAGTTAAGCAGTTGTCCTCAGTTTCTTGGATTAAGTAACGATGTGCGTCTACAGTTACTGCCAGAGTATAAAGTATGTTTCAATTGTCTTAATTCAGGACATTATGCAAATCACTGCAAAAAGCCAGGATGCAAAATATGCCACCGAAAGCATAACACTCTCGTGCACGTCGCAGATTACCAGTCAAAACCAATTACAGATATTAATACATCTAACACGAGTAGTGGTAATAATAAGCCCGTTATGCAAGGTCATTTCGAACAAACAAACAGTTCGACAGGCTCACAGTTGTCATCCAATTCTAACGCACATCTGTCATTATCCGCAAAGGTAGGCACTGCATCGTGTAGTGAACAAGGCGACGTATTGTTATCGACGGCATTAATTAAAGTTATAGGTAAGAATGGTTGTCCATATATTGCTCGTGCTATTCTTGATAGTGGCAGTAACGCTTGTTTAATAACTGAAGAGTTATATCAAAGGCTAGGTTTGCCCGCTCAAAATGTAAATCAGTCGGTAGTCGGTATTAATAATGCTTCGGCACACATCAAGAAGATTTGTAAGGTATCGATAAAATCATTGAATGATAACTTCTCTAGTAATCTTCATTGTTTTGTCCTACCATCAATAACCCAAAATGTACCTACTAGATATGTTAATTTGTCAAACTTAAAAATTCCATCTAATATTTCTCTGGCAGATCCTAATTTTCACTCACCTGCTCCCGTTGACATGCTTATAGGTGCTGATGTCTTTTGGGACTTAATAGGAACGCAGAGATTAAAATTAGGGGACGGTCAGCCGATTCTTTGTGAAACTAGCTTAGGATGGTTAGTATCAGGTCCGATAGATTATAGATATGTAAAGAAAGGGGTTAACTTTATTAAATGTAATTTTACAAGAATATTTCAAGATGAGGCTAGTAAAGATTTAGATGAAGATATACAAAAACAATTAGTACGCTTCTGGCACCTCGAAGAGGTAAGCCCTGCGTCTCTTTATTCAAACGAAGAAAAATTATGCGAAGAACACTTTTTAAAAAACACCACGCGACTGGCAAATGGTCGATTTTGCGTGAGGATACCCTTAAAACATAATCCTGACGTATTAGGTGATTCTTGGCCACGAGCTCAAAAGTGTTACTATCGCTAGAGCGCAGGTTAGCAGGTCAATCTCAGGTCTATGAAATGTATAAAGAATTTATGTCAGAGTATGAAAGTCTGGGTCATATGGAGAAATGTGAGAATGATAATTTACCACGTAAGATGCATTTTATACCACATCACGGTGTGCTTCGGGAAAGTAGTACTACTACTAAATTAAGAGTCGTTTTCAATGCTAGCAGTCCGACTTCTTCGGGTGTTTCCTTGAATAATATACAGATGGTAGGTCCCGTGGTACAGGACGACCTTTTGTCCATTCTTTTACGCTTTCGGCTACACAAATACGTTCTCACAGCTGATGTTGAGAAAATGTACCGGCAAATAGTCATTCATCCCGATGACCGCTATTTGCAACAAATTGTCTGGCGTGATAACCCTTCAGAACAGCTTCAAGCTTATCAACTTAACACCGTGACTTACGGCACCTCTAGTGCTCCCTTTTTGGCAACTAGGTGCCTCCAACAATTAGGCTTAGAGTGTACCGATGACAAGGTTGCTCAAGTGATCATTCACGATTTTTACGTTGATGACTTGCTAACGGGAGGGGATGATATTAACGAGGTTACAGATTTGCGCCGGAAAGTGACTTCCACACTTGCATCAGCTCATATGGTTTTGCGAAAGTGGAAGTCGAATGAATCTCAACTGGTTAGTGAAAATGATATTTCTCCGCTTGATTTGAATATTGGTGGCTTTGAACCGACTAAAACTTTAGGCCTTGGTTGGCAATCACATACTGACCAACTTTGTTTCCCTATAGGAGGGCTATTCTCAGGTAGAACAAAGCGTGATATGTTATCTGTGATTTCTCAGATTTTTGATCCACTAGGACTTCTATCTCCCTGTGTAATTAAGATGAAAATGCTTCTTCAATAGTTGTGGCTGCTCAAGCTGTCATGGGATGAGCAGTTGACGCCAGAAATCAGCAAGATGTGGGCTGAGATAATAGTCGATTTACCTAAATTAAATACTCTACGTATTCCACGTCGTGTTATTTGTGACTCGCCTAGTTTGTTTGAATTTCATATTTTCTCGGACGCTTCTGAGCGAGCATATGGCGCCTGTTTATAGGTGCGTAGTGTTAATGATCAGGGTGAGGTTTTAATTCAATTATTGATGGCGAAAAGTCGTGTCGCGCCGCTTAAACCTATAACAATCCCAAGACTGGAACTTTGTGGTGTACTTGTTGGAGCTCGCCTTTACCAAAAGGTTGTAGCATCGCTGAGACAACAGGCTAAGCGCACTTTCTTTTGGACAGATTCGTCCATCGTGTTAGGATGGTTAAAGGTGTTACCTAGCAAGCTACAACCCTTTGTCAGAAATAGGGTTGCTGAAATATTAGAGAAGACTGGAAATTGCGAGTGGAGGCATGTCCCAACAGAGTGTAATCCGGCCGATCATATTTCTCGCGGTGTGAGTTGTAAGGATATTTCATCCATGAGTAAGTGGTGGTCAGGACCTGAATTTTTAAAGAAAGAGGTCTCTCACTGGCCTGCAAATTTCTTAAGTATTAATCACGAGTTGCCTGAGATTAAATCGTCAAATGTTATCCTCCACGGAATACTTCATTCTAGCAACAATGAAGATTTAGGTGGGAATAAATTAATTGAATTTAAACGCTTTTCTAAATATACTAGATTAAATCGGACCGTTGCTTATGTGCTGCGTTTTATTAATAATTGTAGAAAGCAATCCGTTCACGGTCCTCTAAGCAATCAAGAGTTGCAAACCGCACTCAATGTTATTATAAGAATATCTCAGAGTGAATCATTTGAGGAATACACCATGTTAATTAAAAATAAAAGTTTACCCACTAAAAGTCCGTTGCATAAATTTAATGTATTTCTCGATGATAATAAAATAATGCGTGTTGGAGGGCGTCTTGAAAATTCCGATTACTGTTATGAGAAAAAACATCCCATACTTATACAGTCCACTCATTATTTTACCAAATTGCTCTTCAATTATGAGCACATAAGGTTAATGCACGCGGGACCACAGCTAATGTTGGCCACTATAAGAGAGATGTACTAGCCGATTAGAGGTCGTAATTTGGCCAGATCTTGTTATCGACAATGTGTAAGATGTAATAGAATGAAAGGAAAAACCATCTCTCCAATAATGGGCAACCTACCACACCAACGCATCCTTTCTGGTTTTCCAGTTCAAAATATTGGACTAGACTATGCGGGACCAATTCAATCTGTTTCTCGCCATGGCCGTGGTTGTAAAATTGTAAAGGTGTATATAGCTATTTTTATTTGCTTCGCGACTAAGTCAATTCATCTTGAATTAGTGGGTGATTTAACTAGCAATACCTTCATATTAGCTTTGCGCAGATTTATGTCTAGAAGAGGGAAACCTCTTAATATTTATTCGGATAATGGTACCTCCTTTGTAGGCGCATACAATGACATTTCAAAATTTATTAGGACGTATTGTAATTCTTTATCTGAGGTAATGGCAAATGAAGGAATTAATTTCCATTTCATACCGCCTTATTCTCCCCATTTTGCTGGGCTTGCGGAGGCTGGTGTCAAATGCATTAAATATCATTTAGTTAGAGTGCTGGGCAATTGTAATGTGACTTACGAGGAACTAAATACCACATTAATACAAATTGAGGCTATACTTAACTCCAGACCACTCACACCTTTGTCAACGAATCCTGAAGACTTGCTACCACTAACGCCCGGTCATTTTTTGATTGGACGCCCCTTGACTTCCTTGCCGACACCAGACTATAAAGATCATTCCGTAAGCTCTTTAACCCGATTTCAACGAATAGAACAATTACGTCAACATTTTTGGGCTAGATGGAGCAAGGAATATATATCAGAGCTTCAACTGCGGATGAAATGGCGTTCCTGTAAAGGCTCTTTGAAGTTAAATTCACTGGTACTCCTAAAAGAGGAGAATTCACCGCCATTAAAGTGGAAGATGGGTCGCATCGTCGCAGTCCATCCAGGCTCGGACGGCGTATCAAGGGTGGCGGATATCAAAACATCGACTGGTATAGTTCGCCGATCATTTAGCAAAATTTGTCCGCTTCCTGAACCTGAAGAATCTGGTTGAAAGGTAGACTTTCAACGCCGGGGGGCATGTTGAAGCGCCTGTCAAATTATATTAGCAGTTCTCATGCCAATATTAGTCCGTAAGCTGTGTAGGTATGTTTAAAAAATGTTGTACCGGTCGTCGTTGTAAAATTTAGAGATCAAGTAAAGGTCGATTGAGCAAATTACTGCATTTTATTATTAAAAAGAGATCAAATTCCTATTCACTGTGGAATAAATTTTATAACGATACGATAAAATTTCTTCCACAGAAGATATGGATAGCACTGAACGCTTTACTTTATCTACTGACACTAATACAAATTCATATTGGGAGAAATGTTGCAAAGGTTGCCGACACTATTCCGAAGATATCCCGGACGTCAGTCTGAGCGAGATTAGAATGGCTCTCCAGCACCTTAAAAACGGTAAGGCCCCAGGCAAGAATGGAATTACAGCGGAGCTTCTGAAAGCGGGTGGAAAACCGGTACTTGAAGTCCTTCAGAAGCTCTTTAATTCCGTCCTCCATGGTGGCATTACACCGGAGGCGTGGAGCAGAGGTGCGGTGGTCTTGTTCTTCAAGAAAGGTGACAACGCTCTCTTGAAGAACTACAGACCGATTTCCCTTCTGAGCCGCGTCTACGTGCTGTTTTCGAGAGTCATTACGAATAGTCTCGCGCGCAGACTTGACGACTTCCAGCCTCCCGAACAAGCCGGTTTCCGAAAGGGCTTTAGCACCATTGACCACATACATACCCTTCGGCAAATTGTACAGTAGTCCGAAGAGTACAATTTGCCACTATGTCTGGCGTATGTGGACTATGAGAAAGCCTTTGATTCCGTCGAAATTTGGGCGGTGCTGCAGTCCCTTCAGCGGTGCCAAGTTGACTGTCGGTATATCGAAGCGTTGAAGTGCTTGTACAGTAGGGCTACGATGGCTATCCGAGTACAGAACCAGAGTACGAAACCTATCCAATTGCAGAGAGGTGTAAGACAGGGTGACGTCATATCCCCGAAACTCTTCACCGCTGCATTGGAAGACGTTTTCAAGCTTCTGGACTGGAAAGGATACGGTATCAACATCAATGGCGAGTACATCACTCACCTTCGATTTGCCGACGATATAGTCCTTATGGCAGAATCGCTGGAAGACCTAAGCACTATGCTCAATGACCTCAATAGTGTTTCCCAACGGATAGGTCTTAAGATGAACATGGACAAAACTAAGATCATGTTTAATGTCCATGTCACACCTATGCCGGTAGTTATTGGAAACACTAAGCTCGAAGTTGTTGACGAGTATGTTTACCTGGGACAAATAGTCCGACTAGGTAATTCCAACTTCGACGGAGAGGTCAATCGACGGATTCAACTCGGTTGGGCAGCGTTCGGGAAATTACGGCACATCTTTTCGTCAGGTATACCTCAAACCTTGAAAACGAGCCTGTACACCCAGTGCGTGTTGCCAGTGATGACATACGGAACTGAGACGTGGTCCTTCACTGCTGGCCGGATGAGGAAGCTCAAGGTCGCTCAGCGAGCTATGGAGAGGGCTATGCTCGGAGTTTTTCTGCGTGATAAACTTAGGAATGAGGATATTCGCAGTAGAACCAGAGTAACCGACATAGCCCAACGGATTAGTAAGCTGAAGTGGCAATGGGCCGGCCATATAGATCGAAGAACCGACAACCGATGGGGAAGAAAGGTTCTCGAGTGGCAGTCTCGTACCGGTAGGCGAAGTGTAAGGCGTCCCCCCACGAGATGGAGTGACGACCTGGTAAGACATGCAGGAAGTCGATGGATGCAGGTGGCTCAGGACCGTGCTTTGTGGCATTCTTTGGGGGAGGCCTATGTTCAGCAGTGGACTTGTGAAGGGCTGTAATGATGATGATGATGATGATGTTGCAAAGGGCATCTGGATAATTCTTGCAAGATTTTAGCTTTTATAAATGAAGATAAGGAAACAGGTGGAAAGGAAAAATTTTGATTCAGAAAATATATCAAGATTTCCGATAGATAGTGTAAAGTGTTTGCCAATGCTGACTGTTTTGAGAAAACTCTAGTATTTTCCTGAACCGCGATTTGAAAGTGAGTAATAAAAGTAGCGCCTTTTAGCATCTCTACACAGACGATTGCACCGTTACGCAATATCTTAAACTTAAATATTTCAAATGAAGCTAACGGGCCAAAATTTGGCAAACGCATTCGATTGAAGATAACTTAAATTCCGACATTTTTAATACAATATGGCGGACGTAACAAAATAGCGATATATCATTTCCACAGCAACCCTTATGATATTGGTATCAAATTAAAGAAATTGATGAGTGAAACTCAATAAGTAAAGTGATGTCATTCTAAATACAATATGGTGAACGTCTTATATGACAATGCAAAATTATTATGATATAAAGTTGATCTGATAACGCAGCTAGAATATGGCCATGGCTAAATAGGTGGAAAACAAAATGGCCGCTATACCAATTTTAAAGAGTTCAGCAAATGTTGGGGATATGTTGTTAGTACTCGAACAAATGTTGTAGGGAACAACAAGGGTCAACTGATGGCAATGAAAATAAAAATCAAGATGGTAGATCTAAGTTTGCGATCAAAAACTTAGTTGCTACAATCCGCCTGTATGTTTTTTATTCCGGGTTTTTAGGGAGACCCCGTAGTATGTTTTTTTTTCTCCACATTGATATGGTTATCAAAAGAACAAGATGAACCCTTTGTTCGCTAAAAAGAAAATGAATAAAAGTGTGTACTACTGACTGGCTAAACGGTAAGACTAAGCGGGGTCATGTTTTAACTAATATCAACCTACATCCTGGGCAAACTCTAGCGTCTAACAAATTCTAGCGCTCAAACAAGATGGTCGCCATACTAATTTTAAAGACGTATAACCTGGAGATAAAAAAAATCAAGATGGCGTTCTTTACAAATTTATAACTGTATTCGCGTATTATATACTTTCTTTTTCTTTCTTTAAAAAAAACGTTACCCCTACACTAGGATTTTCTCCTGTATGGTGGAGGCAGTTTACAAACACAAATTGCACAAGGACAAACATCCAGACCCGGAACAATTATTTGTAGGCCATACAAATACTTGTCCGTGCGGGATATTTCCTCGTCGTCAGTGATATAAGATATCGTTTTTACATTGTTGTATTACACCACACTTTTAAATTAATATAATTACAAATATGTATTGTGTAAAAAAAAGTCTAAAAATAATGTTTCATTTTGATTTTAATTAAAAAGTTATTATTTTCATTGTGTGTGTTCATATTAATTCTGCGAAATCCAATATAAACTCACGGAATTATATAATATCCATGAATTTTCCTGAGTACTTTTTTTTTAATAATAAAAATGTAAACATCAATTACATTTACACAAGCAACCAAAAATACACGGCGAATTTTAATTAAAAGCTTATCTACTACACCCTTGTCATATCGCTGTCGGATTACATGTACTAGACAAGTCGAGTAGTATTTGCTTAAACCGGATATGTTTAAAAGTTAATGAATCGTGAATTAACTCTTTTTTCAGTTCGTGGTATGTTTGTTATTCGTATATTAATTAATTTTTATATTTTTTATTGTTATCTTCAAATTTATTTTTGATGAAAAATAAGAAAAGTTCATTTATTTGTGTAACTAAGACTCATATTTTGTTCGTATTTATACAGTACAGTAAGATATTGTTTAACTTTCTTTTGAGATTTCATCGCAATAGTTACTAGGGTAGTGATTTGATTTCATTTCCAACTCTGCAATTATATTCATAGTATAAATTTATCACAATATACATATAATATAACCGAATTTAGCGATCACTGCAATCTGGCGAATAAGTAATGGATTAAAGAATGGGATTTCGATAACAAATTATGTCATAAGGAAAAAGAAATGTTAGTGAAAATTTTTCTTCGATAATAATTACTATGAATTTTAGGCAAAAGTCATGACAGCTAGTTCAACATTGAAATTTTCAAGTGTTGGCGTTACTGATATCTCGATGTGATGAAAAGCGAATTCTATTGTAGACTTTGCCCCTAATATAAAAAATGTAAACGAGTAAAATGAAAGTACAACATGAAAATTAAACAATATTGCGGTAATGGATGATTAGTGTTAATTGTTGTGTACTAATAAAAGTAGTAAAAAAAGTTTATTATATTTATAATAACTTAACAGAATATTTGTTAACCAAATGCTTAGATTATAAGATTATTTTGTACCGATGATATATCACATTTTTGAATCGATTTCTAAGAAAAAACTAGTAAGTTTTTAGCCAAGAATGCTTGTAATGTTGAGCGCCACCAATTAATGCCTGGTAAATAGAAAAACTAGTTGTCACTAGCGCCCTATTGTATCGAGTGGGAGAACTAAGAGACTCCTGCTAGACATTTCCATGGAATAAATTTCTATAACTATAGACACCTAGTAAATTGGGACCGGTATGTACTCGAATATTCTAGATATTTCTACAGAAGAAGATTCTTGAACTATTAGAGGCCCTATAAGGCCGGTATAGACCACGACCCGGGTTAGTGTTTAGTTGACGATACAAGCGAATATTTGAAGCGATACAATTGTGAACTAAAGTGATCAGTGGTTGAGTTGTGTTTTGTTATTAGTGTGGTTTTAAGTTGTAATTAGTGTTCCGTAATTAAAGTCTCAAAAAATAATACTGGCCCTAAAACGCTGACTTGAGGAACACCGTAAATTTTTTCCCTGTACTGAGACGAGAAGGATAGTATTTCATTTCCTATCATTTTATCAATAGTAACACATTGTCGTCGATTTGATAAATAAGATGAAATCCATTTTAGTGCTATCCCTCTAATTCCAAACGATTCTAGTTTATTTAGAAGAAAGCTATGTGTGACTAAGTCAAATGCCTTACCTGAATCAAAGAATGGTCCTGTTGTTAGTAGGTTTAGGTTTTAGTTAGGATTATTTTTATAAGATTAAAAGTTGCTAGCGTTGTAGATTTCTTTTTCTGGAAGCCGTATTGTTCTTTTTTGATTATGTTAAATCTCTCACAAAACTCCATTAATCTCTTATAAAAACATTTCTCAAGATTCAATCTAAATGAGACGAACCGTACCGGATTGTGATAGGGATCAATAACGTAACCTACCGGATACAAAAAGGTGTAAGAGGTACTCCCAAGAACGTCCGTGTGGATCGACTGGTGCGTTATTATGGGCCCAATAATGCTCGGGATGAGCATGTTTTAGGAGGGGGCAGTGTTGAACGACAACATTAATGCTTGCTGCATGTAACACTTATTACCACTAGCGCCCTCTAGTATCGAATTACTGAACTAGGAGATTCAAGGTCCTTCTAAAAATTTCCATGGAAGAACTTTCTAGAACTATCGACACTTAGTCAATAGGGACGTGTATGTACTCGAACATTCTATATGTTTCTACAGTAGAAGATTCTGGAACTCTCTGAGGGCCTATATAAGGCCGGTATCGACCGCGACTGGGATTTCATATTTATGTGGAACTTATAGCCATAAAATTAGCTTTAAACGAAAAGTAAAAGATGACTTCAAATAAGTGCTAAGATATAGATATATACTTTTGAGTGGACTGCTTAATATCACAAACTTATTATGCCATCTCTAGAGGTGCAATTTTTTATCCAAATTTATATAAGAGCACCACAGAAGTATATAATCTATTTAATAAAAAATCGCGTAACATTCATACAAAGAAACATACATTCGAATAATTGTTAAGCTCCTCCTTTTTTAAAGTAGGCTCGAAAGAATGAGCCAACTTTGTTTTTTGCAGGCGATTGGTTAGTCACCTATTACTTACTTTACAATTTTATATTTATACACATAGTTTTTTATGAAGTTTTTTTTATATAGGAGAGGGGGCAAACGAGCATGCGGCTCACCTGATGGTAAGTGAGTACCGCCGCACATGAAGAACCGCAAAACCAGAGGAATTGCAGATGCGTTGCCGGCCTTATAAAAAGGAGTAGGCTCTTTTCTTGAAAGTCCCTAAGTCGTATCGGTCCGGAAAAATCGCTGGTGGTAATCGATTCCACAAGGAAGTTGTGCGAGGAAGAAAACATCTATGTATGTGGATATGAGAACAGAAAGGGGCTGCCGCGTTACGTTAATGAACTGACTTTACCCTTCTCACAATACTTAGAATTCGTCTTTCATACAGGTTTTTGGGTTTTAATTCACCGTAAGAAAAAACGAAAATTATGATTTGTGTGGAGCTAATGATGATTAACGGTACCCAACAACAACATATTTTATCTAGTAGAGCCATGCTTCAGCTATATTAATAATATCTCTGTAGGACGAATAGCTCAACTTGACCGGGGAAGGACTACGCAATCACAGAATACCAGCGTAAAATAGCAGTTTACCGCTGCAGTGTTTCGTATGGTGAGTTTAGAAAACCGAAGACCCATTTTGACCCAAATGAGGCATTCCATCTTAGTTCTCACGGGTGATAACGCACCTGCATTTTTATTCGTAGTCCAGAATAGATGTAGATGTCTATCGGCCACAAGCTTACCATCAGGTGGAATTTGTGCGCGTTTGTTGTGCGTCACCCTTATCCTATAAAAAATAAACATACAAAACGTAGTCCTTCACCACTGGATGTATGAGGAAGTTCAAAGTCACTCAGCGCGCTTATGCTTGGAGTTTTTCTGTGTGACAAAATTAGAAACGAGGATGTCCATTATCAGGATGAAGTGGCAATGATCCGGCCGTATAACACATAGAAGAAGACGCCTCGTGCTAGCAATTTTAGTTTTAGGCAACTCTCCCAGTAGACAGAATGACCACCAGATGTGTTGAAATATCAAGGCCATCGATGGATCCTGGTGATTCATGATCGTCTTTCGTAAACATCTATGGATTATTTCTATTTTCAACAATGAACTTCTGATGGACTGTAATGATGATGAAGATCTTGGACCAAAAATATTATATTTGTTTATTTCAGACATACTTTACGCGTTTTAACCAAGTTCAAACGAGGAGATTCTATATTCGACGCGTATGTTTTTTATTGTACTCGTATGTTCACAGAATTCTCGAATATGGCTGATTCTATGAAAATGATTATTTTTATTATAGGTTCTATTTGAAGTTTATGCTCTAGCTATTAAAACGACATTCTGATTGCAACATTAAAGTAATTTGATAAAAGCGTATGAAGTCAGCGCTTTTTTTCTTTGATACACTATGTTATACCGACTTCAGAAATTAATGTATTCTCTTTTGTTTTATAATTCAGTCTTTATTTTTTATTTTATGAGATATATTGAATTCATAAATTATTTTTACACACAATGCCTTTATGTAAAATGTTTAAGAAGAAATAAAATCACTTAATCTCTTTGACGATTTTAACCCTACATTAAACGTGGATAGCTTTTCCTGAACGTCGGAATTCTCTCAAACATTTAAGAGCTTACCGTCATTGAAACTTTAAAATAATTTTTGTTTTCATTTAAATGTCGTTTTTTAAGTTAACACAGTCACTTTTAACACTATAAACTGGATCTTCATGATAATTGTCATCAATAACGACTACAGAATAATTTGGAAAGCTTTAAGGGCCTATATTGGTATTGGCTGTATCTAGCGATTTCAGGTGTTATCTTCCATAAAAGAACCAAATAAAAAAAGCATATCAAGAGGCTGAACTATTTTACGCAGATTTGTTTGAAATGGAAAATATTATACAATTAAAACGTCTTTTGACATAATCAGTATTCCATTATCAGACTAGAAAAATTTCACTTAAGTTTATTTTAACTGTTTGTTGAATCACGGTATGAAGTGAAAAACAACACCGGTAGTTAAGCCTAATTCTTACAAAAAGTAAATATTTTACATACACTGCAAATTTTTTATAAGACTAAATCGATATAAAATACAAAAACTGCATTATAATAAATAGAAGTTCATAAGGTTGACACTGCAAAATAATATGGACGTATCCGGGTCTTATGCTCAATTTTATTATTTAACTGTCTGTGCCCACGACTTGTTCCGCTACATCATTGTTTTGTATTTAATTTGTTTTGACGTATTATTACTTTGTGCCTAATTTATTATATTTTATAAACCTCACTACTTTTCCAAGTCAAACAGTAACAGTACAGATATTATACTTATAAGGAGTATAATTTCATCATAAAACCAAAAAAAAACTACGGAAGAAGTTAACAAAGACTAATTTATAAAAAACATAGGATTTCTTACATTGGAAACTTCAATGACGTAAATTAATCCATCTTTCTGTTACGTCCCGGAGGTATAGTAAAACGCGGTCATGAGAAATGCCAGAAAAATCTAAGAGCTTTCGATAAACGGTGGTGTGACAATATCGGTTACGTCACAACCAGTCATAAAATATCCAGGCTGGCTACGTAAAGCGTAACGTACGGTTTCATTACTCATGTGGTGACGTAAAAGGTCGTTTCGCATTGTAATCGTCAATCTGCCAGCCACACATGAAAATTATCGAAAAACTAACCTGCAATAAGAGGCCCAATTTTTGCTGTAGACTTTTACGAGCTGATGATGATGAAGAATAATTCATTCATGAATTCTTTTGACATTTTTGTGTCATAAAGTAATTCGATAAAATTCTTCAGTCTCTGAACCCCTCCAATATTAATTTGTTTATTTTCACTGCAATGTCGTAGATGTTTCGTTTTAAAGTAATTATGGGAGTAAGCATTATAATTAAAATGAGTCGTAGTATCTCAAGGGCTAAGCTGTCGTTGTGGATTTCACAGTACTCGAGTAAATCAGGTTCGATCCCCGCTGGCAACAATGAAATATTTAACTGCAATTTTGAGTGCTGATTTATTACGTGCCCACTGGTGAAGGTGAACATCGTGAAAACATTAATAAAAATATTAAGAAGACATAATATGAAGTCCACCAACACGCATTGGTGCAGTGCGGCGGACAATTTATCGTCCTAAAACCATCTCAGAAAGAAGGGAATCAGGCTTCCCCGGCAGTGCAACGTTTATAAACATCATAACTGGTGGCGATACCGGTATCTACTACGTTCTTTTAGGAAATACATAATTTGAGCCTTGTACTATTGTAAACATTTGGAGGATATTTATTAAAAGTAAACAGTGACATCTGTCGGAAAATGTTAAAAGAATATAAAAATATTTACGGCTAACTAAATTAAAAGTAACAATGCTAATGTTTACTATAGAATTATCCATACAGGACAGACTTAAATCTAACAGATTTAAGTTTAAGTCTATTTAAGTCTGTCCGATATAAACGAAATTCTTAAAATATATTAATGATTATTTTTTTAAATATAAGATTTGTGTTAAAAATGTAGTGTTTGTCTACTTTTAAGATTTCCTACAACAAATAACAATATACACTATTATAGAACAAAATTGTAATTTTTTTTTACAAATAAGTAATATTCCGAAAATATTTTTTTTAGTTTATCTTAAAAAAGTAATACAAATCAAATCAATTTTATTGTCATCGACAGAATATAAAGTGTTTTACAACCATTTGGTGTACAATATAAACACATACAAATTAAAACTAACGGCCTCTATTTAAGTAATATAAAAGTGTGAGCACTAAGGTAGAATAAAAATAATTAAATGAAATATCATCATCATCATCATCATCTTCATAACTGTTCACAAGTCAACTGATGTACATAGGCTTACCCCAAGGAATTGATCGTTCTACGCTACTCCACATGAGAGTACGTAATTTACTTCAACCAACTATTTGCATAATTAATTTTATTTTAAACCTTTGTAATGTCGTAGATTCGGGTGAAAGGACAATAGGTCATTTATATATATTATATAGATGATCTAGATACAAAGGGTTACCGATTTTCGGAATACTTTTTTAATGTATGAGGCGGTAAATCAAAGTAGCTTTTCAAATGAAACGATTAATTGAATAAAGATCATCACATTTGTCCTTTATTCATTCATTCTTTGAACGAATATACTAATTTCATCATATCACATATTTAACTAGTTTGTACTTAAGTGTTTTTAATTATTTAAAAAAGTTTTCATTCCATCCTAACAAAAAATTTATAAAATTTGAAACATAATTGCTCAAATTGTTTTAACCACAATTTTCATGAACCATCCACTGGCTTGACATCCGTCTCTTCCACAGAAAATGATAGATAGCCATACCCGGTACTGTTATAAATTTGGCGATACATGGAGGATGGTCCAAAGTCCCCTCAGGAGTACCTTTATCCGAGAAGCATGTATGTGTAGATAATATATTGAGGTGAAAGAAGCGGATCGTGCCAAATGGAAGTCCGTAGTCTCTGCCTACCTATCTGAGTGACAAGCGTCAGAGTTGATGTTATGTTTTATTACATTTCGCTTACATTTGACTACTATATTGTATACGAAGCCGGTGCTCTTGCTAATACATCATGATGTTTTACGCAATTCATTAATGTTTTTAAAATTCCATTTTACAATATTTTGACAGTAAAATATAGGAAAACATTTTTTGCTATCAAAATTTTTAGTTTTTCACTTATGAAATAATTTAAAAATACATAAGTGACTATTTGCATGAAATTCTACCGTTCGAAAAAATAAAAGGAATTAAAAGAATAAAGGAAAAACTTATGTTTTGGTCCATCCATGTCGAAAAACCGAACGATTACTTCAGTCGAGTTCTAAAACGACTATTCCGTCTTGTTTTTATTATTGCAACAACCGATAAAGCAAATACTACAAATTGTTTCTGGGGATCTCCTTTCCTAAATGAAAAAATATCTATAACATTCCTTATGTATTAACGCTCTTGTACAAAATGAGATATTTCTATCACAAAAAAGTGTATTTAACTAGGTATTTAATTGAATTGAGTCTGTAACTATCTAGGAGTCTGAGAAGGTGAACGCATTTGTGGTTTTCCGTTATGTTTGAAATTGGTTGTAAATTTCCATGGACTACAGTATCCACTTACCATCAGGTAGCTTCCTTTCTCAATTTGGTTTTATAAAAAATATACAATATATTCTTGGAGTTTACTTCGTAAGAATAGATTTTCATATAAAGCCGATTTTTATAATATTAATCTAGTGTTAGTAAAATGTTAAGTGGTTATGCTGCCGTTCTGCGCAACTATACTAATAAATGAACACGTCTAAAGAAAGCGTAGTATTCGTTATATTTCCCGTCGTGATAATTCGTTTAGGACAAGCAATATATATATATATATATATATATGTGTGTGTGTCGGAAAGTCTATAAAATACCCGGTTGGATCGAAGTAGAATGGAGGGTATATCGAGAAACCTCTTGTGTCTGTAGTACTGTAGTATAAAGTTCACTGTAGGTGCCGTGCGCGAGAGATTCCGCTCAAGTGATTCACCGAGTGTGGTCACTCTACTAGTGCTAAGATAATGTCGTGGTTCTATTCGTTGTTGTAATTCTTTTAGTGCAGACAAGGAGGATTGGTGTTGCTGAGATGCTGTCCAGTGTTACATTGAGATAAGTAGTGTTGCTTTTGGTTTACATATTTTGGTGTTATCATGTAATTACGTACCTCACGTTACACTGGTGTGTGATTGTGGCGGAGACGTGTTATGGTGTGGTCGAACTGTAATTTCACTATACTGGATGTATAGTGCGTTACGCTGTATTATTACTGATAATGATTAACTACGTAAGCAAGAGAGCAAGTTGAACATCCGCTCTCACACTTTTATTATTTTTAACAATCAACGCTATCCTGATGTATCTCAGAGATCAAAATTGCGATCCTCTATTGTAATCTCCGACATCAGAAGTCGGATCTCCTGTTGTTATTTCCGACATATATATATATATTGTATTTACTTCTTATGCTTTCCATGAATATTTTATAACATAAGGTCGTTGGTAAGTAATTTTCATATATTTAATAGTTGAGAGGATTTACTAACACGATGATGGCTTTAATAGTAAATTATTAGTAGTTATAAAGTAAAAATAATTTGAAGCAATGTATTTTTTAGATACTATTTTGATATTTTTATGTATGATATGTCCGTTTCAACGATTTAAATGATTTTTTTCGTTAAACATACCGTTACCGGTACCGTTACAGCCTATTAAAGTCCACTGCTGAGCATAAGCCTCCCACATAGATTGCCGCATAGGGGGGATATTTGTCATAGTTGCCGCGCTTGGCAAGCGGGTTGGCAACCACAGTTTTTTATTTTTAGTTGTTATTAGGAAGACGCTGTTGCATATCTCCTGATTTGTTTATGTTAAAGAAATGACTTCAACATAAATCAACCCTACTCGAAAGGAAATATTGTTAGTTTTCTCGTTAAGAAAAAAATAAAAAACAACACTAAATTCGTATTTATAATTTTTTCAAAATCGTCTCACAGATAAACCTCAGTCGCAGCAATCACTCAAGAATTTTTTTCCTCGTCGTTTGTCGTTTTCTCGAGCTAGGTTATATACCTAGCTCGAGAAAACGACAAATCGGTCCATTGTAAATTTAGCTTATTAATCTGATGGGATATGTCTGTCACTCTAGTTCTACTGGCGATAGTCTCTGACTGGGAAGCGAAGTGTAGGGCGACCCTCTATTAAATTTATGAATGGTATGAATTGAGCACCTGCATCCATTGAACCGCATTTGGCGGCATTTCTTGTAGTCCAAGCATACTTCTGAATCTGAAAAAGTTTACTGCTGGACATGAGGCCGATTTAACTTTTACTTACTAACTTATTTCACCGGTTTCATTTCAGTTCACCGTCGCTTTCGATAGTGCGCGGACGCCTTTGCCTTGTGTCGAATCGGTGGCTCATCGAAGAGGACAATGACCTCTAAAACTGTGAAGTGTGCAAATTGTAATGTGGTTATTAACGAACTGTTAGCGTTTTTGGCCAATGTATTGGACTATATGGATGAAGAAAGCATACATCAGTTAGTCACTTCATCCTTCAGCGTTGAAAGTATAGTATCGGCAAAATCGCTGTTGTTTGAGTCGATACCTAATGCGAAGAAGAAGCCGTGTCGACGAGGAGATGGGAAGAAGAGAATGTCGAAAGATCTAGACGATATTATCTGTCTCATGAAAGGCACAAATGCCGAGACGTTTCCGATATTTGTGGCAAAGGATATTCATCTAGTCCCGAGTGTGGGATTTGATCATATTGATTGTACTCGCCTGTTAAAAGATATTGTAAGCCTTCAAAGGCAAGTTAACTCGTTGCAGGAAAAAACTGCCACAATGGAGATGTTTGATGAATTAAAACATGAAATAGAAAACATGAAACATGCATCTATTGTGGATAATTTTCCTGTTAATAGTTATGTGAATAAACGAAGAAGAGCATGTCTACGAGAAAGTGACAGTAATGAGTTAAGTAGTGGACCAATAGGGCTCCAATATGTACCGATAAAACCTACGCAAGTATCAGCTGTTGAAGTCAACAGCCACTCAACCCCATCGCGATCAACGACCCGAGCACATAGCGAAGATGAGTCTGTTTCTTTTAAAAGTGAACCGAACGCAATAGAAAGTCGCAGTTGCGTTATGACTCCAACGCGGTCAAAAACCCGAGCTCACCGTAATGCCGAGACTGTCTCGTTTCAATGCGAACAACCGAATGCAATAGAAAGTCGCAGGTGTATTGACGCGCCGACCGAGGTTCTGAAAGGTTCAAGCGAGAGCCTCAGTGTAACACGTTCGAGCCCCGTAGGTAATCCAAGTGTGAGTGGGACTCACACTTGGAGCGTACTACGGTTTCGAATGCACCGGTTATTACTCCCTGCGCGAGCGCTGACGTCATTGCCTCGGTCCCGAGTGTTATCTCTAGTGCGAATAATACAGCTGTTTCTTTTGTCGTACAAGAGCGTAAAAAAAACCGAATAGTTAAGGACCGCACGCGGGTCCGGGAGGAAAATAGCGAATGGCAAATTGTTCAATCCAAAACTGCCAAGAGATACAAACTTGTTGGTCAGAAAGGACGAGCGTCTACAGCGCCCGATGTAAAGCTTAAAGCTGCGAATGTTACGGTCCCGTTGTTTACATCAAACTTAAGTAAAGAAACTAGTGAACAGGACATCATTAGTTATATTAAAGACAGGACGAATGAAACAGTATCGCTTAAAGTGATTAAAATGAAATCAAATAAGAATTATAACGCGTACAAATTATTTGTGACAAAAAATAAATTAAATTTATTTTTAAATGATGAATTTTGGCCCGATGGCATTACTTTTAGGCGCTTTGTGCATTTTGTATATGGCAATAAGCAAGACGGTCGTAAAAGTTATATTTAGTTATATTCTAGACTATGTGTAGTGATCAAAATAATTATTGTAAATTAATTAGTTTTAACTGTAAAAATTTCAAGACTTCTTTTCTTACAAGACAGAAGACAGGTTGTGTAAAACGTAAAATATAGTGTGTCTACAGGAGACGTGGCTTCTTAATCACGACGTTCCGTTACTGGGAAATGTTTCCAATGAGTTTGAGTATACCGGTAAGTCTGCTGTGGACACATCTGCGGGCATTATGAGAGGGAGACCATATGGCATAGTGGCCATCCTCTGGAGGAAGGGCATTTTTGACAATGTGTCAGTCGTAGAATGTAGTAGTAAACGTCTAACTGCTATCAAAGGTACTATAAGCGGTCGTACTATCTTAGTATTTTCAGTTTACATGCCAACAAAATATTATGAAAACTTACCTATTTTCACTGAAGTTCTAAGTGAAATAAGTGCGATTGAAGATAGCAGCGATGTCGAAACTACATATATATTGGGTGATTTTAATGCTCACCCATATGATTTATTCTATAGAGAGCTAAGTGGTTTCTGTAAGGATCGGTCTTGGGTTTGTGCGGATGGAGTAGGTAATATTCAAAACCGACTCGTACACATTTACCGACCCGTACCATGGAAGTAGGAGCTGGCTTGATCACTGTGTGGTCTCCCTATCAGCCCGGCAAACCATTGTGAATGTAGGGATTTTGGAAGATGTGTTTGTTTCGGATCATCTGCCCATTTATCTGGAATGTAATCTGAACACTGTAAGGCCTAAGCTGTTGATTCATGAAGTGCGGCGTAGTGCAGTGATTTGGGGCGAAAGAGATGAATCTCAGATAAATAGATACCGCAACTTATGTAATAATAGCTTACGGGAGGTCAACTTTCCTCCTGAGTTTGGGAATTGCAGCTATGGGTCATGCAGCTTGGAAAACCACAAGTTAGTTTTGGACAGCTTTTATAAACTTATTGTGGATATTCTGCAAGACGCAGCCGTTCAGACCAAGACCCAGGTTAGAGATAAACCACGGAGGAACAAGGTCTTGAGTGAGTGAAACAAGCACGTTAGGGAAGCTCACCGGGAGGCCAGGCTTCGTTTCCAAGACTGGGTTTTGCATGGTCGACCTCCTTCTGGCCTAATATATGAGCAAATGTGTGAATCTCGTAAGATCTTTAAAGGCAGACTCAAATGGTTCTTAAATAACCAGGAGCAAATAAAAATGGACCAAATAGCAAAACTAAGAGCGGAAAAGAATTTCAGTAAGTTCTGGAA
This sequence comes from Parnassius mnemosyne, assembly GCA_963668995.1. Lineage (NCBI taxonomy): Eukaryota > Metazoa > Arthropoda > Insecta > Lepidoptera > Papilionidae > Parnassius > Parnassius mnemosyne. The sequence continues at coordinate 57,677,959 of CAVLGL010000001.1, forward strand.
ATCCACAGGGAAACTGAATGTTAGGCCTAGACTCCCGGCGAGTGTCGATGGCAAAAGTGATCCGGGGGATATTGCAAATTTGCTCATGGAGCATTTTAAGGTGAGGTCTCCACTTGGTCCATCTGTAACCAAGCCCGAGTCTGGGCCCGCCGTGCGCGGGGAGAGACCGTTGCTGTTGTTTACAACCGGCCAAGTAAAGGATGTAATAAAAGGGATGAGCAGAGGAAAGTCTTCCGGTCACGACGGGCTTAGTATCGAGCACCTGAGATATGCAGGGGTGCATTTGCCGAGGGTCCTGTCCCTATTTTTTAATATGTGCATCAGCCACTCATACTTACCAGCTGATCTAATGAAAACTACTGTTGTGCCCATATTGAAGAATAGGACAGAAGATATCTGGATAAGATAAACTATCGCCCAATCTCCCTCGCTACTACAATAGCTAAGATATTGGATAGTCTGCTTGACTCTTGCTTACAAAATTACTTACACCTACATGATGCGCAGTTCGGTTTCCGGCCCGGACTATCGACTGAAAGCGCAATTTTAAGCCTCAAGCATACTGTGCAATATTACACAGACCGGAGGACTCCTGTTTACGCCTGTTTTCTGGACCTCTCCAAAGCCTTCGATCTCGTCTCATGTGATGTACTTTGGAGGAAGATGGAGGACAGGGGTATTCCAGCAGAGATGATCAATATCTTTCGGTATTGATATGCAAATCGGACCAATCATGTTAAATGATCAAACAGTCTCTCCGAGTCGTACAGATTGGAGTGCGGAGTGAGGCAGGGATGGTTATCGTCTCCGAAGCTCTTCAACCTGTATGTTAACGATCTCTTGGTGGAGCTCAGCTATGCGGATGACATGGTGTTGCTGAGTCCCACTGCGAATGCGATAAGAGAGATGTTGAAGGTCTGCGAGACTTACGCTGCCTCGCATGGTCTCGTATACAACATTGAAAAAAGTCAATGCATGGTCTTTAGGGTCGCCGGCAGGTGTCCGGAATCTATCCCTGCAATAAACTTAAATGGATCGGAGCTAAAGCGGGTTTATCAGTTTAAATACCTAGGGCATATTCTTGCCGACGACCTTAAGGATGATCTAGACATAGAGAGAGAGCGTAGGGCTTTGGCGGTGCGCGGCAATATGCTGGCTCGTAGATATGCCCGCTGTTCGGACCAGGTCAAGATAACATTATTTAAAGCGTATTTCCAGGGTCTGTACACGGGTGGTCTGTGGATTAGGTATGCCAAAAAATCATTAAACATCCTGCGAGTCCAGTACAATAACGTTTTCAGGATGATGTTGGTACTCCCCCGCTTCTGTAGTGCTTCTGGCAAGTTTGCACAGACCAGAACTGATGGTTTTCATGCCATAGTTCGGAAAAAAGTAGCGTCGCTGATAGGAAGGATACGGAGAAGTGACAACAGCATCCTGAGAACGGTGGGAGATGATCCGCATGCGCCTATTGTGAGGCACTTCGTGCGAACGATGACTCATACAGAGGATGGTAATTCTTCTAGGTGTCGATCGCACGGAGTGCCTCTCAGGTACATGACAAATTAGAATTTAATTTAATCTAATTTTATTTTGATTTGATTTGATTTAATTTGAATTAATATGATTTTAGTTTGATGTAATTTAATTCTAATATAATATAATATAATTTAATTAAATCTTTTATAAGTACTAACACTTAGTTTATAAGCGATAATGTAATACTAACCCATGGATCTTTGTTGTCTGAAATTAAAGGAATTTGAATTTGAATTTGAATTATTTGAGTTTCAAATTTTGAATTGAACTAATTTGAATGTTTTGCTTTCCAACTTAACGTCACAGATATACTGAGTATTCAAGCAATGATACTTAATATTCTCATAGAACCTTCACAAAATGGCGTTTTAAAATCGAAAAAGTACTTTAAATTTTGTAGAATGCTAGTGTTAGGAAAAAGTTTTAAACTGTAGAAAGAATTCGGAATGCGAAACTCGAACGACGAAAAAGAAGCTTATGGAGCAAATTTAATACTCACTCTATTCAAAATTGAAAATCAGTTAAGTTTCTTTATGTAAATAAGTACTAATATTTCTAAAATTTGCTCATATTATTTTGTTACCTATAAGATAAAAAAAATATTTTGTTGTAATATTCTTATTTATCACTAACGATGTTATTATCACCATATTGAGAAGGTGCGGCTTTATTTCACAGATAACTATGAACGTAACGTTTTACAAATGTTGTAAAAAAGTTTTTACAAATGGCAATCAGTACATTTTCCAATCGTCACTATAGTGGTAATGGCGGTGGCAGTGGCGCTGCTGAAACTGAATTCTAAAGATGAAAACTTAAATAAAGAATTTACTTTCATATACGTAATAATATGAAATATAAGCTTGATTTGACTCGTACACGTGTTACATGGATAACCTTTTTAGAAGAAATTTTTCTTTTGATACGAAATACCCCTATATTATTTCTTTTGTTTAGGTCACTCATTCGGTTTTTATTTTATATAAAAGGAAAACAGTTTACGTGAGTTTTTAGTAAAACAATAAATATGATTAACTATAAAATTTTCTGAGAAATTATTTTGTTACCATAACATTTCAACTTTAATAAGACATAGACATTCTATAAATAAAATGTGTAGGTACAACTACTCTTGATGAAATATTGGACATTTAATATGATAATAGTCCATTATGTGAACGGAAGCCGAAATGAAGTTAATCAAGCAAACCGTTTCTTTAAAAATTGATGAAATTAAAGCTGGCAAATATCCTAACACTTTCAGACAGCATTATTTTACCAAATTCTATTCGCTGCATAATATGTGGTCCATCAAACTGGAAAAACAAATTTAATGATAAGTTTGTTTTTGAACGAAAATGGGTTGAAATTTTGTAACGTTTATTTATATTCGAAAACGGCTTTTCAGCCTAAATATCAATTTTAGAGAGTGTTAACAAGAATTCTTGATATTAAATTTTTTCCTGTTTCAAGATGAAAAAAAAGTTATTCCGCCTCACAATGCTTTAGAAAACTCAATATACAATTTTCATAATGTAGTTTATGAAACCCAAAGTGACATACGTAATTTTTTTTCTATGGGTCAAAATTAAAAAATCATTTTTTTGTCAAAAATAAATAAACAATTAACTTGAAATAATGCCAATTTATCGGTTATTCTCAAATAGAATGACATAAATTTTAAACACATTTGTGATGAGCATGTCAATTCTGATATGAGTTAGCATAATTTTAAATCATTGGCTACTGGTATATGGAAAGAAAAACGGGAAACCCCGTGTATTGGTGGGTAAGAATAGTCACTACGCCATATCTTCCCGTGGGTGTCGTAAAAGGCGATAGAGGGAAACTGAGGCAGAACATGGGCTGCAGCATATTTCTGATAACAGCAAAAATATTAAGAAAACTGCGGTTGCCAACCCAATAACTATTATTGGCAACTATGGCAATAAACCCCTAATGACCAATGACACTAATAAACGGTCCCCAGTCCCCGGCAGCCCCGTTATTACTGACTACGGTGGCGACCATGGTAACAGCGGGGCAGGGGTGCTAAGAATCTACTGTGGATGTTTGGTTGCCACCTACGACGATTCGACCTGCCATTTTTTTATTTTATTTATTTATTGGCCATTTCGTTACATTACATAACATTGATACGTCAAAATTACTATTCAAATGATATAAGATTACACTAAATTATTAAAATCACAAATTACTATACATCTACATTTACATTTACATTATTTTACATGTCACGCAAGTCAGAAAATGAACATTTCATATACTCTTCTAATATTATAGAAAGCGTGATTCAAAAAGAATGTTTTTGTCACTTGTCGAAACGCATTTAATGAAAGTTTTGTTATTTCTAAAGGCAATTTATTGTACATTTTGATTTTTAATGGAAAACCTTGTTTGGAGGCTTTGACTAATCCGGTTCTTGGAACAACTAATCTTTCGCGATTTTTTTAATTGTAGTTGTGTACGTGCATCTTCATTAATAGTTCACTTTTTTGCTGGTGCACTTCCAGAAGCGAGTTATAAATATTATACAATGACACGACAGTCATGATTTTCGCTATTTGGAAATAGGCTCTTGCTGATGTCAATCTTTGCAATCCATGTATAATTCTAATCGACATTTTTTGACAAATCAGTATTCTTTCAATTTGTGAAGTATTAACCCATATCGTAGTCGCGTAACTAATAATTGAGTCACAATATGCAAATAGACGGATATTAGAGTTTTCCTGTCAGTAATGGGCTTAAGCTTAAATACGGCGTGATTTGCACTGGATAACTTTTTACAAACATTATCTATATGGGTTTCATAAATTTCAATTCATTAAAGTGGAATCGAGAGTACGCTCTAAAAATGTATCTTCACTATTTGTGACTTTATTTGTTTTTTTTTTGCTTGCATAATTAATTATGGTACTTTTTTCTGCATTCAAAATTATTCCGTTTGCTTCAAACCATTTTCTAAGTATACTTAAAATTTCATCTGTATTCTTGGCTACTTGAAATGCATTTTTATCTTTAATACCAACAAAAAATTTTTGCAAGGTCATTCAAGTATACTAAAAATAGCAATGGTCCCAGGATGGAGCCTGGTGGTACGCCAATGAAACTATGATGTGGATCGGACTTAGTATTATTTAGATTAACTATTTAAATTCGATTTTTAAGATAAGACTGCAATATACTCAATTCTTTTCCTTCAAATCCGTAAAATTTCAGTTTATGAATTAAGATATCATGCCGCAAACAATCGAAAGCCTTGGATAATTAGCAAAAAATTCTAGATACATTCTGTGATCCATCCAAAGCGTCCAATACGAAGTATACTCTTTTTCTAATAGCCATTTCGGTTGAATTTGTTTTGCGAAAACCAAATTGACTATCTGTAAATAGATATTTTTTTTTCAAAACAGTCTAATATCCTAGATTTTATGACAGTTTCTAAAATCTTTCATATAACTGGTATTTTTAAGCCATCTGGGAATATCCCATCTGTGATGTAATCATTCAAGACTTCAAATATTATATCAAATATGTTTTGTTTTTGATGATAAGTTCTATAATAGTTTTAGTTGACATGTCTCTTGATGTTTTACATTTTAAACTATTAATAATATTCCTAAATTCGGATTTACTTATTTTAGGAAAGCTTATTTTATCTTTTGTTGGGTATTTTAAATATTTGCTACAATTATCAACCTTAATGTCTAAATTTTCTGTAAGTTTACTGGCTATATTGGAATAGAACTCGTTGAAACTGTTTGCTATATTTTTATTATTTGTGAATTTGTCTTCACTGTGATTTTTAATTTTAGTAATTTTATTTTTACCTTGTGTTTTTATTTGATTATTTTGTATTTTAATCATTGTCCAAGTGGTTTTAATTTTATTTATGGAATTTTTAATTCTTGATGCGTTTCTAAGTTTTTGAGCTGTTTGAAGTACTTTTCTATATATATTCTTATAATTATTTAGTTTGGATTTTCTTATTTTATCTGCAGTTATGTAATATTTCGAGTTTTTGAAGATTATTTCTAGATATTAAAATACATTTGGTTGTTAGTTTATGCTTGGCTCCAATATGTACCGATAAAACCTACGCAAGTATCAGCTGTTGAAGTCAACAGCCACTCAACCCCATCGCGATCAACGACCCGAGCACATAGCGAAGATGAGTCTGTTTCTTTTAAAAGTGAACCGAACGCAATAGAAAGTCGCAGTTGCGTTATGACTCCAACGCGGTCAAAAACCCGAGCTCACCGTAATGCCGAGACTGTCTCGTTTCAATGCGAACAACCGAATGCAATAGAAAGTCGCAGGTGTATTGACTCGCCGACCGAGGTTCTGAAAGGTTCAAGCGAGAGCCTCAGTGTAACACGTTCGAGCCCCGTAGGTAATCCAAGTGTGAGTGGGACTCACACTTGGAGCGTACTACGGTTTCGAATGCACCGGTTATTACTCCCTGCGCGAGCGCTGACGTCATCGCCTCGGTCCCGAGTGTTATCTCTAGTGCGAATAATACAGTTGTTTCTTTTGTCGTACAAGAGCGTAAAGAAAACCGAATAGTTAAGGACTGCACGCGGGTTCGGGAGGAAAATAGCGAATGGCAAATTGTTCAATCCAAAACTGCCAAGAGATACAAACTTATTGGTCAGAAAGGACGAGCGTCTACAGCGCCCGAAGTAAAGTTTAAAGCTGCGAATGTTACGGTCCCGTTGTTTACATCAAACTTAAGTAAAGAAACTAGTGAACAGGACATCATTAGTTATACTAAAGACAGGACGAATGAAACAGTATCGCTTAAAGTGATTAAAATGAAATCAAATAAGAATTATAACGCGTACAAATTATTTGTGACAAAAAATAAATTAAATTTATTTTTAAATGATGAATTTTGGCCCGATGGCATTACTTTTAGGCGCTTTGTGCATTTTGTATATGGCAATAAGCAAGACGGTCGTAAAAGTTATAGTTAGTTATATTCTAGACTATGTGTAGTGATCAAAATAATTATTGTAAATTAATTAGTTTTAACTGTAAAAATTTCAAGACTTCTTACAAGACAGAAGACAGGTTGTGTAAAACGAGCAATATAGTGTGTCTACAGGAGACGTGGGTTCTTAATCACGACGTTCCGTTACTGGGAAATATTTCCAATGAGTTTGAGTATACCGGTAAGTCTGCTGTGGACACATCTGCCGGCATTATGAGAGGGAGACCATATGGCGGAGTGGCCATCCTCTGGAGGAAGGGCATTTTTGACAATGTATCAGTCGTAGAATGTAGTAGTAAACGTCTAACTGCTATCAAAGGTACTATAAGCGGTCGTACTATCTTAGTATTTTCAGTTTACATGCCAACAAAATCTTATGAAAACTTACCTACTTTCACTGAAGTTCTAAGTGAAATAAGCGCGATTGAAGATAGCAGCGATGTCGAAACTACATATATATTGGGTGATTTTAATGCTCACCCATATGATTTATTCTATAGAGAGCTAAGCGGTTTTTGTAAGGATCGGTCTTGGGTTTGTGCGGATGGAGTAATATTAAAAACCGACTCGTACACATTTACCGACCCGTACCATGGAAGTAGGAGCTGGCTTGATCACTGTGTGGTCTCCCTATCAGCCCGGCAAACCATTGTGAATGTACGGATTTTGGAAGATGTGTTTGTTTCGGATCATCTGCCCATTTATCTGGAATGTAACCTGAACACTGTAAGGCCTAAGCTGTTGATTCATGAAGTGCGGCGTAGTGCAGTGATTTGGCGCGAAAGAGATGAATCTCAGATAAATAGATACCGCAACCTATGTAATAACAGCTTACGGGAGGTCAACTTTCCTCCTGAGTTTGGGAATTGCAGCCATGGGTCATGCAGCTTGGAAAACCACAAGTTAGTTTTGGACAGCTTTTATAAACGTATTGTGGATATTCTGCAAGACGCAGCCGTTCAGACCAAGACCCAGGTTAGTGATAAACCACGGAGGAACAAGGTCTTGAGTGGGTGAAACAAGCACGTTAGGGAAGCTCACCGGGAGGCCAGGCTTCGTTTCCAAGACTGGGTTTTGCATGGTCGACCTCCTTCTGGCCTAATATATGAGCAAATGTGTGAATCTCGTAAGATCTTTAAAGGCAGACTCAAATGGTTCTTAAATAACCAGGAGCAAATAAAAATGGACCAAATAGCAAAACTAAGAGCGGAAAAGAATTTCAGTAAGTTCTGGAAATCCACAGGGAAACTGAATGTTAGGCCTGGACTCCCGGCGAGTGTCGATGGCAAAAGTGATCCGGGGGATATCGCAAATTTGCTTATGGAGCATTTTAAGGTGAGGTCTCCACTTGGTCCATCTGTTACCAAGCCCGAGTCTGGGCCCGCCGTGCGCGGGGAGAGACCGTTGCTGTTGTTTACAACTGGCCAAGTAAAGGATGTAGTAAAAGGGATGAGCAGAGGAAAGTCTTCCGGTCACGACGGGCTTAGTATCGAGCACCTGAGATATGCAGGGGTGCATTTGCCGAGGGTCCTGTCCCTGTTTTTCAATATGTGCATCAGCCACTCATACTTACCAGCTGATCTAATGAAAACTACTGTTGTGCCCATATTGAAGTATAGGACAGAAGATATCTGGATAAGAGAAACTATCGCCCAATCTCCCTCGCTACTACGATAGCTAAGATATTGGATAGTCTGCTTGACTCTTGCTTACAAAATTACTTACACCTACATGATGCGCAGTTCGGTTTCCGGCCCGGACTATCGACTGAAAGCGCAATTTTGAGCCTCAAGCATACTGTGCAATATTACACAGACCAGAGGACTCCTGTTTACGCCTGTTTTCTGGACCTCTCCAAAGCCTTCGATCTCGTCTCATGTGATGTACTTTGGAGGAAGATGGAGGACAGGGGTATTCCAGCAGAGATGATCAATATCTTTCGGTATTGATGTGCAAATCGGAACAATCATGTTAAATGATCAAACAGTCTCTCCGAGTCGTACAGATTGGAGTGCGGAGTGAGGCAGGGAGGGTTATCGTCTCCGAAGCTCTTCAACCTGTATGTTAACGATCTCTTGGTGGAGCTCAGCTATGCGGATGACATGGTGTTGCTGAGTCCCACTGCGAATGCGATAAGAGAGATGTTGAAGGTCTGCGAGACTTACGCTGCCTCGCATGGTCTCGTATACAACATTGAAAAAAGTCAATACATGGTCTTTAGGGTCGCCGGCAGGTGTCCGGAATCTATCCCTGCAATAAACTTAAATGGATCGGAGCTAAAGCGGGTTTATCAGTTTAAATACCTAGGGCATATTCTTGCCGACGACCTTAAGGATGATCTAGACATAGAGAGAGAGCGTAGGGCTTTGGCGGTGCGCGGCAATATGCTGGCTCGTAGATTTGCCCGCTGTTCGGACCAGGTTAAGATAACATTATTTAAAGCGTATTGCCAGGGTCTGTACACGGGTGGTCTGTGGATTAGGTATGCCAAAAAATCATTAAACATCCTGCGAGTCCAGTACAATAACGTTTTCAGGATGATGTTGGTACTCCCCCGCTTCTGTAGTGCTTCTGGCATGTTTACACAGACCAGAACTGATGGTTTTCATGCCATAGTTCGGAAAAAAGTAGCGTCGCTGATATGAAGGATACGGAGAAGTGACAACAGCATCCTGAGAACGGTGGGAGATGATCCGCATGCGCCTATTGTGAGGCACTTCGTGCGAACGATGACTCATACAGAGGATGGTAATTCTTCTAGGTGTCGATCACACGGAGTGCCTCTCAGGTACATGACAAATTAGAATTTAATTTAATCTAATTTTATTTTGATTTCATTTGATTTAATTTGAATTAATATTTTGATTTTAGTGTGATGTAATTTAATTCTAATATAATATAATATAATTTAATTAAATCTTTTATAAGTACTAACACTTAGTTTATAAGCGATAATGTAATACTAACCCATGGATCTTTGTTGTCTGAAATTAAATGAATTTGAATTTGAATTTGAATTATTTCAGTTTCAAATTTTGAATTGAACTAATTTGAAATTTTTACTTTCCACCTTAACGTCACAGATATACTGAGTATTCAAGCAATGATACTTAATATTCTCATAGAACCTTCACAAAATGGCGTTTTAAAATCGAAAAAGTACTTTAAATTTTGTAGAATGCTAGTGTTAGGAAAAAGTTTTAAACTGTAGAAAGAATTCGGAATGCGAAACTCGAACGACGAGAAATTTTTCTTTTGATACGAAATACCCCTATATTATTTCTTTTGTTTAGGTCACTCATTCGGTTTTTATTTTATATAAAAGGAAATCAGTTTACGTGAGTTTTTAGTAAAACATTAAATATGATTAACTATAAAATTTTCTGAGAAATTATTTTGTTATCATAACATTTCAACTTTAATAAGACATAGACATTCTATAAATAAAATGTGTAGGTACAACTACTCTTGATGAAATATTGGACATTTAATATGATAATAGTCCATTATGTTAACGGAAGCCGAAATGAAGTTAATCAAGCAAACAGTTTCTTTAAAAATTGATGAAATTAAAGCTGGCAAATATTCACTTTCAGACAGCATTATTTTACCAAATTCTATTCGCTGCATAATATGTGGTCCATCAAACTGGAAAAACAAATTTAATGATAAGTTTGTTTTTGAACGAAAATGGGTTGAAATTTTGTAACGTTTATTTATATTCGAAAACGGCTTTTCAGCCTAAATATCAATTTTAGAGAGTGTTAACAAGAATTCTTGATATTAAATTTTTTCCTGTTTCAAGATGAAAAAAAAGTTATTCCGCCTCACAATGCTTTAGAAAACTCAATATACAATTTTCATAATGTAGTTTATGAAACCCAAAGTGACATACGTAATTTTTTTTCTATGGGTCAAAATTAAAAAATCATTTTTTTTGTCAAAAATAAATAAACAATTAACTCGAAATAATGCCAATTTATCGGTTATTCTCAAATAGAATGACATAAATTTTAAACACATTTGTGATGAGCATGTCAATTCTGATATGAGTTAGCATAATTTTAAATCATTGGCTACTAGTATATGGAAAGAAAAACGGGAAACCCCGTGTATTGGTGGGTAAGAATAGTCACTACGCCATATCTTCCCGTGGGTGTCGTAAAAGGCGATAGAAGGAAACTGAGGCAGAACATGGGCTGCAGCATTTTTCTGATAACAGCAAAAATATTAAGAAAACTGCGGTTGCCAACCCAATAACTATTATTGGCAACTATGGCAATAAACCCCTAATGACCAATGACACTAATAAATGGTCCCCAGTCCCCGGCAGCCCCGTTATTACTGGCTACGGTGGCGACCATGGTAACAGCGGGGCAGGGGTGCTAAGAATCTACTGTGGATGTTTGGTTGCCACCTACGACGATTCGACCTGCCAATTTTTTATTTTATTTATTTATTGGCCATTTCGTTACATTACATAACATTGGTACGTCAAAATTACTATTCAAATGATATAAGATTACACTAAATTATTAAAATCACAAATTACTATACATCTACATTTACATTTACATTATTTTACATGTCACGCAAGTCAGAAAATGAACATTTCATATACTCTTCTAATATTATAGAAAGCGTGATTCAAAAAGAATGTTTTTGTCACTTGTCGAAACGCATTTAATGAAAGTTTTGTTATTTCTAAAGGCAATTTATTGTACATTTTGATTTTAATGGAAAACCTTGTATGGACGCTTTGACTAATCCGGTTCTTGGAACAACTAATCTTTCGCGATTTTTTTAATTGTAGTTGTGTACGTGCATCTTCATTAATAGTTCACTTTTTTGCTGGTGCACTTCCAGAAGCGAGTTATAAATATTATACAATGACACGACAGTCATGATTTTCGCTATTTGGAAATAGGCTCTTGCTGATGTCAATCTTTGCAATCCATGTATAATTCTAATCGACATTTTTTGACAAATCAGTATTCTTTCAATTTGTGAAGTATTAACCCATATCGTAGTCGCGTAACTAATAATTGAGTCACAATATGCAAATAGACGGATATTAGAGTTTTCCTGTCAGTAATGGGCTTAAGCTTAAATACGGCGTGATTTGCACTGGATAACTTTTTACAAACATTATCTATATGGGTTTCATAAATTTCAATTCATTAAAGTGGAATCGAGAGTACGCTCTAAAAATGTAACTTCACTATTTGTGACTTTAAGTATACTTAAAATTTCATCTGTATTCTTGGCTACTTGAAATGCATTTTTATCTTTAATACCAACAAAACATTTTTGCAAGGTCATTCAAGTATACTAAAAACAGCAATGGTCCCAGGATGGAGCCTGGCGGTACGCCAATGTAACTATGATGTGGATCGGACTTAGTATTATTTAGATTAACTATTTAAATTCGATTGTTAAGATAAGACTGCAATATACTCAATTCTTTTCCTTCAAATCCGTAAAATTTCAGTTTATGAATTAAGATATCATGCCGCAAACAATCGAAAGCCTTGGATAATTAGCAAAAAATGCTAGATACATTCTGTGATCCGTCCAAAGCGTCCAATACGAAGTATACTGTTTTTCTAATAGCCATTTCGGTTGAATTTTTTTTGCGAAAACCAAATTGACTATCTGTAAATAGATTTTTTTTTTTCAAAACAGTCTAATATCTTAGATTTTATGACAGTTTCTAAAATCTTTCATATAACTGGTATTTTTAAGCCATCTGGGAATATCCCATCTGTGATGTAATCATTCAAGACTTCAAATATTATATTAAACATGTTTTGTTTTTGATGATAAGTTCTATAATAGTTTTAGTTGACATGATGTTTTACATTTTAAACTATTAATAATATTCCTAAATTCGGATTTACTTATTTTAGGAAAGCTTATTTTATCTTTTGTTAAGTATTTTAAATATTTGCTACAATTATCAACCTTAATGTCTAAATTTTCTGTAAGTTGTCGTGAAGCGACAATTAAAAAAAAATAAAAAAATAGAACCTAACCTAAGTACAACAAAACAACAAAGGTAGAGCCAGAAAACAATATATTTAAATTTATAAAAGGTATTTACAATTTTATAAAAAAAATGATGTGAGGATGATGATGAGTGAAGTGAGAATACAATTAGATTATAAAAAAAAAATAAAGGTGAGAGAATAGGGGAATATAGCGTTGAAGTGGGGCCTAAAAGTCGAAGCGACACACGTTGCGTTTGTAGAAGTAGGTTTCTTAGCAGCGACGGCACGCAGCGCCTGAAGCCAGCACACGCCGTTTGCGCTTGTAGAAGTAGGTTTCTTAGCAGCGACGGCGCGCAGCGCCTGGAGCCAGTACCAACGTGGGGCCTAAAAGTCGAAGCGACACACGTTGCGTTTGTAGAAGTAGGTTTCTTAGCAGCGACGGCACGCAGCGCCTGAAGCCAGCACACGCCGTTTGCGCTTGTAGAAGTAGGTTTCTTAGCAGCGACGGCGCGCAGCGCCTGGAGCCAGTACACGCAGCGTCCGGAGCCGGCGCACGTAGCGCCTGGAGAAGGGGCGCGCAACGCTTAGAGCCAGCAGTTGCAGCGCCCAAAGGTAGCGCCGGCGGTAGGTGCACTCGGCGCCTGGAGTAAGTAGTAGTAGTGCCCGGAGTAGTGTGGCCCCCGCGCTTGTAGTAGACTCGAAGCGACTTCCGAGGTAGATGGAGGCTTGTAGGATTCCGGAGTGGCGCGGCCCGAGTTTGAAGAAGGCTTCGCCGAAGACTTCACGTGTAAATGGAGGCTTGCAGGATCCCGGGGCAGTGCGGCCCCGGGATAAGGCCTTTAGGAGATACTTCCAATTCGCGAACTGAAGCGAGACTGCCTTTCTTCACCGATTGTTCGGCTTTTATACCTTTCTAGAGAGAACGGAAAAATTATTTAAATTATACGCAAATTTTTTGTAAATAGTCAAGAGAAAAGAGGATTTATGTGAAATTATCGAAATAGGAATAACAGATCGGTAGCAAATTTGAATATAATTACCATGGAAACGATATAAATAAGAAAGACAAAACATGTCAAATTTTTGTTTTAGGTTTATAATAAGAAAACTATAAGATTTAAGTGGAAAATGAGATATTATTGATATAGGAAAAAAGGTAACGCAACTGCCCACACAAAGTCCAAGATTGTAGAGTTACGGAAAACTAGCTAAAAGATCGAAAAAAGGTAGACTCCATTGACACCAATTTAAAAGTGCTGATAATGTGAAAATACGAAGTAGAAATGATTTGTTATTGTGTTCTTATGGTTTAAAATCGTTACAGGATCCTATGGAAATAAAGGTGATGTAAAATATCCAGTTTTGAGGTGAATGCAGAAAATCGAAACAGAATGGAAAAATGAATTTAAAATAATGTAAAATGATACGTAAGTAGTATAATACTACAAAGTTTACCGGCTATATTGCAAAAGTATTCGTTGAAACTGTTTGCTATATTTTTATTATTTGTGAATTTGTCTCCACTGTGATTTTTAATTTTAGAAATTTTATTTTTACCTTGTGTTTTTAATTGATTATTTTGTACTTTAATCATTGTCCAAGTGGTTTTAATTTTATTTATGGAATTTTTAATTCTTGATGCGTTTCTAAGTTTTTGAGCTGTTGAAGTACTTATCTATATATATTCTTATAATTATTTAGTTTGGATTTTCTAATCTTATCTGCAGTTATGTAATATTTCGAGTTTTTGAAGATTATTTCTAGATATCAAAATACATTTGGTTGTTAGTTTATGCTTGTTTCTTCTGGGTTTAAATGTTTTTAATTGAAATGCAGCGTAGTAACAATATTTTATAAGGTGTATCAGAATTTTTATTTTCTCATTTGCGTCAAGTTTCAAGTTTATATCTTTTCTTACATATTCAAAGTCTTTACAGAACAAATAATGAAAATATTTTATATTATCCTGAGATATTATTCGAGATCTGACCTCAGTCTTCTCCTTTGGTTTAGGATACTTAGAATTCAATTTATACTTTAATTCTATGACATTATGATCTGTTAACTTTACAACCAATACTTTACCTCTGTGATACTAAAAATCATCATAGTCATTTAAGATGAAATTATCAATACATGTGGAAGACTTGCCTTTAGTTCAGGTTGGCTCATTTAAGACAAATTTATATTTCAATTCCCTCAGTAGTTTTAAAATTTGCGTACTTAATTTTTTGGGTTCAATATATTTAAATTAAAATCTCCTGTAATTACAATAGCCTTCGATATTCATTACACCTAACTTTAATTCATTCGTCCAAGTCTCTGTTAGACAAAGCACATCACAAGTTGTATTTTCGGTTAATAATTCCAGTTCTAAATATTTATTATTAATACTCTGAATTTTAGCCTGCACAATCGTTAACCAGTTGACGGAGTCTTGGTCATGTCTAAAAATGTTGTGAACAATTTAAATTAGAACTTAATTTTATAAAGTGCAAACAAGACGAAGCATTAAAGTGACTATCGTCGATACTTTTAACAGTTTCCTCAATCACCGTGTTTTTTACTTTTTCCTTAATTTTTACATTTATTTCCAGATATCTGACATTCTCCGATAACGCAGCTAGATTAAAGAGTTCTTTATTAATAGTGAATATTTTATCATCATTTATGTTGTCATACATTACACTTCCTAACAAAATGTTTAATTTTCTATTTTCGTTGCTCACAATTCTTCGAATCTCGTTCACATATGATCTCTCCATTTTGATGTCTTCGTAGTTTCCTATTAGTATTACCGCCAAGTCATTTTATTTCAAATATTTGGTGTATAGTTCAAAGTTTTTCAATATTTATTTATGATTTCCCCCTGGTTGGTAGTAATGTGTTATTTTTGTATTATTCAATTGTTGCATTAATTTGCTTGTTAGTCCACTCCTTATCCTGTCCGAAAACATTTCAATTCATGTCAGTGTTTTTGTACTCTCTTTTCCTTCTCCTCTCTGTGCCCCGTCTTTTCTGATGTTTTACTTTTATTTCCTTTTTCTTAACAGCTTTAATGAGTCGTTTTCCAGCTTTTGTATTAGTTCTTGTTTTTCTGGACCTACGTTGATGTTTTTAGTTTAGTATGTGTTTCTAATTCTGATAATTTAAGTTGTATTTTATTCTTCTATATCTCTAAGTTTTTCAGTTGTTTCTTTAGATTTCGTAGCCTCGTACTTTGTATTTTAATTTTTTTAGAAGGTTTTTAGTTCCATATTTGATTTTAGGTTTTAAAAGAAATTTAATTCTTATATTTATTTTTATTTTAATATTTTGTGAGCTCAGATTATTGTCGGTCTGAGTTACTAAATTTTTTTTAATCTTAATAAAAAGTTGAGTTTTGTTTAAACTGCTAGCTGACTTGGGTGACATACCGCGTGTTTTTTTGGATACTAAAGTTTGTATGGCTCTTAGTGATTTTATTACCATCTGGCAGTATTCTAGTTCTTTTTGCAAGTCACTGTTCTGTAATATCAGGTTATCTACTATATTAACAACTTGAAGCGCTTTTACAGTTGTTCAATTTTCATTTCCAATTCAATCATCCGTGAGCTATTATGTATAGATACATCTGGAAGTCTTCTTATACTTTCCTCATACATTATAACAAAATCATTGGTTATTGAGCTTTTCAAGCGTGCTACATCATTTCCGGAATTATAACGACGCATGCGCCTGAATGTTATGTTACTATTTCTTGTATTCATCTTAAATATGCTTACTCTCGAACAATCAACTTATATTACTTTTATGTGTACTGCTCTGCTGTTTCCTTGAACACAAACAACAAACTGTTGGAGGTTGTCTATAAGAACATACAAAAAGTAGTTAAAGATATCTTGGATTCGATCTAGCGTCGTACTTATAACGCACGCAACCTGAGTACCGATGAGAAGATCCTGAAGCTAGAAGAAGATATAGACAAGATGCGCTGGAATATTATAGGATTATCTGAAGTCCGAAGAGAGGCGAAGGACACGGTTATCCTCGAATCCGGCAACTAGTTCTATCACCGGGACCATCTGTCCAAGGACGTGTCGGATTTATCGTCCACAAGTCTTTCGTTAACAAAGTTGTAAAGATTGGGTATGTGTCAAAGTGGGTTGCGTACCTTATACTCAGAATCATCAAACGGTATTCAATGAAGCTCATGCAGGTTTACGCACCAACCTGGGCAAATTCCGACGAGGAATTGGAGAAAACGTATCAGGATGTCAGGATATCAGGATGCCATGCATTCCTTCAATACTCACTATACGGTGTTAATGGGAGACTTCAATTCAAAACTAGGCACAAGAGAGAACAGTGATCTGAAAGTAGGGAAATTCAGAATAGGGTAATGGAACCCAAGGGGCCAGCAGGCCAACATCATGGAGAAAAAGGGACTCTTTATGATGAACTCTTTCTTCTAAAAGCGGCCCATCAGGAAGTAGGCCTGGTCGAGCCCCGATAGTTCAACAAAAATGACATTAACTTCATTATGACGACCAAACGACAACTGTTCAGTGATCGCGACGGTGAATACTAATAGGAATCACCGAATGGTAAGAGGCACACTGAACCTAAGCATTATGTTGGAAAGGTCTCGTCTAATGAAGTTTACGCTCCGTCCCCCTCGTGCTCTAATCCAAAGTCCTGAAACGTTTCAGCCGAGTTACAAAATCGTTTTCAGTGCCTAGAAGATTGCAATGCAGTGGACAATATAAATGACAAGCTTGGGGAAACTGTCCATGTGGTCCGAATTAACTTTTGCAAGACCCGCCGCAGAAGTACACAAAATCTCTTCGATTACACTCTTAATCTCAAGGCTGTTAGACGGGAAATGAAGTTGCAGTCTTCAGAAGATTTGAAAACATATAGGTAAGTGAACAGACAGATCTCCAAACGCATGCGGCGGGACTTACGCAATTTTAATACTGCTCGTATTCAAGAAGCGGTTGAGCGGAAATAGGGCTTCAAAGAATTTACCAGAGATCTGTATACCAGAAAGTGCCAACTGTCAAAGCTGAGGACCAAATGTGAAAGGATCATTTCTGACACACCTGAGATTTTGAGTAAGATTTTATAGGCCGCTGTACACTTCATCGTTGGTGTCACATGCAAGTCTGAGTAAGGATCCAAGAGCAAGTCTTAACTGACGTTATTCCAATGATATCCCGGACTTTAGTCTGAGCGAGATAAGAATGGCTCTCCAGCACCTTAAAAATGGCAAGGCATCAGGCGAGGATGAAATTCGAGCGAAGTTTCTGAAAGCGGGTGGAAAATCGGTACTTAAAGTCCTACAGAAAATCTTTAATTCCGTCCTCATTGGTGGCACTATACGGAGGCGCAGAGGAGAAGTGAGGTGATCTTGTTCTTCAAGAAAGGCGATAACGGTCTCTTAAAAACAACAGACCGATTTCCCTTATGAGCCGCGTCTATGTGCTGTTTTCGAGAGTCATAGTGAATCGTCTCGTATGCAGAATCGACCACTTCCAGTATCCCGAACAAGCCGGTTTTAGAAAAGGTTTTAGCACGATGGACCACATACATACTTTTGTTTGGCGTATGTGGACTATGAGTCTTTGATTCCGTCGAAATTTTGACGGTGCCGTAGTCCCTCCAGTAATGCCAAGTGAATTATGAGTATATTGAAGTGCCTAAATGTTTTTACAGTAGGGCTACGGTGGCTATCCGAGTACAGAACCAGAGTACGAAACCTATCCAAATGCAGATAGGTGTAAGACAAGGTGACGTAATGTTCCCGAAACTCTTCACCGCTGCATTGGAAGAGGTTTTTAAGCTACTGGACCGGAAAGGATACGGTATCAACGCCAATGGCGAGTTTATCACTCGCCTTCGATTTTCCAACGATATAGTCCTTATGGCAGAATCGCTAGAGGACCTAAGCAATATGTTCAATGACCTTAATAGTGTCTCCTAACGGATAGGTTTTAAGATGAACATGGACATAACAAAAATCATGTTTTCCATGTCACACCAATGCCGGTAGTTTTTGGGAGCACTAAACTCGAAGTTGTTGACGAATATATCTACCCGAGACAAATAGTTCGACTAGGTAAGTCCAACTTCAACCGAGAGTTCAATCGTCGGATTCAACTCGGCTGTCCAGCTTTCGGGAGATTACGACACACCTTCTCGTTAGACATACTTCAGAACTACAAAACTAGATTGGTCAACCGTTGCGTGTTGCCAGTGATAACCTATGGATCTGAGACGTGGTGCTTCATTGCTGGCCGTAAAAGGAAGCTTAAAGTCGCTCAGCGAGCTATGGAAAGGGCTATGCGCGGCGTTTCCAGAATCAGAGTAACCGACATAACCCAAGAGATGAAGTGACGACCTGGTAAGACATGCAGGAAGTCGATGGATGCAGTTGGCTAAGGACCGTGCTTTGTGGCATTTCTTGGTGGAGGCTTATGTCCAGCAGTGGATTTGTAAAGGGCTGTAATGATGATGACGACGATATGGAAAGAAAAATATGCATGTTTAATTATTAACAAAGATTGCGAACCAGATAAGAAAGGTACAGAAAATCATTTGACGTATTTATTAAATTAGAATAAAATTATTAAATGATACTTTCAGATGAAAAAATATTCACTCAAGCATAAACTGTAAGAACTAACAAAAGTGTACAATATTCCTAAACTTTAAAATGGATTTAGATATAAAAAAGACAATTAATAAGATCAGTAAAAAAATGTTAAAAATAAATTAAATCAAATGTTGCAGAGATAATTTTGAACGTAAACGACGTAAAATATTGAAACCAATAACTTCATTAGAGGCGATAGTTTCAATTAATTATAATGAAGAAAAAAATCAAATTCAAGCTTTAGATGGGAATAATTATGATTATTTTATTTCATGTAAAAGTGATATAAGTTCAGATACTAAAGAAGAATTAAATGAAAGAATATTTTATAAAGAAAGGAATAGTCACATAAACGTTACTTATGGAATTAGAAACGAGTGAGGCAGGCTACCGAGATGGTAAGCGTTTCAACCGTAATAAAGAAAACTGACGACAGTTATATGGTTGTTGTAAAAGATAAAATCTATATCATTACTCCAGGACTATCTGAAGTATTGTTTCAAAATAAATCTAATATAGATTTCGTCACTAATCAAGATAAGCTAAGGCATAAAGATATTTTATCGCGAGCACGATTTGGCCTACAGCATCGATTACATCCTACCTCCCAAATTTTTGAATCTTTATACCAGTCGCGCGTCCGTTACTCATTCATTGCCATTTACAAAAAAGAATGTTTACATAAATATTTAGACAATTTAAATATAAATATATTTATAATTTTAAATACAAACGAAATAGAAATATAAAACTTAACACAATGCTGCGTCGACCACAAGCCCCACCCCAGTGCCTCCTTAGCAGCACTTTTCTACTAAAGGTATTAGGGTGACGCGTACAGCAGATTGCTTAAGTGTGCCAGACCTCGTTTTAACCTCAACCATTCTGACCCTACCATCCTTTCCCGAAAACACTTGTTTAATAATTCTCCGAGGCCATACATATCGGGATCCGTCTAGATCAAGTACTACGACAAGATTCCCCACTTGTAATGATATTTGTTCTGTTTGCCATTTTAGTCTTGGAATCATATCAGGAAGAACTTCCTGTACCCAACGCTTCCAAAAAATATCAGCTAATCTATGTGAAATACGCTATTGACGTTTGAGGTAAAAGTCTAAGTCATCAATTGCCCCTATCGCAGGTAAGTTTGACGACGTTACAAGCAGAAAATGGTTCGGTGTCAGCGTTTCTTGCTACCTAGTCCCACTGAGACATGTGTCAACGGTGGACTGTTTACCATATTTTCTGTTTCAGCCATTAATGTATCGAAAGCTTCCTCCCTCAGTACACGCTCTTTAAGTAACACCTTTAAAGTATCTTTTACACTTCTGATTAGGTGCTCCCAGACGCTACCCCAATAGGGGCTGGCTGACGGTATGAATGACCAAACGGTAGAATAATTCGCAGCCACGCTTTAGTAATATTACTTTTGTGATCTTTAGTATGCAATAATGAATTGCATATGCAATTCATTAAGCTAAGCCACAATTTGTGGTGGGCCCATTCTCCATACAAAAAGAAATTGTCCCTTTATCTCCTTTATTTCAAAGTTATTTGTATAATTCAATATTCTTATATACTGGGTAGCTTTTTACCGTCTGAAAAATTACATGGTGTTTTGTATAAGTAGTATAGATACTATCCTTTAAAGCATTTGTAAAATATAACAGACAGACAAAATTTCCGAATATCAAAAAAAATACACAAAAACAATTCGTCCTACTGAATTTGAGTAAAACTAAAAATAGGTGATATTAAACGGCGGAAGCTACGATCGCTAGTGACAAAAAAGCTTTTAATAATAGTACAAAAAAAGAGCTGGCTGGTAGGCAATGCCATAATGCATTAAGCGTTATGGTATTCCATACCAGTCCACCTTGGATGTCTCGATTAAATATTTGACTTTATAAACTTAAAATAAAAAAAAATTATTACACGTTCTGAATTCGGTGAAAAGACATTCCATAAAAAAGAATTAAGACCTAAACTTCAGAACGTGAAAACATTTTAATCTTCCCATTTTATTTTACTTTTTATAAAAAAACATCACGTTCGTAAACATAGTTCAAAATAAAATTATTAATGTTATAAGAATGACAGTAAGTTGGCTTCTTTGCCATCGTAGACAGAGCCGTTCACATTTTGACTGTACTTGCGTAATTTCCGTTACATACGTATTTTAATGCCCCTAAAGAAATATAACTTCAATAATAGAATTAAAATGGACGTCCAAAAATGTCTCACAATAAGGACTTTTAATATTATTATTGAATGTCCTAGGTGATACTGCTTCTCTGCGTAAGGGGCTCGTCTGGTTATCAACGTCTTACCTAGTCTACCACCAATGGCAGTGCTTGTACAGCTGTTTTCCGGTCTGAAGGTAACCCTTTAGATCATTTTCCCATTGTATCTAAATGTAATATACAAGTTCAAATATATAAATAATGATATACCGTTTTTGCAGGTTTTGAAAAATAAATAAAGCTTCTGCTTTTATTTGAAATTATTCCAAATAGAATGTGAATGTAATTCATGGGCAATAACAACACTGCCGCGCTCCTATATGTGCGAGTCAATTTACAAAGTTTTTATTTATAATCGAATGTTCACTATTGCTTACGTGATAACTACACGACGCTAATTATCATTCCAATTTTCCTCTCACACATTTCACGGACTTAGGATCGTCAAAATAAATGAATTTAAAAAACAAAACATGTGTGCAGTTCATACGCACTAGAAGTGAAACCTTCCACAGTTCACGTCAAATGATTTATTTAATTTGATAATTTTCAACCACAAGTGATAAAAGTTTAATTTTATATCAAATAAATGTTACAGCCCTTAGCTATAGACATGTAGAGCCTAAATTTTAGTATATTAAATCAAAATAATATTTTATTTTGACTAAAATTGCTTACAAAGCGACTTGTACTACATTTTATAGGTAAAATAACTTTATGGAACAAAAATTGATTAACTCTCAAGGTAGTCTGTAAAATAGACACTAGATTGCCTAAACATAACTAATGTAATATAAATCGGTAAAATAATATGAATCCGTGGATAGATAAGAATGGTTTGGATACGATAATTTTATTCAATATAATTTAGTTTATTTATTTGATAATAATTTATAATTTTTAATTATAAATTCTTATCAAATTTACATTTGATAAGAATTTATACATTATACGACATTTAAAAATTTTATCAACCACGTTTAAAGCACAGCACACAGAGGAGACCGAGATATTAGGAAATACTCTATATTGAACTAGCTGTTCTCCGCTGTATCACCCGCGTAAATCACGCGGGTAATTACGCTAGCGCACGTGGAAATAGCAATTCCGGAGCACTTTTGCTTCCGACTTGCTTAACAAAAATCAATATTTAAGGCTAGTTCAGAGGTGTAGCCTAATACAAGATATCCTATACTCATGGTAAATTTGGCTATCATATAAAAAAAAAAAGAATTTATCAAATCGGACTAGTAGTTCAAGAGTGTTTTAACAAACAAAAAACTTCTTTCGCTTTATTATATTACTATAGATTTTATGTCATTCTCTTCTATAGATTTATATATTTGTCTCTTTTTAGTGTCGCTTTTTCGTTTAATTGAATTTCAAATCACAACGATGCTAATGAAGTTTTCACTTGAAAAATATTTTTTTATATATGGTATTTTTATTTTCGTATCAAATTATTATCGCAAAACATTCAGACTCGAAACAAAATTACTATTTGCTTACTAAAATAAACAAGAACAAAAATATGTAAAACGAAATTGTAGTACATTTACATAATATTTATTAATATACATATTTCCAAGTCGTTAGGCTATAACAAAGTTAACAGAACTTTGGGCAAAGGAAATACGACGCGGCTGCTTGTCGTTTAAAATAACTTTAAAATAAGTTGAGATTTCAAATATTCATATTTTAGAAAACACCTGCACTGAAAAACGATGCTTAAGACTGTGAAAAGCTTATCAAGTTGAATTTCGTAACAACATACGATCATAATGAAAACGGAATTATCAAGCCAGCATTCACTGATAATTAACAATAAATTCTCAGATCTCCTTAAGCATAAAGAAAAGCCGTTCAATCTATGATTTTCTATCTAAATTAACTACGCAATCCGTCCGTAATAAATTAAAAGTAGGCAAATAATAATACTTTGTTTTTTATGAAGAGAGACGGGGCCGTCCAATGAATTCTGGACGTGATTTGCAGATGTTAACTTCAAGTCGTAGCAACTACTACGGCATGCCTAAGTTCTTGTTTTTTACCGGCCCACTGCCCTCTGCTAAACACACACCAATTCGAGACCAAATACATATTTGGCCTCGGCCTCTCACGTACCTAGAATCCCTAGCTACTTGAACCTATTATAGCTCTTTACTTATTGGGGTTTGAAAAGAGCTATTATATTCCTTCATCGCAGCTTTAAACGATAAACATTCCGCAGCCGATCAAATGAAAATAGATAAGTCCTGCGTTTATTTTGCGGCGGCTGGTCTAAATCGTACCATGTTTTCTAAAGCTACCGCGAGTCGTTTGATTCCCCGTTCTTTCCCTTTATTTAGGGTGGACAACCCATCTCTATCCCTACTTAGCAACACGCAGTAAAGCCTCGTGGTTATAAGGCTACCGTGACGTACGAGTATCGTGAAAATACGTCGATGGCGATCTATGTCCTTTGAGGCGATATAGTGTTGATGATCTATATTAAGGCGACTTTACCCTCACATGATGATTTGACGGTGATTCTTTGGCGCCTTCATTATTTCTCTGTGCATTGTATTGACTTCTGTGCGGTGGCAGATCCTTGTTCACATCCGTCCTCCCCTGGGAATCTTTATCATATACATGTAGTGCAGGAACGTAATCGCTCCTCTCTTCTCGCGGGCCTTGTATATTGACGGAGAGAGCGTGCTGAGACGGGGAGAGCAGGGTAGCTCCTCCCGCATTGTCTCCATATTATCTTTTAGTTATTGATTTATTTTGACTTATATTTGTGTATTAGCTTGGAACAATAATTCGTAAGTACAAGTACAGGACTATTGTTCATTTGTACGCTCCCTTCTGTTTCACACAGCAGCTACATACATACTCCGCTACACAAAGTATTCAAACAATACTCACTTGCAACGATTGTTACAGAACCTTTTGATTGTTGTTCTTACCGCCCTGCCATTTAGAATACTATTTGCATTTCATACCTGGTAGAGTCACGCTGCTGCTATTATAGGGTTGTATCAAGAATCGGTTGGCACGACCGTGGAAGGACCATGCTCAGACATAACACTAGCGTTATATAGCAGCTTAATGCTTCTGTGTTTTGTATGGTAAGCTTAGAGAACCAGCGACCCTTTTTACTGGTAATCTGCATCTACATTTTGATTCTTAATCGGTAAAGAATAGATGTATATTTGTATGGTCTATAGCACCCATTACGATCAGGTGGATTGTGTACTTGTTTGTCGCTTTTATTCTTTAAAAACAATCATTGAAGACGAGCGAGCAAGCTGGTCCAATCCAAATCTGCGCATCTAGTAATCTTTCCGAAAATTAAGCCGATAATGGTCAAATCCAAGGTCACATCTTTCACATTAATAACGTTCCCACACCTAGAGAATTCACCAATAACATTATGCTGGGATTCAAGATGCTGATATATTTTAAAATAGCCTTATAATGTAGTAGCCGAGGACACTCTTCAGCTTACTTCCTTGTCCTTCCAAATAGATATTCGCTTCCATAGCTAACTTCACAAAACTTTACATAAAATATGATCGTAAACCGCGTGTACACGTCGTGAGCATTATTTGTCTAACACATTTGACCAGACAT
Organism: Parnassius mnemosyne; assembly: GCA_963668995.1. Taxonomy (NCBI): domain Eukaryota; kingdom Metazoa; phylum Arthropoda; class Insecta; order Lepidoptera; family Papilionidae; genus Parnassius; species Parnassius mnemosyne. The sequence continues at coordinate 57,703,003 of CAVLGL010000001.1, forward strand.
TGTCATAATCATTTATCGTAGTGAATCTAGGAAATCTTTCAGTTATGTTTCTTTTTAAAAGGACATTTTGAAGACTCACATCCAAAAGTGTGCACATTTTATATTTAAATAATTATAAAAAACATCGAAAATCAAAGTCGATTAGTGATCTTGCTCATCGTTGCTTGCTGATGTTTTTTTTTTCTGTAATAATTTGGAATATTCCGTTGAACAATACCGCCTGTTTTCATGTAATATTATATAATGACCATTTGGTTTCGAATATAAAATGCTTCTTATTTATTATTTAGTTTGAAATGGTTTTTAAATAATTATCATCTCAAATCCCATTATAAAACAAACTTATGATTTTCTGTGCGCAACGTGAATAGGTTTTGATTAATTAAAACTCCCGCCGTTGGCGAGCGGATGTAATTTAATTGCTTCAGAATATTTCTCTGCTCAGTGAGAAAACTAAATAGGGCTATGCTATATTTGTTGTTGGAAAGAACTATCTTGCAGTGGTATGTTTGGGTTTTAATTTTTTTTTTAATTATGGGATACCAAGCAGACGACAGTAATCATCCATCTTTTTGATTGTAATAAGGATTTTTTTTTAATTTCAATATCCTCGCTTTTCATCCTTGGAAGAAATCGGTGTTCTTTTACGAGGATTTGTAGTCTATCAAATCTGATGAAATGGCGGCGACTATCTTGAACATTTTCACAGACTCTAGACATCCCGTCGGTGTTTCACTTCAGCTATATGCTTTTTACGCGGGTTTTTATAGATCTTTTTGTTTGTCCTATGTAATAGAAACCACATTAATAATCAAGCTTAACTATTTGTCCCAGGTAAACATACTCGTCAACAACTTCGAGCTTAGTGCTCCCAACAAATACCGGCATAGGTGTGACATGGACATTAAACATGATCTTTGTTTTGTCCATGTTCATCTTAAGACCTATCCGTTTGGAAACACTATTAAGGTCATAGAGCATAGTGCTTAGGTCCTCCAGCGATTCTGACATAAGGACTATATCGTCGGCAAATCGAAGGTAAGTGATGTACTCGCCATTGATGTTAATACCGTATCCTTTTCAGTCCAGAAGTTTGAAAACGTCTTCCAATGCAGCGGTGAAGAGTTTCGGGGATATAACATCACCCTGTCTTACACCTCTCTGCAATAGGATAGGTTTTGTACTCTGGTTCTGTACTCGGATAGCCATCGTAGCCCTACTGTACAAGCACTTCTACTTCGATATACCGAAAGTACACTTGGCACTGCTGACGGCACTGCAGCACCGCCCTAATTTCTACGGATTCAAAGGCTTTCTCATAGTCCACATACGCCAGACATAGTGGCAAATTGTACTTCTTGGACTTCTGTACAATTTGCCGAAGGGTATGTATGTGGTCTATGGTGCTAAAGCCTTTTTGGAAACCGGCTTGTCCGGGAGGCTGGAAGTCGACAAGTCTGCGCGCTAGACGATTCGTAATGACTCTTGAAAACAGCACGTAGACGCGGCAGAAGGGAAATCGGTCTGTCTTTTTTCAAGAGAGCGTTATCACCTCTCTTGAAGAATAAGACCACCGCACTTCTGCTTCACGCTTTCGGTGTAGTGCCACCATGGAAGACGGAATTAAAGAGCTTCTAAAGGACTTCAGTACCGGTTTTACACCCGCTTTCAGAAGCTGCGCTGTAATTCCATCCTCGCCTAGGACCTGGCCGTTTTTAAGGTGCTGGAGAGCCATTCTAATCTCGCTCAGACTGACGTCCGGGATATCTTCGGAATTGTGTCGGATAAGACTCGCTCTTGGATCGTTACTCACACTGACGTTAGCTCCAACGATTATGTGTACAGCTGCCCATAGAACCTCTCAATCTCACTCAAAATCTCAGGTGTCCCGGAAACGACGCTGCCACACTTGGTGTTTAGCTTCGACAGTTGGCTCTTTTTGGCAGACATATCTCTAGCAAAGACTTTGGAGCTCTTGTTCCGCTCGATCACTTCTTCAATACAAGAAGTATTAAAGTTGCGTAAGTCTCGCCGCATGCATTTGGATATCTGACTGTTTAGTTGCCTGTATGCTGTCAAATCTACTGAAAACTGTAGCATCATATCCCGTCTAAGAGACATGAGTTTAAGAGTGTGATCGGAGAGTTTTTGTGTTCTTCTGCGGCGGGTCTTGCAAAACTTAGCTCCGACTGCATGGACAGTTTCCACGAGCTTGTCATTCATATCGTCCACAGCATTGCAATCTTCTAGGCACTGTTAACGGTTTTGTAGCTCGAGCTGAAAGGTTTATGGACTTTGGATTAAAGTACGAGGGGGACGGAGCGTTGACTTCATTAGACGAGATCTCTCCAACTTAACGTTTAGGTTCAGTGTGCCTCTAACCATTCGGTGATCGCTGCCGGTTTTCACCCTCGCGATTACTGAGGCATCACTGAACAGTTGTCCTCTGGTCGTCATAATGAAGTTTATCTCATTTTTTGTGGAACCGTCGGGGCTCGACCAGGTCCACTTCCTGTGGGGCCAGTTCTGGAAGACAGAATTAATCATAAAGAGTCCCTCTTTCTCTATGAATTCGGCCAGCTGCTGGCCCCTTGGGTTCCGTTGCCCTATTCCGAAATTCCCCTGTTTCAGCTTACCGTTCTCTCTTGTGCCTAGTTTTACGTTGAAGTCCCCCATCAAAACCGTATAGTGGGTTTTGGAGGAATGCATTGCTCTAGAGATATCCTCATACATTTCCTCCACCTCCACATTGGGGTGTGTAGAGGTTGGTGCGTAAACCTGTATGACATTCAGCGAATACTGTTTGGTGATTCTGAGTATAAGGTACGCAACCCTTGTCGACACACTCCCAATCTTTACAACATTGTTAACGAGAGACTTGTGGACGATAAATCCGACACCTCCTTGGGACAGTAGGTCGCCCTCCCTGTGATAGAACAAATTGCCGGATTCGAGGATTACCGTGTCCTCCCACTCTCTTCGGACTTCGGTTAATCATATAACATTCCAGCGCAACTTGTCTATCTCTTCTTTCAGCTCCAGAATCTTCTCGTCAGTCGTCAGGGTGCGTGCGTTATAATTTGCCAGGTCGAATCGACGTAGGTGGCAACCGAACCTCCACCGGAGATTCTTAGCAACCCCTGCCCCGCCGTTACCATGGTCACGGCGGGGCAGGCAGCCCTGCTATTCCTGTCTACGGTGGCGTAGACAGGAATAGCAGGGCTGCCGGGGACTGGGGGCCGTATCTTCGTTACTTTCATTGGGGGTATATTGCCATAGTTGCCATGCTTTGCGAGCGGGTTGGCAACCGTAATTTTTAATGTTGTTTTGGTGTTATCAGAAAGATGCTGCTGCCCATCCTCTGACTCAGTTTCCCTCTGTCGCCTTTTACGACACCCACGGGAAGATATGGGGTAGTGAGTATTCTTACCCGCCACTACACGGGGTTTGCAGGTTACCAAAATAATTTTCCTTAAAGAATTCATAGTCTTAAGCCCTTTACTTCATTATATATGTCCATATGCGGAATTTAGAATTCTTGTCTTCTTTTCGTTCAATAGAGATACTAAGTTACGTGGTGGCTCCTTAATTTTAGCTAATAAATCCATATCATGTAAAGAACGTAATTAGACATTGTGACCCTCTCTGTTGAGCGTACTGTAGAAATGGCATGTGATGAGTTTGAGCACCTTATTGTTGTCAGTGCTTACAAAATCCCATGTTCAAGTTATTATACCTTTGAAAAAATTATGGAAGAAGTTTTAGTTAAGCTTAATAAAGACAATAAATCTCTTGTAGTGTGTGGAGACTTTAATATCAATCTCCTAGAAACTTCTTCCATCAGTATTAAATTTTGTTCTTTGTTCAAAGCCCATAATCTTGATTATTTATTCTTTAAACCTACATGTATTTCGGGGTGTAATGCAACTTGTATTGATAATATTTTACAGATGTTGTACCGATCAACAAATCAGTAAATAAAAAACTTAGTTCAGATCACTTTGGACAACTGGTTTCATTACCTTATATGAGAAAATTGTGTTTGTGCTTATGAATGCAAAACGCCTTGAGAGATTTAGAAGTAATATGTTAAAAAAACTTTCCATCGCTTTCTTATAAGAACAATGCAGACTATTTATATGGAGAATTATATACTCTTATAAGCAATGAATTAAATAAAACAATGACTTCCAAATCATTCTTCTGAAACATTCGCAAGGCATTTAAAGAGTGGGTAACAGTAGGAATTCATAAAAGCAGACGAAGGTTATATGACCTTTACCATGAAAGACCATATAAGATTTTCGATGCTTTTAAAGAATTTGTCAAAATTATTCTAAAATGTTTTAAAAGAGTTTGCTTCACAGTTAAATCGTTAAATATATGGAAAAAAATTAAGACGGCTAAGAATAAAATTAAAATGACGTGGAGTATAATTAACAGCTAAACCGGTAAAGACAAACCTTGTAAATCAAACTATCAATTAAAAATTGATAATGAATTGACTAAATCAAATCAAAAAATCACAGCGGAGTTTGAGATATATTTTACTGATGTTCCTATCTTAAAAACGGACTCATTGAAACTTCTCCAACTGTTGCCGAGTCATTACTCAAACAAAATGTTAATACTTCTTTAAAAGAATTCAGATTTGAAAAAGTATTACCGCAAGATATTGTAAAATACTTCAAAACCATTGATGTAAAGAAAACCGCAGATTTCTGGGGGATTTCCTTTACAGTTATTGCGTCCATAATAGATTTAATTGCACCTCATCTTGCTATTATTTTTAATACTTTTATCGATTCTGGTGTGTTTCCTGATTTAATGAAGTATAGTAAAGTAATACCTTTATTTAAATCTGATAGTACATTGGACCCCGCTAATTTTAGACCTATTTCTGTACTACCAACTCTCAGTACATTTTTTGAAAAAATAAGTTTGAATCAATTGTTAATTTTTTAATACAAATAAATTACGTCATAAAAACCAATTTGGTTTTACAAGGGGTCGCTCGACGTCTGACGCCGGTGTTGAGCTTATGAAATATATTTTTAATGCCTGGGAGAATTCACAAGATGCCTTAGGTATTTTCTGTGATCATTCCAAGGCTTTCTATGGTGTTCATCATGAGACATTAATCAGGAAACTACAACATTATGGTGTAATAAAATTGGCGATTAGAACATTTAAGGTAGTAGGTTAAGACTAATTATATAGGTGGCGGGTAAATTAAGAATACAGCGATTTCATTGGTGAATAAACTGTGATTAATTTCGTTACGTTCTTTGTGTTCTCTCCGGCTTATATATATTACATTAGCGACGAGGATAAAAACGTAGTCTTATTGTGTTTTTAATCGTTGTAAGTAAAACTTTACAAGTTAATTCGAGGACAATTTCGATTGGAAAAGTAAACGAGTTAGATGTAAAAACCGGGGTTTGGTCGTCGTATGTCGATAGACGTGAGATGTATGTTACGGCAAATAAAATAAATAGTGATCTCAAGTTGACCACGCTAATAGCGGTCATGGGCGATGAGGCCTACGAGTTGCTGGTGAACCTAGCTAACCCCGTGAAGCCATCGAAATTAAAATACGACGCCGCCATTAGTTTGTTTTCGCAACCACTTACAACTGGCACCATCCGCGTTAGCAGAGATGTATCGTTTTAGACAGAGGAGGCAAGCAGCGGTTGAGAATATAGCAGAGTACGTAGCAGAGTTGAAAAGGTTAACACGTCACTGCAAACTGGGTGACGATCTTAGTGAAACTCTACGAGATCAATTTGTCTGTGGATTAAGGAGCGATGTTATCCGGTAGAGGCAGTTTGTCGAGGATGACACATTAAATTTTACCAATGCGATAAAAATTGCTAGCTCGTTAGAGACTGCAGAGCGGGACGCTGCGGCGGTAGATGCGACTGGGTCAGCCACATCAGGAAAAGATATGGCGGGGATGCACTCGCTGGCGATGGGGAAAAATGAATAGCGGAGAACGTTGGGGGCAGGCGGGCGCGGAATCGAGTCGGCTACAGCTGTGGAAAGGCCGATGCATTTAGTAGTCAAAGTTGCAGCGGATGTGGAGGGACAGGCCACGGTTATGAGGGTTGTCGGTTCCGGTAATGCGTGTGCATGTTAGACGTTGTAGGTTTTAGTGAATTATTTTTTTTTAAATAGTTGGTCGTTATCATGTTCATGTACGTATACCATGATAGTCAACTTATAGGCCGTGGCGCATGATTACTCCATACAAAGTTTAAGGACGTCCATACTCGTTATTTTAAACCTTACATATTACAAGAAAGTCGTTAAACGTCAACGTCGGGACACGTTCTGCTTTAATCTCTAGACTAGATTTCTACGCTATATTGAACAACATTTAACAACGTCAACTTTTACAGCCGTTCTGTTACTAGTTGCCAATTATTGATACCATGACAAGAAAGCAGCGTCATTGCACGTTGACGTTCATAACTGTTGTTCCGCAAATATCTAGTAAAACTTAAAGGTTTGGGAAACATCGTTTAATTACTCAAAAGTTAACTGACGTTCTGATTATTAATCGACTATACGAGCAAATTATCTGTTGCTTATCGTTTCTTGACGTTGATTTTGATTTATAAAAATAAAATAATAAACAGGATTTGATATGAAATAATACTTAATAATCATCAGTTTTTTGTTATTTATTTTTAGAAAATCAACTATTTTTCAAAAATCACCTACATATCACTTTTTAAGTCAATATCTACCTTTTCGACTTAATTGAAAATAATTTAGGTGCTATTGTCTATAAACTTCTTCCAAGTTTTACTTTAATAAATTTTACTTTTACTTCCTATCCTATGTATGAGTTACTTTTTCTCATTTTACGCTACTATCAAAAGATCAAATAAAACTATGGTAAGTTTGGTATTTCCCATAGAAGTAACGAATTATATCTCAAAATTTACAGTTTCTCACAACTATCTTATCAATTAATTACCAGTATAGCACGATAATAATCAGTCTTACACAGTTTTGTTATAACATTGGTAGCAAAAAATTATAAAAATTCTAAATACTCTCATACCTTTACTACATATCATATGAATGAGTAACATTTCAACATTTTACGCTACTATCACAAAATCAAATAATACTCTGGTAAGTTAGGTATGTTCTATAAAATAACAAATTATTTCACAAAATTAACAGTTTCTCACTTTTATCTTATCATTTAATTACCAGTATAGCACAATAATATTCAGTCTTACACAGTTTAGCAGATTTGTTATAACATTTGTAGCAACAAATTATAAAACTTCTAAATACTCATATGCATGATACAGTTATACGTATTTAATATCACTCTCATATAAAGGAACAAAATAGATAAAAGAGCATTATACTTCTTTGTGCCACTCTTCGAAGCAAAGAGCACACAGTGCTGGATTTTCGGGGCAACCTTTACATCTCAAGCAAGTGTCCCTTCTCACCTTTTTTTCGTGCACATCTTGCATTTCAAGTACTTTTATGTTTTGTTTAAACCTTCTTACACGAGTATTTTCTCAGGCCAGTGACAATGGACACTTGAGCTTCCGATGTCATTATCAATGGTTCTGACTGGTAGAGGCAATAAATTAGCTCTGAGTCTCTTGTCATATTTGCTGCGAGCTAAAGTCACTTGCTCTGCTGTTAAATCTGCTGGTAAGTCCAACAGTCTTCGAATCAATTCCTCTCGGAAAAGCAAGAAATCACAATTGGCTTGGCAGTATTTTTTGAAAATAAAAAATGAGTTCCGTAGTGCGATATCCAATAAGTGGAACATCACTTTTTTATACCACTGGATTGATTTCCTTGGTCAGGAGTAATATGAGATCATTTGATCTGCTCTATCGACTCCGGACATGTGTTGATTGTATTCTGTCACTTCTGCAGGTTTAACTTTTCTTTGTTGAGATTGTCTGAAGGCTAGGCGGCCTCTAAATAAAAGCAAATGTTCGTCCAAACTTAACTGTTTGAATGGCTTATAGCACTCCCTGAAGCTCTTGGTAATAATAAATTTTTCATTTTTATCTTGACCTTTTGATTCGAAATCTGATACATAAATACATTTTAAGATTTGTTCAAATCTTACAGTTTTTGCGTTTCTGAGGAATTTTGATTTGACCCATAAGAAAACATTTAATCCAAAAAAATTCAAGATTTCTTCCCGGTTTGTGTCCCTAAAGTTATGGTTACGTGAGTTTCGAGTAGCATGTCTTGTTTTCTTGCAAAGTGTCTTGTACGTATTTGTACATGTTACATTGTAGTCTACAATATTAGGATTAAGAATTTTATCGAATATTTTTATAACTGTCATACCTGGGTTGACTTCAAACTGGATACCTGCTGAACTTTCATCAAACTCGAATGAAGGTATGTCTGTGTTCGTATGTTCCCAATCATAATTTATCACTGGAGGAGTGCTTGGTCTGCAATTGGTCTCTGGATTTATCTCGGGGAGTGTGTCGGCACGGAGTTTCTTTCGTCGGCCTCTGGGTCCAGCACACACAGACAGAAGGATTGCGGTGTACAAATGCTTCCCGATCTAAAGCAGATGGACTAGTGGGCACAGAATTTTTTTCGGCAGCATCTCGTTCCGGCATAGGAGAGTCAGGTAAGCCACGCTCTGAAACTACATCCAGTGCAAGTGTGCTGGCCGGAGTCGGATTTTTTACAGTAGTGTTTAGTTCCGGTGGTGCAGAAGAGCTAGGTGAGCGGCACTGTACAGCTGCATCTCAGTCCAAGGCAGGAAGGTTGGCAGGTGCGGGATTTCCCTCAGTAGCCTCTCAATCTGGTACAGGAGAGCTAGGAGAGCGGCGCTGTCCAGCTGCGTACAAGTCCAATCCGCTGGATTTCCCTCAGAAGCCATTGGATCCGATACAGGAGAGCCAGGAGAGCGGCGCTGCTCAGATGCGTCCAGATCTAGGGCAGGTATCTACCTGGCAGGCGCGGAATTTCTCTCAGCAGCTGCTGGAGCTGGTGCAGGAGAGCCAGGAGAGCGCCGCTGCGCAGCCGCGTCCAAGTACAAGGCAGATAGGTTAGCAGGCGCAGGATTTCCCTCAACAGTTTCCCGATCCGGTGCAGGAGAGCTAGGAGAGCGGCGCTGCGTAGCTGCATCCAGGTCCAGGGTAGGTAGGTTCTCGTGCACGAAATTTCCCTCAGCAGCTGTTGAATCCAGTGCAGGAGAACCAGGAGAGCGGCGCTGCGCAGCTGCGTCTAGGTACAGGGCATGTAGGCTGTCAGGCGCGGGATTTCTCTCAGCAGCTGCTAGATCCAGTGAAGGAGAGACAGGAAAGCGGCGCTGCACAGCTGCGTCCAGTTCCAGTGCACGTAAGTTGGCAGGCGCGGGATTAATCGCATCAGCTGCAGCAGCATGGTGCTCTTCAGCACCTTGAATTTGTGGATTAATATGGGAGTGCCTTCCTTCGATATGTGAATAAATTGAGATATTTGCTAATACTGCAGGATCGAGTTGCACTGAATAGCTTTCAAGATTTTCTATATTATTCAGCAGTGCCTCAGACTCTAACGACATAGGCGGCTGCCTTAATCAAGGATGTCTTGAGTGACTCCAAATTGGGATAAGGCTTTGAGCACGACTTTTCCTCCAAGTGTTGCAATATCTTGTAATCTAACGGATTCAAATCTGGACTGGAGGAGGGCCAGTCTTCGTGCCGAATGAAGTCGATTTCACGTGCCGCCAGCCAGTCTTGTGTGCTCTTCGCTCTATGAGCTGGCGCCGAATCTTGTTGGAATACCCAGTGCCTGTTATTAAACATGGTATGAGAAACAGGTTCCACAAGGCTCATCAGGACTGTATTTTGATACACAACTGCATTCGTTTTTACACCTTTCTCACAAAAATGTACCTCTGTTAAGCCCCAATAAGAAACTCCCAACCATACCATGACCGAGGATGGAAAATGACCTCGTTGGACACGCGGAATACGGTTGCTTGCTTCTTCACTACTGTGCGCGTACACCTTATCATTTTGTTTGTTGTAGCTCTCTTCTACGGTAAAAATTTTTTCATCCGAAAAAAGAATTTCCCGATATTTTTTCCCGCGTACCGCTTCAACAAAGCGCGGCATCTCTTCAGTCTCAGGTCCATTAGACGAGCATTCAAACGATGTCTTGTTTTTCTTCGATATGCCCAAATCCCTAAGTCTTCATTTAACACCCTTTTCACCGTGGTTCTGCTTAACCCCATCTGAAGGGCCAACAGTTTCTGTTTACGTTTGGGATTCCTTTGAATTCGCGCCTTCATAGCTTTTATTACTGCTGGAGTCCTAACAGACCGAAGGCGACCACTTCTTGGCCTGTCATCTACACTAGAGTCTTAGTCTGAGTTTTTTGTGTCGTTTGATGGTACGATAAACGAATCTTTTGGTTATATTCAAATTTTTCAGTATGTCAAAAATTTGAATTGGCGCGTAACCGCAACGATGCAATGCAATAACTGCAACACGGTCTTCTTTAAGCGTCCACTCCATATTTAAAAATGAGTAAAATTCTAAAAAGTAATTACACGCACGTTGATCAAGTTGATTGTGAAATCTGCCTGATTGAATAAATCAGGAATATCGTAAGCCGCAGCTAACTATTCTTTTTTATTATTATATACATAAAAGAGAATATCCTGAGCAACTGACTCATTTTTCATTTTTCTTCATTCTTAATTTTTAGATGTTGGAAAATTCAACCCCTAGGAGGATGAAATGGGATGTTCCAGTTTCTATGAAACTTTTCATATAACGGGGTGATTAACTCAGTACTTACTGAAAATACTCTGTAAATAAAATAAATAGATCACATTCTAAGTTTTTTCAAAAGAACCCTGATGTTCAAATTTGTACGGAGAAGTTTAGTTTGACAATTATAAAGTTTACGTTTTGCTATGTATAAAATACATTCTCATGATGCACAGCTCATAGCGCTCGACATAAAATTATGAAGTTGTGACAACATAGCTTTCTTTTATTACGTGGACATTAACTTAGATGATATTTGTAAACTAATTGAAGACGAATTAAGGTGTGATAGTTTGTACGATACTTTTTATTTTATTGGCCGATTACTTCTTGGTATTGTGAATAATTATCACCTTCACGTACCTCAATAAGCTTTCTATAAGAAACTTCGTAACACGTGTTCAAGTATTTATGGATACTCTACCCTTGATCGTAATATAGGGGTTGAGAGTTATTATGAATTATAAACTATTTTAATGCGATTTTCAATTAATTCAATATATTCTTTATTGTACACTAATACACATTAAAACAAAAACAAAGTTATATAAATAAAAAAGTTACAATAGGCGGTCTTCTTTCTAAGCGATTTCTTCCAAAGCGATACCCTATAATGCAAAGAATTGTTCACAAGGAATGGCTAGAAGCGAGGTGTACATAAATTATACAATTAAGGTAAAAAATCAAATAATAATAAAAACACTAGATGTCACAAAGTATGATGGAAATTATTACAGATCCAAGTAATAAGATTTGAGTAGATATTTGAAGAAATAAAGCTGTAACAGAAAATAATTACCGTAATATGGGGTGAATAGGGATAAATCCAAACGTTATGTAGAATTTTAGGGTAGCTCTTTTACGGATATATTTCTGTTTTAAGATAGATATGATTGAGTCTTAGTGGTATCTTTGTAATCAAATACACAACTATGCAATTAGCATTTCAATTAATGCAGAAAACGTAAAAATATATGCTATCCCTATTCACTCCTTGATTCTTATTCACCTTATTTTACGGTAATTGAACAATGTACAATGTACAAAGGCAGATTGTTAGAGTGGGTTTAACTATTTAAAAATCCTTATTATATCTTAAAATCTGTGACCATTATCATTCCGAAATATGAGATAGTTTCCATGCATTAGTTCGAGGTCTTCGTATTATGCGATCTCATAATAACTGTGGAACATATAACGTGGGTGCGGGTAACACCGCGAGGCGTAAAGCTAGTATAATATAGACACATATAAAAATTTTGTGATCACTAGCAAAAGCTGATATATCTGTAAAGTTCACCACTTTTTAGCCTGGAGCGGTCCAGCACGTAATCCCATAATAGACAGAAACGACTATGAATGATTTCGGACGGCTCCACCTCGCATTTCGGTCACCTAGTGAGCTAGTTCCAGTTCCGACTCACGAGGCCATATTTTAGAGTGTGCTTTTGGTGGAGAATATTGGTAGGTGTTTGTACAAATACATAAATGTTAAAAAGCGCTGACCGTCAGGAGATGACTTGTCTAAGTGATTCAACAGGATGGCATCAAACTCGACAGTTATCGACGTCTGTATCCTTTAGTATGTATCTTCGATAGTTGTTGCTCTATATAACCTGATTTTGCACAACAAAAACCCTCGTTTCTCGCTTCGATAATTGTTGGTCTTTATAACCAGATCCTGTACCTCAAAACCCTCGGTTCTTAACTTCAGAGAGGTCACCTAAACGTAGATAGTGAAGAGAGGTGGTGATATATTTTACGTATATTGTGTTTAAGAAAGACCCATTGGATGTTGGCCCGTTAAAGAAATGTGAAGACTTATAGTGCACGAAATTATATTCGTAGAAAATTTCATTAGATGACGTCAGGTGGTAGGAACAGAGGTTGCAAACCTTACGGTTATGTGTGGGGAGGGCACTTGTAGGGCTCCACAATGCATTGACAACAATGCCTCCGTGGTAAATATCCGTGGTAAATATAACTTGTCTTGTCTTGTGTCTTGTGAGATAGTGGTTCGGACTTTTCCACCCATTACGTGTAGTTTAGTTTGAGTCTACCTAAGGTTAAAGTTAGACACGAAAACAGGCATTATTTTTATAAAATAATAATATTAATGGAGCACACAATCCAACTGATGTTAAAATGGATTCTGTGGCCCATAGACATTTTACATTTATCCCCGATTAAGAATAAAAGCGTGGATGCTTTTTCACCCTTTGAAACCTAAGATGGAACGGTTCCAATAAAAAGGGTCTCCGGTTCTACACTCACTTTAAGAAACAGCACTACGCTACTGTTTTAAGTTTCTGTTCTGTGAGATCGTGCTATTCTCCGGTTGAGCCGACCCATTCGTGCTACAGCCATAATATATATGCAGTGTGGCTATACCACCTAAAATAAACAAGCCTATGTATTGTAATTACCCAACCTTTACATTAGCGTGTGCTTTGTTTACGTCCAACGAATGACTACTTTTTACTATGTTAACCGTGCAAAAAACATATCGTGAACTGATCGTTTTATATCCACCTCATCAAAACATATATATAAGTGTTGTTCTTAACTTTTTATAGTAGCTTTCGTCCATTTTAAAATGTTATATTTTTTATTTTTCAGATTTCAGGTTTTACTCACGACGTTTTGGTTTACAAATAGATGATAAATCAGTTTTTAAAATTGAACCTGGGTTGCTCGCGTGCCGTGAAATTTATAGCGAGCGCTTAGTCCCTGACCCATCTGGTTTATAAAGTGGAATTCACGAGCTCGCCCTGGATGCGTGTTGGTGGACTACTTTGAGTGGGTTTGTGAGGGGAAGAGGTCCATAGCAAAATGTATCAAAGATGCGCGACACCAGGTACTAGAGATAGGTTAGATTAGGTTAAGTCGTTCACAGTAAGAACTTGACTGTTCTTACTGTGAACGACTAAATAAAAAGTACAAAATAATTCTATCACGTCATATGAATAAGCGAATATTTCATAATTTTTTTAATAAATAGAAACCTTAATTTATTTATTTTTGACCATTGAAAACTTTATCTAAAAAATCTATTTAAAACCTAAGGTATATTGAACAAAACTATTTTTACGGATTTTATCGCGTGTCGTCGGTGTGGCGATGGGCTCAATAGTATCTTCCACAGTCGCTGACATATCCTTGAAGGATTTTGAGGAGAAGGTCCTTCTTACTGCTCTTGTAAATCCAAGATTGTACAAGTGGAACGTAGACGACACTTTCACAATTTTACCATGTGACGTAGTAACTGAATTTTTAGATCACCTTAACTCATCAACCATAAACTCTAAAATATAATTCACAATGAAGTTAGAGGCAAATTAATTCTTTAGCTTTCCGAGATATTTTAGTCATCCGAAATCCTGATAACACTATTGGTCACACTGTATAAAGGAAAAAGACCCATATCAACCAATATTTAAATGGTGAATTTCACCATCATTTATCACAGTTAGCTACCGTGGAAAAATATTTGTTTCTGCGAGCACGAGGTATCTGTGACAGAAAAAATCTGGCTACCGAGCTTAAACACTTCAAGCAAGTATCGCAAGACAGCAAGCTTTGGGTCCCCCGCCAGCGTCACAGTGACTGAGTGAATTCGGCCATGGTCGAGCGTGTCCCTGCTGTATTAATGTATATTAGAGGAGTCACAGACAAGGCTGGCTAGATCTTAAATCGAGCTTTAAAACAAACAATAAGCCGCTGAAGAATATTTGTAAATTTTTACCATTTTTTTATAGAAATAGAGTGACAAACAAACACACATTCAACCTGATGGGGAGTGTTTGCCACAGCAATAGATGTAGAATCTACATCTATCCTCGTTTGCGAATCAAAATGCAGATGCGTTGTCAGTCTAGAGGACTAAGATGAAAAGAGGCTTTTCCAGTAAAAAGGAGGGATCGGATCCGGAGAGGATATCTACACTCAACATAAGAAACACAGCAGAATTAAGCTGCTCTTTTACGCTGTTATTCAGTGAGAGCGTGGTCTTTCCCCGGTCGAGCCAACCCATTCGTGCCACAACTATATTATAAATATAGCTGCAGATTGGCTCTACCAAAACCATCCGTAAAGTGTTAGTAAAATTTGACACGCGTCACTGGGAGTTATTAAATAATTTATTTATTTTGTTCAACACATAATTTGAAGAGAATTGTCAGTTAAAATATAGTTTAGTTGCTATAAGTTTTCTGCGCATCTGGTCATTTTGAAAGTTACAAGTTATTTTAATACATCCCAGTCGCTTCAGATGACCCGAGAGGCTGACTGGAATTAACCCATTCGCAGAGACGACTACAGGTATAATTTCGGCCGGAAACCCACCCCACATGTCGGTCACCTCGTGAGTCAGGTCCAGATATTGTGTCAGCTTATCTGTTTCGGCTTTCACGAGGTTCTTGTCATAAGGAATGGTAATGACGACCAAAAATATCCTTGAATGTGCCCGGTCCAATAGCACAATATCAGGCTTATTCGCAAGAATAGTCCTGTCTGTGATGATGGCCCAGTCCCAGTAGAGCCTGGCGTGGTCATTTTCGAGTACGGTATCCGGCAAGTACTTATAATACAGCAGTTTCCGATCCACGAGACCGTATTTCAGAGCGAGCTTCTGGTGTAGAAACCTGGCTACTAAGTTGTGCCTGTGCAAATACTCAGAAATAGAAAGCGCCGAACAACCGGACACGATATGCCTAAGTGACTCACCGGGATGGCGACAAGCTCGACAGAAGTCAACGGTGCCATCCTTTAGAATGTATCTCCGATAATTGTTGGTCTTAATAACCTGATCCTGTATCGCATAGACAAAACCCTCCGTTTCACCAAAGAGGTCACCGAAACGTAGCCAGTGGAGGGAGGCGACTGTGTCTACGAAAGGCTCATGTAGAGCTTTGTAGAACCTCCCGTGGAGCTCCTTCTCCTTTCATACGGTCTCCCGGTCGGAAATGCTCTGTACTGTCGGGTCTTACCATTGCTCGTTGGCTAAGGATAGAGGGGTAAGTTATTTATCACAAGAAATAACGTCCCTGTAGTATGGATCATTCGTTCTGGTCATAAAATAATTACGGAGGCTCCACACTTCGCGATTATGCATGGTAAGCGCGCCTAAAAAGCCGCGCCCACCATACTTGCGTAGCAAGTACAGCCTCATTACAGACGATCTCGGATGATGCATCCGGTGGGACGTCATTATAGTGCAGACTTTTCGGTCCAGAGCGTTCAGTTCGGTCTGAGTCCACCTAAGCATGCCAAAGGTATACATGAGAACAGGCATGATCCAACCAATATATGCTTGCGTCTTATTTACACCGGACAAAAGGCTGTTAAGCACTTTGGTCAGGCGTGCATAAAATACATCGCAAACTGACTGTTTCATACCCGCCTCATCTACACGGATGTTCTGTGACATACCCACGTATCGGTATGTTTCAGTCTCGGAAAGGGTCCTTATGTTGATGGGCATAGATAAGTCTATGCCCTTAGATTAGTGACCAACCCTTCCCCTTTCAACATGGAGGACCGCACACTTATCCGTCCCCAGCTCCATTCTAATAGAATTGCTAAAATCACAAGTGATGTTTAGCAATTCCATAAGATGAGAGCGAGTGGAGGTGAATAACTTGAAATCATCCATATAGAAAAGTTGATTCACTTTTGTACCTCCTTTCCGAAGCTTAAATCCCCTCCCGAAGCCCTCCAGTAAGGTACTGAGAGGGTTTAGAGAGAAGCAGAACCAGATTGGACTCGTTCAACAATCGCCCTGGAAGATACCCATTCTTATCCTTATGTGGTTCTCCGCAGCCGTCATCCGCTCGCCTAGATGACAAAGGATCGTACTCCATTGCCCCATACACTGCCCGAGGAAGTCTCAAACTGTACAATTAACCTTATACAGTTCGAGGACCCTCTTAAGCCATGTATGAGGCACCGAGTCGAATGCCTTTTTATAGTCTATCCAGGCGGCGGAGAGGTTCCAACGGTTGCGTGGTTAACACCTTGCCAATGACCGCGTCAATCAGTAGTGGTTCCTTGGTTCCACGACTACCGCCCCGACATCCATTCTGAGCCCGTGACATCACCTGATTTGAGTTCAGTTGACGAGTAATTCTCGCTCTCAAAATGGATGTTAGTGTCTTGTATATGGTAGGTAGACACGTTATGGGGCGGTATTTGCTCGGATCTGTGAAATCTCGGTCTTTAGGAATCAAATGAGTGATCTTAGTAGTGAAGAGGCTCGGGAGCGACTTTTGGTCGGTAGCCTCTTGAAACTGTCGGGCGAGCAAAGCGTGACACGCCACGAACCCCTTCAGCTAGTTGTGATGCAGTCCGTCGAGTCCCGGACTTTTCCAGTTCGGGGCCCTACGGACCGCCTCATCTACGTCATCTGGCGGTATAATGACGGGGTCCATGGGCTTAAGATTCACACACTGACTCGCCACAACTTCCGTCCAAGGGCCATCGCTGTGGTTTACGGGGTCTGACCACAGGCCGCGCCAGAATGCGATAGTGTCGGCCTGATTCGGTGCTGGGCCCGTTCCACGTACCATTGGTCGCTCCAATGATTCATAGAACCTCTTCTGTTCACTCTGGAAGAGACGATTCTGGTTGAACCGTGTCGACCTTTTTTCTTTTATAGGATAAGGGTGACAAACGAGCACACAGTCCACATGATGGTAAGTGGTTGCTGCGGCCCATAGATATCTACATTTATCCTCTGTTACAAATCAAAATGTAGATGCGTTGTCACCCGTGAGGACTAAGATGAAATGCCTCATTTCCAGTAAATAGGACCTCCGGCCACCTGCACTCACCAAGCGAAACGCAGATGTAAACCTCTACTTTACGCTGGTTTTCTGTGAGGTCGTGGTACTACCCCTGTTCGAGCCGGCCCATTCGTGCGACAGAAAAAGCTGCTGCGTGGCTCTACCACTGTATATCTCTCGGTATGTCACCAAATCCGCTTCCCCCAAGCAGCGATTCTCTGCTTCAGGTCGTCTATGCGCTCCGTCAGTTTTTGTGTTATATCCGTTTGCTGGGACAAACTGATGTTTGTCCCAGCAAACGCCATCCTGACGGTGCGCACAATTCTCGGCCTATTATTGTCCGACCTGAAGCTTTTCAGTCTGCCGATGAGGGCACTTGCCTTTGCCATACGGTCCTCAATCCTTCTTCTCCAGGCTGGGATGGCGCTACTGTGTCTAGTAGCGCGTCCAGCCGTGGGAAGTTTGGCGCCAATAATACGGCAAACTGCCAGTGCGGCGCCAAAAAGAATTGAGTCCGTGTCGTAAAGGCCCCGGCTGGCTTCCAAATAGGTCACCAACATTGGGTTGAGAGCCCTCACGACAGCCCGATTCCGCTTGCTTAGGGGTATACGGCGAAGTCGCGGTCGATTCTCGAGAGGTGTACTGCGCGTTTCCCTAATCGCCTCTTCCAATACGCCCCTCATCTGCTCTTGTTCCTGGGCGACTATTCCATCGTCGCCGGAGTCAACCACACGGAGATCTACGGCGGCATCTACGTGTGCGGGTTCTCTGCAACTCGTAGAGCCGCATCACCTTTCGTAGTATTTTCATTCGATGAAGTAGTAGCCTCACGTCGTAGCCGTTTGAGTTCGGCGTCATCAAATATTTTTGAGCGCATGATGTACCGAACTCGGTCTGCCAGGATTTGCTCGGTAACGGAAATAGACGGCTCCAGCTCAGCAAATAGTTGATGAATCCTAGCCCGGTACACAAAAACTCCAATTTCTTCCCCTTTCGCCCTCAAATACGCCCGCAATATGTTTGTATTCATTTCCTTCGTCCAACGCATGTGGCGTACTCCACCAGCGGCGGGTGCCTCTTGCAGAGTCCGAGAGGACCCTGCCGACACCAAGCTATCTCGTGGTCGTGTAGCACCTCGCGCTCTGCTGGCGGCCCGCATGCTGACGCGTCCAGCGCCAGCTCCAGACGCGCCTCGGCGACCCCCAGGCAGCGGCCCTATACACAGTCTATTCGTTTCCATTATCCATAAATTTGGCGTCAGTTAACGGGAGACACCCAGACTCGGCGCCGTTTCATGATGGAGCCATATGCACAAACGGGCCTTTGCACCCTCAATTTTGCCGAGGCACGGCGCTAACACCGCTTGGCAAGGTGCTAACTGATTGCGCCGACGTAGCAGATTTGTCACTTAACTCTTACGTCAGCGGCCGATGGGGTCGTCACTTCCCTACGCCAATTATTATTATTATTATTATTATATTAAAACTATTTGATAACTAATGAACACTCGTGGTGCTTAAATGCATAAAACGTTTTGTAGTGTTTTAATTTAACAATGTGTGAAGATTTATCATGATTATAAGTTACGTGCCGTCTTTAAGACAAGACATTAACAATTGCGTTAAAACTAATTGATATAATACTCTTCTCAGAGCCCTATAAGGCAATTTATATTTTCTGTTTAAGATTCTAATTTACAAATATAATAGTGTCAAAAATTTTGATTTGGAATAAAATTTATCAATTTATTAATATTTCCTTGCAGTGGTTTTTTACATTTTATTTTAGTTTTGTGTAGTATATTTTTGTCTATAATAATTAAGCTTGTAAGAAATGCTGTGAACATTAAATAAAATATTTACGTGTTATAAAATATGCACTTATTTTATGTTACTCTATAAAATATAGCGTAATTATAAGTTGAACATTTGCTGATGAACCAAATAAATAAATACTAGATTTAGTGCATGCATAGACCGTTTTACAATTATTTCTTGTTCTGATTTCAACTATTCGTTTTTCAATATCCCACGCTATGTTATATTCGTAAGATCCAATATAGGTTGATTTTGCTAGAAACATAGGGAATAAGAACAATGCATGGAAACAACCGACAAGACTATAAATATAGTACACACTTTTAGAGTCAAAATATCATTTAACGTTTTTACTTTTTTATCTAGTAATTACTATAAAAAACCGAGCTAAGATATGTTTGTATCAATTTATTTTAAGATAATAAAATTTAAATATTTTAGCAGTAATTAAAGACACATAATAAAATAAAGGACTTATTATTGAACACATTATTGTTTTAAGCTACATAGAAATATAATTTAGATAATGACGGATTAAGCTTAAAATGATAAATCAAGAAAAGAGATAATTTTTAAAGTTAAAAGTTTAAAGTCCTCAGAAATTGTTTGTCAGCTTTATTTAAATATTGAAAAAAAAATTATTTAAATGAAAAAACCCAAAAATTCATTGCTCCTGTTTTTCGGATGTATTACTAAAATACACCAAGCTTCTTCACTTTTAAAAGAACCTTTTTCAAACCTCGCCTTTGGGCGGTTGATTAAGTCCAAGATCAAAGCAACCGCAAAGAAGTTAGTTGCTCTTACAAAAGTACAAATGTACTCGTACCTAATTTACACTGGAAATATTTCTTAGATTATTCAATATCTAGTTGCGACAGTACAGGCTCAGTATAAAGCTGTGCTAAAAAGCTTATTGGCAATCTTAATTTGATTACAACCGTACTTGTCAGTCTCAATCACAAACACAGAGCAGCCAGGCTCTTGGTTTCCTTCCTCCCTTTCTACTTTTGAATGACATACTATGTATTCAAACAAAATAGCGGCTTTATTGTTCGTAGTGCGTACCAAACGAGTATAATAATTTTCCTGGCATTTGTTTTATCATCGCCTTACATTGTTGCTGTCTTCAAAGTAGGAATAAAAAGTATTTTAAACAGTTAAGCTAGTGCGCTTTTGCGTCTTCAGCAACATGTTTATTAACTGACGGCTTATATTTGGTAAAACGAGATAAAACTTTATCTTGTCCTTTGGTATTGTGAGTAGACTTATGGAAATTTTGTAACTACCCTGCCAACTCAAATCTTTCACAGCGCGAGAGACGCATAAATATTTTCAAACGTATTAAAATACCCAGATAGGTAGCTGAGTGTAATATCTGATGTTCGAGACGTCTGTTGCGGTGATTGCTAATCCACCTACCAACTCTGATGAATATGGCAAATAATCCTTTTATATAATAGGTTAATTATATAATAAAAATAGGTAAATTATTATTTATAATAGGAAAATTTAACACATGATCGGCGGTGAAGGAAAACATCGTGAGGAAACCTGCAAGTCTGAGAAATAATAAAAAAAATATATCGAAGATACATATGTGAAGTTCGCTAACACGCATTGGGGCAGGGCAACGGACATTACCTCGCCTTAAAACCTTAAATTGCACATGAAATATATTCTGACACATAACAATTATTTATAGGTCGTACAAATCAATTACGTGACCCGTTCCAAAAGTCCAAACACAAATCCCCCAGACAGGAGATAAACCTCAGCATTAATAATAACAGGATATCGGCTCTGAGTTCATCTACCTGATTATTCATTTGCAAATATCTTTCGGTATGCTTGTCATTTGGCTCATTGCCATTGCCTGTGCCTTAACAAGAAAGTGCTGTAACATGAATGGTGCCTTCTTTTCCCCACACATTTTCCAATAGAAAATGGCTCAATATATATTAGTTACCTCTCATAGACCAATGTGTATCTAAGTTACAAATTACTTACTTTTCGCCATTTACTCATTTTAGCTGTCTATAATGCTACCCCGGTCCCAAAGGTGGTACTTATGACCTACATAGCGTCTGACACAATTTTACTTTTCTCCTAAGCCATTAAAGTCATACCGTCGGACTCTTATACCTTTATATAAATAAGTATATTTATTTAGCTTCTAACATAAAATATCTTTCCCGAGTCTGAGTAGCTTGACTTGACTTTTTTCTCCTTTCATAACATGTTGAAGTAGAAAACAACCAATAGTTTCGTCGTATTTTACGCTAATTGGCCATATATACTACTAAGCTAGCAAATGCAAATTAAAAGACTTTACGAGTATTCGAACAAAAGTGTGCTGATAGTTTTGCGGTACATTTTACTAGCTTCTGTTTTTTTTAATATTAAAATATATTTTTCGCTTTGTTTACATATTAATAATTTAACGAATTTAAATGCTAAAGCCAGAATTAAAAGTCCCTCAAGTCTCTAGAACATCACCGAAAATGAGAATTTAAAATTATGTGAGCTATGTAGTTTGGGAGTTACAAAATCTTTTGTTTTTTTGAGATATTGTGAACACTATACACAGCATAACAGCCAAGTTAAAAAATTAAAGCAAGTGAGAAACGATTTTGTGTACTTGTGAAATGTCATCTAATGGCGGCATCTTTTGTGGTAGGTTTTGTGGTAATTGCCAGATTTTCAAAGATTTAGCGAACTTGATAAATATCAACCTCTTTATTTATTAATAATAAATAGTGTACGAATACTACAGCAATGTCCATTTTATATTACTAAGCCTTAAATTAGTTAAACAAAATAAATTAATTACACAATCAAACAAAAAATTAAATAAAGTAACTAATAAATGACGTTGTACCTTTCTTACATATAAAATTATTTACAATATATTAATATTATGTTTGTAATAAAGAAAAACAAAAAAAAACAAGCAAATATAAACCTTATATCAAAATTATTTATAAAAACAGTTCAAAAATGAATTCAAATAAAAAGTAAATAAAAATAAATTTAGTAATAAATTTCTTAGCATCTATTTTTTAAATAAATATTCTGATAACTCTACAGACATCATCATCATTACAGCACTTCACAAGTCCACTGCAAAAACATAGGCCTCCCCCAAGGAATGCCACAAAGCACGGTCCTGAGCCACCTGCAACCATCGATTTCCTGCATATCTTACCAGGTCGTCACTTCATCTCGTGGGGGGTCGTCCTACACCTCGCCTACCGGTACGAGGCTGCCACTCAAAAACCTTCCTTTCCCATCGGTTGTCGGTTCTTCCAGCCATATGGCCGGCCCACTGCCACTTCAGCTTACTAATCCTTTGGGCAATGTCGGTTTCTCTGGTTCAACTGCGGATATCCTCATTTCTAAGTTTATCACGCAGAAAACCCCGAGCATAGCCTTCTCCATAGCTCGCTGAGCGACCTTGAGCTTCCTCATACGGCCCGCAGTGAAGGACCACATCTCAGATCCGTAAGTCATCACTAGCAACACACACTGGTTGTACAATTTCGTTTTAAGGTTTTGAGATATGTCTGACGAGAAAATGTGTCGTAGTTTCCCGAACGCTGTCCAGCCGAGTTGAATCCGTCGATTGACCTCTCGTTCGAAATTGGACTTACCTAGTCGGAATATTTGTCCCAGGTAAACATACTCGTCAACAACTTTGAGCTTAGTGCTCCCAACAACTACCGGCAAAGGAGTGACATGGACATTAAACACGATCTTTGTTTTATCCATGTTCATCCTAAGACCTGTTCGTTGGGAGACAATATTGAAGTCAATGAGCATGGTGCTTAGGTCCTCCAGCGATTCTGCCATAAGGACTATATCGTCGGCATTTCGAAGGTGAGTGATGTACTCGCCATTGATGTTAATACCGTATCTTTTCCAGTCCAGAAGCTTAAAAACGTCTTCCAATGCAGCGGTGAAGACTATCGGGGATATAACATCACCCTGTCTTACACCTCTCTGCAGTTGGATAGGTTTCGTACTCTAGTTCTGTACTCGGATAGCAATCGTAGCTCTACTGTACAAACACTTCAGCACTTCGATATATCGACAGTCAACTTGGCACTACTGAAGGTACTGCAGCACCTCCCATATTTCGACGGAATCAAAGGCTTTCTCATAGTCCACATACGTCAGACATAGTGGCAAATTGTACTCTTCGGACTTCTGTACAACTTGCCGAAGGGTATGTATGTGGTCTATGGTGCTAAAGCCCTTTCGGAAACCGGCTTGTTCGGGAGGCTGGAAGTCGTCAAGTGTGCGCGCGAGGCGATTCGTAATGACTCTCGAAAACAGCACTTAGACGCGGCTCAGAAGAGAAATCGGTCTGTAGTTCTTCAAGAGACTGTTGTCGCCTTTGTTGAAGAACAAGACCACCGCACTTCTGCTCTACGCCTCCGGTGTAATGTCCCGGAAATAACGCTGCCACACTCAGTCGTCAGCTTTGACAGTTGGCTCTCTCTGGCAGACAGATCTCTAGCAAAGACTTTGGAGCCCTGGTTCCGCTCGATCGCTTCTTCAATACGAGCAGTATTAAAGTGGCGTACGTCCCACCACATGCATTTGGAGAACTGTCTGTTCAGTAGCCTGTATACTGTCAAATCTACTGAAGATTGCAGCGTCATATCCCGTCTATCAGCCATGAGATTAAGAGTGTGATCAGAGAGTTTTTGTGTTCTTCTGCAGAGGGTCTTGCAAAACTTAGCTCCGACTGCATGGACAGATTCCACGAGCTTGTCATTCATATCGTCGACTGCATTGCAATCTTTTAGGCACTGAAATCGGTTTCGTAGCTCAAGCTGAAAGGTTTCGGGACTTTGGATTAGAGCACGAGGGGGACGGAGCGTTGACTTCATTAGACGAGACCTCTCCAATTTAACGTTTAGGTTCAGTGTGCCTCTAAACATTCGGTGATCGCTACCAGTTTTCACCCTCGCGATCACGGAGTCATCACTGAACATTTGTTGTCTGGTCGTCATAATGAAGTCAATCTCATTTTTGTGGAATCGTTGGGGCTCGACCAGGTCCACTTCTTGTGGGGCCGCTTCTGGAAGAAAGAGTTCATCATAAAGAGTCCCTCTTTCTTCATGAAGTCTTCCAGCTGCTAAGACCTTGGGTTCCGTTGCCCTAATCCAAATTTCCCTACTTTCAGCTAACCGTTTTCTCTTGTGCCTAGTTTTGCATTGAATATAACATATATATACATATATATAAACACTCACGCCTGTCACCCAGAGGAGTAGGCAGAGATTATGGACTTTCATTTGGCACGATCCTGACACACCTCTCTCGCTTCCTCCACATACATATACCTACGCATACACGCTCGTCGGTTAAAGGTACTCTTGATTTGGCCCATTTTTAATATATCGCCAATTTGGTCGATAAACTTTCGCCTAGGGCAACCCTTCCCGACTATGCCGTTCACCTCTGCAACATAAATTTGCTTTGTCACTCTTTCCTCATTCATTCTTTCTACATGGCCAAACCACCGAAGCATTCCTTTCTTAATCCTGTTCACAACATCATCTTGCAAACCGCACTCTTCTCTTATTAAACAATTTCTCACTCTGTCATTCATCTTCATCCCTAACATATTGCTTAATGACCGCATTTCTAAAGCATTTATTTTACTCTCATGCTTCTTCTGCCACACCCAACTTTCACTACCATACATTAAAGTAGGTACTAACACAGCATTGTGAATTGCCATACGTGCCTTTTGGACAGATTCTGACTTTTCACAATAGAGTGTAGAGCCCCATTCACTTTATTTCCTGCATTCACTCGTCGTTCTATATCCTTATCATATCTACCATCCCTGCTAAACACACATCCCAAATATACAAACTCATCTACTTGCTCTACCAACTCCCCTTCTATTCTTATTTCACATATCGTTTTACTTTCTTCTCTTTCAAAAACCATAACTTTCGTCTTACTGGCGTTCACTTTCATTCTCTTTTCTTTTAATGTCCTGTTCATTAATGTAACCATCATTTGCAACTCGGCTGCCGACGATGCAAGTATGACTTGATCATCGGCGTACAAAAGGCATTTGACGGTTAACTCACCCATTCTTAACCCGCATTCTTCTACTTTCAAATTTTCCAAACAACTGTCCATAAATAGGTTGAACAACCACGGGGAAGCCACACAGCCCTGTCTGACACCTTTATGGATGCCAAACCAGTCCGAGTAGGCCCCGTTGATCCTGACACAAGCACTAGAGTCCCTATAAAGAGACCTTAATGCCTGTATCAAGCCAGCGCTCAACCCAAATGAGTTCAGTGTTTGCCATAACACATCCCTGTCCACTCTGTCATAAGCCTTCTCCAAGTCCATAAACGCACAAAAAACTTTTTGGTTTTTGGCCAAAAACTTCTCCGCGATCATGCGCATGGAAAAGACCTGATCCGTACATCCCATTCCCTTTCTAAATCCCGCTTGCACATCCCAAATTTTTCCATCAGTTTCTTTCATAACTCTTTCAATTAGTACCTTAGCATACAGTTTTTCCACAATGCTAAGAAGGCTGATACCACGGTAGTTTTTGCAGTCCTGCTGTGATCATATTCCCTTATATATTGGGACTATCACGGCTTTGCACCAGTCTCCCGGTACCCGCTTAAGTTCCCAACATAAATTAAACAAGGTGTACAGCAGGTCTGCCACCACTCCTTCTCCAGCCCTTAGCATTTCGATAGATACTCTATCATCACCGGCTGCCTTACCTGCTTTCATACTTTTCATTGCTTTCATTATTTCATCTATACTTATATCTCTATCTATTTCCTCTTCTTTCGGAATTTCTATTTCATTTAATTCAAACGTCTCATCACTCATAAACACGCTTTCAAAGTATTCCTTCCATCTCCTTAAACTCAAAACTTCGTCATTCAGAATACAGCCATTCTGGTCTCGTATAGCATTCATTCTAGGCGGTTGTGAATGTCCCCTGGTAGTTCTTACGAGTTTCCAGAACATTTTAATGCTTGCCTGGAAGTTATTCGATATTCTTCTATCATTCTTATCCGTTCTTTCTTGCTTTTTCCTTTCAACTACTTCTTTTACTCTCTTATTTAGGTGTCTAAAAACTGCCTTTTTCCTTTCAATATCATCATTCATACTTACATTACTAGCCTTGGTTGCTAGTAAATCTAGCCATACTTTCTTCTTTGCTTCAACTTCCATCCGTACCTCATCATCCCACCATAACGTGTTATTTTTCCTTTCATTCGTTCTCTTACTTACACCACATACTTCGGTAGCTGCATCCACTAAGCCTTTCTTGACATTATACCACACAGTCTCCAAGTCTAAATCATTCATACACAATTCAGCCATACCACTTATATTTTTTCTCAATCTACATTTGAACTTCTCTTTTACACCTTCATCTTGTAACCTCTCTGTTTTTATACGCTGTAACGCAGTGGTAGACACAGATGTCCGATGCCTCCAACGTCTGAAAAGACCATTAATTCGGCATAAGACAAAGTAATGATCCGTCCCTACGCTAGAGCCCCGGTAAACCCTTGTATCTACCACCGCGCTCCTCATTCTTTCATCAACAATCATGAAATCTATCATACTTCTATCATCACCTCTTTCCCATGTATACGTGTGAATCTTCTTATGACGAAAGAAAGTGTTCGTCACAACAAGATTCTTTTCCACGCATACGGCGAGAAGGCTTTCACCATTTTCATTTATACTTTCATCACCAAACGTTCCCAATATCCTTTCATAACCAAGCCTCCTCACCCCAACCCTTCCATTAAAATCGCCTAATATCACAATATTTTCATTAACCTTGCATTTCATTAGCACCATCCATACCAACTCCCAAAACTGCTCTCGGATATAAGTGGGCTTAGACATGTCTGGGGCGTAGACCCCTAAAACAAACAACTTCTTTTAGCCCACTTTCATTCGTATCCATAGCAGTCTCGGGCTTACACATTCATACTCTTTCACACAATGACCCATTCTTTCTGAAAGGATGATACCGACTCCCTGGCATGCCCGCTCGGTCTCGTCTACACCAGACCAGTACGCGGTATACATGCCATGTATAGTGGCATCCTTTCCCTTCCGTTTCGTCTCATTTACACATAACACGTCTATTCCTCTATCATACATCATACCGCATACTTCATCCATCTTATCATTCATTCCTCCACATACATTCAATGTAGCCAGACGGGCTTCCGCAATCCACTTTTCGCCCCTCCGGGGGACAGAACGTGACGGGTGGCGAACCTCGTCGCCGGTTTTCCTCCCGGAGATTCTTCGCACCCCTGCCCCATTAAAGGGGCGCCGGGAACTCGGGGCCATTTCGTTAATGTTTTGCCTCATGGTGCGAAAGTACGTTGTGGTATTTTTTACGCCGCTACCACACGGCGAGGAGCCGAGTCAGTTCTTTCGGCTTTGTCGCTCGTTTAGCACCACCCGGGGGACACGTGTAGGGTGGGCCTAGGATTAGGTGGTCGAAGCCTACGGACGCGAGCGACTCATCCCCTTGAAGTCTCCCATTAACACCGTATATTGGGTTTTGGAGGAACGCATGGCTCTAGAGATATCCTCATACATTTCCTCCACCTCCTCGTCGGGGTGTGCCGAGGTTGGTGCGTAAACCTGTATTATCTTCAGCGAATACCGTTTGGTGATTCTGAGTTAAAGGTACGCAACCCTCGGCGACACACACTCAATCTTTACAACGTTGTTAACGAGAGACTTGTGGACGATAAATTCGACACCTCCTTGGTACAGACGGTCGCCCGGTGATCCGGCAAGTTGCCGGATGCGAGGATTACTCTGTCTTCCTCCTCTCTTCGGACTTCGGATAATCCTATAATATGCCAGCGTAACTTGTTTATCTCTTTTTCCAGCTCCACGATCTTCTCGTCAGTCCTCAGGGTGCGTGCGTTGTATGTTGCCAGGTCGAGTCGTCTTAGAGGGCAACTGAACCTCCACCGGAGATACTGTTGCCTATCTGTCATGTAGCTAGCAAAAAATCTCAACAAGTGTTGGGTGAAACCAAATTTTGCCATTTTTTTCGTAACATGTCATTAGTCACGCTCGCGACGTTGTACGAAACAGCTGATTTGTGTTTGTATTTTAAAAGTTTTTATTTCTACTCTAAGTTTAAAATTATAATAAACAACAACGCAAAAATACCTAAATATGACCACTGTGACAAACCAATAGCCAAGAAATCCGCTATTCTTGAATGCAATAAATGCTCAAAACCTGTGCATGCTAACCAGGCCTACACAGGCCTAACATCTAAGCAATTAGCGGCACTACGCAACACTGAAAATGGACTTGCGAAGATTGTCGCCGTGAATCCCCAAGACACAAGTCATTTGCTATACTAGAAGAAGAGGAAGAGGAAGATGAAGAAGAACTAGTAATGACACAGAAAAATGACAGCGGATCCAGCGCAATGAAAAAGTTACTAAATGACATATCATATGAGGTCAAAAAAGCAGTAAAGAAAGAAATAGGTTCAGTATACGAAGCGCTCAGCTCTTGCTATCAAAAAATGGATGGAATAATGGATACTTTAGCAATGATTACCGACAAAATTAAAGAACTGGAAAACAACAACACATATTTAATGAACCAAAATAAACATCTAGAACTAAAAATCAACGCTATGGAACAATACATCGGAAACTTTGAGCAATAACAGCTTAATAGTACATTTGAAGTAGCAGGAGTGCCCGAAAGGAAAGACGAAAACACGGAAATTATATTGAATACATTGGCTACGAAGATGAATGTTGAGAAAAGAGATATAACAGTAGTCAAAAGATTGAAGGGGAAATATGGAAAGGAGGGCGTAATTCAGGTAACTTTAAAACAGGAAGAACAAGTGGACCAGTGGATACGAGCAGCAAGAAAAGGAACTACACTTGCAAAAGACATCGTTTCCTGTCCAGATCCTGTCGCAGCAAGATCAAAAGTTATGATACGGCGTGCCCTATCCAGTGCTAATAAAACCCTTCTGTGGCAAGCGAAGCTAAAACTAAAGGATACTTATAAATATATATGGTTCCAGGGCGGCAGAATTCTAGTTCGTAGGAATAATAACGACAAGCCCATGGTCATCCGAAACTCTAGTGACATTGACAAAATGGCGACGGAGAAATATGTAAGTCGGTAGTAGATATTTTTTCGCACTAGGCACCTATTCGGGTGTAAATAAATTTTATGATTTGGCAAATTTGTCTGATTTTAGTACCTATCTACCTAAAAATACTCCTCTTTTTAATATTGCACATATTAATATAAGATCTATTATAAAAAACTTTAGCTCATTACTGCAATCAATAAATCAATCACCATTAGCAATAGACGTTATAATTCTAACTGAAGTAGGAATTTCGATAATTCTTTTGTATAGACCGTTATGAAATGTGCAGTGTGCTTCGTAAGTAGCGACGTGTTGGTGGTATTATTGCCTACATTAAAAATTGCCACAGTTTCGAAGTAGTCAACAACTTAAAACTAAACCACTGTGAATCATTAATTGTAAATATCCAATCTTGCCACCACTACACGACTCACATTTGCGCATTATATCGACCACCTAATGAAAGCAAGCACCTTTTTATTAATGAACTTAAAATACTACTACGTAACAATTTAATCAAACACTGTGACTTGTACCTAATCGGAGACATAAATATTGACCTGAAATCGAAAAATAACATACCTGATTGCTATTTAAGCTGCTTGGCCAAGCGAGGTCTGACGAGAGCGATATCGGATTTTACAAGAATAGAGATTCGAAATGAAAAAATCACGCGGAGTTGTATTGACCATATATTTGCGAGATCGCGCACGTCAGACATCTACACGGCTGCGCTTGGAACAGTAATGGCAGATCACCGCATGTGCGTGCTATCGTGTGCCGGGATTGAGGCTAACCGCGGCGTACAGAATGATTCAAAACTCAAACAATTAATTAATAACCAAAATTTAATATCACTTCTTGAAAACGTTGAGTGGAATAAAATTGATAAAATGCAGGGTCCGATAGAGATATATAACTTTATATAGAGTAGCTTTGAAAATTGTTACAATAATTCTGAATATACTATAAAAAATAGCCTTAATAGCAAAAGAAATAAGGAAAGATGGATAAATAATAAAATAAACATTTTTTGCGAAAAAAGAGACTTGCTATACAAAAAGTGGAAAAAAGATACATGCAATAAAATATTAAGACTAGAGTTTAATATAATTAGGAATAAAACAAATAAACTTATTGAAATATCACGAATTAAATACTATTATCACGAAATAAATAATAACAAAAATAACCCAAGAAAGTTATGGAATATTCTAAATTCCCTAACAGGCAGAGTAAACAAATCATTAGATGCGGTAATATTAAAAGCAATTAAAAAAAAAACAAATTAACAGCTAAACAATTGGCAAACAATTTTGGCAAAAGTTTTAAAGAAAATGTTGAAAGAATACTACCTAACTGTAATCAAAAACTTTTAGACCAAGCAACGTACCTGTTTTCTCAAAATAGTTCAATGCAGTTTAAAGCAGCAGATGGCAAGAGCATACATAAAATAATTCAGAAATTGAACATAAACAAAGCTCCCGGAGCGGACCAGATTCGCTGTGTTGATATAAAATCCTTATGTGAAAAAATCACAACAGCAATTGCAAAGCTTATTAATACCAGTGTTCATTATGGTATTTATCCCTCAGAATTAAAAGTAGGAATAGTAAGACCCATCTACAAAGAAGGGTCGCACTGTGATTATGACAATTATAGGCCAATTACAATACTTCCTGTGATAGATAAAATAGTTGAAAAATACATATGTAATCACATACAAAAATATTATATATCGAATGAAATCTTGTCCATCACTCAATTTGGTTTTCAAAAAAATAAATCAACTACATCTTTACTGTCAAAATTTACCGATGAAATTAACAATTATTTGGACAACAAGCAACACGTAATTCTTTTATTTATTGACTTCAGTAGGACACGATTTATTACTAAAAAAAAACTAGATAATACGAGCGTTCGTGGGCCTTTTCTCAGGTGGTGTGAAGATTACCTCAAAAGTAGAAACTAACGGGTGAGAATTGAAAACGAATACAGTGATGACATACCTGTCACTACAGGAACAGCCCAGGGATCGGTTCTTGGCCCTTTACACTATCTGGCCTTTGTAAATGACATGGCGAATATGATTAAACATAGTTCAGTGTATCAATATGCCGACGATACTTGCCTAGTAATAGCTAATAAAGACATTAAAGGAGCACAAAAAATGTTACAACTCGATTTTACTAACCTATGTATGTGGTCACATGATACAGGACTTGTATTAAATACAATGAAAACTACTCGTAAAATTATACATGTACGCTCAACACACTCTAATAAAAACGAAATACCAATAAAAATACTCGCACACAACCATGACTGCCTTCATAGATCGACGAAATTAAATATTAACTGTCATTGTACTCCTCTAGAACAAGTTAACAATTATAAATACCTAGGCCTGATTGTGGTCGAAAGATTCCATTGAAGTAAACATGTTGAGTATGTATGTTACAAGCTACGGGATGTTTCATCATAATCATCGTTACAGCCTTTCATAAGTCCACTGCTGAACATAGGCCTCCCCCAAGCAATGCCACAAAGCACGGTCTTGAGCCACCTGCATCCATCGACTTCCTGCATGTCTTACCAGGTCATCACTCCATCTTGTGGGGGGTCGCCCTACACTTCGCCTACCGGTACGAGGCTGCCACTCGAGAACCTTTCTTCCCCATCGGTTGTCGGTTCTGCGAGCTATATGACCGGCCCACTGCCACTTCAGCTTATTAATCCGTTGGGCTATGTCAGTTACTCTGGTTCTACTGCGGATATACTCATTTCTAAGTTTATCACGCAGAGAAACTCCGAGCATAGCCCTCTCCATAGCTCGCTGAGCGACCTTGAGCTTCCTCATACGGCCAGCAGTGAGGGACCACGTCTCATTTCCGTAAGTCATCACTGGCAACACGCACTGGTTGTACAATTTCGTTTTAAGGTTTTGAGGTATGTCTGACGAGAAGATGTGTCGTAGCTTCCTGAACGCTGCCCAGCCGAGTTGAATCCGTCGATTGACCTCTCGTTCGAAATTGGACTTACCTAGTCGGAATATTTGTCCCAGGTAAACATACTCGTCAACAACTTTGAGCTTAGTGCTCCCAACAACTACCGGCAAAGGAGTGACATGGACATTAAACACGATCTTTGTTTTATCCATGTTCATCCTAAGACCTGTTCGTTGGGAGACAATATTGAAGTCAATGCGCATGGTGCTTAGGTCCTCCAGCGATTCTGCCATAAGGACTATATCGTCGGCATTTCGAAGGTGAGTGATGTACTCGCCATTGATGTTAATACCGTATCTTTTCCAGTCCAGAAGCTTAAAAACGTCTTCCAATGCAGCGGTGAAGACTATCGGGGATATAACATCACCCTGTCTTACACCTCTCTGCAGTTGGATAGGTTTCGTACTCTAGTTCTGTACTCGGATAGCAATCGTAGCTCAACTGTACAAACACTTCAGCACTTCGATATATCGACAGTCAACTTGGCACTACTGAAGGTACTGCAGCACCTCCCATATTTCGACGGAATCAAAGGCTTTCTCATAGTCCACATACGTCAGACATAGTGGCAAATTGTACTCCTCGGACTTCTGTACAATTTGTCGAAGGGTATGTTTGTGGTCTATGGTGCTAAAGCCCTTTCGGAAAGAGGCTTGTTCGGGAGGCTGGAATTCGTCAAGTCTGCGCGCGAGACGATTCGTAATGACTCTTGAACACAGCACGTAGACGCGGCTCAGAAGGGAAATCGGTCTATAGTTCTTCAAGAGAGCGTTGTCACCTTTCTTGAAGAACAAGACCACCGCACTTCTGGTCCACGCCTCCGTTGTAATGCCACCATGGAGGACGGAATTAAAGAGCTTCTGAAGGACTTCAAGTACGTTATGTTAATCAAGTATATGTTATGTGCAGTTACTAACATATTTTTATCTGTAGTTCACAACTCAGCGAATTTTATATAGTCGGTGGCTAATCGTGTCTTCTTATATTTTTTTTATTGGAACGTAGATTTATATTTTATTGAATTAATAATATCCCTAGTATACCATTCAGGGTATATCCGACCTGAGCCCACCCGTTTTGTTTTCCTTTTTGGTACGCATTTGTCTAATACTAAGATAATCTCCTTGTAAAAATAATCTAAGCTATGTTCTAAATCTAATGAATAAATTGGTGTCCAGTCTATGTTAATGATTGATGAATATACTAATAAAAATCAGTTTTGAAAAAATTTTATTGTAAAGTACCTGCATCATTACTACATCATTAGGAAATGTAGGTGTCCGTGGCGGATTCCCGGTGGTTGGCGAGGACACAGTCACTGTCACTTCCTGTGGAGGATGGTACTCATCCACCCTTACAAGACTAGTTTCTGAAGCTCGAACCTTCACACAATCTTAATCCTCAAATGAACTCAACACCAAGTCCAACAATCGATTGTCACAGTTACTCACCTTGTTACTCTGAAAGAATCCACAGAATGATAGAAAATAATCAAAATAATTTATTAAATTTGACGAACATGAATTAAGATTAAAGTCACCTATCACCTTTATTTTTCTATAACAAGCACATAGATTTTCTATTATTCTGAAGATTACCATATACTCATTATCTTTACTACAAGACGGAATATAAAATACACACAATAAAAACAAAAAACGATTTTTTAAGTAAACAGACGCACATACTAATTCAAAGATGTGATCTTCTATGTTAACATCACTCGGTCCCAGAACTCCCCGTAGTTCAAATTGCGGTGTGGCCACAAGACACGCGTCTCCCCGCTTGCGGCCATACGCTCGATCACAGCGAAGAATAGTATTATTTGGTGGAATTAACTCGGCGTCTTTAATAGACCGTTATTGCAAATAAGTTAGCCTTCATCGAAGATATACCAGTATAAAAATCTTCAATATTTTTCTAAGTCCTCTTACATTTTTATAATATAAATCTATCGATCGTGTTCCTTTCATGGTAATGTTTTTATGTTTGTTGTTGTTTGTGGTATGATTTTCGAAACCAAATCCATTCGCAAAATTCAATATTCACGGGCCAACTTTCAAGTTTACATATTTTATCATAATGACCCTCCGGAATTCCAATAATGTAGGAGGCGTAATCTCTCTTTCCCTCTCTCTTTCTCTCTCTCTCTCTCTCTCTCTGTCTTGTGCCTTGTTTTCTCTATTTTTACTTGTATTTCCTCTTCGTAAAAGCTTTGAACGTATTTTTCTAAATTTGTTTCTGTGGTGTCTTTGTTAAGACGCCATACATGTAAGGTATTTTTTCTGTTCGGTTCCCTGAATTAAATTCATATTTCAAAATATTTCAAAGATTCCCGCTTTGTTTACTTCACGTTGGAGTATCTATTCTATTTTTTATTGTTTGTAGCAACCTTCCAATTTTCTGCGCTCTTTAAATTTCCTTCGATTTTGCCTTCACTATCGATTTTGATGATTTCATCCCTTGACCTATTGGATTCGCAACTTAAACATTTGCCTGTTTCATGGCCCTACATTCCTTTACCTTATCAGCCGCGGTAATCTGTATTGGTTTGTATTTTTTAACTGCATCAACAAATGATACAGATGGCTCTTTATGTGACATTTGCTGGTTATTTGATGGTAGTACATTCCTTTTTTTAACGCCGTGGCTTCTAATTCCATATTTTTTCTCCCTAGTTCTTCAATTTTAGTCTCTAATGCTTCTATTTTGCTGGCTTCTTGTTTTTACTACGTGTGACTCGTTTTCTGTTTTTATCAGTTTACCTTGTAATAGTGCATATTCCTTATTTTGTTCATCGAGTTTTATGTTCATTTCTCTTCTAAACTCCCTCGATTCGTCAAGAAGTTTATTATCAAAAGAAGAAACCATTATTTACTTGGTATATATACGATTACCACCACGTTCGCTATTTACGAAATTGGTAGTTGTAAACATTTTGTTCGTGATAATTTCCTTCTTCGGAATTGTACATACATACTCCGGACAGATCCACGTATCCTTACGTATACTCCTGCGAGAGGGTATCAAAACTTTCTTCTTGTATAGCAAGACACTTCAGATGATAAAGCTTCTTGCATAATTGTTGCCACCACTTCATGTACAAAATATCGTAAATAAGGGTATCGCACCCAGCGCATTTAATTCCCATTTGGGAGATTCTTTTACGTAAATAAATTAATAATACATAATTACACTTTTAAATACTTCCATCCGCTTAGACGCCTGACACGCGAAAAAAAATTAATATTCGTGTAACATATAATTATTAGAGGTGCAATAGGGTAAGTATTTTAATCGTATTCGTTATTTTGTAGTCTGAGTAACTGCAAAAAGCGAGAGTAGCCTAATGGTGGGGTGTATACCGCGAACTCAAAAGTTCGTGGGTTTTAATCCGCCTTTAGACTACTCTCGTGAAACACTCTTAACACAAGCTTTTTTAAGATTACTAGAAGTGGTTAATTTTAGTAATGTCAATGGTGTTGCTAGCATTCAAACAAAAAAATTTATTTTGACATTATGCATTTATTTCAGTCTGTGGAAACGCCCATTAAGTTGATTGTAATAATAACACCTTCCTACATCTCTGACAATATGTTCATCCAAGACGAATAAAGACGATACTAAATCCTTATTTTAATTAATTCGTCAGTTACAGGTTTAGCCTATCGGCAAAACTGACCACCTTACTTATTCGTTGTAAGGAATATGACCTTATATATTCACATAAAATTCTCCATAATAAGATTGATTCCGATTACCTCTTAAGTAAATTAAACTTAACTACAAAGCGCAATCCCCGAATTCCTAGCAAGACATTTTACCTGCAGACTTATAAGAATAATACTTCCTTTTATAACCCGATAGTAAGAATGTGTCGACTTTACAATGAGATATCCATGAAAAGCTCCGGCATGGATGTTTTTGACCCAAGATCCAGGATATTCAAAAGAGCAGTGAAACAGTATACACTTATGCACACTCATTCCCATATCACATAGGTTTTAAGTTTCTTATTTGTATATTTTTATTTTTTGTTTACTGTAATTATGTATGTCATAAACATTGCAAAGCGTAGAGTTGATCTCCTTTATTTCATATAAAAATGATGTGTCAACATATTTAGGATAACAATGTGGCACAAAACTATTATATTTATATTATATTGTAATGTATTTTGATTGTTATCTGTTTTGTTGTCCATATAATAAATAAATAAACGGATATATACGAGTACATCGTGCAATTAAACTACAAGTTCATGGTTCAAATCTCTAACTAAATAGGAAAGTTTATATTTTTGTTATAATCATTTTATATTTTTATTAACAAAATATTAGTATTTATTTAATGTTTTTTTTTATTTTATTTTTTGTTTCCATGAATTTAGCTTCGCCATCACTTAGCAAAACCTAACAAATATCAATTGTCATAGTGTCATTTTAATTTTCTAGCAATTTTATTTTTTAAGTGCTTACATATTTTTGTGTTAAGATGATTGTAGTTTAATACTTTCAATTATTTAGTCAATTGTTCTGTTATGCCCTTATGTTGCTTATTAATTTTTTACACTGAATATAGTGCATATTTGTTTCTTTTCTTAGCCAAACCCTGATCTCTGAGGTCAGTAAGTAAAAAGAAACATTACAACAAGTACTTACATACAAACTGTTGAATAAATAATAGCAGATCCGATATGCGGACGTCAAAAGGTGGTGGACTTGATATATATATATATATATATATATATATATATATATATATATATATATATATATATATATATTGCTCCTGGAATATTATAAACCTGAGCAAATATCTGCTTATTTTCGGATAATCCTTAATTTGGTTGCTGATCAGGTATTGCCGGTATTTTTCTTACGGCTGACAAAAACATATTATACAATTATTTTTAGCTGATTTTTTCTTGCTGACCGAATATTTTAATAAAATAAAATTTAATAACTTCCATATATACTAGTTGAGTATTGCAAGGTAAAGAAGTCGCTTCTAAATATCGTTCTAATCAATTTCCAATAAAACAATGTGCGGACGATAATGTAGGGTTAACTTAACACTTTGATTAAACGGAAACCGCAGCACGTACAAAGTCCAAATATTCAATCTAAAGTTTAAAACAGTTTTACCCAAATATATTTTAAGGAGTTGAAATTTTTAATTACACGGCTAGTATTTTAGAATAGTAATATAAGCTTTTCAGTGGGAAGTTATTAGATATATCAGAAAGTTTTATGTTCATTTTTACATTGTATGCATTGCCAGGGTTGCATTACGGCAAACGCTGACCTCGGTTGCTTTGAGCACGGGGCCGGTACAGAAACTTAAATTCCTACAATATTGGAACTTCTACCAGGACGAATGTGCACGAACAGACAGGAGAATGTAGGTTATGTAGCTTCACTATTCAATCTGTTTCTAAATAGTCTATTGGAAACTTTGAAATTCAAAGAATATAGGATAAATTGGATGAGTGGGCAATCAAACGTACGCCGGCGATCAAATTATAGTATGTGAGATGTCATTTTGCCAATGATGGTTGCATTATCAAATGTATTATTAAAAGGAAGAGGAATGAAAGTAAAACGATATGGAAAATAAGAATAGGAGTTGGTCGAGCAAGTGGATAATTTGTGTTTTTAGGATGTGTTTAGCGGGAATGGTAGACAAGACAAGAACACAAAACGAAAAGTGAATGCACGACACAGAGTAAATGGGGTACCTCAGTCTATTATATGAAAAAAGAATGCGTCAAAAAAGGTACTAGAAGTTTTTTTGTATTTTTTATTTATTCTGCAGAAATGCGGTTATTGAAGAAGTATGTTATCGATGACTTTAAAGATGTGAAAGGAGAAAAATATATGATAAGAGAAAAGTGTAGATGTGTATTGGACTAGAACATGTTGCCATATATATATTATACTGGTGCTATAAAAGACCACCTGTCAGTGCTAAATGGAAGTCTCTGCCTACCCCTCTGCGTGATAGATGTGAAAATTTATGAATGTATCTTTTATTGTCCTGTGCATCATCCCGGCTAATGACTGAGTTCGCTTTTCTACCAATTTGTCCTCAACTTACCCGGTTTGTAGCGTCCTCGGTAATAATTCTATTGACTCAAATATCCAACCCAACTACGTTGGACCTGGACTTTTTAGGTCTGCTGTGCGGACTTTCTTCTATCAAAATGGTATCAAGGCATCTATTTGCAAAAAACCAGCTTCATTTACGTAACGCGTACCGTATAAGAGTATAGGTTGGATAATGCTTTCGTAGAATTATCTCGAATTTTAGAAGTATCATAAGATCGCCGATAACCCCAGTGACTATTCACCACTTACTCAAAAGTGCGCCAATACAGGCGCCAATACAATAATTTATCCACGGACTCGGGCAGAATAAATTCAAGGTATCTGAATTTCTCCGTTTTAAGAACGTACTAAGAGCCAATTTTGAAGGATTCGGGATCTGTACTCCTACAAAACATGTACTCAGTTTTGGCAACATTTAGTTTCAGTTTGCCGTTCTCGATTGAGCAATTTCATAAATTAACTTCACTCTCTGCTGTAAGTTTATTCTTCTTTGTCAACTGTTGCGGTGCTATCAAGACAGGTTCCATTCGATGCACAATTTTTTTATTTATCTATGTGAAGGTGTCTAATAAATAACTATAGATGCACAAAATAAAAATAAAAACTTTACGATTACTTGAGTTTAACTGTAAATAAAGTACGGAGTCTGTACAGTACGTTCGTGATTTGTGTAAGTTAGCAGATGTTATTGCTCTTCAGGAGACTTGGCTGATGACAAACGACTTGGTTTTCCTGGATAAAATTAACCAGAATTTCAGCATAGCAGCTAGCAATTGGCTGCGGATACGTCAGTGGATGTGCTGCAAGGTAGGCCCTACGGTGGGACAGCGCTGCTGTGGCGCACGAGTTTCTTTACCAAAACGGAAATCGTGCAGTGTGATAATGACCGAAAAGTGGCGATGCGATGAGATCAGAGTGACCGTAGCCTTCTTGTGTTTAGCGTATACATGCCTACTGACTGTGAGAATAACCTATCAGAATTTATTCAATGTCTAGCGAATATAAGTGAGAGATATATAATAAGCGAGAAATATAAATATGAGTTGAGAGTGCCGAGATTGAATTCGTTCTGATCTTAGGCGATTTCAACGCGCATTTGGGTACTCTGTTTGGTAAGGAGCTAGTGGACTATTGTTGTGAGCAGTCGTTACTATGCATATACTTAAAGAGACTAGATTCAAACTCATACACATTTGTGAGTGAGGCGCACGGCACATATTGGTGGCTTGATTATTGCATTGCTGCCGCTGCTGCAGCCAGTACGGTAACCGATCTGTATGTGAAGTATGACTTATTTTGGTTTATTCTCTTTTATTAGTTTTTATTTTTATACGTGGCAGAGCCATGCTGCAGCTATATTTCTGGTATAGTTGTAACACGAATGGGATGGCTCGGTTGGAGAAAAATGGGGCTCTCACAGAATACCAGCGTAAAATAACAGCTTAATGCTGCTGTTTTTCATATGGTGAGTGTAGAGAACCGGAGACCCTTTTTACTGGAAACCGAAGCATTTCATCTTAGTCCTCACGGGTGACAACGCATCTGCATTTTGATTCGTAATCAAGGATAAATGAAGATGTCTATGGGCCACAGCAACCACTTACCATCAGGTGGACTGTGTGCTCGATTGTCACCCTTGTCCTATAGAAAAAACATCTCTATTCCTATTGATTGTCGTCTAGTTATTAATTGAAAGCTTAATTTTATTAGATTTAAAGAAATTTACTATGAGTCTAACCTAAAAAAAAATAATGCGAAGGTTTTATGCAGGTATAAGGATAGGTAGCTTGAACAAATAAAAATGTATTCAAAAATTTTTGATGAAAAACTTAATGAGATAATGAGTAATTATAAAAATATAAACTTGAAATGTATGGATATAAAACATTTGTGTGAAAAATCGTGTCAATTTAATATGTAGACATCGCAATATTGGTAAATTTAATTAATTTTGGAGATATATAAAAAAGTTATAACATAAAAAATATTTGCCGTTAAGTGTAGATGGAGAAAACAATAAGAAAAACATAGCAAATTTATTTATAAATCAGTTTAATCTTCTACAAAATATATCTAATTATGCTACGCCGAAACATGTTGAGTTAATTTTAAGGGGTAAGTCTGAGGGTCATGACGGTCTTACTATAGAGCATCTTTTGTATAAGGGCCAACACATCTGTGAGGTGTTAGCGCAATTTTTCAATATCTGTGAAACATTTTTATGTACATGAGGAACTTATTCGTACGATGGTTGTTCCTATTATGAAAAATAAAACGGGGGATATCTAGGGCTCGGAAAACTATAGCCCTATTTCGCTAGCCACTATAGAGGCCAAGGCACTAGACCGAGTTTTACAGTTATACTAAATTCCATAAATTATAATATTGGACAGTTTGGTTTTCTTCCGAATCTATCAACAGATATGGCTATATTTTATGTACAGCAGGATGTAGGTTACTATAATCAGCGTGCTTTTGTTATAAGTATTCACGAAATACTGAGGAAAAAGCTCAGTGAACTTAGCACAGATGTCCCGGCTATGGTTGTAGATCTCCTAGCGTTTTGATACCTTAATCATACCAACAGCGTAAGGTGGGGCTCTGAATTTTCGGACTACTATAAGCTTTCTTGTGGTGTGAGACAAAAAGGTGTTACCTCAACAGATCTTTTCAATACCTAATAATAATTAATTCATTGAAATTTAATGACATATTATGACTTTTAATAATAACATATCGCTATGAGACGCGCACCACCTACTGTAATCTAATTTTACTATGCATATAACCTTCGCGCAAGTGCAAGCAATAACTTAACAAAATTTTAGCGCATAATAGAACAAACAACAATTAAGTTTTGATAATCGGACAAAAAAAATTAATTTCTGTTTGTTCGATTATGAAGGCCTTACCAATCTGTTAGGACTGATCTCTCCTAATACAATTTTCCAGCACGGTAGTAGGGAAATATTTCCAGAATGGGGATTCATCCTTCAATAGATCATATTTCTATAAATGGTAGAACCATGTTGTAGCTATATTAGTAGTATAGTTGTAGCACGAATGGATCGACTCGACCCGGCAAGGACCACGCTCTCACAGAATACCAGCGTAAAGTGGCAGCTTGACACTGTTGTGTTTTTTTGGTATGGTGAGTGTAGAGAACCGGAGACCCATTTTACCGGAAAAGAGGCATTCCATCTTATTTGTCACGGGTGACAACGCATCTGCATTTTGATTCTTTATTTGTGATAAATTTAGATGTCTATGGGTCACAGCAACCACTTACCATCAGGTGGACTGTGTGTTCGTTTGTCACCCTATCCTATAAAAAAATATTTTAGGGCAAGTGCTAGATGGATTAGTTTGGCGACATCATTATGACGCTGCGTCTATTCTTATGCAGGAAGATTCTAGCCTTTTTAATAGCATCGTCTACATAGGTCGCCTTTGACATTTGTTTTTGCTATATATTTTAGGTAATTCTTTGTCGGAATTACTTGATCCTGTATTGCTATTATAAAACCCTCAGTTTCTGCAAACAGTGTCCCACGGCGCAACAAATAAGTCGACGCTGCAATATCAACATAAATTGATAATGTACCTTAAATAACTCAAGGAAGGAAACTTGTAGGAATCAGTTAAATAAGATTGCTCTGCTTAAAGGCCAATATGTTTATGAGGCATCATCATGTTTCATGTTTATATTCTTTCATCTGTCCCTGAAAAGTATAAAGTAGTTATTTGATAGAGGTTTGGTTCCTGATTATAATAATACCACACATATTAATAGGTAATGCACCGTTATCGAATAAATAAATAAAAACTGTTATAACCCAAAACGCGCAAAACATGAAAAACGTATGTAATATTACTCTGAAAGCTGGATAGCTCACAGAATATTGTGTAAGTGTGAAAAGGACGTAAGATCAAATAAAAAATGATTACAAAATTATACTGTTTTATTTCAGAATTGTTTAAAACTGCCCAGAAATACTTGAACACCCATATATACTCGTACTTTCAGTTGTAAAAGGTTAGAAGTATGTGGAGGGAGCGAAGCAATCTGGTTTTATAGATAAGATATCTGATCTGATCGAATCTGTACTAAAATTGAATTAGCACGCCCCGACTCCACGTACTCTTGGCTGCCCTACTCCTAGAGTGTTTTTGTAAAGCCGTACGCGTGGAACGCAACGTTACGCTACGCAAGGGCGAAGGGAGTGTACTCACTGCAGCGCCGAAGCCGTTGTAGAAGTAACTTTGGGTCAATATACCTGTGTAAAAAAGTGGGTTTATGA
Source organism: Parnassius mnemosyne (assembly GCA_963668995.1). Classification (NCBI taxonomy): domain Eukaryota; kingdom Metazoa; phylum Arthropoda; class Insecta; order Lepidoptera; family Papilionidae; genus Parnassius; species Parnassius mnemosyne. Next base: position 57,745,985 of record CAVLGL010000001.1, read on the forward strand.
TTTAAAAAAAAAAACCATTACTCATAAACTATACTTTTCCGCAAGGAGGATAGGGTAGAGGGGCTTTCCTTGATAGGGCACACTCCTGCTCCCCTCTTCTCCCCTCATGCCGGAGACGATAAATGTTATCATTTTGAGGTTAGGTTAGGTAACAGTGTATTACCTTTTAATGGGAATGGTGTCGGGAGTAAGGGGACGCACCCCCCTACCCTCCCCTCCCTTCCTGCCCCCTCCAGTAAAACGATTCTAAATTTCAACATTTATCTTTATTTATCTAATGTTTTGAAAGTTAAATTTTAAAGTCTTATTATAACACTGTTTTGCCTACTGATAAAAATAATGTAGAAATGCCTTCTTTTAATAAAATTGTTTTATTCTACTTTTTCTTTTATACTCTCAAGAAAATGTTTGCTGCAAATTGTTGAGTTCTTCTATGCATGACAACCAACCCGTCCAATGAATATTAACCATTTTTTCTAATTATAGAATCCGGAGGGGATCTGTTTGACAAACGGCAAAATACAATTACATTTTAGAAAGCAAGCCGAGGATTTATTTTCTTGTTGTTTAGGCAAGTCTATCGATTCATTATAAACATTCAAGATAAATATCGATATTAATTTTAATATAGTTGAGTCAATCCCTACCGTACATGTAAAATATTTTGTATAAAAATGTATTTATCAAATTCATGCAAATTATCAGCAACGTGACTTTTTTATTTGTAATATATCAAAATAAACAAAATAATTGAAAACGTTCTATAAAGTAATATCGTCTCAATCCGTCCCTGGCTCAATATTCCAAACCCCCACATCAGCATATGCGTGAGAACTCGAGTGATAATTCTAAAAGTAATGTAAGACGATATGATAATTGTAATAGACTTATTTTATTAACGTTAATATTAATTCATTCTGTAACTAACCACCTTCGAAAGAACATTAAATTATTTTATATTTTAAAATGTGTTTTTAAAAAGACTGTCGAGGTTCGTCGCAATTTAAGTGGCGTAGCCGGTAGGATATCCGTATATATTCTGCTGTCGTGCTAACGCCTTTCGGACCCCAAAATCGGTTTAAGCGTCAGTATAGCAGTCAGGTTCGGATATCCTCGAAACAAACAAATAACTCCCGCGACGCGCGCGCTATCGTTTCCAAATCAATCGATCACGCGCATTGGATCATCGGCAGTATCGAAGTGGTCAGAATCAACTGGAGGACATGAGATTGAACTTCCTGTTAAAATATATCCCATTCTTTTCCACATTTTCATTTTCAACTAAAATCGTCGGGCCAAATTATTTGCAATTATCTGACTTTGTTGGCACAAAATAGGCTGATAATATTCTTGTTAATAGTTTATGCTAGATTAAATAAGATAGTTTAAATAAAAATGCCAGTAACTGTTATTCCAGCACATATTTTAGATTTAATTCCTAGATACGATGGAGATAAAAAATTGCTCAATTTATTCATTTCAAAATGTGAATACGTTTTATTAAATTCAGGGGGTAACAATACTCCGATTCAAAATTTATATAGATTCCATGCTATAAGTAGTAAATTTAGTGATAGAGCTGCGACTCTACTTAGTGACAACCCTAGTTTAAGTACGTGGGAGGATTTGAAAGAAATTTTGACACAGCATTTCGGCGACCCCCGTTCAGAGGAATGTATTGCTATCGAGCTAGAATCTCTAAAAATCAAACAAGGAGAGTCATTTATTCAGTTTTGTACTAGAATACAAAATGTAAAAAGTTCTTTATTTGCTAAAGTCCAAAGACATTGTAATGAAGGAATATAGGCAGCCAAAATGATTAAATATAATAATACCGCCTTAAACGTATTTTTGTACAATTTACCCGAAGACCTTATTAGAATTGTCCGATTCAAAAGTGTTCTACTTTGAAGATCGCTTTAAGTATAGGCACAGAGGAAATTAACTTCTTGGCTCAGTATAACGCCAAAAATAATAAAGCCAAACCAGTTCAGCAATTAGCTCTGCAAAGTTTCGTGAGACCAACTGAATTTATAAATTCAAATTCGACACCAAACAATAATAATAATAGTAGTAATTTCAAGTTCGGTGTACCCAATAACCAGATAAGATATAGATAAGGATAAGTAGAAGGGATTTCGTGTAAACGAATAAATTCGCGGCCCCTCAACAAGGCTACCATTTTGCATCACAACAAAATTCAATGCCACGTAATTTCAATCATCAATTTACCCAACAACGACGAGCACCATTCAAAGTTGGTGGATTTAAATTAGGCATTCCCCAAAACCAAGCTCAAAAATACGGTGTGTATAAACAACAACCTAATCAGTTTAAATACGGCTTTCAACAACAGCCTAATCACTTTAAATACGGCTTTCAACAACTTCAACGCAAAACTAGGCACAAGAGAGAACGGTGAGCTGAAAGTAGGGAATTTCGGAATAGGGCAACGGAACCCAAGGGGCCAGCAGCTGCCCAACTTCATGGAGAAAGAGGGATTGTTTATGATGAAGTCTTTCTTCCAGAAGCGGCCGCACAGGAAGTGGACCTGGTCGAGCCCCGACGGTTCTACAAAAAATGAGATTGACTTCATTATAACGATCAGACGACAACTGTTCAGTGATGTCTCCGTGATCGCGAGGGTGAAAACTGGTAGCGATCACCGAATGTTTAGAGGCACACTGAACCTAACCGTTAAGTTGGAGAGGTCTCGTTCACGCTCACGTTGCACGCTCCGTTGACTTCATTAGACGACGTCCCCCTCGTGCTCTGTTCCAAAGTCCCGAAACCTTTCAGTTCGAGTTACAAAACTGTTTTCAGTGCCTAGAAGACTGCAATGAAGTGGACGATATCAATAACAAGCTCGTGGAAACTGTCCATGCGGTCGGAACTAAGTTTTGCCAGACCCGCCGCAGAAAAACGCTAAAACCCTCTGATCACACTCTTAATCTCATGGCTGTTAGACAGAAGATGAAGCTACATTTTTCAACAAATTTGACAGCATACAGGCAACTGAACGAACAGATCTCCAAATGCATGCGGCGGGACTTACGCAACTTCAATACAGCTTGTATCGAAGAAGCAATCGAGCGGAACCAAGGCTTCAAAGTCTTTGCCAGAGATCTGTCTGCCAGAAAGAATCAACTGTCATATTTGAGGACCGAGTGTGGCAGCATCGTTTCCGGGGCACCTGAGATTTTGAGCAAGATTGAGAGGTTCTATGGGCAGCTGTACCCGTCATCGTTGGAGCTACAAGTATGAGTAACGATCCAAGAGCGAGTCTTATCCGACCCTATTCCGAAGATATCCCGGACGTCAGTCTGAGCGAGATTAGAATGGCTCTCCAGCACCTTAAAAACGGCAAGGCCCCAGGCGAGAATGGAATTACAGCGAAGCTTCTGAAAGCGGGTGGAAGACCAGTACTTGAAATCTTTCAGAAGCTCTTTGATTCCGCCCTCCATGGTGGCGTTACACCGGAGGCGTGGAGCAGAAAAGCTGTGGTTTTGTTCTTCAAGAAAGGTGACAATGCTCTCTTGAAGAATACAGACCGATTTCCCTTTTGAGTCGCGTCTACGTACTGTTTTCGAGAGTCATTACGAATCGTCTCGCGCGCACACTTGACGACATCCAGCCTCCCGAACAAGCCGGTTTCCGAAATGGCTTTAGCAACATAGACCACATACATACCATTCGACAAATTGTACAGAAGTCCGAAGAGTACAATTTGCCACTATGTCTGGCGTATGTGGACTATGAGAAAGCCTTTGATTCCGTCGAAATATGGGAGGTGCTGCAGTACCTTCAGTAGTGCCAAGTTGACTGTCGATATATCGAAGTGCTGAAGTGTTTGTACAGTAGAGCTACGATTGCTATCCGAGTACAGAACTAGAGTACGAAACCTATCCAACTGCAGAGAGGTGTAAGACAGGGTGATGTTATATCCCCGATAGTCTTCACCGCTGCATTGGAAGACGTTTTTAAGCTTCTGGACTGGAAAAGATACGGTATTAACATCAATGGCGAGTACATCACTCACCTTCGAAATGCCGACGATATAGTCCTTATGGCAGAATCGCTGGAGGACCTAAGCACCATGCTCATTGACTTCAATATTGTCTCCCAACGAACAGGTCTTAGGATGAACATGGATAAAACAAAGATCGCGTTTAATGTCCATGTCACTCCTTTGCCGGTAGTTGTTGGGAGCACTAAGCTCAAAGTTGTTGACGAGTATGTTTACCTGGGACAAATATTCCGACTAGGTAAGTCCAATTTCGAACGAGAGGTCAATCGACGGATTCAACTCGGCTGGACAGCGTTCGGGAAACACACATTTTCTCGTCAGACATATCTCAAAACCTTAAAACGAAATTGTACAACCAGTGCGTGTTGCTAGTGATGACTTACGGATCTGAGATGTGGTCCTTCACTGCGGGCCGTATGAGGAAGCTCAAGGTCGCTCAGCGAGCTATGGAGAAGGCTATGCTCGGGGTTTTCTGCGTGATAAACTTAGAAATGAGGATATCCGCAGTAGAACCAGAGAAACCGACATAGCCTAAAGGATTAGTAAGCTGAAGTGGCAGTGGGCCGGCCATATGGCTGGAAGAACCGACAACCGATGGGAAAGGAAGGTTTTTGAGTGGCAGCCTCGTACCGGTAGGCGAGGTGTAGGACGACCCCCCACGAGATGAAGTGACGACCTGGTAAGACATGCAGGAAGTCGATGGATGCAGGTGGCTCAGGACCGTGCTTTGTGGCATTCCTTGGGGGAGGCCTATGTTCAGCAGTGGACTTGTGAAGGGCTGTAATGATGATGATTATGATGAATGATTTCAACAACAGCCTAATCAATTTAAATACGGCATACAACAGCAACCCAATCAATTCAAATACAAAATCAACCGCCCAAAAACGTTTACGACACTGACGTATCTATGCGTACCGCACCAATTAGGCAAAACATGACGACGAATGATTTGTTCTTTTAGCGAGGAACCTTCAACGTCATGTCAAGATTTCTCTCACGATAATACTGACGGTTACTACTACGACCACTATGGTGGTTTTGTAGATGAACCATCATTTGAAGGTTGTACAATATGTAGAAAATTCTAATGAAATTAATAATGAAGATAATGCAGTACCTGAAAATTTTCCAATAGTAGCCTTCGAAAGCCCTCCGAAATGATCCATCTTAATTATTGCGGTAGCATTTTAAAATTACTTCATATAGTAATTCCCGTATTAAATTCGAAATTTCTAATAGAAACCGGAAGCAGTAGATGCTTTAATAGTCCTGCCAAGGCTAACCAATATTTTGGTGAGTTTAAATTCAATGAATCTTTACAGTTGTAAGTACCCATGCGCAAAGCATGCACGATGAAATAATTTTTATACCGCTTTTAAAAACATTCAAAGTACTCTTCCATATAAATATTACAATGCGGACGGTAGATGCGACGGCCTTATTGGATCAGACTTATTAAAAAAATTGGCAGCTAATATCGATATGATCGACCAAATTTTACGAACACCTAATACTGAAATTCCAATAATTTATAATCCACCTTATAAAATTAATTTAGAACCAAGATCGGAAACCATACGGAAAAAATACCTACCAACTTACAAAACGGCGACGTAATCATTGATTTTACACAATTTAGTGAGGGAGTTCGTATGCCATGTGCCCTTATCAAGTGTGATAATTTCTTTGCCGAAACAATTATTCAAAATGTGTCAAATGAAAAAGTTAATATTAAATTTATAGAACCGTTTAATGTAACTGTATTTGAAAATAATGAGTGTGCCATAAATGTGATAGATTCCGATTGCGAGATAGATGAGATTTTAAAAGAAAATTTAATTAAACTACAATTAGATCATACAAATGAAGAAGAACGAAAAGCTATAACTTAATTATGCTATGAATACCACGACATATTTTATAGTGATAAAATTCCGCTTTCTTTTACAAATCAGGTAAAACATAATATTAGAACAGTTAACGAAGATCCTATATATATCAGACCGTATCGCCACCCACCTTCCCAAAATGAGGAAGTACAAAGAGAAGTAGACAAACTTCTTCAAGATGACGTAATCCAAAATTCTCACTCACCTTGGAGCGCACCGGTTCACTTAGTCCCCAAAAAACCAGATGCATCCGGGCAACCCAAATTTATAATGGTTATAGATTATCGGCGACTAAATGAGAATACAATAGACGATAAATACCCGTTGCCTAATATAACTGACCTTTTTGATAAGTTAGACAAGTCTGTATATTTTAGTACCCTTGACCTGGCAAGTGGCCCGGTTACATATAAACATAAACATAAACATAAACACTCACGCCTGTCACCCAGAGGGGTAGGCAGAGACTACGGACTTCCATTTGGCGCGATCCTGACACACCTCTCTCGCCTCTTTTACATCCATATATCTACGCATACACGCCCGTCGGTTATGGGTACTCCTAATCTGGCCCATTTTTAATGTATCGCCGATTTGGTCGATAAACCTTCGTCTAGGGCGTCCCTTCCCGACCCTGCCGTTCACTTCCGCAACATAAATTTGCTTTGTCACTCTTTCCTCGTTCATTCTTTCTACATGACCAAACCACCGAAGCATTCCTTTCTTAATCCTTGTCACAACGTCATCTTGCAAACCACACTTTTCTCTTATCACACTATTTCTCACCCTGTCATTCAGATTCAGCCCTAGCATACTCCTTAAGGAACGCATTTCTACAGCATTTATTCTACTCTCATGCTTCTTCTGCCAGACCCAACTTTCACTACCATACATTAAAGTAGGGACTAACACAGCATTATGAATTGCCATACGTGCCTTAGTTGACACATTCTGACTCCTCATAATAGCGTGTAGAGCCCCATTCACTCTATTTCCTGCGTTCACTCGTCGTTCTATATCCTTATCATATCTACCATCCCTGCTAAATAAACATCCCAAATATACAAACTCATCCACTTGCTCAATCAACTCCCCTTCTATTCTTATTTCACATAAAGTTTTACTTTCTTCTCTTTCAAAAACCATCACTTTCGTCTTACTTGCGTTCACTTTCATACCCTTTCTTTCAATGACCAATTCATTAAAGTAACCATCATTTGCAACTCGGCCGCCGACGATGCAAATATGACTTGATCATCGGCGTACAAAAGGCATTTGACGGTTGACTCATCCATTCTCAACCCACATTCTTCAACTTTCAAAGTTTGCAAACAACTGTCCATAAATAAGTTAAACAGCCACACATCCCTGTCTGACACCTTTATGAATGCCAAACCAGTCCGAGTAGACCCCGTTGATCCTGATACAAGCACTAGAGTCCCTATAAAGAGATCTTAATGCCTGTATCAAGCCATGGCTTGGCTGGCTGGCTTGATACAGGCATTAGTATCAAGCCAGCGCTCAACCCAAATGAGTTCAGTGTTTGCCATAACACATTCCTGTCTACTCTGTCTGCCCGGTTAGTTTAGGCCAAAAAAGGTAATTGTTGCCTAGTTAGATTAATTTGCGTGTCAACGAGGCGTATTTTGACTCTGGCTCGACGTGTTATTCTGGTGCCGAACTTATGATTTGTGATAAGGGAATCCGGGACATTCAATATCGAATTTTGTGCTATTGTCCTTGCCGTGTCGGATATCACGTGTTCCATTCTGCGATGAGTGTGGAATTAGGCGAATTGTAGTTACTTAAATGTACAATGAAGCTGAGAGACTGAGTAGTGACAGTGAAGAAAGAAGTGGTCCGGCGCTGAGGCCTGCTGAAGCGATGCAGCATTTTGGGGCAGCCTGCAACTCGGCCGCTGCTGGTCGCCTAAGCTTGCTCATGTCGCAGACATTTACACCTCACTGTACACTACTCACCATCCACTATTACACACACTCACGGCCTGCCCAAGCCTTGGTGCGAAGTTAGCTTCGGATAATGGTAAGTACTATGTGTTTCTAGCTTTCTCCCATATAGTTTATTGTGATAGAACATATTCCACGTGGCCATATTGAGCCCTACCTACGTCTGCCCGTCGAAGAAGCTGCTATGGGCCCCAGCTAGGACTTGACCTTTGTGGGAGCAGCCGTAGGCCGTAACACTGTAAATAACATAAATTTTAACCAAAAAAAAAACGCTTCGTAACATTGACGACGTCTTGAGAATTTACTTGTAAAATGTGCAATTATCAGGATTATTTCTATTATTAACACCACAATCACTCACTGAACAAGTAAGCATTTTGGAAAAAAATTTCTTACTAAAAATAACCACTATTTTTATTTACACTTTAAAAAATTACTAAATATGTAGGAGCTATTTCTTGCGGGCCGAATTGCGCCGATCTGTCATTCAAAATCGGTTACAGAGTCATGAGATTTGGTATCCTTTTCTATCTTGCATTTTTGCCATAAGGAAGTTTCATCTTTCTTGCACACTATGTTGGTCTATACGCCAGTATATTCTTAGTCTATGGCAAATTCTGACAAATAAAGCCGTGTTTGCCTTGATGCGGTTAAGAACGTCTGCCAAACTTCAACCTCAAACCATTTCGGTTTGCGGCTAACAGTCAATAAATTTGCATACAAAGTGGTTAATCTGATTTTACTGCAATTAATCAACCTATTAAACAACTGAAAACATGTTGCGTCTATCCGCAGAGATAGAAATTCAGATAGATTTATATGTATTACTAAAATAATTTTAATTCGTAACATAGATTATCCATAATTGATGAACTATTTTATTTAAGCTATCGTCATGATAATCATCATGATTATCATTACAGCCTATTACAAAACCTGCTGCTGAGCATAGGCTTCCCCACAAGGAAAGCCACACACGCGAAAGCAAATGAGCACACAGTCTACCTGATGTTAAGTGGATGCTGTGGCCGGTAGACTACGTTTGCGTCAAGCTGTCAGATAGCATTAGAAACAGTGTTCTGTATTTCAAAACTCGAATGGCGGACGTTGGTCACAAAGCCGCTGACTGAAGTGGGGCTGTTTATTTTACATGAGGAGACGCACACACCGTGCGGATGCAAGGACGGCCGGACTCGATTTTGTCTCATATTGGTTAGGTAAAATCGCTGGTGATACACTTTTTACTCCCAATTGTCTCTCCTTTTTGGCTGGTGCATAATTTTTGCAGTACCAGATGTTTCACACATATGGATCTGCTTCCTCGTCGTGTTTGGGTCATTTAAATCAGGCTAACCATTGAAAGCAATAGTGTTTCCGACCTGAACTTTCCTATACTCATCTCTTACGAAATCCAAATAAAATGAGAAACAAAAATAAAACTGAAATTACTTTTCCAATGCTGAAATAATTTATAAAATACTAGCTATACGTCGGCTTCGCACGGGTGATTTCTTGGTCTCGACAACAACGCCACCTACCAGGTCCAAATCGTGAATCTACACCATCTAGGATAGTGGCTACGGAAGTGGCAAGTGGCAGCCGCCGCCACCGCAAGTGCATTTCTTTGAACAAGGTGTAGACTCTTGACAAGACCAATTTCACAATTCTTCTTATACTATGTATTACTAAGATTAATATATTAAAAAAAAAAACTGTCATTAGCCAAGAGCATAAAACCAAGTAGAGGGCTAAATATAGCAATCTTGAAAGCTTGAATAGTTAGAGGAAATTACATTAATAAGTGAAAATCTAAATTTGAAGAACTTACCTTTTTTATAAAAGGAGTCGTATAAAACTTACATACTTTGAAAGTTACTGTATCATGATTGATTCACAAATTTAAACATACACGTGTGTATGTTTAAATCTGTGCTGTTTCAAAATTCAAAACTATACCGTGGGACGTACCTTAATTCTCTTAGGCTGTTACTTTACTGCTTATTTTGAAGTTATGAACTTGGGAATCTGATAACGCTCAGTCCGAATTTATGGCCAAATTGTCAAACGCTACGAAACTGAGTTGTGTTTAACCTTGTTGCGTAAAGCAAAGTTCGTGCACCCAGAAATATATTAAATCAATTGTTTTATGTTATAGTATATCGGATATCAATATCGTTCCATTTCCAATAACGCACACTTTAAAGACATTTTGTTCATATCTCTTCATGAACTCCATATTTTATTTGTCTATAAACAGTTTATGAATTTAAAAAAAAACATCCTAAACTTTTATGTATTTACTTGTAATATGGATGAATATGTAATGTTTACGATTCGTGAACGTAAAAAAAATTAAAAACAATTGCTAAACATAATTCGTAAATGCTGCCTTGTAAACGAGTTGTATTACTGGTAAAAAAAATAAGCAAGTACAATAGATCTCCTAACCAATATTGACTACAATTAAGTATACTTTGTTATGTTCACAGCATATTTTTTGTACTGAGCTTACTCGGCTCGTGGGGAAACTGAACTAATAATAAATATAAAACAGAAACTATTGTATGAACGTAAGTAATTTTAGTAATTGTATGGTAACAATTACTAAAGTACAAATATTTGCCATTTTTGACACATCCTGACTTAATGATTTCTTATATTTACTCATTTGGTACACATTTAAGCCACCATTCCGTAGCCGACCGCAGACAGCAGCAGCAGACGATGTGTCGTCGCGACACGACTGGTTTCTATGTAGTTCTATGAAATACCTTCCGTAGCTAGCGACACGTCGTTGGCCGGAGCGGCAGACGACATGACGCCCGACCGCAGATCAGTAGTGCCGCCAACGCCCGAGCGACATGTTGAATTTTTCTCAAAAAAATGGGTTTCACCGATTACGTGGAAGAGAAACTGATAAACCAGGTGGCCCAATATCCCGCACTGTACGATGCATCTCACAATAATTATTTAAACACGTCACGTCGCCCGCTGTTGCTGTCTGCGGTCGGTTACGGAATGGTACCGTTATGCAACACATTTATCGCGTTTAATTTTAATTTTTTATTCCCAACCTTTCGACCAGGGGGCAGGGGGGAGTAGGGGGGGGGGGTTAATTGATATTCTAAAGTCCAAATTTTTAGGTAGCTGGGCTAACCACGACATCGGGACGTCGAAAACCTGTGGCGTGACGTGATGGATGCAGTAAATTACATGAAACCTTCGGGTATTTAAAAGTTCAAATTAAACGCAATAAAAGCAGTAAAATATTTTTTTTCCTTTTTTTTGTTTTAACTACTTTTGTAATTATACTAGGTTTTTCTACTGTATCGTGGAGGTAGATTACATACATAAATTTCACAAGGATAAACATCCAGACCCGGAAGAATTATTTGAAGGCTGTGTTCCGTGCGGGCATCAAACCCGCGGCTCTCATTGGCGCATATCATTGGTAAGGCACTGCAACACGGAACCATTAAATGACAAAAATAGTTTTATTTAACATTCTGACTTCCCACCATAGAGGGAAGAGTCCCATATACTCTGCATCCTGCATTCACTCTTAGTTTTCTATCTGCTAGTAAATAAACTAAAAATAACCGCTGGTCAACATGTAGCATGTTGTATGAGGCAATTTTCTCAACCGTTAAAAGTGACAAAATATTATTATAACATTGCTTATGTGTGAAACCGCTATAAAAAATATGTGCCTAGTAAGATGTCGACGATGCTAACTTGCTATTTCCTAAGTTAACATTCCCGAAGCTAGCAAGTTGTTAGGATCAGCCGGACGAGAAGTAAACACATAAATTCACAAAGGTGCTGACGAACAACATAGCTTGGGCTGCTCTACGAAATTCTTAAATATGTTTTCGTATGTTATATTACATTTAAGTGTAGATATGACAGTAATTTGTTAAGTTTTTTTTATTTTATATTATATTGGTTCTAATGTCATATGCCATATATTTTTAGTAAGTGACACCATTACCATTATATACTATCACAAAACTAGGCTCTGTGAAACGGTGGGGGACTTTCTTTCTGCCAAAATTACCGTCTAGATACCACTCTCTTATCTATTTCTTCCGCCAAATAGTAATGCCTTGATAGCTGTATTTTGCTCTGAAGATGCAAGCTGTGAGGCATCTTAGGCCTCATAGACGACAAATCTATCATCATCTAAACTGAGCATGGACTGCAGAAACTACTTATGGATTGTAGGTTCGTTTGTCGTTCATAAAGTAATACTACTGAACTAAATTCTATCCCACGGATTAACAATTTATTTATGTGTCAAAGTATGGTCAGCAATGATATTATAATGTGACTGAGGTGGCAAATTATTATTTGAAAAGTGTCTTGTAGTGTCTTGTATAAAAGACCACGAAACCTTTCCGTTGAGCATATGAAAATATTTATATACTCGAAGGTCTCATTGTATGTGGTAATCATACGTCGAATCGGTGAACGTATACCGGTATAGGATCGACAGGTACATACGGCAAAGAGTATAGCCGCACGCATCTGTCGTCTATGGACAGTTCTGGGGACCGCATAACATAACACATTATTTAACTCAACACAGTCAAACTTGCATCTTACTATATGGAACAGTGTCATAGCCTCTAATTGCTTACGTCTAGAGTCGAAGGTTAGAATTTTGTATCTACTGAGTAACTGGTCATATACTATAGCAAGGTTATGAGCCATCTGCATTCATCAAATCCCTGCATGTATCATTTGGTGGTCAATTTATCTTATTAGAGGCTACTATGCCTCTAATTAGATGATTTCACTTTGTATGCTAACGAGTGATATTGAATATAATGCGACTGACATTGAAGCCATGTTTGTTTTGCAAAAGAAAGCCGTATAAGCGATTTATAATTTAAACTGTAAAGAGTCCCTCAGTGAAAATTTTAAAGAAATAAGCATATAACTTTGACATCGCAATATATTTATGAAAATGTTATATATGTACATAAAAATAACTTTAATAAGAATAAGGATGTTCATACTTTAAACACTGGGAACAACATAAGCTTTTAATGCCAGTTACTAGACTTCACAGAATTAGTTATTCATTTATGGGGCAACATATACGCTTTTACAACAAAATTCCAGAAAATTTTTTTTGTTTGTCAAAAACAAGTTAAAAAGTATTATAGAAAAGTTTTATAAAAAGGGATATTATAATATCAAGGAACACTAAAATTCATTTAAAATTGTACAAGTAAAATTATTGTTAAGTAAAATATGTTTAAAAAATTCCCGCTAAGTTTCTTCCCAGCTTTCCAGGACATAGGTATTTTCCGAAATAATAGTAAATGAAATAAAAAATCTGACTTTCAATAATTATTATGTAAATTAATATTGAATAAAAATCATTATATTCTATTACGTTTAGTCAAACCAACGTTTACATTTAAAGATAAGACGAAATAATAATTACTCCGACAATTGTCATCCTTGCTATAAATTTGGCTATCCACTTTATGAATTAATCGATTTTAGGATCGGTGTGGTTTCACGAACGCACATCGCGGCCGAACTTCCAATACCATCCACACCATCTGGATGATTGGCGGTCCACCACTGTGCGATTTAGAAGATGTTTTCTTCCTCGCACAACTTCCTTGTGGAATAGTTTACCACCAGCGATTTTTCCGGACCGATACGACTTAGGGACCTTCAAGAAAAGAGCCTACTCCTTTTTAAAAGGCCGGCAACGCATCTGCAATTCCCCTGGTGTTGCGGTTATTCATGGGCGGCCGTAGTCACTTACCATCAGGTGAGCCGCATTCCCGTTTGCCCCCTCTCCTATAAAAAAAAATGAGATTGTCGTATCGAAATGAGAACATAGTATATACTCACTAGAAACAAAAATACTAAACATTATAATTTGCCATTATCTCAAGCTGGTAATGATTTCTAGGCAATGATTAATTTATCAGCAATTTAAGTTATTGTAATGAATCAATATAGATCTGACACTAAGGCCCTAAACGGTCACTTTAGTGGTTTGCACCTGTTCAACTGATTAATGTTATTCTTCTCTTAGTTTTGTTATGTAATAAAAAAGGTAAAATAAATAATTGGATCCTAGAAAAATGTGATAGAATTCTACTAGGATATTTTCAGGTTATTTTTCTGACTCAGATCCGTTTAGGCTGGGTACGAAGCGGAGTTGTTCGAAAATTTCGATAGCGTGATATAGACTTCGGTTGTGGTCCGTTTACTCTATAATTGTGTGATGACATGAAGATGTGGATTTTCTTATACTGCCACTACATGGCACATGAGTAAATCACGAAGTAAAATTGTAATTAACAATTTCGCTAGTGGCATTGGGATTCTCGTCTAAAATTTAATGTACAGAGCTTATCTGTACATTAAATTTTAGACGAGAATCCATGCCCTAAGCTGAATGATTTTTTCAGTGTATAGACATACATTAATAAATTCTCCCCCCCCCCCCCCCCCTAAAATTAATAAAACTTGTTTAATATAAGCTTCTGTATTTTTTTTACTGTTTCATAGTTGTAAAATGAGATTAAAAGCTTAAACTTTTTTCGATTAAAAACAAGCAAAAACATCAAATAGTCCATTGTGTTTTGTACACTATTACATTAAGGAATCAATAATTTCAGTTTTTCTACGACAATAAGGCTGCGTTTCCACCAGAGAGCGAGGTAGCCAGAAGGTACGAGGATGCGTAGCGTAGTAGATAACACATAAACTCGCAAACAGCCCTCAAACACATCCCTCGTTACACATCCCTCGCAACACATCCTTTGCACACATTCTTCCCTTGTTTTTTATGAACAAGAACCTCGCTCCGTTGAGCCGTTTTCACTAGAGCTATGCTGAGCGAGGCTAGGTAAAGGAAGTGATTCTATTGATTTTTAACAAACACATCCCTCGCTACGTATTCTCGCAAATCTTTGGTGGAAACGCAGCCTAACACTGCCGACGATCTCAATATAGAGAATTTAAATTAAGTGAGAAATAAATGAAATTAATGACAATAAATTAAATACAGCAGACTTTTCCTGTCACGAGTATTTCACCGGGGTGTTCTTTTCTATTCATGCTACATTATAGCTGTATCACGTACAAATTTCTTATATGCTTAAAATTTTCTTGGGGTAACTGATGAATATATCGACATACAGTTCAATACTGAATACTCTTCCGAGAGAATACTCTGCTGAGAGAACTAGAAACGAAGAAACGACCGCTGCAATAGTCTAGTACAACATGGCGAAACTCTATATATTTTTAAAATCTCTGGAACCTATGTAAGTTTAATTTGGACGATATCTTTACTGCTTATCCCGTGGTAAACCAGCAATTAAAATTGTGATTAATATTACAGCGGTGCAACTGGCGTCAGAATGCTGCTGTGAAATTATGAATGAATCAATTAATATACTTCATTGCACACCACAAACAACTATACGAAAAACATAACATAAAGCAGATTATATGTACAATTTGGCGGCCTTTTCTTAGAGATTTATTCCAGGCAACCAAAAGTGTAAAGGAATAAAATTATGAAAACTAGGTAGGTGGTTCAATTTAAATATACATAATATAATATTTGTTAGGGATCGCAGTGGACTGTATTATTGAGTACGCTAGGGAAACTGCTTAAAGAAAAGATGGTACTGTCGAACTATACTGTATTCAAACTATTTACAATGTGGCACTATTAACTACACTATACAGAGGGGAGTCTTCTTAATTTCTATGGAGTCTTGATTCTTCTTGATTTCTCTTGCTCTTTCTTCTCTTCGAGTGCCGCTTCCGAAATGAACAACTTACCGACCGAGACGCCCTTCTTATATGTCGCCAGAGAGCGTCTCGGGTCGTGAGTAGCGTCGTCCGCGATGCCGCGCGCTCATTGGTCGGCGACATCGCGTGATCTGCTGCCGGTGTGCGGGGTGCGCGGGGAGCACCGGGGTGTGAATGGGCGACGGGGCGGCGGCCTCCTCGTTGTCCGCTACATCCTCCCCCCGGCGTAGTCTGCGAGCCTAAGCTTCCCTCGGGAGGACGGCGATCTTCCTGACGGGCCGCCGCAGCACTCCTCCCTTGGTCCGGACCTCGACTTTGCGCACCACGCCGTCTGGTCCAGGAAACGTCTTCGTTACGATGCCCCGCGGCCATACATTCCTGGGTAGGTTGCCGTCCGCAGGACGAGGTCCTCTTCCTGTATTTGGCGCTGCTAAGCATCTCTGGAGTCCACGCGCGCGACCAGCGTCGGCAGGTACTCCTTCACCCAGCGCCTCCAGTACTCGTCGGCGAGCCCCTGCGCCGCTCTACACGCCCGACGATCCATGGGTGTGCACGGCGTGGTGACTGGCAGGCCCGATGGTCCCAACAGTAGGAAGTGGTTGGGTGTCAGCGCCTCTTCATCGTCGATATCGACCGGTACCTGCGTCAACGGTCGAGAATTTACAGTATTTTCGGCTTCAGTCAAAAGCGTTGCTAAACGTTTCTTCTCGTGGGCTCTTCTGATGGAGAGTGGCTTCGAGTGCGGTCTTCACTGAGCGCACGAGACGCTCCCATGCGCCTCCCTGGTTAGGCGCGCCCGGTGCGATGAACTTCCAGTCGACGCGCCGAGTCAGCGCGTAATCCTTTAACTGTAGCGCCCACTCTTCCATTGCCCGTCGTAGTTCTGTGTTTGCCCCATGAAAATTAGTCCCATTATCCGAATAAATAACCCGTGGCCACCCACGCCTAGCCGCCATGCGCCGCAATGCCGATACTGCCGAGTCCGCGGTCAGAGAGTAGACTATCTCTAGATGTACTGCGCGCGTCGTTAGGCACGTGAACAGTGCCACCCACCGTTTTTCGTGCCGTCGTCCTATCGTAACCGTCAGAGGCCCGAAATAATCAATCCCGGTGTTCGTAAGCGGTCGCGCAAACGCCCCTAACCGTTCAGGTGGTAAGTCTCCTGTAACCGCAGGTCGTGGTGTCGCCTTCCGTATTCTGCATCGTAGGCATCTCCGCTCCGCTTCTCGTAATGTAGGTCGCAATCGGAGGATATGATACCTAGTGCGCAGGTCGTTCACCACTCTCTCTCTGTTGGCGTGGCTTGCTTCCTGATGCGCCTTCTCCACAAGCAGCTTTACCAATTGGTGACGTCCATTCAGGATAATGGGTCTCTTCATTTGACCGTCCATGTCGGCTGCGTCGATCCTTCCCCTGGCTCGTAGCACTCCATCCTCCAATATGGTGTCGAGCTTCCTTAGCGCGCTGCCGGTGGCCAAATTCCTTCCCCGCTGAAGTCGGCTGATGTCTTCAGCGAAGCTTTCCCGCTGGCTATGTTGTATCCACATCCGTTCTGCTCTCTGGATGTGCTGCAATGTCAGTCCTCGTGCTCTTCCTCGTGCCGCATCGAGGAATTGTAGTACTCTTGCTGTGGCCCTGATTAACTTCTCGTAGGCAGAGAATCTCCCTATGTCTGGCAGGTGTGGAGCTTCCTGGGTGTCGCTCTGGTACGCCACGATTTCCTCCAACTCTTCATCATCCCCCGCCTTCTCTTCCTGTCGGTGAGGCCATCTGTCTTCATGCTCGTAGAGGAAGGGTGGTCCTGTAAACCACTTGTCGCTCTCTTCCTTGGTTGTGAAATTCATACGCGTTGCTTGATCCGCTACGTTTTCCGTCGGTATCCACCTCCGTTGCTCGGGTGATGTCTTCTCAGCTATCTCCCCTAACCGGTGAGCAACGTATGGAGTGTAACGCGCCGTATCGTTCTGTATCCAGTGGAGCGCCGTAGTATAGTCCATCCAATATACGACCCTATCTGCTACCACTCTGTGTTCGTCCTGCACGAATTCCGCGAGTCGCGTGCCTATTAAGTTCGCCTGCAACTCTAATCGCGGTATACTTTGCGCTTTAATTGGAGCGACTTTCGCCTTAGCCGCCACTAATCGTACCCTAATCGTTCCGTCACGATATCGTATACGCCAATACGCCGCGGATGCGTAAGCACGTTCGCTCGCATCATTGAACACGTGAAGTTGACGCTCTACCACTCCCCCCGTAGGAGCATAACACCTTGGCAGTCGTAGTCGCGATACCTCCTCGACGACTCGCAGCCACCGCTAAAATTCCTCTGCTGCCTCCTCGGGTAGTTCGTCGTCCCATCCGACCTTCTTCATACGCCATAGGTCTTGTAGCAGGATCTTGGCGCTGATGGTGAGGTAACTTAGCAGTCCAAGCGGGTCAAAAACGGACATGACTGCGCTTAATGCTTCCCTCTTGGTCGGTGGTCGCTGTAGCGCCTTTACTTCTTGCGGCACCCTATTCATTGTCGTGTTGAATGTTAGGCCGTCTTCATCAGCCATCCATAATAACCCTAAGGTTCTGCCTGGGCTGTCTTGTCTTAAGCCTACTTCCTTAGGCTTACGCGCCAGGAAGTCCTCTGGCTTGTCTTCTATCAGGGCTGCGTGGTTAGAGTTCCATCCTGCCAAGGTGAAACCGGCCTGCTGGTGCACTTCCGAAACCTGCTTCGCCGTATTTACCGCTTCCTCTACCGTGGCATAACTGTCTAAATAGTCATCCGTATAATGGCTACGTACGATAGCGTTAAGTGCCAACGGGTGTGTCTCTGCGTGTGCGCGCGCGTTATGATCCCTGACACTATGTGCGAGAAACGGCGAGCTCCTCGCACCGAAAATCATAAACGTAATAACGTACCCCCGCGGTGGGCTGTGTCGCTCGTCTCCTCGCCAAAGAAACAACTGCGCGGGCTGATCGCGACGGTCAATCTTCCCACGCAAGAACATTTCCCTAATATCCGCGGACACCGCTATCTCGTTCTCCCTAAATCGAAACAGTATGCCCGGTAAGTTCCGTAATAAGTCGGGGCCGTCGAGTAAATAATCGTTAAGGCATCTGCCGGATGCCGCGTCGAACACTACTCTCGTCTTCCCCGGCTTGTTCGGATTCCGTACTGCGAAGTGTGGCAGGTACCAGCTCTTGGGATCCTCTCGCTCTGTCCCTTCGGCTTCCCTTGCGTATCCTTTCGCCAGGAGATTGTCTATCTGGGCTGTGTAGGCGTCACGAAACTCCGGCGACTGGTCCATCTTCCTTTTAATCGTCCGTAGTCTTCGCGCTGCCATCTCGTAACTGGGTGGCATCCGCACGTTGTCATCCTTCCATGGCAGTCCAAGTTGGTATTGCTCGCCGACCTTCTTGACGGTGCGCTGGAATTTGCCGACAGCGCGCTCCTCATCCCGTCGCAGCCTACTCTTCAGCGAGATACCTATAGAGTCTATCTCGTACTGTCGTTTGAGGAGTTACGTTAGCTCCTCGTCCTGACTGGCAAACGTTCGGATGCCCCTATCTGACCATCCGCTAGTGCTCTCTACGTGTAATACGGTCTCGCCATCTTCCCTACACGTTAACCGCGGCACGGTTCCCTGAATTACCCATCCTAATAACGTTCGTGCAGCTATAGGCTGTCATCGACGTCCTATCCTAAACCACGGGTAATTATCAAATGCCAATTGTCGGCGCCTAATAGCAAACTCGGCTTCGCGTCGTCGTAACACACCGAACTCGGTAAGTCACGTAAGTGCTTTAATCGTAAGCACTCCCTACTCACAGACTGCGAGCCTATCTTTAAGTCGGTTATTGTGCGCGTTTATGTTAAACATCTCGCTGCGCGTCTTGCCACGTATCCCTATATTGACTAATCTACTATTAGCCTCGCGTTGACTGTTACCTACGCCTTTGATATTGAGCGGCTTTATCGGTCCTTCCGCTCCTAACTCGCGAGCTAAGTCGTTGTCGATTAGCGATATCGTAGAGCCTTCGTCAAGTAGCGCGTACGTGTTTACTTCCTTTCCGCGTGGTCCGCGCACGGTTATCGGACACGCTTTTAACAATACGGACGCACTACTGCTAACACTTGACGTGACGAGCACGGTTTCGTCCGGTTTAACCAACGCTGCAGGCGTACGGGCCTTGCGGGTGTGAAGGAGAGCGTGGTGGGGGGCGTTGCAGCCGTCGACGCCGCACTTCCTAGCTCTGCAGCGTATACGTCGGTGCTTGCTGCTCAAGCACTTGAAACATACCCCATCTTCCCAAACCTACTTCCACCGGTCGTCCGAGCCCATTTGCTCTAACTTCTTACACTTGACGATAGGGTGTTTACCCCCGCAACACATACATGAGGCACTACCGGTGTCCTCTTGGGCGGTGAACGTCTTTACGTCGCGGGCCCTATCTTCTACGCGGCGTGTTAACACTATGCTTTTCGACGGCGGCGCTTCTCGTCTTACGGGCGATTCCTTAGTCGACGTTACGGACGTATAGGCATGACTTAACGCACGGTCAGCCTCTCTCATCATGAACCAGGATAACGTAACGATGTCCGGTTCGTCCGCACTTCCGTAATGCTCCGCATAATCACACCAACGCGACCGTAAGTGAGGGCTAAGTTTGCTAGTAACCTCCCTAGTCAGCATTGGATTACGCAAATAACCCTTGCCGTCGACGTTCTGCATAATGCACACTATATTTTGTAATTTAATCGCGAACGAGTTTAATTCCTGGGCGGTTTGACCCGGGCGCGGAAGGCGTTTTAATTCTTCTAACGCACGATCTGTAATTACTTCCGGGTGGCCGAAACACTGCTCCAGTGTCCGCATAATGTCTGCCGGATCCTTCGCGGTAAACTGCAGAGCCGATACTAACTCTCTAGCCTCACCGCGTAAACAGTTCCTTAACCTTGCCATATTTTCCGTATTTGTGAATCCATATAAACGCGTGGATTCATTCATCGCGGCTTTAAATACTAACCATTCCGCGGCCGAGCCGTTAAAAATAGGCAAGTCCTGCGTCAGTTTCGCGGCGGCTGGTCTAAACCTAACCATGCTTTCTAAAGCTTCCGCTAGCCGTTCTTTACCTCTACCCTTATTTTCTTCTAGCCTACGCTGTGGCGCCGGCGACCTATGTACACCTACATCCCTATGACACGGCGACGGTAATCTACGATCCGCAAGGCGACGTGGCGATTTATCTCTGCCTACATCATTACACGGCGACGGTGATCTACGATCCACGTGGTGATGTGGCGATGGCGATCTACGTGCGCCTACATCCTTATGACACGGCGACGGTAATCTACGATCCGTGTGGCGATGTGGCGATCTATGTGTAGGCGATAGAGTGCGGCGTTGGACGCGCGACGGTGGCATAACCTGTACACGACGATCCACCTGCTTCATTTCTACGGCGACTCCATTATCCCTCTGTGTCGTATTTACGCGGCGCGGTTGAACGTCATTCGCAACCAACCTCCCCTGGGCATCTTCAGCGTGGTCGTAACCGGTTCCCCTACTTGGCGGGGCCTGCTCTATCTCGATGCGGGGCGCGGGCTGAGACGGGCGGTAGGGCGGCTCCCCCCGCACAGTCTCTACGTTTTCTAACCACCTATCAACGCGTACCCTATTTTCGACTAATTCGTCCTCGTTTAGGCTTTCCCTATCGGTTTCTTCTTGCAGTTGCGCGATATCCCTAGCATACTTTTTCTTGATGAGATCTTCCTCGATTTGCAATTGCTTCCTCCTAATTGCAGCTAGTTCCTCCGCGGCATTACATTCGATTTGTTTTAATCTTGCTACTGCGCTAGCTGTCGACCGGGCTGAACGGACTGAACAGACCGACGGGGCGCGGGACGCGGGCCTATGTACAACGTCTGCTACAGGCGCGACGGTAAGCACTATCGAACTAGTTTCTGTAGTCGGAGGATCTTCTATTATCGCGGCGAGCGTTTCTGTGCGCGGCGCGGATGTGCTAACTTCTCCCAAGCGATCGGTTGTAGACACGGACATAGCGGGGCGCGGCGGCGTGGGCGTGGGCGCGGGCGTAGCTGCGGGCGCGAGCGGGGGCTGCGGCACGGCGGAGGGCGCTTGTGCCAACGCGAGATAATCGGACGGGGACGCGGGTGCTTCCCCGAATATCCGCATTCCTACTGGCGTTTCGTCGTCGTTCCGTGTCTTCTGGCTTCTTGTCTTCCGCATGATGGTGTCCCTCGTTGCGACCTCCGATCGTCTTCAAAAAGACGCACGTGTTGGACGCCGTTTCCGCCTCAAGGGCGTTACCAGATGGTCACAGATTGGCACCGTTAGGGAGCAAGCACCCGGCCGCGTAAACGCGGTTTAAGAAACAGGAATTGTCTGGAAACAGACAATATATATGACGTAGATGTAAGTAAAAAACGAGGAAGGAGTTAGCACCGACGATCTTCTTTCTTCGTCGACGTACTTCTTTCTTCCTCGAAGATCTTCTGTAATGATCTTCTCTCTTCTGTAATTATGTTCTTTCTTTTATAATTATGTTCTCTCTTGTATAGTTATGTTCTTTATTCAATAATTATGTTCTTTCTTCTATAAATATGTTCTTTCTTCTATAAATATCTTGTTTCTTCTTTCTTCTGGCTTGAATCCGGCTCGAAGGACCAAGAACTTGTTAGGGATCGCAGTGGACTGTATTATTGAGTACGCTAGGGAAACTGCTTAAAGAAAAGATGGTACTGTCGAACTATACTGTATTCAAACTATTTACAATGTGGCACTATTAACTACACTATACAGAGGGGAGTCTTCTTAATTTCTATGGAGTCTTGATTCTTCTTGATATCTCTTGCTGTTTCTTCTCTTCGAGTGCCGCTTCCGAAATGAACAACTCACCGACCGAGACGCCCTTCTTATATGTCGCCAGAGAACGTCTCGGGTCGTGAGTAGCGTCGTCCGCGATGCCGCGCGCTCATTGGTCGGCGACATCGCGTGATCGCGAAAACCCTGTGGTTCCCGTTAAGTTCGTTACCAGGATCAGTATACAAACCAATAGAAATAACTTTTTTTTTTAAACTTGACCACATTTTTTTATATTTATTAAAATATTTTTTTTAATTTTATGTGGTTTAATTACCTCTTACTGACACTAGCCGATGCTAAAGCTAAGTAAAGTCGGGTCTTTGACAATCCTCTTACTCCCTAGACAATGCAGAGGTAATAAAACCACATACAATTTGCATACAAATATTTTTTACATAAAATAAAAAAAATAGTTCGAGATTTAAAAAAAAAGATATTTCTATACGTTTGAATAATGATCCTGATAACGTACTTAACGGGAACCACAGGGTTTTTTTACATATTGTATATATAAATTACAAAATTCCTCAAACAGTAATCTAAAGCTGGTAAATCAATAAATACATATTCACATAATTTATTCTAACGGTGTCCGAACAACTGTCACAAGTAATACTCTTTAAGTTGTCGTTTAAATATAACAATAGTTTGTGCTCAAGTAAATGTAAAAGTAGGGCATTCCAGAGCTTAATAGACTGGACAGTAAAAGATTTATTAAAAAATTATGTATTGTGAGTTGGTACCCTTAAAATGAATTTTCTTGAAGCGCGTAGACGTTCCGCAGAAATCCTCACAAAATTAAATTTCTCCCATAGATAAGGAGGAGTAGAAAGGTTAAATAATACACAGTACAGAACAGAAAGAAGTCGGATAGGTAACCACTTGAGACGTGAGCGAAATTGCGAAATATGGACAAATTTGCGCAATTCAAGTAACCAATTCTAGTATTTTAAAGTCTCTCAATCTTATTTAACTAGTCCTTAGTTATCTCTACTTAGCTTCCGTTAGCATAATGAAAATCGGAAAGAGAAGAGAGTGTGCGAGCATAATTTTTGTAGGAATGGGAAGAAATGATCGAAGGCGACACAGTTGAACAAAGAGCGACAAAGGTTTTCTTACCTACCTCATTCAGTTGGCGTATCCATTTTAAGGAATTATCTAAATAAATACCAAGATTTTTGATATTGTCAAACGCCTGTAGTAATATCACACCAAGATGAGTGAGTTTCATCGACACGAGTACACTACCGACGGCCACAGAGATAACTTCAAACTTACGTGTCTATTTTAACGTATCAATTTTAAGCTCGTGGGCACACCTTCTATGTAGAGGCGAAGGTGAAGTTTATGTTGGCATAGTGAAAGTGAGAATTACCTTAAAGATATTTTTCATCTTAAGACCCATTCCGAGAATTTCTTTGAGCCTACCGTAGTACTCTCTTTACACATCCGAGATTTTATTTTCTTGTTGTCGTTCCTAAGAGACTAGAGTAGACCAAGATATTTTTAAATGTCATCTTCAGTCACAGCATCAATTCCACCACCATCCTGAAGGTTTTTTGACCTTTTCTGTAACAAAACTTAATTTTCGACACTTTTCCAGGCCATAAGACATTTTAATCTCATTCGGGAACTGCTCGGTACTTTGAAGTAAGCCTCTAAGTTCACGAGCATTAGCCGCATATAACTTTATGTCGTCCATGAACCCAGCTATTATTATTAATAATACTTTTTATTTTAAATCCTTTTGTTGGGGTGATATCCTCAAATTGGTCAAAATTGGAAATTATTTGGCTAGAAGGTTAAATGTCTCTTCACAATGGCAGTTGTCCTCAAGATTACAACCTCTTGAATTTTGTCGAGATACAGATCTTGCTTAGCCTAATTTTTCAAGATTCTTACTTAGCTGTTGCGGGATAATACCTGTAGTTGAGAGTATAAGCGGTATTATAATTACCTCATCCTACCGCCACATCCTCTTTACCTCTTCAGCAAGTGGTTTGTACTTTGTTATTTTTTCTGTGTAGTATTGTTGAATATTGTGTGAGTTGGAAAAACCAATGTCAATTAAATAAGTCCGCTTCCTTTCTTCGTCAATCAGCACAATATCTGGCCTGTTGTGGGGAATCGATCGATCTGTCAAAATCCATATGTCCTAATAAGCCCGTACTTTATCGTTTTCTTATAGAAGACTCGGTTGGTATTTCCAATACACGATTTCTTTCTTATTTTATCAGAGAGAACCTATCACTCAAGTGTGAAAAATCATCATTTGAATTATTTTGCGACATCGTTATGTCTTTAGGTATATTGTTATGTCGCAGCAAGAGCCTGTTAGGCACAGGTGATGTGCTGAATAGTTTCGGGGCTTTGTCTACAACATCTTTATACATATTTATTTTTAAAAAAATCCCGCTGGGTTTCTTGCTGGTTCTTCCCAGGACAGAGGTTTTTTTTTCGTACCAGTGGTAAAGTAAAAAATGACTTTCAATAAGAATTACACATGTAATGTATATTGAATAAAATTATTCTATTCTATTCATCTGCATAGTTCATGCTTGACATCAGCTTTAACTATTTATTTCAGATAGTTCCTTGTTGAGAAAAGGTTGTTCATTCCAGAAGTACTGCTGTAAGTTTCTTATTTGTCTGACATGCTGTCTCTTAATATAATCGGTTCTGTTTAAAACATTATTTTTATTTAGAAGCATTATTGTAAATTTATTAGGTCATAAAATTGGGAGAGGGTGATGATTGCTCAGGTACAGGTATAATTCCTAGTTCAGCAATCAAAGATTTCACATATTCACTGTATAAATATCACGTTTTATATATATTTTAATATCTATGACTCATCTGCCTCTCTCAGTTCTTGGTAGAGCAATTTTCTCTCAATTTTTGACTTCCTGCATGTCTTACCAGATCATCACTCTATCTAGTGGGGGGACGCCCTAAATTTCGTCCGCCGGTACGAGGCCGCCACTTAAGAACAGTATTGTACAAATGCAATAATGTAATTATATAAGTCCAGCAGTTCCTATTATCATTAAATTAACTGAGGAAATGGCAATCTAACCGAATGTAACTGATAATCTATATTACAGAGGTAATAAGACAGATACAGGTTCCAACAATCCTATAGAACTTTCTAGTAGGAAGTTTGTAGTGTGGGTCTACCGGTTCGCAAAAATTTCTGATATTTTACCGTAAATCAAAATTAAAAAAAATTGTACAAATAATTGATACGTACAGAAAAAGTCCATACGAAGTAAATTTTATATTGAAAACATTTTCACCATTTGTTGTGTGCTTTAAAAGTCTTTCTTTGTTCAAAAGTCGTATATTCCTCTCGTAAAAAGACAGAAAGATTTATGACCTTTTAGACCAAACTAAAACTTTTGTGTATTTAGCCATTGTACAAAATTCAAAGCGATAAAAATACTTATTCTAAAGCGACATTTCTTTTTTCGCACATAGTTTTCTTCTATTTATGTACCTACAAAATAAGTCTACTTTTGCTACAATTGATAAGTGTTTTATGTGTTCTGCTTTATGCAATATAAAATAAATTTTACAGACATTTTTATACAAATAAAGCGAACACAGTGATGGTAAGTATAAACTATGGCATATTAAGATGCTTATATGTGTGAGTATTTTGCTTAAAAGATAGCAGATGCGTTGTCATCTAGAAGACTAATGTAAAATACCTCATTGCCACTTAATAGTGTTTCCGTTTATAGTCACTCACATTACTAAACACAACATCTTTATATTGCTGTTATATTTTGGTATTCTTTGAGAGTGTGGTCCTGGCTTGAGTTATCTGAGACATTTATAAAAAGAAAGAGATTTTATCACTGAATAATTTAAAACTCTGTAGAGATCTATCTTCCTTAAATACTATAAAACGTTTAAGCTATAAATATGCTTGAATAAAAAAAATATAAAGGAAAATCTGTCTTTTTTTGTGAATTAATTATCTTTTTAAATTTTAATCAATGAATGGTCGATCAACAATTGGTCTCCTTCAAGGAATAATATAAAACACGGTCTCAATCCAACTGCATCCATCAACTTTTTTTATAGGATAAGGGTGACAAACGAGAACACAGTCCACCTGATGGTAAGTGGTTGCTGTAGCCCATAGACATCTACATTTATCCTGGATTACGAATTAAAATGCAGTTGCGTTGTCATCCGTGAGGACTAAGATGGAATGCCTCGTTTCCAGTAAAAAGGGTCTCCAGTTCTCTACACTCACTATACGAAACACAGCATCATTAAGCTGCTATTTTACGCTTTATGTGTATTTTCCAGGTCTTCTCTCCATCTAGTGGTAGCCGCACCACACTTTTTATACTTGTGAGTGGCTAGCACTCAAGATTTTTTTCCCTATCGACTGTCGGTTCTTCGAGTTATAGACCCGCCCATTGCCGCTTCACTTACTGATCCCTGTAGTTATGACGATCAGTCTAGTTCTGCTGCGAATTTATCTATATTACGAGTTATACCACGCTAAGGATTACCTTAATGATGTTTTTCCTCCTAAGACTCAATCCGAGAATTTCTTTGAGCCCACGGTAGTACTTTCTTTACACATCCGAGATTTTATTTTCTTGTGGTCGTTTTGAAGAGAAGAGAGAGAGAGAGTAGGCCAAGATATTTCTTATTGTCATCTTTAGTCATCGCATCAATTACACCAATATCCTGAATGTTTTTTGACCTTTCCTCTATCAAAACTTAATTTTTGGCACTTTTCCAGGCTATAAGACATTTTAATGTCATTCGAGAATTGCGCGGTACTTTAAAGTAAGCCTCTAAGTTCACGAGCATTAGCCGCATATAACTTTATGACGCACGTCTCACCTTTCGTGATAAGTGTCCAGCCGGACATCGTTAAGGTTGGATGTTTGTCAATTTTTTTTAGATACGCTCCTCGCGTTTTTGAAAACGACACATAAAAGATATCAAATTTGAAAAACAAAAACATCTGGTGAGCACAGTAACATAATTATTCTAAGTAAATCAGTATGAGCATTTAATTTTTCCAAAAATGTATTTCTATGTAGATTTTATTAAACTTGATTTTTGTTTTTCCTTGTATTTCACTCTAAACTAATGTCAATATTAATTATTTTTAGAGTTATTTTGCCAAATTGTCTTCACAAACGAAATTAAATATATGTAGTACTGTAAGCAAGAGCGGAACCACCTGGCACAATTATTATTATTGCTTAATAGGTTGGTCCCTACCTCTGTTTACAATTGTTGTAAATCACTGTGTTGTTAAATAAAGTTTTTTTCCTTACAGTATAAGCGTACAGTTCGAACATTATTGTAGTCGGAGATGTGTCTGAATTATTGAAATATTTCTATGTAAACAAATAAAATAGACGCCCTAAGAAAGGTACCTTGACACATAAAAAAGGAATAGAAGAACAGTAAGTCCCTAACTTACATTAAGTTAGCATAAGTAAATTGATTTTATTTCCACACAAGTCATAGTCATACACCTAGATTATTAGACATACATACTATGTTATGTTAATATAGATTATTTTGTCAGTTGGAAAATATGTAAAATCTCACGTTCAATTTGTGATTTCTTTTTCAAAGAGATGGGACCAATTCAACAAAACTTTGGAGCTGATGTATCTAAAAACTCCATTTTTAACACTAGATCCTCTAAAATAGGAAGCCGACCTATCGATTATGTTTGATAGTAATTTTTTAAGTCTCGATATGATGTAGTCCTCATGGCCGAGAAATATTTATATAATTACTAGGTTAGTAAAAAAGTTTTCGGGATAGGACACTTATCAGTGAGTTATAGAAATGTGTTCCAGTTTGTCGAATCTTAAATTCATTAGTAGCGAAGGCCTTATGCAAAGTGGAGAAACTCGAACTGGTTTGGGCGGCTAACAATGGCCGCTATGCAATAAAACGTCAAAAAATCGATAAATTGTCAAGGTAGATCGACGTGTGACATTCCGTTATTTATGTGAGAATATAAAGTTCTCGTTTAAGAAAATTAAATTTATTTTAATTACTACCTTAAAATTTGAAAAGGTTGGGTTTTTCGAATGTTAACAGAGGCCCGAAGGTAAAAGAAGGCAAGAGTTGAGATTTGGAAGCTAAATGTAAAACACAAAAAACAGTATAAAACATTTTCCCTCTAATTTTCAGCTGTTTTCGTGTCCGCCAAAATGAGTGAATCTAACGAAGAAATGCAATACATTGCGAAGTTTTATTACAAAAAATCGCTCCCATACGGATAAAGTCGATGTCATTTTCGAAAAAGTGGAGCAAAATCGGCATATTAGTAGTACAAAACATAGAAGAAGATTTGAAGTTTGACCAGAAACAGTTTTGACCCCTTTGTAATAGTTTGTTTATACAAAATACCACACCTCACGAGCTCACTGATAGAAACCTAATGAATCGTGTACTCATTTGCGATTACCTATTGAAACATTTTGAAAAGATTGATCACTGGTGATAAAAATTGGATACACTACGACAAGAACTTGATGTTAAGCTGCTTATAAACCACAGATTTTTGAATTTACTTTCAGAAAATTTTATAGTATTATAAAGAATTTTATTATAATAATATTCCTGTGTATTTTCCCATGAATGACTCATTTATCTTACGCCTAATAACTGTTATTATACGGCTTTCTACAATCTTTAAGTTGAAACACATCAGTGCAAGCAATTTAAGTAAAACTAACTTTACGGATTTTATTTAAATATTTTGAATACCTAACAAATCAAGCACTTAACGGGACGACTGAGGTCTTTGACATCCTGATGTAATTTTTAACAAAGGCTACCATCAAGTTTTAAATATTTATTCTTTATCCAGCTGCACAGAACGAGCGTAAGGTACTTTAAAATCTTGCAAAATGCTTGGGTTTCGATTTAATTTTATTAATAATAGAATTCCAAGCAGATGTCAGCACCCAGGCATCTTCTTAATTAATATTAGTATTTTTTTCTAATTCCAATACCTTCGCGGATTTTTCTTGAGACGAGTCGACGTGCTTTTGCTAGTATTTGTGGTATATCAAATCTGATGTAATGGTTCAGACGATCTTGAACATGTTATCATATTGCAGACTTCCTGGAGCATAGAGGTGTTTCACATAAGCGAAATGGTATTTTACTCAGATGGATCTTTTTGTTTCTCCTATGTAAGGGAGACTACATTCACAATCAAGCTTGTACACTCCTGCGTCTTTTAGAGTAACCACGGCTACCTTCACATTAAAATTATAAATTTTTGGTCTGTACCTACGCAGTATTAATGTCAAACACTATTAATTGTCGAACACCTCATTCTCTATATATTTATTTATATATTGAAAACTGCACCCCGTACTATTCCACCTAAATAACCTTCTCGTTTTTGGAACTCGTTTAAAAATAATAACTATGACATAGTATGAAAGCTGGCGATAGAATTGTATGAATAGCGGACCGGTATGCATCCAAACCTTGATTGACTTTCATGTGGTACACATTTTTACGATTCCGCAATCAGTTCTTCCAGTAGGTGTCGAGAGGTGAAAGGGAAAATCTGCAATAGGAGAGGCGCAGCAGTATATTTCAGATAGCAACTGAAAATATAAAAAAATATGTTGCTAATCTGTCTCCCAATCTTGACAACTACGGTAAATATCCCCCCAATGAGACTATCTATAGAGAGGACTATATTTAATTAGATAGACAGTCTATAACAATGGTGATAAGCCCGTTTTTCACTCAGTACTTATTTTCTTGTGGTAGTATTAGTAGAAAAACTGTCAAAGCTATTTCCTATTTTTTATTTTAAAAGTGTTTGACGCTATCTTCACTGAATCAAAATGGTTTATCTCATAACATGAGAGGGAATTTTCTTTAATTGGTGGCCATTAAACCTTTTCTCTGAATAGGCTCTTTTAATGAGTGTGATTTATTATAACCTTTTTGAACGTATTGTATTGTAATTTTGTACACATTTTAGGTAATTTAGTAGTCTTAAAATAATCTTAATTACCAATAAAAGCTCAATTTTATGTCTTGTTTTACAATATTACTTTAAACTATATTAAAGTTATTTTGTTACCGATGTTGATATTTGTGATGTTTGTACTGTATATTTTATTAATCAACTAATACATGGTAGGGCTACGCTGCAGCTATATTATGATTTTAGCCCGGATGGGTCAGCCCGACCGGCAAAAACAACGAACTCACACAATACCAAAGTAAAATATCAGCTTAGTCTGCTGTGTTTTGTATGGTGTGTGTAGAAAACCGGGGACCATTACTATTGGAGGTATTCCATGTTAGTCCTCAGGGGTGAAGACGCATCTGCATTTTGTTTCTTAATCAAGGATAGATGTAGATATCAATGGACCATAGCATCATTTCAACTACCAATGTGCTCTTAAATGGGGAGGAGTTGAGTCTTGTGGATACCACTGTTTTTCTTGGTATTACTATTGACGCGAAGCTTCAAAGGGACATCCGTATATGTAAATTAGTAGGCTGACTTAGTTTTGCAGCATATGCTGTAAGAAGTCTTAACAATGTTGAGACATCTAGATTAGTTTATTTTAGTTACTTTCATAGCGTGATGTCTTATGGAATTTTGCTATGGGGTAATGCGACTGACATCGAAGCCATATTAGTTTTACAAAAGAGAGCCGCACGGGCGATTTATAACTTAAATTGTAATGATTCCCTTAAAAATAATTTTAAAGAAATAAACATATTAACTTTGGCATCGCAATATATTTATAAAATGGGATGTATGTACATAAAACATAAATAGCTTTAATAAGAATAAAGATGTTGATACTTTAAACACTAAGATCAAACATAAGCTTGTAATACCAGATACTAGACTCTACAGAATTAGTAATTCATTTTTGTGGAAACGTAAACGCTTTTAAAAAATAATCCCAGAAAATGTACAATATTTGTCAATAAATAATTTTAAATATTTTAGTAAAGAAAAATTTTACAATATGGGTTACTATAATATTAAAGAATATATAAGTGAAAAAACCCCTCAGAATGAGGTTATCGCCACCATGCTGATTCTAGTAAATCTCATTTAAAATTTGTACATATTTGCCATAAAAAAATTATAATCAAAACTCCTTCTACTTGTGGCGCCAACTGTTGTTCGTTTATAAACTAAATTTGACCATCTAAACAGATGGATTTATTTATATAACTAAAGCTAAATTGATCATAAGTTGTACTTCTCACGGTATACTCCCCAGAATATTGTTTCCTCGCTTAGTAGCTAGTAGTAGCGCCCGCAGCCATCGTCGCATAAATGTTGTCTTACAATTATTTAATCGTTGTACGTTTGTTTGGTGTACATGACTTTATTGAAAATAAATATTCTATTGTGGATAAATTTAGTGTCAACCTAGTTCATCGTGTCATCGAGACGTCAAGAGATACGAGACCCACTTCTTCTTAAGCGTATTGTCTTTTATTCATCCCTTTCATGAGATGTTTATTTGTTGTTCCCAATCCGCAGCAACTCATCTTCGTTCTTGTCAGCCAACGAGTTAAATCAATTTTATGCTCGTATATAGTCCAAAGTATATCGCATACCAATACTGTATTGGTATGCGATATACTTTGGACTATAAGATCACCGCTAGTACAGTACATTTAATTTTATTTTATACGAGCCGGCTTGCTGACCATTTATTTTTACTTCAAACCGGATTATAGAATTCATAAATCGCTGAACCAGTTTGTCCTATTCAAAAAATAATCTTAATGATTGCAGATAATCAAATAACTGCATCTGCGTCAGGAATAAGATGGCGATACTTTCCTCCATCCCCATTAATTTCATTATTTATATAGAGTACAATAGAAAAAAAAAATAGTTAACAAAATAACTAATAATAAGCCGTCGCCACGAAACTTTTTTCATTTCGTCTTAAACACAAATAAGAGAAATTTAATTTCGGTGTTCTTTCCGTCAGACATAAATTAAAATGCTTTTGTTTGTTTTCCATTTACCATCTGAGAAAAAATTATTATTTATAAATTTAAATTGAGCCCTAAGTCAAAATATTTTATTTAAGTAAGGGCTGATTTTTCAATAATCAGATAAGGAGGTGGAGGTGTCACCATATACCTGAGAGCAAATATTCCTTATAAAACAATTTTAACTTCACCATCTCCCTATTCTGCCTCATTGGAGTTTCTGTTTCTGGAAATCGATATCAAAGGTGTAAAGGCAATTCTTGGGGTAGTATACTGTCCACCTGCTATTAACTTTTTCAACGCTTTTGAAAGCGCTCTCTATACCATTTCATCTGAGTACTGCATAGTAATGGGTGATTTCAATACTGATTTGTTGAGAAATTCTTCTCGTTCTCAAAAATTTCGCTCAGTCATAGAGTCAGGCGATCTCCACATTCTCCCCTTAGAGGCAACTCACCACAACATTGACACTGATGACTCATGGATTGATCATATTATCACAGCTTCTCCCAATTATGTTATTAAGCACGGACAACTATCGGCTCCTGCTTTTTCACGACATGACCTTACTTATATATCATATAAGCTTGTTTCTCCTAAGCACAATCCCGCAGTACTATATATTCGTAATTTCGCTAAAATGGATTCTGATAAACTTAAAAGTGACGCATATCGTATGGACTTAACCCCTGTTTTTAAATCAACTTCTATTGACAATAAAGTCTCCGTGCTTAATAATATAGTTCTTAGTCTGTACAACAATCATGCTCCTAAACATCGAGTAAGAGTAAAGCGTCCACCAGCCCCGTGGATGACAAGGGCCGTAAAGGTGGCAATGACCAGGCGAGATCGAGCATTTGTCAAATTTAAGAAGCATCGTACTCAGGAGAGCTGGGATTGCTACAAAGTGCTGAGAAACAGATGCAATCAGATGGTACAAAATGCTAAACGCCGTTATATCCATAGCAATATTACAAATTCTTCGACCGCCGATGTGTGGAAATTTCTTAAGACACTTGGTATTAGTAAGGCTGTTACATCTGATCATGGTCCATCAATCACTCTGGATGAATTAAATCATCATTTTATCTCTACTCCTCCTTTGGATCCCACAGTTCTTTCTACAACAATAGCTTCCATTCAATCCATGCCTTCTCCTCCTATTCCTTTTTTTCACTTTTTACCTGTGACTGAAGATGAGATCCATAAATCAGTATTAGCTATTAAATCCAAGGCTGTGGGTTGCGATGAGGTTAGTAAGGTTATGATATCCATGATCCTTGAGTGCCTTTTGCCTGCAATCACACATATCGTAAACTTTTCCCTTGACTCAGGACAATATCCTACTCAGTGGAAAAAAGCATTTGTGCGACCACTTCCTAAAATACCCAATCCCTTATTACCTACCCATTTTAGACCAATTTCAATTTTGCCGTACCTATCTAAAGTTCTGGAAGCCTGTGTTCACAAGCAAATCTCTATGTTCATAACTAAACATAACCTGCTGAATAAATATCAGTCAGGCTTTCGAGCAGGTCATAGTACTACCACTGCCTGGATAAAAGTCACAGATGACATTCGAATGGGAATGGATGAGCAGAAGCTTACAGCGGTAGTACTTGTTGATTTTTCAAATGCTTTTAACACAGTCGACCACGATATCCTTATAGCCTTCCTAGCTAATCTTAGATTCAATAGAAACAATCCCAGCTTTGGAATGGTTTTCATCCTATCTTCGCGGCCGCCAGCAATCAGTTCGATTAGGACAACAGTCTTCAACATGGTCTGACATTGAAACAGGCGTGCCGCAAAGCGGAATACTTTCTCCTATAATGTTTTCTCTATTTATAAATTCTATTACTTCAGTTCTCAACTGTTCGTACCATCTGTATGCAGATGATCTTCAGCTCTATGTGCAATCTAGTGTTAATGAACTTAACCATAATATTCACAAAATCAACCACAACCTTGATGCCATAAGAGATTGGTCCTACAGACATGGTGTTTCGGTTAATCCTTCCAAATGTAAGGTAATGGCTATAGGTAGTAGCAGAATATTAGCCAAGATTAATAACAATGATCTTTCTCCCGTATTTTACAATGGAACATTACTGCCATTTTGTAAATCTGTTAAAAATCTTGGCTTACATATAGACCATACCTTGAGCTGGGGAGTTCAAGTTGCTGAAATAAGCCGTAAAGTTACTGCCACCTTACGATCTCCTCGCCCTCTTAAAAACTTTCTGCCTTTTAAAACTAAACTTCTACTTGTCCAGACTTTGATATTACCCACTATTGATTATGCGGATGTGTGTTACCCAGATCTATTTCAATATCTTCTCGATAAGTTGGAGAGCCTTCTGAACAATTGCATTAGGTTCATTTTCGGCTTACGTATGACCATGTTTCTCAGTACCATTCTAAGCTTAAATGGCTTTCTATTCGTCAAAGGCGTAGCTCCCGAATTTTACAAGTACTATATTCAATTTTAAGTGACCCAAATTTTCGTTCTTATCTTAAGGATAACTTTCAGTACCAATATTCTACTCATGATAGAGTTCCCCGTTCCCAAAATAGTCTTAAAACTCGTATTCCACCACATAAGAGTAGTTTCTTTAATTCCTCTTTTACTGTGCAGTCCATACTGCTCTGGAATGCCTTGCCTGTTCATATCAAAAAAACCAGTAACAAACAATATTTTAAAAGACTTGTTCGAGAATTCTTTAACAGGAATAATACCACCTGATTTATCCGATTTTTGTTTTTCTCACTCTTTCGCTTTATAATTGATATTTTGTATAATATGTATTTTAATATGCATCATGTTATTTTATTTTTGTGTTATATTATTTTATATTTATTTAGAGATTTTGTATATATATGTATATTATATCCGTTTATATATTTTGTTTATATACATAAGTATATTATATCCGTTTATATTTTGTATATATAAGTATATTTTATCCGTTTATATATTTACTATTAATTTTTTTTCTGTTTATTACAAAGTAGATAATATTAAGTTTGTATAGTTTAAAAAAAAATTATTTATTTGCTTTTTGTTATAAGATATAATGTTTTTACCTATTAGTTAATTAATTAGTGGTGTTGCACCTACCACAGCTTCTGAAATCATCCAGGGTTGACTGCTAGAGAATGCCACAAGGCATTAAGTCCGCCCTTTATATCCCTTATTATAAGGTAGATGTAAAAAAGAATAAATAAATAAAAATAAAATAAAAGTTGTTCATAGGATAGCAACTACATAAACAAATTAAAAGTTACAATAAGTGAAACAATTGACATATTATTAAAATAGTTGTTTCACTTTTACATTCACATAGGTAAAATTTTTATTGATGGATGTATTTATTTATTGATTGAAAAATTAACCTTAAATCAAAATTCTACCGTATAACACAAATTAACTCACTTATTGTTAAGACAAAAGGATTACTTCTGGATGTGATTAAACGACAGAATCGAGGTAGACAATCCAAACTCTATGGGACACGAAAACCAACAAATTTTGTTAATGCACTAATGCTGCTTCGTGCTAGGCCTAAACTCAGGGCTCGTATTGTAAAATCAGAATCGACGCAGTTTGGAGTAAATTGCAGACGGTACGGTAATTATTTATAATCGCAATTATTATAATCATTCAATGCATGCACTGCTGTATTTCGGTCAAGAGGTTATGAAGAGTCCAAATAATTACAGATGCGATCAATATCAGTTCTTAGAGGTGACAATGCATCAACAGCATTATATGCTCAAGTTTATTTGCATGAATCCAGACTGCGGTAGCCATTTACCATCAGATAAACTGCAAGTTTGTCACTACAACTTTTATAAAAAAGTAATGTTTCATGTAACTAGAGAACAAGCCTAGAAACTAGCCCTAGTCATACACATCATGAAAAATCATCGTTTATTTAAGTATGAAAGAGCAAAAAAAATTCAAGAAACAAACAAAACGTTTTTTCGATTCCGCCGGCGCTAATGAAAAACTTATTTCAGTTTAAATACTGATTTATTACGTGCTTGGAAGTGAAGGAAATAATCGTGACGAAACATGCACGTCTTAGGAATATAAATATTTCGTAAACATGTCGCACATTGATAAGAAGACCTTCACTATATGAAAAATGATCTTATTTAGATAAGTGCGCCATTTTATAATTCGCGTAGTAAACTATTTTTTACGAAAACACCTGTCACCATAACTTTAATAGCGTTCGCTAGATAGCGTTGTGTCGAAACGACTTTATCGACATTTGCGAGTGATCTGTCACGGCAGACCGATATTTTTTCATTCGTGACCGCTAAGCTAACGAGAAAGCTTACATTTGGTACATTTTATAGTGACACTATTTGTTTTAAGACGATTTGGATTGAGAAGAATTGGTAAGTATAAATTGAATTTAATACGAATAATGGTTGGGAGCACTAAGTTGTTGGGAGCACTAAGCTCGAAGTTGTTGACGAGTATGTTTACCTGGGACAAATAGTCCGACTAGGTAAGTCCAACTTCGACCGAGAGGTCAATCGACGGATTCAACTCGGCTGGGCAGCGTTCGGGAAGCTACGACACATCTTCTCGTCAGACATACCTCAAAACCTGAAAACAAAATTGTACAACCAGTGCGTGTTGCCAGTGATGACTTACGGAACTGAGACGTGGTCCTTCACTGCTGGCCGTATGAGGAAGCTCAAGGTCGCTCAGCGAGCTATGGAGAGGGCTATGCTCGGAGTTTCTCTGCGTGATAAACTTAGGAATGAGGATATCCGCAGTAGAACCAGAGTAACCGACATAGCCCAACGGATTAGTAAGCTGAAGTGGCAGTGGGCCGGCCATATAGCTCGAAGAACCGACAACCGATGGGGAAGAAAGGTTCTCGAGTGGCAGCCTCGTACCGGTAGGCGAAGTGTAGGGCGTCCCCCCACGAGATGGAGTGACGAGCTGGTAAGACATGCAGGAAGTCGATGGATGCAGGTGGCTCAGGACCGTGCTT
The DNA here is from genome assembly GCA_963668995.1 of Parnassius mnemosyne. Taxonomy (NCBI): domain Eukaryota; kingdom Metazoa; phylum Arthropoda; class Insecta; order Lepidoptera; family Papilionidae; genus Parnassius; species Parnassius mnemosyne. Next base: position 57,783,578 of record CAVLGL010000001.1, read on the forward strand.
TGTGGCATTCTTTGGGGGAGGCCTATGTTCAGCAGTGGACTTGTGAAGGGCTGTAATGAATGAAAAAAAAAACGAATAATGGCATCTTTCGTTAAGTGTTGTGTAGAGAGTTAAATTATTAAAATAATGCTGCAAACTTGGAAAGACATAATGACATTTTTCGTTTAGTGTCGAAGTTCCTATTACCTTATTTAAAAATTTTGATGTATCAGGGAAGTTATAATGTTATTATTTTTTTAGTGTCACCCTTTTTGTTACTGAAACTGAAGTATTTATTCTGGTGACGAATTAACAATGTCATTATTCTTTTAATGTCACTCTTCTTGTTAGCCAAACCAAGGAATTTGATTTAATTATAAAGTAACTATTGTCATTATTCACTTAGTGTCGCTTTCCTCGTTAATAAGATATAATGTTCGATATACTGATGAATTTGCATTGACACTTTTTGTATAGTGTTTTATTCATATTTAATAAAATTAATAAAATAATAATGGGTTTTGTGATAAAGTTGTAAAAACCTTACATGTATAGTGTCTATTTTTATTATTGTTTTAGGTCCCTTTTTAAAGTATATACGAGATTTTTTCTTTAGTACCGGAAAGGTATTGTAATATCTTCGAATATTTTTGTTGTTTAGTGACGCTATTAATTAGAGAATTAATAACAATTGTATTAAATAATTTTAGATGTATTGATAATAATAAATGAGAATAATATTAAAATGTGTCTGTATTAGTCATAACATCTAATATCACTGGCAAATATAACTGACTTTTACCACTATTTATTTATTTTCAAGCTGGAAAATGCCTTTGCCTAGTGCAAGAATAAACAAACTTAAGATTATTTCTCGAAGACTGTTTGAGGATTCATTAGATAATAGAGAAAAATATATAAAGCGTAATTATTATGGTACTCAAAAACAAAGTTTACAATTGGAATGCGTAAATTACGAGGCAAAAATACACCAGACGCCAGAAAATTATTGCGAATTATCTCATAATGAAAACAGTGTTAAATCGAATGCAAATGAAGACATTCCTAACAAAAATCTTGGATTTGACATTTCTTACCATCAAAGTATTTTATCTAAAGATCACCAGACAGCTGAACAGGTTGCTAATAATTTGTTACAATACTTGTCAAAGAGTTTATAAGAGGTCTAGGTAGCATTGAATTCTAATGTTTTTTACTAAGGTAAGGAAATCTGTATTGAGAATAAAACTACTAAATAACATCTTATCCAATTTACATAAGTTTCTAGATTTGTTGACTTGTACGTAGTTTTGTCTATTCCAACCCACATAATTAGTATTGCATATACTTAAACAACTACTAATTAAAAGGTTAAAAGGACAGAATGTTTGAGATTTTTTTAAGTAATTTTTTTTTATCATTCGCCTATATTACTTAATCTGAACCTTCTCTGCAAATTTGGGCGTATATTATAAAATAGCTCTGTATATCTACTTTTACTTTATCACAGAATAAACAGACAAGAAGACATGTTTCATTTTCACTTAGCGAACAGATACACTGCACTTTGAACACTAACATTATTTCTCATTAATTTAATCAAAATGTTTTGATAAAACTGACGAAAACTATTACTTGCTAATTAATTAACAAAATTCTGAGAAAAATTAAATCTAAAATTATCAAACCATACCTGTCTCCTTTTTTGCATAAGAGTTTATAATTATATTGTATTTGTGCGTTCGTCGTATATCATCGCATAAATATTTGTTTTGTCAAGGCGATTGCTCATAGCTATGCTAAGATCCGATAGCTAGAGCTATAAAGAAGTTATCAGCTTCATCTATATGACGTAAAGTTTCGTGGTCACTTGGAAGAGAAGGCCAAATTGGCCTCTAAAAAGCTTGGCGTTCTCAGCAGAGCGGGACAGTATTTCATGCCGGCACACCGCTTGCAACTTTACAAGGCGCAGGTTCGGCCTCACATGGAATACTGTTCCCATCTCTGGGCAGGGGCTCCCCAGTGCCAACTTCTTCCACTTGACCGCATCTAGCGCAGAGTGGTTCAAATCGTCGACGACCGAGTTTTTTCCCATCGGCTTTACTCACTGGCACTGCGTAGAGACGTTGCATCTCTTTGCGTATTTTATCGAATCTATCACGGGGAGTGCTCTGAGGAATTGTTCGGACTAATTCCAGTCGCTCAATTTCACCATCGCACATCGCGACAAAACTCACAATACCATTCATACCATATGGATGATGGGCGATCCACCACTGTACGATTTAGAAGTAGTGTTCTTCCTCGTACAACTTCCTTGTGGAATCGATTAGCAACAGCGATTTTTCCGGACCGATACGACTTAGGGACCTTCAAGAAAAGAGCCTACTCCTTTCTAAAAGGCCGGCAACGCATCTGCAATTCCCCTGGTGTTGCAGTTGTTCATGGGCGGTGGTAGTCACTTACCATCAGGTGAGCCGCATGATAGTTTCCCCATCTCCTATAAAAAATATGTTGTTTGTTCTAAAAAGTAAATAACAAAATCTGACGGGTGAAGATGTAGTCGAGTTAATCAAATTTATATTTACAATATTATTGGACCGCAGTTAATTAAAATTGTAACTTATTAAACACCAACCTATCCACCATACGGCTTTCCACATTCACTTACCAGAAAGAATAAAACAACCTTTGCCTGGATGGCTTGTCATCATTATCATCATCATTACAGCCCTTCACAAGTCCAATGCTATATATAGGCCTCCCCCAAGGAATGTCACAAAGCAGGGTCCTGAGCCACCTGCATCCATCGACTTCCTGCATGACTTACAAGGTCGTCACTCCATAGGGGGGGGGACGCCCTACACTTCGTCCGCCGAAACGAGGCCGCCACTCGAGAGTCTTTTTTCCTCATCAGTCGTGGGTTCTTCGAGCAATATGGCCAGCCCATTGGCACTTCAGCTTACTAATCCGTTGAGATATGTCGGCCACTCTGTTTCTACAGAGGATATCCTCATTTCTAAGTTTATCACGCAGAGAAACTCCGAGCATAGCCCTCTCCATAGCTCGCCGAGCGCCATTGAGCTTCCACATCCGGCCAGCAGTGAACGACCACGTCTCAGTTCCATAGCTCATCACTGGCAAAACGCACTGGTTGTTCAGACTTGTTTTCAAGTTTTGACCTAACGAGAATATATGCCGTAATTTCCCGAACGCTGACCAACCGAGTTGAATCCGCCGATTAACCTCTCGGTCGAAGTTGGACTTACCTACTCGGATTATTTGTCCCAAGTCAACATACTCGTCAACAACTTCGAGCTTAGTGCTCCCAACAACTACCGGCGTAGGTGTGACATGGATATTAAACATTATCTATGTTGTGTCCATGTTCATATTAAGACCTATCCGTTGGGAAACACTATTGAGGTCATTGAGCATAGTGCTTAGGTTCTCTAGCGATTCTGCCATAAGGACTATATCGTCGGCAAATCCATGTTTTTTTCTCCATATGGGCGACAAACGAGCACACAGTCCACCCGATGATAAGTGGCTGCTGCGGCCCATAGACATCTACATCTATCTTCTATTACAAATCAAAATGCAGATGCATTGTCATCCGTGAGGACTAAGATGGAATGCCTCATTTCTAGTTAACAGGGCCTCCGGTTCTCTACACTCACCATACGAAACACAGCAGCGGTAAGCTGCTATTTTACGCTGGTATTCTGTGAGGGCGTGGTCCTTCCCCGGTCAAGCCGACCCATTCGTGCTACAACTATACTACTAATATAGCTCCAACATGGCTCTACCACCACGTTGAGTGATGTATTCGCCATTGATGTTGATACCGTATCCTTTCCAGTCCAGAAGCTTGAAAACGTCTTCCAATGCATAGCTGAAGAGTTTCAGGGATATAACGTTACCCTGTCTTACACCTCTCTGCAATTGGATAGGTTTCGTACTCTGGTTCTGTACTCGGATAGCCATACTGATCCAACACTTCAGCACTTCATTATACCTTTAATCAACTTGGCATCGCTGAAGTGACTGCAGCACTGCCCATATTTCGACGGAATCAAAGGCTTTCTTATAGTCTAATTTGCCACTATATCTGGCGTAGGTAGACACATACGCCAGATATGGTGGCAAATTGTAATCCTCGGACTTCTGTACGATTTGCCGAAGGGTATGTATGTAGTCTGTAGCGCTAAAGCCTTTTTGGAAACCGGCTTGTTCGGGAGGCTAGAAGTCATCAAGTCTGCGCGCGAGACGTTTCGTAGTGACTCTCGAAAAGAGTACGTAGACGCGGCTCAGAACGGAAATCTGTCTGTAGTCAAGAGGGCGTTGTCACCTTTCTTTAAGAACAAGACCACCGCACTTCTGCTCCACGCCTCCAGTGTAATGCCACCATTGAGGATGGAATTAAAGAGCTTCTGAAGGACTTCAAGTACCGGTTTTCCAGCCGCTTTCAGAAGCTCCGCTGTAATTCTATCCTCACCTTGGGCCTTGCTCTTATTAAGGTGCTGGAGAGCTATTCCAATCCCGCTCAGACCGACGTCCGGGATATCATCGGAATAGTGTCGGATAAGACTCGCTCTTGGATCGTTACTCACACTTTCGTGTGGCTCCAACGATGATGTGTACAGCTGCCTATAGAACCTCTTAATCTCACTCAAAATCTCAGGTGCCCCGGAAACGATGCTGCCACACTCGGTCTTCAGCTTCGACAGTTGGATCTTTCTGGCAGACAGATCTCCAGCAAAGACTTTGGAGCCCTGGTTCCGCTCGATTTCTTCTTCAATACGAGCAGTATTAAAGTTGCGTAAGTCCCGCCGCATGTATTTGGAGATCTGTTTGTTCAGTTGCCTATACGCTGTCAAATCTAGTGAAGACTGCAGCTTCATATCCTGTCTAACAGCCATGCCACTAAGAGTGTGATTGGAGAGTTTTTGTGTTCTTCTGCGGCGGGTCTTGCAAAACATAGCTCCTACCGCATGGACAGTTTCCACGAGCTTGTCATTCATATCATCCACTGCATTGCAGTCTTCTAGGCACTGAAAACGGTTACGTAGCTCGAGCTGAAAGGTTTTGGGATTTGGATTAGCGCACGAGGGGGACTGAGCGTTGACTTCATTAGACTGGATCTCTCCAACTTAACGTTTAGGTTCAGTGTGCCTCTCACCATTCGGTGATCGCTGCCGGTTTTCACCCTCGCGATTACGGAGACATCACTGAACAATTGTCGTCTGGTCGTCATAATGAAGTCAATCTCATTTTTTGTCGAACCGTCGGGGCTCGACCAGGTCCACTTCCTGTGGGGCCGCTTCTGGAAGAAAGAGTTCATCATAAAGAGTTCCTATTTCTCTATTAAGTCGGCCAGCTGCTGGCCCCTTGGTTTTCTTTGCTCTATTTCAAATATCCCTACTTTCAGCTCACTGTTCTCTCTTGTGCCTAGTTTTACGTTAATGTCTCCAATAAACATCGTATATTGGGTTTTGGAGAAATGCATGGCTCTAGAGTCATGCTCATACATTTCCTCCACCATCTCGTCGGGGTGTGCCGAGGTTGGTGCGTAAACCTGTATGACCATAAGCAAATACCGTTTGGTGATTCTGAGTATAAGGTACGCAACCCTCGTCGTCACACTCCCAATCTTTACAACGTTGTTAACGAGAGACTTGTAGACGATAAATGCGACACCTCCTTGGGACAGATGGTTGCTCTCCCGATGATAGAGCGGACACGGTTTCGAGGATTACCGTGTCCTCCCCCTCTCTTCGGAACTCGGATAATCCTATGATATTTCAGCGCAACTTTTCTATCTCTTCTTCCAGCTCCAGGATCTTCTCGTTAGTCATCAGGGTTCGTGCGTTATAAGTTGTCTGGTCGAGGTGTCGTAGGTGGCAACTGAATCTCCACCGGAGATTCTTAGCACCCCCTGGATGGCTAGTATTTAAAGAAATGAATCTTATTTTGATATGTAAATAAATTGATAATGAGGATATCCGCAGTAGAACCAGAATAACCGACATAGCCCAACGAATTAGTAAGCTGAAGTGGCAGTGGGCCGGCCATATAGCTCGAAGAACCGACAACCGATGGGGAAGAAAGGTTCTCGAGTGGCAGCCTCGTACCGGTAGGCGAAGTGTAGGGCGTCCCCCCACGAGATGGAGTGACGACCTGGTAAGACATGCAGGAAGTCGATGGATGCAGGTGGCTCAGGACCGTGCTTTGTGGCATTCTTTGGGGGAGGCCTATGTTCAGCAGTGGACTTGTGAAGGGCTGTAATGATGATGATGATGAAATAAATTTTATGTTGCAATTGAGTATAGTTAAGTTTTTTTTTAATGGTACAAATTCTATCATGTTGATTACATTATAAGTACAAAAGCCACGACGAATGACTTAGCAACCCTCCTTTCATTAGGCACATCGTTTAGAGAAGATTAAAACACAAAAGGCGATTTTACGCTCACTCATATTTATATCGTCTACGAATTCGTAAGAACACTCTTCGTAAAAGCCTTCTTAATAAGTGACGATTGTTTATATACTATTGAGTATACTATAAACATTCGAAAAAACAAACGAATATATTATAATTGTATTTTTAATTTTTGCGTATTTTCACGTATAAAAGCGACCTTTGCGCATTCAAATTGACAGTGAATACTCGTATTACCTGTATACTTCTTTGACAAATGTATTTCTTTGCGTTACGTTTTTATTGTTTGTAAAAAGTACAAATATCCAATCAAATGTGAGCTAAAATACCATGATACTATTGTTATAATTCGCACTCGCCTTTACTATTTTTATACTACTGTTAGCGTTCCACTTCGGCTTGGCATGGGTGATTTATGGATCTAACTATAGCTTAGAAACCTTCCAGGTTACCACATTAGTAACTGATACCATACTACTTATGACCATAAATTTTACATCAAAATTGGTGAAGCAGTTTAGGGGAGAAGAGAATTACCAAATTATGAACACTGGAACTTTATATAAAAATTTACTATGATTAATAAAAAAGTAAATCAAAAAGTATAAGAAATATTTTTTTATCATTTTAATATTGTACGTATCCTATGTATAAGTTCAATATTTTATTTACTAAACTGCATGCCATGTGGACAAAAGTTAGTATAAATAAATAAAACAAATTTGGAATATGGCCAAGAAAGTACCATAAATTTCGCTCTCGATAAGCAACAGTATCGCTGCGTTTGAATCGAAATTTATGTTGCGGTCGATGGAAAATATTGTATTCAATATGTATTAACTAAACTAAAAACTAACTGACTGTGAAGTGGCGGTTAAGAATATCCACTGCCCCATATCTTTCCGTGGGTGTCGTAAAAGGCGACAAAGGGAAACAGGCAGGAGATGGGCAGCAGCATCTTCCTGATAAAAACAAATTTACAATAAAAAAACTGCTGTTGCCAACCCCCTTTGCCAAGCGTGACAACTATGGCAAAGACCTTCCTATAATGAGAGTAAAAAGGAAACGGCCCCCAGTCCCCGGCAGCCCTGCTTTTCCTGGCTACGGTGGTGAACATGGTAACGGCAGGGCAGGGGGTGCTAAGAATCTCCGGAAGAGGTTCGGTTGCTACCTAAGACGACTCGACCTGGCAACATACAACGTACCCACCCTGAGAACTGACGAGAATATCGTGGAGCTGGAAGAAGAGATAGACAAGTTACGCTGGCTTATTATAGGATTATCTGAAGTCCGAAGAAAGGGGGAGGTCACGGTAATCCTCAAATCCGGCAACTTGCTCTATCACCGGGAGGGCGACCATCTGTCCCAAGGAGGTGTCGGATTTATCGTCCACAAGTCTCTCGTTAACAACGTTGTAAAGATCGGGAGTGTGTCGACAAGGGTTGCGTACCTTATACTCAGAATAACCAAACGGTATTCACTGAAGGTAATACAGGTTTACGCACCAACCTCGGCACACACCGATAAGGAGGTAGAGGAAATGTATGAGGATACGGTGTTAATGGGAGACTTCAATGCAAAACTAGGCACAAGAGAGAAAGGTGAGCTGAAAGTAGGGAAATTTGGAATAGGGCAACGGAACCCAAGGGGACAGCAGCTGGCCGACTTTATGGAGAAAAAAGGGACTATTTATGATGAAATCTTTCTTCCAGAAGCGGCCCCACAGGAAGTGGACCTGGTCGAGCCCCGACGGCTCCACAAAAATGAGATTGACTTCATTATGACGACCAGACGAAAACTGTTCAGTGATGTTTCTGTGATCGCGAGGGTGAAAACTGGTAGCGATCACCGAATGGTTAGAGGTACACTGAACCTAAAAGTTAAGTTGGAGAGATCCAGTCTATAGAAGTCAACGCTCCGTCCCCCTCGTGCTTTCTTCGAGAGTCCCGAAATCTTTCGGCTCGAATAACAAAACCGTTTTCAGTTTTCAGTGCCTAGAAGACTGCAATGAAGTGGACGATATGAATGACAAGCTCGTGGAAACTGTCCATGCGGTCGGAGCTAAGTTCTGCTGACCTCTCATCCTGACGGATATCTGGTTTCCGTCGATGCCCCTCTCGGCTCTTCGGACCATTGTCTGATCCGGAGTGTGGTGCCACTCACGCTCCCTTCGCGGTTGCGTTCTGCAGGTTACCGCCGTGTTTGGCATTACAGGTCGGCGGATTGGGACGGAATGCGGTCCTTCTTTGCATCCTACCCATGGGGGCGGGTTTGCTTCTCGCCGGATGATCCCAGCGCTGTTGCTGACTCTGTCACTGATGTGGTGCTACAGGGAATGGAACTATTTATTCCATCATCTGTGGTACCCATCGGAAGCAGATCTCAGCCTTGGTTTGGTCGCTCCTGTAAGACTGCATTACGCAGTAAGCAGGAGTGTTATCAAGCCTGGGCTGCGGCTTCGGCGACTCGGGATGTAAATACCAGCACACTTAAAAAGAAGTATAACTTCGCCTCCAGGTCCTTCAAAAGAGTTATTGCCAAGGCAAAGTCAGAGCACATAGGCAGAATTGGCGAGAAACAAGTTCACCTTCCTTCGGGAACCCGTGCATTCTGGTCTCTCGCCAAGGCTGTCCAAGGGAATTTCTGTAAGCCATCACTACCATCTCTGCACAGGGAGGATGACTCACTGGCCCATGACGCAAAAGACATAGCCGACCTTTTAGGCTCCCTTTTTGCGTCCAACTCGACTCTTGATGACAGGGGGAAAAACACCGCCGACCATCCCGCGGTGTGAGTGCTCCATGCCGGATGTGCTGTTCTCACAGCGCTCGGTTCGCAAAGCACTGCACTCACGTGTGCTCCGGAGTTGGCACCGGTCCTAACGCGTCTTTTCCAGTATTCCTACTCCCAAAGCGTAGTCCCGAATTCATGGAAGACAGCTTTTGTCCACCTGATCCCTAAAAAAGGCGACCGCTCAGACCCATCCAACTATAGGCCTATCGCGATCACCTCCTTGTTCTCCAAAATAATGGAATCCATTATTAATTGCCAGCTCATCCGGTACCTTGAGGATCACTAGCTGATTAGTGACCGCCAATACGGTTTTTGTCGGGGTCGATCAGCTGGTGATCTTTTGGTCTACCTGACCCATAGATGGGCGGAGGCAGTAGAGTCCAAGGGGGAGGCGTTGGCCGTTAGTCTGGACATTGCGAAGGCCTTCGATCGGGTTTGGTACAAAGTGCTTCTTTCGAAGCTCCCTTCCTATGGGCTTCCCGAGAAATTGTGCAATTGGATCACCAGCTTCCTTGTAGATCGGAGCATCAAGGTCGTTGTAGACGGTGCATGCTCTGACTACAAGCCTATTAACGCTGGTGTTCCACAAGGCTATGTGCTATCACCAACGCTGTTTCTTCTGCATATCAATGATATGTTGCTAACTGGTAACATTCATTGCTATGCGGATGACAGCACTGGTGATGCTCTATACACCGGCCGTGCCAATATTTCTCGGGAAAACGTCGCTGAGTACCGGAACAAACTTGTGTCTGAAGTCGAGTCTTTGCTGAACAAATTCTCGGATTGGGGGCGACTAAATCTAGACCAATTTAATCCTCAGAAGACACAAGTTTGCGCGTTTACCGCTAAAAAGAACCCCTTTGTCGTATCTCCTCAGTTTCAAGGCACTCCCCTTCTTGCCTCAGCCAGTATCGGTATCCTCTGAGTCGACATATAGAGTGGCGTGCAGTTTCGTGGTCACTTGGAAGGGAAGGCCAAATTGGCCTCTAAAAAGCTTGGCGTGCTCAGCAGAGCGGGACAGTATTTCATGCCGGCATACCGCCTGCTACTTTACAAGGCGCAAGTTCGGTCTCACATGGAATACTGTTCCCATCTCTGGGCAGGGGCTCCCCAGTGCCAGCTCCTTCCACTTGACCGCATCCAACGCAGAGCGGCTCGAATTGTCGACGACCGAGCCCTTTCCGATCGGCTCGATTCATTGGCACTGCGAAGAGATGTTGCATCCCTTTGCATTTTCTTTCGCATCTACCATGGGAAGTGCTCAGAGGAATTGTTCGGATTAATCCCAGCCGCCAAATTTCACGAACGCACATCGCGGCAGAACTCCCGATACCATCCACACCATCTGGATGATTGGCGGTCCACCACTGTGCGATTTAGAAGATGTTTTCTTCCTCGCACGACCTCCTTGTGGAATCGATTACCATCAGCGATTTTTCCGGGACTTAGGGACCTTCAAGAAAAGAGCGTACTCCTTTTTAAAAGGCCGGCAACGCATCTGCGATTCCCCTGGTATTGCAGTTGTTCATGGGTGGCGGTAGTCACTTACCATCAGGTGAGCCGCATGCTCGTTTGCCCCCTCTCCTATAAAAAAAAAAACCTGTCTCAGAAGAACACAAAAACTCTCCGATCACACTCTCAATCTTATGGCTATTAGAAGGGAGATGAAGCTTCATTCTTCAACAGATTTGCAGGATACAGGCAACTGAATAGACAGATCTCCAAAAGCATGTGGCGGGACCTACGCCACTTCAATAGAGCTTGTATTGAAGAAGCGATCGAGCCGAACCAAGGCTCCAAAGTCTTTGTCAGAGATCTGCTGCCAGAAAGAGCCAACTGTCAAAGCTGAAGACCGAGTGTGGCAGCATCGTTTCCGGGGCACCTGAGATTTTGAATGAGATTGAGAGATTCTATGGGCAGCTATACACGTCATCATTAGAGCCACACGCAAGTGTGAGTAACGATCCAAGAGCAAGTCTTATCCGCCACTATTCCGAAGATATCCCGGACGTCAGTCTGAGCGAGATTAGAATGTCTCTCCAGCAACTTAAAAACGGCAAGGCCCCAGGCGAGGAGGGAATTACAGCAGAGCTTCTGAAAGCAGGTGGAAAACCGGTATTTAAAGTCCTTTAGAAGCTCTTTAATTTCGTCCTCCATGGTGGCAATACACCGGAGGCGTGGAGCAGAAGTGCGGTGGTCTTGTTCTTCAAGAAAGGTGACAACGCTCTCTTGAAGAACTACATACCGATTTCCCTTCTGAGGCGCGCCTACGTTCTGTTTTCGAGAGTCATTAAGAATCATCTCGCGCTCATACTTGACGACTTCCAGTCTCCCGAACAAGCCGGTTTTCGAAAGGGCTTTAGTACCATAGACCACATACATACCCTACGGCAAATTGTACAAAAGTCCGAAGAGTACAATTTGTTACTATGTCTGGTGTATGTGGACTATGAGAAAGCCTTTGATTCCGTCGAAATATGGGCGGTGCTGCAGTCCCTTCAGCGGTGCCAAGTTAACTGTCGGTATATCGAAGTGCTGAAGTGTTTGTACGGTAGAGCTACGATGGATATCCGAGTACAGAACTAGAGTACGAAACCTATCCAATTGCAGAAAGGCATAAGACAGGGTGATGTTATATTCCCGAAACTCTTCACCGCTGCATTGGAAGACGTTTCTAAGCTTCTGGACTGGAAAGGATACGGTATTAACATCAATGGCGATTACATCACTCACCTTCGATTTGCCGACGATATAGTCCTTATGGCAGAATGGCTGGAGAACCTAAGCGCCATGCTCAACGACCTCAATAGTGTCTCCCAACGAATAGGTCTTAGGATGAACATGGACAAAACAAAGATCATATATAATGACCATGTCACACCTATGCCGGTAGTTGTTGGGAGCACTAAGCTCGAAGTTGTTGACGAGTATGTTTACCTGGGACAAATATTCCGACTAGGTAAGTCCAACTTCGATCGAGAGGTCAATCGACGGATTCAACTCGGCTGGGCAGCGTTCGGGAAACTAGATGTGTCGATCTTCTCGTCAGACATACCTCAAAACCTTAAAACGAAATTGTACAACCAGTGCGTGTTGCCAGTGATGACTTACGGATATGAGACGTGGTCCTTCACTGCTGGCCGTATGAGCACATTTTTGACGCTATAAGTCATTAAAAGCTAAGAATTCTGAAAGTAGTAGATTTTTTTAGGGAATTATGATGGCCAATTCACGATTGACACATTTTGGCTCGATACGAAAAAAATCGCAAAGTTTCCTCAAAATCTACAATTTTAGGTACGTCCATTAAGGGAAAATATCAGTTACATTCTATATTCGAATTGAGAAATTAAAGCAATTTTAATTAAATTTTGCCTCTAAGTGTTGACAAGTAAATACTTGGGGGAATTATGGGTTTATTTAAAAAAAATGTTTCATTTTAAAAAGAAATATCAAATAAATATCGTGCAATAAAATTGCTCGCGGGCCGGCTAAACAGGAGAATATCGCTGCTCCTCGCTCGTGACTATTTCGCCAAAAAGAATAATTATGTTTAAGTAAACGCGAAACGTAAAATTTAACTTGAAAACAAGACTGTACAACCAGAGCGTGTTGCCAGTCATGACATATCATACTGAGACATGGTCCTTCACTGCTGGCCGTATGAGGAAGCTCAAGGTCGCTCAGCGAGCTATGGAGAGGGCTATGTTCAGGGTTTCTCTGCGTGATAAACTTAGAAATGAGTATATCCGCTGTAGAACAACATACATACTAATATATATATATATATATATATATATAATAGACATAGCCCAACGGATAAGTAGGCTGAAGTGGCAGTGGGCCGGCCATATAGCTCGAAGAACAGACAACCGTTGGGGAAAAAAGGTTCTCTAGGGGCGGCCTCGTACTGGCGGACGAAGTGTAGGGCGTCCCCCCACTAGATAGGGTGACGAACTAGTAAGATATGCAGGAAGTCGATGGATGCAGGTGGCTCAGGACCGTGCTTTGTGGCATTCCTTGGGGGAGGCCTATGTTCAACAGTGGACTTGTGAAGGGCTGTAATGATGATGAAATGCGAACATTTCACATTAAATTACGCCCATTTTTATTAATTATTTATAAATATATTGTATGTAACACAATAAATAATATAACAAACACTTTTCATGCCATTTTCCACACTAAGAGGACATGCTTTAATATTAACCTCAAAATAATTGCACCAGAACAATCATTTGTCAGTCATGCAATTTATGGTTCTGGTCGTAAAACGAGCTCGCCGTCCATCGATGCGCCGCACCTAAATGCGTAGGTAATGCACTACCAAGACGTTCTCATTTTTTTGAACAATATTTCCTATATTTTATTGTCTATAATTTAAAAAAATAGGCTATAATACTAGCCAAAAGTTCGTTCTTGTAAAGTTACTTTGATTTTGAATTACAAGAACGAACGGAGGTCCTATGATTCAATCAACTGCTATAGAGCTTTTCACATGTTGACACCTCAACTCTTTTATCAGATAAGCCGACCACCCCGAACATCGTTTGTCCCGAACTTGGACCCCTTTTCTCTTTCATGTTTTTGGTTTACTTACTTCACTGGAATATTACTTACCGAAAGACAGACAAGACGGAATTCGTCGTTAGTTAAAGAGTCTCCAGTTCTTGTTATTTATCAACTACAGCGTTATGCTGGTCCAAGCGTTGTATTTCCGTGCTCGATACCACTTATCCATGTTGCAGCTAACATGCTTCAGTGTTGCTGTAACACGTAACACGGCCATACCACTCAAAGATGAGGTTGATATTTTAATAATTATTAGAGACTACGCACAACCCCATATGCCATTTAAGAGAAATGCCCCCATGCCCATTTAAGAGAAATAGTACGAGAAACATATATCAGCTTTAATTTATTGCACAAAAGTTGGGTGTTAATTCTACTATTCGACTGAAATAGGTACGCACATAAAATAATTTCCATATTATGATTTATGCTTTAATTTAGTGCCATAGTTTTGCTCTATTTCGTATTCTGTATAATATGAGGAACTTCTATAGTTCATAGATTCAAATCATCATCATCATTACAGCCCTTCACAATTCCACTGCTAAACATAGGCCTCCCCCAAGGAATGCCACAAAGCACGGTCCTGAGCCACCTGCATCCATCGACTTCCTGCATATCTTACCAGGTCGTCACTCCATCTAGTGGGGGGATGCCCTACACTTCGCCTGCCGGTACGAGGCTGCCACTCGAGAACCTTTCTTCCCCATCGGTTGTCGGTTCTTCGTGGCCGGCCCATTGCCACTTCAGCTTACTAATCCGTTGGGCTATGTCGGTCACTCTAGTTCTACTACGGATATCCTCATTTCTGAGTTTATCACGCAGAGAAACTCCGAGCATAGCCCTCTCCATAGCTCGTGTAGTGGCGGTTAAGAATATCCACTACCCCATATCTTCCCGTGGGTGTCGTAAAAGGCGACAAAGGGAAACAGGCAGGAGATGGGCAGCAGCATCTTCCTGATAATAACCAAAATAACAATAAAAAACTGCGGTTGCCAACCCGCTCGTCAAGCGTGGCAACTATGGCAATATACCCCCCATGAGCAATGACAATAATAAACGGCCCCCAGTCCCCGGCGGCCCCGCTATTCCTGGCTACGGTGGCGACCATGGTAACGGCGGGGCAGGGGGTGCTAAGAATCTCCGGTGGAGGTTCGGTTGTCACCTACGACGACTCGACCTGGAAACTAGATTCAAATATTTTAACGTAAATTATTTTTAATCGAGGTACTTAAATAGCAGTTATTTTAATCCAAATCCTTATAAATCAGCTTCTATTGTTTAAATTAACACCAACATTTTATTGATTTATAATATTAACAATTTACCTCGTTATGTTTCCTATCCTTATATTATAATGCAGCACACAGAATGAATGGAGCTCTTTACGTCATTGTAGAAAGTCAAAATTTGTTTAAAAAGGCACGAATGAAAATTCACGAGAATGTTTTAGTCCTTAGGTTAATATATGATAATGAAAGTTGGGCTGCAGAGGAAGCAAGAAAATAAAATTAATACTGTAGAATTGCGGTAAATAACAAGTACTACATTGGACGTTACTCTGAATGATAATATTAAATATAATCAAATTATTATCATTCATAGTAACATCAGAATAATAATAACATTGTGTGAATTATTGTAGTGGATTATTCACAGTAATAGATAGGCGTAGGGAAGTAACGACCCCACCGCCCGCTGACGTAACAGTTACGTGACAAAACTGCTACGTTAGCGCAGACAATCACCGCCTTGCCAAGAGGATTGAGGCTGCAAAAGTTCGTCTGCGCTTATGGCCGAACCATGAAACGGTGCCGGGCCCCCCGTTAATTGACACCCATTCAATGGATGATGGACAAAAAGACTGCGCAAATGGCCGATGCCTGGAGGTCGCGAGGGTTCGTCTGGAGCTGGCACTGAACACGACAGCATGAGAGTCACCAGCCAAGCGCGGGGGGGCTGCAAGACCACCTAGTAGCTGCCCGCAGACATCATCTCCACCAGAGGGCTTGATATCGGCTGGGTCTTCTCCGACTCAGCAAGCGGCACCCGCCACTAGTGGAATACGTCGCATTCGTTGGACGCAAATGACGAACGTAAACGCATAGCGAGCGTATTTTAGGGCTAAAGGGGAAGAAACTGGCATGTTAGCGTATCGGTCTCGGATGAATAACTCTATCGCAGAGCTGAAGCCATCTGTTCGTGTAACGGAGCAAAACCTGGCAGACCGAGTTCGGTACATCCTGCGCTCAAAGATATTTGATGACGCCGAACTCGAACGACTACGACGTGAAGCTGTTCCCTCATCGGATGAAAATGCTACAGCTGCTAATGTGGCGCCACCAATTGCAGAGCAACCTGCACACGTGGATGCCACCGTGGATATTCCAGTTGTGGATGATTCAGACGACGTTGATATAGTCTCCCACAAACTAGACCAAATGAGGAGCATATTGGATGAGGGTATTTTGGGAATGCGCAGTACGCCTCTCGAAAATCGACCGCGACTTCCCCGCATACCCTTAAGCAATCGGAATTGGGCTGTCGTGAGGGCTCTCAACGCAATGCTGGTGATCTATTTGGAAGCTAGCCGGGACCTTTGCGAGACGGACTCAATTGGCACTGCACTGGCAGTTTGTCGTATCATTAGCGCCAAGTTTCCTACAGCTGGACGCGCTACTAGACAAAGTAGCGCCATCCCAGCCTGGACAAAAATATTGAGGACGGTATCTCGAAGAAAAGAGCCTCATCGGCAGACTGACAAGCTTTCGGTCGGGTAATAATAGACCGAGAAATGTGCGCACTGTCAAGATGATGTTAGCTGGGACAAATATAAGTTTGTCCCAGCCGGATATTACGCAAAAACTGACGGAGCGCATGGATGATCTGAAGCAGAGATTCGCTGATTGGGGAAAGCGGATTAGGCGATATACTGAGAGGTCAACAAGGTTCAACCAGAATTGTCTCTTCCAGAGTGATCAAAAGAGGCTCTCTCTATAAATCATTGGAGCGACCAATGGTACGTGGAACGGGCCAAGCACCGAATCAAGGCGACACTGTCGCATTCTGGCGCGGCCTGTGGCCAAAGCCCGTAAACCTCAGCGAGGACCCTTGGATGGCAGTTGTGGCGAGTCAGTGTGCGAATGTTACACCCAAGGATCCCGCCATCATAACGCTGCCGATGTAGCTGAGGCGGTCCGAAGGGCCCCGAAATGGAAAAGTCCCGGGCTCGACGGGCTGCATCACTACTGGCTGAATGGGTTCGTGGTGTGTCACGCTATGCTCATCCGACAGTATCAAGAGGCTCTCGATAAGAAGTTGTTCCCTAGCCTCTTCACTACTAGAATCACTCATTTGGTTCCTAAAGAAGGGGTTACCACAGACCCGAACAAATTCAGTCTCTCATGTCTACCAACGATATACAAGACACTAACATGCATTTTGAGCACGAGAATTACTCGTCACCTGAACTCAAATCAGGTGATGTCGCGCGCTCAAAATGGATGTCGTTGAGCCAAGGAATCACTGCTCATTGACGCTGTCATTATCAAGGTGGTTAAACGCAACCGGCGAAACTTCTCCGCCGCCTGGATAGACTACATAAAGGCATTCGACTCGGTACCTCATACATGGCTGAAGAGGGTCCTCGAGCAGTATAAGGGTGACTGTACAGGTAGAGACTTCAGATATGAGTACGATTTTCTTACTGCTGGCCATATGAGGAAGCTCCAGGTCGCCCAACAAGCTATGGATTAAGCTATGCTCAGAGTTTATGTTATTGCATGATAGACTTCGAAATGAGTATATCCGCGGCAGAGCAAGAGTAGCCGACAAAGCCTAACGTATTATTAAGCTTGAAGAACCGACAGCCGATGGGTTATCGAATAAAAACCTCGTACTAGTAAGCGAAGTGTTAGGCGGTCTACCATTAGTTTGGCAGTAGCCGAAGGATGTATGTGGTTCAGGTTCGTGATTTGTGCCAATCCTTGGGAGAGGCTTATGTATAGCAGTGGATTTGTGAAGAGTTGTACTGATAATGATAACGCATAGCACATTAATGCGCTAAAATAATTGGTTGTTAATTCAATTTTAATCGTCCTTTTTTGAGTGCATCATTGAACACGCTTTAGCTACCGATGCTATTTTGTGCTTTTTACTCTGCATATAATACGCTATATATGCCGTGTAGTGGCGGTCAAGAATACCACTACCCTATATCCTCCCGTGGGTGTCGTAAAAGGCGACAAAGGGAAACAGGCAGAAGATGGGCAGCAGCATCTTCCTGATAATAGCCAAAATTACAATAAAAAAACTGCGGTTGCCAACCCGCTCGCCAAGCGTGGCAACTATGGCAAATACCCCCCCTATGAATGTAACAAAGAGACGGCCCCCAGTCCCCGGCGGCCCCGCTATTCCTGGCTACGGTGGCGACCATGGTAACGGCGGGGCAGGGGGTGCTAAGAATCTCCGGTGGAGGTTCGGTTGCCACCTTAGACGACTCGACCTGGCAACGTACAACGCACGCACCCTGAGGACTGACGAGAAGATCGTGGAGCTGGAAGAAGAGATAGACAAGTTGCGCTGGCATATTATAGGATTATCCGAAGTCCGAAGAGAGGGGGAGGACACGGTAATTCTCGAATCCGGCAACTTGCTCTATCACCGGGAGGGCGACCATCTGTCCCAAGGAGGTGTCGGATTTATCGTCCACAAGTCTCTCGTTAACAACGTTGTAAAGATCGGGAGTGTGTCGACGAGGGTTGCGTACCTTATACTCAGAATCACCAAACGGTATTAGCTAGTATTATTTAAGGTCATACAGGTTTACGCACCAACCTCGGCACACCCCGATGGGGAGGTGGAGGAAATGTATGAGGATATCTCTAGAGCCATGCATTCCTCCAAAACCCAATATACGGTGTTAATGGGAGACTTCAATGCAAAACTAGGCACAAGAGAGAACGGTGAGCTGAAAGTAGGGAAATTTGGAATAGGGCAACGGAACCCAAGGGGCCAGCAGCTGGCCGACTTCATGGAGAAAGGGGGACTCTTTATGATGAACTCTTTCTTCCAGAAGCGGCCCCACAGGAAGTGGACCTGGTCGAGCCCCGACGGTTCGACAAAAAATGAGATTGACTTCATTATGACGACCAGACGACAACTGTTCAGTGATGTCTCCGTGATCGCGAGGGTGAAAACTGGTAGCGATCACCGAATGGTTAGAGGCACACTGAACCTAAACGTTAAGTTGGAGAGGTCTCGTCTAATGAAGTCAACGCTCCGTCCCCCTCGTGCTCTGTTCCAAAGTCCCGAAACCTTTCAGCTCGAGTTACAAAACCGTTTTCAGTGCCTAGAAGACTGCAATGAAGTGGACGATATGAATGACAAGCTCGTGGTAACTGTCCATGCGGTCGGAGCTAAGTTCTGCAAGACCCGCCGCAGAAGAACACAAAAACTCTCCGATCACACTCTTAATCTCATGATTGTTAGACGGGAGATGAAGCTACATTCTTCAACAGACTTGACAGCATACAGGCATCTGAACAGACAGATCTCCAAATGCATGCGGCGGGACTTACGCAACTTCAATACAGCTCGTATTGAAGAAGCGATCGAGCGGAACCAAGGCTCCAAAGTCTTTGCCAGAGATCTGTCTGCCAGAAAGAGCCACCTGTCAAGGCTGAAGACAGAATGTGGCAGCATCGTTTCCGGGACACCTGAGATTTTGAGTGAGATTAAGAGGTTCTATGGGCAGCTGTACACGTCATCGTTAGAGCCACACGCAAGTGTGAGTAACGATCCAAGAGCGAGTCTCATCCGACACTATTCCGAAGATATCCCGGACGTCAGTCTGAGCGAGATTAGAATGGCTCTCCAGCACCTTAAAAACGGTAAGGCCCCAGGCGAGGATGGAATTACAGCGGAGCTTCTGAAAGCGGGTGGAAGACCGGTACTTGAAGTCCTTCAGAAGCTCTTTAATTCCGTCCTCCATGGTGGCATTACACCGGAGGCGTGGAGCAGAAGTGCGGTGGTCTTGTTCTTCAAGAAAGGTGACAACGCTCTCTTGAAGAACTACAGACCGATTTCCCTTCTGAGCCGCGTCTACGTGCTGTTTTCGAGAGTCATTACGAATCGTCTCGCGCGCAGACTTGACGACTTCCAGCCTCCCGAACAAGCCGGTTTCCGAAAGGGCTTTAGCACCATAGACCACATACATACCCTTCGGCAAATTGTACAGAAGTCCAAAGAGTACAATTTGCCACTATGTCTGGCGTATGTGGACTATGAGAAAGCCTTTGATTCCGTCGAAATTTGGGCGGTGCTGCAGTCCCTTCAGCGGTGCCAAGTTGACTGTCGGTATATCGAAGTGTTAAAGTGCTTGTACAGTAGGGCTACGATGGCTATCCGAGTACAGAACCAGAGTACGAAACCTATCCAATTGCAGAGAGGTGTAAGACAGGGTGACGTCATATCCCCGAAACTCTTCACCGCTGCATTGGAAGAAGTTTTCAAGCTTCTGGACTGGAAAAGATACGGTATCAACATCAATGGCGAGTACATCACTCACCTTCGATTTGCCGACGATATAGTCCTTATGGCAGAATCGCTGGAGGACCTAAGCACTATGCTCAATGACCTCGATAGTGTTTCCCAACGGATAGGTCTTAAGATGAACATGGACAAAACAAAGATCATGTTCAATGTCCATGTCACACCTATGCCGGTAGTTGTTGGGAGCACTAAGCTCGAAGTTGTTGACGAGTATGTTTACCTGGGACAAATAGTCCGACTAGGTAAGTCCAACTTCGACCGAGAGGTCAATCGACGGATTCAACTCGGCTGGGCAGCGTTCGGGAAGCTACGACACATCTTCTCGTCAGACATACCTCAAAACCTGAAAACGAAATTGTACAACCAGTGCGTGTTGCCAGTGATGACGTATGGAACTGAGACGTGGTCCTTCACTGCTGGCCGTATGAGGAAGCTCAAGGTCGCTCAGCGAGCTATGGAGAGGGCTATGCTCGGAGTTTCTCTGCGTGATAAACTTAGGAATGAGGATATCCGCAGTAGAATCAGAGTAACCGACATAGCCCAACGGATTAGTAAGCTGAAGTGGCAGTGGGCCGGCCATATAGCTCGAAGAACCGACAACCGATGGGGAAGAAAGGTTCTCGAGAGGCAGCCTCGTACCGGTAGGCGTAGTGTAGGGCGTCCCCCCACGAGATGGAGAGACGACCTGGTAAGACATGCAGGAAGTCGATGGATGCAGGTGGCTCAGGACCGTGCTTTGTGGTATTCTTTGGGGGAGGCCTATGTTCAGCAGTGGACTTGTGAAGGGCTGTAATGATGATGATGATGATAATACGCTATATAATATTAAATGACAATAATAGGATAACTGCGGAGGTGTTTTCACCGTTCCTTCTTCGCTCAGAGAGACCTCATTTCGAAACGTCTCAAAAGTCTACTAAGATTTGAAAAAAAATACATTTGACAAACGAAAGGAAATGCCAGATCATGCCTCACTTTGTACAGAAAAGGGAAATGTAGGTAAAATATTTTTATGAATATTGGAACTTTTTGTAATAAATCCTTACTATGTATAACTTGCGGAAAAATATTGATAGCAAAAAAAAGAATTCAACGGTTAATATTTTATAATTTCCATTATTTCAAATTACATTTGCGTTTCTTCATACGAATTAGTAAATACGCACGCTTGAAATGACTATACGATACTTATTTAAATTAAAATATACAAATCTTTGTCATAAAAAATATTATTTACCAATTTCGATTATGATTTATTATAAACCGACGAAAAATCCACGAAATGACTAAAATAACTATTGAGTTACAGTCATTGATTTTCGTGCATTTTGTGTACGAACGTAATTACGTATGTCAAATAAATGTCATTTATTTTCACATTTTGACTGATTTGTGCTTCTTCAGTAACATATCATGACATCTTTGATAATATAGGCAGATAAATAATCAAACCATATTATGTACCTTGAAAAAATAATTTCACTATATACATTATAACACATTAACTTGACTTGAACTTACTTTTTATGAAATATGTTCTACGTCTGTTTATAATTTTTTGCTTCAACTCGATTCTGATATCTGTGAAGCGTGCTCATTGCAACATGGTGGAAATGGAATTATAAATGCTGAAGAATAATTTCACACACGTTTGCTTAGGATATAGACGGTCTGTCTTGGATATAGACAACACATAATATATCACACAGTTGAAGCCAATGATCGATTAATATATATGTTATACTTTCATAGCCTGCTTACAATAAAGTTTTTATATTATATTTTGATGTGCTTTTGTCGAAATGTTGAAATGATCGACAATGTCTAACGAGATTGTGATATAGTTTCAAATGTCCATAGTTTCAAATCCAAGGCAATTATGGAAAATATCTCTCAATGATGAAACCTATGGAAAAAGCCTATGTGGAGCAGTGGAGTTTGATAGGCCGTAGTAATGATGATGACATGTATAAAATAAACATAAAAAACACTTCAAACAATTATTTGTAGGCCACAAAAATACGTATTTATTTTGTGCGGAAATCTTCAAAACTTAGCCACTATTTAACATGATACGATTTTTAAAAATATCATTTTCAATAGATAAATCCTGGAGTGGAGTCGAATTACTCCCCGTCCGTATACCATCCCTCTGTTTTATTACTTTATTAAATAAATTAAAAAAATATTGTTTTGATAACTTAATTTTTTATCAAATACTATGAGCTTGTATAGTTCTTCAATAGAGTGTTGTCAACTTCCTTGAAGTAATGTATCTAGTAATGTATGAGTATCACGCATCCGTTACTGATGGAACTAAAATTAATATCTTGATAACACCTGCAAGAAATATTCCTTTTGAAAATTAAAAGAAAAAAGCTACTTTGCTCTTTTAATTTCATCATCATCAGCATCATCATTACAGCCCTTCACAAGTCCACTGCTGAACAAAGGCCTCCCACAAGGAATGCCACAAAGCACGGTCCTGAGCCACCTGCATCCATCAACTTCCTGCATGTCTTACCAGGTCGTCACTCCATCTAGTGGGGGGATGCCCTACACTTCGCTTGCCGGTACGAGGCTGCCACTCGAGAACCTTTCTTCCCCATCGGTTGTCGGTTCTTTGAGCTATACGCCGGCCCATTGCCACTTCAGCTTACTAATCCGTTGGGCTATGTCGGTTACTCTGGTTCTACTTCGGATATTCTCATTTCTAAGTTTATCACGCAGAGAAACTCCGAGCATAGACCTTTCCGTGGCTCGCTGAGCAACCTTGAGCTTCCTCATTTCGCCAGCAGTGAAAGACCACGTCACAATTCCATAGGTCATCACTGACAACACGCACTGGTTGTACAGTCTCGTTTTCAAGTTTTGAGGTATAACTGACGAGAAGATGTGCCGTAATATCTCGAACGCTGCCCGACCGAGTTGAATACGTCGATTGACCTCTTGGCCTAAGTTGGACTTACCTAGTCGGACTATTTGTCCTAGGTAAACATACTCATCAACAACTTCGAGCTTAGTGCTCCCAACAACTACCAGGATAGGTGTGATATTAAAGATGATCTTTGTTTTGTCCATGTTCATCTTAAGACCTATCCTTTATAAAACACTGTTTAGGTAATTGAGTATAGTGCTTAGGTCATCCAGCGATTCTGCCATAAGGACTATATCGTCGTCAAATCGAAGGTGTGTGATGTACTCCCCATTGATGTTAATACCGCATCCTTTCCAGTCCAGTAGCTTGAAAACGTCTTCCAATGCAGTGGTGAAGAGTTTCGAGGATATAATGTCACCTCTCTGCAGTTGGATAAGTTTCCTACTCTGATTCTGTACTCGGATAGCCATCGTAGCCCTACCGAACAAACACTTCAGCACTTTGATATACGACAGTCAACTTTGCATCACTGAAGGGACTGCAGCACCGCCCAAATTTCGACGGAATCAAAGGTTTTCTCATTGTCCACATACGCAAGGCAAAGTGGCAGATTTTACTCCTCTGTCTTCTGTACAATTTTTTTTTTATAGGAGAGGGGGCAAACGAGCATGCGGCTCACCTGATGGTAAGTGACTACCACCGCCCATGAACAACTGCAACACCAGGGGAATCGCAGATGCGTTGCCGGCCTTTTAAAAAGGAGTACGCTCTTTTCTTGAAGGTCCCTAAGTCGTATCGGTCCGGAAAAATCGCTGATGGTAATCGATTCCACAAGGAGGTCGTGCGAGGAAGAAAACATCTTCTAAATCGCACAGTGGTGGACCTCCAATCATCCAGATGGTGTGGATGGTATCGGGAGTTCTGCCGCGATGTGCGTTCGTGAAATTTGGCGGCTGGGATTAATCCGAACAATTCCTCAGAGCACTCCCCATGGTAGATGCGAAAAAAAATGCAAAGGGATGCAACATCTCTTCGCAGTGCCAATGAATCGAGGCGATCGGAAAGGGCTCGGTCGTCGACAATTCGAGCCGCTCTGCGTTGGATGCGGTCAAGTGGAAGGAGCTGGCACTGGGGAGCCCCTGCCCAGAGATGGGAACAGTATTCCATGTGAGGCCGAACTTGCGCCTTGTAAAGTAGCAGGCGGTGTGCCGGCATGAAATACTGTCCCGCTCTGCTGAGCACGCCAAGCTTTTTAGAGGCCAATTTGGCCTTCCCTTCCAAGTGACCACGAAACTGCACGTCACTCGATATGTCGACTCCGAGGATACCGATACTGGCTGAGGCAAGAAGGGGAGTGCCTTGAAACTGAGGAGATACGACAAAGGGGTTCTTTTTAGCGGTAAACGCGCAAACTTGTGTCTTCTGAGGATTAAATTGGACTAGATTTAGTCGCCCCCAATCCGAGACTTTATTCAGCAAAGACTCGACTTCAGACACAAGTTTGTTCCGGTACTCAGCGACGTTTTCCCGAGAAATATTGGCACGGCCGGTGTATAGAGCATCACCAGTGCTGTCATCCGCATAGCAATGAATGTTACCAGTTAGCAACATATCATTGATATGCAGAAGAAACAGCGTTGGTGATAGCACACAGCCTTGTGGAACACCAGCGTTAATAGGCTTGTAGTCAGAGCATGCACCGTCTACAACGACCTTGATGCTCCGATCTACAAGGAAGCTGGTGATCCAATTGCACAATTTCTCGGGAAGCCCATAGGAAGGGAGCTTCGAAAGAAGCGCTTTGTGCCAAACCCGATCGAAGGCCTTCGCAATGTCCAGACTAACGGCCAACGCCTCCCTCTTGGACTCTACTGCCTCCGCCCATCTATGGGTCAGGTAGACCAGAAGATCACCAGCTGATCGATCCCGACGAAAACCGTATTGGCGGTCACTAATCAGCTGGTGATCCTCAAGGTACCGGATGAGCTGGCAATTAATAATGGATTCCATTATTTAGGAGAACAAGGAGGTGATCGCGATAGGCCTATAGTTGGATGGGTCTGAGAGGTCGCCTTTTTTAGGGATCAGGTGGACAAAAGCTGTCTTCCATGAATTCGGGACTACGCCTTGGGAGTAGGAGTACCGGAAAAGACGCGTTAGGACCGGTGCCAACTCAGGAGCACACGTCCTCAGCACAATTGGGGGGATTCCGTCAGGCCCACTCGACTTCTGGATGTCCAGGGAGAGCAGTGCTTTGCGAACCGAGCGCTGTGAGAACAGCACATCCGGCATGGAGCACTCACACCGCGGGATGGTTGGCGGTGTTTTCCCCCCGTCATCAAGAGTCGAGTTGGACGCAAAAAGGGAGCCTAAAAGGTCGGCTTTGTCTTTTGCGTCATGGGCCAGTGAGTCATCCTCCCTGTGCAGAGATGGTAGTGATGGCTTACAGAAATTCCCTTGGACAGCCTTGGCGAGAGACCAGAATGCACGGGTTCCCGAAGGAAGGCGAACTAGTTTCTCGCCAATACTGCCTATGTGCTCTGACTTTGCCTTGGCAATAACTCTTTTGAAGGACCTGGAGGCAAAGTTATACTTCTTTTTAAGTGTGCTGGTATTTACATCCCGAGTCGCCGAAGCCGCAGCCCAGGCTTGATAACACTCCCGCTTACTGCGTAATGCAGTCTTACAGGAGCGACCAAACCAAGGCTGAGATCTGCCTCCGATGGGTACCACAGATGATGGAATAAATAGTTCCATTCCCTGTAGCACCACATCATTGACAGAGTCAGCAACAGCGCTGGGATCATCCGGCGAGAAGCAAACCCATGGGTAGGATGCAAAGAAGGACCGTATTCCGTCCCAATCCGCCGACCTGTAATGCCAAACACGGCGGCAACCTGCAGAACGCAACCGCGAAGGGAGCGTGAGTGGCACCACACTCCGGATCAGACAATGGTCCGAAGAGCCGAGAGGGGCATCGACGGAAACCTGATATCCGTCCGGATGAGAGGTCAGCAGAAGGTCCAACAGGGAAGGTGTATGATCCTCCACATCTGGAATCCGCGTAGGCGAAGTAACCAGTTGTGTCAGACCATATGCCAAGGCAAAGTCATAAACAGATCTCCCCGCATGATCGGTTAGACGTGAACCGAGCCATTCGGCATGGTGGGCGTTAAAATCGCCAAGGATCACGATCTCTGCGGATGGGACCTGTTGTTGCAAGAAATCTGTAGCCATTTGGACGTGGTCGATGAGTCGGTCTGTTTCGGCATTACCGCTATGGGACCTATAGAGGCACCCGTAGACGCGCGGATGGTCGTCGCTGTCTACGCGTAGCCAATTGCCGAAGGGTATGTATGTGGTCTATGGTACTAAAGCCTTTTCGGAAACCGACTTGTTTAGGAGGCTAGAAGTCGTCAAGTCTGCACGTAGATGCGGCTCATAAGGGAAATCGGTCTGTAATTTTTCAAGAGAGCGTTGTCACCTTTCTTGAAGAACAAGAACACCGCACTTTGCTCCACGCCTCCAGAGTAGTGCCACCATGGATGACGGAATTAAAGAGGTTTTGAAGGACTTCAAGTACCGGTTTTCCACCCGCTATCAAAAGCTCCGCTGTTATTCCATCATCACCTGGGGCCTTGCCGTTCTTAAGGTGCTGGAGAGCCATTCTAATCTCGCTCAGACTGACGTCCGGGACATCTTCAGAATAGTGTCGGATAAGACTCGATCTTAGATCGTTACTTATACTTGCGTGTGGCTCCAACAATGATGTGTACAGCTGCCCAAAGAACCTCTCAATCTCACTCAAAATCTCAGGTGCCACGGAAACGATGGTAAATGCTGTCAAATTTGTTGAAGACTGTAGCTTCATCTCCCGTCTAACAGCTATGAGATTAAGAGTGTGATCGGAGAGTTTTTGTGTTCTTCTGCGGCGAGTCTTGCAGAATTTAGCTCCGACCGCATGGACAGTTTCCACGAGCTTGTCATTAATATCGTCCACTTCAATGCAGTCTTCAAGGCATTGAAAACAACTCGAGGTTTTGTAACTCTATTCCAAAGTCCCTAGGTTTCGGGACTTTGGAATAGAGCAGGGGGACGGAGCGTTGGCTTCATTAGACGAGACCTCTCCAACTTTTTGTTTAGGTTCAGTGTGCCACTAACCATTGGATGATCGCTACCAGTTTTCTTCCTAACGATCACGGAGTAATCACTGAACCGTTGACGTCTGGTCGTCATAATGAAGTCAATCTCAGTCAAACCCTCGGGGCTCGACCAGGTCCATTTCCTGTGGGGCCGCTTCTGGAACATAGAGTTCATCATAAAGAGTCCCTCTTTCTCCATGTGGTTGATTCTAAGTATATGGTACGCAACCCTTATTGACACACTCCCAATCTTTACAATGTTGTTAACGATAGACTTGTGGACAATAAATCCGACACCTCCTTGAGACAAATGGTCGCCCTCCCGGTGATAGAACAAGTTGCCGGTTTTGAGGATTACCGTGTCCTCCACATCTCTTTGGACCTCGGATGATCCTATAATATTCTATATATTGCAGCTTGCCTATCTCTTCTTTCAGCTCAAGCCGCCGCCGGGTACTGGGGGCCGTCTCTTTCTTGCTCTCATCATAGGGGGGTATTTGCCATAGTTGCCACGCTTGGCGAGCGGTTTTTTATTGTGGTATTGCTGTTATCAGGAAGATGCTGCTGCCCACCTCCTGCCTGTTTCCCACTATCACCTCTTTCGACACCCACGGGAAGATATGGGGTAGTGGATATTCTTAACCGCCACTACACGGCTCGGCACGGCACTGCAAAGATATCGTAAATATCAAAATGAAACCAACCTTGCTTCCAGCCATAATTAAACAATCGCAATTCAGATTGAGATAGGATGTGCTGTACATTTTTAGCATACTCAAAGCAAGCGTCTAAACTCTGAGCTTCAGCGGCTGATTTTGAAAATATTTTATATTAAAAATTTGCAATTTACTAGCTGTTACCTAATCGCACCAAAATTTAGCTTCATAGCATTGTAAAAAGTATCTTATGCTCTCTTTTATAACTTTCACATTTATTTTATTATAATTCCTATATGGGGGAAGCCTATGTTCAGAAGTGAACGTTAATAGGTTGTAACGGTAACAGGTATAAATAAGTATTGATAATTGGTTTTATTGGAAATATTTATTGCACTAGAATGTTTATAAGAAATTCCTGCCTTGATATGTTTGCATGTTATATACTTTATTAATATATTATGATTTTTGCATACGGAAATTGGATAGAAAACGAAAAATACGTGTTACTAGTAAGTTTTATATTTAAGATATGCAGTCAAAGCATAGGGATAAGACTATTTTCTCATGTAAGCCTTTCATGGCAGTACTTCGTGTGAAATGCGCTATATGAGAACATCGAATTTTACTTTGAAATATTAAAAGCACTTTA
Organism: Parnassius mnemosyne; assembly: GCA_963668995.1. Taxonomy (NCBI): domain Eukaryota; kingdom Metazoa; phylum Arthropoda; class Insecta; order Lepidoptera; family Papilionidae; genus Parnassius; species Parnassius mnemosyne. Next base: position 57,812,250 of record CAVLGL010000001.1, read on the forward strand.
GCTTCCAGTCTAAACAGCAGATTTGTGGATTTAAATCCTTGAGAATCCTGACCCGCACAATATTTTTGTATGAGATCCTTAGAGTATTATTTTGCTTAACAGTATGTAAAAATTAAAAAAAGCAAAATTACGGACTACTTACGTCCCACTTATGGACGCGGACCTCCTCCCATTAAAATATGGAAATGTTTTAGCGCATAATATATATCCTCACAGAAAATATTAGAAAATACTTTCATCTTAACAGATTTAAGCAAGAAGGCAAATTATTTAACAAAGAACTGTCTAGCTTTATCAATGGAAGGTTAAACCTTAATTGACAACGCATGTGAGCACCTTGATACAAAAAGCAAAATTGACGATCCGGTACTTTTTTTAGAAATATGTTAGTGAGAAAAAAAAAGAAAGACGACATACTGAATCGTATAGTTATAATGGTACAGAAGTAACAGGTTTAGATGCGGCTAATGCACTTGCTGAATATTTTTGCTCAGTATTCCATAATGATAAGCCCTAATGAATTATTTAGATGACAAAAATGCGGCTAATTCACAAGTGAACATCATATCCAACTCAGTCAGGCAAGTAGATGAATCTGCGAAATGTCTGTTATTCGCAGATGATCTAAAATTAAGCTAGGGGATTGGTAGTGCTACTGATGCACAGGCTCTTCAACAGGACATAGATGCGGTATCGAAATGGAGTGAAGTGAACCTTCGCAAGACCTCTTAACAATACTAAATGCAATGTTATCACTTTTGCATTAAAACAGAATCATGTCATTATTAATTATAACTGATATATCGCACCATTAGTAAGAGTATATGACATACATGACTTAGGTTTAATATTAGATACTAAATTAAATTTTCACAATCATGTGACATTCATTTGTAAGTTAGCTAGTAAGACATTTAAATAAAACTAATTTTACGGATTTTATAGCGTATATTAACTTATTTTATATTTTCGACATTTTGAGCACTTTCCATCACCCATATTCACGGGGGGACTGAGGTGTATGACGTCCCAATGTCATAGTTAACCACGGCTCCCTACATAATAAAAAGTATTTATTTTTGTTTCGATCTACGCAGTATGAACTTGCAGTATCTTGAAGTCTTACAGTTGTATGCTTGGGTTGAGATTTAATTTTATTAATTATGGGATCCCAAGCAGATGGACCCAGCCATCTTCTCTATTGAAATAAGGATGTTTTTGATTTCAATTGCCTCAATCACCCTTGGAAGGAATCAGTGTTCTTTAGCGAGGATTTGTGTTCTTTCAAATCTTATGTAGTGACGGGGGCGATCCTGTACGTGTTCACAGACTGCAGACTTCCCGGAGCGTCGATTCTTCACATCAACTATGTGTTCTTTAACGCGGGTTTTAATGGATCTTTTAGTTTGTCCTATATAAGAGAGACCATATTCACAATGAAACTTGTACACTCCTGCATCTTGCAGAGGGATATTACACTTGACTGATGGTAAAAACTGACTAATCTTCTACGGCGGCTTGAAGTATGTTTTAATGGAAGCACGCTTCAAGATGTAGCCTATCATGTCAGTGACACCTCTGACATATGGCAGTACAGCAGACACTCGCTCGACTGTGGCCGGCTTCACTCGGTCACTGTGACGTAGGCGCGGGACCCGAAGCTTGTTGTCGTGCAAAACTTGCTTGACGTGTTGGAGCTCGGCGGCCAGGTGTTTAAGCTTCTCATCTCGTGTTCCCGTTTCTTTCTGTCGTCTTTTACGACATCCGCGAAATGATTTGGGGTTATAGATTCCCTCTTTAAAACAATATATGGCAGATGCCTATGTTCAGCGGTGGCTAGACCTGTAGATGTAGTAAAATTATCTAAATTAAACTTCTGGAAATTCTTATCGTCTTATAAAATGTCAGAGACGATAAGAATTTCTATAAATTAAATTAAAATGTAGCCAAAGATTACACTAAAGGCATTTTTGTTTTTTTTAATATTTTAAACTAATTAATAGCGACGTCGCATAGTTTTCTAGGAAACAGTAGTTAATCTTTAACGGTATTTTAATAATTTGTGTAGTAAATTTTTGTAAGTATGCATAAATCATTCCAATCAGACCGTCCCATGATTTGAGTTGATGGAATATATGTGACCGTATGGCTATGATAATAATTTGAATATCATCATCATCATTATTACAGCCCTTTACAAATCCACTGTTGAACGTAGGCCTGCCCCAAAAAATGTCACAAAGCACAGTCCTGAGCTACCTGCATCTCTCCAGGTCATCACTTCATCTAGTAGGAGGCCGTCCTATACTTTGCCTACCTATAATAATAAGATATTACTTTTAAAATCAAAATAATTGCATATGTCATCACATCTAAGCATTATGTAAATTCTATCGTTTATTATTGTGAACCTGACATGAAATAATTGCAGCTGTTATTTGTAGCCACTGTGGACGCTAATTACTTGGAAAGGAACACAACGATTGGTTGGAATTATTTTAAAATATTTTTTTTAATTTTATTTAATTATGTAAGACTTTTACATGTTATTTAATTTATTTTTATGAATAATATATCTATATTTGCAACTTTGATTTAAAGGTTGTAATTATTCCACCCATTTCATGGTTTCAGAAGTCTCAGGAAAAAAACATGAGCTACCACTAACGATAGCTTAATTAAAACCAAATATGCAGGGCCACAAGGATATCCAAGAATTATAGAACTAGACAAGTAAAATATTTAAAGATAGAATTATCTGATTTACTATTTCTAGCAGTAGACTGTCATAGGCTGATTAAAACGATGTAAGCTTTCGTGCAAAAATCGACCAAATCGGCCGATTAGATATTGAAAGTCTTTTTGTCGCACGAATGATAAGATAAACTTGATTAAGTATTAAAGCGATGAGAATAATCGTAATAGTTCACTTTTATAGAACTAGATAATATACCACTGAACTACGCAAATATCACTTAACAATATATCGTTTTAAATTCAACTTAAAAAGGTAAAAAGCTTCTTTTATGAAACAGCAAAAATGTATGACGTAATTGATGTTATTATTTAGTTACAACATCGACCATAATCATGTTATTATATCTTACTTTATTATCTCTAACGAACAGATATGTGGGAAAAGTTTTCTCATTAATAAACATTGGCGAAAACTTTGGTGTGCTGTCGATTACTTTATAGCTATTAAACTTTTGATTCGTTCACTAAGCAGTATTTTATTGCGTTCAATTATTTACTCATAATTTAATGTGTAAAATGGAAAATATTTTTTTAATTCTCAACCGTCTATTCAATATACTTATAATTATAAGTGTGAAAAACTAGAACATAGTCTCAGTCATTTTAATGATAATATAGTGCTGTGACTCATATGCCCTACATCTATCCCCGACTAAGAATCAAAATGCAGATGCGTTGTTATCTCTGTTAAATAGAATTCTTAAGTGTCCATACAGTAGAAACCACGCTTTTACCACATTTTACTATCAAATAACATTGCTTACACTGGTGTGTTTCACAGTCTGAAGGATATAGAGAACAAGTAGAGACAGACGGTGAGAAATTCCATCTTATTCCTCAGAGGTTATAACGCATCTTTAGTCTTTGTTTGTAATTTAATGCAGCTGACCATGATTAGTAGTAGTCACTTATTATCATATTAGTAGTATAGTTGTAGCACGAATGGGTCAGCTCGACTGGGGAGGGACCACGCTCTCATAGAAGACCAGCGTAAAATGGCAGCTTAACACTGCTGTGTTTCGTATGGTGAGTGTAGAAAACCGGAGACCCATTTTACTGGAAAAGAGGCATTCCATCTTAGTCCTCACGGGTGACGATGCATCTGCATTTTGATTCTGTATTGAAGATAAATGTAGATGTCTATGAGTCACAGCATCCACTTACCATCAGGTGGACTGTGAGCTCGTTTGTCACCCTATCCTATAAAAAAATGTAGACTATAACTTCGTTTTTGTAAACAGCACAACAGCATTATGCTGAATTTTACAGCTGTATTCCGTTGAAGTATGTGCCTTCTCCGGTCGAGCCGACCCTTTCATGTTGCAACCATTATATAGCTGTAGCGTGAATCTACCACCTTTTATATAGAATCTTAATAAATATATTCTATGATATTCACGGGGAAAAAACTAACACAACTTATATAACTATCTGCTGTCTTTGTTTATTTTAATCACTATTAAATATAAAATAAAGATAAAAATCATGGAAGGTTCCCAATGTTCAAACTGCAGGCCTATTCCCGACAGTTCTGAATCATTTGTTTTCGACTCGAACTCAATGTAATTCATAGTAAGGAAACCGAAGATAGCACACAATAGATAGGTGGAATTTTCAATTTTTTATTAACTCGGATAAAATATTTCACATAAATCAAAAGTCAAAATTCACTATAATCGAAAACACACTTTGCTTGGTTTTACGCTATTTTCGAATAAATTTCTTCCGAAATTCACGTCAAGACAGAGGACTTTCTTGTCTTCGTGGTGTCGTCATATATTTGCTGTGGAGCTGATTTACCCTTGTGTATATCTTGGCATCTTTTGTTGCATTATTCGTACTGATAATGTTAACGATGGACGGGGGCTATTGTTTTATGAGGTAATAGTTAAATATAAAGTAAACTTATTTTGTCTCTGACTATTATTGTACCGTGTAGTAGCAGTGTAAGTATATTCACTACCCCATATCAACCTGTGGAGGTCGTAGACGGTGATAGAGAGAAACTGAAACAGGAGGAGGGCAACAGCGTCTTCCTGATAACAACACTAATTAATAAATAACTGCGGTTTTCAACCCATCTGCCAAGCTTGGCAACTATGGAAATATCCCCCTGTGAGGCAGTCTATGGGGAGGTCTATGTTCAGTGGACTTTTTTTATATGCTGTAACGGAACGGAAAGACTATTATTGAATAATCGCATACCAAAATAATACCATTAAACCTACCATGTGATACAATGTTAATTCTAGAACAGAGGATACAATCTGCAATAATCTACATCTAGCTGTATAATTAAAGGAAATTGATTTGAAAATCTTAACATACCAGATTTAACCACACGTGCAATAAACTTAGGCAGTTCTTGGCAAATATGACTATAATAAAATATCGTTTAAGGTTAATCAAACAACAGATTTATAAGCTGCAGTTAAAAATATTAAAATAAATCGTAAATGTAAATGTTAAATCTCAACTTAAGGAAACAAAATTTTGAAGGTACACCCCATTGATATACACGCGGGTTCAGGAGCGGCTGTGCACGTCGCGCCTACAGGGACCGAACAACACGTTATCTACTTCCGCGATTAATTAATTCACCACTCGCTTCCTCAAAAAATTCATTTACAGTGAAAAACATCAAAAGTAAACTCAAATATTATTGTTTTTAAAGTGTGTTATATATATATATATATATATATATATATATATATATATATTTGTGTATTGTTCATTATATATTTTCTTTAATGTTAATAATGTAATAACCTTATTTATATTCCTGGCGATGTACTCAATACTCAATAACTTTATTGCATTCATAGGTTACAAAAGGTGTTACATAGTATTATGGTATCTCCATGGGCCCTGATGGGCACAGCAATATTATGAAGGAGGAACATTTATTATTATAATTATTGCTATTTTTAAATAATTATTTAATATTAACATTTATTCTATTATTTAAACATACACACAATGAATTTTAAATACGGTTATTTTAATTGTTATAATTTATTAATGAATTGATTTTGACATTTAAGGTATTATTATAATTGGTGTAATTAGCACAGTTGAATTTTTATTAAATTATTTGAGTCATTTTAATTATATATAATATATATAATCATTGTAATTTATTTAGTAGGATGGCATTTCATTATTACCTGACATATTTTTATTTACATATCTATATTATATTATATTTTTATCATCTAAAAAAATGTAGACAAACCTTAGAGGTTTTTTAACAATGCTATTAAAATGTGTTTTTCAAATTAAGCCTGTAAAGTTTGAAATGAAACAAATATGTATTATTGACGTTATGCAAAATTTTTACCATAATTATATTTTTGAAAATAAGAGTACACCATAAATGCTTTCGTATCGCTGTATTATCTAGTATTGTGGTTACCAATTAATACGTAAAGACAAAACATGGTACCCCTTTTTAGGGATATTGCGCGCAATGAGGAATGTGTGAATGAGCATCGTTAAAGTTTCTATGGAAAAGGAGCGCAGAAAGCCAAAATTTGTATGTGTAAATGTGTCTTTCTCTTATAAAAATATACATATTTTCGTTGTCATTATTATAAAAATTTGTGCTAAAACATACTACTGTTATGTGTGTTTATCGTGCTTAATGTGCAGGTATACAGCTGTAAGGCAGTTAATTTTATTATTTCTATAATAAATAATGTACGTAGGAGTCAAGTACTTTTAGCTGAGCAGAATATTCACCGAAGAGGAAAATTTCAAAGGCCATCAATGGACATTCATAAAGAATGTATATAATGAAAAAAAACTCAGTTCGAAGAGCAAATCCTTACCAACAAAGTGTATAAGAAGTTCTCCTTTGGTTACAGAAAATGTAAACCAAAGATTAAAAAAAGAGACTTGTTGATATGTTTTTTTTTATAGGATAAATGTGTTTTGTAAAGTAAAGTTGCAGCCTATATACGTCCCACTGCTGAGCACAGGCCTCCTCTCATTTCTGAGAGGGTTTTAGGGCAAGGAAATGTCCGCCGCACTGCCCCAATGCGTGTTGGCGAACTTCACAAGTCTTAGAGATAATTTTTTTTATTTCTCAGACATGCAGGTTTCCTCACGATGTTTTCGTTCACCGCCGAGCACGTGGTAAATCAGCACTTAAAATTGCTATTAACAATTTCATTGGTGCCCGCGGGGATCGAATTCGGTTTGCTCGCGTACTGTGAAATTTACAGCGGTAACTATCTAAACTACCAGTGTTTTGGCATATCTTTAAATGTTAAGAGCATATATTCAAAAGTACCTAGCTTTATTTGGGTTCAGAAAACAGTTCTGGGGAAAGAAATTTTAATATTTGCAGGCATTTTGGGAGGAACGAAATTAATATTTTTTTGTTGTTCGTGTATGCAGTGTTTAGAGAACAGATAGACTAAAATAAATGTATCAATCTGATAGAAAACGAAGTCCATTGCTTACTTATTATTATATTTCTGGGTTGTTCCTTGTACGAGATAATTCTTCGTATATCTACAGTTTTTCATGTTTTATTTTATATTATTTTTCTATGTACTTTATATCATTGTACCAATTTCGCGTTACTTGAGAGTGGTTTATCAATATCTGGATATTATCCAACAAGTGCTCTCCAAGTAACAAGGTTTTTGTTTCGCAACGTAAATTTAATATAAATAATAACTAGGTAATGTAGAACAATACAGAGATGATAAAATCTTATTAATTTAGCAACGAAATAACGGCTTAAATGGTGATATATCTGTGTAAGTAGTTATTTTAAACCAATATGTAACTAAACAATATTATTTATCTGTACTAATAATATGGAATGGAAGATTTGAGGTTTAAGAAATTTATTTCTGAAAATAATATACACTCATTTAACGAGAAACTTAAAAGAAAAAAAAAGTAACATGTGTAGTAGGTATAACACATCTTTGGACTTATATTAAGTATTAAATATGCATATAAAATCTTGCATAAAATATAAAAAAGACATAGGGTAATTTAAGAATAATTCATATGCGCTTACCATTAAATACATGTAAGAAACAAAGTCAAATACTCCCAGTACAATAACCCGTCAGATAACGCGAAATAAGATTAAGATTAAGAATAAGATTGTGTATTATTAGTTAGGTTTGTGAATTATTATAGTATATGTAAGATATTTTAATTATGTTTTAAAATAAGTATGTATTTATTTTAGTGTAAATATATTACATATTTCATTATTTTTTAATGTTCATTTTTTGTTAGTTTTGTGAAAGTTATATTAATATTGTATACATTTTACTATTTTTTGTGGTACTACGGACCGAATATTGTTACAGTTTGATGTGAATATATATTATTACTTATTTAAAAATAGTCCACTGTTCCATTATGTAAATTCTATATATTTTATTAGATTATGATTGTCTCTTAAATGTTATAATGGACTAAGATTCTTTTATATTTTTGGCAGTTTATTATAAAGTTTTGCACCCTCATAGAACATGTTTCTTTTACCGTAATTTTTACGTGGAACGTATAAGCTAATATCATTTGTACTTCTAAGCATACGTTCATGCAATTGTTACTATTTAGTGAACGTTATTTGGTTGCACACATTTTGTATGTAATGTGTAATATTTTTCGTATAAGGAAGCAGGTAAAATACGTGTCTGATTAATGTTAATAGTTTTAGTTTCTTCAAATAATTTTTTGTCACTGTTAAGAAATCATAATTAAATAATACTTTTACTAATTTGTTTTGCGCAATTTGAAGAGATGCTAAGTTAGTGTTCGTTGCTGAGCCCCAAACTTCTATCAGATAATCGATGTATGCTTTCCGGCGACGAGGTTCGCCACCCGTCACGTCCTGTCTCCCGGGGGGGCGAAAAGTGGATTGCGGAGGCCCGTCTGGCCACGCTGAATGTATGTGGAGCAATGAATGATAAGATGGATGAAGTATGCGAAATGATGAAGTATGCGAAATGATGAATGATAGAGGAATAGATGTGTTATGTGTAAACGAGACGAAACGAAAGAGAAGAGATGTCACTGCACATGGCATGTATACCGCTTACTGGTCTGGAGTAGACGAGACCGAGCGGGCATGCCAGGGAGTCGGTGTCATCCTTTCAGAAAGAATGGGTCAATGTGTGAAAGAGTATGAATGTGTTAGCCCAAGGCTGCTGTGGATACGAATGAAAGTGGGCTTAAAGAAGTTGTTTGTGCTAGGGGTGTACGCCCCAGATATGTCTAAGCCCACTTATATCCGAGAGCAGTTTTGGGACATGGTAAGGCTGGTGTTGATGAAATGTAAGGAAAATGAAAATATTATTATGTTAGGAGATTTTAATGGAAGGGTTGGGGTGAAGAGGTCTGGTTATGAAAGGATATTAGGAACGTTTGGCGATGAAAGAATAAATGAGAATGGTGAAGACCTCCTCACCGTATGTGTGGAAAAGAATCTTTTTGTGGCGAACACTTTCTTTCGCCATAAGAGGATTCACATGTATACATGGGAAAGAGGGGATGATAGAAGCATGATAGATTTTATAATTGTGGATGAAAGAATGAGGAGCGCAGTGGTAGATACAAGGGTTTACCGGGGGTCCAGCGTAGGGACGGATCATTACTTGGTCTTATGCCGAATTAATGGTCTATTCAGACGTTGGCGGCATCGGACATCGGTGTCTACCACTGCGTTAAAGCGTATAAGAATAGAGAGGTTACAAGATGAAGGTGTGAAAGAGAAGTATAAATGCAGATTGAGGGAAAATATAAGTGGGTTGAATGAATTATGTATGAATGATTTAGAATTGAAGAATGTATGGAATAATATTAAGAAAGTTTTGGTGGATGCAGCCACCGAAGTATGCGGTGTAAGTAAGAGAACGAATGAAAGAAAAAGTAATACGTTGTGGTGGGATGATGAGGTACGGATGGAAGTTGAAGCAAAGAAGAGAACATGGCTAGATTTACTAGCAACTAAAGCTGGTAATTCTGGCGGTATGAATGATGAGATTGAAAGAAAAAAGGCAGACTTTAGACGTATAAATAAGAGAGTAAAAGAAGTTGTTGAAAGGAAAAAGCAAGAAAGGATAGATAAGAATGATAGAAGGATATCTGATAACTTCCAGGCAAATATTAAAATGTTCTGGAAGCTCGTAAGAACTGCCAGGGGAAATTCAAAACAGCCTAGAATAAATGCTATACGAGACGAGAATGGCTGCATGCTGAATGATGAAGTTTCGTATTTAAAGAGATGGAAGGAATACTTTGAAAGCGTGTTTAAGAGTGAAGAGTCGTCTGGAATAAGTGAAATAGAAAGTCCGGAAGAAGTGGAGAGAGGTAGGGAGATAAGTGTAGATGAAATAATGAAAGCAATGAAAAGCATGAAAGCAGGTAAGGCAGCCGGATATGATAGAGTATCACTCGAAATGCTAAGGGCTGGTGAGGGTGTGGTTACAGGCCTGCTGCACAGCTTGTTTAATTTATGTTGGGAACTGAAACGGGTGTCGGAAGACTGGTGCAAAGCCGTTATAGTCCCAATATATAAGAGAAAGGGGTCGCGGCAGGACTGTAAAAACTACCGTGGTATCAGCTTGCTTAGCATTGTGGGTAAACTGTATGCTAAGGTGTTAATTGAAAGAGTTATGGAAGAAACTGATGAAAAATTTGGGATGTGCAAGCTGGATTTAGAAAGGGGATGGGGTGTACGGATTAAGTCTTTTCCATGCGCATGATAGCGGAGAAGTTTTTGGCTAAAAACCAGAAAGTTTTTTGTGCGTTCATGGACTTGGAAAAGGCTTATGACAGAGTGGACAGGAATGTGTTATGGCAAACACTGAACTCATTTGGGTTGAGCGCTGGCTTGATACAGGCATTAAGATCTCTTTATAGGGACTCTAGTGCTTGTGTCAGGATCAACGGTGTCTACTCGGACTGGTTTGGCATTCATAAAGGTGTCAGACAGGGATGTGTGGCTTCCCCGTGGCTGTTTAACTTATTTATGGACAGTTGTTTGCAAACTTTGAAAGTTGAAGAATGTCGGTTGAGAATGCGTGAGTCAACCGTCAAATGCCTTTTGTACGCCGATGATCAAGTCATATTTGCATCGTCGGCGGCCGAGTTGCAAATGATGGTTACTTTAATGAATTGGTCATTGAAAGAAAGGGCTATGAAAGTGAACGCAAGTAAGACGATAGTGATGGTTTTTGAAAGAGAAGAAAGTAAAACTTTATGTTAAATAAGAATAGAAGGGGAGTTGATTGAGCAAGTGGATGAGTTTGTATATTTGGGATGTTTATTTAGCAGGGATGGTAGATATGATAAGGATATAGAACGACGAGTGAACGCAGGAAATAGAGTGAATGGGGCTCTACACGCTATTATGAGGAGTCAGAATGTGTCAACTAAGGCACGTATGGCAATTCATAATGCTGTGTTAGTCCCTACTTTAATATATGGTAGTGAAAGTTGGGTCTGGCAGAAGAAGCATGAGAGTAGAATAAATGCTGTAGAAATGCGTTCCTTAAGGAGTATGCTAGGGCTGAATCTGAATGACAGGGTGAGAAATAGTGTGATAAGAGAAAAGTGTGGTTTGCAAGATGACGTTGTGACAAGGATTAAGAAAGGAATGCTTCGGTGGTTTGGTCATGTAGAAAGAATGAACGAGGAAAGAGTGACAAAGCAAATTTATGTTGCGGAAGTGAACGGCAGGGTCGGCAAGGGACGCCCTAGACGAAGGTTTATCGACCAAATCGGCGATACATTAAAAATGGGCCAGATTAGGAGTACCCATAACCGACAAGCGTGTATGCGTAGATATATGGATGTAAAAGAGGTGAGAGAGGTGTGTCAGGATCGCGCCAAATGGATTTTCGTAGTCTCTGCCTACCCCTCTGGGTGACAGGCGTGAGTGTTTATGTATTTATGTATGCTTTACTAGAGTATTATATACTGTATATCGCACTTGACATAGTAAGACTTTAACAAAGCTACGAATGATCCAAGTTAGTAAAGTAAGTTTACTTTTAATTTTATTTAAATGTGGCTTCCAAGTCAGTTGACTATTCAACAGCAAACAAAGATATTTTTCTTTGTCTATTTTTTTTATGAGTTGGTCATTAATAATTAATGGTGGACAGCTATTTCTTTTGTTTCTAGCTAAAAATATTATGATATTCGTTTTATTGATATTTATGATGAGAAGATTCGACTGAAACCAAGTAATAATTAAATTTAATTCGTTTTGCGCAACTTAAATGATGGTTTGAGTGAGATGTCCGAAATAAAATAAGCATGTGACATCATCGTATAAAGTAAGGTCTCCCTTTAAGGCCGATTTCGTATAGACTATTTTTATAAATAAGAAATAGCAACGGTCTTAATATTGGCCTCTGGGGAACGTTGTTAATTGATAAGCTTAGGTTAACTCTGACTGAAACCAATTTTGACAATCTGATAACGATTTCATAAATATCAAACAAAAATATCATATGCTGTACCTCTGATGCCAATATCTCTTAGTTTCTTTAACAATAATGGATGACTGGTGGTGTAAACGGAGTACGAATAATCGACCTTGTTTTTATTGACGGAAACCTGAATGCACAGAAGTTTCTAAATACTCCTTAAGGCCCAATAACAGAATATATAGAAGGATTGTCTGTGGCAGCTTACCAGCGGGTATGGTTCCAGCTAGATGGAGCTCCTCCACACTCCGTACTCCTCGCGAGTGAGCGGATTAACACCATGTTCGGCGAACAATGGATAGAGCGCTGTGGCTCTCGTAGGTGGCCAACTCGGTCGCCTGACCTCACTCCTCTAGACTTCTTTTTATTGGACTTTATTAAAAATTAAGTGTACTCAAAGATCTCCGAAATCGAAGATGAACTGCACAATTGTAGTTTTGCCGCTTTTGACAAATTAGAAGCCCTGACTCTGGATCCTGAATAAAATTTGTTGAGCAGCGTTGCGACGCTGTAACTTGTGCATTTAAGGACGTGGCGGACATTTTGTAAATTTTAAAATTTGTGAAATGTGACATGAAATTTAACAACTAATATATTTATTTCGTTCAGTTCCAATATCGCAATATAAAAAAGTGGCAGTAAAAATACCTAAACAGTTAAGTTAGTAAGTTTTTATTTCGTCGCCCATTGTCAAACGAATCAAAAGCCGTGCCGACAATACTCGTAACGCTGCCGGCCGCCAACCGCTATGCCATCCACGTGCAATACCTATGTATCTTAATATACGGATGATTTTGTTATTTATAAGAATTGCGATAGTATTAGTAACGGAGTTTTTGATATACAGTTAGCTCTGAATACACCTAATAGTTTATTTTTTAAGTTAGTACTAGAAATATCTTCATCAAAAAATAAAGTATGCATGTTTAAGAATGACATGTAAGAGAACATGTAAATATAACGGTTAACAAAAGAAACCTTAAAATCTTTGAAAGCATTAAATATTTCTGGTTATGGTAAGATCAAACTTTTAAATGGGCCAAGCACATAAACGAAATAAAAGAGAAAGCCCTTAGGTTTGTTAATATTTTAAAAGTTTTAATACGGCCAGGGTGGGGAGTACATCTAGTTCAGTTGTGTCGCTTATATATAGCTATTATACGTAGTAGATTGGATTATGTAATCTTTTTTTTTATAATAGCCATAAAACACATTTAACATCATTTAAAATTAAAAGTTTTGTACAATGGACTTCAATATAAATTATTAAGAATAACTCAAAAACTATGAGTCAGACCTTAATTAAATTTATATGGGATCACATGAAAGCACCAGCTTTCATATAAAAAAGAATTATCGAAAACGATTAACCCAGAAAAAAGTTATGAGGTAACACATATCAAAAAACAAAAAAAAAACATATAGTCGAATTAAGTACCATCCCTTTTTTGAAGTCCGTACAAAACTAGATATAATACAAATTCAGTGTATGCGGTTAATTGGTGGGCTTGTCAAGAGCACTTCTATCTACGTAATGGAATCGGATCTGCTTTTACAGACATTATTTATTCGGAGAAGTTATTTAGTAGGTACATTTTGAGTTAAGTGTAAATTGATGAAAATATTGTTTTAAATTTAATATGTATCCTAGACCAACTTAAAGAAAACTTCTATTAGCGACGTAAGACGTAAAACCCAACTACTAGTTACAATCCATAGATTATTTAAAAAAAACTCGTATGTTATCAACTCCCCGCTTAAAAATGTTTTCACTCAATTCATGGATTAGCAAGTTGGATTATTCTGATTCTATAATCCCTCAAATAGAATTTGTAAATGCGCCTAAACCTAAATACAATCACCTTTACCTACCAACTTTACGTCATAAACATTTAACTGAAAACTTTACAAATTACTATAAAATATATACTCGTGGTTTTAGGTACTAAGAAGGAACGGGTGCTGCATTTTTAGACTTAAACCCAAAGAATACGTTAAGCTTTGCTTAGGTAAGGATTTTTTTCATTTCAATTGCAGAAGATTTATCTTATGTCAAGTCACTTAAGTATTATAAAGTGTTGATATTAACAGATTCTCGCAGTGCTCTCTAACATTTAAAATATATACTTTACTGTCTCGCGGTTTTCCATTGCCTTATGATATATTAAGTAATATTTTAACATTAAAATTAAACCATAAAATGATAGTCTTACAAAGGGTGCCCTCCCATATTGGTTCAGAGGGAAATGAGGGGGTAGACGTTCTTGCTAAAAAGGCGATAAGTGATGAGGAGAATTTCGATTTTCGAGAAAACTGTAAGAAAAGTGATCCGAATACTTTGATGAAAGGTTACTGTCAAAAGGTATTTAGTACAAGACGATACAACCGCATCTTTCCCGCTTCTTTGGTTTGAAGGATGCAATATAAAAGAGGACAGAAATTATTACAGCAAGAAGGCTTCGTTCCTAACATATTACATTAATTTTATACGTAGTAGAGCCGTGCTGCAGCTAAATTAGTATAGTTGTAGCACGAATGGGTCGGCTCGACCGGGGAAGGACCACGCTCTCACGAAATACACTAATAATAGCCCTTACGAACTAATAATTTTATTCTCAGGTCACTTCACGTTTATACATCTTACAAGTTACTAAAATTGTATTATTTTGCAATAAACACTACGTAATATTGTCGGAAGTACAATTATAAAAGTGAAAGGAATCGCAGTGTCTAAACCTTTACAAGTTGAATCAGAAGAACGACAAACTTAGTTTGCTGAAATTTATTAAACAGCATGTAAAGGCATACGAAGAGACAGATCGATCTTGAGAAGATTACTGAAGATTATTAAAGGATTAAAATTAAAATGTAAAAGAAATGCGCCCGCGACTGATCACGCTGGAGACTCGACGGGTACTTTTCTCAGTGAGGAAACGCAGCCTGCGTTCTTGATACTATACCAAGTAGAATAGTATAATATTTTAGTAATTTTTGTTGTAAAAATATTTTATATTATTATATTATTAAAAATTAAATATCCAATTTAAGGATTATGCAACAAAAAGTTTGAAATATAATGTCAGAGACAGAGATAATCATATCGCTTCCTTTAAATTTTTAAAGCAATTTAAAAGAATTATTTATGAAAGTTATGTTAAAAACGAGGTTTTTGGCTGGGATTTGAACAGACAATCAAGGAAAATGAAGCCATTATTATTTATACCATATCAAGAGATAGTTAACTAAGCCATATCTCAGAATAAATAATAGTAAACCATTTGTAGGTGGTTAGTGGTTCCATCGTTGCATTTTCTATCATTCCACATTGAAAATATCGATCGGGCCGGAAGAGGTTGTTTGGAACGACACCGCAGTCCGCACTGCGGTGACTTTATATGAAATATTGTATTTCAAATTTTGACAAGGTCGTTTTTGTTATATAAAATATTTATTATAATATTTATTATAATAATTCAAGTTAGTTTAAGTCGAAGAGTATTAGTTAATCTACTAGGGCCATAACTATTCAAAATTATAAAAAAATCTAAAGCACTAATTTTTTCAATGAATAATTTCCAGTTTCTTAATTATGAACTCTTTAAAAATCACGTACGAAAATGGATTTACCACAATAGAATGCATTCTATTAAACTTTCGATGACTCGTTTAAGACGACAACACTGAAATATTTAATTATTTGCAAACCGGTGAACGTTTATTTTAATTAATATTTCAAGCGAATCATTTATTACTCTAAACTCAGTAGACACTCTATACAAGTTAAAAAAAATAACATCGTATATTGATTCCACATCTGCGCACAGGCCACCTCTGATTTCTTAGAGGGATTTAAACGCGCTATGTGCGTGGACTTCACATGACTTAGAAATATTTTTTTAATTTTTCAGACATGCAGTTTTCCTCATTATGTTATGCTTCACCACCGTTTGTAAACGCGTGGTAAATTAGCACAACATTTTCAAAAGATCAAAGATTTTCAAGGAATAAACCGGCTTAGCCTCTAAGCTACCACGGCTCTCTAACATCTCTGACATTGAAGTTATAACTCCTTATTATGCAGTTACAGTTATAGTTACGTACCTAACAAAATAATGAGATTAGCAAAATATATAATAATGATATCATTGTTATACTATTAACGCCATAATATTATATTTTTAACAAATCTAGTTCCACTTCATACTCAAGTAATTTTTACAGCCAATTTCCTGGTTACGTATTTCTCACGCCTCATCACATAATCATGCAATGGTAAAAGTTTTATTAAAAAAAGTACAAAAGTTCAGTTTGAAATACCACTTAAAATGAACTTTTAGCCGAATAGTGGCAGTTTAAGAATGTCCAATATCCCATATTTCCTCGTGGGTGTACGCCACTGTTACAGCCTATTAAATTCCATTGCTGAACATAGGCCAGATTATATAGATAGATTGCATCATAGGGGGGACGGGGGATATTTGCCATAGTTACCATGCTTGACAAGCATGTTGGCAACTGCAGTTTTTATTTTTTAGTCTTTTCCGAGACGCTAATGCCTATCTCCTGATTTGTTTCCTCTGTCGCCTCTTACGAAACCCATGGGATGATATGGGGTAGTGGATATTCTTACACTGTCACTACACGTTAAGAGGTGAGAGAGGTAAACCAGGAGATGAGCAGCAGCATCTTCCTGATAACAACTCAAAATAATAAAAAAAACTACGGTTACCAACCAACCTGCAAAGCACGGCAACTATGGTGAAATCCCGCCTATGGGGTATTCTATAAGGTAATCCGTTAGTCAGCAGTGGAATTTACAGGCTTTAATGGACGAATAGAAAGATGTGGTCTATGATTATCCACATGAAAAATGTGGTCTCTCATCCGAATATTATGAAAACTTTCTGGACTTTCATTTGTTTAAAAACAATATTCAAAACACTGAGATTTTCTCCTAAATACTGAAGGCATTTAATACACATAAATTGAACGTGGCCTTACGTCCACACCGAAACAATGTTTATTTGTAAGCAATAAAAACAAATACTTTTTGTTATTACAGTATTGGAGGCAATCTAGCATCCAGGTCATTAGTTAGCGGCTCACTTAATAAGTTTTTTTTATAGAATAAGGGTGACAAACGAGCACACAGTCCACCTGATGGTTAGTGGTTGTTGTGGCCCATAGACATCTACATCTATCTTCGTTTGCGAATTAAAATGCAGATGCATTGTCAGCCGTGAGGAGTAAGATAGAATGCCTCTTTTTTAGTAAAACGGGTCTCCGGTTCTCTACACTCACCATACGAAACACAGCAACATTAAGCTGCTATTTTACGCTGGTATTCTGTGAGAGCGTGGTCCTTCCCCGGTCGAGCCAACCCGTTCGTGCTACAACTATGCTATTTAATATAGCTGCAGCATGGCTCTAGCACGTATAAATAACTATAAATAAATAAGTAACTACACGACACCATAGGGAATTGTAGATGCGTTGCCAGCTTTTTATGAAGAATGTTTCAAAGTTTTGATTCGAACCCACAGTACCACAAATCCGCAGAATATATGTTTAAAAATACCAAATGTTAGTTTTTTGTAACTTGATCCAAGTTTAAAGATAGAAAATATATCTTAATTTAAATTGTGATTAAAAAAATTGCATGTTAATTTATAAAACAAACACGTTGTTAGAAGCTATAAAACTCGATTTTTTATATTATGCTGTCTTAAAAATGGTCGAATAATTTTTTTCTAGAAGTTAGGGTGATAGATGAGCACAATTTCATTGCCAATCTGTCTAGCCAATCGTTTGCATTGTCGTGATAATGAAGTAGCCCGAGGAGCCTGGATTATGCTACACCACTGGCTTACTTAATGCATTATTTCGTGGTATTGGCTTGTCAACATTTTGATTAATTTCAACACAACTCGTACGTTTTTTTGTTTCAGTAGTTACTTAAAATAAAGTACGTGAAATTTATAACTTTAACAAAACCTAAATTACCTTCATTCGAGCAACAGAAGTCTGGAAACCATCCCAACGTATGTATGTTGCGAAATATATCGGGCTTTTTACTTTACTGGCACTTATTCATGCGATATTTAAGTGATATCAAATAAATTGAAGGTAGCGAGTCTAAATATTTCTTTTATAGTATAAAAAATAATAGATATATAAAAGAATAATAGAGTTAAATTTTATCTTAATTTTCCAGATTATTGTATAAGCATTGAATATCGTAAATATAAAATTCGATAAATTGCACATGAAAAAGAAGACTCTTTATACGAAATCACGTCTATCTTCTTTTCTTCTTAATCACAATAATAATAAAATAGAAAACTAATCTTTATTAACAACTAGCTGACCCGGCGAACTTCGTACCGCCTAACAGTCAATTCATTAATTTTTTTAAAATACTTATTCTGCTATTCGGGACACCGGGTCAGCTAATAAGATAAAAAAGAAAAAATATAGTTGATAAGTCAACAATTACATTATGTCAAAAAATTAAAATTATAATATTTTTGCCTTCCCGGAACCCCTCCACTAACACTTAAACTTTATGGTATGGTATTAAAGTTCAAATTGATTTTTAAGTATTATTACGAATCTTTTGTATGGGAATATAGAAAAGTGTTGTTTTTATACTTTTTCAGGCATTTTTTAAATTTTTCTCTCCGTAAAAACCATCTTCGTACTTTAAGGAACATTATAAAAAAAGAAATAGCGAAATCGGTTCAGCTGCTCTCGAATATTGCGCTTAGCAACACATTCAGCGATTCATTTTTATATTATAGATAATATTATTTTAACAGTGATATAATGTAATTATTGGCCACGTTTGGCTATTATCCATGGGATACTTACACACATAACTTCCGCCATAATGGATGTCGGTTGTTGTTACCACTAATATATGTATGTACTACTAATATAAATACTAAGGTGCGTGAGAGTAATAAGGTCACCTTAAGCTTTGATGCCATATAAAACCAAAACTTGGAGGAGGACAGAGACAAAAACACAAAGTCGTATACTATAGCTAATATATAAAGAAAAAAGCAAACAAGATTTAGAAATAGTTAGGAACACTTCAAAAATAAACTTAAAAAAAAATAACTACACTACACAATATTAAATTGACTAAAATATTTACTATAAAATCAACTGTCAAAATGGCGCCCTATTATATACTCTTCATTATTTGGTTGACTGACGATAAGCTGTTGTATCCTAAACCATCAATGTAAACAAGGCTTTAGTTTTTGAGTAATGAAAATGTGACCTTATTAACCGGATGACCATATTACCCTTGTTCGGCTAAACGATAATTTCAGGAACGAACGCGAGAGGGCGCGCGGCTCAGTGTCATACCGGTTTGACATTCGGTCGTGCGTAAAACGCCCAAGGGCAGTCAGTCATCATTAAGCAGTGATAACGATTGGCACGCTGTCATTCTTGTCGGGAACTCGGAATAATTAAGCCCGGACAGTAAAAATACGGTCTAGGATTTGTGGCGCGCATCCCTACTGGAAAGCTTCCTCGGGACACATTGTGTCTGACTCAGAATCTGCATAAGTGCATTCGGCAATATTAGCTAGTGCGGCCTCTGATATTCTAGAACTAACTGTTGCAACGCGAAACGGTAGCGACCTTTGATCCAGAAACTCCGTGTGCGTTTTGTGCGGTAACCTTATACCCCGCGATAGTTAGTGGCTTCTGTAAGTTAGTTAATCGCACGATAGAGTTAATTGACTGTCATCGTGACGAACGAGGAAAGTGACTGTGGTCCGGCGCCGAAGCAGTCTGAAGCGGTGCAGCATTTTGGAGCAGCCAGGAACTCGGCAGCGGCTGGTCGCCTATGCTTGACTAGGCCCCACACATTCACACCTCACTGTACACTACTCGCCATCCACTATTACACACACTCACGGCCTGTCCAAGCCTTGGTGCGAAGTTAGCTTCGAATAATGGTAAGTACTATGTCTTTCTAGCGCCCTCCCATCTGGTTTATTGTAATTAGGAATTTCCACGTGGCCATATTCTGGCCCCGTCCCTCTGCTGCTCGTCGATGGGATAAATCATGGGCCATAATCCCGTCAGCCTTGGTTGGGGCAGCTAGGGGCGTGTACAACCCTGACGTATTATACTAATAGTTAACACCTCTAGATCACGGCGGCCTATATCAACGAAAACTAGCCATCTACGCAGGCCTGAATTATAGTGGATGAGTGTGTACGCAAGTATTAAGTATTCCAGTACATTTTTCTCCCTCCCTCTTATACCGACAGCAAAACCGGAAAGAGATCAGGCGCAGGACAAACGACTTTGCTCAAGCCGGGATTCAAGCCCGGACTACCAATGAGGTAAACTTACGTCTAAATAGTTTTTGTAGCTCAGAGGCTTTGAAAAAAAATATCGTTTCGAGACCTGCATTATTAAGGAAATAAAAAATGAACAGGGGCATGCAGAGTCTAACTATCATAATTGCTTAAAAACCCTTGAGAAATGAGAACAGGCCTATTTCCAGCAGTGGAACGTATATAGACTATAAATTTACTATTTTACTTTTTAATACTAGATAGTAAACATGACGGCCTAAAATAATAAGCAGACAATTTCGAATTACAATGCCTTACTGTGCGTACCAGAAATTACGAATCGAAGCATTTTTTCTCTAACGAAGCACGTTAACGTCGTAAAGATGGTAAGTACTCGTACTGGGTTGAAGAAGGTTGTGTTATAAATGCGTTAAAATCTAGCAGTTTGGTATCACTCTACCCTGTTTTTTGTAATATTAGTTTTACTTCAATTAATTGGTAGAAGTAAACAAAAAAAAAGAAGTTTTACCCAAAGCGATCAACAATAGATGAAAACAGAAAAGTAGATACCGTCTTTAAAGACATAAAATAACATTATATAATTATAGCTTCTGTATTCGGTCCAAAAATATTGATAAATTGCAAATGAACTAACCTAACTCTAGAAGTTACAGTGTGGAAATATATTTATTGGTATTTTTTATTAAATGTTATAATTTTATTAAACGTTTAATTTTTAAAACCTTTTACGTGGACTAAGGTACTAGCTCTACATTGAGCTACTAGATTAACTCAATAGGGCCTAAGATATAGTCAAAACAGTAACATTTTTAAATCATCCCCAATTTAACCGACTTCAAAAAAGGAGGAGGCATTCAAATCGCCTGTATTTTTTGTGTGTTACCTTAGAACGTTTTTCTAGTTAAACTGATTTTGATGATTCTCTTTTTTATTTAAAAGCTGGTGCCCATATATTTGATCAAGATCTGACCTGTAGTTTTTGAGCTAACCAAATTTTAATAATGCGTATTTAATTGACTTTGACTACATTGATGATGTTCTCATTTTATTTATATCCAAGTCGGTTATACAAAATTTTTCATTTGAACACTTGTTACTGTTTAATTGATCTTGACTATATTGATGATGTTTTCATTTTATTTATATTGAACTCGGTTATACAAAATTTTACATTTTAACACTTGTAATTATGTAACGGAATTTTTTGTCCTAATTTATATTACACCACTATTGAAACATAAAATCCTTTCATATGATGTAGAACAAAGTGCATTCGAAAAGAATCATACAAGAAACAACATACAATCTAATTGGGAACCCCCTCCTCTTTTGAAGTTGATTAAATATTCCATAATTTAAAATTAAAATTAAAAACTAAAATTGTAATACTGTATCGAGCAGATTTCATATCATAGATTCTTTAAAATGCATGTTATTCCTCCATATCTATTATTTTGTTGTGTTTGATTACTTATGATAGTAAAATGAAAATTCTAATAAAATATATTATATTAAAACTATAATGTCAGAGTTACGGTACAGTCAAAAGAAGTTCAGTAATAATAAAGTTGAATGTCTGAAATCAGTAAGATTAAAATCTTTTCGGATCGTAATAGGGTACTGACATAAATCCTTCTTTTATCTTTAGGAAAACCTATCCTCAACCATTAAAGTAGCTCAAATAAATTGATTTAATACGGTCACAACTGCTTAGTAGTTAAAAAATTGTGGATTTCTTTCATACAATTTTAAGAATAAGTATAATAGAAGCAAAAAAATTCATTCCAAGGCATGTTTTCAATCAAAGTCGTTTATTGCACTTATGACTTAAGTAACATTACGTTTGCAGTTATAAGTTTTACTTAAAATTTCTGTAATTTTATTTTCGCAGTCATGTCGCCAGCTTTGCATAGCAGACTCTAAGATATTATTTTATTTTATCAAACCGATTGTATTCAAAATATATAAGGAATTTTATTAACAGTGATAATACTTTATTTACGATCTCGTAACTACTGAAACTATGCCCAAAATGCATGGTTGCTTCAAACTTACTTCTTAGTTTGTGAACATGTTCAAGATCGTCCCCGCCATTACATTAGATTTGATAGACCACAAATCCTCGCAAAAGAACACCGATTCCTCCTAAGGATGATTCGCGAGGCTATTGACATTAAAAAACATCCTAATTTCAATAGAGAAGATGGATGGGTGCTGCCATCTGCTTGGGATCCCATAATTAATAAAATCAAATCCAAACCCAAGTTTACCACTGCTAGACTTCAAGATACCGTAAGCTCATTCTGCGTAAATCGGACCAAAAATTAATATTAAAAAACTGAAGGTAGCCGGGCTAACTATGACAGCAGGACGTCAAACACCTCAGTCCCCCGTGACCACGGGTGCTGGAAAGCACCCGAAACGTCGGGAATACAAAAATAGATTAATATACGCGATAAAATCCGTAAAATTAGTTTTAATTAAAAATGTGTAGTGTTCGCGTAAATATAAGAAATCATTATATATTATTCTTGTAAAAGTTTTATGAAAGACCATAAGATACACCAAAGGATTTTTCTGTTTCCAGCTTATGATTCGCCTTCTAAAACTATTCCAAAAACCATTGCTTCTAGTTTATATAATTGAAATAGTATTCGTAGATTTTAAAGATGAGGTATATATAAACCTCATATATATATATATATATATATATATATATATATATATATATATATATATAAACCTCATATATATATATATATATATGTCAGAATGTCTACGAGAGTACATCGAGAAACCCCCATTTGTTTGTGCAGTATAAGGGTGCTTACATAAAGAAACAGGTTTCCGGTACAGACAAATCTGTACTGGTCGGTACCGATCGGTGCAGGTATGATATTTCTATGTTATCTTATGCGGTCACATATAAAGAAACAGGTTAAAACTTGTCGGTACCGAATATCTGTACCAAACCATACGGGTTTAAGCGTTTGCCGGTTTAGGGTGTATATGTTTATGAAAATGGATGTGGATAACGAAGTTTTGATAATTTGTATTTGATAAACAACCTTTATGGGACTAAAGAAATAAGTTCCATAGCAACAGAAATGTCACCGATAAGTGTTGTAAAGAGATTCGTTTGGAAATGAAACAGGATGGTAAGTAACTGCAATAAAAAATAGATTTATTTGCAAATTTAGTTTTTAATAAAAATTAGGTATAGTACAACAAGTGATTATGTCTGAAATATTGAACAAAATTACTTCTGACATTTGTCATTTGAATTTGAGTTTGACATTTGAAGGTGGACTCAGTCTTTGGTAGTGCCATCTTTGCCGTACAAGATTTATAGGAGTCAAGTTTCTCTCAATATCCTCTTTATCAATAGTTATATTATGCAACAAACACATAGCTTTCACGATTTTGTCAGCTAGTTCAATACCAGTTTCAATGCATTTAGATAACAAATGCCACTTTGAATATAATCTACCAAATGTACATTCCACCGTTTTTCTCGCTCGCGTTAAGCGCAGCAGTCTTTCTTCGGGTAAAATGGGTTAAACATGCCAGTTACACAATATTTTATCTCAGCGATGTTCTATTTTACTTGATATGCAGTTAAATGTTTCTCGTGCCATCCTGGTATAATCATAAAACTTGTGTTTATCAAACTTTTAGAAATAAATGATAATATGACGCATATTTTTTTCTTTTCCTGTTAGTATTACAGACACTAACTGGTCTTTTCTTTCTACATTTAAAATTAACACTTTGCAGAAGTAAAAAATCATTGTCTGACGAACTGGAGGCCATCGTTGTCAATAAGGCCAGATTTACCTGTTTCTTTATGTAGGTTAACCCTGCACCGATCGGTACCGACCAGCACAGATTTGTCTGTACCGGAAACCTGTTTCTTTATGTAAGCACCCTAAAGTTCACTGTAGGCGCCGTGCGTGAGAGATTCTGATAAATTATTCTACGAGTGTAGTCATTCTACTAGTGCTAAGATAGTGTCGTGGTTCTGTTCGTAATGGTGGTTCTTATTGTGCAGGCAAGGAGGTTGGTGTTTATGAGAGGCTGCCCTGTGTTACACTGACACGTGTAGTGTTGCTGATGGTTTGCATACTTTGATGTTATCATGCATTACGAACCTCTCGTTACACAAGTGTGTGATTGTGGTGGGGATGTTTAACGGTGTGGTCTAACTGTAATTGCTCTATACTTAATGTATAGCACGTTAGCTGTTACTGATAATGATTAAGTGCATTAGCAAGATAGCAAGTTGAACATCCGCTCTCATGCTTTTATTATTATTAACAATTAACGCTATCCTGATATATTTCCGAGATCAGAAAGTGGGATCTCCTGCTCAATCCCCGATATGTGTATATATATATACACATATATATATATATATATATATACATATATATATATGTGTGTGTGTATATATATACATATACATACATACATATATATATATATATATATATATATATGACGGCACCTGCACCGTTGTAGATGCGGTGGCGTCGGTCTAGCTAGACAGAATTCTTGTAAACGACACGTGTACCGCACACCTGCGGCATTGCACCTGCGTTGCCGCCCGTCCTGCTTGTATAAAACGGACTGAGCGGCCGCCGTTAAGGCAGTCTTGGCTCTGACGTGGAACGGTGCGCTTGTCGTATTGCGTTACTAGTTTATCCTCGACTCGTTGGATAATTAATTCGTGTAAACGAATTAATTATTATTCCTAACTACAAAATCAGTCTCTGTACTATACCTACTATACTTCCTACATCAGAAGTGGGATAGAGTCCCCATTTTTGCCCACATACAATCTTCGAATAGTATGAGAATTATTACATTTGTGAAAGACTATAATGCATTCTGCATTGACGATTCTATTTTTATGTTAAATACCGTAATGAAATTTGCTGTCCTACTTACGATATTGTCGTATCATTAAAGTGTAGAGAAAAGATAAAGTGAAATTATTTAAGCCAAAAGATAAATCCTTTTGTTCGATTTGTATTAAAAGTACCCTCGAGTATTGTCATTATTTCTGACGTACCTAAATATGTTAACAAATGAAAGAAATGTCGGAGGCTTTCTAGACGAGCCATCGTTTGCATTGAATGAAAAATTAACTTGTTCAATTTTTGTTCAATTTGATAGTTCCTGCGAAACATGATTATCATCTGTTATATTTTGAAATTCAAAACGTTTAAGCGATGTACCAAAATAATGGATTAACTTTAACATGCTAGGAATTGAAAATAATAAGTGACATTTTTGTGTTCTAATGTGTTGATCAGTGTTACAGTTTGCTCCGAATACTGTGTGGTCATCGAGATTGGGGTTTGATGTCGAGAGTTTCGTAGAAGTCTCTACAACAATGATCAATGAGGAAGATGTTGTGACGGCTAATCGAACATAGTCAGGTACGGCCGAGCGCTAGTAAGATTGAGCCTACACCGCTACAGTCTGTAACTTATCGGCAGATCTTACGGCAAGGCAATTCAAGCGGCCGCCGAACACATGGTCCTTTGGTGCTGTAAATGAACGTCTGAGGCTTGGTCGGCTTTCGTAGATTTTGCGCAGTTGCCTCCTTCCCTTTGAAATATATGATGGTATCCGTCTCTACACATAGTTACCGTTTTTTGCAATGTTTTCAAATGTCATACAGTCGCCGTTTCTTAAGAGAATATGTGATGAATTTTGGAAGCTCGGAATTCAACGGTTCGCAATACATTTATCTCGATTTCTTTTAATTTTGCAAAGCAGTACGACGATTTGCTAGCGCCAGTACGGTGCGACGGCTCGCTAGCGCGAATGTGGCACGAACGCAGCAGAACGGAAAGTTGGAGTGCATTTGCCTGGAGGTAGCCATATCAGCGCGTCCATGACTTAAAAGTCTGGGATGGTCGACCGTTGTAATATTTAACAAGAGTTAATATCTGTTAGCAGGTGATGATAACTGATAGACTGTATGCTGTTCACTGTCAACCGCACCAGGACGTGCGACAGTCAGAGGTAGCCGTGTCTGTGCATCTAGAAAATACTAGAGATGTTGCAACACTCTAGCGAAGTAATTATTCTAGTGCAGGAAAGGAACATGAAGTTGCAGGGAGGCTGGTCTGTGCTGCACTGGGATATGTGTCGAGTTGCTGTTGGTTTACATACTTAGGTGTTATCGTGTCACTACGTCCCTCACGATACACTTTTGTGTGATTGTGACGGGGACATATTTACGGTATGGTTGGTCTGTAACTGTTCTATACTGAAGTGAAAAAAAAGAGAGTAAGAAAAAAAATGTGGTTCTTACTATCACTGCAGGGCGTTTGCCGGCCCAATGATATAGCTACAGGGAATAGTGATTCCGGACTAGCATAAATAGTACTGAAAAAAAGAGATTAAGAAAAAAGAATAGTTCTTACGATCATTGCAGGGCTTTGTGCCGGTCCAGTGATATAGCTATAGGGAATAGTTATTCCGGACTAGCGAAAACAGTACTTGAAAAAAAAAAAGAGAAAATAGAAAAAGCTACAGACTAATCATTCCGATCTAGCATAAAGGTGATAAAAGTTTTGTAGGGCTTACTGCCGGAACAATACTGATTATCACCCGAGTCTGAAGGGTCAGTATCGACCGGACCAGACGCTGTTTTATCAGGATAATCGAACGATGTTTTACAGATTACAGTTGTTACAGATAACTAAAATTGTGATGGAGCACGTGCGAGGACGCACGCATGTCAGTATGGCCGTGACGGCACCTGCACCGCTGTAGATGCGGTGGCGTCGGTCTAGCTAGACAGAATTCTTGTAAACGACACGTGTACCGTACACCTGCGGCATTGCACCTGCGTTGCCGCCCGTCCTGCTTGTATAAAACGGACTGAGCGGCCGCTGTTAAGGCAGTCTTGGCTCTGACGTGGAACGGTGCGCTTGTTGTATTGCGTTACTAGTTTATCCTCGACTCGTTGGATAATTAATTCGTGTAAACGAATTAATTATTATTCCTAACTACAAAATCAGTCTCTGTACTATACCCACTATACTTCCTACATATATATATATATATATATATATATATATATATATATATATATATATATAGACCTTGTGAGGGATTTTCATAATCGCTGTAAAAATTCAGACAGCGCCATCGATGAGTTTCTCACTATTTTATAAATATATCAGAAGCACCGAACATTATTGTTAGTTTACTTTTAATACACAAACTGTCTCAATTATTGAAAGTTTTTTACATGTCGCAGCCAGATGGCTAATTTGCCTTACATGCCAGCTTTCGTTTGAAGCTTCAAAAGCTTACTTAACCTTGAATTATAAGGGTTGTCAGTTTAAGCCACCTGGGTAAACAAATTAATTTTAAGCCTTTTAACGAAGGAACGTGATTCCAATGATCTAATAGATTTTACTATAACTTTTATAAGAAACTCTGTTTAAGATAAGAACTATTTCAATGGGTGGTTATCCGTTCACCGACACGTCACTGGTAAGGCGCTGTCACAACGCTGGTCCAGGGGCTTTGTTTTTCTACTGCACTGGTGCCGGTGCCGGTTAACACTTGGTTTTTGGGCAGTACTAACACAGAATTCAGTTCTACAATATGTAAAAAGGGTCTCCCCAAGTCATCGTATTTATCTGTTATTCTCTTGAGACTTAAATATAATAGAACAAATTATACTCTATTTTAAAAGTTGGAAATGGACTCCCAACAAATTTCAACTACTTCGAGAACGAGGAGACATTTCACCATTTCACAAGTCAATTATGAATCTCAATCTCAACGCGTCTCTTCTACCTCGGCCTGTGTACATGCACACACGCTCACGGCTACAATACGTACACAGTACTCATGCAGTTTGGCCAGCTGGCACCAAGCGAGCACACATTCCACCTAATAGTAAGTGGTTGCTGTGGCATATAGACATCTACATTAATCCTCGATTAATATTCAAAATGCAGATGAATTGTCACCTCTGAAGTGAGAAGAACTAAGATGGAATGCGTCGTTTCCAATAAAAGGGTTCTCCGGTTTTCTACACTCACCATACAAAACACAGCAGCATTAAGCTACTATTTTACGCTGGTATTATATCGTGTGACCCTAACACGGTCAAGCCGACCCATTCGTGCTAAAACCATGATATAGCAGTAGTGTAGCTCTATCACGGTTTTATTCCAACAATCTCAAGAACTTCTTGAATTTTAGGTCATTATTCTAAAAACCGCTTTGCAATTAACTGTTTTTCATTACTTTGTAAAAAAAATCAAAAGACCTGACAGTCAGGCTCTGTGGCGCAGTGGCTTAGCAATCAGTTGTTGCGCTGTGGGCCGCGGGTTCGAATCCCGCACGGAACAAGTATTTGTATGGCCTACAAATTATTGTTTCGGGTCTGAATGTTTGTCCTTGTGCAATTTATGTTTGTAAACTGCCTCCACGACACAGGAGAAAATCCTAGTGTGGGGGTAACGTTTTTTAAAAGAAAATGAAATGAAAATGAATTGAATTTTTAAGGTTATAAATATCATTACTTCCCTTTTAGAAAAAACTGGGCACTTAACGTGCGTTTATCGATGATTGATTCAAGTGTGACTGACTAGTAATTAGTGTAAATTTTACTCGACAATATAATTGTTTGTTTTTAAACGTAGATCCTTATCAAATTTAAAAAATCTAAATATTTTTCGCCCTTTTTGTTCAATTAGGTTTTAGTTGACAACAGCATGGCGTACTATTTCTTGCACGATATCCCTCTTATAAACTTAATAAGCCTTTATTAGGGTGTTACCACACCAATCTATCAATCTTCGATCGATGGTACAATGGATTAGTCGAAGTCGATCGAGTCATCCATTATGTACCTCATCAGTAACACCCCGCCTGCAGCTGTAATGGAAGAACTGAAGCTACGTTTTAGTAGATCTGAGGTCAGTGTTGCAAACATTACAACAGATTTGAATTTTGAACTATCAGCAGGAATTAATAAACTTCTTTGTAAAAATTAGTATTTTTGTAGCCACGACCCGTGCATAAAATCAAGATGATTACTTATGCAGTTCAGTGCTCGCGGCAGTCATTATTTTAAAGTTACCGAGTATCTTAAGAGGAAGATGGACTGATTATTTATATAAAAAAAGTATTAGATGGCCATTCGAAGCTAAAATTAATGGCTACGTTTCTGAAACATGAGGCTGAAATGATGTCTTTTCTGGGATTATCATTGCCGCACGAACATAGGAAAATAAGTGAAGACATAAGCAAACGAAGTATGGAAAAAATATTTGTAAAATGTTCTATATTTACAACTACAGAAATGAACCATAAGCGTTGTAAATATTGCCGTAAATCAAAGCACACTGCAGAATGTAGAATTTTTAAACGCGCAATGCGTAAGTATATGTGGTGTTTAATTAAAAATAGTGGATTGGGCTACTGTTGTCTATTAACACGGCACGACAAGGAAATATGTTTAGCTCCCGCATGTGACATAGACGGTTGTAATTTGCGCCATCTTAGGCTGCTGCATTGGACTAAGCCTACGCCACGGGCAACCAACACGAGCGAGAGTAACCCTGATTATCCGACATATTCCACCATATCCCACAGAAAATTTGAAAATCCATCAATATAAATGGAGAAAATTTCACTCAATGTGGTACAGTACAGTAACAGTACAACTACGTGGTCTCAAATGTGTATTGAGGGCGTACACCCTGTTGGACGACGCCGCGACAATGTCGATGATCAACTCAGAGCTGGCGAATAGCCTGAGTCTCGCCAAACAGCAGTGCAGTGCGATTAAGTTCGTCGATGCGTTTGGTATAGAAGTATTTAGATCGGACACTCCAAAGGTCAGTGCGAATATTTCTAATAGCAATTGTACTAATTCATATGACACTAAAATTCGTAAAGTGTCTCACTTAAATTTACCTGTTCAAGATTTATCTATAGTTAATAATATTAGCTGTAAGCATTTATTGCATGTAAAGGAATGAAATGCCATACGTGTAACTTCAAAAAACATATCAAAGTTGTATGATTTGAACAATGAGCAAAATTAAATACTGATGGAAGAAGCTTCCAGGAGATTAATATTAAGGTCTCCGCATACTACAAGAGATTTATTCTCATTATTAAGCTTAAGTAAAACTTCTTCCATATTTTTTTCGAAGGTATTATACCTTGAACATGGGGATCTGCAAACACTAATAACAATGAGGTGCTCAAGCTCAAGACTTCAAGAATTCTACTCTAAAATGCCCTTTTATGATTAGGCATACTATAAATATTATAAGTTATTTTGCATTATTGTTACCGTATTTATTTTAATTTCTAAACCGTAATATCGCTTTGTCTCGCTATCATATAAGCATTTATCCACTATATATATAAATTGATATTTTCTTTCCCTATTTGAGGATACTCGTACCTCAAGGCCGCGAGATGTTCACGCCACTTGTACTACCACTTAACTCTTGTGAGATTCTTTACTTGTTATCCAATAAGAGTACATTCCCGGGTTTTCCTACCTACCGGTTTTATGCCCAACATGGGTCTTAATTGGGGTTCACAAGCTCGCAGTTCACGCAAATGATCGCACTGCACATATCTCAGTTCTTCACCTCGCGCCTTGCTATTAGATATTTAGAATTTTTGACACATTCTTTAAAAATATTTAGGAAGATTATATGATCTTTCATGGTAAAGTTCATGTAATCTTCGTCTGCTCCTATGAATTCCTACTATCGCCCACTCATTAAATGGCTTGCAACTGTTACAGGAGAATTTTTAGAAGTAAATATTTTATTAAACCCATAGCTTATAAGAGTTAATAATGCTCCATATAAATAGTTACTTATGTTCCTGTAAGAAAACGATTGCAAGTTTTTTATCATATTACTTCTAAATCTGTCTAGGCATTTTGCATTATGCGAAACAAACACAATTTTCTCAATAACCTGTTTTTTTGTGCATTAAATATGGAATTGAAACTGTGGTAGAGCCACGCAGCAGTTTTTGCTGTTGCACGTATGGGTCGGCTCGAGCCGGGTTGGTACCACGACCTCACAGAATACCGGCGTGAAGTAGAAGCTCTGCTTCTGATTTTCGTCTGTGTGAGTGCAGGTAGCCGGAGGCCCAACCACCCCCCTCCATCAACATGGTAGCGGAATTACACGTTAGACTACCCCAGGAGGGTGCCAGCACCCCTGGAGAATCCCTCGCTGTGCATCCATGACCATGTTATTCCACTCCTGAGCGTGGGTGCTGAGGCTGCCCCGCGTATTCTGCGGGGGAGGGGGGGGGGACGGGGCAAAATTCCGCTCAAAAACATTACTTCTCGGGGCAAACAGAGCAACAAGACCAAGGCGACCCCTGCCACGCTATCCGTAAATTTCTGCAACATCAGGGAACTTCACTCGAAACTAAACGCCGTCCACTACCATTTTGAGACGGCGAAGCCGGCCTTGCTCTTTCTGACCGAGACGCAGGTGTCCTCTCTGGCTGATATTTCGTATCTTTCCTACCCGGGGTACAAATTGGAGCACTTCTTTGTGCCACGGGCTGGAGTTTGCGTGTATGTCAGAGAGGACATCTGTTCTCGACGCCTCGGCAGTCTTGAAGGTTCGGATATGTCCATCCTATGGCTACGCGTAGACAGCGACGACCGTTCGCGCGTCTACGGGTGCCTCTATAGGTCCCATAGCGGTAATGCCGAAACAGACCGACTCATTGACCACGTCCAAATGGCTACAGATTCTTTGCTACAACAGGTCCCATCCGCAGAGATCGTGATCCTTGGCGATTTTAACGCCCACCACGCCGAATAGCTCGGTTCACGTTCAACCGATCATGCGGGGAGATCTGTTTATAACTTTGCTTTGGCATATGGTCTGACGCAGCTGGTTACTTCGCCTACGCGGATTCCAGATGTGGAGGATTATACACCTTCCCTGTTGGAACTTCTGCTGACCTCTCATCCGGACGGATATTAGGTTTCCGTCGATGCTCCTCTCTGCTCTTCGGACCATTGTCTGATCCGGAGTGTAGTGCTACTCACGCTCCCCTCGCAGTTGCGTTCTGCAGGTTGCCGCCGTGTTTGGCATTACAGGTCGGCGGATTGGGACGGAATGCGGTTTTTCTTTGCATTCTACCCATGGGGGCGGGTTTGCTTCTCGCCGGATGATCCCAGCGCTGTTGCTGACACTGTCACTGATGTGGTGCAACAGGGAATGGAACTATTTATTCCATCATCTTTGGTACCCATCGGAGGCAGATCTCAGCCTTGGTTTGGCCGCTCATGTAAGACTGCATTACGCAGTAAGCAGGGGTGTTATCAAGCCTGGGCTGCGGCTTCGGCGTCTCGGGATGTATACACCAGCACACTTAAAAAGAAGTATAACTTCGCCTCCAGTTCCTTTAAAACAGTTATTGCCAATGTAAAGTCAGAGCACATGGGCAGAATTGGCGAGAAACTAGTTCGCCTTCCTTCGGGAACCCGTGCATTCTGGTCTCTCGCCAAGGCTGTCCAAGGGAATTTCTGTAAGCCACCACTACCATCTCTGCACAGGGAGGACGACTCACTGGCCCAAGACGCAAAAGACAAAGCCGACCTTTTAGGCTCCCTTTTTGCGTCCAACTCGACTCTTGATGACGAGGGGAAAACACCGCCGACCATCCCGCGGTGTGAGTGCTCCATGCTGGATGTGCTGTTCTCACAGCGCTCGGTTCGCAAAGCACTCCTCTCCCTAGACATCCAGAAGTCGAGTGGGCCTGACGGAATCCCCCCAATTGTGCTGAGGACGTGTGCTCCGGAGTTGGCACCGGTCCTAACGCGTCTTTTCCGGTACTCCTACTCCCAAGGCGTAGTCCCGAATTCATGAAAGACAGCTTTTGTCCACCCGATCCCTAAAGAAGGCGACCGCTCAGACCCGTCCAACTATAGGCCTATCGCGATCACCTCCTTGTTCTCCAAAATATTGGAATCAATTATTAACTGCCAGCTCATGCGGTACCTTGAGGATCTTTGGCTGATTAGTGACCGGCAATACGGTTTTCGTCGGGGTCGATCAGCTGGTGATCTTCTGGTCTACCTGACCCATAGATGGGCGGAGGCAGTAGAGTTCAAGGGGGAGGCGTTGGCCGTTAGTCTGGACATTGCGAAGGCCTTCGATCGGGTTTGGCACAAAGCGCTTCTTTTGAAGCTCCCTTCCTATGGGCTTCCCTAGAATTTGTGCAATTGGATCACCAGCTTCCTTGCAGATCGGAGCATCAAGGTCGTTGTAGACAGTGCATGTTCCGACTACAAGCCAATTAACGCTGGTGTTCCACAAGGCTGCGTGCTGTCACCAATGCTGTCTCTTCTGAATATCAATGATATGTTGCAAACCGGTATCATTCACTGCTATGCGGATGACAGCACTCGTGATGCTCTATACACCGGCCTTGCCAATATTTCTCGGGAAAACATCCTGAGTACCGGAACAAACTTGTGTCTGAAGTCGAGTTTTTCCTGGCCAAGGTCTCGGATTGGGGGCAAATAAATCTAGTCCAGTTTAATCCTCAGAAGACACAATTTTGCGCGTTTACCTCTAAAAAGAACCCCTTTGTCGTATCTCCTCAGTTTCATTGCACTCCCCTTCTTGCCTCAGCCAGTATCGGAATCCTCGGAGTCAACATATCGCGTGACGTGCAGTTTCGTGGTCACTTGGAAGAGAAGGCCAAATTGGCCTCTAAAAAGCTTGGCGTGCTCAGCAGAGCGGGACAGTATTTCATGCCGGCACATCGCCTGCAACTTTACAAGGCGCAGGTTCGGCCTCACATGGAGTACTGTTCCCATCTCTGGGCAGGGGCTCCCCACTGCCAACTCCTTTCACTTGACCGCATCCAGCGCAGAATAGCTCGAATCGTCGACGACTGAGTCCTTTTCGATCGGCTCGATTCATTGGCACTGCGAAGAGAAGTTGCATCCCTTTGCATTTTCTTTCGCATCTACCACGGGGAGTGCTCTGAGGAATTGTTCGGATTAATTCCAGCCACCAAATTTCACAAACGCACATCGCGGCAGAACTCCTGATACCATCCACACCATCTGGATGATTGGCGGTCCACCACTGTGCGATTTAGAAGATGTTTTCTTCCTCGCACGACTTCCTTGTGGAATCGATTACCATCAGCGATTTTTCCGGACCGATACGACAAAGGGACCTTCAAGAAAAGAGCGTACTCCTTTTTAAAAGGCCGGCAACGCATCTGCGATTCTGGTGTTTCAGCTGTTCATGGGTTCATCCTATAAAAAAATTGAAATCTGGTCGGTCACAGTGATCTGAATTTAGTTTTTGAACTATGAATTTCTCGATGAGTACAACATCTGAAAAATATTATCAATATAAGTTGAATGTTATGCCCTGCCATACGTGTAGCTTCAAATAAAATTATCAAGGTTGTATGATTTGAACAGTGAGCAAAATTTAATATTGATGGAAGAAGCTTCCAGGAGATTGATATTAACGTATTCGCATACTACAAGAGATTTATTCTCTTTATTAAGCTTAACTAAAACTTCTTCCATTTTTTTTTCAAAGATATCATACCTTGAACATGGGGATCTGTAAACACTAACAGCAATGAGGTGCTCAAGCTCAACACATGCCATTTCCACAGTTCGCTTAACAGAAAAGCTCACAATATCTTTATGTTCTTCACGTAATATGAGTTTATTAGCTAATTTTAAGGAGCCACTACGTAATTTAGTAGAACTGACCACCTGGTGATTACTTAAATTAAATATGGAGTTGTAATCTTTCCACCAATGTTAAGTCATACGTAAAATATGTATATTGTTACTATGTAAAAATTGTTGTTACTATGTACCTAATATAACTGGTATATTTTGATGCACCAAAGGACAATGGCAGAAAAATAGTTGACAAAAATTATCGCGTCTAGAAATAAGTTATAGTTAATTATTATTTTTTTATGATTTTTCAAACAAAAATGTATTTTAATTAAAGCCACAGAAAAAAAAAACAGTTTTGTAAATATCACATGACTTAAATCATTTTACTCTATTCAAGTGTTACCATTTAGTATATTCATACTATTTTCGTATACACTTTGTAAGACTACCAACACAACACAAAATATTTTTATATTAAGATATTATTAGTAATAATTATACTATCAGTAATAATAAAAATAAAATTAATATAGTTGGGAATAAGTCTCTTACAAAGAACTTCCTACAGTAATACATTATCTCAATCATAGTATTATGTAACAATTCCATTTAATGTTATGGCAACACTAGCTAAAACAAAATGTAACTGGTTTTTTTTACTGGCTTTACGGCTCTGGGTTCTAGCCCTTCTGAGAACGGCACTATGACACAAAGAACCTGGAGCTATGCCAGAAATATACATTTATAATATTCAAATATATAATAGAGATACAATAATCTAAAAACTCTCAATTATGTATTATGTATTAAGCTAACATCAAACAACCACAGGAAGCAAGACTTTTTCTAAGTTACATAAGACATAACCTTAAAAGGTTCAAATCTAAATATCTTTTTTTGACGCCTTCTCAGGACAAAATTCTTTGATAGAGTTATTATGGGACTGACGCTTCACATTTTAAGATATTTTTGATATATAGACGCTATCATTCCTTCTCAATTAATTATATGTATGAAAGTCTGCCATTGTTTTTTATACAGTTGTTATTATTGCTATTTTTGTAATTATACAGTTAAGTATTGGTGAGTTGTATTCTAAGCTATCTAAATTATCTTTGCTAGAGATAACCTCTTTTGTCTTATTATCTAATTTAAATTAATATGAACTGATTTCAAATCAATTG
Organism: Parnassius mnemosyne; assembly: GCA_963668995.1. NCBI lineage: Eukaryota > Metazoa > Arthropoda > Insecta > Lepidoptera > Papilionidae > Parnassius > Parnassius mnemosyne. The sequence continues at coordinate 57,848,719 of CAVLGL010000001.1, forward strand.
TAAAATTAATTTGCTGCTCAATAGAAGCAGGTGTCAAGGCAGCCAAAAATTTAGCTCAGTTAGATGATATAGACTAGTTATTTTTACTGCACTCCTACAATATGGTTATCAAATAAAAGCAAAAGCACTGGCTTGACTGGCAAAGGCTTGCTGAGAATAAATCTAAAAATAAAGTGGCGTCAATCTAAATCCAATATGGCGGACTTCTAAAGATGTTGGACTAAGTTTTTTATGCTTTCCTACAATATGGGTGTCAAGTGAAATGACTTGCTGAGAATATTAAAGCGAGTTAAAAAATAATTAAAACTTTTACTATCAACTTATAACGTCATTACACAATTTGTATGATATAAAAGCTTGTCGCGGGATTTACCTATATTATATATATATATATATATATATATATATATATATATATATATAATAATAATAATAATAATAATGTTTATTTCTCCTCACAAAAACAGGCAATACATAATAAAACTTATATCTATTTAAATACAGGTAAGTTCATACTCATAGTCTAGTATATGTGAGGAGCTGGTGTCTGAATTAGGCTATAAAATGCCTGTATTACAAATCACCAGGTCCCCACCCCACGGGACAAACAAGAGCATTATTCGCGATTGAGTGTTACAGGTATCAAAGAACTTATAGTATTAACGTAAAATGATACACTAAAATGCATTTGTATGACATATAAGGCTATTTAAATTACATATAAAAAAGAATAAAAATGAGCTTAAAAAAGGCTAAAAAAGAAAAAAAAAAGTTACAACGGTTCCGTTACCTCATGTGTGTGTGTGTGTGTGTGTGTGTGTGTGTGTGTGTGTGTGTGTGTGTGTGTGTGTGTGTGTGTGTGTGTGTGTGTGTGTGTGTGTGTGCGCGTGTGTGTGTGCGCGCGTGTGTGTGTATGTGTAGAAAAAGAAATTATTTATGAAGTAAATTTTCTGTACGGTCATAATCCAATTTTTTTAACCACTCCGCGACAGTAAATTTACATTTAATTTTTGGAAGGGAATAGATTGACAGTTCCCTATTTAATTTATTATAAAGGTTACTGCTTTGGTAACAGTAAAATCGATGTGTAAGGCTAGTTCTGTATTTAGTTATAGTGCAGACTTTATCCTTGCGGCGCTGATTCCTAAAGTTATCTGGTTCATACTTTAACTGGGAATGTTGTTGAAGTACAGTATATAAAATGTAAAGCTGTCTGACAGTCAGGACTTTCCATTTTTGGTAGAGATCAGACGTTGGATGATAGAATGGTAGGAATGAGCTCACTTTTAAGAGTGCTCTTTGCGCTCGTTCGATTTTTAGAAAGTGTGTTTTACAGGCACCACCCCAAGAAGTAATGCAGTACATAAGTTGCGACTGGCAAAGAGCGAAGTAAACTGATTTTAATACTTTCTCCTGGGCCACATGTCTCAAGGCCTTAAATATTACCATTAATTTGCGTATTCTTGCAGTTAGATGGTCAATGTGATAGTGAAAACTTAATTTGCTGTCAATCATTACGCCTAGGTATTTAGTTGATTCTGCGTTTACAAGCTTCGGGCATAGACAGGTTGTGTCATTGGGATTATCACACAAGTGGGAAACAATTCGATATGCAGGGTCTGGTTTATTGGTGGACTTAATGGAAAAGGAGATGTAATTAGTCTTTGCAACATTGAGAGTTAAAATGTTCTTGTATAACCAACTAGTAACAGTATTCATTCCTCTCTGAGCATTTGAGAAAACCTCATACCATGAGTTACCACTGAAAAGGATGGCCATGTCATCTGCGAAGGCAATTATTTTTGCATTAGGAATTTCTATTTGACAAAGATCATTGATATAAACAAGGAAGAGAGTTGGACCCAGAATACTTCCCTGAGGAACTCCAAAAGTTACAGGAACTTCTTCGCTAATTATGGTATCGATTTGTACACATTGCGTTCTGTCTGTTAAAAAATCTTGTAGAAGTTTCAACTGGAGGTCTCTAATACCAAGGTATTCAAGTTTTTGAACCAAAATTGGGACAGAGACTGTGTCAAATGCCTTTGCCAAATCCAAAAATATACCTATTGTTTTTTTTTCATTGTCAAAGTCATTAACAATGTAATTTGTTAGTTCAAAAACCGCGTCTGATGTAGATCTATTTGCTCTAAAGCCAAATTGTTTATGTGACAAGAGATTTTTATTTTCCAAGTATTTTACTAATCTATTATTTATAATGCGTTCTAAAATTTTTGAGATAGTGGGAAGAATAGAAATCGGTCTATAGTTACTGACATAGCCCCTGTCTCCGCTTTTATGAATCGGGTGGATTCGCGATTTCTTGTATATCCGCGGGAACACTCCAGTTGAAAGTGATAAATTGCAAATGTACGTTATCGGAGACACCAGAACATCTCTGTTAGCCTTAATAATTTCACTAGAAATTAAATCCAGGCCAACAGAGCAATTACTCTTTAAACCTGTTATAAGATTCCTAACTTCATCCTTATCCGTAGATAAAAGAGTAAAAGAATGACAGCATGACTTTAAAGCAGGGGGTTGAATTGGGGGCTTATTTTTACACAGGTTTTCAGCTAAAGTTCTGCCTACATTTGCAAAATAATGGTTAATACTATTCACTGATGCTTGTGGATTGCTTGTAGCTATCAGCTCCAATGGAATCTCTTTAGGTTTATTTGTGTAAGTAATCTCTTTAACAGCTTTCCAAAGTTTTTTGTTGTCTTTTCCTGCATTTTGAAGTTGAATTTTTTCATAATTTCTTTTAAGTTTCCTCAACAGAGATGAGCAATAGTTTCTGTATCTCTTATAAATAGTCTTTAGCGTCTCATTATTTGGGTCTTTTTTTAGTTTCTTATATAGGTTATCACGGTTTTTTAAACATTTAAGGACACCTAAGGTAATCCAGGGTTTCAAGATTTTCTTACGTCTGGAAATTTTTACTTCTCTTGAATTAAGCATTATAGCTGACTGAAGTATATTGTGGAAAAAAATAGCAGCTTCATTTACATCTTTGATCTTGTATAAAGAACTGAAATCCTTATTTTTTAGATCTGCGTTTAAAAGTTCAAAATTTACGTATTTAAATAGTTTTGCACGTTTTTGATTAGAAAAAGAAGCAATGTATAAGACAACACTATAATGGTCAGTTAGAGATGTTTGGAGGATGAGACAACGAGCTTGCAATTTTGTCTTTAACATAACATGATCCAAGCATGATTTATTATGCGTCGGAAATATGTACGCAGGTAACATTCCGTGAAATGCCAGCATATCTAAGTACATAGAAAGATTTGAATCTCTACTTTGTTTTGCTATGTTAATATTAATATCACCTAATAATATGATATTTTGCTTAGTTGAATATTTTAGTAATATACTGTTAAGGGATTGAATAAAATTATTAATATTTTTGTATCCAGGAGGTCGATAAACAGCAATAGCTACCGTATCTCTATTTAGAGTAATTATAAGACAATTTGCATCTGATATTATAGGTTCATCAACTGAGATAACTAAATCTTTTTTGTAATACACAACGACGCCCTCATTTTGGGTAAGATTGTTAGTGGAAGCAAAGTTATTGTATCCATCCAATGGAGGTATGCAATGAATGGAAGATAGCCAGCATTCAGTAAGCACAATGCAGTCCCAGTCCACTCCTGTTCGTACAAGAATTGGTATTAACCCAGAAAAATTACATTTTAAACTACGGATGTTTTGTTGGAATACTTTAAAAGATTTGTTCGAGTTAGGTAAAAGAGACACGCAATCCTCAGCATCACATATATTGGAATCTGCTACGTTGTAGGAGTCGATTTCGTTTTGAATTGTAATTAATTCACTGAATTTTACGGGGAGAGCTATTAGAAGGATAATATTCACGAGGCAAGTGGACCTTGCAACCGATTTTTATAATAAATACTAAGAATACTAAACTACGGCAAATCATTATAATAAACATATTTAAAACGTAGAAGGTACCATTTTCTGAGCTAGATAAAACATAAATTACATTTAGTTTTAGAAGTGTAATTTTTATATATTTGACAAATAATGTGTAAAGAATTTTAACAATTATAGGAATAAATATATGAGTAGATGTGTTTATTGTGTTTGTGTAAAACACGTGATCGTGTATATGAGGCTTATTAACATTTAAAGAAAAATATTTAATGTTTTTTAAATAAAAGCAGAAATATACCATGCAAGCAACAAAATAAGAGCTAAGCAATTCAAAAAAACAAAAAGCAGAATTGCCTAGTCAGATATTTTTTTGGAGGTTTAAAATATCTTCTTGGCAGCTCACGTGTATGCGAGATTCGTTGTGGTTACGTTTCAGATATACTTTGCCAAATGATGTCCAACAGTTTTCGTAGTTGTGCTTTTTAGCAAACATTCTAGCAAGGTAAAATAGGCGTCTGGTTGATGCAGTGAGGTGTTCTGACACATATATAGGTTTTAAAGCTCCATTTATATTGAGACTCGCGGTACTTAAACGTTGATCAGTGTTCGTTTTGTTGTAGGTTCTTGTAGCTTTAATAATCTTTTCTCTCTTAAGAGTTGATGTGAAATCAACAATTATAGGACCATTTGGCTTGTTCTTTAACTTCATCCGGAACACATCACGGATGTCTGAGTCCTGGATCGGAACGTTTATTACTGTGCCTAACTTTTTAGCAAATTCAATTAAATTTTCCTTGTGTTCGGATTCAGATACCGGAATATTTCTCAACTCAATTGTGGTTGATCGTGCATTTTTTTCAAATTGCTCAAGCTTCATTTCTAGCGTTTTAATGTGATTTTTAAAAAAGTTGTTTTCTTGTTGAAGTGTTTTCAAGTTATTTAGGACATCATCATATTTAGCGGACAGGTGTATCACTGTGTCCTTGATTTCATCATTCTGCTTTGATAGGGCATTTATAGATGACTCCAAGGAAGCAAACTTAGAGTCTTGCAATTTATTTATTTCATCCAACCTTATCATTAGGTCCGATAATGTTAAATCAGTAGTGCTAGCTGGGTTATTCAACCGGCGTTTAGATCTTTTTTTAACGTTAACATCTATATTATGTTCGTGACTCCCGAGAGTATAGAGCCCCGAGTCGGATCCATAATGTGTGGGAGAAATAGGTTTAGTACTGCTTTTCGTAGGTGTGCGTGAAACGGACATTTTGACTAACTCAATCCAACCCAAGTTATAACACTGTATTAAAATAAATCAATAATCACCTTAGACTAGACACCAATATTTACCCGCTAATATAAATAATATATATAAACAATTAAATTAAATTACTTGATCTGATTGATTTTAATTTTTAAAATTTTCTAACTTAGTAAATACGAGTACTTAAATCTCACGACAAACTTTTGTATCATACATATTGTGTAATGACGTTAAATTGATAGTAAAAATTTTAAAGGAAAAATTTATTTTATTCTTATTAGCGCATTCAAATGAAAGCTTGTTTTTAAAAAGTTTTTTTTTTCTCTTTTAGTATTCTATGAATGATGAAATAAATTCATGTTTGTCACTTAATAATTTACTAGTAGTAGATGCAGTTAAATGACAATCGTAATCATGAGAATACAGAATTCATTCCTATTGATAAACATTTTCATAAAATTAAACTTCAAATGTCTAATTAGTAACAACGAAATAATATATTAAAGTTTTGCTAACTAGTACGTGAATGATTTAATACCACTGCTTTTAAGAGAAATCGACCCGTTCTATTCCGCTTACGTTCTGAATTTAAAGGTAACATGTACACATTGCAATTTTGTAAAGTAATTTTATTCATTTATTTTGTTTCTTTTTTCGTATTTTTATGTCATAAATAATAAATTGTGGTAATATTTTGTAATCTAAGATATACCTTTTAAAGTTTCACATTAATCATTCCGTAATAACTTTGTGCAAGCGTACTCACACTATAAAAAAAAAACAATGACATAAACCCAAAAAATTATTAAGTAATATTTCATCACAACATAGATCTTCACTAATTTAAGTATGAATCTTTCAAACAAAACAAAACATAAAAAAATAACCGGAATAAATTCTTTTACTTGACAGTGTGACCTTACTGTAAGGGTGTGGATGATTCAAATTCACGTTAGTTAGTACAAATAAACTGTAAAAATACTCAATTTATCTAAATTTTACATTTTTATTTTATTTTTAGTTATGTATAAATTATATGAATCATGAATTGAACAAGTCTAATTTTATATAATTTCAGTGAATCACACTGCGGCGAAGTTGCGAGTCAGTTCAGAAAATGCAGGCTTGTACAACGGTAGTAAAGAGTCAATGAGAAACATTTGAAAATGAAATGGCTTCCGCTACAAAAAAAAAGATAAATGCAAAATAATTATTTAAGACAAAATATAACATTTTTACAGAAATTCAAAATATAAACAATTGGGACAACTTTATATTCATTGATGAAAAATGGCTAAACGCCACCCACCATGTGCACGTGCATTGTCCATGTGTCACAGACATGGACAGATGATACGTGAACATGATGGATCTGCCGGAAAAAGATTTGTAGAAATAACATTAGGATAATACACAAGGGATAAGTAGGCCAAAGTGATGTAAAAATAAAGAAAATTGTTATGGACGACTATGAAATTGATATTCATATTGAATGCATTATAGAAAATATAGTAATAATTAATGTAAACAATGATAATGAATGTGTTAAATACTTTCACTACAATTAGTTGAGCTGTCGTCTCAACTAGTTGTAGTGAAAGTATTTAAATTAATTTTTAAACTTGTTTAGTCTTTAATTTACATAATATATATTTTATCTTATAGAATTAGCAGTAAGCAATAAATTAGAAGAAGCTATTAATTTTTAATAAACTTTAAATGATTACCAACTCTTAAGAATCTATGTTGATTACTCTTAAGAATCGCATATTATAGGTACCAATTATTCATTTGAAATGCCTAGTCCAATAAATGTGATAGCTGTCAAATGGTATTTGTTAAATTTGGTAGAATATAGTCTGGGACTTTTCCTCATCATTCTCATGTTTATGTAGGCCTCATAACAAAAAAATGTGCCAAGTGTGTTACTTGCCTAGTAGGTCCTAAAAGGCGACTAATGAGATATTAAGTTTGCTACAGTATTGGCCATGAGTTACTTTTACGATATAATTAATTTCACACATAAAAAATTGATATAAAGCAGTCACGTTAAAGCCAATATGCAGCTATATTATGGTAGTAGCAAGAATGGGTCGGCCCGAGCAGGGTAAGACCACGCTCTCACAGAATACCAGCGTAAAATAACGGCTCAATGCAGCTTGGTTTCGTATGGCGGCGTATATAACCGGAGACCATTTTACTAGCAACGACGCATTCCACCTTAGACCTCAGGGGTAACAACGCTTTTTTAATTGTTAATCGAGGATAAATGTAGATGTGTATGGGTCACAGCACTCACATACTGTCTGACTGTCTGCTCGTTTGTCATCCTTATTAACTTTTTCTGCTCAAGTGCCCGTGGGTATGTTGTTTTAGTTTGAAGGGTACAGAGAATCAATATAAAATATATGATGTCACGTAGATGTCGAGGCTCTCCACATATATGTAGTCACTTTGTTTGTTGCAGCTTGTTCCATTGTTGGTAGAATAGAATAGCAATGGAACAAGCCACAATAAACAAAATAGCGCAATGCATCCCTTTTCTTGAAGGAAATGAAGTCTTATAAAAGAAAATGGAATCAAATTTTAATAACCACTAAAAAGTAATGGAACCTGTATTTCATAAGATTAAAAATAAAAGTAGTGTCCAAATGAACGCTTCGTCAGTCAAAGCTCTCAGTGCATAAAATTGATACGTTTTAATTTCAATAAACGTAAACATTGTGATAGTACGCAGTGCTGTAAAACGTGTGCGCTTAAAATCTCTGGCAATTTTAGATAGGAATTATTTTTGAAGAAAAATTATAACTATTTATTTAAAAAGAAAATTAAACTTAATAGTACAACATAATATATTGGAACCGTCAATACTCAAAAGTTGGACGCCTTAGTTTTTATAGTACTCAAGCAACCCGAGTTGGATCACAGCAACTAATATTTACTACATTACACAGCCTGCTGCAGAAATAATACTCAAATTAGCATGCACCTGGTTCAAAAAAAACGCAATTGCATTTTGATTATTAATTGAGAATAGACGTAGGTATATACATCACAACAGCAAACTAATAAGAAGAACTATGTATAGCTTATTTATAACTAGGTTGACTATGTCATAAATACGAGTGTTCTACGACTATGTGCCCTTACTTGTTTTAAAGGTCACACACTTACTTTCACCTCACAAACACTACATATATACAACACATGATATCGATGAGGGTTAACTTTTAACATAAATTATAAATTAAAATTACTGTATACAAAAAAACTCTTATAGTTTTTGCCTCACAAAATATTAATCTGTAAAGGCTTATAACCACCCATATGAAGAAATGGCCGCTACTAATATAATTTACTTAAAACATTAAAATTCTATTGCTTCTTAGCTGTAAAAGTGACTAATAATTAATAATTTTATTAGCTATTGCGTGAATACCAATTTAACCTTACTGTATTATTGTATGTTTTCATGCATTTTCCGATTATTTTTTCTTTATCCTAATGAAGATAACAATAAATAAAATAGAGAACATTTTGTCACATATGATTAAAAGATACTTGCGTTGTTTTTTACTAAAGTACGTGCAGGTGAAGAAGGCTATGAATGGAATTTTGGGTCCCAAAGAAAACTATACATTATAAAAGATACGAGATAGACTGCAACCACTAGCTGAAGTGTTAATAGCTGATGCTTATCTTTGTTTTCGAAAGGCGCTTGCATAAAACTTATTGAAAGTTTAAAAAGAAACAATTTTCTGTTGTACAAGAATGTAAACCTGTCTCTGATAGCAATATCTATACAATTTACGTACTCATTAGGTAACGTGTATTTTATAAATGGGGAAGTATATGTACCTCTATAATAGATGAAGTCGCGGGTAAAAGCTAGTAAATTAAATTGATCTGTTTTTAATACACATTATAAACTCTTACAAATAATATATAATTATGTTTTTCATTACAGCCTTTCCAAAAATCCAGAAAGATATACTTATTTTATATTAAATTGTTAAGAGTTTTAAAGTAAAAAAAAACCAGCTTTAAAGATAAAACTCAAATTCTTCTAACTATTATTGTAATTGCATCCTTAAGATTTTTTCTATTACAGGCGATATCGAAGGATAAAGGATGATCGATAAAAAGGTTTAGGGTGTATGATTTATCTCATGATATCTCCCAATGTAGATGATATTACTAATCTTCTTATAGATAATTTATTTGATAGTCTATGTAAGTTACAAAATTTTATTTATTGTGATATCATATCTGGGGTCACGGGAGTGCCCCCGCCAAGTCGAGCATATATTTTACTTTTCAACATAATTCATGAACAGGGTCTGCGAAAAGAGATTGCAGATGTAACATGCTGACTATGTTGAGGATATTTTAGACACGTTTTAGCTGAGTAAATTGTTAAATTTCACTAATTAGATTTAACTTGTTCCATTTTAGCTACTTTGATGGATGGCGAAGAGAAATCATCATTCTATTTTTTAAGAGCTTTATACGTCGAGCAATCATAGCCCGCTACAATCCTACACGACCGGAGAGAGATCAGGTGCATGAGCAACGGATTTATTAAATTTCCGAGGCAGGTGAAACACCACCAACTTCCTAAATCCAGGCTGCTACTAAGGATTTCTTCATTAAAAACCGAACAAATGACTTTGACGACCGAGGATTTAAACTCGTGACCTCATGATCAGCAGTTGCGCATCGACCAATAGTCCAACGAGACATCCTGATATAAATAAGGCAAATGTGATATAACGTTTATACGAGTATGTTTGTGTTGTCTACCAAGAGTCTTACTAGATTTTTTTTAAATAATAAGGTTTTAGATAAATGAGTAAGATCGACTGATAGACGTGATATTTTATATAATATGACAATTAGTGCATTATTGCAATTAATTATAGCAAGAACTATCCTGAAATTTAGAATACCATTCAATTTCGTTCATGACACCATTACATTATTAGCGTTTTAAGTCTATTGCGTGCAATTTACAAAAAACCTAGAGACAAACTAGACCGTCGGGTTGATGGGTACAAAGCCGTTGCCAAAACGATCTACGGTGATATAATCATCTCATTTACGTCAGACCTAAAAAATCCTAAATCGGCTATGAGGGGCAGGGTTGAAGTTGCTATACTTCTGGTATTGCGTTTACTAATCCCTCTGCCAAAGGTGAAGATTGAAACAAATCCTCCTTTCAACGGAGGAAGTCCATTTCCAACAGTGGACTTTTAAGTGATGATGAGGCAGAAGAAATAAAAGCTTTTCTTATCTATTTATGACGCTTGCAGCAATATAATATTGTGTTCCGTTTTGATTAATAAGAAATTGAGTATAATACCGCATTTTTAAAAGCCCTCATCAATTTTATTTGGTTACAGATATTTGTCAGGTGGAGTGATAACGGTTGTCCAACTTGTCCATCGTGCTTTTATATCATAATATTATAAAAAATTTGAATTGAGAATATGCTTAATGTACTTGATTTCCCACTTACCATGGCTAGGACTGCAGCAAAGTTATTTAAAACACAGTGTCACCATAAGTGAAAAGTGCAATTCAATTTTTTTTGGTTTCTAGTGTGTATAAATATCTCAGTGGTTAAAGAACTATTCTTTAATATATGTAGCGCAGTACTTCGGAACTTTGATAGCGTGATGTAGGCTTCGGTGCGTTTTGCTTGTGACGCGACGACAGTAACTATTAAGCCGGCTTTACGGGTATTTGTCTGACGTGTTATGTCGAACCAGGCTCTGACGTAATGACTAGCTTTCACATCTATAAGTCGTATTCTGACGCCCTCTGGTGACATTTTGAATCATTACAGTCGTATCTTCCGTAGAATTCATACGTTCCCAATGTTTTTCCGTAAATCATCCAACTCTGATCTGACGCGTGACAACAAAACACTGGCGCATGCACACTTATCTGATGTGTTGTCAGGCGGCCGCTCCCCGGCTTCCCCACCTTCACCGCTCTTGAATTAATTGGTGAGTTGTTAATTGAAGATCTACCCATTCATTACTTCAGGCTTATTTAAAGTATCTTAGCGAGCAATGAAAACGAAAAAAAGTTTCAACTCTCTTCTAAAGCGGAGATTTATTTTGAACTGACTTAATTAATTTAATTTAGTTTAATTCAATTAAATTTTCCCAAGCAATAGAAGTTTATTCTTTGAAACATCGGAATATTAAAAAATTAATGCTCTCTTTGGCATTCCTTGTTCTATGTTATTTCCTTGGCCTATGTTCAGCAGTGGTCTTGTGAAGGGCTGTAATGATGAATATTTAATCCTTTCGCCAAGCAAAGGTCAGTTAAGAACGGATTTTAAGAAATTTCACCCGCAAGGGTTGTGGGGGTGTTAATTAAAAAAAATCACATTTTCAAACTATAGCTCTTATAGGTGTCCAGAATAACTTAGCCAGAATATTATTTTTGGCATGTTAAAAAATACCAAAAACGGATTTTATAGGATTTCACCCACAAAAGGCAATGCGGGGGTGTTAAAAATATATTTGTTTTTTTACTTTTAATGTCGCTTCTTGCCGTCTGTACGCTTAGATCATTGAAACTACGAGATATATTTTGACAAATTTTCATTAATAGACAGAAAGATTTAAGAGGAAGGTATAAGTGTATAATTTAATATATAAAGATTAATGTTTGTTTGTTCGTATTTTATTCGCAGCCATATCATTTATTAGATTGCGCTAAACATTGTCATGTTATTGCTTGCACTTTTGAAAAGGTTGCAAGCATAGTAAATTTATAGTAGGTGACGCGGGTATTAACCGGGTACCGAAAAATGTATTTTAAAGTTATATACCCAACTTCAATGAATATGTTATAAATCCTAATTAAGCAATATAAGTCTTCCAAAGGAGTCAATCGTTGTTGGCCTACCAGAAATTTTCGCGACTCTCAATGTTATTATATACAAAAAAAGATACCAATTTATTATTGTAAATAGCATAAAGATTGTATGAAAATCTAAATGAAACAAGAAATTGGAAAAAAGGAGTTTTTTGATATTTATCTTCATGTCATTGGTTCAGATAATGTAATATTAAAAAAAATTGTAGTAGAGATGTGCCAACTCGAAAGAAATTCGACTGGAGTTAATTTAAGTTGAAATTCACGTAACTTGAATAGTACTCGAGTTACGTAACACGAATTTGCGGAACGTAGCTGTGTCAATTTCTTACAAATTATTTTTATATTTTGTTCTTCCATCCAACTTTAATATTATTACTAAACTTAATAGGTATATAATTATATTTTATATATATTTTTCGTTTGCGTATGTGCGTACTTTATCAATTTATTAATATTACGTAATATATCAATAAGTTGCTCGAATTAGTAAGTAGAGTATCACTAAATTGTAGGCAGACACTGCATTAACCGTAAGATAAACGACCTGAGCAGAATTTTGTGACTCGAGTCACTCGGGTTAATTTATCATGTCACTCTAATTGTACTCGAGTTTTCCAGTAATTCAGAATAACTATTTACGCGCTTTCTTTAGCTATATCATTTTTAATAGGTAATTTTATTAAGTGATACGTGACAATATGAAATAAAATACATTTTGTTTTATTTTCATGTCTGTAGTATTTCAAAATCTGTAAAATGTTTTTAACATATCTTACAAACCGATTTCTTCACGATATTATATTACCAAATATTTTTTTTATAGGATAAGGGTGAAAAACGAGCACACAGTCCACCTGATGGTAAGTGGTTGCTGCGGTCAATAGACATCTACATCTATCCTCTATTACAAATCAAAATGCAGATGCGTTGCCACCCGTGGAATGCCTCATTTCCAGTAAAAAGGGCCTCCGGCCACCTGCACTCACCAAGCGAAACGCAGAGGTAAATCTCTACTTCACGCTGGTATTCTGTGAGGTCGTGGTACCATCCCGGTTCGAGCCGGCCCATCCGTGCGACAGCAAAAGTCGCCACGTGGCTCTACCACTGTTGAAAAATAAAGCCACACTGACGATTTTTGTGTTGTAGTCTCATTGTTATTACTCATACTTTAAAGAAACAACTATATTTCAATCACCATTTATGTGAACAGCAATGATAGTACAACCACGATATTATAAATCAAACTAAGTTCATATTTTTTTATAGGAGAGGGGGCAAACGAGGATGCGGCTCACCTCATGGTAAGTGACTATCGCTGCCCATGAACAACCGCAACACCAGAGGAATTGCAGATGCGTTGCCGTCTTTTAAAAAGGAGTAGGCTCTTTTCATGAAGGTCCCTAAGTCGTATCAATCCAGAAAAATCGCTGGTGGTAATCGATTCCACAAGGGAGTTGTGCGATGAAAAAAAACATATTCTAAATCGCACAGTGGGGGACCGCCAATCATCCAGGTGGTTTGGATGGTATCGCAAGTTTTGTCGCGATGTGCGATGGTGAAATTGAGCGGCTGGAATCAGTCCGAACAATTCCTCAGAGCGCTCCCCGTGGTAAATGCAATAAAATACGCAAAGAGATGCAACATCCGATCAGAAAGAACTCGGTCATCGAAGATTCGAACCGCTCTGCGCTGGATGCGGTCAAGTGAAAGGAGCTGACACTGGGGTGCCCTGGCCCAGAGATAAGAACAGTATTCCATATGAGGCAGGATTTACACTTTGTAAAGTTGCAAGCGATGTGCCGGATATTTGTATACAACATGCTAGATGCAAGTTTGAATTTGGATGTAACCTAAGACAACACCCCCGACAACATAAACTACAAGTGAATCACAGTTACCGAGTCAACTCAACGCACCTTGTATATTCGGAGAGCAATAGATAGATGTTGCTATCTAAAGGGTATGTGTAGGTAATATTATAAATGTACATATTATGCCTGCGTCATCTTGGCTTTAATCATATTACTTAAATGGTATTTGGGATGTATACACACAATCAATCAATACATATAAAAATAGTATTCATACCACATCTGTGCATAGACAGGCACTATATTTTGCCGAAACTACTAAAAGGATTATCCATCGATCTTAAAGTAACTATTAACCTTAATGTACCTACAACTTTCGTCGTCGATCATCGAACATCGATCTTAATGTACCTACAACTTTGTTTTATACTAATAATTATTCAACAGTGCACTATATTAACTTATAATACCAGTGAAAACTAATAGACGGTCGCATTTAGTTTGTTTTTAGGTTATACTAATATTCATAGTTTCATTAAGGTTAGCTAAAATTTGTGGTAGGTCCATTCTCCATACAAAAATAAACTATTTCCTTTAAAATGATTTAAAACGATTTAAGGCCCTAAAATAAACGAGTTTACTTTTCAAAAGCTTGCAACGTACCTGCAATTCGTAATGTTTCACATGTTCGTGAGTAGTGGTCGACACTTCCTCCTCTTTTGTAGAAAAAATTCACTACCTAATATCACTTGAACTCACATGTAAGCAGTTAAAAATGTTAAAATAAAAAATAAAAATAAAAACTGCGGTTACCAACACGTCTGTCAATCGTGTCAACTTTGCAAAATACCCCTCTATGAGGCAATCTATGGGAGAAGCCTGGAGGCCTGGTTCATTATTTGACTTTCAAAAAGGTTATAATGAATAAATGAAGGAATGTCCATTCATACCAGTTTATGTAGAATAGTGGGTACTGCAATAGCACTTTAAAGCAATAATTCCAACTAAAAATTAGGTTTTGTTGTGTAGAAATATCACTTAAAACGAATTTGCTGCCTATGACAAAAAATAAATGTGAAAATTTTATAGCATTTTGAAATAAAACCAATAAAAAGGTAAATGCGTTGTATAACAATGAGTGTTATAATCACTGGCATTATAAGATTATAGTTATGAATTGGATTTGTTTACAGCATCTTAATATATAATGCTGATGCGTTTTTAATAATAAAAAAATATTGGCCTAATCTGAATGGACTATTATAAAATTAAACGTTTATAAATATTTTTAGTACCAAAAATTTCCACATTTGACAATGTCTTTGCGCATCAAGAAAAGCTTATAGCATTTAAATTGTCTACCGCGCTCGAAAACAAGACATAATATTCAATTTCAGCTTTTGAGAGAAATAAATGGTGAACACACCTTCTTGCGTACAATTTGGCGGTTACTTCGCAATAAAATTTGAATATTATGACGTTTTCCCTTTGGCGCAAAATATAATAAGGATAAATTTATATATTTCATGACATGCAAGGTCTAATAAAATGAATGAATTTTATTACTGTTTGCGATCACAATTTTCTGTATTTAATGAGAAGGCGGTTTACGTGCTAGTGAAGTTATTAATTTTACCTTTTTGAGTATATTAAAAAGTTACTATTTACTTAAATAATATTATATCCTTCATATTTCTTCTTAATGCATGTATTATAAAGTTAAAAATGTAGTTTTAACATTTTTATACGTATGCTGGGCTCTTCTCTCATTTCTAGAAAGGTTATGGAGAAATAATACGCCGCCTTACCTCAGTACGTTTTGACGGACTTTATGCCCTCAAACTGACAGGTTTCCTCCCGATGTTTTCTTTTACTGATAGCCACATGATAAATCATCACGAATATTGCACGAATATTGCAATTAACAGCTACATTGGTACCAGTGTGCATAGAACCCGGGTCTCCTCGCCCTTGAACCATCAAGTCTCTATGAATTACGAACTTGTTGCTCGGTATTTTAATTATTTTCAAGCTCCAACTAATTGGTTTACACCCTAAAATAGTATAGATGCGAGCCAACTATATACCACACATGCAAAAAGTCATCTACGATTAGTAATACGTATTAATCCAGTTCCATCTATGGTATTCAAACTACGATTATGTTAGTAAAAAGGTAAAGCTAAGTAACAACTTACATAAGTCCTAATATAAAGTACAGGATTCCGATATTCTTACTCCATAGTTTATTACATATTGTGAGGATCTAATTCAGCCTATTAAAGTTTACTGGCCTTTGCTTTTCAAATGTACTTATTACTCTGAACAACGGGAATGGTAAGTGTGTTATTTGATATCACTATTTTTGGATGCCTCACTTACATCCTGACGGGAATTTTGAAGGAAGAAAGAAGAATGAACCAAAAAATAAACAATCAACGTTCAAAATTACTATAAACAAATTCAATGCTGTCGTTGGACATCGAACTCGGGTTGCTAGTGTAATATTATGACATTTAAGGCAAGTAACTATGCCCTGAGCTATCACTTCTAAAAATAAAATATTATGTGGTTATAATAAAACTTAACAATCGCTTCGAAGGGATAAAACATCTGGTACTGCGTCTTCCAACGAACTCGTCATCGGAAGGAATGAGCATCATTTTTGTCGTCGAAGTCGATGTCTAGCCTAAATGATTAGAACATATATTATCTAACGGGTAAATGAAAAGAATATTGTGTAATTTTACAGAAAAAAAATATTTGAAAAAATATAGCCGTTGAGCATCATCTACCTGATTCCTGCTAGGACAGATACTTTTTCCGAACCAGTGGCCAAAATAAAAAGAAATCTTTCATTAAGAAATGTTTATAACCTACATTAAATACAAATTATTCTATTCTATTAAGTTACCTATTATGACTGTTTTGGCTGTTTTTGTAGGCTTGGGTCATTCAACCCATCCACGTGATGAAACCATCATCATCATCATCATCTGTGAATTTTTAATGAATTAAAATTCAAGCCTGCATAATAAAGTGGTATTTATTTAGCATATGTACCTAATTAGCCAAAATATAGAATAAAATCAACATAACACGGCAAACCTCGTTAAAATATAACGACTTTGAGCAATGAAAGCAAGAAAATTAGGTTTGCATGTCATCTTCAAAAGAAGACATAATAAAACCCTTTATTTCCTACATACAAATACCGCTGAAATGGAATAAATTATGAAACACGTTTGGATATGTGGAGGAACTCTAAATCTAGATATGTTAATAAATTGATGTTTGAAGACAGTCCTGAAAATAAATATTTTATGTATAGGCATATAATTGAAATTTTAATAAACGACATCACATTGACAATAAATATTAAATAGTATCAAAGCAAACAGTAGACCTAATATTTTTTGACGTAATAACCAGTACTGTTATTTGACTTTTAAAATAATTTATAAATATTTTTTTTATTTATGCTCTTTATTGCTACTTGATGTTAAGTGGCTGCTAAGGTCTGAAAACACATACATGTACTCTTTATGATTACAAATTAAAGGCTTTTTGTTGTTTGCCAATAAATATGAAATGAATCATTAACAGCAAAAAAAATCCCACCAAAAGCACAATTGTGAAGAAGGAGTATAATTCAGTACAAACGATCTTCGGAGATATCGGCTTCGCTGATAACAGAGTTGAGATCTGAACAAGCAACGGATTGTATATACTTTTGTTGTTATAAAACTAAAGCGTCAAACAAAATTACAGTCTACTTATGTAATGGTAAGTGGCTACTACAGTCTGTGGACACCTGCATCCTACTTTAAAGAAGGCTACAGACAGGTCATCTCTGAATACTAAGATGTAATGTTTTACTGGATATAATTATACTGGCTATCTTTTTGTCTAAGGAACCAAAAGAAAAAGTTTTTTTTTTTAGTTTGAAAATCATATATAGTCTTTCATCTTTACTCTGCTGATAACTAACAAAATCATCAGATATTTTATGAAAAGATGTGTCATATAATATGTGCATGTTATATACATTATGATAAATCTAATTTAAAATGAAAAATTTTGTACAACCGACTAAAATATAAATGATTAAGAATAAAAAAAAACTATTGGTTTATTTCAAATAAAAAAAAGAATGATCGAAATCGGTTCTTCCAGTAAAAAGTTATGAGGTAACACACATAAAAAACATACAATAGAATTTAGTACCGGCTCCTTTTTGAAGTCATCTGATGTAATTAAATGTATGTAAATATAATGATGTAAGTAAATCTGATGTTAAGTAATGATTATTTATTTTATGTTTTTACCTGTTTTCATTACTGATCTTATAAGAGTTAGCAGATACTTTTGACGTTGCAAGGACGTATGCACTTTCATAATAAAAACATCAACAATTTTAGCAAATAAGGCAGGCTATTAATGTTTAAAATCCTGTAAAAGTTTTAACGGGATTATTCTGACCTAAGAAAATGCCTATTTTTCTGGTTCGTGCTACATTGAGCTACCCTCATACTTTAAAAGTATTCCTTGCCAAAAGATGAACATGAGTGTTTTTGTAACAAAACCGTTTTCTAAAATTGAAACAAAGTAGCATACCTGTAGTACACAAATATGGCAAGGCGAGTACTTATATTTAAAAACTTTCATCACATAAGAATCTTACTTTAAGATTAAAAAAGCATAATAGACTATTATATTAAAATGGAATTAGTGTCAACATTTAACAAAAATAACAATATTTTTACGCTATAGGTAGCCGATATTTATGAGGCGGAAACTGCAATTTTTTTTTATAGAATAAGGGTGAAAAACGAGCACAAAGTCCATCTGATGGTAAGTCGTTTCTGTGGCCCATAGACATCTACATCTATCTTCGTTTGCGAATTAAAATGCAGATGCGTTGTCAGCCGTGAGGATTAAGATGGAATGCATCTTTTCCAGTAAAATAGGTCTCCGGTTCTCTCACTCACCATACGAAACACAGCAGCATTAAGCTGCTATTTTACGCTGGTATTCTGAGTGAGAGCGTGGTCCTTCCCCGGTCGAGCCGACCGATTCGTGCTATACAACTATACCTAGTCAGGTCATAAGTATTGTAACACAGTAAAAACTTTTCTTTTAGAATGCTGGCCACAAAAAAGTTTATTGAATTCGAATTTCGAATTGCTCATGAAAATAAAACTGTATACTTTTTAGAATTTTACTCATTTTTAAATATGAAGTGGACGCTTAAAGAAGACCGTTTTGCAGTTATTACGTTGCATCGTTGCGGTTACGCGCCAATTCAAATTTTTGACATACTGAAAAATTTGAATATAACCAAAAGATTCGTTTATCGTACCATCAAACGATACAATGAAGACTCTAGTGTAGATGACAGGTCAAGAAGTGGTTGCCCTCGGTCTGTTAGGACTCCAGCAGTGATAAAAGCTGTGAAGGCGCGAATTCAAAGAAATCCCAAACGTAAGCAGACACTGTTGGCCCTTCAGATGAGGTTAAGCAGAACCACGGTGAAAAGGGTGTTAAATGAAGACTTAAGGCTTCGGGCATGAGAGATTCTGGATAACTCGGTATTTTAATAATAAAACACGGTGTGACTTCATAGCATGTATTGAGCGACTCGCTGGGGAAGACGCGCGGTGGCGCCTACCGACATAATACAATATTAATTTATACCTACATATATCACACCTCCCTTCTTAATATATGGTATTATCAGATATTATTAAGTAAGGTACATAAATTATGTAATCACAAATGTACTTACAATAATACCATAACTATATAATACATTATCTATAAATCTAATAAACTAAACTAAACTTATTTACTACATCTAATAAACTAATAAACTAAGCTAAACTTGAAACCTAACTTAAACCTAACTTTACTTATAATAATA
This sequence comes from Parnassius mnemosyne, assembly GCA_963668995.1. NCBI lineage: Eukaryota > Metazoa > Arthropoda > Insecta > Lepidoptera > Papilionidae > Parnassius > Parnassius mnemosyne. The sequence goes on from CAVLGL010000001.1 coordinate 57,868,520, forward strand.
CCTTAACTATATAATACATTATCTATAAATGTAATAAACTAAACTAAACTTAGTTACTAAATCTAATAAACTAATAAACTAAGCTAAACTTGAAACCTTTTTTTTTTTTTTTTTGCGGATGGAAAATCATCTAATGACGCCTTTCGCTGTGGGTGGAGCGGAAGGGAGTGTCAGACTTTTACTGACTAAAAACCATCCGTGTTCCTTCAGTGCCCTTACGTTCCGGAGCCGCGGTATATCTTTCGAACAGCCCGCAGCCCCGGCAGGCGTCGGCACTTGCGGGCCCCTTCACGCTGCTGACAGCTCTTTGAGGCGCGCGTGGAACAAAACGCGCCGTCGACACGGCCTGTCGTCGTTAGACGGACGGACGGCGAGCTACCCATTGCTCGCCGTCCACAGGCCCGCGCCTACGGTGGTCGGGGGCCACGACGTAGCCCCCGACGCCCGGGGCGTCTCCCGCGGCGGCCGGGAAGGAAAGCTGTTGCTCTTTCCTTCTCCCGCTCCGCCACCACCTTCGCTAGCATCACTGCTTCGCAGAAGGTGGTGACGGCATCCCATTCCGTCTCGCTCCGGACCATGGCTTCGACCAGAGCCGGACGCGAGAGGTCGCCGCCGCCTATCGCCGCTACGAGGACACGGCGGTGCTCCGCCCAAGCAGAGCACACCTCCACGGTGTGCTCCACCGTGTCCTCCGGTCGATCCTCGCAGTGGGAGCACCCGGGCGTTTCCTCCCGCCCGATTCGGTGCAGGAACCTCCCGAACACACCGTGTCCGGTGAGGACCTGCGTCAGGCGGAAGGTGAGGACGCCGTGGCGTCTCTCAAGCCACTCCTCAAAGAGGGGTCTTATCGCCGCTATAGTGGCGTGCCCAGCACGGGGTTGCGACAGTCGCTCTCTCCATGTCGCCATGAGATCATGCCGGAAGTCTGTCCGCTGCGCGACAACTTGCCGCGGCAGCGGGGTTTCCCCCCGGCATAGTGCTGCCGCGCACCATTCGTGCAGGCGCGCGAGGACTATCGCCTCCAGATCCCATGACGGCAATCCGGCAAGGAGGCTCGCCGCCTCGCGGGAGATCGTGCGGTAGCCGCGAACCATCTTTACGGCAACCACCCTTTGGGGCGCGTTTAGGTGGTGGACGGCAAGCCGCGCCAAACCACGCGCCCACACCGGGGCCCCGTAAAGGGCCATGGACCTCACGATCCCCGCGTAGAGCCTCCGGCAGGAGGCGTTTGGCCCCCCCAGGTTCGGCAGGAGCCGCCTGAAGGCAGCCCCGGTCCGTTCCAGTTTGGGAGCCAAACGTCGGAAGTGCTCAACGAAGTTCCATCGGCCGTCGAGGACGAGTCCTAGGTACTTCAACGTCGACTCGACGCCGATGGATACCCCTCCTACCATCACTGAGGATCCCGGTGGTGGCCTGTTCCGAGGACCATGGAAGTGCATGGCCTCGGACTTGTGCAGAGCCACCTCGAGACCCAGTTGCCGGATCCTCTCAACGACTATCGCAACCCCGCGTGTCATAGTTTCCGCCGCCGCCTCGTACGACCCCCCTTGTGCCAGTACCAGCGTGTCGTCAGCGTAGCAAACTACGCTGACGCCGGTAGGGAGGTCGGCGCGCAGCACCCAGTCGTAACCGATGTTCCACAGGGGCGGCCCCAGAACCGAACCCTGTGGGACACCGCACGACATCTCTCGCCGGTTCCACTCTCCGTTTCGACCGGGGTAAATGACGGCCCTGTCCGTCAGATAGTCCCCGACTATACGACGGAGATAGGTCGGCACCCGGTGATACCGGAGTGCCTCCCTAATGCAGCTCCAGGGCATGGAGTTGAAGGCGTTGGCGATGTCGAGAGACACCGCCAAGACAACCCCCCCCCCTGGCCACTGCATCCCCCGTCGTGAGGGCTCTCACGCGCATGATGGCGTCCACCGTAGAGCGCCTCTTGCGGAAACCAAACTGGTGTTCCGCAAGATCCGGCCCCGTCCCCGCAAGGTGCTCGGCGAGGCGGTTTGCAATTACTCTTTCAAAGAGCTTGCCCACCTCGTCGAGCAGCACCACGGGCCGGTATGCGGACGGAGAGTCCGCAGGGCGCCCCGGCTTCCGAATGAGGACCAGCTTCCCCGTCTTCCAACGAAGCGGGAATTGGCCTCTCTCCAAGCATGCGCTTAGGAGCCCCTCCAGTCGGGGCCCGAGAGCCTCCGAGGCCAGGACCCAGGCTTTGCCAGGCAAGCCATCGGGTCCTGGGGCGGTATTCCTGGCCTTGAGCCTACGTACCGCCACTCTCAGGTCTACCCCGGTCCCTTCCGGGATGTCGTCGTCGTCGTCCTGGTGGTCCGCTTCCGGCACCGCAGGTGGCGGAGCCATAGGCGGGGGCGGATGTTCCCCGCGCGCAGGGAACAGAGCGCTCACCACATCCTCCACGAGCTGAGGCCGGAGACTCTGCGTCAGCGGGGGGGCCCAGGTGCGGAGTTTATCCCGCACGATCTTGTAAGGGCGCCCCCACGGATCTCTATCGAGAGTCTCCAGCATCTCCTCACGGGCCCGATCCCGGGCCCGCAGGACAGCCTCCCGGAGGGCGGTCTTTGCCGCTCTGTATCCCTCGTACAGCTCCGCCTCAATGGCTGCCGCATTCGGTGGACGAATGCGGAGCCTGCGATGCCTGGCGTACAGGTGCCGCGCGGCGACACTCGCCTCGCGCAGAGACGTCAGCTCACGCGACCACCAATACACCTGACGCCGGGCGCTTCCTGGCCGGACGCGGGGCATTGCCACGTCACATATCTCGGACATGGCCTCCTGGAACCACCCTGCCTCATCATTGACGTCGGCAGGCCTGTCCGGTGATGACACCCAGGCCTGCACGATCGAGGCTTCCAGGAGGAGCTCCCGGTCCAGCTGCTTCAGCGCCCAACGCGGACCACTCGGGGCCTGTTGGACTGGCGCGCTCGAGGGCTGGGTGGAGACGTCAAACCGGATGTACCGGTGGTCGGAGTAGGTCTCCACCCCCTCCATGACACGCCAGTCAATGGCACGCGGCGACAGAGCGGGGCTAGCGAACGAAATGTCCACCACCGACTCGCCCCGCATCCGCACACACGTGGGGACAGAACCCCGATTTAGGACGACCAGGCCTGTCTCCAGAGCCCAGTCTTCCACCATCCTACCCCGCACATCTGTACGACGAGAACCCCAAGCCAAGTTCTTGGCATTGAAGTCCCCGAGGACAAGCACGGGGAGGGGATAGCTTCCGACGACGACTGCTCTCAGCTCTGCAAGAGAGTTGTGGAGCTCGGCGAGAGATCGGTTCGGGGAGAAGTACACCCCCACAACGACGAACTCCCCGAACCGTGCTGCTACGCACCCCTGACCCCTCCTGACACCTTCAAGGGTCGGGGTACCGGCGGCGGCTGAAGAAATGATGGCCACTGAGCCGTTAAGGTCCGCCACCCAGTCCTCCCTAGGCCAGACAAAATACGGCTCAGCGACCACAGCGATGTTGATCGACCACTGCGCCATGCTCTGGAGCAACAGATCCTGAGCGCAGGCGCAGTGGTTGATATTCGCCTGGAGGAAGCTTAATGGGGCCGTTATAGGCATTCCATTTGAGCTTCCTCCACGGGGCGCCTCTCTGCGGGCGTCGGTGTCGCGGCGGCGGCGGCAGCGACAGTGACAGCGGCGGCGGCGGCGGCGGCAGTCGCGACTGCGGTGGTGGCCACAGAGGCGGTGGCGGCGGAGGGCCCTCCCCTACCCGCGGCCTTGGCCTTGGCGGGTGGCACGCAGGCCTTGCTTCCGGCCCGGTGATCGGCTGGCTTGCCGGTCGCCGCACATGCATCACAGTGCGGCGTGGCGCAGCAGGTCGCCGATATGTGTCCGGGCTGACAGCAGCGGAAGCAAAGGCCACTGCGGTCAACCTCCGAGGCGCATTTCACAGATACGTGGTGCCCCACGAGACAGCGGTAGCACCTCAGAGGTCTGGGCTCCAGCAGCTTAACCTGCGCTGAGACCCAGCCCACCAGAAGCCTTCGGCCCTCCACTATGGTTTTGGCCGCCGTAACAGGGCAGCACACCGTGGCGGCATGCATACCCTGTTGGTCCGGGCGTATGGCGCCTGACCTGACCTGGTCAGTAGTGCACCCCCCGGACCTGGCGACGGCGGCCACTAACTCCTTCTCCGATACCGAGTCGTCCAGACCCATGATGCGCAGGTCTGCGCATCTGACGGGCCTGGACACTCGGGCCTCGTCCGCGTCCAGGGACGCTCTGAGCTTCGCAGCCAGAGCGTCCGCGGTCGCGCCACTGGATTCCCCGGGGATCTCCAGCATACGGGCCCCCGTCTGGGTGACTTTGAGCCGGAGGCCCCCGGTGATCTCGACCTCCCCGAGATCCACCGCCTCTTTCGCCTTCGCGAGCAGATCGCGGTAGGTAACGCCCTTCTTTTCCGCGTCCGGCTGTAGTGTAATCACTACAGCTGCGGTCTTCGGGGCGCGGAGCCTAGCCGCCATCTTGCGCGCCCTGAACTGGCGCTGCCGCTCCTGCTCTTTGGCCTTTTTGGCTGCCTTCTTCCCCTTATTTTTGTCCCCGACCACCTGCCAACCGGCTTCAGCCGTGGGAGGTGTAGGGAGCTGAGGGGGCGGTGGCGGCGGCGGCAGCTGGCTTGCCGCTGGCCCTGGCACATTCGCCGCAGGCACTGGGGCTGGCGCAGCCACCACCTGTGCTGCCGCTTTGCCCTTTTTTGTCTTCGCCTTGCCTCTCTTTCCCGTTGCCGGCTTAGCCGGAGCCGGTTCAGCCGGTACCGGTTTTGCCGGAGCCGGCTTTTCAGGGGGAGGAGGGGCAACTGCAGCCCCGCCCGAAGGCTGGCTGGACGGCCCCGGCCTGGATGCGGCAGCTGTGGCCGCCGCGTACGAGACCGTTGCCGGCCTCGCCGCCGTCTTGTTTGCCCCTAGGGGGGGGCGCAGGACGATGCCCTCCAGCACGGAGAACCGGTGCTGGAAGGCAGCCAGCTCCTGCCGGACCAGGTTCAGAACCTGGTTCTCCACCGGCACGGGCTGGCTTGGGCGCTGCGTCTGGGGCGCCGCGCGAGAGGCAGGCTCACGTAGACTGGCCAGGTCTGCGCGGAGCTTCTCGTTCTCCTTCTGGAGAGTCTCCATGGCGGACGTCAGGCGGGCCACTTCCGCCCGCAGCTCCGCTACCTCGTTTACATTAAGCTCGGCCCCAACAAAGTTGGCCTCCGCAGCCGCCATGATGGAGGCGGAGGCCGCGGGAATGGCCTTTAACTTTGAGGAGGCCTTTTGCTTGTGGGCCACGACCTTGATCGCGGCCTCCACCTCCTTTACGAATCTGGCCTTACGCTCCACCTCGGAGCCGCCAGTCGCATCCGTCTCTTCGCCTGATACCCGAGCCGTATCGCCCGGGTGGCGCCCCTCCTCGGCATGCTTTGCCGCTTGTTCGGCCCTCTGATTGTCAGAGGGCCCCCTCCCCTTGCCTCTCAGCCCGCCCCGCCTGTTGGTGGGGATTTTCCGGGCCGAAGTCTCCTCTTCTCCGGCTGACGACCCCTGGTCGCCATCCCGCCTGGACCGCTTGCGGAAGAACTTACTGGTCTCCGCGGTCCCAGGCTCCACGCGTCGGGAGCTCTCTGAGCCTCCCACGCTGCTCGATGCTTGAAACCTAACAACAGGTTTACGAACTCGCCCGGATCGGGCTCGAGGCGGTTCAGGCGACGGTGCACTAGGTGACGTTGGCGGTGTACTATATTCGATTCCAGGACTTTTAATGCGTTCACTCGAAACCCGTTTCCTCTCCTTTCCCGAATCACCCACAACCGTAGTCGGAGATGTGTCCGGGCCGTCGTCCTCCTTCGACATTCCGTCTCTCGCCGAGCCACTACTATCAGGTATTTGTACCCTCATTGACTCGCTTTGCTCCTCAGGGAATGGTATGTCGTACAACCCTGATCTGCGCTTGATTTGATCAACGTGCTTAACTACTTGTCGACTGTCCCCCTTGTCCACAGAATATCTCCTCGAACCTTCGCCATGAACTATCGTTCCCTTCACCCACCTATCCTTGTGGCCGTACTCTCGCACCCACACAGGTTCCCCCGGTGCAAACGAGCGCTGCACCCCGCCCGTGTACTCCACTTGCTTACTTTGAGCCTGATTTACCTTATTTATGAGCGCGCGATCGCTTCGTAATAAGTCTAGCCGTGATCGTAACGTTCGTTTTTGTAACAGCATTGAAGGGCTTTCACCTGTGCTGCTGTGTATACGGTTACGATAAGTAAGTAAAAATGTTTGCAACGCGGCGTCAACATCGATTGATTCCCTATGTGCTTTTTTATTGCTTTTTTACAAATATTTACAGCATTTTCCGCGGCGCCATTCGAAGACGGGTGATAAGCAGGCGAGAAACGTTGCTGAATACGATTTCATGTTAAAAACTCCTTAAATTCCGCGCTAGTGAAGGGTGGCCCTTGATCCGATACTAGCTCTAGTGGTAAGCCGAATCTTGCGAACGTACACCGTAATACCTTAATAACCGCTGTAGCATTTGTTTTTGGCATTTCAAACACTTCTAGCCATTTCGTACTGGAGTCTATTAAAATAAGAAATTTTTTTCCGTTAAAAGGGCCTAAAAAATCTATATGGAGTCTGCTCCATGGCTGCAAATGGTACGGCCAAGGCTGCGGTGGGGTGCGCGGGGGTGCTTGTGACTCCACCGCGCACGTCTCACATGCTCGGCATTCGGATTCGACGTCTGTATCTATATTAGGCCACCATACGTAACTTCGAGCTATGGACTTAGTTTTAACAATGCCCATGTGACCAGTATGTAATTGCATAAGTATTTTTTTTCTTAAAGTGCGCGGTATCACCAAGCGGTAACCCCACATAATACAGCCCCTATCTATGTATAGTTCATTACGTTTAATATAATATTGCTGCAACACTTCTTTTGGGCAGGACGCGGGCCATCCGGACTGAACATAGGTTAAAATTCTACTTAATTCCGGATCGCTTGCTGTTGCCGTTCTGACGTCATCATTTGTGACCGGGAGAAAATTTTCTACGAAATTAATGTAATTCATTCCCTCCGACTTCGGAAGCCGTTTATGTACCGGTTGCGGCAAACGAGATAACGCATCTGCACAATTTTTGTGTAAACTTACATATTCTATGTCATAATTGTATCCCGACAATAATACTGCCCAACGCTGTAATCTCGAAGCGGCCATAACTGGAATGCCCACTTTACTGCCGAAAATATACGTCAAGGGTTTGTGATCAGTCCTTAAAGAATTTTCTACCATATAAGTACTGATGAAACTTTTTAATACCGAATATTATTGCTAAGGCCTCTCGATCTATCTGCGCATAGGCCCGCTCGGCCGCGCTGAGAGTACGCGACGCATATGCGATCGGCCGCTCTCCCTCCTCAGTGATATGCGATATCACGGCGCTGACTCCGACCCCGCTGGCGTCCGCCGTCAGTACCACGGGTAAGTCTAACGTATAATGAGCAAGCACTTCGCTCGAACTTAATATTTTTTTTACTTCATTGAATGCCAATTGACACTCAGTACTCCACAGGAATCGAACCCCGGTTTTTAGCAAACGATATAACGGGGCCAGCAATGAACTAACATTTCGTACGAATTTACCATAATACATTACTAGCCCAATGAAAGATCGCAGTTCTGAAATATTGGTGGGTGCAGGCGTGTTTACAATTGCCCGGACTTTTTCCGGACACGTGTGAACACCCTCTTTACTAATGACGTGCCCTAAGTAGTTAATAGATTCTGCGAAAAATACACATTTTTCTTTCTTAACGCGCAACCCGTGAGACTGCAATCGCTCGAACACTTTATATAAATTTTTTATGTGACTACGACTATCAGGACCCGTTATAATTACGTCATCTAAAAATACACCCACGTTCGGTAACCCTGTCAATAATTCTTCTAAGTGTTTTTGAAAAATTCCTGGACTCGACGACAAGCCGTAAACTAGTCGATTGTACATGTATAAACCCTTATGTGTATTGATAACCGTATACTTTTTTGATTCGTCAAGCTCCAACTAAGCGTACGCCTGAGATAAATCAATCTTACTGAAACGTTCACCGCCATGTAAACGCGATAACAAATCATCTATGCGTGGCAAGGGATAACAGTTGACTTCTAGCACTTTATTCAGTGTTAATTTATAATCAGCGCATATTCTAATATTACCATCCTTTTTGAGAACGGGTACAATGGGTGTGGCCCAGTCGGAGCGCTCCACCGGCGTGAGGACGCCGTCTCGCACCAGCTGCTCGAGCGCTCGCTCCACCGGTTCCCGCAGCGCATACGCCAGAGGACGCGCGCGCATGAACACCGGCCGCGCCCCCTGCCGCAGGTGGATGCTAACCCGCCCGCCGCTGAACCGTCCAAGCCCATCCGCAAATACTTCACTGAATCTATACATAAAATTACTTTCGTCAAAATCCTTATAATTAACATTGTTTACATCGTGATACTGAAACACTGGTAGTTGAATTTTAAGTTCGGCTAACCACTGTCGACCCAAAAGAACGGTTTTACCATCTCTGATTATGAACAAATTTAATTTTTTTTGTGTATTTTTATACCTCACTAGTGGCGTAGCCACCCCCACCGGACGAACTATTTCACCTGTGTAATATCTAAGTAAAACATTACATTTGCTGATAGGTAAATCACTAAAATTATGTTTATAAAATTTGTAACTTATACAAGATACGGCGCTACCCGTGTCACACTCCATGTCAATATCTTTTCCGTGAACGTTGATTGAAATACATAGCGGTGTACACTCTTCTATGGACAATTTTTTTATATCAAATATTCTTACCTCGTCACTGTCCGTCTCGTCCGATTCGACCACTTTAGGTGTTCCGATGTCTACGTGATGGTACGTCGTCAGGTTTGGGCACATCCGACGTAGATGCCCCTTACGATTACATACTCTGCACACATATGCCGCGAACCGACACTTCGTGCCGCCATGGGGTCCACCGCACGCAGCACATTGTTGTGCTCCGTCCGCTGCTTTTCCTTGCTGCCGCTGCCACCTCGATGCCGTAGGTGCCGTCCTCCCTGGCCGACCGCGTCCGTTGCCACGTCGAGTCGCTGCCATCGCCTGGCACTCAGCCGTGCTCGAGCTGCCCGACGATTCACCTTGCCCGTATCCTTCCACAGCCGCTGCATCCTTCTCCGCCGCCTCCATGTTCACTGCCAAGCTATACGCTTTCCCATATTCCAACGTGCCTTCTGCGAATAGTCGTTGCCTTATAGTTTCACTTAGAATACCGCACACCAGCTGATCTCTTAAACTTTCTTCCAACCATTGACCAAATTCACAAGATTTCGACATCCTCTTCAATATTGCTGCATACTCCGCTATTGTTTCACAACTTTTTTGTTTCCTATGCCGGAATTTATATCTTTCTGCGAGGGTACTTGGTTTTGGTTGGAGATGTTTTTCTAGAATGTTTGTGATTTCCAAAAAAGATTTATCTTTTGGTTTGGTTGGAGTACATAAATTCACTAACAGTTCGTAACACTCGGCTCCCATCACGGTAATTAACGTCGGAACTTGTAAATCCTCCGAAATTTTGTTGACAACAAAATATTGTTCGAGGCGGTCGACGTATGACCTCCAATCGTCCTTATGTAGGTCAAACTCAGGAATTCTTCCAATCGACATTTTAGTTAAATACTTGTCGTTTACAAATACTTTTCCAAGAGTTCGTTGCTATCCTCGTCGCCACTGAGAGATTCTGGATAACTCGGTATTTTAATAATAAAACACGGTGTGACTTCATAGCATGTCATACATAATACAATATTAATTTATACCTACATATATCACAGGGCATATCGAAAAAAAACAGGACATCGTTTGAATGCTCGTCTAATGGACCTGAGACTGAAGAGATGCCGCGCTTTGTTGAAGCGGTACGCGGGAAAAAAATATCGGGAAATTCATTTTTCGGATGAAAAAATTTTTACCGTAGAAGAGAGCTACAATAAACAAAATGATAGGGTGTACGCACACAGTAGTGAAGAAGCAAGCAACCGTATTCCGCGTGTCCAACGAGGTCATTTTCCATCCTCGCTCATGGTATGGTTGGGAGTTTCTTATTGGGGCTTAACAGAGGTACATTTTGTGAGAAAGGTGTAAAAACGAATGCAGTTGTGTATCAAAATACAGTCCTGTCGAACCTTGTAGAACCTGTTTCTCATACCATGTTCAATAACAGGCACTGGGTATTCCAACAAGATTCGGCGCCAGCTCATAGAGCGAAGAGCACACAAGACTGGCTGGCGGCGCGTGAAATCGACTTCATCCGGCACGAAGACTGGCCCTCCTCCAGTCGAGATTTGAATCCGTTAGATTACAAGATATAGCAACACTTGGAGTAAAAGGAATGCTCAAAGCCTCATTCCAATTTGGAGTCACTCAAGACATCCTTGATTAAGGCAGCCGCCGATACTGACATGGACCTCGTTCGTGCTGCGATAGACGACTGGCCGCGCAGATTGAAGGCCTGTATTCAAAATCACGGAGGTCATTTTGAATAAACTTTTGTGTCATAAGAATCTATGTTTTGTTAAGTTCATTTTGGTATATAAATGGTTACATAATGAATAAACTTGTTTCAATTATTTTATATTAAACATGTGACAGAATTTATGACCTGACTAGGTATCACTAATATAGCTGCAGTATAGCTCTACCACGTAAATCAATTGTAATTACAAAAGTAAATTATCACCTTTGCGTTATATTTCTTACACAATTGTTATATAATTTATAAAACTTTAATAATTGTTTTAAAGAAATTAATAACTATATCTACTTCAAGTATCTACTATTATATGACAAAATAAATATAAAACTTGTGTTAATTCAAAACTCTCTTCCTTGACTTTAGTTATGAAAACAAACTTTTGGGATCTTACTTATTTTAAGAGAGATGTTTTTCCGAGTTATTATGGCCATGAGGGCGAAAAAATAAGATATGTAACCAGTACTGAGAATCTCTCTCTCTTACCCGGCGTGCAAATTGGAATACTCCTTTATGCTTCGGGCTGGAGTTTGCGTATACGTCAGAGAGGATATCTGTTCTCGACACCTCGACAGACTTGAAGGTTCGGACCTATCCGTTCTTTGGCTACGCGTAGACTACGACGATCATCTGCGCATCTATATGTGCGTAAAATGCGGATAAAAATCTATTTACATATGGAAACATATAAAATTAAAACAACATAAATATTATTTACAATACTTGCATATTATAAATAAATTATCCTAAATACTACTCATGTTTATTATAATGACACTAAAAATCTTCCTTTATTATAAATAACACATTATTTGTTTATCAAGTATGTAATATTTAATGAGTATTTCCCATAGTTGTATCGTACCCAAAGGATACCTTCTTCCAGAGTGATCAGAATCAGGCCAAAACTGGTAAATTCTGGCACGACCTGTGGTCAGTTCCCGTAAACCACAGCGAGAGCCCTTGTACGAAAGTTGCGGCTCGTCAGTGTGCGAATGTACCGCCCATGTACTCTCTCATCATAACTCCGGACAACGTAGCTAAGGGGTCCGTAGAGCCCCCGAACTGAAAGAGGCCGGAACTCGATGGGCTGTATCCCTACTGGCTGAAAGGGCTTGTGGTGTATTCCGCTCTGCTCATCCGACAGTTTCACGAGGCTTTCGATCAAAAGTCGCTCCTGGATCTCATCACTACTGAGATCACTCATTTGGTTTCTAAAGATTAGGATACTACAGACCCAAGCAAATACCGCCCCATGACATACCTTGCCACCATATACAAGATACTAAAATATATTTTGAGCGTGAGAATCACTCATCACCTGCACTCAAATCAAGTGATATCGCAAGTGATGCTCAAAATTGATGTCTGGGTGGTGGTCATGGAAACAAAAAACCACTCCTCATAGACGCAGTCGTTGACAAGGTGGTTAAATGCAACCCTTGGAGCCTCTCCGCCATCTGAATAGACTATAGGAAAATATTCGACTCAGTGCCTTGTACATGGCTAAAGAGGGTCCTCAAACTTTACAATGTTGAGTGTACAGCAAGGGACTTCCTTGGGCAGTGTACAGGGCAGTGGAGTACAATTTTTTGACATCTAGGCAAGTAGATGACGGATGTGGAAAACCGATTATGAATACGTAGGGGTATCTTCTACGGTGATTGAGTCCCATATGGTTTTGCAAGTTATGGTTTTGCAAGATGCAAGTAGGAGCTAAGCGCTCCCAACAATTAACAACATAAGTGTGACATGTAGGTTTCACATGACTTTTGTTTTATCCATGTTCATCTTAAGAATTCTTCGTTGGGACACTATTGAGGTCATGAGCATAGCGCTTAGATCCTTCAGCGATTTTGCTATAAGAATTTTATCGTCCGTAAATCAATGGTGAATAATGTGCTCGCCATTGATGTTAATACCATATCTTTTGAGTCCAGTAGCTTGAAAACGTCTTCCAATGCTGGGATAAAGTGCTTAGGGGATATTACCTTACCCTGTCTTACACCCCACTGCGATTGGATAGGTTTTGTACTCTGGTAATGTACTCGGAAAGCCATCATAGCGCTACTGAATAAACCCTTCAGCACTTCGATATAATGACAGTCAACTTGGCACCGTTTAAGGGACTGCAGCACCGCTTAAATTTCGACGGAATCAAAACCTTTCTTGTAGTCAACATACGCAAGGCAAAGTGGCAGATGGTACTCTACCTTCATCTGTAGAAATTGGCGAAGGTTGTGTATGTGGTCTATGGTAAAAAAGGTTCAAAATGTAATATAAGCCCATAGCTCTTTTATCTAACTTCTCAATATTTGAAAGAATCACCTACAATAGTCTTATAGAATTTTTCAATAAATATAGTATAATCATCATCATTACAGTCCTTCATAAGTCCACTGCTGAATAATCCCCTAAGAAATGCCACAAAGCACGGTCCTAAGCAGCCTGCATCTATCGACTTCCTGCATGTCTTACCAGGTCGTTACTCCATCTAGTGGTAGGTTGCCCTACACTTCACCTACAGGTACGAGGCTGCCACTCGATAACCTTTCTTCCCCATCGGTTGTCGGTTCTTCGAGCTATATGGCCGGCTCATTGCCACTTCAGCTCACTAATCCGTTGGGCTACGTCGGTTAATCTGGTTCTATTGCGGATATCCTCATTTATAAATTTATCATGCAGATAAACTCCAAACATCGAAGTTGGACTAACCGCCTCCCATAAATAACGTATACTGGGTTTTGGGGGAATGCATAGCTCTAGATATATCCTCATGCATTTCCTCCACCTCCTCATCGGGATGTGTCGAGGTTTGTGCGTATACCTGTATGACCTTTAACGAATACCCTTTGGTAATTCTAAGTATAAGGTACGCAACCCTTGTCGACACACTCACAATTTTTACAACGTTGTTAACGAGAGACTTGTGGACAATAAATCCGACACTTTCTTGGAACAGATGGTCGCCCTCCCGGTGATATAACAATTTGCCGGATTCGAGGATTACCGTGTCCTCCCTCTCTCTTTGGATCTCAGATAATCCTATAATATGCCAGCGTAACTTGTCTATCTCTTCTTTAAGCTCCACGATTTTTCGTCAGTCCTCAGGGTGCGTGAGTTGTATGTTGCCAGGTCGAGTCGTCTTAGGTGGCAACCGACCTCCACCTGAGATTCTTAGCACCCCCTGCCCCACCGTTACCATGGTTGCCACCTTAGCCGGGAACAGCAGGGCCGCCGGGGACTGGGGACCGTCTCTTCGTAACTTTCATCATGGGGGGATAATTTCCATAGTTGCCACGCTTGGCCAGCGGGTTGGCAACCGCAGTATTTTGATTGTAATATTGCTGTTATCAGAATAATGCTGCTGCCCATCTCCTGCCTGTTCTCATTGTTGCCACTTACGACACCCTCCGGAAGATATGGGGTAGTGGATATTCTGAATCGCCACTTCACGGTTTACAAATATTACAATAATACAATACTCTTTATTGTGTACATCAAGAAAAGATAACAACATCAAAAATAAAAAATAAATAACAACTATTGAGGGAAATACAAAGGACGGTCTTATTGCTACATAGCAATCTCTTCCAGACAACCCAGAAGAAGAAATAAATACAAAATAAGAAAAAGAACAATGGGTAGGGTGCACTAAAATAAAAAATATAAATAATAAAAAATTAATAAATACAAATAAAAATAAAATAAAGATACAAACTTATGCATTACAATTACAACATTCTTCAGGCAGATCAATGACCATAATTAAGCGGAGGAAGTGTGAGGGGTTAGAGAGACAAATAGTATTGTATTCCTTAATCGGTTTCTGAAACACATTTAAGGATTGAGCACTTCTAATTGACTGGGGTAAGGAGTTCCAAAGTCTTACTCCAAGAACAGAAAATGATTTGTCATAATAAGTCGAGGAGTGCACAGGAAATTGGAGGGAAAGATTTTCTTTGGATCGTAAGGAAAAATTATCACAGAAGCTGAGAAATCTAAAACGTTCTTTTAGATAGAAAGGACTAGCTATATTAAATAAGACGCAGTAGAGCATAAAGTATATGAGTATTCTGACGAAGACGGATTGGGAGCCACTTGAGCTTAGTGCGGTATTCTGAAACATGGTCATATTTGCGAAGTCCAAATATGAACCGAATGCAGAGATTTTGGAGGCGTTCAAGCTTGTTAAGTTGCTCCTCAGTGATATCAAGGTAACAAATGTCAGCATAGTCGAGGATAGGGAGTAGTAAAGATTGTGCAAGCGTTATTTTGGTGGCAATGGGTAAAAAGTAATTAATCCTCCGGAGTGAAGCATAAGCTGCAAACATTTTACGGCTCACTGCATCAATTTGGGGAGCCCAATATAGACTTGAATCCAAAAGGATACCTAAATTTTTGACAACGTCATTATAAGGGATGGGAATTCCATTATATACAACAGGTTGTAGTTGACATTTTTTTATTTTGAAAATCATTCTTGAACTCCAAATGATTACGGCTTGGGATTTTAAAGGGTTCACTGTTAACCCATAAGAACGACTCCAGTCGAGAATACATGTCAGATCCTTATTGATACATTCCACTGCTTTGGGAAGATCTTCAATGGTTGTTTGTAAGTATATTTGGAGATCATCTGCATACAAGTGGTAGAGAGAAGATATTTGGGATGTAATCGTATTAATAAAGATTGCGAATAAAAGAGGAGATAAGACGCCACCTTGTGGTACGCCAGCTACTGTATCAAGCCACGAAGAAAGTCTATCTTGGACACGAATACGTTGCCGGCGCCAATACAGATAACTATGAAACCAGGAAATTGCAGTTGGACATATGTTAAGAGAACGCAGGATCCCTAACAGGATGTCATGATCAACAGTATTAAAGGCATTGCCGAAATCCAGCAACACCAATAATGTGACTTGATGATTTTCCATACCGTGGCGAATGTCGTCCGTGATTTTCAATAACGCCGTAGTCATACTATGAACAGATCTAAAGCCAGATTGGAAAGTGTTGAGGATGTTATTTCTTAAACAAAAGGAATTAATTTGTTGTTGCACTAGTCGTTCTAAGACTTTGGAAAGAAAATGAAGAATCGACATAGGACGATATTCACAAAAACTTGAAGGATTTGCTTTTTTGGGTATAGGTATGATTTGGGCATCCTTCCATTGGTTAGGGAAAGAAGATGAGGATATGGAAAAGTTTAAGATAAAGGTTATAATAGGTGTTAAAAAATCTAACAAGGGAATGATCATTTTACGACTGACGTCATCATTTCCTACAGCGTCAGAATGGATAGAGAGAATGTGTTTCCTAACATCACAATCTGCAAATACAAATGGGGAAAAGTCAGGAGTGGAAAACGATGAAAGTTGAGTAAGTGTTGTTAATTTTGCCTTATTATCCAAGCAAGAAACAGAAGAAAAATGCTGATTAAGCAAATTTAAATCGACGTTATTTGGTATGGGGCATGAACGTGTTTTCCCAACTCCTATGGATCTTAGAAAGTTCCAAACACGACATGGATCTTCGTTTTGTACTGATTTATGGATATGGCGGCGTCGTAAATCTCTACACAACTTGTTGCATTGATTCCGCAGGAGTCTGTACTTTTCACTTTTCAAAAGAAGTGTTGGACACATTGGATATCTTGAGCTTGTCCATTATAAGATTAGCAGCCTTTGAAGATGTATCCTCGGACTTGTCCTCGGGAATACCATGAAGCAGCAGAATCTTACGGCGCCGTCTCATCTCCAAGCGGTCGATCTCTCTCCAAGAAATTCAACCTGTCTTTGAACAGTTTTAAGAGCGGACAAGATGAAGTTTCTGAATGTTGCAAACTCCGTTGAAAGTACTGATGTCTTTTCTCTTCTGAGAAATTTGGGGCCATTGTTGGACTAGTCTTTTGTAAGTCCTGCTGAAACTCATTCATACGAGTATTGAAGAGTTCTTACATGGCTGACAGAATCATTTGAGGGCTTCCATAGTTTAGTGCAGTGTTAAAAAAACAACAAATTAAAGATAATATATATCAAGGAATCAAGGCTGGTAAGCAGATGATTATTACATATATGTGTAACACATTAAAATATCCTAATTTCTATTTTTAAAATATAATTTACACGAGACAGATCAAAACGTGTGTTACTTATTTCGCTCCTACCCACGAAAAATATATATATTTAATATAAATATAATATATTCTTATATCCAAATCTTCTAATAGAATGATCAGTTGCCATACATTCTTGCAATATTTTTAGGCATTTACTACAAACTACATCTAGTGGGTGTAGCTGAAAAAATCAGGAATGTAAATTAAAATTTCACTAAAACTTCTTTTGTGTATATTTTATGTGATTTTATTCCATCTATAATTTATTTTGCTAAGATTTCACTAAGAACATAAAACTTCAATACTTTAGCCATGACGGTTCGACAAAAATGAAATTGACTTCATTATGATGACCAGACGACAAATGTTCAGTGATGTCTCAGTGATCGCGACGGTGAAAACTGGCAGCGATCACCGAATGGTAAGAAGCACGCTGAACCTAAATGTTAAGTTTTTTATGTTTTCCGTCGTGCTCTTATCCACTGTGGACCCATAAAACTTGCAGCATGAGTTATAAATCCATTTTCAGTGCCTAGACAATTGCAATGCATTGGAAGTGAAGCTTAAGTCTGCAGAACCGACAACCGATGGGAAAAAGGTTCTCGAGTGGCAGCCTCGTAACCGATACGGCCTACCGAAGCGAAGTGCAGGGCGGCCCCCCACTAGATGGAATGATGACCTGGTAAAAGATGCAGTAAGTCGATGGATGCAGGTGGCTCAGGAATGTGCTTTGTGGCACTCCTTGGGGGAGGAGTGGAATTGCGAAGGGCTGTAATGATGATGATGATGTGGATGATGATGAAGTATTGTCACTGCTCGATATGACACTAGTGAAAGAGTTCGTAAATAAAAGGATTTTGTCATCGTAATTCAATGGAGGGGTAAACATTATTAGAGGAAAGAGAGGCATCTCCTCTTCCTTCAATGTCTTACTGTAGTTGAACAAAGCCCTAAAAGATAAACAACTTTATGTAAGAGCTAACTAAATTAGATTAATCAAATTAATGCGAACACGAGCGTTAAATATTCTGTTATAAATTTAAACTAGTATTATTTATTATAATATTTTATTTATGTGCATGTGTGTCTGTGGACAGAATTCCTTTTCCGACTAAGATTTTGTCTGATGTAGATATTGCCTAAAATATGTTGTTGAACTTGCAGTAGAATTGCTCATTTTCTCCACGACAATAAAAATGTTATTACCGATAACTTCAAACACGAGTACTAATTTCAACAGCGCAAGTCGTCGCATTTACAATCTTCTTCTATGTCATGTTTTCCTGGTCTAATTCTGCCATAATTAGTGATTCCACTTTGATTATCTACAACATAGAGCATGTTACTTCACTTTATTTCACTTAACTATTGTGGCATAATGTTATGTAAAGGTTAGACACCACTCGCTTACCTATTTCTGCCACTAAGCAGCAATGCTCACATAGCTGTGTTCCCGTCTGGAGGCTAGCCGTCAATAGATTTGCATGCAAAGTGGTTAATCTGATTTCATTTCAATTGCTGATTAAGCAAATGAAAACATAATGCGGCTATCCGTAGAAATAGAGATATTGACAGATTCCTATATATTATATAAACTAAAATAATGTTAATGTGTAATCATCATGATAATAATCATCATGATAATAATAATCATCAAAATCATCATTATGGCCCACCACAAGTCCTCCTGCTGAGCATAGGCCTCACCACAAGGAACGCCACACACACGAACTCGAACAAGCACACAGTCCACCTAATGTTAATTGGATGCTGTGGCCGATAAATTCAGTTTGCGTCAAGCTGTCTGACTACATTAGATACTGAATATAAAAATGCTGTCTTTCAAAACTTGAATGGCAGATTATAGATAGATAAATATATAGATTTATGAATATATAAAACTGCTAAACTGAAGTGGAGCTGTTTATTTTATATGGTAAAGCGCCTATGGTACACGTCTTGAACAGGTAAGGACGGGTTAGGTCGGACTCGTTATTGTCTCATTTTTATTTTAAAAAAAAATCGCTGGTCAATTGTCTCTCTTTTTGGGAATTAGCCGCAATTGCCATGCTTTGGTTGTTTCACAAAGATTTTTTTCACCAGATGTTTCACAAATTTGGATCTGCTCCCTCGTCATATTTGGGTCATTTACATCAGGCTAACTATCAAAAGCAATTAAGTTTTTCTGATCTTTCCTAAAACTACCTCCTATGAAATCTATAAAAACAATAAATAGCAGAAAAATTAAATTACTGTCCTACTCCAGAAATAATTTAGAAAATACTATTGATGTTGAAATAATATAATTGTACTTTACTCATTACAGAGACACAACAATTTTTCTTACTCTGTGGTAGTACTGCGTCGAAATTACTTAAATCCATGATTTATTCTCTGTGGTATCACTTATATGTTAAAAATGTATTTATTGCTTTTCGAAGTATTCTCCGCGAAATTTGACACATTTTTCCATACGATGGAACCAATCATTGAAGCAACCATTCCATTCGGAAGTTAGTCTCCAAAATGGCCGTTTTGTAGGCGTCCACAGCTTCTTCAGGTGATGATAATCTCTGTCCACGCAATTTATTCTTTATATTTTAGGGAAAGTCTAGAAATCATTAGGGCTTAGGTCGGGGCTGTACGGCGGATGGTCTAATAATTCTATGTTTTCTTGCTCTAAAAACTCTTTTGTTCTGTGTGCAGTGTGAGAACTCGCATTGTCGTGATAGAGAATGATGCGGCGGTTGCAGTTCTCTTTACGGAGTTCAGAAACGACCTGTGGCAAACAAAATGCTAGCATACCATTCTGCATTAACCGTTCTTTGTCCCTCGAGAGGAATAGTTGTAACATGGCCGGTTTTGGAGACAAACGTGGACACCATTTTTTTTGCAACACTCCGTGAACGAACAATTTTTGTTGGCTTTAACTCATTTTCGAACACCCAAACTCGTGACTGGTTTTTTGTTTCGGGTTCGTAAGCATATATCCAGGATTCGTCACCTAATACGATGTTGTATACAGCATTTGAGGATCCTGCGTGGAATCTTTCGAGAGTTCTGACGCACCAAGTAACGCAAGCCGCTTTTTGCTCTTCACAGAGCGAATGCGGTATCCATCGGGAAAACAACTTTTTTACACCTAATTGTTCATGCAAGATTATTTGTATTTGACTCATGCCAATGTCCAAAGTTGGCTGGACGACCTTGAGGGGGATCATCACTGAGCTTGATACGTCCACGTTGAAATTCAGCAAACCAGCGATAAATTGTGGTTTTGGATGGGGCTTCATCACCAAATGCAGAAATCATCCGGTCAATACACTGTTTTTGTGTTAAACTACTTCGAAAGTCATAATAAATCATCGCTCTTGAATTTTCTCGAGTCAATTCCATTTTCTCGACGAATAAACAAGTTTAACAAAACCTTGTGACAAGACCGAGAATCTTTTTTTTAATAAATAAATGGTATTCGATTTTTAAAACCAAAGACTTTTCAATTAAAAAGATTTTAATATGACAGGAACAGTGGAAATATTCCATTCCCAATAATTTTAGTGCAGCCTATGTATTAAAAGGCAGTTTTAAAACTTCTTTTTTATTATTTTAATCAAAAATACATCAGGTTATGGGCCCAGGCCACCTGATTTCTTCCAAATGTTAATAAGAAAAGTAAAAGTGATAAAAGGATAAGTAAAACTGTGATATTAGTAGTTCCGTATAAGCATAAACTACAAGTCAAAACGTGTTTCTGTGCACGATTTCTTCATCAGCAACATGTCTTCTAATAATACACTGGCACTGATTGAAAAGCTGACCGGAAGAGAGAATTATCCAACGTGGAGATTTGCCGTCCAAACATATCTTGAACACGAGGAATCATGGCATTGTGTCACGTCAGAACAAAAGGTCGACGTCGAACAAGATACGAAAGCTAAGTCCTTAATTATTTTATTAGTTCATCCCATCAACTATGTACATATACTCGTACAACAGGCAAAAACTGCCAAAAAAGTGTGGACTAACTTATCTAGAGCCTTCAATGACAGAGGATTGACACGCAGAGTTGGCTTATTAAGAGATCTGAAAACCACAAAATTAGAAACATGCCAAAACATTGAAGATTTAGTAAATAAAGTTATGTCAACCGCACATAAATTAAGAAATATTGATTTTGATGTAAATGATGAATGGCTGGGAACTCTGCTCCTAGCTGGTTTACCCGAGGTCTATCAGCTGATGATTATGGCCCTCGAATGCTTCGGTGTAGCAATATTACCTGAATTTGTGAAAACTCTACTCCTTCAAGATGTGAAAAACTCTGAACCTAATGCCTTATATTATGATAATAAAAGCAAAGGACTAGCAGACAAGATCAATAAGTCTAAAGGTCCCAGGTGTTAAATATGGGCATGTAAGTAAATATTGTCGAAATAAGATACAAAATTCAGATAATAATAGTACCAATTATGTTGCTGTATTATTCTGCAACAACAAGAAGAAATAGGTGGTAATGATTATGGCGGCGATCTTCTTTCTTATTTTCTACCTACTTCAATAAGGATGAGGTACTTAATTCAACTGCATATTTTTATTATCTGTGTTACCTTATAACTTCTTTCTGCGTAAACCAATTCCGATTATTGATTTTATATTTGAAAGCTGGTGCTTCTCATGTGGTACCATACAAATTTGATCAAGGACTGCAAATAGTTTTGAGTTATTTTTAATAATTTATATTGATGTCGGTTGTACAAAATTTTCAATTTTAAATTATAACCATGACGACACATAAACTCTCACGACTATTACTCAGAAGAGTAGGCAGAGACTGCAGACTTTCATTGGACACGATCCTGACACCTCTGTAGTATTTTCACATCCATATATCTATGTATACATACACGTCGGTTAACTTGACTTATATTCAATATATCGCCAATTTGGACGATAAACATTTGTCCAGGATATCATTTGCCGACTCTCCCAACTACTTCTTCAGCATAAATTTGTTTTGCTACTCTTCATTCGTTCATTATTTCGACGAATCCAGGACCTTTTCAGTGTTTCGGAGACGTAGTCCTTAACTTACAACATCTTCTTGCTTTTTTACTCTTCTCTAATCACACAATTTCTCACTATGTCATAAAGAGTCACTCTTAACATGCTTCTTATTAACCGAATATCTATAACATTAATTTTATTCTCATGATTCTTAAGCCTCACCCAGCTTTTAGTTATACATTAAGGTGACTAACAGTATTTGCTTAGGAATTATCATACGTGCCCTTTTTGACACACTCCGACTTTGTGATTTCTTACTTACGCAAATACAACACTTTTATCGCGTTTAATTTTAACTATTTTTTTATTCCCGACGTTTTGTTCACGAGGAGGGGGGGGGATCTTATTAATATTCAAAGGAAGAGTTTTTTTAGGTAGCCGAGATAACTATGAAATCGCGACGCCAAAAACCCGTGACCGTGACCGTGGGTACTGTAAATCACACGAAACCTGTGGATTTTATAAGTTCAAATTAAACGTAATAAAATCCGTAAAATTTGTTTTTGTATTGTTTCTTTTTGTTTGTGTAACTACACTTGATTTTTTTAATTTACCATGGAGGCAATTTTCATACATAAATTTCACTAGGATAAACATCCAAACTCGGAACTACTATTTGAGGGCCATATAAATACTTATTCCGTGCGGGATCCAAACCCGTGGCTCTCAGCGCCGTAACTCATTACTAAGCCACTGCGCCACGTAGTCGTCAAATGAAAAAAAATTGTTTCAATTATTATTCTGACTTCCCACAACTAAGGGAAGAGCCCCATTTATTCTGCATCCTGCATTTTCTCTTCGTTTTCTATTTGCTGATAAATAAAATAAAAATGACCGCTTGTCAACATGTAGCATGTTAGAGATAAGGCGATTTTCTCAACCGATAAAAGCTCAAAATATTATTACGAGTATAAAATTGCTTCTGTGTGAAACTGCTTTAAGAAATATAAGTGTAAGTCTAAGTAATATAAGTACTAGTAAGATGTCAACGGTGCTGATTTGCTATTTCCTAAGTTAACAGTCCTGGAGCTAGCAAGTTATTAGGATCAGTCGGACGAGGAGTAAACACATAAATTCATGAAGGTGCTGACAAACAACTTTGGAGCTTGGGCTGCTCTGCGAAATTCTTAAATGTGTTTTCGAATACTAAGTATTATAGTATAGTAAAGGCTTAAAGTTGTTTTTAAAAATAACTTTTACATTCATTTAAACTCTGGTTAAAATATTCAAAATGTGTTAAATAATAGAAATACAATATTGCAATAATAAAGAAAAATAAAATTTGTTATATAATTAAAAATAGGTCAAAAATAAGATAATGAGGGTATTCTTGTATTACTGGTCGGTGTTCATTTGCTAGTATAAAGGAGTTGCCGGAGACAAATAGCCATGGGTGTACATATATGTTATATGGTGGTCGGCTAACTAGTGCGGCTAGTGGCACTGTTGCACAATATATAGTCCTATATTAGGTACTTGTGATAGTAAGGTCTATGGAACAAAAATATTAATATAGAAGATCATATGGGACTTCAAGTCATGATGCATAAGCATTATGACTTGAAGTCCCATATGTAAAATACACATAATAGTAAGGTCCATGAAATAAATTAAATATGTGGAAGGTCTCAAATATGTGAAAGCACTATATTGAAAGAAATTGGAATTGAAAAGGATTATTTTAGTGGCGTGTAGATTGCTTCAAAGCGTCCGAGACCGAGGTAAACATGGACTCGCTAACCCGATATGTCTTAGACATATAATATTAGTGC
Organism: Parnassius mnemosyne; assembly: GCA_963668995.1. Lineage (NCBI taxonomy): Eukaryota > Metazoa > Arthropoda > Insecta > Lepidoptera > Papilionidae > Parnassius > Parnassius mnemosyne. The sequence continues at coordinate 57,892,067 of CAVLGL010000001.1, forward strand.
CAGTGGTACGCGGCTTTATTGTAGCAATACGACTTGCCCGTGAACATCGCACACTCCTACCGTTTGTGGGCGGTGTCTTAGCGCATAGCGTTATGATACGTCGGCTATATTTTGGATTAGGAGGGAGAGTAAGTTTAGTAGTAATTTTTAGTACAGCAATCTTGTACTTTTGAGAAAGAGGCACAACGTTAGCTATTCCTGACATATGTGTGCACGGCCTACATACCCTCATAGTAAGAATTGGGCAACCATAAACCTCATGTAGAGGCTAAAACCATTGGCTTTTCTTCGTGAGGAAATCTTGATGAATACCTTTCACTCTGAGGGCAACGGAAAGGTTATGCCGGATTCTTCCCGGCTAAAATCACTCGGTGGTCACCATCAGCGTTTACGAGGGGTCCCGGGATCTCCAGTCAGAACGTAACCGGCGCCCTTTTCTTGCTTTGATTTGCTTTATAAAAGCATGTCCCGGGGGCAGTCCTTACAGCCCCCAGCACCTTCGCAGTGCTATCACGGTGCTCGCGACCACATCTGAGTCACCGTCCTCCTCGGGGGTTAATTTCTACATGATGGGGGGGCCCCGAACGGCCCGTAACCCCAGTTTTTGGTAAGCGAACACCGTTTTCAAGAAGAGGGCCGCGCAATTGTAATTATCTATGTAAGTCTGTAGGTGAGTCTTCCTACTCGTCGCTCCATTCAGGCCTCGTAGTCCGGCATCATTGCTTCAATAACGCAATAAAAAATAGTTATTTGATCTTAAATATAAAATTTGGCTACTCTTTGAAATAAATATATATATATATATATATATATGTATATAAATTTATATTATATAATTATATATTATTATATTATTATTATGGGATGATATATCCCATGGGTATCGTAAGAGGAGACAGAGAGAAACAAATCAGGAGATGCACAACAGCGTCTTTCTAATAACAAATAAAAATAAAAAACTGCGGTTGCCAACCCGCTTACTGTAACGGTAACGAACTGTTTTTAAGGGTGCGTTTGCAAATCGGGCCAAATTATGCTGTTTTTCGGTACATTTTGTGACAAAACTAAACCAAATCAAATATAACTAATAACTACAACGTATAGAATGGTTCTTTATCTTCAAATGGTGGTAACTTTTTTGTTGAAAATAATAGTTTTTTACATTGTAAAAAGGATCTTCCCTAGCCATTTACTACAAAATTAACGATACCGGCTCATATTTCGGTACATTTTTTGTTCTGTTATCAACATATATTAAGATTTCTAAAAATACTGTAAGTAGGCAGACATATTCAATAAAAAATGCTGGTGATTACTTTTTATCAAAATGTCACAAATAGTCGTAAAAAAAATAAAAACTGATGCTTATTTATTGACATATTTTGCTGATACGGATGAATCCTAATGGATTGCAATAAGGGTTATTTTATTTTTAGTGTCTGTTTTGATTTGTTGTACAAAAATTTCGATGAAACCACAGTCGGCGCTCGGCCGCTATCGCGGTTGGTGGCTGTATCGCCTGCAGCAGCTGAAAAAGATCGCTATACAAACACAAAATATTCGAAATTGATACATAGGTACATGACCTGACAAAGTAAAATAATACATACATAATATAAATATTTGTATAATCACAAATTCTTATTATAATGTTTTGTTTCGCTAAAAGCAAGTGGGATTTATAATATATATATAAATCCTATTCGTCTTGGACTTTATGGAGTGATCTGAAAGTATACGGTGAATGCTAATAGAACTCCTCGACGAGTTGAACTAGGTGTGTCGAGTTTGGGCTCATTATGTTAGTTATGACGAAACCTTACCTCCGGACTTGAAGGAATGACCTGAAGCTGTACTTCGGTAACTGCTAGTGGAACTCCTGGACGAGTAGAACTAGGTATGCCAAGTTTGGGCTCGTTTTGTTAGTTACGACGAGACCTTACCTCGGGACTTGACAGAATGACCTGATGGTGTACGTTGGTGACTACTACTGCAACTCCTGGACGAGTAGAACTAGGTGTGCCGTGTTTGGGCTCGTTTTGTTAGTTATGACGAGATCTTACCTCCGGACTTGATGGAGGGACCTGATGGTGTACTTCAGTGACTACCACTGGGACACCTGGACGAGTAGAACTAGGTGTGCCGAGTTTGGGCTCGTTTTGTTAGTTATGACGAGACCTTACCTCCGCACTTGATGGAGAGCTCTGATGGTGTACTTCAGTGACTAACTTCTGGAACTCATGGACGAGTAGAACTAGGTGTGCCGAGTTTGGGCTCGTTTAGTTAGTTATGATGGGACCTTACCTCCGGAATTGATGGAGAGACCTGATGGTGTACTTCAGTTACTACTACTGGAGCTCCTGGACGAGTAGAACTAGGTGTGCCGTGTTTGGGCTCGTTTTCTTAGTTATGACGATACCTTACCTCCGAACTTAATGAGAGACCTGATGGTGTACTTCGTAACTCCTGGAAGAGTAGAACTGGGTGTGCCGAGTTTAGGCACGTCGGAGAAATTATAAATGGTATTACCAAATTCAAGGGCAACTGCGCATCATAACTAACAAACTCGGCACACCTAGTTCTACTCGTCCAGGAGTTGCAGTAGTAGTCACCAACGTACACCATCAGGTCATTCTATCAAGTCCGGAGGTAAGGTTTCGTCATAACTAACAAAACGAGCCCAAACTTGGCATACCTAGTTCTACTCGTCTAGGAGTTCCAGTAGTAGTCACTAAATTACACCATCAGGTCTCTCCATTAAGTCCGGAGGTAAGGTTTCGTCATAACTAATATAATGAGCCCTAACTCTGCATACCTAGTTCTACTCGCCCAGGAGTTCCAGTAGTAGTCACTAAATTACACCATCAGGTCTCTCCATTAAGTCCGGAGGTAAGGTTTCGTCATAACTAACATAATGAGCCCTAACTCTGCATACCTAGTTCTACTCGCCCAGGAATTCCAGTAGTAGTCACTGAAGTACACCATCAGGTCTATCATCAATTCCGGAGGTAAGATCTCGTCATAACTAACAAAACTAGCCCAAACTCGGCACACCTAGTTCTTCTCGTCCAGGAGTTGCAGTAGTAGTCACCAACGTACACCATCAGGTCATTCTGTCAAGTCCGGAGGTAACGTCTCGTCGTAACTAACAAAACGAGCCCAAACTTGGCATACCTAGTTCTACTCGTCTAGGAGTTCCAGTAGTAGTCACCAACGTACACCATCAGGTCATTCTGTCAAGTCCGGAAGTAAGGTCTCGTCGTAACTAACAAAACGAGCCCAAACTTGGCATACCTAGTTCTACTCGTCTAGGAGTTCCAGTAGTAGTCACCAACGTACACCATCAGGTCATTCTGTCAAGTCCGGAGGTAACGTCTCGTCGTAACTAACAAAACGAGCCCAAACTACGCATACCTAGTTTTACTCGTCCAGGAGTTGCAGTAGTAGTCACCAACGAACACCATCAGGTCATTCTGTCAAGTCCGGAGGTAAGATTTCATCGTAACTAACAAAACGAGCCCAAACTTGGCATACCTAGTTCTACTCGTCCAGGAGTTCCACTAGCAGTTACCGAAGTACACCTTCAGGTCATTCCTTCAAGTCCGGAGGTAAGGTCTCATCGTAACTAACAAAACGAGCCCAAACTACGCATACCTAGTTTTACTCGTCCAGGCGTTGCAGTAGTAGTCACCAACGTACACCATCAGGTCATTCCGTCAAGTCCGGAAGTAAGGTCTCATCGTATTCGTAACTAACAAAACGAGCCCAAACTACGCATACATAGTTTTACTCGTCCAGGAGTTGCAGTAGTAGTCACCAACGAACACCATCAGGTCATTCTGTCAAGTCCGGAGGTAAGATTTCATCGTAACTAACAAAACGAGCCCATACTTGGCATACCTAGTTCTACTCGTCCAGGAGTTCCACTAGCAGTTACCGAAGTACACCATCAGGTCATTCCTTCAAGTCCGGAGGTATGGTCTCATCGTAGCTAACAAAACGAGCCCAAACTACGCATACCTAGTTTTACTCGTCCAGGAGTTGCAGTAGTAGTCACCAACGTACACCATCAGGTCATTCTATCAAGTCCGGAGGTTAGGTCTCGTCGTAACTAACAAAACGAGCCCAAACTTGGCATACCTAGTTCTACTCGTCTAGGAGTTCCAGTAGCAGTCACCTAAGTATACCTTCAAGTCTTCACCAAGTTCGGAGCTGAAGTTATCATAACTAACAAAACCAACTCAAAGTCCACAGCTGTCTCTGGAGCAGCCATTTATATTTCGTATCTAAGTATATTTTTGTAGGTAATAAGAAATATGAAAAAAAAAAACAATCTTTCAAATTATCAAAATGTTTATATACTTGATTGTGATTCCCGCAGCTAACCGTGCGTACACTTGTGTGTGTGACCAGTGTCAATGTAATAGTTCGATTCTATACCTATCAATTTTGTAAACGCGTCCTCACGCCTGTCGCAATAGCTCAAATATAGGGTTGACTGCCAGAGGTCGCTGGCAAGCATTAAGTGCACCTATTGTTTTATATTAAATTAAATTGTAAGCAACTATTCTATTCAGGGTAATAAATATAAATACCTTATATAATACAAAGCGTGACATATTCGAGGACATTGCAGCGCAATGCGCATTCTTGGAAAAGCCTTTACTTATATGACTTTAAATAAGGGTGACAAATGAACACATAGTTCACCTTATGATGAGTGGATTCTATGGCCCATAGACATTTACATCTATACTCGATTACTTCATTTTCACCCTTGAGAACTAAGATGGAATGCCTCGTATCGGATGGATGTTATCTTTACACTTATTTGGAACCACTCCTGAACATGTTTATAAAAAATAATAATTTGAATCGGTTAAGCCGCTTCCGAATATATAAATTTAGTCTTTCTTCGTGAAGCTGAAATGGAAATTAGTTCATACAATTATCAAAATTGAGTAGAACAAATACATAAAACTTCTATTATATCCAATATAATCCGTGATATATCATTGTACTACGCATTGAAAAGGTAATTATCGTGCCCGTTCTATAAAATCATGTTTAATTTATTGATGAACATTTTTAAGCGTACCGCAACTGACTTTGCCGTATTCATAATTCATAAAATATACGTTCGATAATAAGAACTCATTAAATATAGAGCTCTTGTGATCATGCGATTTAAATATGAAATTGAATGCAATATGCAAATTAAAAAAAGAACCTGGCCAAGTGCGAGCCGGTTACGTACCATCGTAATAAACGTTTCTAGTAGGAGGGTCCTTTTTAATATTTTATTTATTTCAATTTTTATCATTTGTTGTTAAGACGGCAACAGAAATACATATTCTGTGAATTTCAACTGTCTACCTATTACGGATAATGAGATACAACCTGCTGACGACAGACGAACGGACGGACGAACGAACGGACAAACGGATGGATGGACAGCGGAGGCTTAGAAATAGGATCCCGTTGATTATCTATTAGGTACGGAACCCTAAAAAGTAGAATTTGACTTTATCTTAAACTCGTAATGATTTTTAGGCATATATTAATTTATCAGCAACTTATGTCATTGTAATAAATTAAGACAGATCTGACACTAAAACCCTAAACGGTCACTTAGCATAAAAGGTTCGCACCTGTGCAACTGATTAATGTTCTCTTAGTTTTGATATCTAATGAAAAAGGGAAGAGAAATAATTGGCAATTAAGAATATAAATTCTAATAAATGTAAGAGAATTCTACTAGGTTGTAGGACTTTACCTATGTTGCCTGTACAACATCGATGGAATCTTATAGGAAGTCGTTCGAAAACTTCGATAGCGCGATTTAGTCTTCGGTTGTGGTTCGGTCCGTTTACTCTACTGTGGTGGTGACAAAAATGCTACTGACCCATGTCCTGTTTCATCTTACTTCTGTCCCCTGAACAACACCGATGTAATGTTATAAGGTGGTGGATTTTCTTACTACATGGCAAATAAGGAAATAAAATTGCAATTGACAATTTCGCCATTGGGAATTGAGCTTTAGCTGCTCGTGTATATTAACTTTTAGACAAGAATCCATACTATGGTTTGGGAATTCCTTATAACACTTAACAAATGGTAAAAATTGACTAATCTTCTTTTGCGGCTTGAAGTATGTTTTAATAGAAGCTCGCCTTAAAACTCAAACAAAGAAGGTTGTCTGTGACTCCTCTGACATAGGGTAGTACAGCCGAAACGTCGGGAGTTAAAATAGTAAATTAAACGCGATAAAATCTGGAAAAAATAGTTTTATTCAATCTGTAGTGTTCGCGTAAATATAAGAAATCATTAATTAAACAGAAAATTAAATAACTTTAACGTTAATTTCAGTCTTAATAATTCCTTTGTTTACTTCTTTTAGTCACACACAGATGCACTTCTAAACAGTTAAATCTTATAGTTATGAAACGAACTTAGTTAAAAATCATACTTATTCTTAATAACTTTACTATTATCTAGTAATTTTAGTATCTAATCATTGTTCATAATCTCATGGCGAATTCTCATAATCACATATCGTACCCTCAGGGGAAGAAAAGCATAAGTAGTATTACTTTGAATTTTAGTTATTAATATGATTGAAAAGAGCGACTAAAGTTACATATGCTCATTTTTTTTCATATTTTTATCATTAATTTTGGCGATTTTATGCTAGAAAACATAATTTATATCGTTTGACAGTTTAGATTTTTTAATTGGTAAATAACGGAATAAGTGAATATACGCAAAAATGTTGATGTTTGTTTAAACGTTATAACAGTTATGATGTTCATATGTACGATAAGTTATATAGACAAATAAAATAAATATGATAATGGTCTTTATTCACTTTTTCTTTTTCTTCGCTACTTAATTACACGCGATTATGATGTTCATCCACAAATTAATAAATAGTTGAACATCATTATGTCTACTTACTTCTTTTAACTACGAACATTTTATTAAATAAGAACGATTACTGCATTATTTCGTTCGAAAAAAAATATATGTTATTCAAGTAAGTAATAATACGTCTATACAATTCTATAATATCGCGAGTAAACGTGAATAAGTCGGTGTGGGCCGAAGGGGCAGAGTGATATTCGCGCTCACTCGCGGCATGTAACTCGCTAGTGTATGCTGCACAGAGTACTTTGAATATGGTATGCTGTAAGCTTAGAGCGTATGCTTGTATGTTGGATACTGTCAGCATTGCACGTGTCGTTTACGAAATAATATTAACTGATGATATATTTTAAAAATAACGAATTTAATAACGAGTCACAAACGTAATAGTAGATCAAAAAGATTCTGGGTTTATTAGGTAAGTAGTTGAACCGTTCTAAAGTGAATAAAAGTAGAGGTGTTACATTAACATTTTAATAGATTTGGTAAAACTTAGATCACATAAATAACTGAGAGTGACCCTATTTTCATTTTCCAAAATTGGTCCTAAACTCGGCCCTAGGCATAGGCCCTAAGAACTTCTCGAAAGAAAAACTACCTTTTACCTGACCAGAGAATCAAATAGAGTACCTCATGCACAGCCGGGTACAGTCGCGCTGCATTAGTAAACTGTAAGGACCTATTAAACGATTAGTCTTATATTTTATGAATACATATTAATGTGTTATCTTGTTTGGTCTTATAGATTTAGCCATGAAGTGGTACCTATTTAAATAAGTAGAGGGCCACGTTGTTTCTGAAAGAGTACACGTAATATAATTACATACGTGACTGTACATGTACAATCACGTATTTATGACTCATCCTGCAGCCGTGCCGTATGAAGCGATTATTAAAGCTTTTTACTATCAGAATGAAAATAATATAATTATAACTTAAAGTGCCTAAACAATTAAAATTCTACGAAACAGTGGTAGTAAACGTGACTTTGCCCGGCTGTGCATGAAGTACTTTATTCGATTCTCGGGTCCAGTCGTGTTATTGTAGTTTTAAGAAATTCTTAGGGACTGTGCTGTGTTTAGGATCAGTTTTGGCAAAAGGCTACGCGGCCTTTCAGGCCGCGAGCCCTGCGTCCGATGAAGCTGTAAGAACCGCATAGGTTAACAGCGTAAACATCACAGAAAATAGTTATAGGTTCGCCCTCAGTTACATGCGATTTAAGTTCTAACAAATCTGCCTAAATATTAATATAATAAATTTTTACTAGCTACAAACGAGGGAAAAGGCCTAAGGATGTTATTTGTTATATAATACTATAGTATTTTTTTAGATTGTAATAAGCAAAATCAATTAACTAACAACAACTCAGTGACACATGATAACTCTTACAATGAACCTTCTACGAGTCGCAGTTGTAGACGATCCTCGATAAATTATAGACTGAGTGTGTCATCAAATGAAGAGCCATTTTCGCCAGCAGTCTCCGAATATTTACCACATTCAGATGCAAGCCCTAGTTCCAGTCCGGTTTGAGATTTTAAAGATCCTATGACGTCATCGTTGTTGAAGGATCTAATTTACAGTTTTAACGAAGATGCTTTTTTATCAAGCCTATTTACAACCAAAAACCAGAACGATTAAAATATTTTCATAGTTTCACCGACAGTTATTTTTTTACCAAGTCCTCAAAAGTCAATACCTACCACTAATACCATAACCACTAGACCAGAAATAGATAACACCTCCAATAAAAGGCTAAACCAAGATGAAAACATCAACCAATATTATAATTTAGAAGATCCTTACATAGACGGTATTGCACCTTTGCCAAAGACCTTTGCTAGAGTCGATATCCAATAACAACCGCGAGGAAACAATTACTGCTCCAATTCTTCCATGTAGCTATACATCTGTCGCTTCAACTAATATAACTAACCTTCCAACGTCTCCCATCATCTCAGAAAATAATATAGTCGTAGCTTCGGAAATAGAAGCTACTGTGTCTTAGCCATTGTTAGTGAATAAGGGTAACCACAAGTCTAGAAAAAGAGAAAGAATCATGGACACCTGGATAAAAGTAAAAACAAAGAAACTTCGAAATATAGGCGCACAGCCACAAAAATGTATGAGAAAACCTTGCGCCTATAAGCTGAAGTGTTTTGAAACTATTCAACATGAAGATAGACTGAACTTATTTGAATATTTTTGGGCTACAGGCTGTCATGAGACTCAGTGGCATTTTATTTTGAATAGCACAGAAATTAAGGAACCTAAAGTTATTAAAGTTCAGAGACAACGGGAAAGAAATCGAACTTTGATATATTATTTGCCAATAAAAATAATGTAGGACACGTAACAAAACTCAAAGTTTGTAAAACAATTTTCTTAAACACGCTTGGTATTAAGTAAATAACTGTTTACACGGTCATTCAACAAATAACAGACCTACGGGGTAAGCACGCAAACCGACCTCATAGAACAACAAATGCCACCGAGCAAAGTGTTATACAACATATAAAATCATTCCCTTCATTGAGTCTCACTGTTTACGGCAAAAAACAACCCGACAATATTTATCACAGGACTTGAATATTTCAAAAATGCACTGGTTATATAAAGTCTGGGTTTCAGAAAATGAAAACTTTCAAATTATAAAAGTTGCAAGTGAATACCAATATAGTCAAATATATTACGCAATTTAACCTTTTATTTTTCAGACCAAAAAAAGATATTTGTAAATTATGCAGTGAATATGAAAATGCAACGGAAGATGCTAAACTCCAACTCCAGCGGCAGAACGAAAGTCATATTAAAAATAAGAATATTGTTAGAGAAATAAGAAGGCAAAAGATTAAGCAGACCCAACAATAAAAACCGTATTGTATTTGATTTGGAGAAGGTACTAAGTCTGCTTCAGTCAAATGGGGGTATTTTCCATTATAAAAGAAAATACCCAGCATATAATTTTACTATGTATAATTTAATTTCACGACAGGGTTATTCTTTCTTATGGCATACACAAATTGAAAAAAGAGGTGCTAATGAAATTGCAAGTTAATAGCACCTAACGTGCTCGAATTGTCTAAGGGCGAATCACTGTTACTTTTATAGTTATTTTGTATATAGGTATAAGAACTTTAATAGCAATTTAATAATATTTGTAGAAGCGCAAACCTTTGTTTTTATAAGTGGTATTTTTTTTTGTTTATTTTGTTATGAGACTGATTTTACACTTTAAAATTGTAATACTTTTAAAGTAGTTTTATTACTAAAATAATAGTGTGCCTTAAATATTTTGATTGTGGTTATAGAAATGCAAATATATTTTGTTTTGAAATATTTTTATAACTTTTAAAAAATATATAATTGGTTACAAAATATAAATGAACCCTTTTTTGCTTTGCCAATATTATTAACTGATTTTGTACCAACTCCAGATATACAAAAAATAAACTCATTTCATAGACTAAATAGAGTGGTATTATTGTTTACTAAAGTTCACCTATATAATATATAAATGAAATAAAATCGTAAGTTTAGGTTATTGAGTAAAAACAACAAATATTAAAAGGAAATAATGCAGTAAAAATATTTAGGCTCTCCTAAAGTATACTGCTAATAAATTCAATAGAATTGTTAAAGGGTTTACTTTTATTACAGTTAGTTAATTGTAGGAGAAGATGTAGATAAACGCTAATATTTATAACGGAGCATTCAGATTTAATAACGAGTAGTAGCACAACATATTAATTTCCATATATTTATAAAATAATAAAACTAAATAAAAAAGGAACATATTCATATTGTTTTGTATTTTTTTATCTGTTTAAGGATGTATAAAACATAATTTTTCGTCTACAGAAAAAAAAGTTATAGGTATTTTAAGAGTTTTTTTGCTCTCCTGTAAAATTGCAATTTTCATCTTATGCTTTTTTTTCCCTGAGGGTACGATATATGTTTAATTTATTATGTTGCGTACTCAGTAGTTACGTGGTATACCAAGTAATTATTCATTAAACTAACACATGGCGATAGGCTCCTTCAATTATTTGAAAATAAAAATGATTACATAACAATTTCGACAATCTTGTCTCGTCTCGAGTCTCGACCCGAAAGTTCCGGGACTCGAGACAACAAAAATTACGAAAAGTCCCGGGACTTCGAGACACGAGACGTCCCGGGACCCAAACCCTAATCCATACCCTAAGCTGAAGAAATATACATGAATATCTATAATGTAATTTAATGTAGAAATATACATGAATATCTACAAATTCTTTGTTAAGTAAATAATTTTAAATGAGGTTAGTGTAGTATAGGAATTGACGTAAATGTGATAAATTTAAATTTAATGGAAACTAAAATTTCATTTACTATGAGACCCCAAATTGTCCCTCTAAACTTATAAAACTTGTTTAATATAAGCTTCTGTATTATTTAATCATCATCATTATCATTAAGTACAGCCCCTCACAAGTCCACTGCTGAACATAGGCCTCCCCCAAATAATGCCACAAAGCACGGTCCTGAGCCTCCTGCATCCATCGAGTTCCTGCATATCTTACCAGGTCGTCACTCCATCTCTCGCCCTACACTTCGGCCGCCGGTACGAAGCCACTACTCGAGAACCTTTTTTCCCCATCGGTTGTCGGTTCTTCGAGCTATATGGCCGGCCCATTGCCACTTCAGCTTACTAATCCGTCGGGCTATGTCGGTCACTCTAGTTCTACTGCGGATATCTTAATTTCTAAGTTCATCACGCAGAGAAACTCAGAGCATAGCCTTCTCCATAGCTCGCTGAGTGACCTTGAGCTTCCTCATCCGGCCAGCAGTGGAGAACCAAGTCTCATTTCCATAGGTCATCACTGGCAACACGCACTAGTTCTACAGTTTCGTTTTCGAGTTTTGAGGTATACCTGATGAGATGATGTGCCGTAATTTCACAAACGCTGCCCAACCGAATTGAATCCGTCGATTGACCTCTCGGTCGAAGCAGGTCGTCACTCCATCTAGTGGGGGGTTGCCCTACACTTCGCCTATCAGTACGAGGCTGCCACTTGAGAATCTTTCTTCCCCATCGGTTTTCGGTTCTTCGAGCTATATGGCCAGCCCAACGCCACTTCAGCTTACTAATCCGTTAGGCTATGTCGGTTACTCTGGTCCTACTGCGGATATCCTAATTTCTAAGTTTATCACGCAGAGACACCCCGACCATAGCCCATACTCAGTCCATAGCTCGCTGAGCGACCTTGAGTACGGCCAGCAATGAAGGACCACGTTTCAGATCCGTAAGTCATCACTGGCAACACGCACTGGTTGTAAAATTTCGTTTTCAGGTTTTGAGGTATGTCTAACGAGAAGATGTGTCGTAGTTTCCCGAACGCTGCCCAGCCGAGTTGAATCCGTCGAATGACCTCTCGGTCGAAGTTGGACTTACCTAGTCGGACTATTTGTCCCAGGTAAACATACTCGTCAACAACTTCGAGCTTAGGGCTCCCAACAACTACTGGCATAGGTGTGACATGGACGTTAAACATGATTTTTGTTTTATCCATGTTCATCTTAAGACCTATCCTTTGGGAGCCACTATTGAGGTCATTGAGCATAGTGCTTGGGTACTCCAGCAGTTCTGCCATAAGTACTATATCGTAGGCAAATCGAAGGTGAGTAATTTACTCGCCATTGATGTTAATACCGTATATTTTCAGATCCAGTAGCTTGAAAGCGTCTTCCAATGCAGCGGTGAAGAGTTTCGGGCATATAACATCAACCTGTTTTACACCTCTCTGCAGTTGGATAGGTTTCGTACTCCGATTTTGTACTCGGATAGCCATCGTAGCTCTACTGTACAAACACTTTAGCACTTCGATATACCGACAGTCAACTTGGCACTGCTGAATGGACTGCAGCACCACCCAAATTTCGACTGAATCAAAGGCTTTCTCATAGTCCACATACGCAAGGCAAAGTGGCAGATTATACTCTTCTGTCTTCTGTACAATCTGCCGCAGGGTATGTATGTGGTCCATGTTACTAAAACCTTTTTGGAAACCGGCTTGTTCGGGAGGCTGGAAGTCGTCAAGTCTGCTTGCGAGACGATTCGTTATGACTTTCGAAAACAGAACGTAGACGCGGCTCAGAAGGGAAATCGTAGGGGTTCTGTAGTTCTTCAAGAGAGCGTTGTCACCTTTTTGAAGAACAAGACTACCGCACTTCTGCTCCACGCTTCCGAAGTAGAGCCACCATGGAGTACGGAATTAAAGAGCTTCTGAAGGACTTCAAGTACCGGTTTTCCACCCGCTTTCAAAAGTTCTGCTGTAATTCCATCCTCGCCAGGGGACTTGCCGTTTTTAAGGACTCGCTCTTGGATCGTTACTCACAGTTGCTTGTGGCTCCAACAATGATGTGTACAGCTGCTTATAGAACCTCTCAATTTCACTCAAAATCTCAGGTGTCCCGGACACATCGCTGCCACGCTCGGTTTTGAGCTTCGACAGTTGGCTCTTTCTTGCAGACAGATCTCTAGCAAAGACTTTGGAGCCCTGGTTTCGCTCGATTGCTTCTTCAATACGAGCACTATTAAAGTTTTGTAAGTCCCGCCGCATGCATTTGGAGATCTGTCTGTTCAGTTGCTTGTATACTGTTAAATCTACTGAAAACTGCAGCTTCACATCCCGTCTAACATCCATGAGATTAAGAGTGTGGTCTTGCAAAACTTAGCTCCGACTGCATGGAATGATATTATTTAATACTGTATCGTAATTTCTGTAACTCTACATTAATTTAAATAAACATTATTTATTTAGCATTCAATTGCTATAAACGATTCCAACCTCATAAATAATATCAAACATTAGTTTTTAATACATTTTCGCCATCTAGTTAAGAGTCCATTAATGGTTATTGTCTTTTTCTATAAAATAAGGTTACCTATTCAATGTAATCGCTTAGTTAATTGAGGATTAGCGGGCGCAGCCCTAGATGTCTCTTAAGGTGAACCGCAGATTTTGTAACGCATACTTTTTTTTATTGTTCTTTTATAGCATTTGTCTACATATTATGGCAACTAAGTCATTTAATTTCATGTTAGTGTACTATTTTTAGAACTTCAAATTAATTTATAATATCCATAAAAAGATTTTAATAAATAAACGTACTATAAGTAAAAAGAAAATGTAATTTCAAGTTTTGAGGTATACCTGATGGTAAAATATGTCATAATCTCCTACACGCTGCCTATTTGAGATGAATCCGCCATTTGACCTCTTCGTCGAATTAAGACTTACCCAGTCGGAATATTTGTTCCAGGTATCATACTCACCAAAAACTTCGAACGTTATGCTCCCAACAAATACCGGCATAGGTGTAACATGGACTTTATACATCATCTTTGTTTTGTGCATGTTCATTTTAAGACCCATCCGTTGAGAAACACTATTTAGGTTATTCATCGTAGTGAATATATCCTTTCCAGTCTTGTAGCTTGAAAACGTCTTCAAATGCAGGGGTGAAAAGTTTCAAGGATATAACGTCACCCTGTCTTACACCCTCTGCAGATGTATAGGTTACGTAATCTGGTTCTTTATTTGGATGGCCATCGTAGCCCTACTATACAAATAATGTTGCTGAAAGGACTATAGCAATGCCAAAGTGTAGAATAAATCATAGTTCAAATACGCGAGGCATAGTGGCAGATTTTTCTATACTGTTATCTGTACCTATTCTGTGTTTTGTACGTGGTAGAGATATGCTGCTTTTTGTACGTGGTAGAGATATGCTGCTTTTTACTTGGAAGAGCCATGCTAGAGATATATTAATAGCATAGTTATAAAACGAATGGGTCAGCACGACCGGAGAAGGATCACGCTCTCACAGAATACCAGCGTAAAATAGCAGCTTAATAATACTGCTGTGTTTCGTATGATGAGTGTAGAGAACCGGCGACCTTTTTTACTGAAAAAGAGGCATTCCATCTTAGTCCTCACGGGTGACAACGCATCTGCATTTTGATTTTTGATTGAGAATAGATGTGGATGTCTATGGGTCACAGCAACCACTTACCATCAAGAGGACTGTGTGCTCGCTTGTCATCCTATCCTATTAAAAAAACATTTGCCGAAGGAATGCATGTGGCTTATGGTACTAAAGCCTTTTCAGAAACCAGCTTGTTCGGGAGGCTTGAAGTAATCGAGTCTGTTTGCGAGATGATTCTTAATGACTCTCAAAAATAGAACGTAGACGCGGTTCAGAAGGGAAATCGGTTGGTAGTTCTTCAACAGAGCGTGGTCATTTTTCTTGAAAAACAAGACTATCGCACTTCTGCTCTACGCCTCCAGAGTAGTGCCACTACGGAGGATGGAATTGAAGAGATTATGAAAGATTTCAAGTACTGGCTTTCAACTTGATTTCAGAAGCTCCGCTGTAATTCCATCCTCGCTCGGGGGCCGTTTTTAAGGAGCTAGATATCCATTCTAATCTCGATCAGACTGAAGTCCGGAATATCATCCAAATAGTGTCCGATGAAACTTGCTCTTGGATCGTTACTCACACTTGCGTGTGTCTCCAAAGATGGCGTGTACAGATGCCAGTTGTGATGTTAGTTATTTATATTATTACATTTATTAATACCTGATGACAAAATATACTACGTTTTGCATTTTAT
The DNA here is from genome assembly GCA_963668995.1 of Parnassius mnemosyne. Classification (NCBI taxonomy): domain Eukaryota; kingdom Metazoa; phylum Arthropoda; class Insecta; order Lepidoptera; family Papilionidae; genus Parnassius; species Parnassius mnemosyne. Next base: position 57,907,653 of record CAVLGL010000001.1, read on the forward strand.
GATAAATGGCGCTGTTTTTAAAACGTAAGGGCAAATTCATTAAGTCAAAAATCGTGTTTTGAGATAATGAGAGTCAAAGTTTTTGAAAATAAAAATCGTTATAACATTGGCTTGCCTTTACATATCTATAAGTTTTTAGCTTTAATTTAAAGGAAAAAACTTAATATTATACTATAAGAGATAAATGAAAAGCTTTTGATAATTGAGAAAAGCTATAAACATTTAACTAATTAATTGTTTTCTATCAAATCTCTCGACTTAGTTGTGAATTAGTTAATTGTCGAACGTAGTTAGTGACTTTCTCTCAGTTCTAAATTATTTTGGAGAAAACTAACTACACTTAAGTAAAGTGGACTAACTATCAGATGTATGAAATGTGTATTGTAAATACTAGTTAAATGAATATTTGAAGCTTGTATGGTAAGTTTTGTTTTAAATATAACATGATTAAGTAATGAAACTATTGTAATAAATTTCATCAGGTTTTATTGACGCAATTATTCGAAAAAAATTAACCACATTCAACAAAATACTATTAGTGTTAATAAAAAAAAGTATAACCTCCTCATGCATACAAACTGAAAAGTAATAGAACGAATAGGAAATAGTTATTAAAAAAAAACAGATTTCAGTCCACTACTTCTTTTTCTCCCTACTTAGTGACATCTAGCTCCAAAATCCTGTTTACTACGTCTACTCCTTGGTAAAGACTGATACCACAAGTGGAGCTCTTGTTGGATTCTCTCCTTTGCACATAAATTATTGAGGTACTTCTTTTCTGCCTCAGAAATTGGCAGTGGCGAGGAGTTAGCTGGTATTTTATAATTTTTCAATTATTGCATCAGTTCTTCTGTCCCTTATCCATACGTTTGTTCTTCTTGTTTCCTCCTCTTTCGTTATTTTAAAATAATAAATTCTAGGTAGTGACCATCGTGTTGATATCTAAAATAAACAAGATTCGGGCATTTTCTCTCGAAACGAAGACACTTAATTTTTAGCCGTTTAATTTTATTGCCTTCTTTATCTCTGCTTGTATTTTTTGCTATTTTTTCATTAAGAGCTCTTACATCAACCATTTCCGTGTATCTTAATTCCTTAACTGTATAAGGTGCTGCTGAATCCCTGTTTCGTTCAAAATGTATATTAGATACCCGCAGAAACGCACCATCACAGACAAAACATTCTTGTTGAGAATGCTGGCCAGTACCGGCCCGCTTCTGTGCGGATAAATTCCGCTTGTGTGCGCTAGATGTGAGTATATCTATATATGGTGTAGAAAATAATATTATTTTGTTTACCACGCTACGTGTCTGTCACGCTCAATGTCTGTAGATCTGAACGAAGCTTTAGACTTAATGACTTTTTGCTCTACGGGGACGATATATATATATATATATAAATACTCCTTAAAAATGCAGATGCGATGTCACTCCTGAGGATTAAGATGCTATGCTATGATGGTTCTCTACATTCAGCATTGCTATTGCTATTTCACACCGGTATTCTGTGAGAGCGTGGTCCTACCCCGGGCGAGCCGATCCATTCCTACTACAACCATAATATAAGTGCAGCGTGGCTCTAGCACGTAGTATACTAGAAAGTATTCTGATAAAATATAAGTAAAGCACGAAAAAAAAACGCTAGCTGTAGGTATCTGAAACTTTTAATTAGTTTTGGTTTATTAGTAAATAATGATTGATATTTACTGCGGGAAAAAACACTTTTGATCTAATTTTCGTTGTACCAATTTTTTTAAAATTAATCTTAGAAGTTTTTATATCATCATGGTCATCATTATTACAGTTGAGCGGACTACCTGAGCTACCACGGCTCTTTTACGGTTACTTTTACGTAGTAACTGATATATTAATCTGACGTCTGTTATATTGCATTGCTACGACTGCCAAATTCCAACGATTGATGAAACGATTCTAACAAATTCCATATGTACTTTTATCGTTTAAAAAAATTCGTATGTTAAGAAATGAATCTTAAAAGTTTTTATATTATCATGGTCATCATTATTACAGTTAAGCAGACTACCTGAGCTACCACGGCTCTTTTACGGTTACTTTTACGTAGTAACTAATATATTAATCTGATGTATGTTATATTGCATCGCTACGACTGCCAAATTACAACGATTGATGAAACGATTATAACAAATTCCACATGTACTTTTACCGTTTAAAAAATTCGTATGTTAAGAAATGCACATAGAGGATTTGTGTTCCGTCTTCAGTAGCGCCAACGGTGTTAGCGATGTAAGGGATGTGGTGTAAACAACATCTTAAAAATAATTTTAGGAGTCAAAACACAGTAAAATTTGTAAGTACATAGTGATAAATTCACAATGTACTTACATACTACTTCCACTGTGTTCAGAAATCACTGGCCAGTTAAAAGAGGATGCGGAATTTCTTGAGGAAATCTTCAATAAAGATAACTACTTCATCCATGAAAAGACAGGGATACTAGAGCGAAATAATAATGCGGTTTTTTTATAAGAAGGCAATAATAGGCTATCTGAAACTGAGTTTTAGAATAGTAACAAGGAAATAAATAGAAACTAAAAGAAATTCAATAAACTAAATAAGGTATGTGGTAAAAATACAGACAAAAAGAGGAAATGTGATGAAACAGGCGAGAAATCAAGACATAAATGAGGACAACATAATACTCTTTATTATACAGCAAGGAAAGACTAAATATTACAAAATATAACAAAAATAAATAAATATAAAGTGAAAAACAAAAGACGGTCTTATTAAGAGATTAACCGGTAGGGTTTTTTTATATAATAAGGGTAACAAACGAGCACACAGTCAACCTGATGTTAAGTGGATGCTGTGGCTCATAAACATCTAAATTCAATATCAATTAAGAAATAGTTTCTAAATTGATAATGCTTTATACGTGGTAGAGCCATGCTAAAGCTATATTAGTAGTATAGTTGTAGCACGAATAAGTCGGCTCGACCGAATAAGGACCACGCTTCCACAGAAGCGTAAAATAGCAGTTTAACGCTGCTATGTTTCGCATGGGGAGTGTGAAGAACTGGAGTCCCTTTTTACTGGAAACGAGGTAATCCATCTTAGTCCTCACGGGTGACAATGCATATGCATTTTGATTCGTAATCGAGGATGGATGTAGATATCTATGGGCCGCAGCAATCATTTATCATCAGGTGGACTGTGCGCTTACCCTCGTCCTATAAAAAAATGTAGATACGTTATCACCTATAAGTACTGAGCTGGAAAGCCTCGTTTCCAGTATAAAGGGTATCCGGTTTTAGAGAACACCTACAAAATGAAATACAGCAGCATTAAGCTGTTATATTATGCTGGTATTCTGTGAAAACGTCCCCTGTCGAGCTGACCCATTCATGCTACAACCACAATAATATAGCTGCATTAAAAATAAGAAATATGCACAAAAAAACACCAACTTATGCACAAAACAACACCATACTTTAGGTAGATCAATGCCCATAAATAAAAGGAAGAAGAGAGAGAGCGGTTAGAGAGTAATATAATTTTCCTAAACTTGTTTCTTGAACACATGTGAAGATTAAGCACTTTGAATCGAATGGAGCAAGGAGTTCTAAAGATTTTCCTTGGACCATAAGGAAAAATTATGACAGGAAGTAAGCAATTCAAAATGTCTTTTTTAATAGGGAGTGTATAAGGTTGCTACGCGGCAGCTTTTGCTGTCGCACGGATGGGCCGGCTCGAACCGGGGTAGTACCACGACCTCACAGAAAACCAGCGTGAAGTAGAGATTTACTTCTGCGTTTCGCTTGGTAAGTGCAGGTGGCCGGAGGCCCTTTTTACTGGAAATGAGGCATTCCATCTTAGTCCTCACGGGTGACAACGCATCTACATTTTGATTTGTAATAGAGGATAGATGTAGATGTCTATGGGCCGCAGCAACCACTTACCATCAGGTGGACCGTGTGCTCGTTTGTCACCCTTATTCTATAAAAAAAAAAACTGTATTTGGTTCACCTTGCACTGACTATAGATTTGAAAATAAAGTAACGTCTTGCTTTGAGAAGTTTTTAATGAAAACTGATTCACCACAGTCATATTTTCACGGCGCATAGAAATTGTATGCATAATTATAAACACAGCATACCGCCCACCAAAAACCCTCGGCTTTCAATAAACAAACATTATTAATCAACTAAGAGAATAACAAGGATATTAAATTACAAATGAAAGTATAAACAACGTAAGGTAAATTAAAAAATTATACAATTCTCTTCTGGTTCTGAAATAATTGGAGTCTCAACAATTAAAAAATGTCCTATAGCGAGTATCTCCAATGAGTCAATGTTTGTTGTATCTATTGGACACAAAGGTCTAGAGTTTAAACCGGCTTCTATTTGACACAGGGTGGTGGACATTTCTCCAAATGTAAGGTGGCTGTTTAAAATCCTCTTTAGGTGGTATTTAATGGACTTCACGTCTGCCTTCCAAAGGATACCGAAATTTGGACTAAATTGTGAATTAAAGTGGTCACTGTGTGCCATCTTCTGCAAGTATATCTGATAAAGATCCAGGAATTTATAATCTTGCCTGTTGACACATATACTTGAACTCCCTGTTAGCTCCTATAAATTTGACACCTGGTCATTCCAAATATGACTACATTTACCTCCTTTCGCTACAAATCTTTTGAAGGCCCCTAAAAATGCGTTAGTACTCATATATCCAACCAGCTGCAATTGAATTGCCTTTGTAGCCATACAGATGAATATGCAGATGTATGCCTTATCAGTTTTGATTCCTCGATCTCTTGTCGTAAGAATTTGCAGCGGACCAGCAAAATCGACTCCCATATGTAAGAATGGCCGCGACGGTGTAACTCTTACTTCAGGTAAGTCAGTCATAATTTGGGTCCTAGTGTTGTTTGGCTCAAATAAGACACTTATAAATGGTGGATGTTATCAGAGACTTAACCCTTACTATCCAGAAGCAAAATCTAACATAGTTCATGGTTGGTTGAACACCTCCATGTAGGGTTAATTTATTAACATTGCATACAATCAGTATAGCCAAGTTATTTTGGTGACTTAATATCATTGAATATTTTATGTTCTCCGATATTGACGCATGTTTGAGTCTACCGCCTAGCTTGAGAATATTCTTTTTGTCGAGAAAATGATTTAGATTCTTTATGGAACTCTTGATACTTATGTGGTTTGTTTATTTAAGGCATGTAATTTCATCTGTAAAATCTTCTTCTTGAGTAATTTTTATACAAATAAGGGCAAGATGTAATTCTTCTTTAGAAATAGACTGTGTTATATCACTTATATTTTGCTTCTTAAAATTTAATAATCTTATGCAGTAACTTAGTATCCTTAGCAATTCATTTAAATTATTAAACTCTCCAAAACGGCTAGACCATGAACTTCCTTTTAATAGTAATTTATTTTCTTTCCTAAGATTGGGGTTAATAACAATTTTTCCTTCTATGTACGATTCTTCTGTACTTAATGTTTTCATTATAAAATAAATATCGTACCGTTTTAACCACTCTGGATCTTGCCAATACAACATACACCCCTTTAATTTAGGTAATATTAATACACGAGAAGCAATGTCGGCTGGATTTTCCTTAGATTGGACGTGATATCATTGGTGTACACTGTTCTCTAAAATAGTGACGATACGATTTGTAGCAAAAGTTTGCCATCTAGATGGGTCACCTTGCAGCCATAATGAAACGGTCGGTCCTGGAATAAATCTGTGCAACTCACTTATTTGTTTTAGTAATTTTGACAACATTAGCGCGCCACACAACTCTAGTCGTGGAAATGATAGTGGCTTTACTGGTGCTACACGAATATTTGCAGCAATAAAGTAAGTGGTGATAGTATCATTTGCATGTTTAACTCTTAAATATGTAAAAGTTCCATACACTCTTATTGATGCATCGCAAAAACCATGTATTGTGTAATTTTTTTATATTTTTCTCTGTAGTAACAAGCCATCTAGGTATTTTAATCTCATTTAGTTGATTTAACCTTTAACCGCACGGGCGGGGTCTAGCCAGACCCCAATCGTCTTTTTTTGACGGTAATTTTTGACATTGACAAGTAATGGTCGCGCGCTTTCGGCTAATCTCAGTGCGCCGCAGAGTCTCTCCACGGGTGGACGTACGTCGCGCTTTCGCTAAGGTAAATACGTTATTCACCTAGTTGGGGATCCCTGTGGACCCCACCCGTGCTTTTACGTAGTATAAATCTACAATGTAATTATTTTTTTCTTGCTTCTTTTTCAGAGTTAGAGTTGTAAAACAATAAAAATGAGTCGTAAACTCTCAGAAAATGTCATAGCACAAATCCTAGAGGATTGCAGTGACTCTGAGAGCGAAGAAAAATAAGACGTTTCAGAAGACGAGGCCAACATAAGCGATCAGGAAACTGTATACAGTGAACATGATTCTGCGTCCGAAATAGAGCAAAATAACGACTCCTCCGCAAGTGAATCTTGCAGGGCTAAAGACAAAAAGAGTACTATTGTTTGCAAATCTTGCAAAAAAACTATTTGCAAGCCTCATTCAATAGCAATTACTTACTGTTTTCATGCCAATTAAAAGATTAATTTTTAACGTTACTGCTCCATAGCAATATTGAGGTGTTGTCATTTTTTTTGTCTCTATGTTTATTTTTATTTTTTGTTCAAATTACATGTTTTTAGTTCCTATATTATAGAAAAATAATAATAAGTTTCTCGGAAGTTGATTATTTTGTAAAATTTTAACGTATTTGTTAAGTGCCTTGAAAAAATTCTAAGTACGAGTGGTTAATTTTTTAAATGTTTCTCATTGTCAAGAGACTGACTTTTTTAAGAATATTAAATACTTTTTATAAACAATAATATGCCTTTTCTTATAATCTAAAATCTAATTGTAAAAAATTCCAAAAATATAAAAAATATATGGCAAATATTTATGGGGATACCTCAGGACCCCACCCGTGACGGAACGGTACCAAAAATAACGCGTGTAGCTAAAGGTTAAGCCATTTCTTATGCCTAACCAATCTTTTTTATTTCAGGTTCAACAGCATCATCTCAGGAGATTTTCTTTAACCACAACTTATTCATGATTATTTTCGCAGGGAAGAGTCTTTGAGTTAACCAGCCGAGTGGATCAAACAACCGTTAGATGTCTGCAAGTATGATTCTTTTAGTAATGATTTCAGAGGGCGTGGTAAATAAACATTGTACTCCAATATCTTTTTCTATTTTCGAGGATAAACCAAGTGCTCTCACCGTCCCGTGTACATCAAAATCAATATTCACGAGAGAGCTTCTTTCATTGGGTTCGAATTTCTTCAAGAAATCCACACTATTATATGCCCATTTGTGCATTTTAAAACCAAGTTTTTGTAAAATTTAGGAAACCTTCTTGACCAGACATTAAATCATTAATGTTTTAGCAGGAACTGGCTGATTCTTGCCTTCGTCGTCAGCTACTTTTTGGTGGGTTTTCACGTCGAGTTAAGGTGCCGAAGATGTACCAAATGTAACCCTCAATAAGCGATAGTCTTTGATAGAGTCCATGTGATTTTTACGCCACAAAATAAGCTGGTAGTCTGCGTCCTCTTTTTTACTTAGATTTGGCGATACATTTTCTCTAAATCAATTTCGAAAAATATTTTTCTAAGCCACCACCGCATAATTAATGATCTTATATCTTCCTGAAGTTGAGGTCCAACAAGTAGTTCATCATTAGGAGAAACATTATTTTCTCCAGGAAATGAGGCGTTAAATACTTAATTATGGTTGTTTCACTCGTTTCTTTGACTACTGGATGATGTGGGACATACACTGCCGTTTTTTTTATATCATTTTGTGGTACTTCCTCCAAATGATGTAGTTTTAAAGATTCTTCCATAAACTTACCATATTTCTCTTTCAATTTTGATTTTCTGAAAAATCGCTTTTCTAATTGTAGTAGACGAGTTTCTTCTATATCTTCAGTGTTTCCCTCTAGTGACATTTGGTTATCATAGCACCTTAACTATGTACTTCCCGTCTTCATTTCTTGTGTAACTTTCTTGATATAATCGTTCACAGGTTTCTTCATCCTTTGTAAGTTTTTTAGAAATTTCAGGATCTATTTCCCACAATGTTTGCAGGATATTATCAAAATTGACGTGGTGATGCATAACCAGTATATCATCTCAAATATTCCCAATAAGGATCCTGCCTAGGTTTGCTTCTTACGCACATAGAGAACCAAGGGGTCATTTGATTATATTATTCTTCAATATATTTTTATATATATATATAATTTATATATATATAATTTAATTTAATTTAAATTAATTTTAATTTAATTTTAATTTTTAAAATTATAATTTATTATAATATATAATATATAATTTTAACAGTGGTAGAGCCACGTGGCGGCTTTTGCTGTCGCACGGATGGGCAGGCTCGAACCGGGGTGGTACCACGACCTCACAGAATACCAGCGTGAAGTAGAGGTTTACCTCTGCGTTTCGCTTGGTGAGTGCAGGTGGCCGGAGGCCTTTTTTACTGGAAATGAGGCATTCCATCTTAGTCCTCACGGGTGACAACGCATCTGCATTTTGATTTGTAATAGAGGATAGATGTAGATGTCTATGGGCCGCAGTAACCACTTACCATCAGGTGGACTGTGTACTCGTTTGTCACCCTTATCCTATAAAAAAAAAATATGGGCATACACTTCAACTCCAAGTGGCATGTCTACTCGTCCTGGCTGGTTAAAACTAGGATCAGCCAGGAGAAGTCCTTATAGATGCGGCCATGCTTGCTCGAGATAAGTGATAAAACTTGATAATAGTAGAGTGGTTAAACAGGTAGACATGACATATGCGTTTATACGAAGCTTGAATTGCTGTTGAAACAACTCCTGTGATAACTACGTTACCCATAACAGCCATTCTTTTCCACCTTAGCAATAGTACCGCTCTTTCAGTTATGAGGTTTTCCTATGATCCTTGGTCAACTAAAGCGCGTAACATCGTCGTATACCCGTTCTCGTCTCTTACAGGTACTGATGCAGTAGCCAATAACGCTGTGGATCTTCTTCTTGCTAAGTGTGATGATAATGCTACTTCCTTTACCCCTTGTCGTCCTCAAGGGTTTCCATGTAATTAAGGTCAGTTTATTTATTGTTTGGCTTGTTAACATCTTTTGGTAGGTGTAGTAATGAATGGTGTCGGTGATGGCATTTCTTACAGGACACTTGAAGATGACATTTCCTTGTAGTATTCCCTGGAGTCAAAAAATTGTAAGTTAAGTCCTTATTTCCTACAAACTCAGACCTCTTCTCAAGTGTCAACTTTGCAAAATATTTACAGTGACTTATAGTGTATTCTTAATTACATCTTATGAAAGTTCTCATCGGAGATACAACAGACGTATGGAATGACCTTTCCTTTGTTGTTTTAGATCACCGTGAAATGGATGAAAATGGCATTATTAATCTAATAAAATATAAGTAAGTCATTAGTATTAAGATTTTTTGGAATCAAAGTGCTGGACTTTGATTGCAAAAAACTTCTTAAATCCTTCCAGGTTCCTAACATGCTTTATGTAAATCTGGGTGCAATTTCTGTACTAAGAGATATATTATTAGTGGGTCCTAAGAATGGAAATATAACTGAAGGATATTTAAACCATTCAAGCATTCCGACCGCATTCCAAAATGACGTCTTGACCTGAGGAGTATTTATTGCAAACTGATTCATCACAGTCATATTTTACACAACGCATAGAAAATGTATGTATAATTATAAATAGAACAGGGAGGACTTGATATTTTAAATAAGGTGCAGTGAATGGTAGAAAGAATATGAGTATTCTGATGAAGACGGATTTATAGCTACTTGAGTTTAGTGCGGAATTCCGAAACATGGACATATTTACGAAGGCTAATTTCAAACCTGATTCATCACAGTCATATTTTACCCAACACAAAGAAAATGTATGTAAACAGAACAGGGAAGACTTGATATATTAAATAATATGCAGTGGATGGTAGAAAAAATATGAGTATTTCGATGAAGACAGATTTATTGTCACTTAAGTTTAGTGCGGAATTCCAAGACATGGTCATATTAACGAAGGCCAAATATGAACCGTATACAGAGATTTTGGATTCGCTCAAGTTTGTTACATTGCCTCTTGGTGATATCAAGGTAACAAATAGTAGCATAGTCGAGTATAGGGAGTAGTGAAGTATGTCTCTGCCGTAAAATTTTTGCATATGATGCAAAAAATTTACGGCTTACTATATTCATTTGGCGAATCCAAGAAAGACAGGCATCTAAAAGGATACCCTTATTATTAACTATGTCATTATAAGGGATAGGAACGCTATCAAATATAACAAATTGTAATTGACATTTTTTTTATTTTGCAAATCAATCTTGATGTCCCAATAATTATAGCTTGGGATTTTAAAAGGTTTACAGTTAACTCATTCGATGGACTCCAGTCTGAAAATAAAAGCTAGATTCTTGCTTATACATTTAGCTGTTTTCGGAAGATCTTCATCGGTTGTTTGTAAATATGTTTAGATCATCTGCATACGTTTGGCAGAGAAAAGCTATTTGAGACGTAGCCGTATTAATCAAAGAGGAGATAAGAAGCCCACTTGCGGAATGCCAGCCACGATTTCAAGCTACAGAGAAAGTCTACCTTGGAAACGAATATGTTGCCGGCGTCCATAAAAATAACTGTGAAACCAGGAAATTTCAGTTGGAGATAGGTTAAGAGACCACAGTATCCCTAGCAGAATATTATGATCAATAGTATGCATTGCTGAAACCCAGCAACACCTATATTATGACTTAATAATTCTCCATACTGTAGCGAATTTTGCCGTGATTTTTAATAAGGCCGTAGTTTTACTATGACCAGATTTAAGCCAGACTGTAAAGGATTGAGTGGAATGTAATTGCACAGAACGTGTCGAGCGCGCAGGCGCAATATCAGCATATTTCATAAAATATAGAAGTACCATGTACTTGCTCGTATAATAATAGATGTTAAAAAGTCTAGCAAGGTAATGATCATTTTACGACTAACGTCATCACTTCCGACAGAGTCAGAATGGATAGAAAGTATAGCAAATTGCTTAAACACTAATGGAGAAAAGTTAAGAGCGGGAAACGATGAAAATTGAGTCAGAGTTGTTGATTTTGCAATATTATCCAAGCTAGCAGAAGAGAAATGCTGTTTAAGCAAATATAAATTCGTAATGTAAAAGAAAAAAAATTAAAGATCACATAATGATAAACCTAAAATCAAAAAGGGACACATTGCCAAATCCTTCATGTGCAATAACGCACATACGCCATGTTTTTAGACGGTTCTAAATCGGTTTAAAAACGGTTTATAAAAATTCTAGCTCCTTAAATAAGAAATATTTATGAATTTTTTTACATTTCTAATATGTCTCATAAAAATTTCTATTAATTTGGCAGTGTTTCTGTTTGTTTATTCAATAACACATTTTTTGTTGTTTCCCAAAACCTTACAAATATCACATATGGAACTTGCCATTCAGAGCAACGATTTATTAACTGTCACAGTGATTTTTCTCTGAAAGTGTTTTAAGTTGATAAATTAAATACGGCATACTTGTGAAATGCGATTATTCAAATACAAGCGTCAGGTTAAAAGCATGAACTTCTACCAAAAACGCCTATAAATGGTCCATTTTGTTTTGAACACAATGACATTAATATGTCAATTATTTCAGCTTCTTCTCGACAATAACGCTGCCAATGATCTTAATATTGAGACTTTATATTTAGTTAGAAATAAATGAAACTAATAAAAAAATTTGAAACACAGCTGAATTTTGCTGCTACAAGTATTTCACTTGGGTGTTCTATCGAGCGTGATCCCTTCCGCTTGAGCGGGTCTATTCGTGCTGCAGTGTGGCTGCACTACATACATATTTCTAATATGTTTAAAATTTTCTTAGGGCACCACTACACAGTTACTCAAAAGTACATCAAAATACGTTTCAATACTGAATACCTCTATTATTCTCCCAATGCTAAGAGAACTAAAAACAAAGAAACGATCGCTGCGATAGTCTAGTACGATTGGCGAAACTCTATGTATTTAAATTTCTCTGGTACCTACGTTAGTTTAATTTGTACGTTATCTTCACTGATCAGCCCGTTGTAAACCAGCTATTAAAAAGGTGATCAATATAGCAGCGGTGCCGCTGGCGTCAGAATGCTGTTGTGAAATTACATGCAGTGGAAGAATATTTTACTAAAACTTTTCATTAATTCTTTCATTACAGCCCATCAAAATTTACTGCTGAACATAGGCCTCCTCATAAATAGCCTCAAAAGGGAGATTTTTTCCATAGTTGCCACACTACGATAACGTGTTAGCAATCGCAGTGTTTATTTTTTAGTTATTATTATAAAGACGCTGCTGCTTATCTAATGGGTTGTTCATCTTTGTCACATCTTACGACACTCAAGAGTCGATATTATATACATATGTAGTTGATATTCGTAAGCAGCCACTATAGGACCAAAGGAGATGAACTTGATTCCATACTACCTTGGGCCCGGGGTGAACAAAGTTCAAATAAATCTTATTTTGAAGATTTAAACATTTGCTATTTAATCCAAAAATCATATTTTTATGGCCTGGGGTTTTGTTTTTATTTTATGTTTTATTATTTTTAGGTTAGGTAATAAAATTACTCGTTCCTGTGATATGTTGTTTAAATAAATTGAAAAGGATACAAAATAATGCAGTTACTAGTTATTATGAAAATAATGTGTTATAAATATTAACCTATTTTTAATTTTTTAATTATATTCTGAAATTATTAATAAAATATCATCTATAAAAGCAGCCAGTGGCTGTCACTTGTCTGTTCTATTCTTCAAAAAACCCAAGTACCACATTATTGTCATTATGTGGGCGCAAAAATATACTGTCCTGTGATGCGAGAGAAATGCCAAAGATCAAGTTAAATTAATCCACAAAAATATAAACACGAAATATATCCACAAATACAACCACAAAATGAAATGCGCATGAAAGTTGAAACTAGAAGTTATAAAGTTAAATCTTCTTCGGAACAGACAATGATCAACGACCATACATCCTATTCAATCGTATCAGATATTATTCAAATATTTTTTTTTTTGTAAATAAAATGGGCTGATCAATTCATTTTCTAAGTTGATTTCTTTAATTCAGTAATAATGTCTACAGATTCGCATAAATATTTTAATATTATGATTTCTTTGATACTGAAGTCTTATTTTTTACAAGAAATAGCCTTCATTATCGAACGCCATAGACATTAAATACAGAAAAATATTTCAAGACGTAGGTTTGCTATGGTAAAAGCGTTAGTTTTCGTTTTTCAGTTTTTAAAAATGTTTTTATGAATGTCCCATGGATTACAGAAACAAAAACCTTTTAAATATAAATAAATGTGTGTGTGTGTGTGTGTGTGTGTGTGTGTGTGTGTGTGTGTGTGTGTGTGTGTGTGTTGTGTGTTTGCTTACTAATATTGTAGTGTCTAACTAATGCATTGTAAAATAGCCTCTGCTTTTTCATAGTTTAATTTTTTTAACCATTTTATCAACAACTGTTTACAATTATATCTATTCATTTGATATATATTGAGAATTTTGTTTATTTTATTGTAAATAAAAACCGATTGTTTTTTATATTGATGAGAAGCAAATTTTGTGTTTACTTTCTGCGCTACAATTAATGTACCTCTTCTTTTTTGCAAAATGTTCGAATCATAATTAAGACTACTATGCATTTTTAAAACGGTTTGTAAAATGTATAATTTTCTTACAGTAATTAGCTCACATATTTCGTATAGCTTTTCTGTACAAAATCCATACGGTTTAAAAAACATTACTTTTAGTAATGCTCTTTGAGCCCTTTCCACTTCCAGAAATTTGGTTTTGGAGGCGCCACCCCATATAGGAATTCAGTATGCCCATTTAGATTGTACCAACGCAATGTATACTTTAATTAGTATATTTTTGATGCTATATGTCTAAGTTGCTTCAAAATCCAAATTAGCTTTCTGACCGTACCTATAAGATGTTCTATTTGGTTGTGCCACGTCAAACGGTGGTCTATTATTATACCTAAATACTTAATAGCCGATGCTTTGCTTATGGTTGGACAAGTACAATCTGTATCACTAACGTTTTTACATTTATGAATTTTTGTATTAAAATCGTTTTGTGGTTGGGTCCGGTTATTGATGGTAAAGCACAAGTAATTATTTTTTTGGTTATTAAGCGTAAGCAAGTTAGTCCTAAGCCAGAAGGCTATTTCGGCCAGTCCCTGTTCATCACGTTTGCGAACTGCTTCCAAAGTTGTATCATGAAATACAACAACCGTATCATCGGCGTAAGAAAAAATTTGAGCTCCATCTATTTTTAGCTTGCATAAATTGTTAATATAAACAACAAACAAGATAGGGCCTAGGACACTACCTTGTGGGACACCGTAGGTAACAAAAGATTCATCACTAACATACTGTCCAATTTTAACTATTTGTTTTCTTTCAGACAAGTAGTCCTTCAATAAGTTGAGTGGTGTACCTACGATGCCAATTGTTTCTAGTTTTCGTATAAGGATGGGAATCGAGACAGTGTCAAAGGCCTTTTTAAGATCTAGAAAAACGGCTAAGGTTTCCTTCCTTGATCTAGTTGGTCAACGATTAAGGAGGTAAGAGCTGTTACAGCATCTTCTGTAGATTTTTCTTGTCTAAAACCAAATTGCATATCAGACAGTATTTTAAATTTATTAATGAATTGTACTAGTCGTTTATTTATTAATTTTTCTATTACTTTTGAGATACTGGAAAGAACAGAAATAGGCCTGTAATTATTAATATCATCTCTGCTCCCATTTTTGTGTACTGGAGTTATTATGGCTTGTTTTAATAACGACGGGAAAATACCTTGCTTAAAACATAGATTAACCAAATGACAAATAATTGGTACTACGTCATTTTTAGCAAGCTTTGAGAGAGGAATTTGGTTGGAATATTATCATATCCGGGTGCACTGTCCGATTTAAGGCTCATAAGTATACAATAAGTATATCTAAGAACACAAACGAATTGGACTGTGTACGATTAGTATTCAAATGTGCTTATAATTTATCGTCTAATTACCTTCATATTTTTTTATAACTGTTACGAACGATGTCAAGCGCCCAATTTCATACATCTCCTTTATAACTTAAGTTATTGATTTAATTAAAGTAGAAATTTCATTAATTATTGATTTAATTTTTTTAATTTTACATGACTTTTCGTAACAATAGTCGAAACAATTTTTTACAGATCCTTAGAGCGAATTACAACTTATTATATATTTATA
Source organism: Parnassius mnemosyne (assembly GCA_963668995.1). Lineage (NCBI taxonomy): Eukaryota > Metazoa > Arthropoda > Insecta > Lepidoptera > Papilionidae > Parnassius > Parnassius mnemosyne. The sequence goes on from CAVLGL010000001.1 coordinate 57,923,071, forward strand.
CATTTAAAGTACATAAAAACATTACACATGCTTTACAGAACCCACAGTTATTAAATGTATCATATAAAGCTCAGTTTCATTTAATATTAAGTATACGCATAAATATTAAAAGTCAGAGTTATGAAAGAGCACAAAGTTCCCCTGACCTGTACACAACTGAAACCCATGTACATCTACCCTCCATAGTTAGATATTATTACTTGGGTTTTAGTTTATTTTATTTCAACACTAATTAATGTAGTATTTTGTACTAAATAGTTGTGTGTATAGAATATATAAGCAGATATGCAGTTCATTACATTGCAATTACTCGCAACATTACGGCGGCATTATACTCTAAACGACTCTCAGAGTAAAGTAATATTCCTTGCGGTTAACCTTTGGGTAGTTGACCGCTTATGCAGCATTTAGTATAGAGCTTAGGGTTTCCTTCCACTTAAGAATCAAGTTTTAATATAAGTGTTAACTACTTATACTAAATACATTGTTTTTGGTTACAAAGTAATTTTGATAACATAATACGTAAATTTTGAGGAGTTTGCGTTGGTACAATAAGATAGTCGGTTTTCTGTACATTTTTTATAAATAAAAAGAAAAGAAAGAACCTAAGAATATGGAACAATACTTTCTCCACCAATGTATATTAATTCGAAATTTTGAAAATGTCTCCAAGACAGTTCACAAAGTTCATGGTATTTTTCTTAAGCTCTTATAATTTTTTTATAATGTTTAACTACAATCTTACCTTGAGTCAAGTGGTGATGATGCCCTAATTTGAAAACCACTGTCTTAGCGTAACTAAAGCCTATTCACTACTGCATTGAAGGTACTCAGATTTTATTTTCTTAGTCTGTATGAATCTTAAAAAAAGTCATTTTAAAATTTGTCGTATTAGATTAAAAATGGCGGCATTTAAGTAATCGTATATTGTCACGAGAAACTCACGTGAGAGCCAAATTTAAGCTCGACATTTTTTTAGTGAAATTGGTTGAAATATTGATTGCAATATTCCAGGACAAGAGTACAAGTGAAGTTAAATAAAAGCCTTTAAAAAAGAACTGTTTCTTAAAAACATGTCTCTTACTAGGGTTCTATCTATGTGTAGGGTTCTACAGGCCCTGCGAAGTAATTGGCCACTGGCCATGTACTTTAACCATGATCGATAAACATCTATTTTTATATCTTCAACTATGACCATTTAGTGATAGTGTAATTATCCACTAACCCATATCATTCCGCGAGTGCAGCGCTTGCCAACCAAAAATAAAAAATAAACTGCGGTGGCAACCGCAATTTGTTGGTGGTTGCCATCTCTCCTGACAAGCGTAGAAACTAAGGCAAGTATTACTCCCGATACCATCCACACCATCTGGATGATTGGCGGTCCACCACTGTGTGATTTAGAAGATGTTTTCTTCCTCGCACGACTTCCTTGTGGAATCGATTACCATCAGTGATTTTTCCGGACCGATACGACTTAGGGACCCTCAAGAAAAGAGCGTACTCCTTTTTAAAAGGCCGGCAACGCATCTGCAGTTCCCTCCCTGGTGTTGCAGTTGTTCATGGGCGGCGGTAGTCACTTACAATCAGGTGAGCCGCATGCTCGTTTGCCCCCTCTCTTATAAAAAAAAAAGTATCCCTTCTATGAGGCTAATCACAGGGAAGGCCTATTTACATCTTTGGACTTTTGATAGGATGTAATAAATTAATGATATTCAATGACAACTACAGCCCATGGATATCTACGATTTGCTTCTAGAAAAGTCATTACCTTTAGCTAAATTAGTGCTTCAGTTTTCAGTGAATTGTATATTGAATGATGATCACAATTAAGTAAGTTTTAATATTATTATTTTTTAATTTTCTGGTGAATACAACGACACGAGTAAAACTATATTGTAGATATAACTGAACATGGTTGACACAAATATGGTTTAATTGAATTAATTTATGCGGTTAACCCGTTATACAACCACTTTTTATTAGTGGCTACGTTATCGGTTTATTAAACTTTTGATTACAGACAATTGTTCGATTGGAACAGTTCTTGCGTAAATCCTTAAAGTTTTGTAACACATTAAAATACGATATTTATAATGATATGATATGATTTATAATAACTCATACGCTTCATATTGAAATTAACAATTTGCTATTCAAGTACGCCGTTAAACAAAATAATTATTCGATAAAAACAAAAAATATAGCATTAGATAATAAAAGACATCGAAATTGTTAAAGGGTCTTGAATGGAAAGCTTTGTAGTCAAATTTGTTCAGAGCTTTTAAAAGGGATTTAGCCATTTAAAAGCGTAACCGGCTGTTATCTATATTATTAGTATATTCACTGGGTATAAATCTATATGTATAATTTATGCTACACGTGAATAGTCAGTATTGGATATGTGAAGTATTGTAATGATGTTGACGATGATGATGATTTTTTCTACCATGGGATGAAAAACGAGAACACAGACCACCTGATGATAAAAGGATGCTGTAGCCCATAGACATCTATATTTACCCTTGATTAAGAATCAAAATGCAGATGCATCGTCAGCCCTAAGGACTAAGATGGCTTCCCTGCATTCACCATAAGAAATACAGCTGCATTGATCTCGTATTTTACGCTTGTATTCTGTGAGAGCATGGTCTTTTACCGTTCGAGCAGACCCATTCGTGCTACAACTACTATATAACTGCAGCATTGTTATCTCACGCATCCCACGTATGTTGACAGAAGCATTGTCGGTTTTTAAATTATTTTAAAATTTTCAGACATTCTTTCCAACATTTTTTTCACTAGAAAATGTAATCAAAATTGCTCTCATTCTATTAAATTTAAGGTGATAAAAATCTCCCTCTGCCACGGTTCGTAGCAAGATTATAAATCATTAAATTGTAACGTGAAGTGTAGGTTGGCCCCCCACTAAATGGTGTGACGACCTGATACATTAAGTCATTTCATGCATGTGACTCAGGACCATATTTTGATGAAATCTATGGTGTATTAATTTACATTTTCGTATGCTTTAACTATTACATTTAAATAGTAAATCTCACCACCGTCCATAACTGTTGCTACGTCCGATTATTGCAAAATACTTAATTTCTGTGTAACATTTGTTCGAAAAATATTTCTGTCCTGGAAATAACCTAAAAGTAACCTACCGGGATTATTTTTAAACAAAATATTACAGTAACATTATATTGTAAAATATTAAAAATTGAAGTAGGTTTAGTAAAAATATTAGAAACCTCTCAGAAAGTAAACATTGTCAAAAGAAATCAACTAACAGATTTACGAGTGCACTACGCACAGAATAAATGAAAGTAAATTCTAACTTTTTTATATCCATTGAAATATTTTCTAAATAAATCCTGCCGCTAGTAAAATGTTATTAAAATAACTCCAGCTCAAAAAAGTAAATTGCAATCGCTGACCTAGTGTCACGCTAAGAAGAGATTAAGAGTAGCTATCAGCTTAAAACACTTTTATTATGTCCTACAGATTTAAATTTGTACTTTAATTTGCGTGATACACGTAAACGTAAAATACCATGCCCAAAAGAACTTCACGCGGGTGTTGTAAGAGGCGACAGAAGGAAACTGAGGCAGAAAATGGGCAGCAGCATATTTCTGATAACAGTGAAATAAATAAAAAACTGCGGATGCCAACCCACTCGCCAAGCGTGGCAACTATGGCAATATAACCCCTTAACGAGAGTTACAAAATGACGGCCCCTAGTACAGGGTGGCCTCGCTATTCTTGGCTACGGTGGCGACCATGGTAACGGCGAGCCAGGGGGTGTTAAGAATCTCCGGTGGAGGTTCGGTTGCCACCTAAGGAGACTTGTCCTGGCAACATATAACGCACGCACCCTGAGGAATGATGAGAAAACCCTTGAGCTGGAAGAAAAGATTTATAAAAAGAAGAAAAGACAATTTGCACTGAGAAAATATTATCACCCGGATCGGTAGCATCTTTCCCATGGAAGTGTTGAATTTATCGTCTACAAGTCTCCAGTTAACAACGCTGTAAAGTTTGCGCACCTTTTACTCAGAATCACCAAACGGTATTCGCTGAAGGTCACACAGGTTTACGCACCAAACTCAGCGCATCCCGATGAGGAAATGTAACAAAATATATGAGGATAATATCTCAAAAGGCACGTGTTCCTCCAAAACCCACTATACGGTGTTAATGGGAGAATTCAACACAAAACTAGGCACAAGAGAGAACGGTGAGCAGAAAGTAGAGAAATTTGGGATTGGGCAACGGAACCCAAGGAGCAAGCAGTTGGCCGACTTTAAAGAGGGAACTAGAAAGATAGACTCTTAATGATGAACTCTTTCTTCCAAAAGTTGCCCAACAGAAAGTGGACCTGATCAAGCGCCGACGGCAAATAATGAGATTGATTTCATAATGACGAACAGACGGCAACTGTTCAGTGATGACATAATGATTGCGAGGGTGAAAACTGGCAGCGATCAACGAATGGTGAGAGACACACTAAACCTAAACATTAAATTGAAGAGGTCACGTCTAATGAAGTCATCGCTCCGTCCCCTCGTGCTCTAATCAAAAGCTCTGAAAATTTTCACCTCGAAATACAAAATCCTTTTCAGTGCCAAGAAGACTGAAATAAAGTGGAAAATATGAATTACAAGCTTGTGTAAACTCTCCATGTGGTCGTAGCTAAATTCTGCATGACCCGTCGCAGAAAAACACAAAATTTTTCAGATTACACTCTTAATCTCATGGATGTTAGACGGGAGATAAAGCTGCAGCCTTCAGCAGATTTGAGAGCATACAGACAACTAAACAAAAAGATCTCCAAATGCATGCAGCAGAACTTACGCAACTTCAATTCAGCTCGTATTGAAGAAGCGATTGAGCGGAACCAGGGCTCTAGTCTTTGCCAGAGATCTGTAAGCCAGAAAGAGCCAACTGGCGAAGCTAAAGACCTAATGTGGCAGAATCTTTTCCGGGACACCTGAGATTTTAAAAGAGATTGAGAGGTTCTATAAGGAGCTGTAGACGTCATCATTGGAGCCACGTGCAAGTGTAAGTAACGATCCAAGAGCAAGTCTTTTGCGACACAATTCCGATTATATTTTGGACGTCAGTCTTAATGAGGTAAGGCCAGCCTCCTGAGCAAGCCGGTTTTCAAAATGGCCTTAGCACCATTACATAGACCATATATATAACCTACAACAAATTGCACAGAAGACCGAAGAGTACAATCTGCCACTTTGTTTTGCGTGTGTGGACTACGACAAAGACTTTGATTCAGTTGAAATTTGGGTGGTGCTGCAGTTTCTTCACCGGTTCCAAGTTGAATTTCGGTATGTCAAAGTGCTGAATTGTTTGTACAGTAGGTCAACGATGGCTATCCGAGTATATGACCAGAGTACGAAACCTATCCAATTGCAGCAGGTGTAAGACAGGGTGACGTAATATCCCCGAAACTCTTCACAGCTGCATTGGAAGACGTTTTCAAGTTACTTGACTAGAAAGGATACAGTTTAAACGTCAATGGTAAGTACATCACTCACCTTCGATTTGCCGACCATATAGTCCTTATGGCAGAATCGTTGGAGGACCTAAGCACGATGTGCAACGATCTCAATAGTGTCTCCCAACGGTTAGTTCTTAAGACGAACATGGACAAAACAAAATGAATGTGTAACGTCCATGTCACACCTATGCCACTAGTTGCTGGGAGCACTAAGCTCGAAGTTTTTTTTTTTATATACCTGGGACAAATAGTTAGACTAGAGATAACCAACTTCGACGGAGATATCAATTGACGGATTCAACTCATCTGGGCAGTGTTTAAGAGATTACGACACATCTTCTCGTCAGGCATACCTCAAAACTTCAAAACATGGTTGTACAAACAGTGCGTATTGCACGTGAAGACCTATGTAACTGAGACGTAGTCCCTCACTGCTCACCGTATGAGAAAGCCCAAGGTCGTTCAGTGCGCTATGAAGAAGTCTATGCTTGAGGTTTCTCTGCGTGATAGGTTTAAAAACGAGGATATCCGCAGTAGAACTAGATTAACCGACATAGTCCAATGGATTAGTAAGCTGAAGTAGCAGTGGTCCAACCAACCACCGATGGCGAAGAAAGGTTCTCGAGTGGCAGCCTCGTACCGGCAGGCGAAATGTGGGGCATCCTCCCATTAGATAGAGTGACGAGAGTCAATGGATGCAGGTGGCTCGCGACCTTGCTTTGTGGCATTCCTTGGGGGAGGCTTATGTTCAGTAGTGGTATTGTGAAGGGCTGTAATTATGATAATGAATTGAAAAATACAAGCCCTTGTCAATATCCTCATATAGGCGCTAAATTAATAGAGGTTTGGGAACAAAAGTTAATGGTTCTGCTTGTTCTGCTTCTTCATCAGTCCATAGTTAACAGTATTTTGTAATCTTTGGACATCTACCTTAATTATACTGTTGCTTATATACCTTGCGGCCATGTCCTTTCATTATGTTTGACTCTATTTGTATTAAAATGCTTTTCTCTGCATAAAACAATGGAATATGTTACATTGCTTATAATTTGATATAATATAATTATCTGAACTGGCAACCCTTGTCGAAATTGATATAAGTATAACTAAAACTACGTTATATTTAATCACTCAGACGATTCTGGAACTTATTTGATGTTATCAATAAAGCAACAGTGAAAACTTGTTTAGGATGTAATTATAACTTTCAAACAATAGACAATAAAGCCATTTTTTGTTATGTACATGGAAACCACAACTTGCACAGGAGTGCAAGCGTAATTCTCCGTCAGGCGAACCAACAAATTACTGTAGCAATAATTACGTTGCGAAATATAGTTATATATGTTTTTCATTAATCTCTGCGATAATATCTTAACACTTAATAATATTTTTTTATAAATTATAACATTCGAGCATGTAGTAGCGTTGTAAGAATATCCGCTACCCCATATTGTCCCATGTATACAAATAGGACAATATGGGGCGTAAAAGGTGACAGAGGAAAACAAACCAGAAGATGTTTAAAAAAACTATTAAAAAAATGCGGTTATCAACCCATCTTCCAAGCGTAATAAATATCCACCCCATGTGTTAATCTATTAGGGAGGCCTATGTCTAGCAATAGACCATTAATGAGGTATAACAATAATTTTCAACGGTACACAATTTTTATTACTTACGATTTTTAATCAACGCTCACAGTATGACATTATTAAGCATCTAAGTAGAAAGTTCAATAGAGCACATGTAGAATATTAAATTGCAGCTCTGCTCGTGACTAAGCCACAATGAGATGTGGAAATAAAAGCAATATAGAAAAAAGTAGTATAGAGAAGAGTATTTTTGTGAAAAGAAGATCAAAAATGCGATAATATTTAAGAAAATAAAGGTACATACGAGTAAGTGATGGAAGTTATTTTGCTCCCGATATAAATTTTGTGTGAGTGCAATGCTCAAAATGTGAAATTTCTCAAAAAACTAAATTGTTAATTGCAGTTTTAAGTTCTGATTTACCACGTGGCCTGCAGTGAAGAAAACATTGTGAGGAAACCTGCGTGAGTATAAAAATATTTGAAAGACATGTGAAGTCCGTGCATACTAATTACTCTATAATACTCTCATAAATAAGATAATGCCAGTACCCAGCAGTAAGCCGTAAAAGTTGTATGTCTACATACAAAAAACTCAAAGTCGCTTCTCGCCATCTGTACGTTAGATCTTTTAAACTACCAACGCAACAGATTTTGATGCGGTTTTCACCAATAGATTTTTTTTAACTATAATTACATATATTATTCTTTTGTCCGTGTGTATATAACTGATCTCCTCTTAAACGGCTAAACTATTTAGATGAAACTTTGTGTGTGTGATTAAGTTGATTCGAGAATAGTTTAGATTTACAATTGGACTCAATAGGTAGCGCTGTTGTCGAAATACAAAAACCAACCGTGCGAAGTCGGGGCGGATCGCTAGTTATTTATATGCTCAAGATGCTCAAAATCTTAATAATTTCTTTTTTCCATTTACTTGCGAGAAACGGGGATGATTATTTTGTGCATTACTCTCATCATAGTCACAGCTCGAGAAAAGCCTATTGTCTTATACTCATAAAATTTTTCAAGACTTAATTGGATTACATAAAAAAGTAAGGAGGATATATTGCAGGCTACTTTCGTGCATTAAATATTTATTTAACTAATTTTAATTGCTAAATGTGGTTTTCATGACGAATGATTATATGAGGTTTTGTATCAATTACGCAAACTGAAAAGATTGATGCCAATTTATATACGTCGTTAATATCTTCCCGAAAATTATTGAGCCTTTAAAACCCATGTAACGAGGAGCTGCGTCTAAAGTATGTGGTGAAAAAAAATTGTTTTGAAGGTTTTTCTCCTAATCATAAACTGAAATAGATACAACCTATTAAATACTACATTTTCATCTACTGTTGTTTAACAGTGGTAGAGCCACGCGGCAGCTTTTGCTGTCGCACGGATGGGCCGGCTCGAACCGGGGTAGTACCACGACCTCACAGAAAACCAGCGTGAAGTAGAGGTTTACCTCTGCGTTTCGCTTGGTGAGTGCAGGTGGCCGGAGGCCCTTTTTACTGGAAATGAGGCATTCCATCTTAGTCCTCACGGGTGACAACGCATCTACATTTTGATTTGTAAAAGAGGATAGATGTAGATGTCTATGGGCCGCAGCAACCACTTACCATCAGGTGGACTGTGTGCTCGTTTGTCACCCTTATCCTATAAAAAAAAAAAAAAAGAAGAATGTGGGTTGAGAATGGCCTTTTGTACGCCGATGATCAAGTCATATTTGCATCGTCGGCGGCCGAGTTGCAAATCATGATTACTTTAATGAACTGGTCATTAAAAGAAAGGGGTATGAAAGTGAACGCAAGTAAGACGAAAGTGATGGTTTTTGAAAGAGAAGAAAGTAAATCTTTATGTGAAATAAGAATAGAAGGGGAGTTGATTGAGCAACTGGATTAGTTTGTATATTTGGTATGTTTATTCAGCAGGGATGGTAAATATGATAAGGATATAGAACGACGAGTGAACGCAGGAAATAGAGTTAATAGGGCTCTACACACTATTATGAAGTATCAGAATGTTTCAAAGAAGGCACGTATGGCAATTCATAATGATGTGTTAGTACCTACTTTAATGTATGGTAGTGAAAGTTGGGTATGGCAGAAGAAGCATGAGAGTAGAATAAATACTGTAGAAATGGGATCATTAAGGAGTATGCTAGGGCTGAATCTGAATGACAGGGCGAGAAATAGTGTGATAAGAGAAAAGTGTGGTTTGTAAGATGACGTTGTGACTAGGATTAAAAAAGGAATGCTTCGGTGGTTTGGTCACTTAGAAAGAATGAACGAGGAAAGAGTGACAGAGCAAATTTATGTTTCAGAAGTGAACGGTAAAGTCGGGAAGGGACGCCCTAGACGAAGATTTATCGACCAAATCGGTGATACATTGAAAATGGGCCAGATTAGGAGTACCCTTTACCGACGAGCGTGTATGCGTAAATATATTGATGTAAAGGAGGCGAGAGAGGTGTGTCAGCATCGCGCAAAATGGAAGTCCGTAGTCTCTGCCTATCCCTCTGGGTGACAGGCGTGAGTGTTTGTGTTGGTGTTGTAAAAACATTTAAAACTTGCTGCAGTACTGCTTCTAAGGATGGTCTACTAGGGATTTGCTATACACTGATAAGCTCGAAATTTTTAATTTCCTTTTTTAAGTGCATCGTTAACACGTTACAGTTTCAGAAGAAGACTGCTGAATTTCTTTCGCTGTTTCTCCTTTAGTCAGGGAAACTACGTTTCGGTATGTAAGTACATTTAAAAAAAATTGCAAACGAATTTTACTATCTGACTATTAGTAATTATCAAATCAATAATAATTTCGGATATTCCGATTGGTTAAGCCTATTTACTTGAATTTCTAAGTATCGTTTACAAATGTTTAAATTTTTCTTTTTTCCTTCTTGTTCATGTATACAGTTAAAGTTACAGCCTCCAGTAAATTTATTTAATCACTAGCTGACCCGTGCCCACTTTGCTGGGCGTGAAGTATTTTTACTTGTGATTAAATTATCTTTTGTGGTTCTTAATACTGATTGCTGAGGATTTATTTTCAAAATTGTTTGACAAATATTGTTATTTCACAATAAAAAATATTATTAATCACAATCAATATAACCTATGTCCCTTAGGAATAATGTAGCTTTCTACTGGTGAAAGATTATTTAAAATACACAACATAAAGCAACATTTCAACTGGATGGTCGGTGTTTTTACGCGTTCCGTAAACTAAGCGTTTTAAAATTATATTCTAAACTTTTTCTCATTCAGTGTATCAAAATTTAAATGGTAATCTGATAAATATCATATAGTACATAACTTTTAATGGGTATAAATATACTAAAATCAGTTATAAAAAATTGTTCCCTATATTGGATTATAAGCGACTTTTGTGCGGTGGATTGATATTCTTATTGCGACGGTCTCCAGTGTGAATAGTACGCGACATTCACGGTTGTGTAACGTGCATAAGTGTTCCTTTGGCTTGTAACGTTCACAAGAACTAACGGGGCAACCGTTATCATTACAAAAGTGAAGGTGTAATTATTTCAATAACAATCTTTAATATAATTTGTTATCTAATAAATCTAAAGATGTCAAAAATGATTTGGGGTTGTTGTACACCACATGGTGATAATAATGAAAAATATATTGTATGTAAAAAATGTAATAAAAATATCATTATACATGTATGTGCCTCGAGTACTCCGCATATAATGCTGAGATGCGATCCCTTTGGTGTTGTCTTGAATGCTTAAATGCTGCTCCAAAAGCAACAAAACTTGATAACACTCCAGTACGCAACGTTTCCACCAGGGGTTACAAACGAACTACCCCTAACTCTCCTCCGATTGCGAGTGAAAACATTGTTATGAGCAAGGAAATTATTCGTGAAGTGGTGCAGGACATCATTAAAGAGAGCACGAGTAACATAGTTTCAAAAATGCAAGAGAGTATAATCAACATCCTTAATAATGAGATGAACCCAGTACGGGATGAGTTATTACAGATAAGTGAGTCTATGAACTTTCTTAATAGCCAATATGAAGATATGAAGAGGGAGAACGAATTCTCTAAAATGAAAATAAGCGAATTGGAAAAAGAGAAGGACATATTGAAGAGTACAATTAATGATTTAAACTTGCGTGTTGACCTAATGGAGCAGCACGCGCGTCAGAATAATATTGAACTGCAATGTGTGCCAGAGCATAAAAATGAAAATTTATTAAATATCATTACGCAGTTAAGTAAAACCGTGGGTTGTGTTTTTAATGATAATGACATTATACACTACACGCGCATCGCAAAGGTGAATTGAAATAATACTCGTCCACGGTCTATCATTGTACAACTGGCGTCTCCAAGAAAACGCGATGAGCTCCTTGCATCTGTAATTAAATATAATAAAAGGAAACCTGCAAATAAATTGAATAGCACTCTTTTAGGAGTGCCTGGCAATTCTTACCTGTATTTGTGGCTGAGCATCTGTCTCCTTCTAACAAAGCTCTTCACGCTGCAGCTAGACTAAAAGCAAAAGAAAAGGGATACCAATATGTATGGATAAGAAATAGCCGAATCTTTATGCGAAAGAATGATGAAGCAAATTATATCCACGTCAGAAACAAAGACATGCTACAAAAAATAGAATAATTTAGTTATTAAGTAAATTTAGTAGTTAAGTATACTGTGGCCTTTAAACTTTATGAACAAATTATATATAAAATTCACTTCTCTAAATTTGTATTATCAAAAAACGCGTGGTTTGAGAACAAAAACTAACTTTTTTATCAGCAAATTCTTTGTTGCGATTACTATGTAGTAGTACTCACGGAAACTGAGAAGAAAATAAGAAATAATAAATACCCTCCTTGGTTTGATAAAATCTCTTTAGAACCCTTAAAGATAAATATAAAATCAGGTGTCGGTTTAAAAAATATGGAAATCCTATGGATGAATTAGAGTTTAAATTATTAAGTTCTCGTTGTGGACGAATGGCAACAGAGTGCTATAATCGCTACGTTAGCAACTTGGAGAAGCAAATAGACACTAATTCAAAATCATGTTGGTCATTCATAAAAAACAAACGCAGAGGTACTAGTGCATACCCTATTTCAATGTCTGTCGGAAATGTAACTGCTACAGATGGGGAACAAGTATGTGAACTATTCTCATCTCAATTTGCATCTGTATATACTGATGGGGTTAATAATGCTTCGAATAATTACGTTCTCTCTAATTATTTAAATTATTTAGAAAACTATAGTCTACATCTTTCGCCTATTGTTATCGATAACGAATCACTTTTAAACAAATTAAAAAGTATTGACTGTAATAAAGGTACCAGCCCTGATGGGATTCCACCCGTTTTTATAGCGGCATGTGCTAAATATTTAGTATCACCCCTGTCATTAATTTACAATAAATCACTCTCAACATATATGTTTCCGGCTAAATGGAAAATTGCAAAGGTTATTCCTATTCATAAATCGGGTAATGACGATTTAGTAAAAAACTACCGGCCCATTTCAATACTGTCATCATTTGCTAAATTTTTTGAAGCTTTGATATGTCCATTTCTACAAGATCATTTTAAGCAATTACTTAGTGATAAGCAACACGGATTTGTTCAATGTAGATCAATAAACTCTAATCTTGTAAGCTTCACTGAAAATCTTTATGAAGCACTTGATGCCAATAAACAAGTTGACGTCATATACACGGATTTTAGTAAGGCTTTTGATCACATAGTGTACTCCTAAAAAAACTGTCCGCATATGGAATCTGTAATGGTTTAATGCAATGGATCTGGTCTTATCTAACCGACCGTACTTTTTATGTGGTCATCAATGGCTTTAAGTCGAGTTTGTGTAAAATCACATCTGGCGTACAACAGGGATCTCACCTGGGCCCACTTCTGTTTAATATTTATATTAATGATCTGCCTTTGTGCCTAAAATTTTCTGAATCTTACATGTATGCTGATGACTTAAAATTTTGCAGAATAATTGAAACGACAGATGATGCACGTAAACTCCAGTGTGATCTTGACAATATCTTTTACTGGTGTAATTTGAATAAGATGGAACTCAATGCAAAAAAATGTTTCTACGTAAAATTTGCTCGGAAAATGAATCTAGTTTACTACAGTTATCACATAGGCAATAATAATTTACAGGAACTAAAAGAGACCAAGGATTTAGGCGTCATATTTGACAGCAAACTCACATTCGTGCCGCATATGGAATATATTACAAAACGTGCCACCAAAATGTTAGGATTTCTTTACAGAAATATTAAAATTTTCCGCAGCAATAAAACCAAAATAATGCTCTACAATAATTTAGTACGATGTATCTTAGAATACTGTTCTGTAGTTTGGAGACCACATTATGCAACGCATTCTTTACGCTTAGAACGAATACAAAAAAGATTCATGTGGCATTTAGTATGCTCAAATCGAATTTCAAAAAAGAAACTTTCTTCGTATAAAAAACAGCTATCTTTTTTCAAAATTACATCCTTGGCTAATCGTTAACAAATATCCGACTTACTCTTCGTAAGCAAATTATTAAATAATAAAATTAACTGCCCTCAATTGTTGAATAAGATAAAATTTCGTGTACCTCATAGATACCCCCGTAGGAGAATAATTACTATTAGATCACCTCTTCGTAAAACAGTATTTTGCGCAAATTCCCCGATTTCTAGGTTAAGTAAATTGATCAATGAACTTCCCCATGCTTTTGATATTAATTCCAACTCACCTAACAAGCTCAGAAAAGAACTACTCAAGCATAATGCAAATGTGATAGATTAAGTTTTTGTATTTTTTTAACGTTTTGGTTTTCCGTAACTATGTATTATTCTTGATGTTTATTCCAGTGCATATTGTAATCACCTATAATAGTTTGTAGCATTTAAAGTAATACCCTATCTACGTATGTATGTAAATTATAATTTTAACAATGTATACAAATGTTGGTGATGCTTTAATAAATTAAAAAAAAATCGGTTCAGTAGTTCAAGAGATTACTTCCTACAAAAAAAAAACTCACAAACTTACAAACTTTACCTCTCTATAATATTGGTATAGATTATTGCATCATTAAGTGAAAGTTACTGCCAACAAGATGTCCCACAACTGGGTAAAGGGCTTCTCCCATTTCTGAGAAGCAATATAGGTTACAAAGTAGTTGATTCACCGCGCAGCTTGAGTGCTTGTTGGTAAATTTCAAACGTATTCACGATGTTACCCTTCGCCGAGCACGTAGCAAATTAGCACTTTAAATTGCAACTAACTAGCTATTTTTATGGACATGTCCAAAGCATACGATCGCGTTTTGCATGGTCCCTTGCTAGAAAAGCTATATTCTCTAGGAATACGAGGGAAACCGCACGAATGGCTCTCTTCTTATCTTGCGAATAGAAAACAATACGTATAGATATCCCATTTAAATGAAAATAGAAGAATAATAAATGAAATAAACTCGTACACTACCACAGTAAAAGGATCTATACCACAGGGTAGCGTCCTAGGATGCTTGCTGTTCTCTACGTATATTAATGAACTCCCTTCAGTAATACCACATAGAGTCGTTTTGTTTGCAGACGACGCGACAGTAATAATTACTTGTGAACAAAAAAATCTCACTAGTTTACAGGAAAATATAGCTTACTGCCTTAGCAAAATTGTGGATGAATTGGACGTTTTGGGTTTATTGTTAAATTTTGAAAAGACAAAAATAATGCAGTTTCGCCCATATCAGAGACTAGAAGTCCCACTCGCTATATCTTACCAAGGTATAAATATTGAGGAAGTTCGCACGTTTTCGCTCCTAGGGATAACAATAGACTCAACTTTTTCATGGAAAAATCATATAGAGAGCGTAGTAAGTAAGTTGAGCAGTTTTTGCTATGCCTTGCGCGAGCTGCGTAAAGACACAAACGAGCAGTGTGCGCTTACTGCGTACCACAGCCACGCCGCTGCCTGGATCAGATATGGCATCATATTCTGGGGCAATTCTACCGAGGTGCACGCGGTATCCGTGCTCCAAAAACGATGCCTTAGAATAATTGCATTCGTAGCTCCAAGAGATTCATGTCGAAAGTTGTTCCCTAAATTCAACTTATTAACTGTGACGTGCATTTATATTTTTGAATTATGCCGCTTTGTTAGGAAAAGTCCTCATTATTTTCAACGAATTGGGGATAGACCCAATCGATATGGCGCACGTCACCGTGGTTATAACCTGGTCGCTCCTACCGCACATCTAACAATATTTAAAAATGGTCCCTACTACATGGCAATAAGGGTTTACAACCATTTACCAAATAATATAAAAGCCCTCCAGTGTCGTAAATTTGAAATAGTACTTAAGAAAATGCTTATTGTAAAAAGCTATTATAACTTAAATGAATATTTTAATGACAAATTATAAATTTAAATTATTTTGACAAAATTTATTATTTCTATTTACTTAAATGACATTATTAATATTTTCATCAAAGTTTTAAATCTTATTTATATGAATTAAAATGACCAATAGTTAAGATGAAATATTTATTGACATTTCATTTTAAATAAATGTGTGTATTATTTATTTAGTTTGATATTTAATAAATTAATTAATAATAATGTATAGATTATGTACCTTAAAAATTGTAATTTAATTTGATTTCATATTAATTAACAATTAAAATAGATCTTAATATGCTACGCCCGTACAGGGTTGTCACATGCTCTGTAGACATATTGTAACAACTTTATACTTTGTGACATGCAATAAATGAATTATGAATTATGAATTTCATTGGAGCCGGCTGGGATCAAACCCGGGTTGCATGCGTACTGTGATATTTACGTCGAGCTCGTAACCCCTAAGTTACCTAGGCTGTCACCTATTTGCATATTAAAACAATTTATGCTGCAGCTGTATAGTGGCTGAAGAACGAATGGGTCGGCTGGACCGGAAAGGACCACGTTCTCACATAAAACAAGCGTAAAATAGCAGCATATTGTTGCTGTGTTTGCCATGGTAAGTAACGAGAACCGGAAAACCCTTTTAACTGGTAACTAGATGTTTTATCTTAGTCCTCTGGGGGATCACTGCATTTTATAATTGTGTGTGTGTGTGTGTGTGTGTGTGTGTGTGTGTGTGTGTGTGTGTGTGTGTGTGTGTGTGTGTGAGTGCAAGTGCGTGTGCGTGCGTGCGTGCGTACATGAGTGCGTGTGTGCGTACGTATGTGCGTGCGTGCGTGCGTGCGTGTGTTATATTATGCTAACAAACCTACACAAACATTGAATATATGGGAAATAAATATGAAATCAATAATTTATGAGCAGTGTAGTGGCGACGTACGAGAATCCACTATACATAGTATTCCGTGGGTATCGTAAGAGGCGATAGAAGGAAGCTGAAACAGAAAATTGGCAGCAACATCTTCCTGATAACGGCTCAAAATTATAAAAAACTGCGGCTACCTACTCGTTTGTCAAGCTTGGCTACCGTGACATTATCCCCCCTATGAGGCAACATATGGGAGATACCTGTGTTCAGCGATGGACTTTTATAGCCTGTATTGGAAATCAAGCCAAACAGAGGTAAATTGGAGTTAAAGCTAAAGCGATTATTAATTATATGTTTACCTGACACACAAATGACTGCTTACGGTTTCGCCTAGTAAAAATTATTGCCATAGATAATACACTAGCAAAGAAATGGCTAGTACATTAACGGGGAATACGTTTTTTATATAAAAGCGGGAAAATATGAAAATAGAAATCCGTTTTATTACTCTTGGAACATGTCAGTGATAACTCGCACGATGAAAATGCTTTACCCACATATAAGGTAATCACTACGATTTAATAAATTCACAGCACTGAATATGCGATGCGGAACGCTGATATACTTAAAATGGATAAAAAAGACGCTACCCTTATATAAAACTCCAAAAATATTTATTATCCATTCATCCATTACGGTCTATAAAAGTACACTGCTGAACATAAACCTCTCCCATAAATTGCCTTATGAGAGATTTTGCCATTGTTGCCACGCTTGGTGAGAGGGTTGATAACCGCCTCTTTTATTTTTAGTTGTTATTAGGAAGACGCTGTTTTCCATCTCCTGATTTGTTTCCCTCTGTCGCCTCTTAGGATACCCACTGGATAATATGAGGTTGTGAATATTCTTACAATGCCACTACACGATAACTTACACAAAATACCAGTGTAAAATAGAATCGTAATGCTACTGTGTTCTGTATGGTGAGTTTAGACAAATGTTTAGCATAAATTATTAGATTGTTTATAGCAAACGATCATGCTATTAGTACATCTCAATCTTTAATTTGGATTCTTTCCAAACTTATTCATCCATTACAGCCAATAAAGATCCACTGCTGAACTTAGGCCTCCCTCATAGATTGCCTCATGGGGGTTTTACAATAAGATAATTTCAAACTTATTTTACAATTTTTTTCCAGTATGTTCTGAACGGTGTCCTTGATGGGTGACAGCAATCTTCATGCGTTTTTTAAGGATAATGTTGTTTTCCTTTAACCTATAGCTCATATTATAAACTTTTCTAACCGTATTTTTTTACAAAGTTTGGTTTATTCATGTCACTACAAATACTAGTAAATTTTCTCAGTTATAATTATTTTAAAGTAATAGCGACCGTTGTGTTGCCTCAACACAGTTTCTTTTTATTTTTTAAACGTTAAAAGCAGCTATTAGACTGAAAATATGCCCACACATAAGCATTTTCTCCTGTATCGAAGAGGCAGTTTACGAACTTGAATTGAACTTGGACAAACATCCAGACCCTGAACATTATTTTGTAGGTAATACAAATACTTGTTCCGTGAGGGATCCGAACCCGCGGACCTTAATGCCGCATCGCAATCCTTAGCCTCTGCGGACCCTTCAATATAAAGTACAGCCTCGTTGTTATTGATAAAAAATTGGGTATCTAGAGTTAAAATCATTAAGGTTGTTTGAAAAATTGTTATTATTTCATATGCTTGAAATAACAGTATTTTCTATGTTATTATTGCCAAATAATTAAATGCTGCTAATTTATAAACCTTAAATATAAATTGAAAAATTACTCCGTAGGAAAATACCTTGATTTCAAAATGAAGCAACATTAGAATTTAACTTTGATGTGCTTTCATCTCATAATTATGTAAAATATGTTTTCTTCTTTTCCCTTTGTGAATGAAAAATATAATGGTAATTGTGATAGAATTGGGCTGCGTACCGTTGCCAAAATTCTTAAAAGTAATAAAATATTTTTGTATTTAAATAATTTATTTTATTTGGTAGGCTGTTAGCACGTTTTTGTATAATTTAATAAAGTATTTGCTTTTAGCGTATCACAACACTAATAACGTCTCCTGTAATGTGCAGATATTTTACATATTCATAAATTTCAACCAAGAAAAATTGTTTCAGGCCACGCATATACTTGTACCGCGGGATTCGAACCAGAGACCCGCATCATCCCTGTCAAAAGCGTCCCTTTGTCTTTTAAGGGTGAAAATACCTACATATTAGAAATCGTTTAGTCTTCCTCTTCAGCCTTTTAAATACACTGTTGGTTTATAAAAAAGCGTCAACAGTGGAAAAGCTCACCAAGCACAGCACATAATTTGTTTTGGTGCTTGGTGTTACTACTATTACTACAACCCTACCACAAGTCCACTGCTGATCCATAAGCCTCCCAATAAATTGCCACAAAATACTAGTCCCACTCCATCTAGTAGGATTTTCATATCAATATCGTCTCTATAGCTTAAGAGCCAGTGAGCGGCACTTACGGTATTTCAATAAGCTTCACTTTTTTTTCAGTTAATCCCCTATACCTGAGGTACATGAAACAGAGACTCTTTAGTTTGAACGGCGGTCGATATAGAGACGCTCAGGTATCAAAGATGTAAAAAATTACCCAAAAAACGTTATAGCAATAAGTCTGCCGCTTTGACATCTTGAAATATTTAATAATAGTTACCGAAAAATAACATTGGCAGACACCTATGATGGTTTCAAGTTCATGGCAGACAGGTTGAAAAGTACGATTTTTTATTAATAATTTACGTTATTTCAATAAAGCTGCAATTTATATATATTGTTGATTATATTATTTGACATGTATAATTTTCACGGCAGACACATATTGTGGTTGTATCACCCAGGCAGACAACAAACTTTGGGGTGTCCATAAGCGCGTAGTATAATAGCGCTCGCTCTAATACAGTCTTTTTCTTTCTAGGTTTGGTTAATGGATAACATCATGTATGAAATTTGTTTTACTCATAACAACAAAAAAAGAACAATTCATAAATTCATTTAAAACGGTTCATAAATATTTAAAAAAAATATGAGCAACGTGGTGATTTATTTAGTGTAAGCTTGTTTGGTATTTATGCATTTACGAAAAACGACTATTTACCTTACTCCAGAAAACTCAGGCATACCAAGAAGCCAGCTTTTGGTTTTTTTTACAGATTATAAGCCAGTGCTTGACCACAATCCCACCTGGTGGTAAGTGGTGATGCAGCCTTAGATGGTAAATCGCACTGTCTTATCGTAACAAAAGTCTATTCACGCTTACCTTGAAGACGCCCAGATTGTATTCGGACGGAAAGATAGACGCCGGCAAATTATTCCACTCCTTTGCTGTACGCATTACAAAAGACGAAGCAAACCTTTTGGTTCTAATGCATGGAATATCGACACAAAGGGATGAAGACCCGCCGACCGCCTGGTTGTCCGATGGTGGAAAGGAGAGGGAGGAATTAAAGCGTGTAATTATACCAGCGTAAAATAGAAGCTTAATGCTGCTATGTTTCGTATGGTGAGTGTAGAGAACCGGAGACCCATTTTACTGGAAAAGAGGCATTCTATCTTAGTCCTCAAGGCTGACAACGCATCTGCATTTTAATTCACAAACGAGGATAGATGCAGATGTCTATGGGCCACAGCAACCACTTACCATCAGGTTGACTGTGTGCTCGTTTGTCACCCCAATTCTATAAAAAAAAATCCTGCGCACACTCACCGAAATGCATCCTATAGAATACCGAGAGAGTGGCTACTCTGCGCCTGTGCTCGAGGCTGACAAGATTGGATTCAACCAAATCAAGGTCACTAATGAGCCTCTTAGCACGTCTCTCCACTAAGTCCAATGCTGCCAAGTGGCATTTTGGAGCACCAGGCCATATGTCACAGCAGTACTCCATGCACGACCGGACTTGCACTTTATGTAAGGTAAGAAGCTGCCCCGGCGTGAAGTACCGCCGCACCCTTGCAAGGACACCAAGTTTCCTTACGGCTGCTTTGGCTCTGGACTCAATGAACCGCCCATAGTTTAGGTTCGGAGAAAATTCAATCCCTAATAACTAAAGGCGGTCAATTATGAGGGATATATATTATTATTTTCAATTTTGCTGGAAACCAAAACAACAGCTTTTTAATGTTGTCCAAAAGTTTACCTGTCAAATATTGTGCCCTACAGGCACATTTGTGTGCTGGATTGGTGGAGAATAAAACCGCTGCGATATTTTTCTTTCTTCTATATTTGGTGTTTTCCTTGAGGTAGCTGGCCGCCGACTGTGTCGAACGACGAAAATCGCCCTTCTTTTATACCGCCTCGGGCTGGGTCAATGGATACGGCCGACGCATCGTACAAATGGCGTCGACCAATCAGCGCGAGGCGTGACAGAGCAAGTGACGATGCTGAGTCCCGTTACATTGTTTGTCTTAAGCTAGTTCTATATCTTACTGAGTCATTGTTTACATTGTTTACCTTAAGCTAGTTCTGTTATACAAAGTGACCAACTAATTTTATTACACAAATATAAGCTCTACACTATTATTTTCTTAACATAAAATGCTTATATCCTATCTAAACTATAATCTCTATTAATATAAATGTTTTTGTCTTATTTATGTATCACTATTTGTTTTTCTCTTGTCCCGCACATCACTCCCGCCGTGCGACCGCGTCGCATCAGCTTCCGGTGCGGGCTCGACGTCCGTAGATAGAGGCAGGATCACAAGCTTCCTTACTGGCCGGCGTAGGACACCTCCCTTAGTTAGCACGTCCACAGTCCGCACGACGTTGTCGGGACCCGGATATGTAGCGATGACTCTTCCTCGTATCCACACGTTGCGAGGCAGGTTGGGATCGACGATCTGTACGAGGTCGTCGACGCGTGCTGCTTGGCCTTGTCCGTGGGGCTCCCGCCGGTGTTGAAGCTCAGGGAGGTACTCCTTCACCCAGCGTAACCAGAAGGTGTCGGCTAGCCTCTGTGCAGCTCGCCAACTTGACCGTGAGAGGGCGTCTCGTTCGGTGAAAGTGCCTAGCTGTGGTACTCGTCTCGGTCCTCCTAACAAGAAGTGGTTAGGAGTGAGAGCTTCGGGATCCTCTGGACTGACTGAGACGTGAGTCAGCGGTCGGCTGTTGACGGTGTATTCCACTTCTACCAGTAGTGTCGTGAGGACTTCCTCCGTCGGATGACGTTCGTGCAACGTCGCGATAAGAGCGGTCTTGACGGAGCGAACCATTCGCTCCCAGGCTCCGCCCATAAATGGAGCTCCAGGCGGGATGTAGCGCCAGGAGATATTGCTGCTTCTTCTGCGGTCGCTGCGTCGACCGCCTGTCGTAGTTCCTTATCGGCTGCCTTCAGGTTGGTGCCGTTGTCTGACCATATTTCTGTCGGGCAGCCTCGCCGTGCGATCATCCGCCTTATGGCCATTACCGCGGAGTCAGCGCTAAGTGAGCCGGCAACTTCTAGATGTATGGCTCGCGTAGTGAGACATGTAAAAATGGCCACATATCTCTTTTGTCGAGTTCGTCCGACGGTCACCGAAAGAGGTCCGAAATAGTCCACCCCGGTGTAGGTGAAGGGGCGCTTGTGGTGAGCTAAGCGACACGTTGGCAGGTCCCCGGTTCTCGGATGCGGCGGTACTTGCGTCTTTATTCTGCAGAATAGGCATTTTCGTAGTATTGTGCGTACGATAGGGCGCAGTCTCAGTACCCAATACTGCTGCCGGCACTCGTTAACTGTGGCTTCTACACCGGCGTGATGGAGTTGCCGATGTATAGCCTGCACCCAGAGCTTGACTGTGTGATGATCACCGTCAATTATCAACGGGTTCTTGAATTTTTCCTCCATGTCGCAGACTGCTCGAATACGACTTATAAGTCGTAGTGTGCCGTTTATTGACTCGACGCTGAGCTGGCGAAGGCTTCCCGCTGTTTAGGCTGTCTATTTCTTCCGCAAAGGATTCTTCTTGGGAGGATCGCATCAGAAGCTCTTCAGCTGTCTTAAGCAGCTCGGCTGAGACCATTAGCGGCTTTATGTCTTCTGGCGACCGCTTCTTTGTCGTCATGTGCGCCTGATATTTCACTGTAGCTTTGTTCTTTTTCCAAGTGGGATCAGCCTCTTTATTCTTCTTTGTTCGTTTGTAGTTGACTCTCTGTTTGGTGTTTCTGCAGAGTTGAATGAACTGTAGAACACGTGCTGTTGAGTATCGGAGTCGGTCCCAGTTGGAGAACTTCGCTGGATCAGGTAGACCTTCGGCAAGCCTCAATCTTCTTTTGTTGCTCACGTAATGTGTCCTTTCTTCGTCGGAAGGTTCTTCCGCTGTTGCTCTTGTGGTTTCTGTCGGCCAGAAGTCTTCTGTTAGGTATAAGAAGTCAGGCCCTTTGAACCATCGATGTTCTTTATTAAATGCTGCTGGTACGTCTCGTGTGGCGTCGTCCGCCACGTTCAGCTTTGTCGGAACCCAGCGCCAGTCGTTAACTTTGGAACTCTCTTCTATTGCTGCTAGACGGTGAGCCACGTAGGGCTTATATGAACGTGACCCTGTCCTTATCCAGGTTAATACTGTCTTGCTGTTTGTCCAGAATACTTTGCGGTCAGGTTTCCTCTCGTGTTCTTCGACTACTGTTTCTGCGAGCCTGGTGCCCATGACTGCTGCCTGTAGCTCCAATCTTGGGATGGACGTCAGTTTTAACGGTGCCACCTTTGCTTTCGCCACAATAAGGGATAGGTGGACCTCGCCTACTGCTGTTACAGCTCTCCAAAAGAGGACCGCAGAATAAGCTGACTCGCTGGCATCGCTGAAGACGTGGAGTTCTAGGGAGGCCGCGTCACTGTAGTGAAGATATTGTCGCGGGATTGCTATTTCGTGGAGGCCTTCCAGATGCTCCATCCACATTTTCCACTGCTCTGCCAGGTCTTCGTCGATCTTGTCGTCCCATGCTGTTCCTCTACGCCAGACTTCCTGGAGGAGTTGTTTTGTCCTGATGGTGATAGGCGAGGCGAATCCGAGCGGGTCGAAGAGCGACATCACTATTCTCAGTGCTTCCCTTTTCGTCGGCTGCTTCCCTTCTAGGAGTGTTGAGGGTATTCTGGCTAAGTTGAGGTTGAAGGTGAGTTCGTCCGAGTGGATCTTCCAAACAACACCCAGAACTCGTTCCATCTTTTCTTCTGTTTTGTAGAGTTCCATGTCTTCTGTCTGGCTGTCTTCTCCAAGTGTTTCTAGGAGTGATGCTGAGTTTGATTTCCACTGTTTCAACTCGAAGCTGGCTTTCATGTGCACGGCTGGTACACTCTTCGTGATGCGTTTGGCATCTTCGAGGGTTCTGAAGCTGTCCAAGTAGTCGTCGACGTAATGCTTCATTATGTTGGCCGCTGCGGCCCCTGGGTGAGTTTCCCCGTGCTGTTTGGCGTTTAGGTTCTTGACGTATATTGCTGTCGAAGGCGAACTCGATGCTCCGAAAATTAATGATGTCATTCTTTACTCTTCCGGAGGTTGGTTGTCTCGTCGAATCCCACGCCATAGGTACCGCAGTGCGTCCCTGTCTTGTTCTCGCAACTTGACTTGCATGAACATCTCTTTGATGTCCGCCGTAACCGCGATCATGTGTTGTCGGAAGCGCATGACGACACCTGGTAGCGATTGTAGTAGGTCGGGCCCTTTGAGTAGCATGTCATTAAGTGCCACCCCTTTGGTCTTGGCTGCGGCATCGTGTACCACCCGTAATTTCTCCGGTTTCATTGGGTTGACTACTGCAAAGTGAGGTAGGTACCAAGTTTTGTCAGCTGTCTTCTGTTTTGGGGCGGGTTCGGCGTACCCCTTTGCGACGAGAGCGTTCATTTGTTCCACGTATTTCTTCTTTAACGTGGGGTCACGATCGATCTTCTTTTCTATGTTGAAGAGCCTCTACAGCGAGTTTTCGTAATTGTCTGGTAACTTGACATCGTCTTTGCGCCAGAGAAGACCGGTCTGGAATCTTCCTTCTTCTGTCTTCGTTGTGGTCCTTTCCAAGATACGAAGTGCTTGTTCTTCTGGATCAGTCTTCGTTCTCTTGGGCTTTATACAAAGTGCGTCCATCTCGAAGTATCGCTTCACGAGGTCTTCTAGATTCTCCTCTGGATCTTCTACGATGTGTGACACGAAATCGATGTTCCGTCCGAAGCTTCGTGTCTGGCTGCCGTGGAGTACCCAACCTAGTGGCGTGAGAGATGCCACTGGGTGGTTCTTGTCTCCTTTTCTGACTTCCGATGTCAGCAGAAGATGCCAGTTATCTTGTCCGATCAGCACTCGTGGCTTGGCGTTTGCATATGTGAGATGTCCTTGGATATCAGAGAGGTGTTGACACTCCTCCACTAGATCCTGTGCGACCCGTTGAGATGAGACTTGCAGGTTCTTCACTGTGCGTGCTTGTATTTGTTCTTCATGATCGTTGAGCCCCTTTAGTTTGATGGTGACTCTCCTCGATGCTGACTCCGATACTTTCTTGTCGTTGATGGTTTCTATCTTCAGTGGGTCTATGGGGCCCGTTGCTCCGACGCTTGTTACTATACTATCGTCGACGAGCGTGACTGTTGAGCCGTCGTCCATCAACGCGAAGGTGTTGACAGCTCCTTTTGGTCCTTTGACCTGGATCGGTAGGATTTTTAAGTATGATTGCTTCTTGACGGTCCAGGTTGAGTTGATGACCTCTGTTGCCCCTTGATTTTCTTTTGCTTCTGAATCTTCTGACTTCTTTTCGTAATGCAACATCTTGTGGTGAGAGTACTTGCAGCTGTTGACATTACATGGCTTGGGTCGGCAGTGGTGTGTCTTATTCCTATAGCGAAGACACCTGAAGCAGAGGCGCTTGGACTTGGCCATGTCCCATCTTGCATTTGCATCTAACTTCTTGAATTGTTCACATTCTGTGGCGTTGGTGTGCCCCGTATCTTCACATACGACGCATCTTGGTATGTATGTCTTCTCAGTCACGTTGTTGATCCTTTGAGTCTTCCTTTGTGGTGCGGCTGTAATAGGCGGTGTCATCTGTTCGGGCAGCGCGTAGGGTCCACACAGTTCTGCTTCCCTTTTGAAGAACTTCTCTATCTTGATGAGGCAAGGGTCTTCACGTGGCTGCATGGCTGAGAAGTCGTAGTACCTATAACGCAGAGTTGGCGTCAGTTTGTCTACTATTGTCTTCGCGAGTTCGGGATTGTACATGTAGTTAAAACAACCCAAAGTCTTCAGTGTCGCCACTACGTTGGAGATCTTGGTGGCGAATATGCATATGTCTCTTGGTGACTCAGTAAGGCGCGGCAGACTTCTAAGCGTCTCCATCTCCAGCATGGCTATTGACTCTGGTCTTCCAAATCTTGACTCCAAAGTCTTCATTACTTCAGCCGGGTGTGCGTTGGTCATAAGTAGGCCTTCAACTGCTTCCTTGGCCTTCCCTTTCAAGTTTCTTCTGAGTCGATTCGTATTTTCAACTACGCTGAATGTCGCTTCTGTCTCGTAGTAGGCGGCGCGAAAGGGTAGCCATTCCTGATGAGACCCGCTGAAGAATGGTAACTCGACGAACTTAGGTTGTTGGGCGGCGCTGACAGCCCGAGTGATGGCTTCAGCCAGGAGGGCTACGTCAGTTTGACCTCCCGCCGGTGACTGATGTGTTTCTTCGTGCCTTGGTTCTTCTGCGTGGGCGGCTGTTGGTTCTTCTATGGCATGGTGAGGTTCGTTGGTGATTGCTAAAACCGGGCGATTCACTTGATTCTCCCACCAGTCGTCCACTCTTGTATTGACTTCTGATCTTGAGTAGAGGGATGCGTCATCTTCTTCTTCCTCCTCCTCTTCTGAGTCTTCCCTTTCTAAGGCAGCAAGGCGTGCTGCGGCTAATTCCACTTGAAGGCGTAGTAAATCTTCTTTCGCCTTTGCAAGCTTGAGCTGCTTCGTTCTACTGCGTGTAGATCCCCCTCCACCTCCCTTCTTGCTGGGCGGGCGGGGTTCCTGTAGCCCGGTTTGCTTTGATGGACCGGCGGTGCTTCTTATGGCTCGCTTCACTGTAGAAGTTTCTGTTTCTCGGTGAGTTGCTCTGGTGACAGTAGCGGGCGGCTTCATCAGCTGTTTGGCCTTCGCACCCGCAGTTAGTGTCGTCGCCGCGGATGGTGTTACGGAAGGAGCGACGGCGCTGGCGGGGTGCGTGGCGGGGGCGGCGGTTGCGGCTGAGGCTGAGGTGGCGGCGGACGAAGTGGTCGCTGCGGTGGCGGAAGTCACGGTGGATGGATCAGTCGCCGCGGAGGTGTCTGTATACTCCGAAGTCTCCGTGGCGGTCGTCCCTGTAGCTGTTGATTCCGTACTGGCTTCCGCACTGGTGGTACCGGTCGCCGAGGTGGTAGCCTTGGACGACGACGGCTTGCTGCCCCTTCCCTCAGAGCGCGTAACGGCCATGCTGTCAGCTGACTTTTTCTTCGAATAATCTTGATTCTTGAAAAACGATTTCCGAGGAGTCTTCTTAATTATTTTTCTTCAGGTAATTATTCCCCACAAGATTCGGCTGGCGAAGGACCATTAAATGTGCCCTACAGGCACATTTGTGTGCTGGATTGGTGGAGAATAAAACCGCTGCGATATTTTTCTTTCTTCTATATTTGGTGTTTTCCTTGAGGTAGCTGGCCGCCGACTGTGTCGAACGACGAAAATCGCCCTTCTTTTATACCGCCTCG
This sequence comes from Parnassius mnemosyne, assembly GCA_963668995.1. NCBI lineage: Eukaryota > Metazoa > Arthropoda > Insecta > Lepidoptera > Papilionidae > Parnassius > Parnassius mnemosyne. The sequence goes on from CAVLGL010000001.1 coordinate 57,950,220, forward strand.
GGCTGGGTCAATGGATACGGCCGACGCATCGTACAAATGGCGTCGACCAATCAGCGCGAGGCGTGACAGAGCAAGTGACGATGCTGAGTCCCGTTACATTGTTTGTCTTAAGCTAGTTCTATATCTTACTGAGTCATTGTTTACATTGTTTACCTTAAGCTAGTTCTGTTATACAAAGTGACCAACTAATTTTATTACACAAATATAAGCTCTACACTATTATTTTCTTAACATAAAATGCTTATATCCTATCTAAACTATAATCTCTATTAATATAAATGTTTTTATCTTATTTATGTATCACTATTTGTTTTTCTCTTGTCCCGCACAAATATATAATGCAAAGAAATCAGTAGATGTAGATGATGGCAGATTCCATCTTTTTATAAATATTTATAGACTAAAAGATCTGAATAAAAATTTTGTAAGAAATTACAGTTTTGATGGAAGCTCTTTACCACCGTGTAAACGTGAGCTGTATCAGCAAGTTTTACGTGCGCATTATATTTTCAGCATTCGGAAAAATGCGCACAAAAATAGCCAGTATTATTAGATCCACTGGAGCACGGCTGGATTGAAGAAAATGATACGTATATATTTAGATGGTTTGACGGAAATCAGTTGCCAGTTTTGTGAACGAATTAGTCGCAGATCAACAAGGTAATTTTCTTTTATAAGAATTTATACTTTTAAATTATTTATTTTATTATAATTGGCTTGATTTAAAAATTGAAACTTATTATTTGCAGAAATAATTCCGTCTGATGATGACTGATATGAATGTTGATGATGATGAATGTAGATTTCGATGGAATTGATGCATCTGACGATGAACCTGAAGGATACGACTCCGATAGCCAAGAATAATATGACATGAATATTCTTAAAATTATTGAGTTTTTAATACAATGAGTAATAAACATTTTGATGAATAAATTAATATTATTATGACATCATAACAAGAAAACATAAACAACTAAATTATTGTATGCTATTGTGTGGCTATTCGACAATTATTTATTTTATAACCCGTAATTATTATTAACTGCAATCAATATGAAACGATCGTATTTACTTTCAATTAATATGATTTCTTTTTTAAATTGATTTGACGGCTGTATTAGAGCGAGCGCTATTATAGTACACGCTTATGGACGCCCCAAAGTTTGTTGTCTACCTGGGTGATACAACCACAATATGTCTGCTGAAAATTATACATGTCAAATAATATTATCAACAATATATATAAATTGCAGCTTTATTGAAATAACGTAAATTATTAATAAAAAATCGTACTTTTCAACCTGTCTGCCATGAACTTGAAACCATCATAGGTGTCTGCTAATGTTATTTTTCGGTAACTTTTATTAAATATTTCAAGATTTCAAAGCAGCAGACTTATTGCTATTACGTTTTTTGGGTAATTTTTTTACACCTTTTAACACCTGAGCGTCTCTTTATCGACCGCCGTTCAAACTAAAGAGTCTCTGTTTCATGTACCTCAGGTATAGGGGATTAACTGAAAAAAAAAGTGAAGCTTATTGAAATACCGTAAGTCTGCCGCTCACTGGCTCTTAAGCTTCTATGAAAGCTTGGTATTTATACCGTCGTATTAGTATACACTTTTAAACGCGCGTTTTTTGTTTTGTATATCTCATTAATTTGACGTGCTGGTGACGTTAGACGAAAAACTTTAAATATTATGCATAATCATTCGTTATTTATTACATTTCCTTCATATTTAGGAACAAATTAAAACCTTCAGTTTTTCACAAGTATTTGTCGTTTCTGAAGATATTTTTACTTAATCCTCTAACTTATTCTAATGGCAGACGCTGTTTTGGCAAAGCTTAGAACGTAATATCATAAAAATAGAATGAGAATACTTCCAAGAGCCTACCGTCTTTATATAGTAGCTGGTAAATTTTTAATTCAATTTCTTATGTCTGTTAACAAAAATAAACTAACTCCTTTTAAATATATATTGTATGCTATTCAATTTCCAAAATAAATAAATTACTTATAGAAACTTTAATGGTTATGGTTATGATTTTACAAAATGATCATGAGTGTTCATTATAATCGCCATTACGAACACTCATGGCAATATGCCTTATTTTTAATTGTTTGTCGTTAATTCATATGCCCGTAGCAGATCAGAGACTAATCACTTGTCTTCTATATCCTAGCAACCCTGTTTCCGACTTCGGCAGCACCAGTAATTCACAATTTATAGTATATAAACATCTGGCGAAAACTTTCATAAACCAACGGGATGTAATATGATGGCAACATCTTTTAATTTAATAGTGTAATATCACAGTCAGATAGATTATGACATCGATTTAATAGCATTGTAGATATTAAATCTAATTTAAATAATGTTTCTATAGTCATTTAAGTCATGTTTACGTCTATAGGTACATACCTCACTTTGTAAGTTATATCGAGGTTTTATGTAATTAAATATAATTTATTTATATTAAAATAAATTAATATTACAATTAAATTAAACTAATAATAATAAAACCTACAAAGGAATTATTACATATTAAATTAAATGTATATTTTCAATTATTTGTAAATTAAGTTTACTAATTGTAATGACTTACTAAGAGGTAGTACTCATTTTTTACCTCGAAGTCCGTCGGGGTCAGTTTCTTACGTATTTCTGTCTCTTACGTATTTCTGCCTCTTACGTATTATGAATGAATGAATTAATGAATGAATGAATGAAATACACTTTATTGTGCACACAAAAATACATATGAGAAGAAAAAAGAACATAATTTATTTAAAGGTACAATTGACGGACTTATCGCTTGGGAGCGATCTCTACCAGGCAACCACATTGCAGAGGATAAAATGACCCGTGAGAAAGGGTATGGGTGTACGTAGGTTGATAGAAAATACACACGACATATATAATATAATCTATAAATACATACATATATAATATAAATAAATACATTTTAAATACAAAAATATATACATACATATACGAGAGCAGAAAAGATTAAACAAGTGAAGTCAAAGCCTAAACGTAAGGAAAAATGAGTAGGTAGTAATTTTTTAGAGGAATGACTATTTAAGGAGGAAAAAAGTGCGCTTTGACAAGTTTTTTAAACTTATCAATAGACTGCGGACTTCTAATGTGCAGCGGTAGTATATATAGTACTGTCTCTAATAAAAATTTTCGCTCGACTTTTATTAACTTAGAAAACTCTACGCAAAAAATCATAATTAAATAAGAGGCCGTTCTGTTTTTATTTTAAAGTAGTTCTCTTTTACGAGTAAATGAATTTAAATTGCAATACAGTAAATTAATTTTTTATAGGATAAGTGTGACAAACGAGCACACAGTCTACCTGATGGTAAATGGTTGCTGTGACCCATAGACATCTGCATCTATCCTCGATTATGAATCAAAATGCAGATGCGTTATCACCCGTGAGGACTAAGATGGAATGCCTCTTTTCCAGTAAAAAGGGTCTCCGGTTCTCTACACTCACCATACACAGCAGCTTTATGCTGCTATTTTACGCTGGTATTCTGTGAGAGCGTGGTCCTTCCCCGGTCGAGTTGATCCATTCGTGCTACAACTATACCAGTAATATAGCTGCAGCAGGGCTCTACTACGTTTAAATTTAATAATATTGTTAATTAAGAAAATAACATTAAAAATATATTTTTATACTATAATATGTTGCTATTTTATTTAACGGTGGTAGAGCCACGCAGCAGTTTTTGCTGTTGCATGTATGGGCCGGCTCGAGCCGGGTTGGTACCACGAACTCACAAAATACCGGCGTGAAGTAGAGGCTCTGCTTCTGCGTTTTGTCTGGTGAGTGCAGGTGGCCGGAGGCCCAATTCCCCCCCCCCCCCCCCCCCCTCCCATCAACATGGTAGCGGAATGACACGATAGACTACCCCAGGAGGGTACGAGTACCCCTGGAGAATCCCTCGCTGAGCATCCACGACCATGTTATTCCAATCCAGAGCGTGGGTACTCAGGCTGCCCCGCGTATTCTGGGGGGAGGGGGGAGGGGGGCAAAATTCCGCTCGAAAACAAAACTGCTCGGGGCAAACTGAGCAATAATACCAAGGCGACCCCTGCCACGCTATCCGTGAATTTCTGCAACATCAGGGGACTTCACTCTTACCTAAACGCCGTCCACTACCATCTTGATACGACGAAGCCGGCCTTGCTCTTTCCGACCGAGACGCACGTTTCCTCTCCGGCTGATATTTCGTATCTCTCCTACCCGGGATATAAATTGGAGCACTCCTTTGTGCCTCGGGCTGAAGTTTGCGTGTATGTCAGAGAGGACATCTGTTCTCGACGCCTCGGCAGTCTTGAAGGTTCGGACCTGTCCATCCTTGGCTACGCGTAGACAGCGACGACCATCCGTGCGTCTACGGATGCCTCTATAGGTCCCATAGCGGTAATGCCGAAACAGACTGACTCATCGACCACGTCCAAATGGTTACAGATTCCTTGCTACAACAGGTCTCATCCACAGAGATCGTGATCCTTGACGATTTTAACGCCCACCATGCCGAATGGCTCGGTTCACGTTTAACCGAACATGCGGGGAGATCTGTTTATGACTTTGCCTTGGCATATAGTCTGACACAACTGGTTACTTCGCCTACGCGGATTCCAGATGTGGACGATCATACACCTTCCCTGTTGGACCTTCTACTGACCTCTCATCCGGACGGATATCAGGTTTCCGTCGAAGCCCCTCTCGGCTCTTCGGACCATTGTCTGATCCGGAGTGTGGTGCCACTCACGCTCCCTTCGCGGTTGCGTTTTACAGGTTGCTGCCGTGTTTGGCATTACAGGTCGGCGGATTGGGACGGAATGCGGTCTTTCTTTGCATCCTACCCATGGGAGCGGGTTTGCTTCTCGCCGGATGATCCCAGCGCTGTTACTGACTCTGTCAATGATGTGGTGCTACAGGGAATGGAACTATTTATTCCATCATCTGTGAAACCCATCGGAGGCAGATCTCAGCCTTGGTTTGGTCGCTCCTGTAAGACTGCATTACGCAGTAAGCAGGAGTGTTATCAAGCCTGGGCTGCGGCTTCGGCGACTCGGGATGTAAACACAAGCACACTTAAAAAGAAGTATAACTTCGCCTCCAGGTCCTTCAAAAGAGTTATTGCCAAGGCAAAGTCAGAGCACATAGGCAGAATTGGCGAGAAACTAGTTCGCCTTTCTTCGGGAACCCGTGCATTCTGGTCTCTCGCCAAGGCTGTCCAAGGGAATTTCTGTAAGCCGTCACTACCATCTCTGAACAGGGAGGACGACTCACTGGCCTAAGACGCAAAAGAAAAAGCTGACCTTTTAGGCTCCCTTTTTGCGTCCAACTCGACTCTTGATGACGAGGGAAAACACCGCCGACCATCCCGCGGTGTGAGTGCTCCATGCCGGATGTGCTGTTTTCACAGCGCTTGGTTCGCAAAGCACTTCTCTCCCTGGACATCCAGAAGTCGAGTGGGCCTGACGTCATCCCCCCAATTGTGCTGAGGACGTGTGCTCCGGAGTTGGCACCGGTCCTAACGCGTCTATTCCGGTACTCCTACTCCCAAGGCGTAGTCCCGAATTCATGGAAGACAGCTTTTGTCCACCCGATCCCTAAAAAAGGCGACCGCTCAGACCCGTCCAACTATAGGCCTATCGCGATCACCTCCTTGTTCTCCAAAATAATGGAATCCATTATTAACTGCCAGCTCATACGGTACCTTGAGGATCGCCAGCTGATTAGTGACCACCAATACGGTTTTCGTCGGGGTCGATCAGCTGGTGATCTTCTCGTCTACGGGACCTTTAGATGGGCGGAGGTAGTAGAGTCCAAGGGGGAGGCGTTGGCCGTTAGTCTGGACATTGCGAGGCCTTCGATCAGGTTTGGCACAAAGCGCTTCTTTCGAAGCTCCCTTACTATAGGCTTTCCGAGAAATTGTGCAATTGGATCACCAGCTTCCTTGCAGATCGGAGCATCAAGGTCGTTGTAGACGGTTCATGTTCTGATTACAAGCCTATTAACGCTGGTGTTCCACAAGGCTGTGTGCTATCACCAACGCTGTTTCTTCTGCATATCAATGATATGTTGCTAACTGGTAACATTCATTGCTATGCGGATGACAGCACTGGTGATGCGCTATACACCGGCCGTGCCAATATTGCTCGGGAAAACGTCGCCGAGTACCGGAACAAACGTGTGTCTGAAGTCGAGTCTTTGCTCAACAAAGTCTCGGATTGGGGGCGACTAAATCTAGTCCAGTTTTATCCTCAGAAGACACAAGTTTGCGCGTTTACCGCAAAAAAGAACCCCTTTGTCGTATCTCCTCAGTTTCAAGGCACTCCCCTTCTTGCCTCAGCCTGTATTGGTATCCTCGGAGTCGACATATCGAGTGAGGTGCAGTTTCGTGGTCACTTGGAAGGGAAGGCCAAATTGGCCTCTAAAAAGCTTAGCGTGCTCAGCAGAGCGGGACAGTATTTCATGCCGGCATACCGCCTGCAACTTTACAAGGCGCAGGTTCGGCCTCACATGGAATACTGTTCCCATCTCTGGGCAGGGGCTCCCCAGTGCCAGCTCCTTCCACTTGACCGCATCCAGCGCAGAGCGACTCGAATCGTCGATGACCGAGCCCTTTCCGATCGGCTCGATTCATTAGCATTGCGAAGAGATGTTGCATCCCTTTGCATTTTCTTTCGCATCTACCATGGGGAGTGCTCTGAGGAATTGTTCGGATTAATCCCAGCCGCCAAATTTCACGAACGTACATCGCCGCAAACTTTTAATACCATCCACACCATCTGGATGATTGGCAGTCCACCACTGTGCGATTTAGAAGATATTTTCTCCCTCGCACAACTTCGCTGTGGAATCGATTACAATCAGCGATTTTTCCGGACCGATACGACTTAGGGACCTTCAAGAAAAGAGCGTTCTCATTTTTAAAAGGTCGGCAACGCATCTGCAATTCCCTTCCTGGTGTTGCAGTTGTTCATGGGCGGCGGTAGTTACTTTCCATCAGGTGAGCCGCATACTCGTTTGCTCTCTCTCATATAAAAAATTTCTGATATTGCTATTCTGCTGTATTTCATATGCTAAATAAAGAAAATCAGAGATCCTTTTTACTGGTAAAAAAGCATTTTATCTTAATCTTTATCTGTATTTTGATTTTAATCACTATTAATATCATTATTACAACCTCCCTTGTACTAGTAATGATTTCCAAGTCCCCCACAAGGAATCTCACAAAGCACATCATGAGCCATCTGCATCCATCGACTTCTCGCAAGTTATTCCTACTAAAGGAGGGCCACCGTACACTTCGTTTACCAATACGAGACCGCTATTTGAGAACCTATCTCTACGGTCTATTGTCGGTTCTTACTGAATGGACAGCTCATTACCACTTCTGCTTACTTACCCCTTGTAATTTTAATTGTAGATAAATGTGTCTTTAGTTCACATCAACGACTTACCACCTACCAGGTTGACTGTGTGCTCATTTGTCACTTTTACTTCTATAATAATAAAATAATAACATTACCACCGATTGAAAGCAGTATACCTATCTCCTAAACCATGTAAAACACCCAAGCCGGAGGCAGGGAACAGAGTCAAAGGTGTGAGATAACCCGTACTGCTTTCGCCAAACTGCCTGCCAGGTTGGGCGATTACTGCAAATCGTTTGTTCTATTAGAGAGGTCTAATATCAGGATTCAACTGTTTTAAAACTAAAGTAACACTAATTAAAGTTCTAAATTTCAGGTTTTGGAATCGTGACTAAAGACTTTTTGTTGAAAAAATTTAAATATATGTTTCTTATGGTAAGTGAATGGAACATTTTCGAATATCTGATTGGTCTTATGGTCGTAAGCCTGACTGATAATCATGTTGCTCCGGGTTCGATTAGGAGGCAACCGCTGAGGTGTGAGACGGCGACTTGTCATGGTGAAACATGATTTTCTTTTTCTACAAATGTGGCCGTTTTTCAGTAATTTCTGCCATCAGTTTCTGAAGTAATGATGTGTAGTATGCTCCTATAATAGGTTTTCCTTTTTGAAAATAATCAATTAAGATAACTCCATGACTATCCCCGATAACAGTCGCCATCACTTACTAAGCTAAAATCAGTTTTTGCTTTTTTCGGAGCAAGTTACCCCTTTGCAGTCCGCTCTTTTGACTATATTTTTGTTTCATTCGTATAAAGGTGTATCCAAGTTTTATCTACAGTCATTAATCGGCGCCAAAACTCGGATTTATTGCGCCTTAACTGCGCCAATAGAGCTTTGGAAAATTTCATTCGAACACGTTTTTTGGTCTAACGCGCTGACAGCTTTCTCATGCCTAAATCTTGATTTAATATGTGACAAACACGTTTTTTGAACATTTTTATAGCCTCTGCTATCTCTACCACTTTAATTCGGTGGTCGTCTAGCACCATTTGGTGAATTTTGGCGATATTATAGTCAGTAGTTGAAGGTTTTGGATGGCCCGAACGTTCGTCGTCTCCGAAGATCTGAATTTCACTGTGGTAAATGATGGTGCAAAGTCCCTACACACAGAGTCCAACTCATCTTTGATTTGCCTAGGCGTATTGCCTCTTAAAAACAAACATTTAAGAACAGCTCGATACTCAATTTTTTTATATTTTCACAAAAACTCTCACATTGACTCACTCATATGACTGTCAAATAACAACTACGCTTCCAAAATGTCAAAAGATACAGAACTACATTCACTAGCTTTTATTGACCATCTTCAAGTTGAGTCGGTCGAAAAATTTTCAGACTACCCTAGTATTAACGGAATTAGGCTAAGAAGGTAAGAATGAGGCTATATTACAAAGTGTTAAAGACACAAATATTATAAAAAATTCAATGTTATCGGAAACCAAAAAACAGCGAATGGTATTCATGAACATTTTATTTATTTATTTATGTGATTATTTTTTTATTTATATAATCCTTGTTGTCACACCTTACAACCAAGATAGTTTTGACGTTCCCGCATTCGGTTACACATTTACAGGTTAAGTTGCGAACACAGCGAGTCCAGCATCTTTTCCTATAATAAGCTAAATTAGACGTTATTGTGTAACATGTACCTTCCTATAACAACTAGTTTTATTTCATTCTAGTACCATTATAGGCATTCATCGGTTCTTGCCCAATGACATACTTAACTTACCGACTCTTTATTATTATTCTTTTTTTTTAAAACGTTACACCCACACTATGATTTTCTCCTTTGTTGTGGAGGCAGTTTACAAACATAAATTGCACGAGGACAAACATCGAGATCCGGAACATTTATTTGTAGGCCATACAAATGCTTGTTCCGTGCGGGATTTGAACCCGCTGCCCCCAGCGCAACAACTCATTGCTAAGCCACTGCAACACGGAACCGTAAATTTCATTCGCTTACTCTCGTCCGCTCTCGTTCGCACGTGCGGTCTGGCGTATTGCGAGTGTAGGTGCACGAAAAGAGCTGTTAGACCGATAAACTACCAGCGTTCGGAAACGTTTCTTCTAGTACAGTGCTAAGATACGTTTCCTATTCGTTCATCGTACGAGAAGTACACAAGATTAATTTTTGGTATCAAAATTAGTTAACAGAAAAAAGTTTATATTTATCTGTTTACAAGACAATAAAACAAATATCATCTCATTGATGCACAGGTGTTTAACATAATATGGATAATATCATGCAGTTTAGCCAAATATTAATATTCCACATTATCTATTTCTCCTATAAATGCCAATGACATTCGAAATTCGAAACTGAAAACTGATGAGTTTAGTTAATTAATATAAGAGTATGTATGTTACACAATAGTTTACTTTTACACCTAGAATTTCGGAAAATCTATAAGATCTATAATTTATGATGAATTACCTGAAAGTTGGGTGTGGCAGAAGAAACATGAGAGTAGAATAAATGCTGTAGAAATGCGGTCATTAAGGAGTATGTTAGGGATGAAGCTGAATGACAGAGTGAGAAATTGCTTAATAAGAGAAGAGTGTGGTTTGCAAGATGATGTTGGGACCAGGATTAAGAAAGGAATGCTTCGGTGGTTTGGCCATGTAGAAAGAATGAATGAGGAAAGAGTGACAAAGCAAATTTATGTTGCAGAGGTGAACGGCATAGTCGGGAAGGGTCGCCCTAGGGCCTAGGCGAAAGTTTATCGACCAAATTGGCGATATATTAAAAATGGGCCAAATCAAGTGTACCTTTAACCTACGAGCGTGTATGCGTAGGTATATGGATGTGGAGGAAGCGAGAGAAGTGTGTCAGGATCGTGCCAAATGGAAGTCCATAATCTCTGCCTACCCCTCTGGGTAACAGGCGTGAGTGTTTATGTATGTATGTATGTATGAATTACCTAAAACAAATGACAAACACAGATCTTAGAATGTTATTAGTATGTTAAAAGTAACAAAGTATTAAAGTTTTATGTTTTTATGTGCCAATATCAAATGGCATCAAACAAGGATCCTGAATTCATGCCAGCCATAGTACGTAGACTACAGATACAGATAGTACATATGTGTGTGTGTGTGTGTGTGTGTGTGTGTGTGTGCACGCGTGCGTGCGTGCGTGCGTGCGTACGTGTGTGTGTGTGTGTGTGTGTGTGTGTGTGTGTGTGTGTGTGTGTGTGTGTGTGTGTGTGTAAAAAAGTAGTAATTCATTGTACCAGAAGCAAATATACAGTTTGCATAAGTATTGTAACTTAGTTAAGCCATATTAACTTTTGTAATGGTTATATTATTGTTGATTAGATGCTTCTATTATGCTTAGACTGCTGCGTTGTTAACTCTGCAGAAAGGAATATTATTTTGTCATCTACTATCAGAAAATTAGTACAAAAATAATATCCTTTTCCCCTATATGAAACCAGTAAAAAAAAAAAGAAATCAGACAACTTTTACATAGTCAAATATTCTTTATGTAAATCCATAAGTACTACTTCTGTATTTGATCATCTGGAGCTGACAAATGATGTATATTTTATATCCATTTCTTATTTATTTAACATACAGGCTGAAACAATGAAATAGTGACAAAATATGTATATGAGTTATATTTCCATATTTTGATGTTTTAATTTATGAGATTGACATTGAATTATTTTATAGTTCTTAAGGGAACTTCGGTGTCAGCAACTAGTTTCTTTCAGAGTTATATTGCTTTGCTCTGTGCGGACTTGGAAGGTACATTCCACACAGTAGTGGAATGCTGACGGATAGATGGGTATTTTTTTTTCAATCAGGGTGACAAACAAGCATACAGTTTTGCTACTGGTTTCTGGATTATGTGACACATCGACATTAACATCAATCCTTGATTAAGAAACCAAATGTATATGCATTGTCACCCCTAACGCCTTAGATGGAATGCTTCGATAAATATCAGTAAATTGTCCACGCTTCTCTTACCTCACCTCTTACCTATTTTGATCGCTTGTTTTTGAGTTTATTGGAGTTTACTCCTTATATTTTCATATTTTGATGTTTTAATTGATGAGATTGACATTGAACTATAGTTTATATATAGTGTTATCTCATATATCTTATTATTGCAAATGTAGTTCTGTTTAATAAAAATATCATAATATGTGGGCGTATTTTTTTTGGCTTTATAGAGTTTTTACATGTAAATCAATATAAACATAAACATAGACCCCACACGCTATTTAGATTGCAATAAATGGAGAAAAAACAATATATGGATAAGAATTATTATTTAATATAGGCACTCTTTACAATATTCATAAACTTTTTTCAGGTGAATCGCTTAGAATAAATGTATATGTCTTGCAGGCTGTAATCTTGCAGAACTGCTAGTAGGCAGAGACAAAAAGTATATGGATATTGACAACTACTACTTTGGAAATTACTACAATAATAAATGCAGTGGCATTTTAATTGTTGTTTTTATCCTTATTTTTTTATATAGTAGAGGGGGCAAACGAGCATGCGGCACACCTGATGGTAAGTGACTACCGCCGCCCATGAACAACTGCAACACCAGGGAGGGAATTGCAGATGCGTTGCCGGCCTTTTAAAAAGGAGTACGCTCTTTTCTTGAAGTTTTCTTTTATACAATTAGTTTAAAACATCTTTCTTACTATATAACATGTAAAGGTAATTTTATAAATAGACATATTATCCTTTATGCATCTTGGATTTATTCATATTTATCTAATTAATTAAATGGTGTTTAGGATGTATATTCACTAATCAATCAATACGTTTAAAAATAGTCTCTACACCAAGTTTCTATGTCTGTGCACTATGTTTTGCCGGAACTACTAAATGGATTTTACATAAATCTTAAAGTAGCTATAAATGTTTAATGTACCCTTTGTTTACAACTTTTTGTAAAACTTTGTTTTATATTATTAATTATAAAGTTTTTTTATTCTACATATACTATTCTAATAAATAGATAGGGTGACAAACGAGCACACAGACCACCTGGAGTGATAGTAAGTGGTTGCTGTGGCCCATAGACATCTACATCTATCCTCGTTTGCGAATCAAAATGCAGATGCGTTGTCACCCGTGAGGACTAAGATGGAATGCCTCTTTTCCAGTAAAAAGGGTCCCCGGTTCTCTACACTCACCATACGAAACACAGCAGCGTTAAGCTGCTATTTTACGCTGGTATTCTGTGAGAGCGTGGTCCTTCCCCGATCGAGCCGACCCATTCGTGCTACAATTATACTACTAATATACCTGCAGCAGCGTGGCTCTACCACGCACAAATTCATATTTTAATTTCTTAGTAATACTTTTAGATGTGGTAAAACTAATATTAATTTTGTAATCTATAGATCATAATGGTAATAATAATAATGGTGGGCCCATTATCCATACAAAAATAAATAACAATTGTCATCCTTTGGGACATTTATATATTAACAAATAAAATTTACAAAGCGCAATTCCAGTCGTGCGTGGAGTATTTCTGTCATATATGGGCTGGTGCTGCAAAATGCCACCTAGCAACTTTAGACTCAGTGGAAAGGCTAGATAAGAGGCTTATCGGTGACCCGTACCTGGTTAAAACTAATCTTACCAGTCTTGAAAACAGGCGCAAAGTAGCTAGTCTTTATGTTTTCTACGTGAGGCATTTCGAGAAGCGTGCTCAGATATTTCATAAGTTATTTCTTCCCTATCCATTTCATCATTGCACAACAAGACGCCCAGCTAGTGTGAATCCTTTCGTTGTTGACTTACCACGTATTCGATCAAACTATTTTCTACATCGCTCGTCATGCGTACAGCAAAGGAGTGTAATACGTTGCCAGCATTTGTCTTTCCATCCGAGTACAAAGTGGGTGTCTTGAGTGTGGCAAAAGTCAAGAGTGAATAGGCTTTTCATAAGTCCGAGCACTTTACCATCTTCGGTTGCATCACAACTTACCATGAGGTAAGATAGTAGTCAAGCGCTGGGTTATAATAATAAAATTAAATACAAAAATAATATGGATAATTCGTCATCCTATTTCGTTCCGTGAAATTTAAAAAAATCTCTTGACTTCCGATGGATGTCGGTATAACCAACTCTACGCCAGACGTAAAATACTTTAGGTATTTTACGGCAATATTTTGCAATAACGTTGCGAGACTATTAAGCCGAATCCTCCCAACAACAAGATATTATGACTAACTGTGGATTTTGACTGAGTAAAAGGAGAAGAGTTATAAAACTCGATTCACGTGAAACTAGAACAGTTGCCCGAGTTGATGCAACCTTAGACCCTTGAACTGGTTTCACCAGGGAATGTTGCACAGAGGCTCGTGCAGCACAAGTGCATGTGGCCGCCACCCAGGAAACTGTAAATCAACAGCTCGTGTTTGTCATGTTTAGATCACCATTGTATAAGGGATTTGTAGCAAATAGCAAGGATTAACGAATTAAAAAAAGTACTTTAGAAAAAAAAAACCGTACCTGATATTTGTTTTGTAAAGAGATTTATCATCAATAAAGTGAATTTTTATTATATCCATTTTGAAAAAAAGAACACAAGACGTATATTCATTAAGGATGAAAAGTTGATAAGACATGTAAGTCGTTTTACGAATTCATCCAACACAAAATTAAAACTTACGCGGTAGACGGTACTGTTATAAATTTTATGTACAACATGTAAAAGCACTCAACTTTTCACTTCGAATGCAATAAAAACTATTTAACCATAAAACCACGTAAATTTTACAAAAAGCAAATTGTAGAAATTACATTTCTAAATTACAAGTTGTTTAGTATTTTTAGAGAAGTTTTAGTGCATAATATACCATTAAAGACTTTAAATAAAGGCCCCCTGAGGACTTATAAAATTCCTTACAACCATTGACGTTCTTGTAGTAGGTAAAGGCTTAGAATGTTTAATTTTAAAGTTCTGTGGTTTAATCACGTTTCAAATCGCAAAACAAGTATGAAATGTTCTGCTGCTTGGTGTTATAATAGTTACCTTTAACCTATTATAAGACCAAGCATTTTATTTATAATGAAGTCAGTTTTACATTTTTTTTTTAAATTTACCACTTGCATTTTTTTGATTTCAACTTTTACTTATTATTCAAAGAATAATTTTTGACTCTTTTGAGTGTATGTAAGTTAACTTAAGAATACCATCAGCTCAAGGTAACATGTAAAATGTCGTCGAAATATATTAAAATTTTCATCCCATAAGGGTTTACGGAGAGCATTATTTCTGCAATATACTTATGGGATCACCTTTTTATAGAAATTTATTAAAAAATAAAATATCATTAGAAGCGGTTTGTAATCGACAAGGATATCTCCTTACATACATACATACATTCTTAATACATACAGGAATTGAATATAGAACCTAATTTTTTTAAAGTCTGCAAAAATCTACGGCAATTTTATCACGCGGAGTCATTCACATTTCTGAAAATTTTACCTACATTGACGACCACGAGGATGATCATTTACCCTCACTTACTTCAGTAGTAGTATAAAGATGCTGGCTAGATTTAGAATCTAAAAGGTATTTTCTTTATTTGTTCAATACTATTATGTTTATTTTTTTAAATGTTATCATCACACTTGGATTTTCTCCTGTTCCGTAGATCCCTCTACATATGTATCCACACATAAATTGCACAAGATCAACCATCCAGATCTGTTTATTGTACGCCATACCGGTGGCCCTCAGTACCGCAACGCAATACTAAGTCACTGCGCCACAGAGTCCTCAAACTTTTGTTCACTATTACTATAAAAGCGTTATCTATACATCTATATAAATAAATAAATTTGAAGTGTCTGTTCGTAATGTCGAAATAACAGCTTTTTACTATATGCATATACGGTACTTACAACAAAAACACGATTTTTAAATTTTTTGTCTGTCTGTTTTTCTGTCTGTCTGTCTGTCTGTTTGTTCCGACTAATCCCCGAAACGGCTGGACCGATTTTGACCGGATTTTCACCGGCAGATAGCTGATGTTATAAGAAGAAACATAGACTACATTTATTTTAGAAAAAGAATTGAGGTCCGCGCAAAAATTAAAACCCATGAAATCTAATCGTAATAAATTACGCGCGGGCGAAGTCTCGGGGAACAGCTAGTTATTAATATCCTCTAAGTAGATGTGAAATATAACTAAATATCACAGTATCAAGGTATTGACGTAAACAAAGGCTATTTCTTTAACTGTTTTCTATTAGTTGTAGTACACATGTAGTACATATATTAGTATTTCGCCTTTATATAGAAATAGGAAGAAATGCTGAAAGATCTAAATGCAGGCTTAGAGACTCAGGAATAATAAACTGTATCGAGGTGTTAAAACGAACCATTTGCGGGATATACAAATAGTAATTTGGGGATACGCTCAAATTCGCATCATCCGCAAGCAAGCAATTTACAAATAAACAAAAAATTACGCGATAACAGGAAAAGGCAAAACACAAATCATTCTCTGGGTTTCCTCATATACTAATATGGCAGGAAAATCGTTCCTTTCCTTGACTTAAAGGTTTATAAAACACTATGATGTGAAAATATCACATCATCAGTTCGATATGAGAACGATTGTGGATTTTTGATAGTTATTTATTTTAAAAGTTCTTTACTTTAAATGACTTTTTATTTATGAATTTTGTAGCATATATTGTTTCTGCTCACTCAGAGCTGAATTATGGAGAATGTTATGATATGATAAGTCCACAAGACCAAATGTAAATATGCTAAAATGTTCGAAAGAGCTATGATAGGAGATAACTGAATAACGAATGTCACAAAGAAGCAACTGAGAAACTTGTGTGCTCCCGTTACTTGAATGCGCAAATAGACCTTTGATCTTATGAAGCTACTCGAACCTTGTTGGAAAATATGTTATATAAATGCTTGTTGGTAAATATAGTAAATTAAATTAAAGTAACAGCCTATATACGTCCCCTGCTGATTTAAGTGCAAGGGAAATTCCGCCGCACTTATCAATGCGTGTTGGCAGTGTTCATATGAAATATATTTTTTAATTTCTTAGTTTCCTTAGGACGTTTTTTTTTCACCATCGAGCACGTGGTAAGTGCATAAAATATGGAATTGACAAATTAATTGTCGACTGGAATCAAATCCGAATTTATCGTATACTGCTAACTTATTGCAAACGCTCAGCCCTGAGTTACCAAAGTTAATGATAAATTAGACTAATTATCAGAAAAACTAACGGAAACAGAAACTTTTTATTCTATAAAGATTACAAATAATACTTATTGAAAGTCACTCCCCCGTTCAATTACCACTGATTTATATTTGTGTACGTACATTACATTTTCATAAAAGTCTTGAGAGGCCAAAGCTAATATATTAATTTCCTTAAATTTTTGTCAGAGCGACTCTTTAGTTTTTAATTCGAAGATTGCTCTTATGGCCTTCTTCTGTAAAACAAATATAATTTTAGTGACAGTCGCGTGTCCCCATAGCAAAATACCATACGACATTATGCTATGAAAATAGCTAAAGTAAACAAGTCAACACACAATCTTTTTTACAGCATAATATGCCTGCTTGTTATTGCATGCCGTAAGCGCAATGCTCGAGGTATATTCTACTAGGGCCTAAAATTAAGATTCCAACGTTTTGTCGCATGAAATCGTATCAAGCAATCATATCATACATACAAATGATATAAAAAGCACATTCTCAGAAAGATAAATGATTGTTGAACTTATTAATATTTTTTTAATCGATTCATTACTATTTTTTTCATAAAAAAAGGTTTTTAGTCGCTAACAGTGTGGATTTATAAAGTATAAGGTATTTGTAAACACGATAACTTTTGAAAATATCAATTGTCTATTTTTAAAACTTTTATTTTGTTTTTTGTTTTTTTTTTTTTAAAAAAACGTTACTCCCTCACTACGATTTTCTCCTGTGTCGTGAAGGCAGTTTACAAACATAAATTGCACAAGGACAAACATCCAGACCCGGAACAATTATTTGTAGGCCATACAAATACTTGTTCCGTGCGGGATTCGAACCCACGGCCCCCAGCGCAACAACTGATTGCTAAGCCACTGTGCCACGGAGCCGTCATATATATAAGAAATAATGTAGCAAGTGCGACACCATTTTAGAAGCCTTATTACATGCGTCAACTTTTAAGGTTACGGTTAAACTGGCGTAGTACATTTTTTTTTAGTACAGTCAGTTAAATTTGGGCGAAGTATTAACTTTTCATTCTTGGTTCCGATAAATGTGACATTTTCTTCTAAGTTGGAGCAGTTAGCTAAGAATTAAAAACAACAGGTTACACAAGCACTACCCAAGATTACACAAAAACTAAATAAAATCGAGAAAATAAATAAATATTTGTAGCTGAAGGAGCTAAAAAACCATCACAGGCTGTACATTTGTCAAAAAAATACTGTAATTCAAAAAATACATGACTAAGTTTTTTTTATATTTTTCTGGTAACTATTATGATTTGTCTTATCACCCGATCCCGGCTTGACGTCGACTTTTGGGACAACCTGTATAACTGTAATTTCTCTTAAATAAGATTCATGTTTTCAGAGATAGAATTTCCTTGGTAGCGTTTTATAGTATCAAATTAACAATACAGGCGTTGAAGTTTTGCTCTGGCCATAACAAGGTTACTAAATAGGTCAAACTGCTCAGTAAATTTCCTTCGTAGTCATTTTCTATTATTTAACTGTTCTTCGTAAGTTGTTAATTCCAACATTTTGTCAGTTTACTAGAAAGTGGATAGTAAATAACATAGCATAGGAGTTGCCTGGTGCGCCTAATATAAACAAAAAAAAAATGATTCTGATTTCATTTCGCTTTATAATAGATGTAGACTAGTATAGCGATGACTAAAACTGTTAGACTTATTAAAAGCAAGGTAAAGTTTCTTTTAGGGGTAGGTAATAAGCACAGTTTTATCACTTTTTTAATTTTTTTTTAATTTTCAAAAAGAAATTAAAGTAAAAAACTAAAACAAATCATGACAGTAAATTTTATTGACTTATGCACATAAAGAAATATTACAATAAAAATTTAAATATCAAATTTGCCTTAAAAAGCTACACGTGTTTCTTTTTAAGGCAAATATCGTAATGTAAATGTAATCTAATATAAATTAGATCACTCCTTTAAGTAATTATATTAACCACCTTCTGTTTCTAGTGTAATCAACATTACAATTACGCTGTTTCTAGTGTAATCAATATTACAAACTGTGTATGCTTGTTTGCAATAGTAATAACTTTGTGTTCTCCAATTTCAAACTAGAGTCGAGAAAACAAATAGCGATGTCACATATTTGCATATATATTATCACATGTACGGGTATAATATATAAACAGCGAACGTGGCTTGCAGTAAATTGTGGTTATAAATGCAATTAGACTTGTTTTGGAGGATTCACCAAATTGTTGAACAAGAAATTCAGTCTTGTTTTGGAGGATTCACCAAATTATTGAACAAGAAATTCAGTTAAGAATATTATTAAACGTAACATAATATGTTTCCTATACTTTCGCTGTAACTTTATTTCTGTAAAATATTTTTAAGACTACTTGTCTAACATTTGATTTTAAAGAAAGTGAAATGATGAAGAGATTTGTCTAGATTGAGCCAGGCAATGAAACAATTATTAGCGTGTCGAACGTAGAAAAACGCGTTAAATTGTTCAGCTTTTGGGTGCTTTTTCATGCTAAATTTATGTTTGTGACAGAAGAAAAAAATTATTTTTAAGTATACACCCATAGTACTGCACAAAATATTATTCACGATCTACTTATTTTAACTTAGTAGAGCCACGCTGCAGCTATATTGTGGAAGTACCACGCTCTCGCAGGATATCAGCGTATAATTTAGCAGCTTTACTTTGTTTCGTATGGTAAGTGTAGAGAACTGGAGACCCTTTTTACTAGCATTCTACGCGTATATTAGTCGTCAGGGGTGACAACGCTTCTATGTTATATATTTAATTTCCCTATAGTATAATAATACAAAGGCGCAGACTTATGCTTACGGTTTTTACATGGTGTATAAATTACCAGGCTTATCTTGAGTCATTAATATATATATATATATATACTTTTTATTAGCCAGTGCTTGACCACAATCTCACCTCTAGAGGAATACCAAGAAGTAATTGGTGTTGAAGCCCTAGATGGTAAATCGCACTGTCTGAGCGTAACAAACGTCTATTCGCTTATACTTAGAAGACGCCCAGATCGTATTCGGATGCAAAAACAGACGCCGGTAAATTATTATCCTTTGTTTTACGCATTACATAAGATGGAGCAAACCGCTTAGTGCTAATGCGTGGAATATCGATAATAGAGGAGTGAAGACCCGCCGACCGCATGGTTGTTCAATGATGGAAGGGAGAGGGAGGAAAGCATTTATTGCTAAATTTATGCAGTTTACAACCTCATTCAAAAGAGAAATCAGGCGTACAGTTCAAAGGACATAATATTAATATTTACTAAAATTACGAAGGACGTAATAGTGACTTATGTTTGCGGCAGTTTAGGGAGACTTGGAGTGGAAGGAGACGAAGACGTTTTCCTATATAACTTTTATTTTCTAACTTACAAGTTAACTTAACTATTGTGACGATGTGAGTACACAGGAATACTAGACTAAACTAACTTACAAAGTAACTTTTTTTAATAGAGTTAATAGAGTGACAAACGAGCACACAGTCCATCTGATGGTAAGTAGTTGCTGTGGCCCAGAGACATCTACATCCATCCTCGATTACGAATCAAAATGCAGATTCGTTGTCACCCGTAAGAACTAAGATGGAATGCCTCGTTTCCAGAAATAAGGGTCTCTGGATCTCTACACTCACCATACGAAACACAACAGCATTAAGCTGATATTTTACGCTGGTATTCTGTGAGAGCGTGGTCCTTTCCCGGTCGAGCCGACCCATTCGTGCTACATCTATACTATTAATTTAGCTGCAGCATGGCTCTACCACGTAAAAAAATTATCTACTACTACACTGTCTTAACATTTAGAACTTGGCGGGCGCAGCTATATGGTAGATGACTTCTTGATGGCACTATGTTGAATGTTCTTAAATCACGTATTTGAGTCACGTCGTGCTGTTATTTGCTTTAGCAGGCGGTGCTGTATTGTAGGTGACTTTCTGATGTCATATAAGGTTCATGTAGGCATAATATGTAACTAGCGTCATAACAAAATATTTATGAAAACTTTCGTTGTTTTTTTACAGTTTAATAAAATAACCAGAAACGTTGCAGAAATAATATACGCACGATGAGATATATACAGGGTTATTTTGCAATTACCAGCCAAATTTGCAGAGAAGGTTCAGAATAAGTAATAAAAGCAAATACTGAAGATAAAAAATTATTAAAAAAAACAATTTCAAACATTCTGTCCTTTTTATAATTTAAATTCAAAATTCGTGGTAATGCATTACCTTTACTGAATTTAAACTGAACACACTCTCGTAAGTGTCGATCGGTTGGCAAAAACATTGTTGCCCATAAATCACATTAAATTTGGGATGATTTCTAATAAAAGTAGAAGCCCGATTTACTCGTTTTTTCAAAAACTGCAATAACGGTATATCATTATTTATATATTTGAACTTGAGTTTATAATAAGACTACTTTTTGAAAAATATCCCTGTGTTGATGAAGCTAAATCAGAAACTTTGTTTTTCTCCTCCTCTCCATTCAATTTTAGTGAAAATTTATAATGGAAAATGAATTTTACTTTGATAGGCTTCAGACTATTGGTTTCTTAATTACATTAAAAATTAATCAATTACATTCAAAATTATAAGTGGGAAATTACAACGAGCCAGCCTACTATATATCGAAATATACATAAATTGACAAAAACAATCAAACTTACATTTATCATAACTAACCATGGAGGTATTGTGCTAAACACATCTGAAAGAAGATACAGCCGAATACATGATGTTTGAAATCCGTATACAAAAATTCATGATGTATTTTTAAATCGTGGCAGCCAGCAGCTAATACAAGGATTGAATGTCTCATACATTAGCTTTTGGGTAACCAAAGTCTTCGGCTGTGTTTGGGAAATTGCGACAAATCTTCTTGTCCTTAAATGCTTGGGATTATTGTAAAGAACCAGTGCGTGTTGCCTGTGATGACTTCCGGAACTGACACGTCGTCCTTCACTACTGACCGTTCACTCCGTTTGCGATTGAAAGGGCTTTGCTCGGAATTTCTCCACGGACTTAATTCTGTAACGAGGACATCCGCGGAAGAACAAAATAAGTTAACATGGCCCAGCGGGTCAGTTACCTAAAGTGACAATGGATGGGCTATATGGCTCGAAGTATCAACAACCGATGGGAAAGAAAGGTTTACGAGTTGCAGCCTCGTACTGAAAAGAGTAGTGTTGAGCGATAGAGTGCCGACCTGATTTGACACGCAGGCAGTGGTTGTATGTGCAGGTAGCTCAGGACCGTGCTTTGTGGTAATCTATGGGAGAGGCCTATGTTCAGCAGTGGACTTGTGTTGGGTTGTAGTAGTAGTAGTAGCGGTCAAATGATTGCAGCCTACGTTTGCATACCAAAAGCTGAACAATTTGTTTACCGTTCCTACAAAATTTCACTTGAAGCATTAAACGCCACTCCCTGCTCTTGACTGAAGTGACATATTTTGACTTTTAATCATGCCTCTTATCAGAGCTCAAATAAGGAGAAGGTTATATTCGAAACTCGTGGTAGTTTCTATGTTCACCGATTTTTCGATAATGTCTAAACCGATCTATTTCTTACCTTGAACTTGCTTTATTGCTTATTTCACATAAAACAGCAAAAAAAAAATAACTCTTTATTACGAAATGATCAATAAAGGAATGCTTTTATGGTTTTGACACGTAGAAAAAATGAATAAGGAAAAAGTAAGGTCGGCAAGGGACGCCCTAAATGATGAGTACCAAATTGGCGATATATTGAAAACCAAGTTAAGAGTACCGTTAGCTGAAGAGCAAGTATACGTAGATTTAAGTATTTTAATGAAGCGAGAAAGGTATGTTAGGATCGTGCTAAGCGGCATTCGGGGATCTCTGTCTACTCCACTGTGTAAGGCGTAAGAGTTTACGGTAATAATGAAAATAGTCTTCACACTTCCTATGTCTTGGCTTAACACGTTCAGACCGGCGTGTACCACCGGTGGAGCACGGAGTATTTGCTGACACGGCGACACCGGTGGCCACGTCACACTATACTTTCAATGTACTAAGAAATTCGCGCCGCTTTGAGAGAAAGTGTTGTATTTACCGTTCCCGCCTAGTAAAATTGACAAATTTTCATATTGCAGCTCAGGAGGTGGATATTATTTCGAAAAGTAAGCAAAAGTCAATATTGAAAAATTGTATTTATTAGAAAAAATTGACATAATCACGACATTAATTGTACGAAATGCAAATTATTTATAATAAATTACTTAGAGAAAATGTAATAATAAGAAAATAAAATCATAATTGGAAAAAAAATAAAATGAAATGCCATCATGAAAGGTATAAAATGAAAATTATTTTGTATGAATCGTATTGAAACAATTCAAACACATTGCTTTTTTAAACGCAAAGCAGAGCAAAACGTATTTTCGCGTTTCGATTTTTTTCTAGCCATACCCGCAGATTCGGTTGTTGTAAAATGGTCGTAACAAGGTCTGAGTCTCTTTCGGGTATCTCTGAGCTTTCCTTCCGTTTTCTATAAATTGTGGTTTGGCATTTTTGTGCATGGGGCCCACATTCCTCTGCAGCGTCATCGGTTTGATTATCAGTGCTGGGCTTGCTAATCATCTCTTTTATAATTTGTTCCCGAAATTCTAAAATACTTAGGTTTTTTCTTGCTCCAAATTTTTGGTGAATAATCCAAGCATTTACCAACATTGTGCCACAGACAATCTCAATGATTAGCTTGCGGTACCATTTTAGGGTTTTTTAAAGGCTGGTATGATAAGACGCCATCTGGTCAGAAATATCTACCCCCTTTTTTGCATTATTATAATCCAAAACAGAGTCTAGTTTCGCTACGACAGTGTTTGGCCTCCAGCGATGTGGCCTTGGCACTAGAGCTCCTGTATGATTATTGCAGGTCGAAAGCATATGAACTGTACGTTTGTCGATCCATTTTATATATTTGACACCCGTTCTATTCTTCAGAGCCTACACTTGACCCTTTCTCTGCTTGGACTCTACCACTTGCTTTGGTAGATGCTTGTGGTTCTGTCGAACTGTGCCATACAAAATAGTCTGCTTGTCCATTAGTTTCTGCTAGTGGTAAGTTTGTATAAAAATTATCGCTGTAGAGACTGCGACCTGCTTCTGTTAGCCCATTCATTAGTTGTGTAGTGATTTGTTGAGGTTGATCTTGACCTGGAACGCCATCAACTCGTCCAGTATATACTTCTTACTGTATTATTATTACTAGCTTATTAGAAAGGGAGAGAAAGCATAATTCCTATCTAATCCTGTCCATGTCCACGGGTGGTACACCCCGCCAAGACTTCTGGTTCATGGGGCGGTGATATACCACCGGTGGCCATATGAAGATTTGCGCCGTAGGATACCAAGAACTTACTCATGAGATGCCGGTAGGAACGTGTTAAATTCTTAACAAAAGGTTTTTATATGAATTCATAAGCAAATTTATCCATGTTTTAGCATTAATTTAGTTGAAACACGGCTGAAATTGCATTCAGGGGCTAAGCATTTGCTATAAATTTCATCATAATCTTGCAACTCGGATTTGGTCCTCGCAAGCACCAACGGAGACTGCAATTTTAAGTGTTGATTTACCACGTGCTCGGTGGTGAAGGAAAAATCGTGAGGAAACATGCGGTTATAAAAAATAACTGTATTCAAAGACATGTGAGGAGGAGGTATAAAAATAAAAAGGGATTAAAATAAATATTTATATATTATATAAAAAATATTTATATATTATTATTATATATTTGAAAATATAAAATATTTTCGGCGTGAAGTCTTCCAATGGGAAATGGAGCAGCGTGGCCGACTAATTGCTATTGCTCCATAGCCCTTTCATAAGTGAAATGAGGCATGTGCTCAACAGTGAGACTAGTACATAGGCTGCAAACTTTACTTTATTAGCAATCATTTAACTATTACATAATTTTAAGAAAATTCGTGTGATAAAATGTTACTTTGTAAAGTTATGTGCTTACGTTATTCTTTGTTTTTAGTATCAGTGATTTAAAATAATGCTACCATTAGCAACAGCAATAATGCTCTATGAACGTTTTGATGCCAAGTTGTATAAGTTACGAAATTACCGAAGTAATTATTAAGAAACAAGGTGTTAAAATTATGATAATATAAGTAAAATAATAAAAGTACTTGATGTTTTATTATTTTCTTAATTTTTTTCTGTGTAATTTTTAAATGTTTATAAATATTTGTTTAAGAACTGCTCGTACGTTCTATATAAAAGCGCCGGCAGGATATCAGCGCTGTGGCTATTCCTATAAAGCGTAATGCTGAATTGGATGTCTATTTGTTGCTAGAAATGATGACAAAAATAAGCATGTGATAAAACTACGTAATATTTAACCTCATTAATTTCCTCGTAATGATATTTTTTGCCAAATTTACTTAGGTTTAGCAAGTGTAGCTTTTTATTATTTTGAAGTGGTTTCAGGCAGTTGTTGCTGCCTTATCTTCTTTTTCAGTTTCCATCTAAAAATAAATTTAGATAAACGAGATGAGATATTAATAATCTGCAAACTATGAGGAAAGAAAAACGTTGTGGTACAAAAATATTTTTACGAAATTCTTTTTTTTTAAATCATTACAAATACGAAAATTAAAATTTTATATATACTAAGATGAGTTTAGGTAATTATTATTCATAATGAATTTGATAATTCTATGAATGAAGCGACTATAAATGCCTATCTAATAAATATTTAAAACTTGAAAAATAAAAACTAAACCAACTTAAAAACTCGAAATACTGTACCGTCCAGACTGTACTGATATAAACTAAATGATCATTTAATTTAATGGGCACTTTCGTAATGCGGGGAAAAGGCGCTCACTTTGGGGTAAAGAAAAATATTCAGAAAATTGAAGGATAAAAGCTTCCGTTAAAATTACAGATTAGTTATATAAAGGATAGATAATGAAAAGTAATGATCAATATATAAAACACCCTTAGATAAATCGAATGCCTAAATTTGTTGTAACAAAAATAACTTTGAATATATAGCAAAGGGTATGAATATGTCAATAATATAATCATCATCATTACAGCCCTTCACAAGTCCACAGCTGAACATAGACCTCCCACAAGGAATGCCACAAAGCACGGTCCTGAGCCACCTGCATCCATCGACTTCCTGCATATCTTACCAGGTCAACACTCCATCTAGTAGTGGGATGCCCTACACTTCGCCTGCAGGTACGAGGCTGCCACTCGAGAACCTTTCTTCCCCATCGGTTGTCGGTTCTTCGAGCTACATGGCCGGCCCATTGCCACTTCAGCTTACTAATCCATTGAGCTATGTCGGTCACTCTGGTTCTTCTGCGGATATCCTCATTTCTAAGTTTATCACGCAGAGAAGCTCCGAATATAGCCCTCTCCATAGCTTGCTGAGCGACCTTGTGCTTCCTCATCTGGCCAGCAGTGAAGGACCACGTCTCAGTTCCATAGGTCATCACTGGCAACACGCACTGGTTTTGCAGTCTCGTTTTCAAGTTTTGAGGTATACTTGACGGAAAGATGTGCCGGAATTTCCCGAACGCTACCCAACCGAGTTGAATCCTTCGATTGACCTCTCGTTCGAATTTGGACTTACCTAGTCGGACTATTTGTCCCAGGTAAACATGCTCATCAACAACTTCGAGCGTAATGCTCCCAACAACTACCGGAATAGATGTGACATGGACATTAAACATGCTCTTTGTTTTGTCCATGTTCATCTTAAGACCTAACCGTTGGCAAACACTATTGAGGTCATTGGGCATAGTGCTTAGGTCCTCATGCGATTCTGCCATAAGTACTATATCGTCGGCAAATCGAAGGTGAGTAATGTATTCACCATTGATGTTAATACCGTATCCTCTATTTGTCCCAGGTAAACATACTCGTCAACAACTTCGAGCTTAGTGCTCCCAACAACTACCGTCATAAGTGTGACATGGACATTAAACATAATCTTTGTTTTGTCCATGTTTATCTTAAGACCTATCCGTTGGGAGACACTATTGAGGTCATTGAGCATAGTGCTTAGGTCCTCCAGCGATTCTGCCATAAGAACTATATCGTCGGAAAATTGAAGGTAAGTGGTGTACTCGCCATTGATGTTAATACCGTATCCTTTCCAGTCCAGAAGCTTGAAAACGTCTTCCAATGCAGCGGTGAAGACTTTCGGGGATATAACGTCACCCTGTCTTACACCTCTCTGCAATTGGATAGGTTTCGTACTCTGGTTTTGTACTCGGATAGCCATCGTAGCTCTACTGTACAAACACTTCAGCACTTCGATATACCGACAGTCAACTTGGTACCGCTGAAGGGACTGCAGCACCGTCCAAATTTCGACGGAATCAAAGGCTTTCTCATAGTCCACATACGCCAGGCATAGTGGCAAATTCTACTCCTCGGACTTCTGTACAACTTGCCGAAGGGTATGTATGTGGTCTATGGTGCTAAAGCCCTTTCGGATACCGGTTTTTTCGGGAGGCTTTGATTAATTAAATATATTTTACAAAAAAAATTGTCTTTATACTCCTCCCGTACGAAACGGGCATACTTCAGTTTTAAAAGTTTCTTTATTTTTATATTAATATAATATCAATATTTGCAAAAAATTATTTATAAGTGCAACACATCCGATTTATTGGTGAGTTTTTGCAATATTTTCTATGAATGTGTGTGATGAATAACATTTTGGTACGTCTTGTACGATATATGGGCGTAGAGAAGTTAAAAATAAATGTTAAAATTAAAAGTAAATGCTAATTATCTAGTCAGCCGTGAATGAGGTCAGACAGTGTCATTTGATTAAGCATTTTTCTTCTATATTCTAATGGGAGGAATTTATGGTACGCTTCTGTCTCTCATCTGCCTGTCTCTCATCATTCAGTGTTTCCATCGATGCGACTTTTGGCTCTTAGGACTATTGTCTGGTCCCAAATACAGTATGCGCCCTTTTCGGTAGCGAATTGTAGGCTGCCACTGTGTGTTAAACTAATAGTCGGCGAAATGGGATTAGACACTGTCTTCTTTTACATCATACTCATGGATTCTAGTTTGTTTTTTTCCGGTTCATCCCAACGATTTTGCTTAGTCTGCCACTGGAACTCTATATTCCGCAACTTGGATTGCCCTTTGGAGGTAGATTGCAGCTATTGTTAGGTCGCTCCTGTAAAATATCAGGCCTGAGCTTGTAGTATTATGCTACTTACATATCATTTTACACTATTTTAAATTCATTTTTTCATTCTGTTTTGATTTTCTGCATTCACCTCCAAACTGGATATTTTGTATCACCTTTCTTTCCATAGGATCCTGTAACGTTTGTAAACCATAAGAACACAATAACAAATCATTTTCACTTCGTATTTTCACGCTATTAGCACTTTTTAAATCGGTGTCGATGAAGTCTACCTTTTTCGATCTTTTATTTAGTTCTCCGTAACTCTGCAATTTCGGGCTCCATGCGCGCTGGTGCGCTACCTTTTTTTCTATATCAATAATATCTCATTTTTCACTTAAATCTTGCCGTTTCTCTATTACGAGGCTGAAACCAAAATTTGACATGTTTTGACATCGTTGTTTATTTGGTTGTCATGGCAATTTTTATTCGAATTCGTTACCGGTCTGATGTTTTTACTTCAATACTTCCACAAAAATACTCTTTTCTTCTTGGCCATTTACAAAAATTTGCTTTTAATTTAAATAATTTCCCGTCGAGCGCGGAACTCTCTAAAAAGGTATAAAAGCCGAACAATCAGCCAATAAACTTAGTCTCGCTTCAGCCATCTCAGGAGAGGCCTTATCCCGGGGCCGCACTGCCCCGGAATCCTTCAAGCCTCTGCCTTCACCTGAAGTCGTCGCCTAGCCACGCCCACGCCTCCACCTACTAGTGCCCGCGCTATCTTTAGCCGCTGTGCGTGCTTGCTCCAGGCGCTGCGAGCGCTTACTCCAGGCGCTGTGAGCGCCTACTCAAGGCGCTGTGTGTGCCTACTCCAGACGCAACGTGTGCCTACTCCAGGCGCTGCGTGTGTCTACTCCAGGCGCAGCGTGTGCCTACTCCAGGCGCTGCGTGTGCCTACTCCAGGCGCTGTGTGCCTACTCCAGGCGTTGCGTGTGCCTACTCCAGGCGTTGCATGTGCCTACTCCAAGCGCTGCGTGTGCCTACTCCAGGCGCTGCGTGTGCCTAGACCAGGCGCTGTGTGTGCCTACTCCAAGCGTTGCGTGTGCCTACTCCAGGCGCTGCGTGTGCCTAGACCAGGCGCTGCACGCCTACCACAGGCACAGCCTGTGCATACTAGCACCACCGCCAGGTGCGGTGTGCCACTTTAGTCTTCGGGCTCCGCTTCAGTATATAGATATAGATGACTATCTTTATTATCTTTTTTTAAAATAGTTGTAATTCACGTCACCCATCATCATCATCATACTTCATTTTTTTTTATAAAACTGTAAATATCTTTTTAAATTTTAAATAAATTATTTTTTTTGTTCTATTTTTGTTGTTTGGTTGTTGTTAGGTTAACCTTTAAGTATGGACGTGGAGTCTCACAGGCTCCGCACGATTCGCCAGTTTTTGGTTTGACCCCCTTCCCCCCGCTCCATGCACCCGAGCGTCTCAGTAGCTTTACGTTTAGTTCCAAACTACACAGTGCGGGCGGAGGTTACGTCGCTGGATGCAGAACACGTGAGTAATATTCATCGAAATATTGGCTGGAGCCTGTCAGGCTCCACGTCCACTGTTGCCATGTAAAATATTATGATCAATTTTCTCTGTATGTTTTAGATTTTGTTATGTAAAATGGCTGAAAATATTAAAGCGAGTTGTTCTAGTGCAAAACAACCTCAGATAAAAAAAATGCGACTAGATGATCCATCTTTCGAAGACGAAATAACTTCTTTATTGTTGGCTTTGGATCAGTCAGACGATGAGGTAGATATTGAAAATTGCTTGGTATCTGAGGCGGACCCGACAAACTGTCATGATAGTGATTCAGGTGAAGAGGTCAACGACCTAGAAGATGCAGTCGATAGTGACAATTCAGACGCGCCACTTTCTGAATTACGCACGAACTATTATTATGGGAAAAATCGTTATAAGTGGACAAAGACGCCACCGTCAACAAGAGTACGTATATCTCAACACAATATTATATCAGTTCTTACACAGTTCTTGCACAATATTACATCTTCTTCGAACTTGTCAGCCGACTGTGAGAAAGATCCATTCAGTATATGGAACAAGTTATTCGACGATGAAATGCTCCATCAAATTTTGACCTGGACTAATGCAAAAATTTATATCTACAAAACTAAGTTCGCGCGTAGCAATCGACCTGAACTGAACGATTTGGACTTAGTTGAGCTGAAATCGTTTATTGGTCTACTATTTTATTCTGCTGTTTTGAAGTCGAACCACGAAGACACAAGTTACTTATTCGCATTAGATGGTACAGGCTGTGAGATATTCAGGTGTACAATGTCGGAAACCAGATTTCTTATATTGTTACTGTGCCTTCGTTTCGATGATCCTAATGAACGTGATGAGAAGAAAAAGACTGACAAGTTAGCTGCTATATCCCCCATTTTCAACAAGTTCGTAAGTAATTCGCAACAGTTGTACGAACTAAGTGAATGTGTAACTGTGGACGAAATGCTAGTCAAGTTTCGTGGAAGAAGTCACCTAATATCATACATGCCTAAAAAACCAGGTAAATATGGTCTAGTGATACGAGCATTATGCGACGCTAAGAACTTTTGTTTTTATAATGGCTATGTATATTCTGGAAAAGACTCCGATGGTATTGGGTTGACAGTAGAAGAAAAGAAATTCCTAGTCCCCACACAGTGCGTCTTACGTCTAACGAAACCAATCCAAGGAAGTAACCGCAACGTCACAGCTGATAATTGGTTTTCATCTATTGAACTCGTAGATGAATTAGCAAAACGAAAGTTGACGTATGTAGGGACAGTAAAAAAGAATAAAAGAGAGATACCTATCGAATTTCAGCCAAATAAGCGTCGAGAAGTAGCATCTACCTTATTTGGATTTACGAACCAAAAAACGTTATGTTCTTGGGTTCCTAAGAAAAATAGAGCTGTAATACTCATATCTTCCATGCACCATGATGATCAAGTAGACCAAAATACTATAAAACCCGAAATAATACTTTATTACAACTCTACTAAAGGAGGAGTTGACGAAGCGGATAAAAAATGTTCTATTTACTCGTGTAGCCGCCGTACGCGGAGATGGACAATGGTGTTACTGTTTCGAGTGCTGGATCTAAGTGGCATGAATGCATACATTCTCTACAACATGTATCAATCAAAAGAGGTTGAAAGAGGAGATTTCCTAAAAGAATTGGCTCGTTCCCTTGTAGTGCCGCATATGCAAAGACGTGTTGTAAACACAAAATTGCCGAGAGAGCTGAGGTCAACTATAGCTCGAATATTGGGTAAAGATATGGTAACTGAAGATGTCCAAACACCACCCGTCAGTCAAGGAACTAGAAGAGCATGTAGAATATGTCCCACAAAAAAACATAGAATGACCATTTATGTTTGTGTGGGGTGCAGCAAGCCTGTGTGCCTACAATGCTCTCGCCCTTTGTGCGCTGACTGCCAGTAATTTAGAGATAATATGACTGCTGTCAGAATTTTTGTTTTTCTTTGTCAGAAAGAGCTTTTATGTTTTTTTTTTCGTTTGTTCATTAAGTTAGAGGATAAATAGGTTTTATTTTGTTTTATTGTTAGATTTAGTAAAATTTAGTGAGTTAAAATGATAACCCTACCAAAAGTCTTAAAAAGTGCCATGATTGTTAATTTTTCATATTTCTATGATTATAATAAAGAAAGTTGATTACAAATTACTATTTTTTTCTTATTAAAGACCTCTTTTTATGAATAGAAAGGCTAAGACGATGTGCGGTAATGTTTTCTAGAAAAAAGTTGCTTTTGAATGTAGTAGCCTGAGAGACTCCACGTCCGCACTAGTGTTGAAAATATATCACGTCCATACTAAAAGGTTAAGTTCTTTTGTTTTTAATTGTCGCTTTACGACAAGATGATACATCGACGTTCCAGGCTTAAAGCACATACGCTCTTTAAAAAAGGTACACTTCTGCCTACAGGTCCTCTAAAAGATAGAACATACACATATTATGTAGGAAAATTACTGCCACCATACATAATCTATGCTTATAATACGTCTTATTTTTTACAATATCAGGAGAAAT
Source organism: Parnassius mnemosyne (assembly GCA_963668995.1). Lineage (NCBI taxonomy): Eukaryota > Metazoa > Arthropoda > Insecta > Lepidoptera > Papilionidae > Parnassius > Parnassius mnemosyne. The sequence goes on from CAVLGL010000001.1 coordinate 57,982,230, forward strand.
AGACTATGTGATGACTAATCACGCAGTAAGATCATTATGTAATGCCCACTCAACGAAGACCAAAAACTGGCAAATAGGGGTTTTTTAAGTATTTCTTAAATAACTCGTAAACGGTGGCTCATAGCAAAAAAATTTCTTCAATTCACTCAAGTAATTTACATAAAATTCTCTACAAAAAAGGTTCTACACATTTTTTCGCTGGGATCAATATTTAACGAGATATTAAAGAAAAAAAGTTAATTATGATCAATTCTCGCATTTTAACGTCTTGGCTCAAACTACTTGCGCACACGGGGCACTGCTGTAGCATTGGGTGGAAGGGCACCGCCAACCAATCACGACTCACTAGGAGAGTGGCGTCAGCGAGAGCGTGGGAACATGTACTCAGTATCTCAGTATTCGCGCCAAAATCGGTCAGAGTTTAAAACGAGTACATCGCATCGCGAGTTGTGATTTTTTTTCTACGTGGCACTACAACATGTCGGAGAAGTGTTTAATTTGTGATGATGTAGTCGAAATGGACATGTGTAAAGTCGGAAGTAAAGGGATAAGTGGGATAATAAAGGCAAGCGCGTTAAAAAAAGAACGGAAAAAAACATGCTTAAGGAATAAGACGAGTGGTGTTGTTCACAATGCTTGCAGAAGACAATACGTTAGAATTGACTCAATAAAAAGGTTTTTGAGAGAACAAGCTCTTTCAGAGCAACCATCAACATCACGTGGTGTCTCTTCTTTGCGTTCAGGACAAAGTCAGTTTGATTTTAAAACAAAGTGCACAAAAGAGCATGACGAGGAGGCGGAGAGAAAAAAAACCTTATTCTAAGCATCGAACCATTACCAAAGTTCGTACGACTACGTTTCACAATTTCGTGCTTCTTCGTGGGTAGGAAGGAAACGATGAGTGGGATAACGACGTAGTAAGACGTACCTGCACTGTTGGGGATCTACATGCAGTAGATGCTATATATCACGTGGATTGTTACAAAAAATTCACCCATACCACTCTACCTTCAAAAAGATAAGCTGCGTGCCCCATAGATGAAGGCATTTCAGAAGCAATGAGCGAAATCTACGTTTACATTGAAAAAAACGATAACTGTCAATTTTTTATGGACGATTTGTTGGGACAGATTACGGGAGAACCACCAAATGTGAAAACCATCAAAGCCAGAATGAAGGAAAAATATGGGGACCAAATTGTTTTCAGTACAACTCGCACCAAATAAACAGTCGTCTGCTTTCATGCAACCGGTGAAAAAATTTTAAACGACGCGTGGTACACGTCAAGGTGTACTGATGAACAGACAGAAAATGAAAGAATTGTAAGAAAAGCCACTGAGATTATCTTGAAAGATATTGAATCTATGGCTTACGACAACAGTGCCTATCTTCCTTTAACTAGCTTCTGCAGGGAGGCTAAAGAATTGATACCTCAAACTCTCGCAGTTTTTACAGACTGCCTTGCAAAGAAAAAAAGGTCACAAGAGACTGTGAAAAAAATGACAACTATAGCTCATACAATAATTGCTGCTATTCGCCCAAGATGTTTTATATCCCCTATTTTGTCCAGCATCGCTCTGCTTATATACCGAAAATATGGATCCAAGAATTTGGTGGACCTTCTGTCAAAGTTGGGGATTGAGTGCCTCTTATTACGAGGTTTAGCGGCTAGAGCTCTCCACAATCCACAATACGGAAGTGCCTATTCCAATTAGAACGTTTATTCAGTTCATCTTTGACAATGCTGACTTCAATGTATCCACTCTCGATGGCCGGAATACCTTCCACAGCATGGGAGGTATCAAATGTTAAAAAAGGTTGAATTTTTCTCCTCGCCAAGAAGAAGTGGGCCAGCTGGGAGTTCTGGAGGTGCAAACATTCGAGGGTAGGGGAACCAACGCATTACAGCAAATTATCATAGAAGACTTGAGCTTTCTGAAGCCCATCCCTTCTGACATATTCACACCCACTATTCAGGATCTCTTGTGGATGAGTGATAAGTGGCTCCAGGAGGTAGAACCTACTTTGGAGGTGCCTAACATTCCAGAATGGAAAGGTTTTTTTTTTTCTAAAAAAATACTAGTAATGCTATTACACATTACTAATATTCCCTTTAACCACTTCTGGTAAGCTTAAAATGCTTGTGTTAGAAGTGTTTCACGACAGTAGTCGAATGGCGGATTCGAAACCACGATCCTTCGAGTTCGCGGTCCACGCTCTGCCATTAGGCTACTGACGCTACTGGTTTTATGCAATTGACGAGTAAATTAATTAACAAAGAAACAACTTCGGTAACTTTTCTTCCCTATATCAATTCTCCACCAAATGAGTACAGCACTATATGCACAGCCTTACAGTATGCTTTAAAAAAGAATCAGGAGGTAGGAGCCACCATTTGTTTCGTAACTTTCGACCAGCCTTTGTACTTAAAGGCCAGGGAAATCAGCTTTGGGAGCATTATGGTGAGACTTGGTGGGTTTCACCTACTGATGTCCTTTTTGGGTTGCATTGGCCACACAATGGCTGGATCAAGACTGAAAGATGTATTATGCCAAATTTTTGCTGCTAATTCAGTTGACAAGATGTTAACAGGACATGCCTACAGCCGAGCCGTTCGAGGACATTTACTTGTTCAGCTTGTTTTAGCTCATATTATTCTGGATGGAGCCAATATATCAGAAGAAGAGAAGAAGGACATCTCGACTATGTTGATCAACATGGAAGAATTTACTCCACACAAAGTTAAAGAGAATGCTTCCTTGATGTGAACTTTGAAAAACTTTCAGTACCATCTGGAAACCCTTAAAGAGAATGGGCCTACCACTGCTTTGTGGGTGCAGTATTTCAATATGGTTACCCTTATGAAGAAGTACATTAATTTTGAGCGTTGTTGTGATTGGGATGGCCACTTGGCGTGTGTTCAACAGATAATCCCATTCTTCCATGCAAGTGGACACTTCCAATACGCGAAATGTGCCCATATCTACGTGCAAGATATGATGCAACTGAAAAACAGCCATTCCCAAACGTACAAGGAGTTTGCAGAAAAAGGCTTCTTGACCATTAATCGCACAGGCACACCTTGGGCAGGAGTTTGGTCGGATATGGTTATAGAGCAAACTCTCATGCGCTCCATGAAAAGTTCAGGTGGCCTGACGCGAGGGAGAGGAATTACTGATTCTGTATTGGCCAAATGGCTTTTCGGATCACCGGGATGCACCGCCATCTGCACTTCATTGGAGGAGTTCGCCGAAGTGGTTTTTGCTAGTGGAAAATAGCATGTTGATTTCCGGCTGTCACGGCAACAGAAAGATTCACGAGATCGAGCTAAGATTCGGGAATGGTTTAGTGAACATCCCCCATTTCCAAAGTTGAATTCGCTAATATCTCTCTCAACGGGCATCCTGGGAAATTCCAAAGTAAACTGCCACCAAGCCCTAGATATTGGCACCAAAACGTTGCAAAATTTCATTGGCAGAAAATTCAGTGACATGAAGCAGTTTAAGAAGAATGTGGTTTTGTCACTAGCCAGTTACTGTTAACCCTTTAACTATTTTCCAAAGAACTGTCATAGCAAAAAAGAACAACGAAGATGTTGCAGACCTTTTGACTTATGAACTAACCTCATTCCCCATGGCTCTGTTCCACGAGTGTGTGATGAGAAAAGGGAAGAAGTTATCCCTCTACGATGTTTTGCTAGTAGAGAATAACGTAGCTCTCGATCTCAACCAAACCACCAATGTGGTAGATGGTGGTTTCCTACTACACTGTATGAAGTGGAAACCGTCCTCCAACGTTTCTTCAATTTACCATCAGTACATTACCTACGTACAGAAACATGACGGTGCAAATTGTATGGTGGTTTTTGATGGTTACAGTGATGTCAATAGCACAAAACGAGCAGAACAGAAGCGACGAGGTTTGACTAAAACGTCGGTTGACATTAACTGTCACGAAAATACGATCATCACTGTTCAACAGAAGCATTTCCTTGCCAATGAAAACAATAAAACTAGGCTGATTCAGTTCCTCACCAAGAAAATGACAGCAGCAGGGATTGAAACAACTGTTGCAACAGGAGATGCTGATGGTACTATCGTCAGTTAAGGCTGTTGTAAGATAAAACTGCCGTTCATCCAACTGTTTTAATAGTTGGGGAGCATGTCGACTTAATAGTCCTCCTCATGGGATTAGCTCCACCAAATATCAACGTGTTCTTTATGAAACCAGAACTTGAAAAGGTGGAAACCAAATTGTTTTCAGTGCGACAACTTCAACAGCTTCCATTTGCCAAGACAATTCTCCTTCTCCACTGCTTCTCTGGGTGCGACGCCACCTCCGCAATCCATGGAAAGAGCAAAGTGTGAATTGCTAAGCTGTTCACGGCTAAACCAGACCTGACCCAAAACATCTCAGACATCACCTGAGAGTATTGAACAGGCTGGCGCGAAACTGTTTCTGGCAATTCACCAAGCGCCTGTACAGGAACAAAATCTCAATAAATACCGCTACTCAGTTTTTCTGAGAGCATCAATGACGCCGAAATCAGATCTGGCCACTCTTCTTCCTACCAGAGGTGCTTCGAAGCAGCACTCGTTGAGAGTGTACTTACAGGTAACATTAATCACAAAAATTGTCAAATACTGTAATATAAATATATATTTGAGCTAAGTACTTACGTTGATCTTATTACTTCTTTTACAGATACAACAATGGCTCGGAAACCCCCTACCACCTACTCAATGGGGCTGGGCCAGAGGGGACGATGGTATCCTAAAGCCGGTGACAATCAACGATCCAGTGGCACCTGAGTCCATTCAACACCATATTTTGCCGATGCACGACTGGGTGTGGGGTGTGATGCGGCTGCCGGAGAGCAGGTATTGCCTGCTCCAGTGTCTGCGGTGTTTGCTCCGGCTCATGGACTAACGGAGACCCCATCGAAAACACGGTCGGCGATGATGTTGATGATGATATTTTAGATTTAGAAGAAATAAATGTAAGTTTATTTTATTATTATGCATCTTCTTTCCTTCATATCTCATTAAATATTGATCCCAGCGAAAAAGTGTATAGAATCTTTTTCGTATAGAATTTTATTTAGATTATTTGACTAAAAGAAATGTTTTTGCTATGAGCACCCGTTAACGAGTTATTAAAGAAAAACTTTAAAAAGGGACCTTTACACCCCCCCCCCCCCCTCCCGCCCTACCCGTTAGCTTCACCCCTATCCATCAGTACTTTGAGCATGTTGTTTAAGACACCATTCGCTACAACTATGCCAAAAATCGCTTTTACACGAGTTATTTCCCCTATTTTTCCTTCATTGAGTGGGCTCCTCATCTGTCTGCTTATCTGGGCTAGATTTTTGGATTATCTAAACTGATTGTAATGAAACTCACGAATAGTAGAGCAAGGCCAGGAAATATCTTGTCTATTTTTTATCGGAAAAGCTTGGAGATTTTTTAAATCAAATAAAAAAATAAAAATAAAAAAATAATAAGATGTGTATAAATTGATAGTCTTTGATTGATGATTTTCTTACATACAAATAATGCCACATTTATAATTACCAACCAGGTTAAACCATTTAGCGTCGCTAGTATTTAAAAATTTAATTATATTATAATTAAAGTAACACTTAACTCAATTAAAATTAAAATGTTGTTTCTATGGAAATTTGCTTTAATACAGAAGTAATAATTTACTTTGACCTTTTTCTTGCTTAATATAGGCATCTCCCATAGATTGAGTGATAATATTATAGCATATATAGTATATTTCCCATAGTTGTCACACTTGGCAAGCGCGTTGGCGGGTTTTATTTTATAATTATTATAAAGAAGACGCTGCTATTTTGTTTCTGTGTGTCGTCTCTTATGAACCCACGGGGAAATATGTATTACGACAATACAGATAAATATCATAAGGCATAATCTCTTAATAATTACCCTACAGCAGAGGGGTTAAAGAAAATATTATATGGATATATAAACATTCATTAGCAAAGAGTTTTAATGATATTACAGACACAAGAGTACAATTGCTATGTAACCAGCACCAAAGTACTAAACTGTATAAACCTAGAACTTGCCGAATTAATCAACTATCAAATGTCAAAAATAATAGTATACAATTAAAAATAATTATACTATTATTATATTTTTTAAATTTCTTATTTGTAAATAAAATATTCTGAAATTTACTTTCAAAAAGGCGCCTCCGTATTGTCATTAAGTGTAGCAAAAACATAATTCGAAGAAGATGTTTTTCGGGTTCCTAGTCTGTTAAATTGAGAAATATGTACGTGAGGCATAGAGGTACTTGTACTATTTTAGGTATAACATGTAAAAGCACTCACCTGAAACACTAAAGCAAATAAAACTATTTTAAACTTTTCCTTGGGTTTGTAATTATATTACCTAATAGGTAGGTGAATATGCTCCTTCAAACAAACAGGTACACAAAGGTAGGAAGGAAGTACTAAGGAAAGTCATAATTAGTTGTTTATTATGACAGAACTTCCGACATATCAACCCTTTTTAAAACGCTTTTTATTCTCATATTTCGTGACTTACTTTGTTTTAATCGGGGGTGTTTCAAACATTTATTATTTGATACTTTTCGATTGCAATATTTGTATCCTTCGTGGAATTTTTTTTCGCTTCAAGTGTTAGGTTCCGTTCGGGAAGTCGCCCAATACCGGTAGGCGCTATTGAAAACAATATCTGTTTAAGTTTGTATGCCAGCTATATATAAAACTTATACGCATCGAATCGATATATTATGCTTTGTTATTTCACTTTATAAATATTCAATTCTATTTTAATACAATCTCATTTTAAAATTGTGTAACATAATTTTGCCCGTTTCTTGTACATAAAGGGTAAGGGTTATAACATTAAACCAATAAATAAAAAAAATATTTGTTTTATTTGCATAAAAATGCAACATTATATCAAAAACGATTAAAAAAACACACCTCCCAATAATTTATTCATACAACAAACTTTTAAATATCTTCCTTCTTTTACGCGGTAAAACAAAAACAGGTTAAAATAATCGAAAACGTTAAACTTGAAAACGCTTAAAACGTTAAATTACGGCCTTGTCTTTAATCTGTTTTGTTCAAAAATTAAACAGCGTTTACTTTTTAATTTAATAGTAGAATCGTGCCTACTTGGGGGTCTGCTAATACATGGGCATGCATAAGGTGTTGACCACGTTGGGGAACGGAAACGAACACTTGAGGGAATATATATGCTTGTACATAATCTATATATATAATTATATATATATATATATATATATATATATATATATATATATATATATATATATATATATATATATATATATATAATACTTCTTGCTGAAATGGTCAAGTATGGTGGGCCTCGCGTCTGGGACAGCTTTCATCTGCTGTGCAATTTGTGCTGGCGGACGGGGGATGTCCCGGATGATTGGCGATCCGCAGTCATTGTGCCTTTATATAAAGGTAAAGGTTCACATTTTGACTGCGGGTGCTATCGGACGATCAGCTTGACCAGTTTAGCAAGTAAAGTTTACTCGAAGGTTTTGACACGTAGGATGCAAGAGAAATCGGAAAGATTTCTATGGGAGGCACAATGCGGATTTAGACCTGGAAGAGGATGCACGGATCAAATGTTTTCTCTCCGCATGATCACGGAAAAGCTTCTGGCTGCTAACCAGAGGATTTTCTGTGCTTTTGTGGATCTTGAGAAAGCATTTGATAAGGTTGTAAGGAAGAAAATGTGGGAACTGTTGCCGGGGTACGGTGTGGATGGTCGATTGCTAAGGGCTGTGCAGTCTCTTTACTGTGACTGTAAAGCCTGTGTGCGGGTAGGGCATGAACTGTCACCCATGTTTAGCGTCCAAACGGGCGTAAAAGAGGGTTGTGTCATGTCTTCCTGGCTGTTCATACTGCATCTCGACAGCTGTTTACAAAAGCTGAAAGATAGCTGTTTGGGTGTGAAATTGGGTGACATTAAAGTAAATTGTCTGCTCTATGCTGATGATGCAGTGCTTATTGCACCATCAGAGGCAGAACTGCAGGCATTAGTCACGTGTATGAAAGAGGAATGTGAAATTAAAGGTCTCCGTTTGAACGCTAATAAAACTAAGGTTCTGGTATTTGAAAGGGACGAAGAGAGAACAAAGTGTGAAATATGGGTAAATCAGGAATGTCTAGAACAAGTAAATGAAATTGTATACTTGGGGAGTGCTTTTAGCCGGGATGGAAGATGTGATTTAGATGTGGACAGGCGTGTCGCTGCCGGGAACAAAGTCAATGGTGCCCTGACTGCGTTAGTCAAAAGGCAAGGCGTAGCGAAGAGTGCACGCCTTGCAATACATAACGCAGTGCTGGTACCGACTTTGTTATATGGCAGCGAAACCTGGGTATGCCAGAAGAAGCATAAAAGCAAGTTGAATGCAGTAGAGATGCGATCTCTTCGTAAAATGTGCGGCGTTACCATGGCCGACCGAAAGCGAAACGAAGAGATTCGCAATATGGCAGGTTTGAAAGATGACCTTATCACAAAAATTGATAAGGGCGTGCTTCGGTGGTTTGGGCACGTTGAGCGAATGAGTGAAGACCGAATGGTGAAGAAAATATACAGCGCGAAAGTTAATATTAAAAAGTGTCGAGGTAGACCGAGACTAACTTTCGAAGACCATGTGAGCAAATTGCTCGAAGAGGGTAGGGTCAAGAGTACTCGGATACCTAGACGTGCATGTATGAAGAAGATAATGAATCTGAAAGAAGCGAAAGAGGTATGTAAGGATCGTGACACTTGGCGATCTGTTCTCTCTGGCTACCCCGTCAGGGATTGTGCGTGAAGATAAGTATAATACTTCTTTCTACTCTGTAGATGTGTTTGTCAATGTACTCCTTAGCTGCTAACTGTGTTTGAGTGGATCCCTGAATGATTTAGATTCGCAATGTACCCGGTAGGTGGCACTGTTGTCGAGATCCAGGAATAATCCGTGTATCCAATCATATATGACTGATGATGTTGAATGATGATGATGAACGATCCAATCATATATGTATTATGCATATAGATATGTCATAGTATACAAGTCTACGATACAAAAGAGTAGATTTAAAAATGGTCTACCTTTTAATTGTTTCGAAGTTTCGTATAATAAGGTAAATACTAAGAATACTAAAGCTAAGTGAATTTTAGGACTGAATTTTCACTTAAAACTAAATTCATTATTACTGAAACGAAATTAGTACATACAGAATTGTGCTGAATAATTTAATTTCTTCGCTCGCTTTGGGCACATTGTATAAAGCCTTGACACGCTTAAGCTACGATTCCGCTGTGCAGATTACCTAAATATTTTCCGAGGTTTAAATGCAATCGTTCCATACAATATTAAGGTTATTGTTATCTAATTCTAATGTAATATTACTATTTAACCATGCATTGAAGCTTATAAATAGAAAAAAGTGGACACAATGTAATTGCATTAAGTTTACTGGTCGTTTTTATATTTTAAATAAAATAATCCATATAATACAAATACGTAAATTCCAAGGCAAATCACAACAATTAGTTCAAGTAAAATTATATACTTATTCAAGATGTTATAAATTTTATATTACTTCATATTAATAAGAGTAAATAGAACAAAGAGCTAAAATAATTATTAGAAATATCGGTAACTTAAAAATATATAACATAATTAATAGAATCAGGCGTTAGTTTGCCGATATCCATTATAATTAATTTATTCATTATAATTAACAGATAAATTTTCGCAAAGTAACGTCTGATTCTATTAATTATCTTAAAAAAGCTAGCACGGCCGACCAGGCAAGACTCTATATCAAGTTTGCTATTTGTTTTACATCAATATCTGTCTGTATATCGTTTCATTTGGTCTAATGGTTACTAAACGGAAAATGAAGTTAACACATGCTCAAACTCGTGCAAGCCCCAAGGCTATTTTAGAGAGAACGGTGTTAATGCTTCACGTGATTCAAGTGAAGCGTGATAGTGAACCTTTGCGTAACGCTTGAATCGTAATAGGGGGTATAAAGTTTGTTCATATTTTGGGAAAATTTGTAGTTTGTTTGATTTAAAATATAATTTTGTATAAGCACAGAACTAAAACATTATTTTTTTAAATATGCTAATAACTGTTCCCAGTAACCTTGCTATTTATGTGAAATTTTCAGCTACTCACGACCACATTGTGGATATTACTGGACCGTTCATGGGTGACTGAGATCACTTTCTATAAGGTGAGCCGTATACTCGTATGCCTCCTCTTCCACAAAAAAGCTAAGGTATTGTATATGTTATTATTAATAAATCTGAGCTATCATTTTTAATTTCAAAGATAATTAAATTTCTTTTTGTAAACTTCTTATGTTATTTGTGTCATAATATTGATTTTTTGGTCTCATGGGATTTGTAGACACAGTTATATTTAATAGCAAGAAATTATGTTCTAATATGTTGTCCGTGGTGCTGGCGTAAGAAAATCGATCTTTGCATCTTAATCAATGAGTGCAGTAATAAATGATCAATTATTCCTTATCAACTTAAACGATTTTTTTTTCATCTTTAAAAAGACGTGACCCGCACAATACAATTTTCTCATCATACACAAATTGCACAAGGACAAACATTCAGACCCGGAACAATTATTTGTGAGTCATACAAATACTCTTGTTTCGCGCAGGATTTGAACCCTGCGCTCGATTTTATTGATGTTATATAAATAAATGGCCTGAAAATTTTGTCATGACGTTTCTCGACACGCACGTGGTACACAATATGGTATTTGAGTGGCATTTGCAGCAGATGTTGGTATATTTTCCTCTGTACTATTACTAATAATATGGTAATATATTGATAAAAGGAAACGTGAAGAAAGTGTCCATTTTATTTATAGGATAAGGGTGACAAGCGAGCACACAATCCACCCTAATGGTAAGTGTTTTCTGTGGCCCATAGACCTACATATATCTTCGATTACGAATCAAAATGCTGCTGCATTGTCACCCGTGAGGACTAAGATGGAATGCCTCGTTTTCAATAAAAAGGGTCTCCTGTTCTCTACACTCACCAAACAAAACACAACAACATTAAGCTGATATTTTACGTTGGTATTCTATGAGAGCGTGGCCCTTTCCCGGTTGAGCTGACCCATTCGTGCTAGAACTGTACTAAAACAATTTTTGCAACACCGGATACTAAATCATAGCATAGAACTACTCGTAGTATGCATATTTTTCGTGGGTAAATCGACCATATCACTTCAGCGTATATAAGTTTGAGGAAAACGGGCGGCACATCGAGTTGTTGAGCAGGAAAGAAGGTTGGCCAAATCGTACCAGACGATGAAACGATGGCGTCACTATATGACATATTTATGAAAAATATCCTTATTTTTTTTAGGTCTTAATAAACACAAAAAATACCTCTCTAAGTAGCCACAAAAAAAGTTATCCTTTTATTTTTGTTTTTGTAACTGTTCCGAAATTATTTAAAATAATGGTTTCCGAACGCACCGGAACGCACCTAATGACGATTCATTTCACGTATGAAAGGACTTTGTATTCAAAGACTAATTATTCACGTATTTCTGAATAGTTGTTAATTGTAATTTAATTCAATTAGTATGTAGGCATCAAATCAACTACTATACTGATTTATTAGGTACTGGATTCATGTCATAAAAATGATTATGTAGCTTCATAGTAAGCTAAGAGTTTTGTTCAATTACGTACAATGGGACATCATGTGTCATCGTCAAGTTACATAATCTGTGGTCATCGATCGACATTGATTGTCACCCGGCAATCATCTACATATCTATATATCTTATTTGCTTCATTCATTGTGGATTGTGATATATGTATCTGTGTACTGTACTATTTTAGATTTCTTTCTGTTGTGTTCAATATAGATGGACGATTCGAACGATAAATCTATTTATTAAATAGCTAGTACGTAATCCTTAAGCATTACAAATTAATAAAATAATATTATTTATAATTTTAAATTTAAGGTATATACAATACTATGTTTCAGATAATATAATGTTAGACAGATTGTAATTTTCTATGAGAAGTATTGCTTTGTATAGGTAAATGATTTATTAACCCTAGAAAGATAATCCTATCTAGACCTACTTTAAAGATAGTCATAAGTCTTGAAGACGCACTGAAGTTTAAATGTGCATATTCGACAAATTACCATAATAAAACTGTTTATAGGTAATTATGTAATTGTTTTAGAGTTTTGTACCACTAATTATGCCAACATTATTATGATAAATGTAATATAATCTAAAAAAATAATAATATTTTGTAAACCTAATTTAAAGCAACTATAAACTTTGAAGTCTTCCTTTTATGAAAAATTATGTTTAATTTGAGCTTTAAATCACATTTTTGATGTATTACAAAAATTTTAATACTATTAAGTTTTTATAATTAAAAATAATAATATTTTGTATATGTCTATCTACTTATCTATCTATCTATCTATCTATCTATATATATATATATATATATATATATATATATATATATATATATATATATAGATAGATAGATATATACAGGGTATTTTTGGAACGCTCCCGAAAACTAAGACAGGCGACAACACCAAGTACACCTTTGATCATGGGTCACAAATTAATTCGATCCTGATGAAAAAAAAAATCATCTTTTTACAACGTTTTATTAGCTTTATTAACGCGCCATCATGTTAGTACAGCTAAATGAATCGATAATTTCATAAAAAAAAATCATGTAAATACTGAAACATAAAATCAGCAGTGGAAACTGAATTGATATCACCTGACTAATGGAGGTTAATGTACGCGCGAACGGTGAAAAGAACGCTGGCCTTGAACTTGGGCACTGAGCGATTTATCACATATAGGTACGAAGGGGCGCGACGGGGGAACAATCCGCCAGTATTACTGTGCCTGCATACTATTGGTTCCCGCGCTTTGTTCGCTCCAAAAATACAGTCGCATACACAGCTTACTTTGCGACTCGCGACGATGTTTTAAAAAGGAAGGAAACAAAAATTATTTATATCTATTGTTTAATGACTCAACTAGTGAACGAAACGGTAAATATGATAGGAGAAGGTGAATGGGAAAATTGTGCAGTAAAGTTAAAAGTGTTGAGGAAGAATACCGAAAAAATTACCATGTGATCGACCTGATAACGGAAGCCCAAGCGAAGATGAAAGTGATGATAAAGTAGCATCCAGTAACACCAACACACCATCAACATCTGGCTTCCATGTGACGTCATAATGGACGGCGTGTCACCCTTAGCTTAAGTTTTCTTGTTACAAACTACTTTATATTTTACGATAGAAATAACAAATAATGCTCAAGTAAACATTATCCAATTTTAATTCCCACCTCTTCCAAAGTTCTAAGTAAATAGTAAAACACCTATTATGATTCTACAATTAAACAATTAATTACTATAATATTATAAAACAATAGCCCAATACCATGTAGTACTTTAGAACGCGACTGTACCCACACTCTCTCCGCTGTCGACCTGTATCTAGCTCGGTACGAAACAATGCTGCGGTGAAAGAAAAAAGGGCGCATCTAACAATTTTTGAATAAATGAGTTAAATATACCATGACTCATGATAAGAAGGCGCATCTACTAAATTTTTTTAATATTCACAAATATCAATATTTTAGAAATTATCGTAAGAATTTTAGACGTAACTGTTGATCACAGATGACATCTTTTTATTAGAAAAGACTTATACATATTCAACATAAAAGAAAAGACTTATTTAACCAGTGGCTACGTCATCTTTAACAATATTTGCATCATTACTTAAATTTCAATTATTCTTGTCTTTTTATTCTATATCTTATTATTAAGAGCTTATATCTTATTACTAAGAGCTGGTGTTTCACATGTGGTCCCATTTAAATTTGATCGAGGTCAGACCAATAGTTTTTGAGTCATCCTTAATTATTTATATTAAAGTCGGTTGTACAAAATTTTTAATTTTTAATTATTATCGTAGTAAGTCTTGTATGATATCCCCTTTAAAATCATTACTCAAGAGTTGCGGGTTGTTATTTTTTGTGCCTGACTACCAATGCTTTTCTAATATTTACTAAGAAAAAAGTAGTAAATTACTATTAGCGTCCTTTCAACTTCAAATGACCTTTCCAAGATATGTAAAAATGTTAAATGAATGGCAGTTTTTTTTATTTATTAGGTTGGGAAGACGCAAATAGTTATATGCGTCTTTCCTTCGATGTTTTTGTGTTGCCAGGTATATTTTTTAATCTAAGATGAAAAGGAAAATTGTTTTTATTTAAATAAATAAACAAATTATCAAAAAAATAAGTTCGTCCTTAAAATCTTCATGTCTCTACGTACATATTTCAATTTTCATATAGATACCTTTTAATATACTTTAGACACGGGGTCTGAAAGAAAACTTCATAAATTTATTTTTTATTTCCATTTTACGTTTTTGTTAGTTGCGTCCTTCTTTATTTCGTATGACGGCAGAATGTAACCCGGCCGGCTCGTGTCGCCTCACGCTGTGACGCAGTAGGTTTTACTTTTGTCGGGGTTCGTTATTAATTGTAGTTTTTGAAACAGTTCCGTGTTGATTTTGTACACGCGTGCGCGAGCGACAGTTCAATCGTTTTGTTTAATAAATTTACTTGTGATTACGTGTTGATATTAAAGTTTTTGTTACGTTTTTGGATTATTTTTTGTTTTAATAATGCCTAACGCGTACGTTTATAGTGGTCAACATGTTAGGTATCCGAAACTAGGTACACGAAGTATCGCTAAATAAATTGTTAAGACGTCGGGATGGTACAAGTGTGTCATACTGTGCAGTGCACAAAGTGTTGAAGCGTAACCGAATGCGCCCATACAAATTGCACAAAGTGCAAGCTTTAGTTCCCGGCGATCACGACCGCCGACGAGTTTTCTGCCGTTGGTTATTATACCAGCAACAACGTGTGCCTGGTTCCATTGAGCACATTATCTGGACGGATGAGTCGACATTTACCAGAAACGGCCTGTGGAACTGAAGAAATACACACGTGTATTCAGAGGTTAACCCGCACGCTTTTCGACAAACCGGGCACCAAACCCGATGGTCGGTTAACGTATGGGCAGGTTTATTTAAGGATCGCATACTGGGACCAGTGTTTCTGCCAGAGCGACTGAACGGACAGCGATACCTAAACTTTATAAATGAACAGTTGGTTGACATTTTAAACGACCTATCGTTGGCTGAATATCGCCGCACATGGTTCCAACATGATGGTGCCCCTCCACATTTCGTGAGGTTCGTCCGTGAGCGCCTCAATGAGCTATTTGATGATCGCTGGATCGGCAGACTAGGACCAGACGCTTGGCCACAGGGTTTTTAATCGTGAATGTGATAGTGCTGAAGAAATGCGCCAAAGGATCGTGGATGCTTTCGAGAAACTACGTACGGACTGTGTCGAAGACCACACGATGATGCCCCGCCTGCACCCAAATCTACCTTGAAATGAATGGAGCACAATTTGAGCCGCATCTCATAAGACCACGGAGGATTTAGAGCGGTAAGCTGTTTCATACCTATTTTTTTTTAAATAACTTAGTACTAGACTAATCTGAATAGGTACATAACTGAATACATGAGAATAATAAACATACCTACACGATGAATAAAAACTCATGACTCCAACCTTGGTAACATTTCATTTAAGTATTTTTTCATTAGCGGGGAATCGAACCAGTTATTTGGGTTATTTAACCTGTAAATTCGGATTAAACTGTCTAAGTGGAGAACTGTCACAGTGGCAAAATAGTAGGTTAAGTAGATAAGTTAGGTATTTAGACAAGTGTTGTAAATTATTAGATATTGTGGTATGGCCCGCTAGTTGCGGGCCGCGCGAATTTGCGTTCGCGCATACATTGACCTTTCGTCAGGTGATATAAATTCAGTCATTCCACTGCTGGTTTTATGTTTCAGTATTTTCATGATATATTTTATGAAATTATCGATTCATTTAGCTGTACTAACATGATGGCGCGTGAATAAAGCTAATAAAACGTTGTAAAAAGATGATTTTTTTTTTCATCAGGATCGAATTTATTTGTGACCCATGATCAAAGGTGTACTTGGTGTTGTCGCCTGTCTTAGTTTTCGGGAGCGTTCCAAAAATACCCTGTATATATCTATCTATATATATATATATATGTGTGTGTGTGTGTGTGTGTGTGTGTGTGTGTGTGTGTGTGTGTGTGTGTGTGTGTGTGTGTGTGTGTGTGTGTGTGTGTGTGTGTGTGTGTGTGTGTGTGTGTGTGTGTGTGTGTGTGTGTGTGTAAAGTAATCTTTTAAGGTAATTTTCAACATTTTGTAGACGGCCGATTGACTTGAAAATCTGTACTGGTATTGAGGACCAATGTTAATACAATAATTTATTATTTTTATCTTTGTATCATGATCCCGATCACCATAATAAAATAAAACAATTATCAGGATCATAGCAGCTCATGATCCATGCGTGTTGTTTAAGTAAATTTTAACACATATTATTATATATAAATTAAGTGTCAAAATAGCGGTGAAGTAATAATAAAAATATTGTGTTGTATTTGAACGAATTTATACGAAGCAATCAGAGCGCGATTCTGTTGAACTACCTGAGCTGGGATGATATACTTTTAAAACGAAATTACTAGCTGGGTCAAGTAATCAGCATTTTCAAATAACTTTCTGAGCAATTTCTAAATACGTAGGTCACTCAATAAGTTTTATATAGAATACTATATCGTTCTATATATATATATAGTTCCATTTTTAAGTTTCTATATATATATATATAGAAACTTAAAAATGGAACGCACTCGTGTTATATGTTTCCAAAAAGCAAATTTATTTAAAAATAGAACGCCATAAGCCAATTGCTTACTATTAAAAAAAAAACCAAAGTTCTATTAAGTTTCCTGCAACGCTTCCCGCGCTATTTATTTAAAACGATGGATCTACACCGTGAACATTTGCGCGCTATGCTCGCGTTATACATTATGATTTTAAATTTAGTTTAACCTAAAAATTAAGTTTACTGCGGATACAATCAGCATAAGAGGACTCATCTCCATCATGCGCAACAATTTTTAGGTGATTTGCTGAATTCAAAAGGGGTAAAATTAATCATAAAGATGATCAAAGAACCGCGGCTCCGCAAACAGCAGTAACGGCAGAAAATTTATGGACTACTGAAATGTTGGTGCGAAAAGACCCACGAATCACATATACGGACATCTACAAGATTGTAGGCATTAGTTCGGCGAGCGTTCATACCATCCTACATCAACATCTTGGAGTGAGGAAGCTTTGTTGTTGATGGATCCCTCGTTTGCTCTCCGAAAGCGAAAAACAGACTCGTGTGGATTGGTGCCATGAAATGCGTCTACGTTTTGAAAACGGGGCATCTAGGCGTGTTTCAAAAATTGTTACTGGTGACGAGACATGGATCTGTCAATATGATTCTGAAAATAAAATGCAATCGTCGGTATGGGTCTACTCAGAAGGACAGTTACCGACAAAACTACAAACACCTCGCAACGTCGGCAAAAAAATGGTGGCTAGTTTTTTTTTCGCGGAGCGGACATTTGTCGACGTCAATGCTGGAAAATTATAGGTCAGTCAACTCTGAATGGTATACTACAGTTACATTACTCAAAGCTTTTCAAGCTTTGCGTGAGAGAAGACCAAAGACCGTGCTTCGGGGAATTATGCTGAATCACGATAACTCTTCACATACTTCCTTTAAAACAAAAGCATTTATTAAGGAGTCTGGTATTGAAACTCTAAGTCACCCACTCTACAGCCCGGACTTAGCTCCTTGTGATTTATTTTTGTTCCCAAGAGTCAAAGAAAAAATAAAAGTCAAGTTTTTTTCAAGCGCCGAAGAAGCCGTGGCTGCCTACAAAGAAGCGATTTCCGTCCTGTCAGATCAAGACTGGCAAAAGTATTTTCAGAGTTGGTTTAGGCGAATGGAACTTTGTATAGAGCATGTGGAGAATATTTTGAAAAGATGTAAAATAAATATTAATAATATGTAGAATACCTTTTGTATATATTAAAACTTATTGAGTGTCCTACGTACATACATGTATATACGATTTTCAAATATTAAAACATATTGTACAGTATCATCCTCATTGTAATTAGATAGAAATAGTGTTGAACTTAAGTTGTTACATTTCATGGACGTTATGTTAAGACCACAGCTAATATTAGGTAATTTAGCATATGACCCTTGAAGCCTTTTAGTCAGTATGGCGTAATTGAGATTTTATTCGTAACAGTCAGTCTTGAGGTTTTCCTGCCATAGCTTGGACAAGTTTTATCATAACATATTCGAGACATATATACATATATAAATATGATTTGGTTAACATGCCGTTGGCAAATCTAATCTCACCCACTGCAGTGAAAGAATTATCCTATATGTGGTTTTAAAACTCACAGGCTATTTCGGTGGCATCGAATTTAAATAACATTTCAGTAGGTCACACAACGAGTACTCTCCCATATCCTGATTTATTGTTGCCGTTACTATTACAACCTATTAAGGTCCACTGCTGAACATAGGCCTCCCCCATAAATTGCCTTATAGGGGTTATAATTGCCATAGGTGACGCGCTTGGCAAGCGAGGTGACGACTGCAGCTTATTTTTTATTTTTAGTCGTTATTAGGAAGAGGCTGCTGCCCATCTACTAGTTTGTTTCCCTTTGTCGCCTCTTACAACATCTGCGGGATGATATGGGATAGTGGATATTCTTACTCCACCATCGAATTTAATTATAATAGATCTGGGAAAAAGTTTCTTCGTATTTTGTTTGTATAACATTGAAGAAAAATCTCTTTAGTTGTTATGTTTCATCTGGTTGGTTTTAATATCAATACATATAGGACAATAAGAAAAAGAAAAAGAATAAAACACTTTCCCGCTATTTTCAATAGTTTTTCTATCCGCCAACATGAGTGAATCTAACGAAAAAATTCAATACATTCTGAAATTTAATTAAAAAAAGGGAAAAGTGCCACTCAAGCCGCGAAAAAAACCTAATGCAGTGTCAGCAAGAGTTACACAACGTTGGTTCAAGCGTTTTCAATCCGGAAATTTTGATGTGAAAGATGCAGCTCGCTCTGATCACCCTCATACATATAACGTCAATGCTATTTTAGAAAGAAGTGGAGCTAGGTCGGCATATAAGTAGTTACGACATATCCAAGGAATTGAAGATTGACTACAAAATGGTTTTGACCTATTGGAATAAGTCTGATGATACAGAAAAAACTCGATATTTGCGTACTACAAGAGCTCACTGAAAGAAACCTAATGAATTGCGTACTCATTTGCAATTCTCTGTTGAAACGTAATGAAGCCGAACCATTCTTGAAAAGATTGATCACTTGTGATGAAAAATGGATCACATACGTAAAGATGGTGCGAAAAAGATCATGGTCAAAGGGTATTCAGGCTCCACAGACTGTAGCGAAATATGTAAGAAAAAAACCGGATTAACATGCAATAAGGTTATACTGTGTGTATGGTTTGATTGGAAGGGCATCGTTTATTATAATCTTTTACCGTCGGACAAAACCATCGATTTGGTTCTTTACTGCCAAAAATAATGAAACTCAAGCAAGAAATTGAAAAAAAAAACGGTCGGAATTGATCAACAGAAAAAGAGTGTTATTTCATCATGACAATGCCACACTACACGCAAACTTGGCCGCTCAGAAAAAAATTTAGAAAGCTTGGTTGGGTAGTGTTAATGCATCCACCATATTATAGTTAAAACCTTGCACACTAAGAATTTTATCTGTTTCGGTCTTTTCAAAATTCTTTGGGTAGTTTTAGGTTTACATAAATGGAGGACTGTTAAAACTTCTTGTCGTATTTTTTTTATTAAAAATCCCAAGATAATATATCCCAAGATAACGGGATTATGTCACTACCTTTAAGATGGCAGCAAGTTATCGAACGAAATGGCACATATATATATCATAATTAAATGGAATTAAACTTTGAAAAAGAATATGTCTCGATTTTGTATATAAAATACGAAGAAACTTTTTCCAGGACCCATTATGTATCTTCAGTTACATATCTTTAAATACGAACACAAAACCTTTAAATTAATAGTTACTATCCTTTAATTAAAATCGATCTAGTGTCTGTTACTAATTGTGTAACTTCTCTTACGTATGAATATTAAATACACCGATGGATTTCGTATTCACACAATAAATTTATTTTGTCTAGACATAGGGGTCATACGCACTACGCGGGTAATGCGGCTAGCCGTCTGACTGACCGCAGGATGCGGTTGCGAATGCGGCCAACCGGATTGCGGGCAGCCCCATTCGCAACCGCAACCTGTTTTGTTGAAGAACCGTTGTGAATTGCGATCTTGATATCTTTCATAAACATACCACGTTTATGATGGATACCGAGTCTTACGGCTGATCTCATTGCGGGTAACCACATGGTACGTATAAGCTCTAAGGTTCATTACTATGCTAGGGACAGTAAGACGGCACTGTAGTTAAAAGTAATTAACAAATTCAATTATAAAATATTTATGTACCAAAATGAGTCATATCTATACATATAATAAATCTGTAGAAAAGTCGTGTCTGTAATTGTAACATATTTTTGAAAAAAACAAGTCCATATTACTAAATAAAGTGTGCTGAAGCTAAATAAGTGGTTTTTAGAATTTTTGTCTGTCTGTCTGTCTGTGTATTACCGATTCACGCCAAAACTACTGGACAAATTTCCATAAAATTTTATATGTAGGTAGTTAATACCCCGGGGCAACTTATAGGCTACTTTTTATCCGATTACGAAACTTAAAAAAGAAGGTTAAGTATTGAAACTCCGCTGACGATGTACGTTTTAATTATCAAAACAGCGCCATCTATCATCAAATGAAAAAAGCCTACATTTTGCCTTTAGTAACTAATAAATTATATAAATTACATTTATCATCATCATCATCATCATTACAGCCCTTCACAAGTCCACTGCTGAACATAGGCCTCCCCCAAAGAATGCCACAAAGCACGGTCCTGAGCCACCTGCATCCATCGACTTCCTGCATATCTTACCAGGTCGTCACTCCATCTAGTGGGGGACGCCCTACATTTCGCCTGCCGGTACGAGGCTGCCACTCGAGAACCATATTAGATGTTTAAATATATTATATTATATTTATATGTTTAAATAATTACATTAATAAAATGTTTTAAAATCCTAAGTTATCTTAATTTAATCGTTATTTCATTTTAAAAGTGCTGTAATTAAAATTTAAAAAATAATTGATAAAAGTGACATCTATTATCTAAAAACACCATGACATCATCTATCAAACGTAATATGAACATTTATATTATTTTGAACTAAAAAACATATCAATTTTCATACGTTTAATACTATATCTGTATGTAAACTGATTAAAACTGATCCGTCCTGCAATTATTGCTAAATTCTCATGAAATCATTATTTCGTGAAATGGTGTCATTTCATGATATTTATCACTGTTTGTTGACCATGTCATAATATAGCATAGCCAAACAAAGCATAGAGATAGTTTAACGACATCACTAACTTAACACAATATTGCTATTTCATGACAATATCTTCATATCGTCAAATAGTTTTTCACCGCTAGCGGCGCTGATAGCGTGTTTTTTAACAGAAACAGATTTTTTCTTCTATAGCCGATATTACTAGATAGTATAGTTTTGACTTTCATTGTATTAATGTAATATAGCGCACTCTACTTTCTCTAAATAAACTAATGATAAGTAACTGATAAAATTAAATTTTGGACTACTACCGAATTCTTATTCGTGCAGCATCAAAAATTGTCACACTTAAAAATATCTAGACCGGAGGTCATTATCGGGATTATTTATCGCAATAACCACGTTTGGCAAAATGGCTAACATCACTGTTGTACACATAACTGAGATTAGGAGAGAAGCTCTTTAGTTCAATATATTGCTGTTCAATTATTGTCTGTCGGAATAGGTTTCATTTTACCTACTTCATATGTTATCACGTTATCTGATGTAAATAATTGGAAATTAAGTGCTCTGTGTGATTTTATCTCTATTTGATGGAATAGTTCGTGGTATCGTTGGGTTTCTAATTATTCGGTAGATATGGTCAACAATGGTACAAAAGCTGTTTCAGTTTTTATGAATTTTATTTCAACAAATACGAGAGCTGTGTAGCTCACCGTGAGATTTCATCACGGCAAGGGAGCAAAACGTGTACGAGTCCTTTGAGGACAAATGAATCTGTTATGGGAAATTTTACGTACTGACTTACTAGCAAACCTAAATGTCGGAGACAAACACTATAGGTAATGGGGAGCCGTGTGCACAGTAGTGAGATGTATGTAAGCTGCTACTTTAGTTTTTTAAACCTTTAATGAGACTTATAAATCAGTTTATAGGATTTTGTATTTTTGATCAGACAAATCAAGATTTTTGTGACAGTAGTGGTTTTATAGCTCACATTAGATATGGAAATGAACAGGCTGTTGCGAAAAAATACTTTAAATATCGAAGATTGCAGATTTTGCTTAAACAAAGATATATTTTATTTAACTTGTCAAAGGCAAAGGTAAATTTCATAGTCCACAAGCATTATTATATATTTTTACATATATGTTAAATGCAATTTGAAGTGTCGATTTACCACGTTCTCGGCGGTGAAAGAAAGCCTGATTATCTGAGAAGTTCCCCAGCTGAGGTGATGCAGCGTTGGCACTTTTTTGGCCAAAAGCTCTGTGGCGTGTGCCCAGTAGTGACATGTATGTAGGTCGCTACTTCTTTTAGTTTTAATGGGGCAATTATGCTGTTTTTATATCATTTATATTTTCGGAGATATTACGTTTTTGTTTTCACATTACCGTAAATATTAACAGTAGCAAAGATTCGAAAGAATAGAACTCATCACCGTTATCATTACAACCTATTAAAAGTCCACTGAACTGAACATAAGTCTCCCCCATAACTTGTCAAATAGGCTGGATATTTGCTATAGTTGCCTTGCTTGGCATCCGCAGCATTTATTATTTTGAACTGTTGTCAGGAACATGATGTTCCCCATCTCCTGTTTGTTTTCCTCTATCGCCTCTTAGGACACAGACACTCACGGAACTATATGAGGTGGCGGATGCTCTTTTGCCGCCACAACAAGGCGAATATTTTTCTGCTTTCGATCATGAGTGTAGTTCTACCCACGTTCACTGCAAATAGAACTTCAATTTTCAATAAAAGTAATCATAGGGATTTTAGCGTTTTTAATTTTAACTTTTATAATTGATGACGTTTCGGGCAATATACAGAACCCATGGAGAGGCGGCGGGGGTTTATTTGTTGTCTATTAGATCTGATAGAATGGTTGGGACGATACTCAACATGTGCTTCACATCAGCAGTACGTTGTTTTACGCAAATTTTTATGGAACTTTCTTCCAAAGATGTGTTTTGTACAACCCGCTTAAATAGAAGTTAAAATGTAACGTGATATATTACAATTTGTTTTATCATATGTGTAGTATTCATCATTATCAGAACTGCATTTATGAAATTTTGAAGTCTACTCGAACGTAGAAAAAAATCAAAATCTATTTTATGGTGCCAATCAATATTAAATGGAAACAATAATATGAATCAAATATCGCAAATAAGACCATGAACTCGTCATTATTTTCATAAAAATAAATTATGAATGAATGTAAAGAGTAAATAATTATAGTAAATTTGGATTCCAAGACTATTTATCTTTGTTATGGATAGATACATCGGAAGACAGGTCCAATATAAAAAAAAATTGTAGATATTTCTAGACATATGATATTAATGCAATTCTGAAAAACTTATTTCTGCACGTGTCCCTCAATCATCTAGGTCCAATAGTCTTTGGGAATTCAAAAAATTCTTTGAAAAACTGACATAGATACACAGACACCGACTTGACTCTAAAAGTGATCGAACTTTATTAAATTTGGCGTGGAATACATTTAATGATGTTTCTAAAAAAGAAGACCACGCGAGCGAGGCCGCGGGTAAAAAGCTAGTTCTCAATATATATCGGTTAAGCCCCAAAAAAGAAAATCACTAAATCTGTACTTGATAGGTGTTGCTGTAAACAAGTTATTAATACATTTATTTAAAATATATCCAGTAAAATGTCCAAAGTGAATTCAGATTAAAATATATCAAATAGCTTATGGGAAATAGCAGAACAACTTCTGTTGGCAAAGTATGCAATAAAGCCATATTTAAATCCGCTTCGCAATGTTACCACATTAAAATGCTATCACATTTTCTGTATAGCTTTTTTTTTGTTTTGTATAAAAATTTTTACTGCGGGTGCTATTTCTGCACAAGTACATTGCATTTGAAAATACAAGCGCGGAAACTAAATTCATTCAAAGAAGACCACGCGAGCGAGGCCGCGGGTAAAAAGCTAGTTCTCAATATATATCGGTTAAGCCCCAAAAAAGAAAATCACTAAATCTGTACTTGATAGGTGTTGCTGTAAACAAGTTATTAATACATTTATTTAAAATATATCCAGTAAAATGTCCAAAGTGAATTCAGATTAAAATATATCAAATAGCTTATGGGAAATAGCAGAACAACTTCTGTTGGCAAAGTATGCAATAAAGCCATATTTAAATCCGCTTCGCAATGTTACCACATTAAAATGCTATCACATTTTCTGTATAGCTTTTTTTTTGTTTTGTATAAAAATTTTTACTGCGGGTGCTATTTCTGCACAAGTACATTGCATTTGAAAATACAAGCGCGGAAACTAAATTCATTCATAAGCTCTCAAATTTATTATTACTATTAATTATCATTTCATCGCTGATTTCGCCTATTGTAGCACCCTAAAATAGGAGAACATAAAGGCAATTACGTATTCTTATTAAAATTTACATTGCATGTAAATTTTAATTAACTGCAGCGTAGACCTACCATCTTCAAAGTAGAAAATGGTAGGGCCACACTGCAGTTATATTATGGTTTTGGCATATATGAGTCGGCTTTACCGGGACAGAACCACGCTTAAATACCAGCTCAAAATGCGCTCATAATACCAGCGTACAGTAGCAGCTTAATGCTGCCGGGTTTCACATGTTCGTGTAGAGGACCGGAGACCCTTTTACCGGAAAGGAGGCATTCTATCTTAGTCCTCAGGGGTGACAACGCATCTCCATTTTGATTCTTAATTTAGAATAAATGTATGTCGGAGATTACAACAGAAGATCCCAATTTTGATCCCTGAAATACATTAGGATAGCATTAAGTGTTAAAAATAATTAAAGTGTGAGAGCGGATGTTACACTTGCTCTTTTGCTTACGCATTTAATCATTATCAGTAATAAGACAACGTAACGCACTATACATTCAGTATAGTGAAATTACAGTTCACACCAGTGTAACGTAAGTTACGTAATTACATGATAACACCAAATATGTAAAGCAACACTACTTATCTCAATGTAACACAGGGCAACCTCTCAGCAACACCAATCCTCCTTGCCTGCACTAGAAGAATTACAACAACGAACAGAATGGACTATTTGTTCGCTTGTCACCCTTATTTAAAAAAAGCAATACGTAGCCCGCCTTTTCTTTTTCTCTCATTAAATCCTGAACAAAGGACCTTCTGTTACACCTTTGCTGAATAAATGTTTGTTAAAAGAACCATGCCCTGTATTTTTGCTATCCTGATTTGTAGTTTATTAAGTTGCAAAGTACAGCTTTAAAATATTTTTTCATACTTACGACGTGAGGCATACGAGTTGTTGAAGTCAGAGGCAATATCCTGACACTGGTAAGAAACAAGCAGTATGAATTTGGAATGTACAGCTTTTGTCAATCGCTAGTGCAACGTTTATTAAAAAGAGCTGCCATCATATAAATCCATTGAAATTAATCGAGAGAATTAAGCAGATTCCCGTCGAGTAATACGCGTTCCATAAATTACAGATAACAGTAAATAACTAAATCAATTAAAATTTAATTGAGGCTTAATAGTTAATTGAATTAACTCGCTTTAAATAAATGGGTACGATCTATCTGTTAGTTGTATGAAATAAGAATATTATTTTGATAATTTTTCTACTTGCTTTCTTTAAATACTTATTAATTTAAAGTTAGATACTACCCCCATGGTTAGAAGTAAACTTTAATTATTATATAACTTACTTAAAACTCAATCACTCCGCAACTATTTCTGTGATGTGATTTGCTGAATTTACAATGGGTGAAATATTTAAAATTCTACAGCTTCCAAGCAGCCTATTTACGTGGTAGAGCCATGCTGCAGCTAGTAGTATAGTTATAGCACGAATGGGTCGGCTCAAACGGGGAAGGACCACGCTCTCACAGAATACCAGCGTCAAATATCAGCTTCATGCTGCTGTGTTTTGTATGGTGAGTGTAGAGAACCGGAGATCCTTTTTACTGGAAAAGAGGCATTCTATCTTAGTCCTCACGAATGACAACGCATCTGCATTTTGATTCGCAAACGAGGATAAATGTAGATGTCTATGGGTCACAGCAACCACTTACCCTCAGGTGGACTGTGTGCTCGTTTGTCATCCTATCCTATAAAAATGCCTATGTTGCTGTATGCCTATTTTTGCTTTATGCCAGTCTATTGTCCGATAGACTTACCTACCTACTGCCAGTTTTTCCTATGATTGGTGAATGTCATGAACTTTTTATTTTATTTTATAAGTTACCGTGCGAAGCCTTCGTAACGTGATAATATGTTGATATACTTGGGATCTTTAAACGACACAGGAGATAATTATCATGTTGGAGTCCACACTATTAAATAGATCTATTTACTAATTCTATTCTACTTATACTTGATGTAAATATCGGAGGAAAGCTAGTATGATAGTCAGAACAAGTTGATACTCATAACACTCATAACACACATCCTGCGTACACCAAGAATTGTGTTTGTCTGTATCTAAGACTCGCAACGTAGTACCAAGTCACTACCACTAGTTGTCACACATAAAAACTGATAAAAAATATTTGAATTACGTCATACATTTTAATAGATCTTAGAGATAATTAAGTACGTTGAAGTCATTGATATCGATTCATTGTACATTTTTCTCTGTAAAGCTTATGCATACATTAGATTAATATTAAAATTAAATTTCTATGCGAGCGGAACGCTCAATTTAATTTATAATTTTCCTGAACATTTTAAAATCACAATATTAAATACAGATGTTACTTAACCCAGAACCAAGTTAAGGGTACACGACTCCCACATAGTATTTTCGATGCCTTTAATAGTTTTGGCGATGACCCGCCCACAATGTTTCAAAAACCCTGTAGAAAATATATTACCTATGGTCACAGCAAAAAAAAGATCATTCTGTGGCTGTTAGTTGGTTAAGTGGTTTTTGAAAAAGTGCCGCATTTTTTTTTTTTGTATAATGACCAAACAACGAAAGGTAAGTCGTACAATTTTTGATATGTTGTAGTTTTTGAGTTGTACTATTGATTTATGCATAAATTTTAGCCATATATTTAACAAAATTCCAGACAAAAGCAATTGTTTGGTTAAGAGAACATATGGTTTTAGCCTCAGTACTATTGATTATGTGGGAGCTATATGTTCATAGCCTGATGAATTAGAATTATTTATTTCTTTACAAGCTATTACCCGTAGTTTTATTTTTTATAATATTCTTACCGAAATAAAAACGTGGAATTGGGTATGTTTTTGTCCGTAACCATAAAAGTCTTCCATTGAATATTTTAATTATTTGTTACCAGATGAGTAAAAAATATACATATTAATAATCGCCAAATATACAAATAAATATGCAGCGTTGAAACAAAGCAAATTCTGAACAGACACTAATGTTAATCAAATAAAAGTATTTCTAGCGATAATCATTCTAATGGGAATAAGCCCTCAGTCAGATTTCGAGTTGTATTGGAGTGCAGATCCATTTTATAAGAACACAGAAATAAGGGGCACAATTAATTGCAAAAGAATCCAAAAAATCCTAGAAAATTTTCATATTTGCGACATTACAACTCATTTGCCCAGGGATCACAAACACCATGACAAACTTCAAAAAAATAAGACCCCTGCTAACTTATCTAAACAGTACATTCCAAGAGAATGCTACCAATTTTCAAATCCCGTCAGTGGATGAAAGTATGATTAAATTTTAAGCCCGTGACTATAAAAAAACAGTATATGCCAGCAAAACCCATCAAGAAAGAGTTATCGATGTGATGCAAAAAGTGTTTACTACTACCAGTGTGATATTGATGCAGACAAAGACCAAGAACTTAATGAGGAAGGCATGGGTTATAGAGTTGTAATTAAACGAGGAGGAAATACACATTTGGTGTTTGACATTTTTTTATCTCTGTAACTCTTATAGAAAATCTTTATTATGGAGAGATTCTGGCTACAGGAATAGTCTGAATGCTACATAAATGTCTACCTAAAGAGTTGCTTACAAAATAACATCAAACTCCTGAAGAAAGAAGACTGGCCAATGAAACAAAATTGAATCCTGGAGAGTTTACATACCGCTTCTTTCATCCTTGTACTGTGGTCAAAATTTTTTCGACGTTAACCCAACCCAACCAAAGTTGAAGTAATTTAAAAGACTGAAAAGAACGGGGAAAAGAAAGATATGTTCAGCTCATTTATAATTGCAGAATTCAAAAG
This sequence comes from Parnassius mnemosyne, assembly GCA_963668995.1. Lineage (NCBI taxonomy): Eukaryota > Metazoa > Arthropoda > Insecta > Lepidoptera > Papilionidae > Parnassius > Parnassius mnemosyne. The sequence continues at coordinate 58,011,070 of CAVLGL010000001.1, forward strand.
AAGTATGGGTGGCGTGGACCATTTCGACCACTATTGAATTTGTATGCAATTGGCTGGAATTCAATAAAGTCATGAATCCGCCTGTATTGGTTTTTGTTCAATAGTGCTATTATTAGTGCATACATTTTATATAAACACAAATACTAATATTCTCAAAACGTACACCGAGATTTTAGATAACGTTTAGCTAAAAGTATATAACCGGCACATATCTCAAACAAAAAACAAAATCCAGTGGTATTCAAAAATAATAAGAGGATTTGATCAAATGGGGTATCACTATTTGAAACTTTCTACGTCCAAACGCTGCAGGTTTTATAGGTAGAAATACTTGTAATACAAGAAATCAAGAAAAGCGATCAAAATATGAATACAAAATTTGTGGGGCAGCATTATGTTTCACCCCTTGTATGAAAATGTACCAACAACATTAAAGTCCTATAGAATAAGACTAATAATAATAATAAATTAAAAATAATTCCTATAGAACAATAAATCTATAGAAATTATTATTTACTTATTATTTACCTTTCTCTTTGATTCTTATCTTATCTTTTATGACAATAAAGAATAAGGAAATAATAATAATTCCTATAAAATAATCACTCTATAGGGATTATTATTTACTTATTATTCCCCCCCACGTAGTGGCGGGTAAGAATAACCACTAACACATATCTTCCCATGATGGGTGTCGTAAGAGGCAAAAGAGGCAAACTGATACATAAGATGGGCAGCAGCATCTTTCTGATAAAAGCAAAACAACAATTAAAAAAACTGCAGTTGCCAATCCGTTTGCCAAGGGTGGCAACTATGGCAATATACCTTCCAGGAAAGTTACAAAAAGGAGACCCCCGGTCTCGGTCATACCTGGCTACGGTAGCGACCATGGTAACGGCGGGGCAGGGGGTGCTAAGAATCTCCGGTGGAGGTTCAGTTGCCAACTAAGATGACTCGATCTGAAAACATATAACGCACGCATCCGCACGCGTGAGGACTGACGGGAAATGCCTGGAGCTAAACAAAGAGTTAGACAACTTGCGTTGGAATATTATAGGATTATCTGAGGTCCAAAGAGAGGGGGGGGGCATGGTAATCCTCGAATTCGGCAACTAGATTTGTCACCGGGAGGGCGACCATCTGTCCCAAGGAGATGTCGGATTTATCGTCCATAAGTCTCTTGTTAACAACGTTGTAAAGATTGAAAGTGTGTCTACAAGGGTTGCTTACTTTATACTCAAAACCACCAAACGGTATTCGGTGAAGGTCATACAGGCTTACACAACAACCTCGGCACATCACAATGAGGCGGTGGAGGAAATGTATGACGATATATTTAGAGCCATGCATTCCTCCAAAACCCACTATACGGTGTTAATGTAAAACTTTAACGCAAAACTAGGCACAAGAGAGAACGGTGAGTTGAAATTAGGGAAATTTGGATTAGGGCAACGGAACCCACGGGGCCAGCAGCTAGCCAACTTCATGAAAAAAGAGGGACTTCTTATGATGAACTCTTTCTTTCAGGAGCGGCCCCACTAGAAGTGGACCTGGTCCAGTCCCGATGGTTCAATAAAATGAGATTGACTTCATTATGAAGACAAGACGACAAATGTTCAGTGATGTTACAGTAATCGCTAGGGTGAAAACCGGCAGTAATCATCGAATGGTGAGAGGCACACTTAACCTAAACTTTAAGTTGGAGAGGTCACGTCTGATGAAATCAACGTTTCATCCTCCTCGTGCTCTAATCCAGAGTCCCAAAACATTTCAGCTCGAGCTACAAAACCGTTTTCAGTGCCTTGAAGATTGCAATGCAGTGGATGGTATAAATGACAAGCACTTGGGAACTGTTCATGCGGTCGGAGGAGAGTCTTGTAAGACCCGCCGCAGAAAAATCTCACAATACTCTTAATCTCATGACTGCTAGACGGGAAATGAAGTGGCAGTCTTTAGTAGATTTGACAGCATATTGGCAACTGAACAGACAGATCTCCAAATGCATGCGACGGGACTTACGCAACTTTAATACTGCTCGTATTGAAGAAGCGATCGAGCGGAACCAGGGCTCCAAAGTCTTTGCTAGAGATCTGTCTGCCAGAAAGAGCCAACTGTCAAAGCTGAAGACCGAGTGTGGCAGCGTCGTTTCCGGGATACCTGAGATTTTGAGTGAGATTGAGAGGTTCTATGGGTAGCTGTAAACATCATCATTGAAGTCACACGCAAGTGTGAGTATCGACCCAAAAGCAAGCCTTATCCGATATTATTCTAATGAAATTCCGGACGTCCGTATGATCGAGATTAGAATGGCTCTCCAGCACCTAAAAAGCAGCAAGACCACAGGCGAGGATGAAATTACAGCGGAGCTTCTGAAAGCGGTAGGAAAACCGGTACTTGAAGTCCTTCAGAAGCTTTTATTCTGTACCCTATGGTGGTACTATACCGAAGGCGTGGAGCAGAATTGCGGTGGTCTTATTCTTTATGAAAGGCAACAACGCTCTTTTGAAGAAATGCAGACCAATTTTCCTTCTAAGCTGCGTCTACGTGCTGTTTTCTAAAGTCATACGAATCGTCTCGCATACATACTCGACAACAAGCCGGTTTCCAAAAAGGGTTTAGCACCATAGACCAAAAACATACCCTTTGGAAAGTTGTACATGAGTCCGAGAAGTAGAATTTGCCACTATGTATGGCGTATGTGGACTATGAGAAAGCATTCGATTCTGTCGAAATTTGGGCGGTGCTGCAGTCCCTTCAGTAGTGCCAAATTGACTGTCTGTATATCAAAGTGCTGAAGTATATGTACGATTGGGCTACGATGGCTATCCGAGTACAAAGTACGAAACCTGTTCATTTGTAGATAGGTCCATTTATAAGACAGGGTAACGTTATATCCCCGAAACTCTTCACCGCTGCATTGGAAAACGATTTTAAGCTTCTAGACTGGAAAGAATACGGTATTCTAAATTAGCAAGCAGACTTAGTTCTGCAGCATATGCTGTAAGAAAGATTAGAAGTCTTAGTAAGTTGAGACAGCTAGATTAGTGCATTTTAGTTACTTTCATAGCGTAATGTCTTATGGAATTTTGCTATGGGGTAATGCGACTGATAGTGAAGCTACATTTGCTTTGCAAAAGAGAGCCGTTTGGGCGATTTATATTCTAAATTGTAAAGAGACCTTCAGACAAAAATTTAAAGAAATAAACATATTAACTTTGGCATTGCAATATATTTATGAGAATGTAATGTATGTGCATAAAAACATAAATAGCTTTAATAAGAATAAGGATGTGCATACTTTAAACACTATGAACAAACATAAGCTTGTAATACCAGTTACTAGACTCCACAGAATCAATAACAAATAACCCCTGGGAATAAGGTGATCGCCACCATGCTGGTTCGAAACTTGCTGAACGAAATTATTGTTAAGTGATGTTTGAAAAAAAAATCTCGCTGGGTTTCTTGCTGGTTTTTCCCAGGACAGAGGTATTTTCCGAACCAGTGGTAAATAAAAAAAATGACTTTCAATAAGAATTATGTAATAATCAATATTGAATAAAATATTATTCTATTCTATTCTATTAACGTCAAGGGCGAGTATATCACTCAACTTCTATTTGCTGACGATATAGTCCTTATGGCAGAGTCGCTGGAGGACCTAAGCACTACGCTCAATGACCTCTATAGTGCCTCCTAATAGATAGGTCTTATGATGAACATGGATAAAACAAAGATCATGCATAACGTCCATGTCTCACCTATGCCGGTAGTTGTTGGGAGCACTAAGTTTGAAGTTTTGTTGACGAGTATGTTTACCTGGGACAAATAGTCCGACTATGTAAGTCCAACTTCGACCGAGAGGTCAATCGACGAATTCAACTCGGCTGTGCAACGTTCGGTATATTACGGCACATCTTCTTATCAGGTTTACCTTAAAACTTGAAAACGAGACTGTACAAACAGTGCGTGTTACCAGTGATGACTTATGGAACTGAGACGTGGTCCTTCACTGCTGACCGGATTAGGAAGCTCAAGGTCGCTCAGCGAACTAAAGAGAGGGTTATGCTCGGAGTTTCTCTGCGTGATAAACTTAGAAATGAGGATATCTGCAGTAGAAGCAAAGTGAACGACACAACCCAACGGATTAGTAAGCTGAAGTGGCAAAGGAGCCGGCCATATAGCTCGAAGAACCGACGACCGATGGGCGAAAAAGGTTCTCGAGTAGCGGGATTTTAGGGGTTATGACTAAATTTAGAAAGTCTATAACAGAAACTTATAAATAAATATTAAACATAAAAAGTAGTAAGAATGCAGGCGTGCTGCAACTTAGCCTGCATCATAACTTCCCAACTGGTAAGATTGCGGTAGAACGCTTGTTTAGTCTGATATATATATATATATATATATATATATATATATATATATATATGTCAATCTCAGTGATGCAATATGAGACAAAGCCTTTATAAGTATATAAATCCGTAAAAAAATCCAATGTTGATACGGAAGTTCTCTGAGGCCTGGTAAAGGAATTAATTCTAGTATCGCGTTTAATTACAGCATAGAGAAAGACAATTAAAGTATCATTTAATATAGTTATAATAAAATATATTTTTTATAGTAGCCTCACGTCTAGCCTAGGAGCCTTATAATTTTCCTAGTATTTGGTCAACTCCTACGAAACCAACAGGAAGAAATGGCTTGTAGCATTTTCTTACACCAACTAGCAACTACGTTCTGTATTACTTATAAAAGTACAAAGATTAATAGACTGCAGAGATGACAATTATATAAGTGACATAGACTGCTTATTATGCTTGCGCATCACTGAGAATTATGTCGCGGTTACGCATCTTCAATTACATTGCACGATGTGGTGCTGTATCTTTGTCCGGTAGACGTCACGAGCTATCAAGTGTTCAAGTTTCAAGTACGTAAGAGTTTTTTATTATATATGTTAAATCGTATTTAATTGTGTCGTAATAGTTGATCTGGGTCAAAGCGTTCGCTGTACATTTTTCCTGGGTTTGATCCACGACAGCACGAATGAAATTTGTAATTGCAATTTTCGTCAACACGCATTGGGGCAGCGCGGCGGGAATTTCCTTGCCCTAAAACCCTCTCAGGAATTAAAAAGAGTCCTATGCCCAGTAGAGGGACTTGTTTAGCCTATTACTTAACTTTGTAGCAATATTCATATTCGTGTCAGATACAGAAGGGTACCTTATGCTGACAAAAATATCATGTGCAGGCGATAAAAACGTAAAACATCTTTGTACCTAGATAAAACGTTCGAAAGATTATCCGTCATGTCATACGCTACATTTTGTATAGAGCGTAGAACATTGCAGATAGGGCAAAATAAAAACTAATCCAAAATATTATGGGAAATATTTATTAGTAATATGTACATTTATAGGTATTTATAATAAGAATAATGAACAAGCTGCAAGGTTCAACTAATAATGTTTCTTGTAAACACAATTGTAAAATTCCTGTTTTAATTTTTTACCAATGGTCAATTGATGAAACGTAGTCAAGATCACTTCATATAAAATATATTTAATTAAAATTGACACATGACCTATTTGGTCTTCTACTTACAACTCGGCGGAAATTCGAAAAGAAGAGTTTTTTTGTTCTTAATTATCTTGTGTACACCATTTCTCACACAAGTATTGTTTACAACTGGCATGGTTTCGAAAAGCGTGATTAAGTGTCAGCGGTATATAATCAATTAAATACTGAACTTTTTTTAATTTATCTTTTTGTTTATTTTTGTTATATTTTCTTTAAAACTGACGCCATCTCACTATTGTAACGCATAAGGATAAGTTAGACTATGTTAGATTAACTTGGATACGTTTGTAATTTTTTTAATTTTATCACAAAATTTCCGCAATAAATTATTACCTTTTCTACAGTGATTCTCTCCTCTTAGTTTCGGCGTGACTGTAGGATGTTATACTGAGTCACCGTCAGTTACTAAGCGGCCATAAATCATTATATGTATGTATAGACATACATATATACATTTTTTGATTTTAATATTTATGTTTGTTTTTATTGATTCTTTGGAACCTGGTAAAATTATTTTTTCATACCAATTGATGGGCCTGAGTAAAATGCCAGTTTGGTCTTTGACTGAAGTTATTTTTTATTTTATGCTCAATTGCAGACAAAACAATATTGATTGCGCATCTCTAAAACAAAATTTTACCTCTTCTCCTTCTAATAATAGCTCCTGGAATGGCGGAACACGGCGGAATAGTTATTAATATCTATAAGACCATTTGCAGAAACAGTTTTTGTTAACAGTTATGAGTGTAACATTTTTATCAGCTGCTTTGTTTATAGTGCCTTGAGCAACACTTTGCCGGTTCCTGTACAGAAAATGATGCTGGCTTTGCAAATATGGATGGCCGTTACCATTAAATATAATACCCGCTATGTTACATTTATTTGCATAGAAACTTTAATTATCATTTGCATAAAATTCTAAATTCTAGTCAATCATTTATCCATGTGATAAAGCTTTCAAGTGTGCCAGTCAAACATTAATGATGATATTCGGGTCATTATAATGGAAATAGTCTTTTAAATATTTTGTAGTACCATTAATAATCTTCAGTATGATTGACCGTGTATATGACTTTTATAAGTCTATGTTATTTTTGATGAAAATTATTATTACAGATAAAAGCCCTTTACTTTTACTAGGTAAGTATTATTTGCGACCTATTTGCGACCTATTTGTGTGTGCGTGTGTGCGTGTATGCGTGCGTGCGTGCGCGTGTGTGTGTGTGTGGGGGGGGGGGGGGGGGTGTAAAGAAAAGCGTATGAGAATACGTGAAGGGAATAAAGGTTGAGTACTACTTCGCTTACCTGTACGAGGTTGCCACTCGAGAACCTTTCTTCCTATTTTATATCGGTTTCCAAGTTATATAGCCAGCCCATTGCCATTACACTTTAACATTCCGTTGGGCTATGTCAGTTACTCTGGTTCTACTGCGAATATCTTCATTTCTAAATTTATCATGTAGAGAAACCCCTCTCCAATTTAAAATTTTTACATTTTTTAGATGATAGTTTGTCTAACATTAAAAAGAAACCATTAAACCAATAATGTCTTTATATGATTATTTATAATTAGAGAAGCACCATTTTTTATTTATTTAAATTGTTTCATTTAATTTGATAGCAGTGTACCTAAATGTAAGTATCTGTATCTGTATTTCCGTCCCCAATAATATTTTATAAAGTCATACTCATAAAAACAGCGTTTTATTGTAATACATAATTATAAAACTCTGTATCAACTAATTAATAAAAATAGGCAACAATAAAATTACATAGGTATTAAAAACTATCAAAATCTAGGTAACGTGAGCATGTTCGTCGTTGCACATCTAAATTATATAAAAATGCATTTTTCAACTTCACTAATTAACGTCGCCGCGAAAATTTCTTCTTCGTTGGGAACTTTAAAAAATAATTTATTTAGAAAATAATATTTACAGTTACCAGTGTACAAATATTAACTAAATTAAGTATTTATAGTCATAAAAATATTTATAATTGAGTATAAACTTTTAAAAAATTACTATATATTTGAACTAAGTCGCTCCAACACCGACGCGCGGTCCACCCTCCACGATGTCCGAAAACGGACTGCGACAAGGCGGCGGAGCATGCGCGCTCGCGTAAATATATTCAATTTGAGGGAAAAATGATATATTCTCTTATAAAACGGGGAATAAAAATTAAACTCTCAATTAAAGATATTATTATTTTTAAGACCTTCTTTTTAGTGTAAGAACTATTTAAAAAACTTGTGCCGTTTTGGAGACATTTTGGAAATATGCCAAAGATAGGTACTCTTTGGGGATTTTTTTCTAATAAGGGGTTGACAAAAATACAATTTTGTTCAATCAAAAACATTAACTAAATCCTCTTTGGTTACCGTGTATTTTTTCTTTGTGGATTAAATAAACAGTTATTGAGATTTCTTTACTTAAATATCCAAGATTTAGGCATTTCATCCACTGTTAAGGTATAAAGGTATTCATCATTTCGGCGACCACTGTCATTTTTATATTTACCTTACCTTGGTTTACTTTTACATCATTTATTAAATCATCGTACCTTATGGCATCATCATTGTCCAAATTACCTGTCACAATTTTAATAAGAGAGCTGAGAGGATTTAGAATACCGCGTTTAGCCATTTTCGATGGTAATAGTTGCTTTAATTTTTCAGTTGTTATATCTTGAATATAATCTGTTAGAGTTTTTAAATTATTTATTTCAGATTTAATTTTTTTTACCAAAATAACGTGTCACATGTGTGTTTAGGTTATCGTATCGATTAATATTAAATTCTAGATTCTCACGTATTAAGCTTAAGTCTAATATCTTAACTAAGGACCACTTATCGTTACTAATGAGAGCTTGTCCCTCCTTTATTGGGGCCCTTGTATTTTGACCGTGATACTTAATTGGTACTGTATTTCTAACTTTATCTCCTATGACCTCTGCTTTTTCATAACGCGCTTTATCTTTACTTCTCCTAACATTTGTGCCCTTATTTTGTAATCTTTGAATTTCTTCGATTAAGCTGTCTATGTGTCTTTGTAGTTGTTCGTCCTTCTCCACGTTAACCTTCATTGATTTTCGGTCTTCTCCCAGAGCGTTTACCTTAACACGGGATAAGGCGTCGGCAACGAAATTTTGTTTCATATACTTGGTAACAATTAGCGGCTTAGAGAACGTCATGGCAACCCTATCGTCGGACGTATTTTGTATCAACGTGTTTCAAATGAATTAACGCATTTTACTATAGCGCTTGGCATCCTAACACCTTGACCAAAATCGACATAATCTATTATCGCATTTCCATTTTGCATATCCATTGGGACCTTGCCTCGCGTTTCCGTTCTTGGTTCCAATGTAATTTCGTATGGGGGGTTATATATAATAGGTATATTTGTGTCACGTGTGTGCAATACTTGGTTTTTTTATATTTATTGAAGCGTCAAGCTGTTTTAAAAGATCCGAACCTATCAAACCGTCGTATCTACTATCGACGTTGTATATATAGAATTTATGTTTTTTTAAACTTTTAAATGTTTTAAAGAGCGGGATATATATAGCTTCGTTATGTTAGCTACGTGCAAGCGTACTTACTCGTATAACTTCGAAAGATTCATATAATTTGAAAGAAGAGAAATATTGTTCTTCCTTAGTCGGACTTATAAAAGATCTCGTGCTCCCGGTGTCTATCATAAAACGAGCCTGAATTTCCGGTATTTCGATGTGCGGGAGTTTCAAAATTGTATCACAATTTATTTGTATTCAGGGTTGTAACTTACTTCTACTTCGAATTGGGGTAGAAGTGCCCCATTATATGTGTAATTATTTTCGTCACAGTAATTTATATGATGGTTATAATTATTTTACAGGTATCTCGGGTTCGTTACTATAGAATATCTCGTTATCTTGGGGAGCCCTAGAGTCATCTAGCATATTTTGTCTTAGCGGACGTGCGGTACGCATAGAGACGTCGGTATTTTCATTTAACTTATGTTTCTGGAAATTCTGATTGGGTATACCAAATTTAAAATTATTTTGAGGTTGATTTGTAAAAGCTAGTGGAAGTCGCGCATTATTATTCATGGGTGGCTTAAAGCCCTGGTGTTGTTGATGTATGCCAAATTTAAATTTAGATTGCTGGTTTGGAATACCAAACTAAAAGTTCTGTGGTCCCGTATTATTATTAAATCTTGGGCCATTATTAAAATTATTTTGAGCAACAAATCTTTGACCTGGTTGCTGATGGGGATACCAAATTTAAATTGATTCTGTGGTTCAAATTGTGGATTTGCAAATTTAAAATACGATTGATTATAATTAGGTAAAATATTAACACTTTTTTGGGGTTTGAAACTTTGGGATGCTGTATTCTGTTTTGTTTTATTTTTACCATTATATTGGTTCATGAAGTTCACTTCCTCGGTTACGACACTTAAAGCGGATTCTAAACTAGTACATTGTCTAAGACGCACGATATGAATTAAATCCTGAGGTAAATTATAAAGGAATACATTTAGTGACATATTACTATACACTATCATTTTAGCTGCTGTTACTCCTTCATCTTGTATTATATTGACTTTTGCAAATAAGGTACTACGCATATGTTGTATCCTATGACAAAAATCGATAAATGATTCGCCAGACTTAATTTTCATTTGTTCTAACTCAATAGCTATGCAATCTTCCGAACGCGGATCGCCAAAATGTTGAATTAAAATATTTTTAAGAGTGTTCCAACAATTAATATCATCACGCTCACTTAACAAATATGCTGCTCTTTTTTTATATAAATATTAATTTTATTTCTTTAATATAAATTTTATTCATTTAAAATTGATTTTCAATATTTAATTATTAAACTTAATGATATAGAATAAATTGCCTATGCTTGTGCAATTTATTTTGTTCGATTTAGTAAAAATCAAATAACACTAAAATTCTGGCAAGCAAAAATAGATGGGAACAGAGATGGACGTGAAAAGGTTTACTCACAGTACACTCGAACTCATCCTTCCGCCTGGGCTAGGAAGTCTTCTTTCTTGATGTCCTGATTCGAATTCGACAAATTTATTTCGGGTCGTAGATTTTGCTCAAGTGCAAGACGGCACCGTAAACTGCTTCACGACGACTGATTTGGGTGTCTTCTTATATGAGCAAGCTTTACACGCGAAATCCTACCGGCTGCGCCAGTCAAGATTCGAAATTGACTCAGGACGTTTTTAAAAAGACTTTATTTTAAACTTATTACTATTATTTGTGCGATACATTACTTATATACTACTTAATTAATCCGCGATGGATTCTAACTTAAATCTACATGTCCGATACAAGTGAGAGCCTAACTATGACTATTCTAATTCTTATTCTAGATCTTTAAGCTAAAGAGTAGTAATCAGTATTCACACGAAAGGCCACCCGTCTTTCAGATGCAATTCAGCAATCTACGCCCACGCTTACGCTTGAATTGTGATGGTCTCCGGTGCAGTTCCGGGAATGCCGGGATGCATAACTAGGTTTTTACAATTGGGTAACAGGAACGAACACCTCATAAATATGTAACATGCAATATGTATAAATTAAATGAAATAATAAACTTATTACGTGGTTGTCTATATAAAATGATATTGGAATAATTTTACTATTATGGTTGAAACGTAGATGAAAAGTTTTATGCCTAATAATAATTAATATGTTAAAAAATAATTTTACGAAAAATGCAGTAGAAACACAATTCTGTATTTCTTGAAAATGCGTAGACGATATATAAGTATGAGCAAGGAATTTCAACGAACTCGTTGACGGCTCCGTGGCGTAATGGCTTAGTAATGTGTTGCAACATTTGGGGCCGAGGGTTCGAATCCCGCACGGAACAAATATTTGTATGGCCTACAAATAATTGTTCCGGGCCTGGATGTTTGTCCTTGTGCAATATATGTTTGTAAACTGCCTCCACGATACAGGAGAAAATCCTAGTGTGGTAGTAACGTTTTTTAAAAAGATAAGAAGATAAAAAATGAAAGAGTGCTTCATTTTAGGTATTTAGGTCTCCATATCCATATCATGTTAATTGCACAATAATGACTGTCATCTGAAGTATTTTCAAGTACACGTAATGGATCCCACAATGACGCTTCGATTTAATTTCTGGTAAGCTGCTATTTTCATTTTTAATTGAATGACCACTATGTTACACGAGTAGACTGTAGTACTTATAGGTTTATTCGATTCCAATTAACATAATATATAAAAATTAAGATCTTGATACAAAAATAGATAATAGAAAGTACGGGAAGCGTTCGTTTATGTTGGTGTTCGTTATTGATTGCCGCCCCGTCCAGCTCACGTGAAAGCACTACTACACTACACTGGCGGTGCAAGGGATGTTCAAGCGTAGGACATCTCAAATGAGCGGGCGCAGGTACTATGCGAAGTCTTCCTATGTTCTCAACAAGACGTCGTCAACAAAGTCGTATATATAACCACTAAGCTGCTGATAAAATAGGATTGATGATTTATAGTTAACTGAAATTAAAATTGACCATATTTCATCTAACGTAACAAATAATGGAGAACTTTGTCAAGAAACTATTTAAGTGTAGCTAAGCATATACTTGAATGCAAAATGAACTTCGTAATTAGAGCAAAGTTATTTGTCGCCACTATGTTTTAGCGGCAAAAGAGAATCGACTACTCAATATCACACCGTGGGTGTCATAAGATATGATAGAGGAAAATTAAACAGGGGATGGACAACAGCATCTTCCTAATAATAACTTAAATTTGTGAACAAAAACAGGCAGGCATATATAACATTCACTATACGGAACATAGCAGCATTATGCTGCTATTTTACGCTGATATTCTGTGAAAGAGTGAGCCTTCCCTGTTTGAGCCGATCCATACGTGCCGCATCTATAATAGGCTCTACCAAGTTGTTTGTTATTTTCCACTTTATGTCTGAGAAATAACATGCGAGTGCGTTAATGTAGGAAAATGCCATCACATGGCACGGGTAATGCGACTCTAGTGGCTCGTTATTCTGAATTAACATTTATATTTGCGAATATTACCTTGCACAATTTTGTCATACAATGAAGCACCTCCATATTTCACACTATTCAGAATTACACCATTGGGAAATAATTTTTTTTTTGTAGATCAAGGGAATTATATTTTAAAGGCAAAGAACGAAAAATAATACTAAAGAAATCTAAAACTGATTCGACAGATTTTTCAGTCCACTGTTTGATTTAGACCTTGCTAGGAATGCAGGCACTAGCTGTCCTACAGTTTTTGGATATATGGGAACAGAACTGATACCCTTGCAGTGATAGCGCTGTTACCTAATACCTGATTGTGAAAATTTTGTTTATTGTTTTTTGATAAAATTTCTGCCACCAGAGCCGTGAGTTACATGAGCAATCCGAGTTCAATCCTCGCCAGCACCAATGAAATCGTTAATCGCAATTTTAAGTACTAATTGGCAACGTGTCCAGTGGGGCAGGAAATATCGTGAGGAAACCTGCATGCCTCATAAGTAAAATAAAATTACGAAGACATTTAACAACATCCAGACCCGGAACAATTATTTGTATTGTTAATAATAATATTAATAATAATTAAACGTTTCTGCGAACGGGTTAATCCCAGTCAGCCTGTCGGGTCATCTGAGGCGACTGGGACTCCGTGACGGACCGCTCCAAGCTCAAATGCAGAAGGCGGTGCTCCTCGATAACACCCGCATCGTCCGCCGGTTTCTTTCCCTTTCCCCTCAGCCGTTTGGTCTCCCCTGCCGAGGGCTTCCATCTGGTTCGGTTTTTATTTATTTATGTATTTTTTTGTATTTATTTTATTTTGTTGATATTTATGTAAGTTTATCATTTTGATTTACAAGTATATAATTATACAGCCCAACCAGGTGAGAAAACTTTATAGATAACCCAGTTAATAATGATTAATTAATAAGGCGTAGGGAATTGACGACCCCATCGCTCGTTGACGTAACAATTAAGTGACAAAACTGCTACGTCAGTGCAGTTAGTAAGCACCTTGCCAAGAGGTATGAGATCCGTGCCTCGGCAGAATTGAGAGTGCAAAGGCCCGTTTGTGCTTACGGCCACACTATTCAACGGTACCGGGCCTAGGCGTCTTCCGTTAATTGATACCCATTTTTATGGATGATGGATAAAAATAGTACGCGCATAGGGCCGCTGCCTGGGGGTAGCCGGGGCACGTCTGGAGCTGGTGCTGGACGCGACTACATGCGGGCCGCCAGCTGAGCGCGAGGTGTTGCGCGACCACCTAGCAGCCCCTCGAATCCATCATCCCCACCAGATGGCTTGGTGTCGGCAGGGTCCTCTCGGACTCGGCAAGCGGCACCCGCCGCTGGTGGAGTACGCCGCATGCGTTGTACAAACGATATGAACATAAAAGCATTGCGGGCGTACTACAAGGAGAAAGGGGAAGACACTAGAGGGTAACGTATCGGGTTAAGATGCATCGCGCTTTTGCTGGAGCCATCTGTTCCCGCCACAGAGTAAAACCTGGCAGACCGAGTTCGGTACATCATACGCTCGAAAATATTTGATGATGCCGAACTCGAAAGACTACGGCCTGAGGCTATTCCCTCATGGAATAAGCCAGTTATAGCTGGGGATGCGGCTCCTAAGGTCAGAGACCAGCAGCCATATGTGAGAGCGGCTATAGATCTTCCCACTTTGGTTGATTCAGGCGATGACAAAATGGTCACCCAAGAACTAGAGCAGATGAGGAGAAAATTGGAGGAGGCGATTGTGGAAACGCGCTGTACGCCTCTCGAAAATCGACCGCGACTTCCCCGCATACCCATAAGTAAGCGGAATCGAGCTATCGTGAGGGCTCTCTTCCCAATGCTGGTGACCAATTTGGATGCCAGCCAGGATCTTTGCGAGACGGACTTAATTATTTTTGCGGCGCACTGGCAGTTTGCCGTATTATTGGCGCCAAACTTCCCACGGTTGGACGCGCTACTAGATAAAGTAGCGCCATCCCAGCCTGGAGACAATGGATTGAGGACCGTATCGCAAAGGCAAGGGCCCTCATCGGCAGACTGATAAGCTTCAAGTCGGGCAATAATAGGCCGAGAATTGTACGCACCGTCAGGATGGCGTTTGCTGGGTAAAATACCAGTTTGTCCCAGCCGGATATAACGCAAAAACTGAGGAGCGCATAGACGACCTGAAGCAGAGAAACGCTGCTTGGGGGAAGCGGATTCGCCGATATACCGAGAGGTATCCACAGTTCCACCAGAATCGTCTCTTTTAGAGTGATCAAAAGAGGCTCTATGTATCACTGGAGCTAGAATGATATATGGAACGAGCCCGGCACCGAATCAGGCCGACACTATCACAGTCTGGCGCGGCCAGTGGTCAAACTCCGTAAACCACAGTGAGGGCCCTTAGATGGAAGTTGTGGCGAGTCAATGTGCGAATGTTACGCCCATGGAACCCGTTATTATAACGCCGGATGACGTAGCTGAGGCGGTCCGTAGGGCCCAGAACTGGAAAAGTCCGGGACTCGACGGACTGTATCACTACTGGCTGAAGGGGTTCGTGGTGTGTCACGCTGTGCTCGCCCGATAGTTTCAAGAGGCTCTCGAGTAAAAGTCACTCCCGAGCCTCTTCACTACTGGGATCATTCATTGGGTTCCTAAAACCCGGATTCCACAGACCCGAGCAAATACCGCCCCATAACGTGTCTACCTACCATATACAAGACACTGACATCCATTTTGAGTGCTAGAATCACTCGTCACCGAAACTCAAATCAGGTGATGTCACGCGCTTAAAATGGATATCGGGGTGAAGGTCGTGGAACAAAGAAAATAATCCCCATTGACGCGGTCTTTGGCAAGATGGTTAAACAAAACCGTCGGAACTTCTCCGCCGCCTGGATAGACTACAAAAAGGTATTCGACTCGGTGCCTCATAGATGGCTTAAGAGGGTTCTCGAGCTGTACGAAGTTGACTGTACAGTTCGAGACTTGCTCGGGCAGTGTATGGGGCAGTGAAGTACGCTCTGTCATCTAGGCGAGCGGATGATGGTTGCGGACAACCACATAAGGATAAGAAGGGGTATCTTCCAGGGCGATTGTCTGAGTCCAACCTGATTCTGTATCTCTCTGAACCCTCTCAGTAACTTACTGGAGGGTTCCGGGAGGGAATTTCAGCTTCGAAATGAGGTACAAAAGTGGCCCACCTTTTCTATATGGATGATCTCAAGTAATTCGCCTCCAGTCGCTCTCATATTATGGAATTGCTAAGCATCTCTTTTGATTTTAGCAATTCTATTAGAGTGAAGCTGGGAAAGTATAAGTGTGCGGTCCTCCATTTCAAAAGGAGTAGGGTTGTTAACTCTGAAGGCATGGACTTATCTATGCCCATCAACATAAAGACCCTCTCCAAGGCTGAAACATACCGATCGATACCTTGGTATGTCACAGAACATAGGTATCAATGAGGTGGACATGAAACAGTCAGTTTGCGATTTGTTTTATGCACGCTTGACAAAAGTTCTTAACAGTCTCTTGTCGGGCGTTAATAAGACACATGCACATAACGGTTTGATCATGCCTGTTCTCATGTATACCTTTGATATAATCGGGTGGACTTAGGCCTAACTGAACGCTCTGGATAGAAAAGTCCACACTATTATGACGTCCCATAGAATGCATCATCCGGGGTCGTCAGTAATGAGACTGCACTTGCCGCGAAAGCATGGTGGACGCGGCTTTTTAAGCGCGTTTACCATGCATAATCGCGAAGTGTGCAGCCTCTGCAATTACTTTTACTTAGTAGCCAGGCTATATATAGGGTGAGAACCTCGTGAAAGCCGAAACAGATAAGCTGACAAAATATCTGGACCTGGCTTACGAGGTGACCGACATGTGGGGTGGTCTCCCGACCGAAATTATTCCTGTGGTCGTTTCTGCGAACTGGTTAATCCCAGTCAGCCTCTTGGGTCAGTCTGCCTGCTGCCAGGACCTGAAGTTTGTCAGTCTGCCGATGATTGTTGTCCACAACAAAAGTCGATGACAACAATAGCGATATGACTTATAGTTTCCGCGCAATCTGCCACGCGTACAACGTGCAATGTGCATCATGAAAACAACGTGAAATGAAATAGTTTAGAAATAAATCGTGCGACTTTATAACGAAAATATTCTATTATTTTCTTATGTCATACATATTTTGGCAGTAAAGTGGGAAATTTCTGTGGAGAAAACTAAACTTTGAGCAAAAAAATTGATAAATGATTAAAAAAAAAACATGCGTGAGTGTCGTAGAACACTCGGTTGGAACGAAGTTCCTTTCTTAGTATATAATTATTGATAAACGTATTATATTATTAATGAAAAAATACAAATAAATTAATTACTAGTCTATTAAAATGAAATGTTATTTAAAATAATATTTTTTCATGACAAGATAAGAAAAAGTAGACGTATATATTTATAGTTATTTATATGTATTATTTGTAAATGTATGTTGGTATGAATATATGTATGCTTATGTATGTACGTATGCATTTGTATACATGTATAAATAGGATATATTTTTTATAGTTTATTTATTGTATAAATTAGTAAAATGTATATATAACGTAATTAATTATAAATTTCTATTTTGTTTTTATACTATATTGCTACACCTTCTTCAAATTCTCACCGCTCCATGGGTTGACTGGTAGAGAATGCCACAAGGCATTAAGTCCGCCCTTTGTATTCTTTTATATTAAGGAATGCAATAAAGAATAAATAAATAAATAAAAAAAGGGCGAGAGAGATGGATATTATTCCATCTGGCTAGGGTTATAGAAAAGGGGGTCGTGACGGAAAAATCTTACACCTTCTCTCGCCTAGCCCCTATTCGTAAAATTCATACCGCGAGATAAGGAACTTCATTCCAAAAAAACGTTCATATTTCGTGGCAGACTGAAACTATAAGTGATATCACTTTTGTATGTTTCAAATTTATCAAGGATTATTTCGCACCCACACACTTACTTGTATCGTGTACGGATTTCTTTAAACCTGAAAAAATCGCACTTGGAGACACTTTTTTAGATGCAGGGGAGTGATACTCACCCGGGAGTGAGAGGGATTTAACATCGCTCTTTAGAATAGAATAAAATGATTTTTATTCAATATTAATTATTACATAATACTTTATCATCATCATCATCATTACAGCCTTTCATAAGTTCACTGCTGAACATAGGCCGCCCTCAAGGAATGCCACAAAGTACGGTCCTGATCCACTTGCTTCCATTGAGTTCCTGCATGTCTTACCAGGTCGTCACTCCATCTCGTGGGGGGTCACCCTACACTTCGCCTACCGGTACGAGGCTGCCACTCAAGAACCTTTCTTCCCCATCGGTTGTCGGTTCTTCGAGCTATATGGCCGGCCCACTGCCACTTCAGCTTACTAATTCGTTGGGCTATGTCGGTTACTCTGGTTCTACTGCGAATATCCTCATTCCTAAGTTTACCACGCAGAGAAACTCCGAGCATAGCCCTCTCCATAGCTCGCTCAGCGAGCTATGGAGAGGGCTATGCTCGGAGCACCTTGAGCTTCCTCATACGGCCAGTGAAGGACCACGTCTCAGTTCCGCAAGTCATCACTGGCAACACGCACTGGTTGTACAATTTCGTTTTAAGGTTTTGAGGTATGTCTGACGAGAAGATGTGTCGTAGCTTCCCGAACGCTGCCCAGCCGAGTTGAATCCATCGATAATACTTACATAATACTTATTGAAAGTAATTTTTTATTTACCACTGGTTCGGAAAATACCTCTTTTCTGGGAAGAACTAGCAAGAAACCCAGCGGAACTTTTTTTTAATCATAATTTCACTTAACAAAAATTTCGTTTATACAATTTTAAATGAATTTTCGTAGAACCAGCATGGTGGCGATTACCTGATTCCCAGGGGTTAGTACCTGGCATTACAAGCTTATGTTTGTTCCTAGTGTTTAAGGTGTGAACATCCTTTTTCTTATTAAAGCTATTTATGTTTTTATGTACATACATTATAACGTACATATGCCTATAGATAAAAGTACTCCATTAATTTTGACAATTTTAGCTATAATGATTGAAATAACCTCGCTCATAAAAGCGTTCTTTACTGATTTCCCTCGGTTCTCATGGCGCCTAGGGTTTATGCGTCATTCATGAGCCAAGCCAAATATTGAATTATTGAAATTTAACATTATCTCTTAAAGTATTCGTCATAATAACATGCTATAAAGAGCAAATTTTATCTTCATAAAATTGTTTTGATTTTGAAGTAGCTTTTGTTCGTAAAGATTAAAATGCTTTGCCTTACAATAACCCTCATTATTCACTTTTTAATTTTCAATATTTTTTGTCAAAAAATATCTTATTGTGGCTTATGTATAAAAAATAGGCATGTATTATCGCCGGTTTTTTTATTTTAAATGGAGTAAATATCTATATTTTTGTAGAACATTGTGTTTACGTATCACTAGCCATTGCCCAAGCGCACGCTGATAGATAATTTCGAAAGCACTTTTCTTCTGATTAACTTAAGAAAATCAATATTTAAGGCTATCTGAGAAATGTAGCCTAATGCTAGGTAGCATATACTGTTTCTTATGAGCCTAGCTATAATACACAAAAGAAATTTTCAAATCAGACTGGTAGTCCCAAAGATTTGCATGTTTAAACAACCAAAAAACAAAAAAAAAACTGTTCCGCTTTATAATATCAGTAAAGATGTAACATACATTATATTATTACATATTATTTTACCGAAAACCACGTTATCGAGGGAAGGGATAAAGGGTAAACTTTATCCCTTCCCCTTAAAACGGTAAACACTGTGACCACTGCCATTTGCATCTGGTTCACATCATTCAATTTCACATTAATCAACCCACTCCCGAATTTATAGTCACCCGTGTGCGGTGAGCGCCAACTCCAACCAACACGTTCCCCTCAAATAGGGATGAGTAGTTGAGGACTGGACCGTAATCCACAGCAAAATATCTTGTAAACTCATGAAACAAGGTTAACACCCTGGGAGTGCATAAGCACAAACATTGACCAAAGTCGCGCATGTCAATGAGTGTAAGTAATATCTACACTGGCCATTAAAACCTTCCATGAACGCCACCTTCTGCCAAATATTATTACGTAAAACATTCATCAAAAATAAATATGCATTTTTAAAAACTGACATATGACATTATATGGAAATGTTGCCAAAGTGAAAGAAAAATTCTCCCACATTTTTTAATTAAAACTAAAACACGTCAATAGGAATGAAGGCATCTACGACTTTTTCTGCCACCAGGGCGGCGCCACTTTACAGTGAGGTAAAATATTTGACAGATATCATAGCGGGGATGATAATTTCTTAAGAAAATGTAATATTTATGGTTTCTTTCTGCATTATTAGTTATATTTTAAATTAATTACATTAGAAATGAAATAAATAAATAAACCAAACTATAAAATAGTTTGGTTTATTTATTTCTATATTATAACTAAAAGCCGATTTTTTAAAAAGAGTTTTAAATTGCAAACAATTAAAAAATCAAACCTCTGACGCATTGTGTTGTGTAATAATATAATATTCTAGATAATGATAAACTATTATTTAAAACTAATTTCTCAATTAACTGACACTATGTTACAAAAAACTTTACCTCAGTCACAACTAGCGACATCTGGTGAATGGAAGATTATTAACCCTCATTTAATAGAGTGTGTAACGCAACTTGACAACTTATTATTGTGAAGGCTGCCAACATTGGAAAAATGCAACGCATTGTTTTTATTTATCGACGGCTCCGTGGCGCAGTGGCTTAGCAATGAGTTGTTGCGCTGGGGGCCGCGGGTTCGAATCCCGCACGGAACAAGTATTTGTATGCCCTACAAATCATTGTTCCGGGTCTGGATGTTTGTCTTCGTGCAATTTATGTTTATAAGCTGCCTCCACGATACAGGAGAAAATCTTAGTGTGGGGGTAACATTTTAAAAAAAAATTAAAAAATATGGATGATGAATTTTAAAGAAACTTTTTATATGGTCTGATAATAAATGCATGTTTGGTTTTCGTTTTATGTTTCTTTCTGATCCGATCATTGCGGCTTGTGAGACAGAAAACATCAGACACAATCGAAATGAAAACAGTTGGAAGCCCACTAAAATACAAAAATTTATTCTTTATATTTTTTATGGGATACGGTGATATACGAACACACGGTCCACCTGATGGTAAGTGGATGCTGTTACCCATATACATCTACAACTGTCCTCACTAAAGAGATGCGTTGTCATCCGTGAGGACTGTGTAAAACCTCCAACCATCAAAATTAAAATTTTCTTGTGTTTTTCGTATTGTAGCTTACATTATGCATGCAGTGAGTTGCGGTACACCATTACTAGACGATTATTAAAAAAATGTTAAAAACTATAGATACTGAATAATAGAATAATAGATACTGAATACGGTCAATCGTTCGTCGAACAGTCGTGAGTCAGGCATCGGGCGGGTGTATATCGAACTTGCATTAGTCATATAATTATAACGTCTCTATACAGTTACAAAGAAAAATATGATGCAATCACATTTATATGGTTCATAAAAGTATCGCACTTGGCTAGATAGGCAAATATCCTATTCAAAAATATTTAGAATTTAGCGGGCTATACTTCGATAATAGAATTCATACAATTTTATTTTCACATTTGTGTGAGTCATACATTACGTTGTAACTATTAGTCCAATATAGTTTCAACTTCCCTACTTTTCGGGAAAATTTAATATATTGGCTACATTATTTCTTCAATTGTGTGTGTTTCGTCTAGCGTAAACACAAGTTGATAACGCACATATAGATTTTGTTCTTACCCACTTTTGCACGTCCGCTTTGTAGGGAACTATCGTTCTAGGTGTTATTATTCTAAGGTAGGAAACTGATACTCATCATAATTTGAAACATGTTGTAACTTTGTTTTTATAATATTTAAAGTCACTAATATGGCAATGACTGCCATGGTAAAAAGTTAAAAGTGGTAGAATTTTAGTGTTGCTTCGTCTGCTGAGTAGACAGTTAAATTACGTGCCATAAATTTCGTTCAAATATTTTTACAAAACCAACATTGGACGCTGCTAAATACATTACTGTCCAATTTGAGTAATCGCGCCGCAGACCTCACAATGACATTATATTTGGGGCAAGTAATTTTTTCAATAGCGCATTTAGTAGCGCTTGTGTTTTAAATTAAACGTTTTTAATAAAAGCAGTATTTTTTAATATATTGCCTTTTAACATGCCAATACCGTTAGGCGAAGTGTAAGGCAGCCACTTAATAGATGAAAAAACGACTTTGTGATTTGTACGTATGATACGTACGATTTGTGATGACATGCAGGTAGCCGATGAACGAATGTGGCTCAGAAGCGTGTGTTTTGCAATCCCAGAAGGAGGCCAATGATCAGTAGTGGATAGGTGAAGGGCTGTAATGGTTGTGTTGATAATTGTGCAGATAATACAGTTAAATCTTTTATGTAATGTTTTTCAGACTGAATTTTGGCAATGGCAACCAGTCCCAGCGGAGACTAGGCATCTGCGCAGGACAGGATTATAGTGCCCGAGTGTATACGCAAGTACAGAAGCACTCTATTCCAATTTTCTGACTCCTGGGCAACTACTCTGAATTTATTTACAAAATTACTCAAAAACTGGTTTCATGGAATGGATTCAAACTCGGGACCTCATGGGCACTTCATTAGATATACAGGCGAGCTGTGTGGTCTACCGCGTAGGTGCATTCGCAAACAATAAGAATAATTAAACATTTACTGATAATGGGGAAATCCTCATGGATACGCTTGCAGGGGCAACAAAAAGGTTATGTCAGACTCTTACTGGTGTCGGTGGTTACCATCGGCGTATATGAAAGGTCCCGGGATCTGCTCAGCATCGCCGACACGACTGCTGGCAGGGAGAGGTTCTGGCTGATCTGGCTTACCAGGACCGTCCGCTCCCATTCCCACACTGGACACGTTGCCAGCGAATGAGATGCAGAGTCCTGGTTCTGCCCATTGCAGTGGAAGCAGTTCATCGTCGCTTCGCATCCGATCTTACACAAATAATCACCGATGCACCCGCGCCCGGTCATTATCTGCCGACCATATTACGGTCTGTGTCTATGGATCGTCTCTGGTGTTACCCCAGACACCAGAATAGGAGTTAATATCTCCCAGTATGATCAGTAGACGAGTTTGGCACCTGCGAACTCAGTTTGTCACCTCATCTAGCTACACCTCGTAGTCGGCAAGGGGCCTATTGGGAGCTGTGTAGCAGTCAATTATTGCCAGGAGGCCCCATTGATAGTTATGCCCCTTTCTCAAAAGAGCGTAGGATGGAGAAACCTCTCCAGTAAATAGCTATGAAGCTTAATTCGTCACCAAACCAACGAAAGTGGTCGGGGACGACATAAGACTCCGCACCTACTGCAATGGCAACCCGTCACTCCACAATAGTAAATTGAGGGACACCTAGTTCATTTATACAACTTTTAGTGCACAACATTTAAGACATAATAATATACCATTAGACATGAAGTTAGTGTTTTAATTGACGTGTGGTTGTGTAGTCGCTTATTATCAGGTGGATCGTAAATTCTGTTCTGTTGTTAGAAGTTACTGCTGCCAATCTCTTGAGTCATTTTCCCTCTGTCGCCTCTTACCATACCCACGGGGCGATAAGGGGTAGTGGATATTCTTACACCATCACTACGTTAAAATAATTATGAATAAATATAAAATAAATCAAGTTCTTTCCGTAACTAAATAAGGTTACTATTTTTTACTTTCGTAAAACTAATATTTTTATGCATCTTTCAATGTTGTGCCTCTTCAACAGAGCTTATGTTTGAATCTTATATTTATAAAGGTCAATTGCTCTTTATATTTTTATATAAAGTTCAAGTATTTTATTTAAAATAACATATTATACTTTTCAGCGTATTTTATTCCAACACATTTTATTTATTTATTATTTGCACGTTATTGCTTCAAAAGCTGTAGATTCTTTTTGTTATTATATTTGTTCTACGAGGGGAGGTATGATATAAGTAACTTCGCGAAAAGAAGTCAAAGAACTACAAAATTATGCTCGAAATTAGTTTTCTTTCTCAATACAATATTTTTTTTGGACATATATACATTTTTGATGACTTAAAATAGACAGAAATTGCTCCTTTGACTTCATCGCCACTGGCGATTTTCCCCCGGAACTCTTTTTAAATTTTTAGCAATAAGTAATAATCGCCAGGGGCTATATCTTGGCAAGCAACGTGCGAATTGTACACGAGCGCTATAGCGCAAAAGCAGGAAAGTTTGTAATTGGGCCTATGCCAATTTTTCCTCGTCTTTTCTCCCGACAGACCTTTCCATCTTCTAGCTGTATTTATCAGTTACGGAAACAACTTTTCATTTTTATTCAATTAAAAGGATTCCTTCAGAATCCCAGAGAATTGAAGCAATAAGTTTTTCGATCGATTAGCACCTTGACCATTTAAGGGTGTGGTGAGCCCTTTTTGTGCCGCTGCATCGAATCTTGCTTAAACTCAGGTCATTAGTTAGAATTCAATTCTCACCTTAAATCACAATCCGAATTATTTCTTGTTCGTGCTTCAAAGGCTTAAACTTGCGATAATGCGTTAATCGTCGCTCCTTTTGTTGTAGTGTAAGCACTATGGAATCCCATCTTGTGTACACTTTTGACATGCTAAGACAAGAGAAATAAGTGAGTGCAAAATATTCAAATTATTTGTTTGCGATACTGTCACAATATATTATTAATTATATTTTAAAGTTGTTGCTTTAACAGGCCAAACCGCCTCGGGATCGTATTCAAGCGAGTTTTCACTTCACATAAATAGCCACTTGTGAATCATGGTTCTTCCGTGAAAAGATTTGTTAATGAAAGAGCACATATTTTTAAATATGGTTTAAGGCTATTTCTGGAAAGTAAGAAACTTAATGACGTTTTAATCTCGATTTTTGCTTTAAGCTTTCTTTTGCTTTTATAGGTTTCATCAAAATCTTAATTAGTAATTAGCGAGTTTATACTTAAATAACCTCACCCAATTCTAACTCCTTCATATCGCAAACATTTCTTTTACTTAATGAATATTATAGCTAAAAATAAACGTACTATGCGTGTGATTCTAATAATCCATAAGTGGCTTATTTGATATGCCTGACTATGAAAAAGTATCTGTTATTAAAATAAGGACTTCAATAGATACCGCAACATGAAACAGAAACGTTTCCAGGAAGATATGGTAATTAAGTTTGTACTGCTCATGTAATGCGACTATTAGTCTGAATCTGTGTATGTTCCGTTAACTAACTTAATAAATTCTATTTCTTATAGAATTAGGGTGAAAAAGGAGCACACAGTCAATGTGATGCTAAGTGGATCCTGTGGTTTATTGAAATCTACATTTTGTTCTCAGTTAAGAATCAAAATACAAATGCGTTGTCAACCCTAAGGACTAAGATGGAATGCCTCGTTTCCAGTAAAATAGGTCTACGGTTCTATACAATCACCATACAAAGCACAGCAGCATTAAGCTGCTATTTCACGCTGATATTATGTTAGAACTTGTTCCTACCCCCTTTGTGCCAACCTATTTTAGCCGCAACCATAATATAACCAAAACGTTTTATGGACGCTGAGAAAGCAGTCGCTGCGTTTCAAAATGTCGTTGAAGAGACCCCTAAGGACGTGTGGGCAAAGTGCTTTTCTCAGTGGTTCCATCGGATGCAGCGATGTATTGATTGTAAATGGACACTATTTTGAAAAGATAATATAATGAACTAATAACTTGTTAGTTCGTTCAGTTTTTGATTTTCTAAGAACTTTCAGTGTCATCCTCGTATGTAAGAACGTAAAATGTACCTACTTGTTAGTCGTTATTAACATTTTAATTTGTAGCTTTTATTGTTGGCCTCGGTTAATGTTATTGGTCTTGACAAATTTTTGATTTCCAGTTTAAAATTTGTCAATATATATATATTTAATCCTTTTTATTAGACCACAAATATTTAAGCATAAAAGACAGGAAGGATGATAATAAACTAACAATTTAAATACGCAAATTAGTAAAAGTACATATAAATCACGGACAAATAAGGCGTTACGTTCATTATGTAAATACAAGGGCAGAGAGTGTAATATGAAAAAACGTATAAAATCCAAATGAGTAGTACAAGTTATTTACAACGTTAAAACCTACCTATCAATCATTGTTCAACGGTGGATTTAAAAAAATGAAATGATGTCGATGATATGATGAAAATCCGGCAAATTAAATTATATATTTTGTTATTGAAAACCTCGTTAATGGAGCAGATACCGAAAGTTTCATCCATTGAATAAAGTGGCAGTACTATCTAAAGGATAAACCATTCGAGGTTTCGTTTCCAGAAGTGATTGAATTGAAAATTGGTGTACCATTTTACACCATTTTTAAAAATGTTTGTCGGTTTGTCTGTCTGTCGTTTGTTGCGGCTAATATCGAAACGGCTGGACCGATTTTGATGAGACTTTCACTGGAAAACAGCTGATATTATAAGAAGTAACGTATGCTACTTTTATTTAGGAAAAAGAATTAGAGTTCCGCGCTAAAAAAAGTTAAAAACCTAAACTACACGCGTTGATATAGAATATACATATAAAAATAATTATAGTGTTTGACTGTAACATCGAAATATTTACCTTTAATTGAACTCAGCTGTGGATTATTCACATGCCATTAAGACTGTCTATCTTTCTGTTGGACTGTCGGACTGTCTGTCTGTCTGTTTGCCCAGGCTATCTTCAGAATGGCGAGACCGATTATAATTTAACTTGCCGAATAGATAAAAAGCAGTGCTAGAAGTGATCTAGGCTAATGTGTATGGATCATATGTAGATAATATTAAAGTAATAAATTTTATATGACTTTATGGACCACCTACACACTTCATCAAGTTGTCACCGCATCTAGTGGGGGGAGCCCCACATTGACAAAGTTAGTATAAAACTAATTAATGACTAACAGACTTATTCCACGGGGTTAACAAAACATCTGTAGGAACTCTCTTTTTTTAAATTGGGGCAGGTCCATGCGCTACAGTAGCTGTTAATCATCGGGTGGGCCCTCGGGTCGTTTCTACTAAGCTAATAATGTAAAAAATATTAATTTGCTAACATTATCTCACATAAAATACTCGTGATTAACTTTGTCTCCTTTTTTTAGAAAAAAAAAATAGGATTATTCATACTTCAGTCACTTATTTATCATAAAGACGGGTTTATGAAAATTTCATATGTTAAGTCCGTTTTACGGACAGTAGCCCGGTGAGGGTCAGGAGCATGCAGAAATAACAGGGGCACGCAACAACAGATTGCTGTTACTTTTATAAACGGAGAAAACAATTTGCAACGGCAAAATCATAATAATTCACTTAAATACATAAATGTAAAATAAATATATTACACTAAAATTGTCATGCAATATTAATACCTCTAAGCAAAATTAATGTATGGACTGTTATGCCACTGCTCCGAGCTCAAATGCAATTGTGAGTGGTCGTTTGTTACAGCTGTTCGTGCAGAAAAATATCGATCGCCGTAGAAATACAACATATTCCAATAACCAAATTTGATACATACATTTGATATATCCAAGGTATAGTATTATTGTTATTTTTATGATCACAGATTTTTATTACAATATTTTGTTTCGCTAAAAGCATGCAGGATTTATATACAAATATACTTATACGTCTTGGACTTTATAGACCTGAAGGTATGTCGGTATCTGCTACTGTAAATCCTCGACGAGTAGAATTAGATGCGTAGAGTTTGGCTTCATTATGTTAGTTAAGATGAGACCTTACCTCCGGACTTGATAGAGTGACTTGAAAGTGTATTTTGATGAGTGCTACTGGAACTCCTCGACGAGGAGAACTAGATGTGCCGAGTTTGGGTTCGTTTTGTTAATTATGATGAGACCGTACCTCGGGGATTGATAGAGTGACTTGAAAGTGTACTTTAAAGACGGCCACTTGAACTCCTTGACGAGGAGAACTAGATGTGACAAGTTTGTCCCCGTTTGGTTAGTTATGGTGAGACTTTACCTCCGAACATGATGGCCATTTAACCGTCTACCCCGTGGGAGTGATTCTCGCCTCACCTCTCCGCGCATTAAATATCACTATTTTTTTACGACCGTGCGAGACTGTCTCAACAAAAACGATTACTACTGAAAAACTACTATAGCTACATTCAAATAAAAATATTCTCAAAGGATTCCAAGAATTCGCAATGTAATTTTGTTAAAAGAAAATGAGTCAAATTATAAATAAAGGCTGAAAATGAAGCATAGAAATGGGAATATCAAAAGAAATCGTATTTATTTTTTATTTGGAGGTTTACAAGAAAATTATATATTTTACTGGAGACAATTATTTTACATTATAATAGTACATGCTATTCCCTTTGAAATTACACCAATATCAATAATATCTTATATACTCAATATACATAAGTATGTAATGTTTACCCGATATAAATTTGAATAAATAAGTAGGTAAATAAATAAAAATAGGCTATCAATGTGTTAATAGTGAATCATTCTTTTATATTTAGTATTCATTAAATACAAAAAAAAACTGATTAGAATACATTTTAAGCAACATATAATCAATTAACGATGATCGCGTATAGTGATTAAAATTTTTAGCTAAATTTTTATATGTTAACGTCTTGGAATTGTCGTATCAACATATTTCCTAAAAAAAATATCTTCACACTTAATTTAATCTACAATAAAATTAGAAATAATGTATAAATACAGAAAAGTTATCACATTTTTTATCAAATTCCCCATACTTAAACAATCCACAAACAAAAATGGCGAAATTTAATTTTAACTTTTTTTTCTAAATATTTTGTTACTAATATACAAATAAAATACACTCTCACAGATGACAAATTTCAAATAGCACCATTTATGATTCTTTACTGTATTAATAACAGCTATCTTTTGCGCTGTACACATTTAAACCGAAAGATGTCGTTTGGGTACTGTAGTCACCGTGGACAGTTGAGTACCGTAAAATGGGGTGAATAGACACAACTTTCAACTTCTACACTGTTTTTCTCACATATATTGTGTATAAGCTGATAATAAAACACTTTAATGTTGTCTTGTTGTAGTTTATCGAATACTTATGCTTAAAACGAGTAAAAACATGCAAATTCGTTGTATTTTAGAAAAAAGTAGTCAGTTTCTATATACCGGGAATCTGGGGTTAATAGATACGACATAGGGGTGAATAGAGAAAAAATGGTAGGGTTGTCAAATTTGCTTTTGTAGCAGTATGTAGGTTGTGAGCTTGTGCGTCAAATGAGAAAAAACATAACTACATCAAAATTGTCATTATAAAAAATAATTAGTTAATAAATCTGATATTTATACAAATCCATATTATATAAATTAAAAATATCAGAGTACTGTAATTTCACTGATTTGCAGCGTAAGCATTTCCGAAATAAAGCCATTAGATAAATAAGCCACTGCTAACAGAGTTTTGAACATATTTTTTTAAGTAAGGAAAATAAAAATATATATATAAATAATGGGGGTCATTGTAGAAGCGTGCTCGTCGCGACCCCTGCCAGACCTTTTCAGGGCTGCAATTCTACTCAGCTGCGCACCCATGCGAACGAGGGTTAGGGCGTCCCCCCAAGGCGACGCACACCAGCTCGTCCCCGTTGGTGTGGAATGCAGCGCGCAAAGCAGCGATGGGGACCGCCACCCGTCACGCACAGCCCGACACGGCGGAAGGTGGAGGACAGAGTGCAGAGTTGGCACGTGGAATGTTAGAGGAGCCATGAGAGATAAGACGAATGAGTTGATCGAAATAATGAAAGAAAGAGAATTAGATGTCGTGTGTATGTCGGAGACCAAACGGAAGGGCAGTGGTACTAAAGAGCTCCCTAGCGGGGCGTTAGCTCTATGGTCCGGAGTCCCGGAGAGCGATAACGCCTGCCAGGGAGTGGGGGTGCTGCTGTTTTCTCGGTTGGTCGATGTTATGACTGAATATAAGGTTGTGAACTCAAGAGTTCTCTGGATTCGCTTTAAATTGGGACTGACGAAGTTATTCCTTTTGGCTGTTTATGCGCCGGTGGCTTCGTCGTCCAGGGCTGAGCTTGAAGAGTTTTGGGAGAATGTAAGAGAAGTTCTAGATTTGGCTAGGCGAAACGAAAGAATTGTTGTATGTGGTAATTTGAATGGATGGGTTGGTACCGCTCGACCAGGGTACGAGTCGGTACTTGGAAAGTTTGGCGATAAAAGGGTTAATGATGCTGGCAAGCTTATACTGGCGGTGTGCAAGGAAAAGGGTCTTCTTGTGACAAACACTATGTTTAATCACAAGAAAATCCATATATATACTAGAGAACGAAAGAATGAGAGAAGTATGATCGATTTGTTCCTGGTGGATGACCGACTGCGAAAACAGGTGATGGAGACGCGAGTGATCAAGGGTGCTGACCTGAAAACGGATTACTATCTAGTGATTACTAGATTTAGGGGTCTGTTCACGGGTTGGTGCTACCGGACGGCAGTAAGAGAACCACAGTCGGTCTGTCGCATCCGAAGCTGGAAGCTTCAGGAAGCGGATACTAGGGACAAATATCGTGCGAGGGTAGCCAAAAAACTTGACACCATCGATTGCAAAAAAGAATGTGTAGAAAGAACATGGCAGAACCTTAGGGATGGAATGGTAAGTGCAGCGGAAGAAGTGTGTGGAACGATAAAAAGAGGTAGTAGTAAAAGAAGAGATGCATGGTGAAGTGAAAGAAGCTGTAAAGAAGAAGAAGAAAGCATGGTTAGACTACTTGGCCTCTAGTAATGATAAGGACATGATAGAGAAGATGAAAGAAAGATATAGGCTGCAGAAAGTTCACACGAAAGCACTGATTGAGGAAGTGCGTGAAAGGTGTAGAATGGAAGCGGACGAAGGGTTGTCGCACAACTTTAAGGAGAACTCCAAACTCTTCTGGAAAGAGGTTGGAAGGACCCGAAGTGGTGCGACGGCCTTAAGAATGAACAAAGTGCTTTCGAGAACTAATGACGTCCTCTCAGAAAAATCGGACGTCATGCAGCGATGGAGCGAATTTGATAAAGAAATGTTTGCGTGTGATGATCTTGTTGAGGGATCCGGGGATGACGCCGTGACTGGTACGCCAGACCCGGACCTCGTTGACACTGAGGCCATCAGTATGAACGAGATTGAACGTGCGATTCGAAGTTTGAAATGTGGTAAGGCTGCGGGACTAGACAGAGTTACTGCTGAAATGGTCAAGTATGGTGGGCCTCGCCTGGGAAAGCTTTCACCTGCTGTGCAATTTGTGCTGATGGACGGGGGATGTCCCTGATGATTGGCGATCCGCAGTCATTGTGCCTTTATTTTTTTTTTATTTTTATACATGATAAGGGTGAACCTTTACTTTTATATAAAGGTAAAGGTTCACATTTTGACTGCGGGTGCTATCGGGCGATCAGCTTGACCAGTTTAGCAAGTAAAGTTTACTCGAAGGTTTTGACACGTAGGATGCAAGAGAAATCGGAAAGATTTCTATGGGAGGCACAATGCGGATTTAGACCTGGAAGAGGATGCACGGATCAAATGTTTTCCCTCCGCATGATCATGGAAAAGCTTCTGGCTGCTAACCAGAAGATTTTCTGTGCTTTTGTGGATCTTGAGAAAGCATTTGATAAGGTTGTAAGGAATAAAATGTGGGAACTGTTGCCGGGGTATGGTGTAGATGGTCGATTGCTAAAGGCCGTGCAGTCTCTTTACTGTGACTGTAAAGCCTGTGTGCGGGTAGAGCATGACCTGTCACCCATATTTAACGTCCAAACGGGCGTAAAGCAGGGTTGTGTCATGTCTTTCTGGCTGTTCATACTGTATCTCGACAGCTGTTTACACAAGTTGAAAGATAGCTATTTGGGTGTAAAATCGGGTGACATAAAAGTAAATTGTCTGCTGTATGCTGATGATGCAGTGCTTATTGCACCATCAGAGGCAGAACTGCAGGCATTAGTCACGTGTATGAAAGAGGAATGTGAAATTAAAGGTCTCCGTTTGAATGCTAATAAAACTAAGGTTCTGGTATTTGAAAGGGACGAAGAGAGAACGAAGTATGAAATATGGGTAAATCAGGAATGTCTAGGACCCGCAAATGAAATTGTATACTTGGGGAGTGCTTTTAGCCGGGATGGAAGATGTGATTTAGATGTGGACAGGCGTGTCGCTGCCGGGAACAAAGTCAATGGTGCCCTGACTGCGTTAGTCAAAAGGCAAGGCGTAGCGAAGAATGCACGCCTTGCAATATATAACGCAGTGTTGGTACCGACTCTGTTATATGGCAGCGAAACCTGGGTATGCCAGAAGAAGCTTCTGGCATACCCAGGTTCCGCTAAAATCATATATAAAAGTAAGTTGAATGCAGTGGAGATGCAATCTATTCTTAAAATGTGCGGCGTTACCATGGCCGACCGAAAGCGAAACGAAGAGATTCGCAATATGGCAGGTTTGAAAGATGACCTTATCACAAAAATTGATAAGGGCGTGCTTCGGTGGTTTGGGCACGTTGAACGAATGAGTGAAGACCGAATGGTGAAGAAAATATATAGCACGAAAGTTAATATTAAAAGGTGTCGAGGTAGACCGAGACTAACTTACGAAGACCATGTGAGCAAATTGATCGAAGAGGGTAGGGTCAAGAGTACTCTGATAACTAGACGTGCATGCATGAAGAAGATAATGAATCTGAAAGAAGCGAAAGAGGTTTGTAAGGATCGTGACACTTGTCGATCTGTTCTCTCTGGCTACCCTGTCAGGGATTGTGCATGAAGGTAAGTAAGTAAGTAAAATAAAAATAAAAAAAATATATTTCAAGTTTGTTAAACTATATAACACTAATTATAATACTACGTGTTACGATTAATAATCTCTGTTTATTTTAAGTTGTAGGTAACAAAAGGAGAATAAAAATCACTATTACTTATTTATAAAATTATGTAAGTACTAAACATAAATGTAATTTGACATAATATCGGGACTTGAAGCTGATAACTCGCGTCACACCTATTCCGCACCGCTTAGATACTTTTTTAACTTGTATACCGAGCAACTCTGTTAAACAATAAAATACCCAATTGTTAGGGATTACCTTATTCTAAATAATATAAATTGCCATTTCCGATGGTTAAGTTAATCTCAAGCTATTTATTTTATTCAAAACTTCGAATCACTATAAATATAATTAATTAAAATCCATGTATAATTAAGCTAATATAATTTTTGTGAAATTTAATACAACTTTCGTAAAATAAGAAAAACATTGTAAGACTACATCCGGTCCATGTATTTACCGTTTCCGGCTATGCGGAAAGGTAAAGACATGACTTGTAAAATGATACCGTGGGAGTCATTCGCTCGTCGGCATTTCAACAGTGAAGGAAGTTTAAGTAGAACGTTACGCCGAATTTGATCAATAATTATACTGTTGGATTGTTCGATAATAAAGTGTAAGCGGAAGAGCTAAAAAATTTGTTGAGGAAAATCAAACTCGTTGTATGAATTTTCGTTAACTCCAATACAATATAATGAATATTTACCTACTAGATAGAACTAAATTATATGAGCACACTAAGTACATTTACTGCAGAAACTTTTATCTAATATAATGGTAAAACCTCAAGTATTTGGAATTTTAATGTATAACAAATATGTATCAAAATTTAACATTTATAATAGAAGACTTAAATACCTTTAATATGGTTTAAACTTTTTTTTTCAATTTTAGTTTCAATTAGCTCCTTAAATTAATTTATGTAGTAAGTAAATGGTGCAAATAGTTTTTGACAACCCTAAAAATCTTGTTTCTATTAACCCCTTTTACGTTTATAATAACCCCTCATTTGTATCTATTCACCCCTTTCTTCGTTTCTATTAACCCCAAAGGCGTTTTTATTCACCCCTCAGTCGTATCTATTCACCTCGAATTCGTTCAATATCTATATAATATTTGTATTACCAATAGATGAGAAACTCAAGTCCCTAAAAAAACATTTGCTACAAGGAAACGCTGAAGAACTTGACGTTTAACTAAAAGTTTTACACAACATAAAACCACTTGTACTCACACGTTTATAATAACCGCCCTTTTCTTTACTGTCATCAAAATAGACACTAATTTAAAGGTTACCAAAATAAATGGAAAATGTAGTAATAAACAGACGTTCCCCAGCTGTAGACAAACCTAGAGACAACTTTATCAAATAACCAGACTTGTGTCTATTCATCCCGCGATTTCTATTCAAACCATTTCACGGTAGTGAAAGAAACTTGAAAGTGTAGTTTGATGACTGCTACTGGAACTCCTCGACGAAAAGAACTAGATGTGCCGAGTTTGGGCTCGTTTTGTTATTTATGGTGAGACCTTATCTCCGGACTTTATGGTGTAACGTGAAAGTGCTCTTTGATGACTGCTACTGGAACTCTTCGACGAATAGAACTATAATTTGCAATTTTTCTTTAATTTTTTTTTGTATAACATATGGGTATTATGAGTCGTGCACTTTTGGATTTACTAAACTTTTTTAATTGAATTTTGACATAAAAATATCAGAAAATTTGGAAGTATAGTTATAAGATTAAAGATAAAACTTGTGTGTATTTAAACTACTTAAAAAATTAAGTATTATCATGTTATACTTAATTTTTAATGCGCTTAAGGCATGCATAATTGGATATATCAATATTTTTGCTTATCAACGACGTAACCGACGACGACCTTAATTTGGCGTATTTAAAAATTGGAATAAACTGTTCGCAAGTAGTCCCAATATCTTATGTTGGTGCCAATAATAGAATCAACATATTAAATAACCGTTTATTTACAACGTAAATTCAAACCAGCGGATTGGAGCGCGCACGTGCAGCCTCACGGCTTAAGACGTTCGTATTTTTTTTTCGGATAAAATAGCAATGCGAGGAAAACCAAGCCGTTTGCTTCCGCACAGCCAAGGGCTTTGGAAGATTGCCAAACGGTATAACAGCCACATTATTTATGCATAGACGAGCACATTTTCTTTAAATTGTTTTCACTTATTACTTGTTCTGGAGTACTTTTTACTTCCGTAAAATGAGTTTGAACGTGGCCGGATTAATCTCCCCGATGATGTGCCTGAGGGATGGCCTTCTATGGCGACGACCGAAGATAACATCGGTATGATAGAGAGTGACAAAAGATGACTTATCAGCAGATTTGGACAAGCTTAGGCATCGGTATGAGTCAATTGCACAAAATCCTCCATAAACATTTAGCGGTCCGGAAGCTTTGTGCAAGGTGGATACCTCATAATTTGAAAGAGACCCAAAAACTCCGTCGTGTTGATTGGTGTCGTGAATTGGCTGTGTTCGACATACTTACTTACATACTTACTTACGGGTGACGAAAGCTGGATTTATTGTTATTATCCTAAATATAAGAGACAGTCTGCTATCTAGGTGTTTCTTTCCGAGGAGTTGCCGACTAAAGTGAAGAGAGATAGAAGCGTGGGTAAAAAGATGATAGCATCGTTGTTCGGAAGGACAGATCATTACGCAACAATTGTTTTAGAGGATCGAAAATCAGTTACTGCAGAGTGGAACACTACCAATTGTTTGCCACTTATCTTGGAAAAAGTTCGGGAGAAACGACCTCGCAGTAGTATCGTTCTTCACCAAGACAATGCCTCGTTGCACACCGCCCAGCAAACAATCGACTACTTGGCGACGTCAAATGTGGAATTACTGTGTCACCCGCCCTATAGTCCCGACCTCCCACCTTGCGATTTTTATTTATTCCCATAAATAAAAGAGAAACTTCGAGGAAAACGTTTTATGGACGCTGAAAAAGCAGTGGCTGCGTTTCAAAATGTCGTCGAAGAGACCCCTAAGGACGTGTGGGCAAAGTGATTATCTCAGTGGTTCCATCGCATGCAGCGATATATTGATTGTAAATGGACACTATTTTGAAAAGATATAATGAACTAATAACTTGCTAGTTAGTTCAGTTTTTGATTTTCTAAGAACTTTCAGGTTCACCCTCGTATGTAAGAACGTAAAATGTACCTACTTGTTAGTTGTAATTAACATTTTAATTTGTAACTTTTATTGTTGGCCTGGGTTAATGTTATGGTCTTGACAAAGTTTTGATTTCTAGTTTAAAATTTGTCAGTAAATACCTAGTCCGGTCATAACTATTGTCACACAGTAAAAACTTTTCTTTTAGAATGCTGTCCACAAAAAAGTTTATTGAATTCGAATTTCGAATTGTTCATGAAAATAAAACTGTATACTTTTTAAAATTTTACTCATTTTTAAATATGGAGTGGACGCTTAAAGTAGACCGTGTTGCAGTTATTGCGTTGCATCGTTGCGGTTACGCGCCAATTCAAATTTTTGACATACTGAAAAATTTGAATATAACCAAAAGATTCGTTTATCGTACCATCAAACGATACAATGAAGACTCTTGTGTAGATGACAGGTCAAGAAGTGGTCGCCCTCGGTCTGTCAGGACTCCAGCAGTGATAAAAGCTGTGAAGGCGCGAAATCAAAGAAATCCCAAACGTAAGCAGCAACTGTTGGCCCTTTAGATGGGGTTAAGCAGAAACACGGTGAAAATGATATTAAATGAAGACTTAGGGCTTCGGGCATATCGAAGAAAAACAGGACATCGTTTGAATGCTCGTCTAATGGACCTGAGACTGAAGAGATGCCGCGCTTTGTTGAAGCGGTACGCGGGAAAAAATATCGGGAAATTCTTTTTTCGGATGAAAAAATTTTTACAGTAGAAGAGAGCTACAACAAACAAAACGATAAGGTGTACGCCCACAGTAGTGAAAAAGCGAGCAACCGTATTCCGCGTGTCCAACGAGGTAATTTTTATCCTCGCTCATGGTATGGTTGGGAGTTTCTTATTGGGGCTTAACAGAGGTACATTTTTGTGAGAAAGGTAAAAAAACGAACGCAGTTGTGTATCAAAATACAGTCCTGACGAACCTTGTGGAACCTGTTTCTCATACCATCTTCAATAACAGGCACTGGGTATTCCAACAAGATTCGGTTCATAGAGCGAAGAGCACACAAGACTGGCTGGCGGCGCGTGAAAACGACTTCATCCGGCACCAAGACTGGCCCTCCTCCAGTCCAGATTTGAATCCATTAGATTACAAGATATAGTTTTCAATAACAAATTAAATATATATTTTATTATTGAAAACCTCGTTAGTGGAGCAGATACCGAATGTTTCGTCCATTGAATAAAGTGACAGTACTATCTAAAGGATAACCATTACCATTCGAGGTTTTATTTCAGAAGTGATTGAATTGAAAATCGGCGTATTAGAATTGAGTGCTTTCGTGGACGCGAATAGCGTGTCTGGAAAACGGATAACGTATTAACAAATTATCGTTTGATTGAACATCAGTTGAAATATATGCCTACTATATTTACCAGTATTTTTTTAATTATTCATCCTACGCATATCTATACAAATAAATGAATTAAAGTGTATGTTTGTTATGTCTAAATAACAGCTTAAAAATTAATATATTAAAGTATATAAGGTACTTATTACAAAAACACCATTTTTAAAATGTTTGTCTGTCTGTCTGTCTGTTATTTGTTGCGGCTAATCTCGAAACGGCTGGACCGATATTGATGGGACTTTCACTGGAAAACAGCTGATGTTATAAGTAGTAACTAATGCTACGTTTATTAAGGAAAAGGATTAGAGTTCTGAGCTAAAAAAAATTAAAAACCTAAACTGCACGCGTTCATATAGAATATACATATAAAATAATTAAATTGTTTGACTGTAATATCGAAATATTTACCTTAAATTGAACTCAGCTGTGGATTATTCACATGCCATTAAGACTGTCTATCTTTCTGTTGGACTGTCGGACTGTCTGTCTGTCTGTTTGCCCAGGCTATCTTCAGAATGGCGAGACCGATTATAATTTAACTTGCCGAATAGATAAAAAGCAGTGCTAGAAGTGATCTAGGCTAATGTGTATGGATCATATGTAGATAATATTAAAGTAATAAATTTTATATGACTTTATGGACCACCTACACACTTCATCAAGTTGTCACCGCATCTAGTGGGGGGAGCCCCACATTGACAAAGTTAGTATAAAACTAATTAATGACTAACAGACTTATTCCACGGGGTTAACAAAACATCTGTAGGAACTCTCTTTTTTTAAATTGGGGCAGGTCCATGCGCTACAGTAGCTGTTAATCATCGGGTGGGCCCTCGGGTCGTTTCTACTAAGCTAATAATGTAAAAAATATTAATTTGCTAACATTATCTCACATAAAATACTCGTGATTAACTTTGTTTCCTTTTTTTTTTAGGAAAAAACTAGGATTATTCATAACCTGAACATTTATTTGTAGGCAAATACTTGTTTCGCAGCACTTTAGCACCGCAAGTCAATGGTGAGCCACTGCGCCACGAAGCTTTCAAAAACAACTTTTTTATAGAAAAAGTGTGATAAACGAGCACACAGTACACCTGATGGTAAGTGGATGCTGTGGCCCATAGAAATCTATATCTATCCTCTATTAAGAATCAAAATGCAGATGCGTTGTCACCCCTGAGGACTGAGATGGAATGCCTCGTTTCCAATTAAAAAGGTCTCCGGTTCTCAACACTCATCATACGAAACACAGCAACATTAAGCTGCTATTTTACGCTGGTATTCCGTGAGAGCGTGGTCCTACACCGGTCGAGCCGTCCCATTCGTGCTGCAACTACTATATAGCTGCAGAATGACTCTACCACGTAAAAAACACTAAATTATGTTTATTTATTTTTTAAATTTGTTATTGTAATATTTGTTGTTTTTTACGGTCGTTTAGTTCTTTTAAGAACAAACTTCAGCACCATATAAATATGCCAGGTTTTCCTGATGGCTTAGTTAATAATTCACACTATTGATTCCGTACAATGCTTAAGAATTGCGCGTCCTACTTGCGCGTCCTACACGAAAAGCAGGCATTACGAGGGTTACCGAGCTACAATTGAAATCATTTCATAGGATATAACGTTACAAATTAACTTACGAATGGAAATTGGTAACCCGTGTGACGTCAATGCCGTTTGTAATTTAAATATAATGTGACACGATATTATTTACAAAATATTTCAATTCAAAACGATTATTTGGTAAAAAATTTATATTTTGCTTATACATTATTTTCTATTAAAAACTTGCTGGATAATGTACACAAGAATATGAAAAAATGTTATCACGTGTGCGTGATAAAACGAGACATATATTAAATGCTTTCTAGATCTAACGACTTTTAAAGATGGATTTATATTAAATGTAAAATTAATAAACTTTTAATAGAAAGAATAGGTGATTACTAAAACTCAAAGAAAAGTTAAGATTATTGACATAATAGAGCTAAGGTTGGTACTAAGATACGACGTATCGTAGAGTACTGACCCAACGCGCCCCGAAGGCGTGTTTTTCATTTTATTTAAAAGTTTTAATTATATTAAAAAATTTGGAAAATGCGAAAGTGCACGAGTCATGAGCTTTTTTTTAAATAAATATTTTTTAAGCTTCAACGAGTCTGATAACAACCAGCAATAGAGATCATACTCGGGATGAATAGAAACTAATTAAGAAATATTTATTTAATATCGTTGCGTATATTTCTTTTAAACGTGAAGACAAACAAGTGCACAGACTAACTGACAGTCGTACTAATAATTCTTAAACTACATTTTTTTTGTAAATGTAACTAAAAAAATTAATAGAAGTAAATACGCTTTTTTGTTTTATATTCCTTTTTATTGATTTAGTGACCAAATTGAGACATAATAACAATTTTATATAGAAAAATCGTCACAGTGGCATGTTGAGAGTAAAGCAATCCCACACGCTCGCGCGTTGTAAGGCGTGCAATTCATTATTTTGAGTGGTCTGAGGAATATCAAACTAAAATTTCGTTTAAATAGGTATATTAACTATTAATCTTAGGGATGGATTTTTTAATTAAATGTATGTACTTAAGACCACTCCTGAATAGTAACCTATTTATTAAAATACACAAAGCCGTGGTAGCTCAGGGGCTAAGTGCTAGCTATAAATTTCATAGTACACGAGCAACCCGGATTTGATCACTGCAGACACCTAAGAAACTGTTAATTCCAATTTTAAGTGCTGATTTACGACGTGCTCAGCGGTAAGAGAAAACATCGTGAGGAAACCTGCATGTCGAAGAAAAAAGAAAAAAATATTTCAATGACATGTGAAGTTCGCCAACACGCATTGGGGCAGCGTGGCGGACATTTCCTTGCCCTAAAACCCTCTCAGAAATGAGAAGAGCCTGTATTCAGCAGTGGGACGTATAGAGGATGTAAGTTTAACTAACGTTTTTATTAAAATAAGAACCATTGAAAACGGTAGATTTCTAGGACATACATAAATACGGTATAACACATTAAAAGTCATACGTGTCGACCATAGTACTTTTCCTATTTGAACTCGTTTACAACAATAACACGACCGGCGAAGAAAAGCAGTCATATACGTCGGGTACCTACGAGTACTATGATTGCTGATTCAACTAGCGTGGCAATTATTGCAAATAGATTGAAAAATCCAAAAGTGCACGCCTCATGAGCGTTACATTTAATTTTGATAAAAAAATATATTTCTGACTTTAAAAATATATTCTTAACGTGTTTTAAATTTAGCATTCTATTATTTGAACAGGTGGTCAGGTAGTGACACCTACAGGGAAAAATTAATTGTAGCGGACAGCGAAGAAGGCCGCCGCCCCGTCGCCCCTTCACACCCCGTTGCGCCCCGCGCACCCCGCACACCGGCAGCAGATCACGCGATGTCGCCGACCAATCAGCGCGCGGCATTGCCTTACGACGCTACTCACGAACCGAGACGCTCTCTTGCGGGATATAAGAAGGGCGTTTTGGTCTGTGAGCTGTTCATTTCAGGAGCGGCACTCGAAGAGAAGAAACACCAAGAGAAATCAAGAAGAATCAAGACTCCAGAGAAATCCAGAAGACTCCCCTCTGTATATAGTGTAGTTTATAGTGCCGCATTGTAAATAGTTTGAATACAGTATAGTTCTTAGTACCATCTTTTCTTTAAGCAGTTCCCTAGCGTAGTTAGTCATACAGTCCACTTGCAAGTAAATTAATACAGTCCACGTTCGATCCCTAATAATCTTGGTCCTTCGAGCCGGATTCAAGCCAGAAGAAAGGAGACGGAAGGTAATTACAGAAGAAAGAAGGTAATTACAGAAGAAAGAAGATAATTATAGAAGAAAGAAGATCATTATAGAAGATCTTCAAGGAAGAAAGAAGTACGTTGACGAAGAGAAAAGATCGTCGGTACTAATTCCTTCCTCGTTTCTTGTTTACATCTACGTCATATACGCATATTGTCTGTTTCCAGATAATTCTGCTTTCTTAAACCGCGTTTACGCGGCCAGGTGGTTGCTCCCTAACGGTGCCAAACTGTGACCATCTGGTAACGCCCTTGAAGCGGGAACGGCGTCCAATACGTGCGTCTTTTTGAAGACGATCGGAGGTCGCAACGTGGGACATCATCATGCGGAAGACAAGAAGCCAGAAGACACGGAAATCGATTAAACGCCAGTAGGAATGCGGATATTCGAGGAAGCACCCGCGTCCCCGTCCGATTATCTCGCGTTGGCACAAGCGGCCTCCGCCGCACCGCAGCCCCCGCTCGCGCTCGTATCTATGCCCGCGCCCGCGCCCCGCTATGTCCGTGTCTACAACCGATCGCTTGGGAACACAGAGACGCTCGCCGCGATAATAGAAGATCTTCCGACTACAAAGACTAGTTCGATAGTGCGTACCGTCGCGCCTGTAGCAGACGTTGTACATAAACCCGCGCCCCGCGCCCCGTCGGTCCGTTCAGTCCTTTCAGCCCGGTCGACAGCTAGCGCCATAGCAAAGTTAAAGCAAATCGAGTATAATACCGCGGAGGAACTAGCTGCAATTAGGAGGAAGCAATTGCAAATCGAGGAAGATCTCATCAAGAAGAAGTACGCTAGGGATATCGCTCAACTGCAAGAAGAAACGGATAGGGAAATTGTATACTAGGACGAATTAGTGGAAAATAGTGTACGCGTTAATAGGTGGTTAGAGAACGTAAAGACTGTGCGGTGGAAGCCGCCCTACCGCCAGTCTCAGCCCACGCCCCGCATCGAGATAGAGCAGGCCCTGCCGAGTAGGGGAACCGGTTACGACCACGCTGAAGATGCCCAGGGGAGGTTGGTTGCGAATGATGTTCAACCGCGCCGCGTAGATACGACACAGAGGGACAATGGAGTCGCCGTAGAAATAAACCAGGTGGATCGCCGTGTACGGGTTACGTCGCCGTCGCGCGTCCAACGCCGCACTCTATCGCCTATACATAGATCGCCACATGGCCACGCGGATCGTAGATTACCGTCGCCGTGTAAGGATGTAGGTGCACGTAGATCGCCATCGCTACATCACCACGCGGATCGTAGATCACCGTCGCCGTGTAATGATGTAGGCAGAGATAAA
The DNA here is from genome assembly GCA_963668995.1 of Parnassius mnemosyne. Lineage (NCBI taxonomy): Eukaryota > Metazoa > Arthropoda > Insecta > Lepidoptera > Papilionidae > Parnassius > Parnassius mnemosyne. The sequence continues at coordinate 58,053,433 of CAVLGL010000001.1, forward strand.
TCGCCACATCGACTTGCGGACCGTAGATTACTGTCGCCGTGTTATAGGGATGTAGGTGTACATAGGTCGCCAGCGCCACAGCGTAGGCTAGAGGGAAATAGGGATAGAGATAGGTCGCTCACCCCGCGAGGGAAAGATAGGAGTATAGAACGACTAGCGGAAGCTTTAGAAAGCATAATTAGAGTTAGACCAGCCGCCGCGAAGCAGACGCGGGACTTGCCTATTTTTAACGGTTCGGCCGCGGAATGGTTAGCGTTTAAAGCCGCGATGACAGAATCCACGCGCTTAAATGGATTCACAAATACGGAAAATATGGCAAGGTTAAGGAACTGTTTACGCGGTGAGGCTAGAGAAGTAGTATCGGCGCTGCTGTTTACCGCAAAGGATCCGGCAGACATTATGCGGACACTGAAGCAGTGTTTTGGCCGCCCGGAAGTAATTATAGATCGTATGTTAGAGGAATTAAAACGCCTTCCGCGCCCGGGTAAAACCGCCCAGGAGTTAAATTCGTTCGCTATTAAATTACAGAATATAGTGTGCATTATGAAAAACGTCGATGGCAAAGAATATTTACGAAATCCGATGCTGACTAGGGAGGTTACGAGTAAGTTTAGCCCTCACTTACGATCGCGTTGGTGCGATTATGCGGAGCACTACGGAAGTGTGGACGAACCGGACATTGTCATGCTATACCGGTTCATGATGAGAGAGGCTGACCGTGCGTTAAGTCACGCCTATACGTCCGTAACGTCGACTAAGGAATCGCCCGTAAGACGAGAGGCGCCGCCGTCGAAAAGGATAGTGTCGACACGCCGCGTAGAGGATAGGGCCCGCGACGTAAAGACGTTCACCGCCCAGGAGGATACCGGTAGTGCCTCATGTATGTGTTGTGGGGGTGAACACCCTATCGCCAAATGTAGGAAGCTAGAGCAAATGGGTTTGGACGACCGGTGGAAGTGGGTTAGGGAAGATGAGGTGTGCTTTAAGTGCTTAAACAGCAAACACCGACCCATACGATGCAAAGCTAGGAAGTGCGGCGTCGACGGCTGCAACGCCCCCCACCACGCTCTCGTTCACACCCGCAAGGCCCGCTCGCCTGAAGTGTCGGTTAAACCGGACGAAACCGTGCTCGTCGCGTCGAGTGTTAGTAGTAGTGCGTCAGTACTGTTGAAAGTGTGCCCAATAACCGTGCGCGGACCACGCAGCAAGGAAGTTAATACGTATGCGCTACTTGACGAAGGCTCTACCATATCGTTGATCGACGACGACTTAGCTCGCGAGTTAGGAGCGGTAGGACCGGTAAAGCCGCTCAATATTAGAGACGTAAGTAATAGTCAACGCGAGGCTAATAGTAGATTAGTTAATATAGGGATACGTGGCAAGACGCGCAGCGAGATGTATAATATAAGCGCGCGAACGATAGCAGATTTAAAGATAGGTTCGCAATCTATGAGTAGGGAGTGCTTACGGTTAAAGGACTTACGTGACTTACCGAGTTCGGTGTGTTACAACGACGCGAAGCCGAGATTGCTATTAGGCACCGACAATTGGCATTTAATAATTACCCGTAGTTTGAGAATAGGACGTCGAAGGCAGCCCATAGCTGCACGTACGTTATTAGGGTGAATAATTCAGGGAACCGTGCCGCGGTTAACGTATAAGTGCGAGCACTAGCGGACGGTCAGATAGGGACATCCGAACGTTTGCCAGTCAGGACGAGGAGCTAACGGAACTCCTCAAACGGCAGTATGAAATAGATACCATAAATATCTCGCTAAAGAGTAGGCCGCGACGGAAAGAGGAGCGCGCTGTCGACATATTCCAGCGCACGGTCAAGAAGGTCGGCGAGCAATACCAAGTTGGATTGCCATGGAAGGACAACAACGTGCGGATACCACCCAGCTACGAAATGGCAGCTCGAAGACCACGGACGATTGAAAGGAAGATGGACCAGTCGCCGGAATTTCGTGACGCCTACACAGCCCAGATAGACAACCTCCTGGCGAAAGGATACGCAAGGGAAGCCGAAGGGACAGAGAGAGAGGATCCCAAGAGCTGGTGCCTGCCACACTTCTCAGTACGGAATCCGAACAAGCCGGGGAAGACGAGAGTAGTGTTCGACGCGGCAGCGCGCGCATCCGGCAGATGCCTTAATGATTATTTACTCGACGGTCCCGACTTATTACGAAACTTACCGGGCATACTGTTTCGGTTTAGAGAGAATGAGATAGCAGTGTCCGCGGATATTAGGGAAATGTTCTTGCGTGTGAAAATCGACCGTCGCGATCAGCCCACGCAATAGTTTCTCTGGCGAGGAAACGACCGACACAGCCCATCGCGGGAGTACGTTATGACGTCTACGATTTTCGGCGCGAGGAGCTCGCCGTTTCTCGCACATAGTGTTTGAGATTATAACGCGCGCGCACACGCAGAGACACACCCGTTGGCACTTAACGCTATCGTACATAGCCATTACATGGACGACTATTTAGACAGCTATGCAACGGTAGAGGAAGCGGTAAATACGGTGAAGCAGGTTTCGGAAGTACACCAGAAGGCCGGTTTAACCTTGGCAGGCTGGAATTTGAATCACGCAGCCCTATTGGAAGACAAGCCGGAGGAATTACTGGCGCGCAAGCCTAAGGAAGTAGGCTTAAGGTAAGACAGCCCAGGCAGAACCCTAGGGTTGTTATGGATGGCCGACTAAGACACCCTAACTTTCAACACATCGATGAATAGGGTGCTGCAGGAAGTAAAGGCGCTACAGCGATCACCGACCAAGAGGGAAGCATTAAGCGCAATCATGTCTGTGTTTGACCCGCTCGGACTGCTAAGCTACCTCACCATCACCGCCTAGATTCTGCTATAAGACCTATGGCGTATGAAGAAGGTCGGATAGGATGACGAACTACCCGAGGAGGCAGCAGAAGAATTTCAGAGGTGACTGCAAGTCGTCGAAGAGGTGTCACGACTGCGACTGCCAAGGTGCTATGCTCCTACGGGGGGAGTGGTAGAGCGTCAACTTCACGTGTTTAACGATGCAAGCGAACGTGCTGTTATACCCCATCAATGTTAGGAGATCGGTTAACGCATCTCTTTTACGCTGCTGTGTCAGCACAATAAAGCCTATATAACTGACCTCCCGACAAACGCCCATAAGTCAGTCGGGAATCAAGAATCAATCTACAAGTCGGTCTCTTTCCAATCTCAGTCTCGTTACTAAGTCGTTTCTATATCTTTACTAAATCTTTACTATATCATTCTAAGTCCCAGTTATTCTAAATCCTAAGTTAAATAAATCTTATTGTTAATTCTAACCAATTATATCGTGTTGTGTAAATAAAATCGTTTTTTAAAAAGCTCTATCCACGGTCCCGTATAATATTGGTGGCAGCGGTGGCATACGAAAATCCCCTACCCGAATACGTTTCCGAAGAATATCATTAACCAAGAGTTAACAAAGTGCAAAATAAGTAAAATTAAAAGTTTAAACAAAGTGAAAGTGCATCAAGAAAATCAACATCCAGCCTGTTCCAAGCACAGGCCTTCTGCATCAACCAGCATCCTACTCATCACCGTCATCATCCTCACTGGCACACAGGGGTGTGTCTCCACCATACAATGAACACAAGTGCAAGATTGTTCATCACTCTATCACTACTCCTGTAAGTGATCTCCTTTTAAACAATTATTAATGAACTCAGAGCAAAGATATTCTTTAATTTAATTTAAAATATAATTTATCTCCTAACCATTTCATTCTCATGTTACAATATTTCAAATTTAAACTGTATTCATTGTTCTATGCATTAACTGTGATTTCATTGTTGAATGTATTTATGTTACGATAAACATTAGTTAACATTGTTCTGTGTTGTGTTGTTCATTGTTATATAGCCGATAAGCGGTCTACGATTTAATTTTAATTTGTAATAACTACTTCAATACCACAATGAGGAAATGTGAAGAAACTCCCTGTGCCTCTAAAAACTTACCAATGCGCGGTGAAGCTGAGGAAAAATTTGTAGAAATCGGTGTGTTATTAAAATTCATTAAACCTTTTGATGGATCACGAGAAAAACTAAATCCATTCATATCCAATTGCCAAAACGCGTACAGTTTAGCTTCCAAATCACATAAATCGATACTATTTAAATACATACTTAGCCAATTAGAAGGTAGGGCGGAAACAACGTGTAGCATAAAAGATTTCGAATCATTTGAACAGTTCTTAGAATTTTTAAAACAACAGTTTGGTGAAAGAAAGCATTACTCTCACCTCCTGTCAGACCTACAGGATTGCAAACAGAACGCCACAGAATCAGTAAATCAATTTGCTTTAAGGATAGAAACATGCCTAGCTAAATTACTAACTGAAATAAATATTTCCATCCCAACTAAAAGGAAAATGGAACTATCAGGTCGCGTAGCAGCTATGGAGGACCTAGCCCTCCACACATTCGTAATAGGACTCCACCCGCGTTTATCCCAGATAGTCAGGTGCCGCGACCCTGACTCTTTAAATTCAGCCGTGAACTTCGCAGTTGCCGAAGAAAAGATCCTCTCCAGCATAGGGAAAAGACCTCAACCGCCACAATCTCAACCTATATACAACGAAAGACGATCGCCACCCCGTCGTAACATACCTTTTCAACAAAACTACCGCACCGACAATTTTAGGCCCAACACTAATGTATTTTGTCGATATTGTAAGAGTGTCGGTCACACCATAGAGAACTGTCGTAAACGCCAATACAACAATAGCAAACAACAATTCGGTACATCAACCTCACAAGGTCCACCTCATACATTCCAGCAGCGTGGCGAACACACACCGCGTAAAATCCACTCTGTCGAACAGGTGGGCATGGTAGACCAAGAACACGATGAGGTTGACCATAATTTAAACGAATAAAGGGCTCTCGGCGGTGTCCCGCGAGTCCAAGGCCTCGTATACACACTATTTCAATTCCAAACGACACCTCCACTGTATCCAATCGACTTAACCGACAGGGTAACCAGCCCCAAACTGACAAGTCGAATTCCACTGTATCCACTGTATCCAATCGACTTAACCGACAGGGTAACCAGCCCCAAACTGACAAGTAGAATATCACTTTATCCACTGTATCCAACCGACTTAACCGACAGGGTAACCAGCCCCAAACTGACAAGTCGAATATCACTGTATCCACTGTATCCAACCGACTTAACCGACAGGGTAACCAGCCCCAAACTGACTAGTCGAATATCACTGTATCCACTGTATCCAAACGACTTAACCGACAGGGTAACCAGCCCCAAACTGACAAGTCCAGTATCACTGCATCCACTGAATCCAATCTCCATGCACGAATCCCTGTAAAACTTACCAATCCTAAAGTCTCATACGCATCCGTTGCAGCATCACACATTCCTAACTCGCATAAGATATCCTTGCAACCCACTGAATCTGTTCCTCCGGTCAAATATACCAAACGCATTAACTTCCAGAACCAGCATAACTTAAATCCATATGTCACACCGCTTCCAGCGCACAACCTGAAATCAGAAAAGAGACAAATTAAAGTTTATGAAATAAATAGTAATATAGAGAAAAGATACTTACCTCATGTTATGATACAAACATCCGTTGCAACAAAGCCTTCCTAGTAGATACCGGTTCATCTGTAAGCCTACTAAAATCAAAATCCATATCAAACCTTCCAGTTCTAAGTAATGAGATAATAAAACTTAAAGGAATCGATCCCGGAGACGAAACAACTCCTACATTAGGCAGCTTCCTAATTAAAATATACATAAACTCTAATAAATATTTTTCACACGAATATCATGTTGTTCAAGATCTTAACCTAAATCATGATGGAATTATCGGTAACGACCTTCTTAGGGACTTCCAATGCCAAATCAATTATTCTCAAGGAATGCTACAAATAGGTTCTAATTCAATTAAACTCAACTTTTCCGAACCCGTGTATACAATCTCCCCTCGCACGGAGACTGTAATCGAATGTACAGTTAGTAACCCAGAAGTTCGCGAAGGAATGATTCTAGATCAATACATCTCTAACTCATTATTAATTGCAAATTGTTTAGTTAAAGTAAAGGAAAACAAACGCGTCAATATTAAAGTAGTAAACACTTCCGAGAAACCTGCTATAATTCACCCAAATCTTAATTTAAAAATAGAGCCAGTACAGCTTGAAAACACCATAGCTTTTTCCAAACCATCAGTCTACAACGTGTCAAAAAGGACAAACGAAGTCCTCAAACAATTAAGAACCTCTCACCTTAATAGCGAAGAGAAAAACGCTTTATTGGAGATATGTTCTAACTATTCAGATATATTCCACCTCCCAGACGACCAACTCACGTACACCACTGCAATCGAACATAAAATAAAAACTAATACAGACGTCCCTATCCAAACAAAATCCTATAGATTCCCCGAATGCCACAAGAAAGAAGTGGAAAAACAAATAAGTAAAATGCTAGATCAAAACATCATAAATCCCTCGAACTCACCATGGTCCTCTCCTATTTGGTCGTTCCCAAAAAGTTAGACGCGTCAGGGGAACGTAAATGGCGTGTCGTGATTGACTACCGTAAACTCAATGACGTCACCATCGGGGAAACATACCCTATTCCTCAAATAACTGAAATCCTTGACCAATTGGGGAAAAGCCAATACTTCACTACTCTGGATCTTGCATCAGGATTCCATCAAATCCCTGTATCATCTGAAGATGCACCTAAGACCGCCTTCTCAGTACCTCAAGGTCACTTCCAGTTCACTAGGATGCCCTTTGGCCTTAAAAACGTTTCAGCTACCTTCCAAAAACATGCCATGAATACATGCCTCTCTGGCCTCCAGGGCTCCCGCTATTTCGTTTACCTCGAACACATAGTTGTCTATTCTCACGATCTTAACTCTCATATACAAAATCTTGCCTCTGTCTTCAGTAGATTAAGAAACTATAACCTTAAGCTTCAACCCGACAAATGTGAATTCCTATGTAAAGAAGTCGCTTATCTGGGACATCTCATCAACAAAGATGGCGTAAAACCAAATCCAGAGAAATTAAAAGCAATCTCCGAATTCCCTGTTCCCAAATGTGCTAAGGACATAAAATCTTTCCTCGGACTGGTCTCTTACTATAGACGGTTCATTCCCGACTTCTCCAAATCAGCCAAACCTCTTACCTCGCTCCTAAAAAAGGATACTCCTTTCTGCTGGAAAAATGAACAGCAACTAGCCTTCGAAGTACTTAAGGAAAAACTTACCACTTCACCAGTTCTGGCATATCCAGATTTCTCAAAACCTTTTATACTAACTTGCGACGCTTCTAATTTCGCTATTTCAGCAATCCTATCCCAGGGACAAATAGGTAAAGACCGTCCTATAGCCTTCGCTTCCCGCACTTTAAACAAAGCAGAGTGCAATTATAGCGTGACTGAAAAGGAGTGTCTCGCTATCGTTTTCGGAACCAAAGCATTTCGTCCTTATCTCTATGGACGCACTTTTACCATCGTCACGGATCATAAGCCTCTACAATGGCTGTTCAGTTGCGAAGACCCAGGATCCAGACTAATCCGTTGGCGACTCAAACTTGAGGAATTCGACTATATCATCGTCCATAAAAAGGGTAAAATTAACACCAACGCTGACGCTCTCTCCAGATTTCCTGTTAATCCCATTCAACACCCAGAATCCCAAGTGGAAAATCATTCCCCTCCTTCATTCGACCATATCACACCTGAAGAATTAGAAAGACAGCTCCCTTCTATACCTAATCCCGATAGCAATGAAACACCTTTAATTGACCTCCTCGAAGATCTCGAAATTCCCCTAAATAATAGTCCTATCCTACAGCCAACTAATGACACTAATCCTAATCCTTCTAGTTCAGTAGATCCTCAACCCTCTACAACCGATCAAATCTTTGACTTTGACGATTTCGGTCTCCGAGACCTAGGTGCTTACGGTGACGATCTCAATATTAACACTGATTCACTTAATTTGCCTACACCTCCACCTGAAAATCTACCAATTCCGCCAAACCAACTTCCAACTCCCTTCCGTCACTCGCCCATACCTGAAACGTCGCCTATCCCGTCGAATCAACCAAATTTACTATCTCCAACTGTTCCCACACCTGAACCAGAAAATGAAAAATTAAACCAGACGCAAAACAATAACTTTTCCCAATTCCTAAAATCCATCTCAAATAAAGAATTTATACCAAACACCACCTTAAAAGAACACAACGAAAACCTGTTAAAATCATCCTTCAAAACAATTATGATTCCTACCTCTATTGACCTAGACGAATCAAATCCCTACATCTCCGAAATCCTATCAAATTTAGAAAACAAAGAGGAAATCATAAAAGCTGAAAAAGAATTATTTTCATTCCAAAAGTTACAACACTTAGATAAAACAATATATTTCATATTCACGAAAGTCCATTACTTCGACGAAACACCCTATCCTGCAATATATGAAACACTGCAACGAATAAAAAACAAAATTCTTCAAACAAATGACGTAACAGATATCGCAATATCTGACTTCCGGAACCCTTTCGACAGACTTTCCCACTTCAAAATCTATAATATACTTACTTACATATCCAACAACTCTAAAACCTCTATCCATATTTATCGTAATCAAATAATATATCCTACTCTAAGTGAAAGACCAAAAATCCTTCGGGATAACCATGATATCCCAATAGCAGGACATCTAGGCTCAACCCGGATGTATAATAGGATTCAGGACCAATATTATTGGAAAGGAATGAGAAGCGACATAGAAGACTATGTCAAGAAATGCAAAGCCTGCCAAGAAAATAAAGCTACTCGCCTTATGATTCCAATTGGAGGACATAACCAACTCCATTGTTCTAAGTAGCCAAAACATCCTACATCCGAGTGTTTTGTTCCCGACGCAACTATACAAAGAACTCATTGATAACGATAGGCACCTACCTAGAGACACAGGGATACCCATAGCATTAAGCATAAAATATATTCATTTAATTTTAAGTATTTCCGATGTTTCGTGTTATTTCCTAAATAATAAAATTGTTTTCATCCTACAAATCCCTCTTACAATGAATGAACAATTTAACTTATACCATAGCATAGCTCTACCTATTCCTCATAACCTCACCAGCCTGAACATCTTTAGCTTAATCCTACCTTCAACTCCCTACATCGGAATATCTAACGATACGTCAAACTACTGTAATTTAGATAATATAAGTAATTGTAAGTCTATACGATTTGAGTTCTACCTGTGTAAAATCCCGACCATATCATTAACAAGTGGTAAACCTATATGTGAAAGTGAACTTCTTACTAAGACATTCAGTGCTCTACCCGTTCAGTGCGAAGCTAAAACACTATTTAGTGAAATGGACATCTGGAAACCACTAGTGAACAATCGGTGGATTTTTGTGCAATCTCGTCCAAATAGGATAACCATCGACTGTGGTATCTCAGGATTAAAAGAGACAATTATACTCGGTACGGGTATCCTAAATATTCCCGCACAGTGCACAGTGTATACAAAGAGCACAAGGCTCGTGTCGTCTGACGACACTTTGAACATTAATATTCCTACGCCTAGTTTAGACTTTAATATAATTAATGATCCCTGTTGTAAACCTAATGTATCCTCTAGTATTAAGAAATATTCATCTCCTATTTTACTACAAAATATAGACCTAGATGATTTCACAAATAATAAACAAAATTTAGAAAACCTTTCGAAACTTAATAATATAATTAATAAACCCTTGGTAGTAAAATACGAGACATACCATATAACGCTAACCTCTGTTATATTAATAATTATTGTTATATTCATAGCCTTTAAATGTTACAAATTTATAATGTCTAGATTTAAGAATAATTCAAATACTAATGTACAAATTCCGACTCGTAACGATGATGAAAATCATTCCATTTCACAACGCGAGGATTCACCAATACCAGCACCCCGGTTAAGAGAAGTCGCATAAATTGTAATATTCTGAAGCTCGGTTATTTTCCCGATCTTCTTTTTTCCGCGGGGGGCTGTTATACCCCATCAATGTTAGGAGATCGGTTAACGCATCTCTTTCACGCTGCTACGTCAGCACAATAAAGCCTATATAACCGACCTCCCGACAAACGCCCATAAGTCAGTCGGGAATCAAGAATCAATCTACAAGTCAGTCTCTTTCCAATCTCACTCTCGTTACTAAGTCGTTTCTATATCTTTACTAAATCTTTACTATATCATTCTAAGTCCCAGTTATTCTAAATCCTAAGTTAAATAAATCTTATTGTTAATTCTAACCAATTTTATCGTGTTGTGTAAATAAAATCGTTTTTTAAAAAGCTCTATCCACGGTCCCGTATGATAGTGCGTACGCATCCGCGGCATATTGGCGTATACGATATAGCGACGGAACGGTTAGGATGCGACTAGTAGCATCTAAGGCGAAAGTCGCTCCAATCAAGGCGCAAAGTATACCGCAATTAGAGTTGCAGGTGAACTTAATAGGCGTGCGACTCGCGGAATTCGTGCAGGGCGAACACAGTGTGGTAGCGGATAGGGTCGTATATTGGACGGACTCCACTACGGCGCTCCACTGGATACAGAATGATACGGTGCGTTACACTCCATACGTGGCTCACAGTTTAGGGAAGATAGCTGAGAAGACATCACCCGAGCAATGGAGGTGGATACCGACTGCAGAAAACGTAGCGGATCAAGCGACGCGTATGAACTTCACAACCAAAAAAGAAAGCGATAAGTGGTTCACAGGACCACCCTTCCTCTACGAGAACGAAGACAGATGGCCACACCGACAGGAAGAGAAGGCAGGGGATGATGAAGAGTTGGAGGAAATCGTGGCGCATCAGAGCGACACCCAGGACGCTCCACTCGTGCCAGACATAGAGCGATTCAGCGAACGAACTTCTTCAACTCTACGAACCTCTGCTCTACCTGAAGTCGCCGGATCCTACAGACCGTTGCTCTGCCTGAAGTCGCCGGGATCCTACAAGTCTCTGCTCTACCTGGAGTCGCCGGAACCTGCAAACCTCTGTTCCGCCTGAAGTCACCGGAACCTGCAAACCTCTGTCCCGCCTGCAGTCACCGGATCCTGCAGGCCTCTGTGCTGTCTGAGGTCGCTGAGGATCCTGCAAGCCCCTGTCTGGCCTGAAATCGCCGGATCCTGCAATCACCGAATTCACCTGAGGTCGTCGCCTAGAGACGCCCACGCCTTCTCACCTACGCCGTGCGTGCTCGTTCCAGGCGCTGAGAGCACACTTTGGATCTTCAGACTCAGCTTCGACACTAATCTCCTTTTTTTTATTACCTTTTTTTTAAATAATTTGTAAATCACATCATCCATCCTCATCTTCATACTCAATTTTTGTTATTTAAAATTGTAAATATCTTTTGAATCTTAAATATATAATTTGTTTTTGTTGTATTTTTGTTGTTTTGTTGCTCTTAGGTTAGATTCTTTTTGTTCTTAATTGTCGCTTCACGACATTTTGGCGCCCAACGTAAAAGTTCTCTTTCTCTTTTCTTCACCTTTACTGCGCCTTGTCCATTCCTTTTGATTTAATTGCTTCCTCTTTCGTTCTCAACTCTTTATTTATTCATCCTTTTCATACCTTCCAAATTCTAAAACAACACTTCATCTAGTGTTTCAACTTATCTGGATTATATTTAGACCTACATTTAACACTTACATTCATCACTTTAATATTTTTATTCTAGATAATCTTCCAAATTCTAAAACAACACTTCATCTAGTGTTTCAACTTATCTGGATTATATTTAGACCTACATTTAAGATTTCACTTACATTCATCACTTTAATATTTTTATTCTAGATAACCTTCCAAATTCTAAAACAACACTTCATCTAGTGTTTCAACTTATCTGGATTATATTTAGACCTACATTTAACACTTCACTTACATTCATCACTTTAATATTTTTATTCTAGGTAACTTAAAGAGGTATAATTTTTTAATTAAATTTTTATTTCTTAAACTTAACTTTACAAATTTGACGCTATTACTTAACAATTCAAATCCTTGACTCCACCTTCAACTGAAAATGACTCTCCATCACTTGACCCTCCTGTTGACCCGACTGTCATGGAACCCCCTCTTGTTTCTCAAACTTCACCATCATTCTCATCTTCACCATCATTTTCACCTTATTATTTTTATTTCTTTTAATTTGTTTGTTTGTTTGGTTGGTTAATCTTCACTTTTTATTATTTTTTCAGACACATCTCACTAGTGATGTTGCTGATCTCTGGCTTTGAGCCCTACCGCTCTGGCCGTTCTTAATCTTTACTTAAGTTATAGCGACTAAAGCTTACTTAAGATATTTCTTTATCTTTATCTTCACTTGGGAGCGGCTGAATACTCCCTTAATATTTTTTTTCCACGCAGGAGTGGATGACAACTCCTTAAATAAGCCTGAATGTCCTTTCGAAAACACACTTTTAGAGTGGTAGTCATTGAATGTGAACTCCACCCTTACCTGAATGGCAGATGATGAATGTAAGAGATAGTATATCTGATTTTGCCTGGTGATGTCTGTTTCTGCAAAGCTGTGTATTTATGGTTTATTTTAGAACGTATATATCAAAATTTTTGCTGAGTCAAAAATTTTCCAGGGTCGGGGGGAAAATGTAGTGTTATGCTACTTACATATCATTTTACATTATTTTAAATTCATTTTTCCATTCTGTTTCGATTTACTGCATTCACCTCAAAACTGTATATTTTACATCGCCTTTATTTCCATAGGATCCTGTAACGATTTTAAACCATAAGAACACAATAACAAATCATTTCTACTTCGTATTTTCACATTATTAGCACTTTTAAATTGGTGTCAATGGAGTCTACCTTTTTTCGATCTTTTATTTAGTTTTCCGTAACTCTGCAATTTCGGGCTTTGTGCGTGCAGATGCGCTACCTTTTTTCCTATATCAATAATTTCTCATTTTTCACTTAAATCTTGCCGTTTTTTTATTACAAGCCTAAAACCAAAATTTGACATGTTTTGACATTGTTGTTTATTTGGTCTCTATGGCAATTATATTCAAATTTGCTACCGGTCTGTTGTTTCTATTTCGATAATTCCACATAAATACTCTTTTCTCTTGACCATTTACAAAAAATTTGCGTTTAATTTAAATAATTTTTCCGTTCTATCTAGAAAGGTATAAAAGCCGAACAATCGGTGAAGAAATTCAGTCTCGCTTCAGTTCTCGAATTGGAAGCATCTCCTAAAGGCCTTATCCCGGGTCCGCACTGCCCCGGGATCCTGCAAGCCTCTGTCCTGCCTGAAGCCACTGGACTCTACGAACCTCTGCTCTACCTGAAGTCGCCGGATCCTACAAACCGTTGCTCTGCCTGAAGTCGCCGGGATCCTACAAGTCTCTGCTCTACCTGGAGTCGCCGGAACCTGCAAACCTCTGTTCCGCCTGAAGTCACCGGAACCTGCAAACCTCTGTCCCGCCTGCAGTCACCGGATCCTGCAGGCCTCTGTGCTGTCTGAGATCGCTGAGGATCCTGCAAGCCCCTGTCTGGCCTGAAATCGCCGGATCCTGCAATCACCGAATTCACCTGAGGTCGTCGCCTAGAGACGCCCACGCCTTCTCACCTACGCCGTGTGTGCTCGTTCCAGGCGCTGAGAGCACACTTTGGATCTTCAGACTCAGCTTCGACACTAATCTCTTTTTTTTATTACCTTTTTTTTAAATAATTTGTAAATCACATCATCCATCCTCATCTTCATACTCCATTTTTGTTATATAAAATTGTAAATATCTTTTGAATCTTAAATATATTATTTGTTTTTGTTGTATTTTTGTTGTATTGTTGCTCTTAGGTTAGATTCTTTTTGTTCTTAATTGTCGCTTCACGACAAACCTGCCAAGAAATGTGTGGCCGCAAGGTATCGTGACGAAGACATTTCCTGGACCATACGGCGTGGTGCGCAACGTCAAGGTCAGGACCAAGGGCGGAGTGCTCGGGCGGCCCGTCAGGAAGATTGCCGTCCACCCGAGTAAAGCTTAGGCTCCCAGGCTACGCCGGGGGGAGGATGTAGCGGACAGCGAAAAAGGCCGGCGCCCCTTCGCCCCTTCACACCCCGTTGCGCCCCGCGCACCCCGCACACCGGCAGCAGATCACGCGATGTCGCCGACCAATCAGTGCGTCCAGGCATCGCCTTACGACGTTTCTCACGAACCGAGACGCTCTCTTGCGGGATATAAGAAGGGCGTTTTGGTCTGTGAGCTGTTCATTTCGGAAGCGGCACTCGAAGAGAAGAAACAGCAAGAGAAATCAAGAAGAATCAAGACTCCAGAGAAATCCAGAAGACTCCCCTCTGTATATTGTGTAGTTTATAGTACCGCATTGTAAATAGTTTGAATACAGTATAGTTCTTAGTACCATCTTTTCTTTAAGCAGTTCCCTAGCGTAGTCAGTCAAACAGTCCACTTGGAAGTAAATTAATACAGTCCACGTTCGATCCCTAATATTAATATTAATATGTTTTACAATGAAAACAAATTAATAAAACAAATTAATATTAATATTAATATGTTTTATAATGAAATTGTATACTTGTGGAGTGCTTTTAGCCGGGATGGAAGATGTGATTTAGATGTGGACAGGCGTGTCGCTGCCGGGAACAAAGTCAATGGTGCCCTGACTGCGTTAGTCAAAAGGCAAGGCGTAGTGAAGAGTGCACGCCTTGCAATACATAACGCAGTGTTGGTACCGACTTTGTTATATGGCAGCGAAACCTGGGTATGCCAGAAGAAGCATAAAAGCAAGTTGAATGCAGTGGAGATGCGAGTTCTTCGTAAAATGTGCGGCGTTACCATGGCCGACCGAAAGCGAAACGAAGAGATTCACAATATGGCAGGTTTGAAAGATGACCTTATCACAAAAATTGATAAGGGCGTGCTTCGGTGGTTTGGGCACGTTGAGCGATTGAGTGAAGACCGAATGGTGAAGAAAATATATAGCGCGAAAGTATTATAAAATATTAAAAGCTGTCGAGGTAGACCGAGACTAACTTTCGAAGACCATGTGAGCAAATTGCTCGAACAGGGGAGGGTCAAGAGTACTCGGATACCTAGACGTGCATATATGAAGAAGATAATGAATCTGAAAGAAGCGATAGAGGTATGTAAGGATCGTGACACTTGGCGATCTGTTCTCTCTGGCTACCCCGTCAGGGATTGTGCGTGAAGATAAGTAAGTAAGTAATATGTTTTACCAAAATAAATTCATAACACAAAGTATAAAATGGATATAGGCTTTATAGTGCATTTGTCTTTTGCCTATCAAGGGCTACAAAAATATGAAAGAGCTTTTAAATTTTTAATAGCAATAAAGCTTATAAAAGTTGAAAATAATTTTATTAACTAACTGCGCGTACTAGGCTATTAATATGGAATAAGGAACCAATTTATGTAATTCTTAAGCTAATAAAAAAACCCGGTCTCGATACGTCAACTTTTTCGGGAGTTATTGTGACCACATACAAAATCACCATCCGTACGTCCACGTAAATGTTTTTAAATCGTTTTTTTCCAAATAGCAAATAAAATATATGAAATATTAATGTATAAATATATAAATTGATTTTTAAAAAATATGAGATGGATCAATTGGAGTGTGTTCTTGATATACGGCTATTCATATTATCGTATCACTGTAATATGGTTATAATAGAGCTATTGTAAGTAGAGTATGTTTACCTGAGACAAATATTTGGACTAGGTAAGTCCAACTTCGGCCGAGAGTTCAATCGACGGATTCAAAACGGCTGGGCAGCGTTCGGGAAATTGCGACATATCTTCTTGTCAGGTATACCTCAAAACCTGAAAACGAGATTGTGCAACCAGTGCGAATTGCCAGTGATCACTTGTGGTTCTGAAACGTAATCCTTCAATGCTGGCCGTATGAGGACGCTCAAGGTCGCTCAGTGAGCTATGGAGAGGGCTATGCGCGGTGTTTCTCTGCGTGGTAAACTCAGAAATGAGGATATCTGCAGTAGAACCAGAGTAACCGATATAACCCAACGGATTAGTAAGCTGTAGTGGTAACGGGCCGGCCCTATAGCTTGAAGAACTGAAAACTGATGTGGAAAAAAGGTTCTAGGCAGCCTCGTACCGGTAGGAGGAGTGTAGGGCGAGCCCCCACTAGATGGAGTGGCGACCTGGTAAGACATGCAAGAAGTCGATGGATGTAATGGTATTAAAATTTCAGCCATACTAAAATATTTGAAAAAAATATTAAAATTACTGTCTGACATATGGTACGCAATTTTAAAAATTATCTGGCAATAATATATTTATGCTTTTAAAAACTTAATATATTTAATGAAAATGTCCTTCTTAAAACTTTTTGAGTAATTTTTATTTTAGTTCTACAGGTATGATGGGCACTAATGTACTCCACCACCGCCAGCCACCTCCACCGCCAGCCAGCTAGCCTGTATGCTGGCCGGGAGAGTGAGAGAGAATTCATATCTACTGTAAAAACTAGCTTACCTAAAATTCTCGTTTTCCCGAGGTTGCCCATACTAAGACTTGGTATGTAGATTTGAAAAGTATAAAAACAATAAAGAATTTTTATTAAAAAAGCACCTGTTTCAATCATCAAACGTTGGTTGAACTGGTAATAAGTTTCTCTTTTACGTTCAGCGGCCGGCAATGTAATCTCGATTAACGTCCGATAAAGAGACGTCGGGTCGTGTTTCCGCATTTTACTGTTCGCAGGATTTGTTGAAGGAAATTACTTCAGTTTTTTTTTTCTACAGAAACACTATGTCTAGTGAGAACGAAATGTAAATCGATTTTAGATCAGCAATTTTATTTAATAAGGTTTAATAATATCGTCATACGAGTCTATTGGAATTTTTCGATGTTATTGTATAAATAATGATATAAATTTAAATGTTTGGTTTAAGTAGTAGCAGACAATTAGATTAAAACATTTAGTCATCAGAATACGTAATTCATCCTTATTGATAATTATTATTACATATTCTGAACCATTTCTCAACCAGTTGAGAATATCCACTACCCCATATCTTCCCTTAGCTGTCGTAAGAGGCGACAGTGGGAAACAGGCAGAAGATGGGCAGCAGCTTCTTCCTGAAAACAGCAATATCACAATAAAAAAATGCGGTTGCCAACCCGCTCACCAAGCGTGGCAACTATGGCTACCCCCAAATGAGCAAAGTTACGAAAAGACGGCTCCCAGTCCCCGGCGGCCCCGATATTCCTGGCTATGGTGATGATCATGGAAACGGCGGGGCAGGGGGTGCTAAAAACCTCCGGTGGAGGTTAGGTTGCAACCTAAGACGACTCGAACTGGCAACTTATAACACACGCACCCTGAGGACTGACGAGAAGATCCTAGAGCTGGAAAAAGAGAAAGACAAGTTACGCTGGCAGATTATAGGATAATCCGAAGTCCGAAGAGAGGGGGAGGACACGGTAATCCTCGAATCTGTAAACTTGCACTATCATCGGGAGGGCGATCATCTGTCCTAAATAGGTGTCGAATTTATTGTCCACAAGTCTCTCGTTAACAACGTTGTAAAGATTTAGAGTGTGTCGACGAGGGTACCGTACCTTATACTCAGAATCAGCAAACGGTATTAGCTGAAGGTCTACGCACCAACCTCGGCACACCCCGATGAGGTGGTGGGGGAAATGTATGAGGATATCTTTAGAGCCATGAATTCCTCCAAAACCCACAATACGGTGTTAATAGGAGACTTCAACGCGAAACTATGGACAAGAGAGAACGGCGAGCTAAAAGTAGGGAAATTCGGAATTGGGCAACGGAACCCAAGGGCCCAGCAGCTGGCTGACTTCATGGAAAAAGAGGGACTCTTTATGATGAACTCTTTCTTCCAGAAGTGGCCCCACAGGAAGTGGACCTGTTCAAGCCTCGATGGTTCCACAAAAAATGAGATCAGTTCATTATGAGGACCAGATGACAACTGTTCAGTGATGTCTCTGTGATCGCGAGCGTGGAAACTGGTAGCAATCACCGAATATTTAGATGCACACTGAACCTAAACGTTTAGTTGGAGAGGTCTTGTCTAATGAATTCAACGCTTGTTCCCCATGTGCTCTAATCCAAAGTCCCGAAACCTTTCAGCTCGAGTTACAAAACCGTTGTCAGTGCTTAGAAGATTGCAATGAATGATAAGCTCGTGGAAACTGTCCATGCGGTCGAAACTAAGTTCTGCAAGACCCGCCGCAGCAGAACTCTAAAACTCTCTAATCAAACTCTTAATCTCATGGCTGTTAGACGGGAAATGAAGCTGCAGTTTTCAACAGATTTGACAGTATATAGGCAACTAAACTGACAGATCTCTACATGCATGCGGCGAGACTTACGCAACTTCAATACATCTTGCATTGAAAAAACAATCGAGCGAAACCAAGGCTCCAAAGTCTTTGTCAGAGATCTGTCTGCTAGAAAGAGCCAACTGTTAAATCTGAAGATCTATTGTGACAGCATCGTTTCCGGGACATCTGAGATTTTGAGTGAGATGGAGAGGTTCTGTAAGCGATCCAAGAGCGAATCTAAACAACACTATTCCGAAGATATCGCGGATGTCAGTCTGATAGAGATTAGAATGGCTCTCTAGCACCTTAAAAACGGCAAGGCCCTGGGGAGGATGTAATTAGAGCACAGCTTCTGAATGTGGGTGGAAAACAGGTAATTGAAGTCCTTCAGTATCTCTTTAATTCCGTCCTCCATGGTAGCACTAATCCGGAGCGCAGAGCAGTAGTGCGGTGGTCGTGTTCTTCAAGAAAGACGATAACACTCCCTTGAAGAACTACAGACCGATTTCCCTTCTGAGTCGCGTCTACGTGCTGTTTTCTAGAGTCATTACGAATCGTCTCGCACGCAGATTCGACGACTTCCAGCCTCTCAAACAAGCCGGTTTTCGAAAAGGTTTTATTACCATAGACCAAATACACACCCATTGGCAAAATGAGCAGAAGACAGAAAAGTACACTCTGCCACTTTGCCTTGACTATGTGGACTATGAGAAAGCCTTCGATTCCGTCGAAATTTGGGCGGTGCTACAGTCCCTTCAGCGGTGCCAAGTTAACTGTTGGTATATCAAAGTGCTGAAGTGTTTGTACAATAGGGCTACTATGGCTATCCGAGTACAGGATCAGAGTACGAAACCTATCCAACTGCAGAGAGGTGTTAGACAGGGTGGTGTTATATCCCCGAGACTCTTCACCGCTGCATTGGAAGACGTTTTCAAGCTACTGGACTGGAAAGGATACGGAAGAATATGTTAACCTGGAACAAATAGTCCGACTAGGTAAGTCTAACTTCGACCGAGAGGTCCCTCTACAGATTCAACTAGCTTGGGCAGCGTTCAGGAAATTACGGCACATCTTCTCATCAGGTATACCTCAAAACTTGAAAACGAGACCGTTGTGTTTTAGTTTGAAGAGCATAGAGAATCAATATAAACGATATGGTATTACGTAAATGAGGGGGCTATCAATACGTATCTGTAGTCACTTTTTTATTGCAGTGAAACAAGCTTCAATAAACAAAAACAGCACAGTGCATCTATTTACTTCAAAGAAATGAAGTCTAATAAAAACAAATCAAATTTCAATATCCACTGAAAAGCAATTGAACCTATATTTCAAAAGAATCAATAAAGGTAGTATCCAAATTAACACTTCGTTAGTCAAAGCTCCGAGTGCATAAAAGGCACACATTTTTGTTTCTATAAACGTAAACATGTGATAGTATGCAGTGTTGTGCAATATTTGGCTAGAATATTTAGAGTTTATGCATGACCTGTGTGTGTTTAAAATCTTTGATAATTTAAGTAGGAATAATTTTTGAAGAAAATTATAATATTATATTTAAAAAGGAAATTTTACTCGATAAAACAACATAATATAGTAGAACTCAATAGTTGAATGCCTTATTTTTTACAGTATTCGTGCAACCCCAGTTAGATCCCAGCTCTGATATTTAAAATCGTTAAGCACAACTAATATTTACCACATTATACAGAGTGCTGCAGCAGTAATACTCAACTTATCATGCACCTGATTGAAAAACAACAGAGTTCTTTTTTTTTTGCGAAAAAACGCCATCTGCATTTTGATCATGAATCGAGAACAGACGTAGTTATATACCCCAGAACAGCAAACTATTAAGAGGAACTATTTATAGCTTATTTATAATTATGTGGACTATGTCATAGATAAGAGTGTTCTACTTTACTTGTTTTAAAAATCATACAATTACTTTTATTAACACTATATACAGTACACATGATATCAACGAGGGTTAAATTTGTTACATAAATTATGCGTTAAAATTGCTAAAAAATATATTAAAGTTTTCGCCTCACAAAATGTAAATCTGAAAAAGCTCATAGCCACTCATATGTCGAAATGGCCGCTACTGATAATATTATCCTTAAACATGTTTGGTAAATGTACAAGCTGTAGATTTTAAATGAATGAAAGATAAAACAAATACAATTTAAAATTATATTGCTTTTAAGCGGTAAAAGTAACCTAATTATAATCAATGATTATTAAGTGAATTAGCTATTGAATGAAACACAATTTAATCTTATTTGATATGTTTTGTAATGTGCTTTCATGTATTATCCGAATATTTTTCTTTATACTAATGAAGAAGAGAAAAATAGAAAATATTTTATCACTTCTGAGTAAAAGATACTTCCGTTGCTTTATACTAAAGTTCGTGCACATGAAAAAGGCTTTGAATAGAATTTCGGGTCCCAAAGAAAACTATACGTTACGAAAGGTATAAGATACTCGTAGATTGCAACTACTTGGTGAAGTGATAATAGCTGATGCTATCTTTATTTTGTAAAGGCGCTTGGTTAAAACTTTTTGAAAGTTTAAAAAGAAACAACATTCGTTGTATACGAATGTAAAGTCACTCACTTACCTGCTGCAGGGGCAATCTAGAATGAACAACGATCGGGGCAATATGACAACTATCTTTATACACATATCTGCCGTTCAGTATGAGAGTGTACGTCTCGCTGGATACACGTGTTGAGAATGGCACTAGTTTTATCAAAATATCAATTAATCGGTGTATATAGGTTTGACTCTTTTTTATGTAGAATAATGGTGACAAATGAGTACAGTCCACCTGATGGTAACTAGATACTGTGACCCATATACATCCATATTTATCGATAATATAACAAATTACTTAGTTATGATAACCATAATATAGTCCTTAAAAGCTGCATCATGGCTCTACCCAGTTTAAAAACGTTATCACGTTCATATAACGTTGTCTCTGCGGTGCTGCCGCAAAAAAAGGACAAAAGGGAGATACTGGGTGAAGAAAACAATCTTTATACACTTCTATCACCAGTGTCCAAATTTCACATTTTTTATTGGAATCCATTACGACTTATACTCACACGTGTGCTCCGCGAGAAAGTAGATAAAAATCTGATTGAGATTGTCCTAATTGCGCCTACACACGTGGCAACGGCAGCTATGATCAAGGAAGGTCTTGCGCCCCTGCCACTCTGCAGCAGGGCCGACTTAGAAAATTGCCCCTGCCTCCATACACACATCACAATTAAGGAGGCAATTAATGGTCATTCCCACTGCTACACCCTAGATTGCCCCTGTGGTAGGCAAATGAGAAGCCGCCTTAAACCTGTCGATGATAACAATACTAACTATACAATATACAATTACTAACTATACAATAATAACAATACAATTTAGATATTCTTTAGGCAACGTGAATTTTGCATTAATAACGAAGTTAATTTTTCTATAAAGTTTAAAAAATGGAAACGATATGTTACTATCGTTTTAGAAATCTAAATAGTCGAGTCACAACTATCAGGGTTGTTAATTTCTTACATTGATTGAAAAATATAGATACAGTTGTTTGAGATTGTTTGTATAATATAAGAGTGACAAACGAACACACAGTTCACCTGATAGAAAGTGGACGCTGTGACCCATTGACATCTAGAAGTCTATCCTCTATTAAAAATAAAACTGCAGATGCGTGGTCATCCTGCGGACTGAGATGGAATGCCTTGTTTCCAGCAAAAAGGGTCTTCGATTTTTTACACTCACCATACGAAACAAAACAGCATTAGGGTGCAATTTTACGCTGGTATTCTGCGACAGCGTGGATAATATATGTAGCTGCAGTGTGGCTCTACCAAGTGTGAAGCTTGCCTGGCGTGATTTTATTATAAGTTGCTATTTTATGCCAATATTCTGTGAGAGCGTGTGTGGCCCATTTGTGTTACAACCATAAAAGCTACAATATGGCTCTAAAATGACAAAAGTCCGTTGTAAAACTTTAACATTACGTCGTCACAACAATCTATTTAAACTATTCTAATTAAATAAATCTTCTGTTTTTAATAATTAATTAACTAATTTCTGTAGGTTATTTGTTTAAGTTCTACGCGGATAAAGTCGCGGGTAAAAGCTAGTAAATTAAATTGGTCTGTTTTTTTATACACATTATAAACTCTTACAAATAACTTGTTATACATTACGATCCATCAAAAAGTCACCTCACATAAACCTCCATAGAATATTACTCATTCTCATATTATGACATGGGCTTCACAAATACAACATTTCACAAAATTCAACGTCAAGCGGGCGGTATTAGCGGGGAAAAATAAAATAAATCCATATCATTTTAGGAAATTAGGAAAATCAACAACTTAAGTCATATCATTAGGTATTGTGACCACAAATTTTACACGTGGTAGAGCCATGCTGCAGCTATATTATTGGTATAGTGGCAGCACGAATGGGTCGGCTCGACCAGGGAAGGACCACGCTCTCACTGAATACGAGCGTAAAATAGTTGCTTAACTCTGCTGTGTTTCGTATGGTGAGTGTAGAGACCGGAGACCCTTTTTACTGGAAACGAGGCACTCCATCTTAGTCCTCATGGGTGATCTAATTTACATGACAAAGTCAAGGACCACCCATTAACTATTTCTGATTCCAAGCGGTAGTGCTTATAATATTGACTCCCAGATCAAAGTAATAATTACAGGCTGTAAGGCATACAATTTTAGTTCTCAGCTGAGAGAGCGCATCTGGTAACAAGCCTGATTTATTTTGAATTGATTATAGGCGTTCATGGGCTTTAGAAGTCAGTTACGATCAGATGAACTGTAGTACAATAGCACAATGTTTTACTTACTTATTCAATGTTTATATATGGCATATTATTATATGCTATACATATAATATAATGGTTAACACCAAAAACTGTTATTTAAGGGAAAAATAATGGAATTTAAATTAAGTTTACATCTTTTCATTAATTTACTACAGATATATTGTTTTAGTTTTAAACGAGTAATTGAATAATGTGATATTACATATGAAGATTCCTAAAATCCAGTGATTTGTGACTGAATCTTAATTAACTTAGGCCTTCTTTAAATATGATTCCGTATTGATTATTTTTTGCTGCCACTGAACAACCTCGATAATGCTTACCCTTTCCCTTTCTCATGAATCATAATATACCAACATTTCAATTGTTTAACTATTCTGTCTTTTTCGCAAACGTGTTAGCTGTTAAGACATATTAGTAACATTTAATTTTGATACAAAACAGCCACAGTCCAACTGTTCCACCTGTGGCCGTGTTAAATGTGCAGATACAGAACCGGTCACTAATCCTTATCTACCAAACATTCATGGGATAATTTCGGGCAATGGGACTTCAAATTCAAAAGATGTGTTTAAATTACATAAATATTGGTTGTGGTTGGGAGTTCAACCTGCATGGCTCGTAAATTCGTAGCCTGAAACTACGACAACAAAGCCAAGCATTTGTCAGATTTTATTTTTTTCCAGATTGTATTTTAGTGCGGCCCTTCTGTACATGTATGACCTCGTAAAATTTAATCCACTTAATACATAACTAAATGAATAGTTCTGGCTACAAATCCCAAAAGAAATTAAGAGAGTGAATAATTATACATATACAAATTTGTAATAGTATTTTTTTAATTTATACTGATGCAATTTAATGTTTATTTAGACCCTAACGTAATTAGTATATTGGGCCACTGGACTCTGTCAAAAAATCTTCTCTCTTACAATTTTCTATGCCAACTACTTTATCCTTCATTTCTATACAGTCTGATCATTGAAGCTTTCATCTTTCGCTTCTTCGTCCTTTACTTCGGGATAAAATTAAAAGTTAAAGTTACAGCCTATATACGTCCCACTGCTGGGGCACAGGTCTCATTCCTAAGAGTGTTTTAGGGCAAATAAATGTTTACCGCGCTGCCCTAATGAGTGTTGGCGAACTTCACGTGTGATGAAATATATATCTTCCTTATTTCTTGGACATGCAGATTTCTTCACGATGTTAAAAAAAAATGTATCTAACAATTTCATTGGTGCCGGGCGGGATTCGAACCTGGGTTGCTCGTGTCCTGCGAAATTTATAGCGAGCGCTTAGCGCCTGAGCTACCAAGACTTCTTCTTACTTCGGGATAAGTAGCCTTAATATGCGGTGGTATTTAATATATTTCTTACATTATGTTAAAAGCACCAGATAAAGAGTAAAAAAAGAAGAATTGACTTCTTTCTCTTTTTAGAAACTGATATCCAGTTTATCTTGGATGTTGTATCAGTCTGGCTGTCTCATAATACATATACCTATATCCGGTAATAACTGTATCCTAAAACACTATGCACTCACAATATCTGTTATGCTGCCACTACATGGAATTTAAACAAAAGCCTCCTGATCTGGGATCTGGGAACTAAATACCTTATTTAGTTGAGTGCTTCACAAATCTTTCAGAATCGAAAAGAGGCCTCCGCCCAGCAGTGGGATATATACAGGCTGTAATTTTATTTTTTTTATTAGTTAATTACTAACTTGCTTTATCTGAATTTAAAGTTAGAAAAAGAAGAACCTAAATGCACACATTATTTTAAAATAAGGAATAGTTTGCTACTTAATTACAAGAAGCTCATAATTTATTTTAAACTCCAATCTTATAATACCAGAAATAAAAGTAGTTCTCTGTTGTCAGATTTGGGACGCACTCTAGTTTTACTTTTTATTCCCCTTTAATGACTACAAAATATAAAATTCTATTTGTAACTCAAAAACAACAATAACTATGTAAATTAACTGTACTCGTACAGTACACATTACCTTTGAATGTTAAAAAATGTAAAATTTCAACATCATCCATATTAATGCCCAGAGTATTCCATCACATTACCCAAACATGCTCTCCTCATTTCATAACAAAAACACCATCGGCTTATTGCAAGAACTCATTAACTACAAAAAATCACTAAGTACAGTTTATAATACAACTGAACTCTTCTCGATAAGTTCTGTATTATGCAAAAACTTATTTGTTTCTAGCATTTCAAATTTGGACGTTATGACCTAGCTTTAAATTTGATAATTACAATTTTGGTTAAACTGGTTCTAAGAAACTCGGTAAAGTAAAATAATAGTTTTTAAGAAATAAAAGAAAAACAAAGTAGTGCATTTTATTGTAAAACAAAGGTCATTTATGTGACTTAATAACTTTTTAAAACACACGTTACGTACATCACTTAAGAACAGCATTTGGTTAAAGTTCATTAGGTGCACATACTTAAACGTGTGACAACAAGTGACAGTCACTATTTACAGTTTTAGTTTAATCAAAATCACTTATTGTTTCTTAGCAATTCATTTTTATTCGAATTAAATATAGTTAATTACTTTTAGTAGACTCCGGTAAACATTCCATGACTTTTAATGAATTTATGTATTCGTACGCACACCACACACGTACTACAAACTCGCGTCGAAACACGGCCGTTCAATGAGCGTGAACAATCTTAAACAACTCTTCAAGATCATTACTAACCCTAATGTCTAGAAGATGATTTGTACAACATATCAGTTAGTTAAAGTTATAAAGCTACAGCCAATATACGTCCCGCTGCTGGGTACAGGCCTCCCCTCATTTCTGAGAGGGTTTTAGGGCACGGAAATGTCCGCTGCCCCAATGCATGTTAGCGAACTTTACATGTTTACGAATTTTTCTTTCACCGCCGAGCACGTGGCATATCAGCACTTAAAATTGCTATTACCAATTTCATTGGCACCGGCGGGGATCGGCCCTGGGTTGCTCACGTATTGTGAAATTTACAGCGTGCCCTAATTATCCGAGCTACCACGGCTCTATCAGTAACTATATTTCTGTCACATATATAGCTGCGCCAAGGCACTAGGCTCACCTTATCTTGCCGCATGGCAATTTAAGTATGAGTAACACACTAAAAGAACAAAGCCGAGAAGCCAAGGAGATAGATAAAATAGCTTCTCTTAACATATTTTCTGAAGTGATTGACTGGTTTCATAGTTACTTGTTTGGTCACCGGCAACGGACACGTGTAGATGACTCGTTCTCTAACTGGTATACGATTAATGCCGGTGTACCGCAAGGTGGCATGTTGCCTCCTCTCCTCTTTTCAATCTTCATTAGTTCGATTACGCTCCAATTATCTTATCACTACCACCTGTATGCAGATGATCTCCAAGTATATGTGCATGCCAAATTGATGGATCTACCCAATACGATAGGCTTATTAAACAAAAACCTTGACTAAATTGTGGATTGGAGTAAGTCATACGGTCTTAAAGTAAATCCATCAAAAATATAGGCAAAAATTACAGGCAGTCAAAAATTGATTAATCTTATAGATTTTTCTTTCCTGCCTGGTATTGTTTTTGATAGGACACCTGTGCCATATAGTGACTCCGTCAGAAATCTAGGTGTTAATTTTGACAAACTTTTATCTTGGGCTCCGCAGGTAAGCGAGGTAACTAGGAGAATGTCTGCCTCGGTCGGATCTCTCCGTAGATTAAGTAATTTTCTACCCATACCTACCAAAATTGCGCTTGCACAATCACTTCTTTTACCTCCTGACACGTGTTATCTTAATTTAAATGAGAAGTTGCTTAATAAACTTGAGCGGATTCAGAAACTTTGCATATGGTTCATATTTGGACTTCGAAAATAAGACCATGTCTCCGAATATCGCGAAAACCTCAAGTGGCTTCCGATCCGTCTTCGCAGGAATACTCACATTTTTTCTCTTTCATATTGTATTCTATTCAATCCCACTTCCCCTACTTACCTTAAAGAGTTTCTTGGTGACAATCACTGTCGCTCTCTTCGCTCTGATAAAAACCTCACACTAAAAATTCCATCTCATAATACTTCCCTTTATTCTAAATCCTTTTCTGTTGAAGCTCTTATGCTCTGGAACACCCTACCGTTGCACATTAGAAGTGCGAAGTCTATTGATAAGTTTAAAAAACTTGTCAAAGTGCACTTCTTTCCTCCTTAAATAGTCATTCCTCTAAAAAATTACTACCTACTCAATTTTCCTACGTTTAGGCTTTGACTTCACTTACTTGTTTAATCCTTTCTACTCTCGTATATGTGTATTTTGTATTTAAAATGTATTTATTTATTATAATATGTATGTATTTATTGATTATATAATTATATGTATGTCGTGTGTATTTTTCAACAACCTACGTACACCCTTACCCTTTCTCACAGGTCATTTTATCCTCTGCAATGGTTGCCTGGTAGAGATCGCACCTAAGCGATAAGACCGCAAAAGTTACCATTAAATAATTTATGTTTTTATTTTTTTTTATCTCATATGTATTTCTGGTGTACAATAAAGTATCCACTCTTAAAAATTTAATATACTTAAATTTTTATTTTTAAAATTTAAAAAGACGTGAACAGAAATATAAAACCTTGTTTAGCTATAATGAGAACAGTGACAAACCATCGCTTTGTAGTGGCATTGTAAGCAAATTCGGAACAATCTTGTATCTGAATCGAGTCTTTGCCTCTGTGTGTAAAGTCTCAGATTGGGGAAGACAAAATCTAGTCAAGTAAACCCTCAAAAGACACAGGTTTGCGCGTTTGTGTGCTGCACGAGGTGTGCTTTGAGGAATTGTTCGTATTAATTCCAACCTATAAATTTCACCAATGCACATCGCGACAAATATACTACCTATACCATTCACATAATCTGGGTGTTCTTCATCGCAATACTTCCTTGTGCAATCGCTTATAATCGGCAATTTTTCCAGACCAATACGACTTAGGGACCTTCAAGAAACGAGTTTACTTTTTCTAAAGGGCTTGAAACGGACCTGCAATTTTTTTTATAGAAGAGGGGCTTAAAATGCACTTGCAATTTTTTTTTACAGGAAAGGGGGCAAACGAGCATGCGGCTCACCTGATGGTAAGTGACTACCGCCGCCCATGAACAACCGCAACACCAAGGGAATTCCAGATGCGTTGCCGGTCTTTTAAAAAGGAGTAGGCTCTTTTCTTGAAGGTCCCTAAGTCGTATCGGTACGGAAAAATCGCTGGTGGTAAACTATTCCACAAGGAAAATGTGCGAGGAAGAAAACATCTTCTAAATCGCACAGTGGTGGACCGCCAATCATCCAGATGGTGTGGATGGTATCGGGAGTTCTGTCACGATGTGAGTTCGTGAAATTTGGCGGCTGGGATTAATCTGAACAATTACTCAGAGCACTCCCCGTGGTAAATGCGAAAGAAAATGCAAAGAGATGCAACAATTCTTCGCAGCACCAATGAATCGAGCCGATCGGAAAGGACTCGATCGTCGACGACTCGAGCCGCTCTGCGCTAGATGCGGTCAAGTGGAAGGAGCTGGCACTAGGGAGCCGAAGCTCAGAGATGGGAACAGTATTCCATGTGAGGCCGAACCTGCGCCTTGTAAAGTTGCAGCCGTTGTGCCGGCACGAAGTACTGCCCCGCTCTGCTGAGCACGCCAAGCTTTTTAGAGGCTAATTTGGCCTTCTCTTCCAAGTGACCACGAAACTGCACGTCACTCGATATGTCGACGCCGAGGATTCCGATACTGGATGAGGCAACAAGGGGATTACCTTGAAACTGAGGAGATACGACAAAGGGGTTCTCTTTAACGGTAAACGCGCAAACTTGTGTCTTGTTTGATTAAACTGAGGATTAAACTGGACTAGATTTAGTCGCCCCCAATCTGAGACTTTGTTCAGCAAAGACTCGACTTCAGACACAAGTTTGTTCTGGTACTCGGCGACGTTTTCCCGAGAAATATTGGCACGGCCGGTGTATAGAGCATCACCAGTGCTGTCATCCGCATAGCAATGAATGACACCGGTTTGCAATATATCATTGATATGCAGAAGAAACAGCGTTGGTGATAGCACGCAGCCTTGTGGAACACCAGCGTTGATAGGCTTGAAATCAGAGCATGTACCGTCTACTACGATCTTGATGCTCCGATCAGCAAGGAAACTGGTGATCCATTTGCACAATTTCGCGGGAAGCCCATAGGAAAGAAGCTTCGATAGAAGCGCTTTGTGCCAGACCCGATCGAAGGCCTTCGCTATGTCCAAACTAACGGCCAATGCTTCCCCATTGGACTCTACTGCCACCGCCCATCTATGAGTTAAGTAGACCAGAAGATCACGAGCTGATCGACCCCGACGAAAACCGTACTGGCGGTCACTAATCTGCTGGTGATCCTCAAGGTACCGCATGAGGTGGCAGTTTAAAACGGATTTCATTATTTTGGAGAACAAGGGGGTGATGGCGATAGGCCTGTAGTTGGACGGGTCTGAGCGGTCGCCTTTTTTAGGGATCGGGTGGACAAAAGCTGTCTTACATGATTTCGTGACTACTCCTAGGTAGTAGGAGTACCGGAAAAGACGCGTAAGAACCGGTACCAACTCCGGAGCATACGTTCTCAGCACAATTGGGGGGATTCCGTCAGGCCCACTCGACTTGTGGATGTCTAGGGAGAGGAGTGCTCTGCAAACCGAGCGCTGTGAGAACCGTGTATCCGGCATGGAGCACTCACACTGCGGGATGGTCGGCAGTGTGTTCCCCCCATCATCAACAATCGAGTTGGACGCAAAAACGGAGCCTAAAAGGTCGGCTTTCTCTTTTGCATCGTGGGCCAGTGAGTCGTCCTCCCTGTGCAGAAATGGTAGTGATGGCTTACAGAAATTCCCTTGGACAGCACTGGCGAGAGACCAGAATGCACGGGTTCGCGAAGGAAGGCGAACTAGTTTCTCGCCAATTCTGCCTATGTGCTCTGAATTTGCCTTGGCAATAACTCTTTTGAAGGACCTGGAGGCGAAGTTATACTTCTTATTAAGTATGCTTGTGTTTACATCCCGAGTCGCCAAAGTCGCATCCCAGGCTTGATAATACTGGGGTGCGAATTCAGAAGTCCTCCACGTGTGCCTGGTAGTTGCGGGTCCCTCTCGATACGTCTGGAGGGAAGAGCAGATACTGGGCCGGTGCACCCTGGGCGCGGCAGTAATCTTCCTCGAGAAATGAGAAGAAATTCTTACTCCTTCGGGAATGGTACTGCCGCGGCTAAATATTCTGACATGGGGGGGGGGTCCGTCCCAGACCAACGGTGCTTTCCACTGCGTGACCCTCTGATCAGCAGAGGGCATAGCAGAGGAGTGAGGGCGGGCTCGGTGTGCACTTACCCTGCCTCCGGGCAAACAGGGAAGGATTCATCCTTTGCTGTCACCGCCGGTCTCGTAATCCCAGTATCGAAGTGTCGTGGATCACGTCTCGCGGCTTTGATAGGGACCGAGGGTCTTGGATTAACCGCCCGGACCGCGAGGGAGAAAACCTCTATAAAAAGTTACCCCGAATCTCAAGCGGCGACACACCGCGAGGGGATGGATGGCTGACGGGGTACTATGAACAAATCAGTCGTTAGTGCGCTGCTCGCCAGGGTACCTGCAGACCCCCTGGCGAGTAATAAATCCTCTAAATCTGCTTACCTTGGTAAGGAGTCTCTGCCATGGTGGACCTTTAATTCCCCCATACTCGTGGGTACAAAAATGGAAAACAAAGACAAACAAAAAACAAAAACCGCCGGCAACGGCAACGTAGAGGAGAGGAGGAACGATGCGGGGACAGAGTCATACGCCGCATCGAACAGCGAGGGAGACTCAGAGAGCTCCCGACAAGTGGAGCCTGGGACCGCGGAGACCAGCAAGTTCTTCCGCAAGCGGTCTAGGCGGGATGGCGACCAGGGGTCGGCATCCGGTGAAGAGGAGGTTTCGGCCCGGAAAATCCCCACCAACAGGCGGGGCGGGCTGAGAGGCAAGGTCAGGGAGCTCTCTACCAATCAGAGGGCCGAACGAGCGGCAAAGCTTGCCGAGGAGGGGCGCCACCCGGACGATACGGCTCGGGAATCAGGCGAAGAAACAGATGCGACTGGCGGCTCCGAGGTGGAGCGTAAGGCCAGATTCGTAAAGGAGGTGGAGGCCGCGATCAAGGTCGTGGCCAACAAGCAAAAGTCCTCCTCGAAAGTCAAGGCCATTCTCGCGGCCTCCGCCTCCATCATGGCGGCTGCGGAGGCCAACTTTGCTGGGGCTGGGCGTAATGCGGACGAGGTGGCGAAGCTGCGGGCGGACGTGGCCCGCCTGACGTCCGCCATGGAGACTCTCCAAAAGGAGAATGAGAAGCTCAGCGCAGACCTGGCCAGTCTACATGAGCCTGCCTCTCGCGCGGCGCCCCAGACGCAGCGCCCAAGCCAGCCCGTGCCGGTGGAGAACCAGGTTCTGAACCTGGTCCGGCAGGAGCTGGCTGCCTTCCAGCACTGGTTCTCCGTGCTGGAGGGCATCGTCCTGCGCCCCCCCCCTAGGGGCAAACAAGACGGCGGCGAGGCCGGCAACGGCTCCTTACGCGACGGTCACGGCTGCCGCATCCAGGCCGGGGCCGTCCAGCCAGCCCTCGGGTGGGGCTGCAGCTACCCCTCCCCCCCCTGAAAAGCCGGCTCCGGCAAAACCGATACCGGCTGAACCGGCTCCGGCTAAGCCGGCGACGGGAAAGAGAGGCAAGGCGAAGAAGAAAAAGGACAAGGCGGCAGCACAGGTGATGGCTGCGCCAGCCCCAGTGCCTGCGGCGAATGAGCCAGCGCCAGCGGCAAGCCAGCTGCCGCCGCCGCCACCGCCCCCCCAGCTCCCTACACCTCCCGCGGCAGAAGCCGGTTGGCAGGTAGTCGGGGACAAACAGAAGGGGAAGAAGGCAGCCAAAAAGACCAAAGAGCAGGAGCAGCAGCGCCAGTTCAGGGCGCGCAAGATCGCGGCTAGGCTCCGCGCCCCGAAGACCGCAGCTGTAGTGATTATACTACAGCCGGCCGCGGAAAAGAAGGGCGTTACCTACCGCGATCTGCTCGTGAAGGCGAAAGAGGCGGTGGATCTCGAGGAGCTCGGGATCACTGGGGGCCTCCGGCTCAAAGTCACCCAGACGGGGGCCCGTATGCTGGAGATCCCCGGGGAATCCAGTGGCGCGACTGCGGACGCTCTGGCTGCGAAGCTCAGAGCGTCCCTGAACGCGGACGAGGCCCGAGTGTCCAGGCCCGTCAGATGCGCAGACCTGCGCATCATGGGTCTGGACGACTCGGTATCGGAGGAGGAGTTGGTGGCCGCCGTCGCCAGGTCCGGGGGGTGCACTACTGACCAGGTCAGGTCAGGCGCCATACGCCCGGATCAACAGGGTATGCATGCCGCCACGGTGTGCTGCCCTGTTACGGCGGCCAAAACCATAGTGGAGGGCCGAAGGCTTCTGGTGGGCTGGGTCTCAGCGCAGGTTAAGCTGCTGGAGCCCAGACCTCTGAGGTGCTACCGCTGTCTCGTGGGGCATCACGTATCAGTGAAATGCGCCTCGGAGGTTGACCGCAGTGGCCTCTGCTTCCGCTGCTATCAGCCCGGACACATATCGGCGACCTGCTGCGCCACGCCGCACTGTGATGCATGTGCGGCGACCGGTAAGCCAGCCGATCACTGGGCCGGAAGCAGGGCCTGCGTGTCACCCGCCAAGGCCAAGGCCGCGGGTAGGGGAGGGCCCTACTCCGCCGCCACCGCCTCTATGGCCACCGCCGCAGCTGCAACTGCCGCAGCTGCAACTGCCGCCGCCGCCGCTGTCACTGTCGCCGCCGCCGCCGCCGCGACACCGACGTCTGCAGAGGGGCGCCCCGTGGAGGAAGCTGAAATGGAATGCCATAACGGCCCTATTAAGATTCCTCCAGGCGAATATCAACCACTGCGCCTGCGCTCAGGATCTGTTGCTCCAGAGCATGGCGCAGTGGTCGATTAACATCGCTGTGGTCGCTGAGCCGTATTTTGTCTGGCCTAGGAAGGACTGGGTGGCGGACCTTAAAGGCTCAGTGGCCATCTTCTCTTCGGCCGCCGCCGGTACCCTGACCCTTGAAGGTGGCAGGAGGGGTCAGGGGTGCGTAGCAGCACGGTTCGGGGAGTTCGTCGATGTGGGGGTGTACTTCTCCCGGAACCGATCTCTCGCCGAGCTCCACAACTCTCTTGCAGAGCTGAGAGCAGTCGTCGTCGGAAGCTATCCCCTCCCCGTGCTTGTCCTCGGGGACTTCAATGCCAAGAACTTGGCTTGGGGTTCTCGTCGTACAGATGTGCGGGGTAGGATGGTGGAAGACTGGGCTCTGGAGACAACCTGGTCGTCCTAAATCGGGGTTCTGTCCCCACGTGTGTGCGATGCGGGGCGAGTCGGTGGTGGACATTTCGTTCGCTAGCCCCGCTCTGTCGCCGCGTGCCATTGACTGGCGAGTCATGGAGGGGGTGGAGACCTACTCCGACCACCGGTACATCCGGTTTGACGTCTCCACCCAGCCCTCGAGTGCGCCAGTCCAACAGGCCCCGAGTGGTCCGCGTTGGGCGCTGAAGCAGCTGGACCGGGAGCTCCTCCTGGAAGCCTCGATGGTGCAAGCCTGGGTGTCATCACCGGATAGGCCTGCCGACGTCAATGATGAGGCAGGATGGTTCCAGGGGGCCATGTCCGAGATATGTGACGTGGCAATGCCCCGCGTCCGGCCAGGAAGCGCCCGGCGCCAGGTGTATTGGTGGTCGCGTGAGCTGACGTCTCTGCGCGAGGCGTGTGTCGCCGCGCGGCACCTGTACGCCAGGCATCGCAGGCTCCGCATTCGTCCACTGAATGCGGCAGCCATTGAGGCGGAGCTGTACGAGGGATACAGAGCGGCGAAGACCGCCCTCCGGGAGGCTATCATGCGGGCCCGGGATCGGGCCCGTGAGGAGATGCTGGAGACTCTCGACAGAGATCCGTGGGGGCGCCCTTACAAGATGGTGCGGGATAAACTCCGCACCTGGTCCCCCCCGCTGACGCAGAGTCTCCGGCCTCAGCTCGTGGAGGACGTGGTGAGCGCTATGTTTCCTGCGCGAGGGGAAAATCCGCCCCCGCCTATGGCTCCGCCACCTGCGGTGCCGGAAGCGGACCACCAGGAAGACGACGACGGCATCCCGGAAGGGACCGGGGTAGACCTGAGAGTGGCGGTACGTAGGCTCAAGGCCAGGAATACCGCCCCAGGACCAGATGGCTTGCCTGGCAAAGCCTGGGTCCTGGCCTCGGAGGCTCTCGGGCCCCGACTCGAGGGGCTCCTAAGCGCATGCTTGGAGAGAGGCCAATTCCCGCTTCGTTGGAAGACGGGGAAGCTGGTCCTCATTCGGAAGCCGGGGCGCCCTGCGGACTCTCCGTCCGCATACCGGCCCGTGGTGCTGCTCGACGAGGTGGGCAAGCTCTTTGAAAGAGTCATTGCAAACCGCCTCGCCGAGCACCTTGCGGGGACGGGGCTGGATCTTGCGGAACACCAGTTTGGTTGCCGCAAGAGGCGCTCTACGGTGCACGCCATCATGCGCGTGAGAGCCCTCGTGACGGGGGATGCAGTGGCCAGGGGGGGGGGTTGTTTTGGCGGTGTCTCTCGACATCGCCAACGCCTTCAACTCCATGCCCTGGAGCTGCATTAGGGAGGCACTCCGGTATCACCGGGTGCCGACCTATCTCCGTCGTATAGTCGGGGACTATCTGACGGATAGGGCCGTCATCTACCCCGGTCGCAACGGTGAGTGGAATCGGCGAGAGATGTCGTGCGGTGTCCCACAAGGTTCGGTTCTGGGGCCACCCCTGTGGAACATCAGTTACGACTGGGTGCTGCGCGCCGACCTCCCTACCGGCGTCAGCGTAGTTTGCTACGCTGACGACACGCTGGTACTGGCACAGGGGGGATCGTACGAGGCGGCGGCGGAAAATATGACACGCGGGGTTGCGATAGTAGTTGACAGGATCCGGCAGCTGAGTCTTGAGGTGGCTCTGCACAAGTCCGAGGCCATGCACTTCCATGGTCCTCGGAACAGGCCACCACCGGGATCCTCAGCAATGGTAGGAGGGGTATCCACCGGCGTCGAGTCGACGTTGAAGTACCTAGGACTCGTCCTCGACGGCCGATGGAACTTCGTTGAGCACTTCCGACGTTTGGCTCCCAAACTGGAACGGACCGGGGCTGCCTTCAGGCGGCTCCTGCTGAACCAGAGGGGGCCAAACGCCTCCTGCCGGAGGCTCTACGCGGGGATTGTGCGGTCCATGGCCCTTTACGGGGCCCCGGTGTGGGCGCGTGGTTTGGCGCGGCTTGCCGTCCACCACCTGAACGCGCCCCAAAAGGTGGTTGCCGTAAGAATGGTTCGCGGCTACCGCACGATCTACCGCGAGGCAGCGTGCCTCCTTGCCGGATTGCCGCCATGGGATCTGGAGGCGATAGTCCTCGCGCACCTACACGAATGGCGCGCGGAGGCACTATGCCGGGGGAAACCCCGCTGCCGCGGCAAGTGGTCGTGCAGCGGACAGACTTCCGGCATGATCTCATGGCGACATGGAGAGAGCGACTGTCGCAACCCCGTGCTGGGCACGCTACTATAGCGGCGATAAGACCCCTCTTTGAGGAGTGGCTTGAGAGACGCCACGGCGTCCTCACCTTCCGCCTGACGCAGGTCCTCACCAGACACGGTGTGTTCGGGAGGTTCCTGCACCGAATCGGGCGGGAGGAAACGCCCGGGTGCTCCCACTGCGAGGAACGACCGGAGGACACGGTGGAGCACACCGTGGAGGTGTGCCCTGCCTGGGCGGAGCACCGCCGTGTCCTCGTAGCGCAGATAGGCGGCGGCGACCTCTCGGAGAGAGCAGCAGCTTTCCTTCCCGGCCGCCGCGGGAGACGCCCCGGGCTTCGGGGGCTACGTCGTGGCCCCCGGCCACCGTAGGCGCGGGCCTGTGGACGGCGAGCAATGGGTAGCTCGCCGTCCGTCAGTCTAACGACGACAGGCCGTGTCGACGGCGCGTTTTGCTCCACGCGCGCCTCAAAGAGCTGTCAGCAGCGTGAAGGGGCCCGCAAGTGCCGACGCCTGCCGGGGCTGCGGGCTGTTCGAAAGAGATACCGCGGCTCCGGAACGTAAGGGCACTGAAGGAACACGGATGGTTTTTAGTCAATAAAAGTCTGACACTCCCTTCCGCTCCACCCAGAGCGAAAGGCGTCATTTGATGATTTACCATCCGCAAAAAAAAAGGCTTGATAATACTCCTGCTTACTGCGTAATGCAGTCTTACAGGAGCGACCAAACCAAGGCTGAGATCTGCCTCCGATGGGTACCACAGATGATGGAATAAATAGTTCCATTCCCTGTAGCACCACATCAGTGACAGAGTCAGCAACAGCGCTGTGATCATCCGGCGAGAAGCAAACCCGCCCCCATGGGTAGGATGTAAAGAAAGACCGCGTTCCGTCCCAATCCGTCGACCTGTAATGCCAAACACGGCGGCAACCTGCAGAACGCAATCGCGTAGGGAGCGGAAGTGGCACCACACTCCGGATCAGACAATGGTCCGAAGAGCCGAGAGGGGCATCGACGGAAACCTGCTATCCGTTGGGATGAGAGGTCAGCAGAAGGTCCAACAGGGAAGGTATATGATCCTCAACATCTGGAATCCGCGTGGGCGATGTGACCAGTTGTGTCATACTATATGCCAATGCAAAGTAATAAACAGATCTCCCCGCATGGTCGGATAAACGTGAACCGAGTCATTTGGCGTGGTGGGCGTTAAAATCGCCAAGGATCACGATCTCTGCGGATGGGACCTGTTGTAGCAAGGAATCTGTAGCCATTTAGACGTGGTCGATGAGTCGGTCTGTTTCGGCATTACCGCTATAGGACCTATAGGGGCACCCGTAGACCCGCGGATGTTTCTTAGAGTTTCAGTTGTTCATGGGCGGCGGTAGACATTTACCCCTCTTCTATAGAAAAAAACCATTAACCTCATATCATATTGTGAGTATCGTAAGAGATAACAGAGAAAAACTGGAAAAGTAGATAGGCAGAGTTATCTACATGAAAACAGCTCAAAATAATCATAATAATAAAAACTGCGGTTACCAACCCGTTTGTTATTTGTGTGAACTTTGCAAAATACCCCTCTATGAGGCGACGTATGGGCAAGGCCTGGCCTGGTGCATCAGTAGACTTTCAAAAGGCTGTAATCAATATATGAAGGAATGACCAATCATAATAGTTTATGCGGGACAGTACTGCAATAGCCATTGTACTCGTAATCTCACGTTACGTTAGTTATTAAATTTGTCTAGCAATAATTTGATGTATAATTAGTGTTATAATCATTGGCATTAAGATTAAGTAAGAATAAAATTAATAATAGGAATTGTTTATAGCATCTTAATTTATATTGGCCAAATAAGTTTATATTATTAAAAAAATATTTTAATAATATAAATTTTTTTGCCCAATGTGATATAATAGTCCATATTATAAAATTAAAAGTTTATTAATGTTTTTGTATAAAGATTTTAACAATGAAAGCCAGAAAATTATGTTTGCATGTCATGTCTTCTTTTGAACATGACATGCAAACATAGTTTTCTGGCTTTCATTGCTATAAAACCCTTTTATCTACATACAAATACCGCCGAAATGGATTAAATTATGATACTCATTGGGTTATGTGAAAGCACTCTAAATCTATATTAATAAATTAATATTTGTAGATAGTTCTATAAATACTTTTTTCGTGTACAGGTCTAGTATTGAAATTTTAATGAACGACATCACATTGATTGTGTGCAACTAGGTGGCCTTATCCCTAAAAAAACAATCTCTTCCAGGCAAACCTTGGTGAAGGAGATTATTTTAATTTAAACATATGAAGAAGTGTGCATTAACAGTAGCTGAAAGCTAGAATATGACGGCGTTGCACCTGCGGTGGCGCCCGTTTAGCTTGTATAAAACAGACGGAGCTGCCGCCGTTAGGACAGTCTTGGCTCTGACGTGGAACGGTGCGCTTGTCGTGTTCCGTTACTAGTTTATCCTCGACTCGATGGATAATAAATTCGTGTAAACGAATTAATTATTATTCCTAACTACAAAATCACTCTTTGTACTATACCCACTATACTTCCTACATATATATATATATATATATATATATATATATATATATATATATTTATGAATTTGATTTTGAAATTGATATATGATATATTATATAGTTATTAAATATTAGATAATGCAATAATCATATTATATGCAATATCTATATAATTAATGAAACTTAGTAATGGGTGCCTATTATTCAAGTAAGGAAGACGAACATACACACAGTCTACCTGACATATACATGTATCCTTGATAAGGGATTAAAGGTCGACTTATTGCCTGCCAATAAATACACAATGCTTCATTATCAGTAAACGAATCCCACCAAAAGTACAAATGTGATGAAGGGACCAAATTCGGTATAAAAGACGTTCGGAGTTGTCGGGTTCGCCGATAACAGAGTAGATACCTGAACAAGCTCGGGATTGTATATACTCCTTTTTTATAAAACTAGTGGCTACTGCAGTCTATGAACACCTACATCGAACTTCAAACAAAGAAGGCTACAGATACGTTGTCATCTCTCATGACTCAGGTGTAATGCTTTACTGGCTTTACTTTATTCTGAAAAAAATGGATTTCTTGTAAAATTTGAAATATATATTTCATCCTTACTCCGCTTTTAAGTTAAACTAATTTTACATATTATATCGCGTATATTAACTTATTTTACCCACGTATATTTGGCACTTGTATGTGCCAACTGTGCTACTTGTACGGAATGTCGTAAACGACGACTAATGAAAACTCGCTTTGTGATTGTTTAGGTGATTTACCACCTATCATTTCTTTCACAATTTTTCATGTACAATTTTACGACGGTTCCGTGGCGCAGTGGTTTTGCAATCAGTTGTTGCGCTGGGGGCCGCGGGTTCGAATCCCGCACGGAACAAGTATTTGTACGGCCTACATATAATTGTTCCGGGTCTGGATGTTTATCCTTGAGCAATTTATGTTTGTAAACTGCCTCCACGACACAGGAGAAAATCCTAGTGTGGGGGTAACGTTTAAAAAAAAAGAATATATACCAATTAGCTTGGCTTAACATGGCCGAGTAGCTCGCTACTCTTTGGATTCTGGATTATGCCTGATGCTATACATGTATGAATGTATGCTTGTATACGTTAGTGTCTATTTCGCCTTATAAGTTCTTCATTAATAAGACATTTATACACAGACACAATCCAACCTTAAATTTGCATAGACATCAATTCACATATGGATAATCATAATAAATAAAATAAAAAAAACAACAAATATTAGTAAAAATACTTGCATATTATAAATAAATATCCTAAATAGTAATCATTCGCATCTTTGACGCCAGTCTCCTTTGTCAGTCTGGGTAAATTATATCTGAAATATAAGTCTATATTATGATAATCATGTAGTTGTTTGTAATCGTAAAGATATAATATTTATTGTGTGTTTATCACAGTCGTCTCTTACTTAAGTAATTTTAAATTTAAACACCATTACGTATACATTACCATATGGTGTGAAAACACTTTATCATTAGTAAAATCAGGCATTTCTTTGCGGAAATCAATTTAATGAAATATGTTAAAAATTATTACATTATATATTTAATATTTGTATTACATTTAAGATATTAATAAATTTTTAACATCTTTAATCTAAAACACGTAATGCAATGTAGATTCCATCCCAGAATAAGAGAAAATGGTAATTTAATGCTTTGTGTAATGTTCTATTCAAATTCTACTTTGGGATTCTCATTTTCATCTTTTCATCCAACTATTACAATCCATAATAGTCCACGGATGAACACATGCTTGCCTCATAGATTGTATCATAGGGGGGATATTGCCATAGTTGCCCCACCTGGGTTAGCACCTGCAGTTATTTATTCATTTGAGTTGTTATCAGGATGATGCTGTTGCTCATCTTCTGTTTCAGTTTTCCTCGGTCACCTCTTACGCCACCCACGTGACAATATGCGGTAGTGGATATTCTTACACCGCCATTACGTGGTATACCTACTATAATATGTTTTAAAAGAACATGAGAACTTTTTGAAATTATTCATCTTCACGTCGACTTCGCTTTATTAACATCATTAAGGTTTCATGCTGCAAAATTTACTTTTGATGTCGGTGTCTGTCTCTGTCTAAAATGTTTTTCTCAGAGACAATTTCACAAGACAATTGTCCGTTATATTAATACGCAATTTAACCCAAATTCAGACATGATGTACAAATTTAAATTTTCAACTTTCGAGATAGTCCATCCATCCATTACAGCCAGCATTGTTATTAGAAAGATGATACTTTCCATCCGTTTCCCTCTGTCGCCGCTAACAATGCCTACGGGATGATATTATGGAGTAGTGAACATTCTTGGCCACTACACATATAAAAATGAACTCTGACAAGGTTCCGATCAGTTAAAAAAAATACAAAAAGTACCTAGATTTTAATAGTTTATGTTAAATAACATAATTTAATTTTATACTGATAAGATTTATTTTTGCCATGTAGTGACGGTTAAATAATATCTACAATTCCATATAGGCTATGAACAAAGTTCGTATTTAGATTTTTTATATAATGTATTAATACTCTTTAGTATTGTGTCATATCTGATTTGATGCAATTTTAATATTATACTATGTCATAATAAAGCTCACAATTTATCTCAATATGTAAAAATCAATTGCTGCTCGTTAATCTCGCTAAAACTCAAAAATGGCTCGAATGATTTTGATATTTTTTGTCTGTGTTTGAGTAAGTCCTCGGATGGCTTAGATTCACAATTGGACTCGGTAGGTGGCGCTATTTTCGAGATTCAGAAATCAACTGTGCGAAGTCGAGGAGGATAGCTAGTATTAAATAAATCAGAAAACATTAACACAAAAATGATTATATACACGAGAGATGGCTGTATAGATCATATATCTTTGCCATTTTTATCGATTACTATTTACAAATCAGTACCTATATTAAAACTATCGCTCAGTAACAGCAAAAATTCGGATACAGGCTCGGGTCAGTCGCTCGACCGAACCGCATATATTTTGAGGGCGAGTGGCTCATGTTGGTAACCTAATCCGAAACAACAAAACCTTTATTATGGACTGTTGTTATGTAAAATTTAAGAATAAAAATAAGTAAATAGTACTAATTTCCTAAAGAGCTACGTAAATATGAAAAACAAAGAACAAATATGGGGTTAATGTACTGGCTACTTGCAAAATTAGAAAAAGAAAAACATTTTAATTGATATTCCCAGATGAACGTTAGCTATTCTATTAGGAGCCACATTTGGCTCCAACTCGGCTATACAGCGTTCGGTAGTTCTTAGCAGAACACATCCTCTCGTCA
Source organism: Parnassius mnemosyne (assembly GCA_963668995.1). NCBI lineage: Eukaryota > Metazoa > Arthropoda > Insecta > Lepidoptera > Papilionidae > Parnassius > Parnassius mnemosyne. Next base: position 58,095,255 of record CAVLGL010000001.1, read on the forward strand.
CGTGTACTTCAAGACTTGGTAACAAGACAGTAAAACTAATAAATGTTGCAAGTCATGATATATGGATCTGAGATGTGGTTCTTCACTGCTGGACGAACGAGAGTTCACGGTAACTTAGCGAATTATGAAGATAGCTATGCTTGGAGTTTCTCTTTGCGATAGACTTTATAATAAGGAACCATAGTAAATGAAATATCCCAACGGATCAGTTAGCTGTACAACTAAATAATATACTTATGTAATTGTGGCGATTACGCAAAGTCCTTTATAGAAGATGCTCTGAAAATTAAGAAATAAAATAAACGCTAGAGATATTATGTTGTCTTAAAAGTACGTGAAGTACCAAAGCTGATACAGTTTTTTTTTTTCAATAAAAAGAGGTAATTTTATTTGCAAATTTGCGAAACTGTATCGCGTATTTGCTTAGGACAAATCCCTTTTTATCTGCACAAGAATACAAAATGCCTATTTATAGGGCGAGAATAAAAAGTATTTCATTCAGGTAGAAATATTTCATTATTATTTACAAATATATTATATTTAAATTTAAAAAAAAAACAACATAATACATATATTGTATTTAACACAATAAAGTAGTTAAGAAACACTTTTAATGCCATTTTCCACAGTAAGAGGACAGCTGACACATGTTACATAATTAACCTTAGAAGAATTACACCGGATCATCATTTGTAGATCATGTAAATTTTTGCTCTGGTTGTAAGACGAAACTTTTGTCCATCGATGCCCCGTACCCAAAGGCTTAGGCAATGCGACTTAAGCAACTGTTCTGGAGCTTGGGGCCTGTTGAGACCTCGACTATTTTATAGGCGAAACCGAGAGACCTGAACATCGTTTGTACCAAACTTGGCCCTTTATTCACACTTAAGTTTTTGTGTAGCATATTACTTACCGAAAAACAATCATGGGTTTTGATGGAATGCGTCGTTAGTTGAAGCGTCTCCGGTTCTCGATACTTATGAACTGCAGCAAAATGCTGGTTTCTGTACAAGTGTGGTCTTTTCATTATTTAAGAAACTGTACGTGGAACGTTTACCAGCCATAATTCATTTCACAAAAGTTAAGTGTTAATTATAGTAGTCAACTGAAATAGGTATGCATGGTTTCGGAATGAACAGTACCAAAGTTTTACTCTATTTCGTATTCTGAGTAATATGAGAAACTTCTATAATTCGTAGATTAATAAAGCAAATATTTAAATGTAATTTTTAATAGGGCTACTTAAATAGCGGTCCTTTAAATCTAAATTCATAAATCAGCTCCATTAAATGTGTAAATTAGAACCATCTTTATTTTAAAGCAAACAACCCCACTAGAAATTTTAACGACCCTGGGTATAACACAAAAAAAATACCAATTTATTATCGTAAATATCCTAAATATTTTATGAAAATCTAACGGAATCAAGAAATCTGAAAAAAGAAAGTTGTTTTGATATTCGTGTTCAAGTCATTGGTTATGGTAATAAAATATTAAATAAATAATTGTGGTAGACATGTGCCAACTTGGAGAAAGTCATGTAACTCGAATTACGCTTCTCGAATCGGTAAAATGAAGCTGTGTCAATTTCTTACAAATAATTTTTATATTTGTCCTTTCATCCAACACAAATATCACTAAATTGTAGACAGACACTGTATTGGCCGTAAGATAAAGATGCGACTCGAGTAGAATTTTCTGACTCGAGTAACACTTTAATTTATCATGTCACTCTAATCATACTCGAGTTTTCGAGTAATTCAAAATAATTTATAGTTCCCTGCATCAGGTAAATGTTTATCACTAGAAATGAGACTAACGATTTCTTTAGTTACGTTTTACGTGGCGTAGCCATGCTGCAGCTATATTAGTAGTATAGTTGTAGCACGAATGGGGGGCTTGACCGGGGAAGGACCAAACCCTCACAGAATACCAGCGTAACATAGCAGGTTAACACTGTTGTGTTTCGTATGGTGAGTGTAGAAGACCCTTTTTACTGGAAAAGAGGCATTCCATCTTAGTCCTTACGTGATAACGCATCTGTATTTCTATTCGCAAACCAGGATAGGATATGTGACAATAAGAAATAAAATACAAATACTTTTTATTTATTTATTTGTAGTGTTTCTATGTTTTATTTCCATGTCAATAGTATTTCAAAATCTATAAACTGCTTTTTACCTATCTTACAAACCACTTTCTTCACGATATTATTTTTTTCAAAATAAAGCCACACTGACGATTTTTGTATTGTTGTTTCACTGTTATCAAACAAGTTATTATATAATAATAAATATTTCAATCACCTTTTATGTAAACAACAATGAAAGCAACACGATATTATAGATCAAACTAAGTTCATATTTGTTTACAATATGCCAGATGCAATTTTCAATTTGGATGTAACCTGTGACGTTGCCGCGGTAACATAAAATACAAGTGAATAAGTGAAGTAAAATATATCTGTTGCTCTACGAATCTACTCGTTGCGCCGATTTGACTTGGTAACTCGAGTGCAAGCGAGCTCGAGTAAAATTAACCGAGTTAAACAAATTTACTCGATTCACTCGAGTGAGAACAGATTTCGAGTCGTATTACTAGTGTAAGGATTAGTCATCTATTGTAAGAATAAAGTCTGTGGTTAATGAACGATTATATACTTTTTGGTAGCAAAATTAAAATGTTTATACTTGTTTGTATTACAGGACAATAAAAACTATCGCCTCATCAATGCAAAAATGACGGAAGTGCATAGATACATGGAATATATGGATATACATTATATTTGTATCATACTATGAATAATATCATACAGGTTAGTCACATATTATATTCCTAATTAAATATTTCTCTTCTATATCCATTTAATTGTTCACCCCGCGCGAGTGATTCTTGTCTCACCTGTCCGCGCATTAAATATCACTATCTTATTACGACCGCGCGAGACTGTCTCAACAAAAAAGACTACTACTGAAAAACTGCTATAGCTACATTAAAATGAAAAATATTCTCAAAAGACACGAAGAATTCACAATTTAATTTGTTTAAAAGAAAATTTGTCAAATTAAAAATAAAGGCCGTAAATAAAGCTTAAAATGGAAATATCAAAAGAAATCGTATTTATTTTTTATTTCGAGTTTTAAAAGAAAAGTTTAATACTTACCGGAGACAATTATTTTACATTATAATAGTACATGATATTCCCTTTAAAATTACTTACTTTAATATTAATTCATACTGGATTATTGTGATTTAATATTAATACATCTTTGTTTTTAAAAGACGACTCTCTAGTGTAGATACCCCTAGAGGCTTATATGCTAGTATTGTACTGGATAATGTAACATAATTATGCATAATAAATAAAAAAAATCAATATCAATAATATCTTATATACTCAATATACATAAGTATACAATGTTTACCTAATATTAATTTGAATAAATAAGTAAATAAATAAAAAGAAGTTTTAATAATTTTTAGACACATCTCAACAGATATTTCGTTTAGAAATGGCTATCAACGTGTTAATAGTGAATCTTTATTTTATATTTAGCATTCGTTTAACACAAAAAACTGATTATAATACATTTTAAACAACATATAATCAATAAACGATGATCGCGTATAGTGATTAAAATTTCGAGCTAAATTATTATATGTAAACGTTTTGAAATTGTCGTAATGATATATATTTCTTCACACTTAGTTTTATGTACTATAACATTAGAAATAACGTATAAAACAGAAAAGTTATCACATTTTTGATCAAATTTCTCATACTTTACCAATCCAAGAAAACAAAAATGGCGAAATTTAATTTAAACTTTTTTTTTCTAAATATTTTGTTACTATTATACATATAAAATTCACTCTCACAGATGACAAATTTCAAATAGCACCATCTATAATTTTTTATTGTATTAACAACAGCTATCTTTTGCGCTGTACACGTTTATACCGAAAGATGTCGTTTGGCGACTATAGTTACCATGGATAATTTTTTGGGAGTGTAGTTACCGTGGACGGTTGAGTAGATATGTACGTAATACAAAAGTTTAATTTTCCATCTTGAATTTTCAAAAATGTATAATTTGTGTTGAATTACCTAAAACAAATGACAAACACAGGTCTGAGAACCTTATTATTATGTTAAAAGTAACAAAGTATTTAAGTTAAATATTAGATAGAATAAATTCAATTCAGTCGATTAAATATTAGATAAAATAAATAAACGAAACAAGTGTTTGTGTATGTTGAAAGAAGATTGAAATTGTTTGGTCGAGGAATTTAAGGGGGTTTCTCTATTTGAAGTATCTTCATGGGCTTTTAAGGCCTTAACAGTGGTTGAAATGCCTAAATCTTGAATATTTAAGTAAAAAAATCTCAATAACTCTTCATTTAATTAACAAAAAAAAAGTACAAGGTAACAGAAGAAGACTAGGTAAATGTTTTTAATTGAACAAAATTGTATTTTTGTCAACCCCTTCCTAGAAAAAAAATCCCCAAACAGTACATATATCTGTCATATTTTGCAAAATTTCTCCAAAACGGCACAATCTTTTTAAATAGTTCTTCCACTAAAAAAAGGTCTTAAAAATATTAATATTTGTAATTGAGAGTTTTATTTTTATTCCCTGTTTTATAAGAGAATATATAATTTTTCCCTGAAATTGAATATATTTACGCAAGCGCGCATGCTACGTCGCCCTGTCGCAGTCCGTTTTCGGACATCGTCGAGGGTGGACCGCGCGTCGGTGTTGGAGCGACTTCGTTCAAATATATATTAGTTTTTTAAAAGTTTATACTCAATTATTAATATTTTTAGGACTAGAAATACTTAATTTAGTTAATATCTGTACACTGGTAACTGTAAATATTATTTTCTAAATAAAATGCATTTTTATAAAATTTAGATGTGGAACGACGAACACGTCGTTACTTAGATTTCGATAGTTTTTAATACCTATGTAATTTTATTGTTGCATATTTTTATTAATTAGTGGATACTGAATTTAATAATTATGTATTACAATAAAACGCTGTTTTTATGAGAATGACTTTATAAAATATTATTGCGGACGGAAATACAGATACAGATACTTACATTTAAGTACACTGTTATCAAATTAAATCAAACAATTTAAATAAATAAAAAAATGGTGCTTTCTTAAGTATAAATAACTATATAAAGACATTCGTGGGTTTATGGTTTTTTTATGTTAGACATACTATCATTTAAAAAATTTAAATAGGAGAGGGGTTTCTCTACGTGATAAAGTTAGAAATGAAGATATTCGCAGTAGAACCAGAGTAACTGACATAGCCCATCGGAATATTACAGTGAAATGGCAATGGGCTGGCTATATAACTTGAAAAACAGATAAAAATAGGAAGAAAGGTTCTCGAGTGGCAACCTCGTACAGATAAGCGAAGTAGTACTCAACCTTTATTCCTCTTCACGTATTCTCATACGCTTTTCTTCACACACACACACACACACACACACACACACACAAACACACACAAATAAGTCGCAAATAATACTTACATAGTACTATTAGGCAAGAGTGAATAGGTTTTTGTTAATTCAGTGCAATTCACCATCTTAGGCTACATAACCATTTACTGATGGGATTGTAGTTGCTTTACTACTTGCTGGGTAATAATAGTAAAAAAAAATATATCCTTTCAAAGTTTGCATTTAGATATAATTTTTCTAACCAACCATAACAATATGATGATAATATGTATATAAGTATAAAGGTTACCTCACACGGGACAGTAATAATATAATATTATATCTTCCATTATCTAGGCATGAAAACTTTTAAAATCTCTGAATCCCGAGGTATAATCATATTAAGAGGCTGAATAGAGCCACATTGATATGCGTGGGGATCATTTAGTAATTTCATGTCGTTATCGAAAAAAATTGTACGTATTTCAGGTGGCAGTTTGCAAAACATGATTCCACAAAAATTCACTCAATAGAAAATAATTGCAAAGTTGCTTCTGAAAACACTTAAATTTTCAACGTAAATTTTTTCTTACCTGGTAGAGCCATGCTGTAGCTATATTAGTGGTAGGTTTAGTTCTAGTACGAATGGGTCGACCGGGGAAAGGCCACGTTCTCACGGAATAACATGTAAAATAGCAGTTTAACCTTTTGCTTTGTTTCGTATGGTGAGTGCAGAGAACCGGAGAACCTTTTTACTGGAAACGAAGCAGTATATTTTAGTCCTCACGGGTGACAACGCATTTACATTTTGATACTTAATCGAGAATAGATGTAGGTGTCTATGGGCCGTAGCAACCACTTACTGTGTATTCGTTTGTCACCCTTATTGTATTAAAAAAACTTTCTGAGATTTCAGTAAAATAATGTTAAGTATTGAAAGCACTCGTACAATTATGTGTCTCACGTTCATAAAGTTATTGGGCTATTTTGATTTTTAATAAAGTGATTTTACTTTATAGGTTAAATAATTTATTTACCCTTCTATATCAAGAACCATTTTTCTGTCACTCCTATTGAATTTGACAGTGCTTGCTAACCTTAAGCATCTTTAGATGGATCAGAATCGCGCGCTGAGCCGGCTGTTAGATATTGCAAAAATAATCGAAAATTCATTTTTACTTTCATGCCGAAGACTATCTTGTTTTATTTTATTACGGTCAAATAGTATATATTAGGTTATAAAGCAAGTATTTACAAATGTTTCATTACTTTGTTATTCTATTGTTTACAGTTATGATCATGTCTTAGCTTTACACCAAGAATTACATTAGAATTTCTCAATGGGATGCGATGTAACGCACATACTTTATCTTCATCAAGAACTATAATATATATATATATTTACCAGTAGAATTTCAACACAATCTTAAAAAGTTCAATGAATTAAATAATGCCGATAATTATATAATTTCAAGTCAGTGTTTTACATTTAAAGATCAGTTATAAAGAGCCACAGTTCTTATTTTCATTTTGATTAATTTAATTCGAGACTAAAATAAATGTGAAAGGGCTTTTATCATCATCGAAAATAACAAAGACTTATAAAAGTCATATACACGGTCAATCATACTGAAGATTACCAATTGTACTACAAAATATTTAAAAGACTATTTCCAGTATAATGACCCGAATATCATCATTAATGTTTGACTGGCACACTTAAAAGTTTTATCACATAGCTAAATGATTGACTATTATATAATGATAAGGTCACGCTTTTTTATAAAAAGTTGCGAGAAATTTTAAACCACGGACCTATTAGTATGTTTTACCTTTCACTTAATTAGTGAAAAACAAGATGGACTGATCTAAGAAATTACTTTCTTGTGTAAAAAGTGCTGTTTAGAATTTTATGCAAATGATAATTAAAGTTTCTAAGTAAATAAGTGTAACATAGCGCGTATTATATTCAATGGTAGCGGCCATCCATATTTGCAACGCCAGCATCATTTTCTGTACTGAAACCGGCAAAGTGTTGCTCAAGGCACTATAAACAAAGCAGCTGATAAAATGTTACACTCATAACTGTTAACAAAAACTGTTTCTGCAAATGATCTTATAGATAATAATAACTATTCCATCGTGTTAGGTGCAGGAGTTATTATTAGAAGGAGAAGAGGTAAAATTTTGTTTAGAAATGCGCAATCAATATTGTTTTGTCTGCAATTGAGCATAAAATAAAAATAACTTCATCCAAAGAGCATAACTGGCATTATACTCAGGCCCATCAATTGGTATGGAAAAGACTAATTTTACCAGGTTTCAAAAATTCAATCAAAATTCAAAAAAACATAAATATTTATAACAAAAATGTATATATATATGTATATACATACATATAATGATTTATAGCTGCTTAGTAACTGACGGCGACTCATTATAACATCCTACAGTCACGCCGAAACTAAGAGGAGAGAATCACTGTAGAAAAGGTAATAATTTATTGCGGAAATTTTGTGATAAAATTAAAAACATTATAAACTTATCCAAGTTAATCTTACTTAGTTTAACTTATACAAAAAAAAAACAGATAATAAAATAGTGAGATGTCGTCAGTTTTTAAGAAGATATAACAAAAATAAACAAAAAAAAAATTTTTCATAAATGTTCAGTATTTAATTGATTATATACCGCTGATACTTAGTCACGTTTTTCAAACCCACGCCAGTTGTAAACAATACTTGCGTGAAAAGGCAAAATCTTCTTTTCAAATTTCAGTTGTAAGTAGAGGTCATGTGTCAATTTTAATTAAATATACATTATATGAAGTGATCTTGACTACGTTTCATCAATTAACCATTGGTAAAAATTAAAACAGGAATTTTACAATTGTGTTTACAAGAAACAGTATTAGTTGAACTTGTTCATTATTTTCATTATAAATACCTATAAATGTATATATTATTAATAAATAGTTCCCATAATATTTTGTATTATTTTTTATTTTGCCCTATCTGCAATATTCTACGCTGTATAGAAGATGTGGCGTATGACATGACTGACAATCTTTCGAACGTTTTATCTAGGTACAAAGATGTTTTACCTTTTCGTGAAACATCCTCCACATTATATTTTTGTCAGCATAAAGTACCCTTCTGTATCTGAAACGAATATAAATATTGCTACAAAGTAAAGTAATAGGCTATACAAGTGCCTCTACTGGGCACAGGACTCTTTTTATGTCTGAGAGGGTTTTAGGACAAGGAAATGCCCGCCGCGCTGCCCCAATGCGTGTTGACGAAAATTGCAATTACAAATTTCATTCGTGCTGTCGAGGATCAAACCCGGGAAAAATTTACAGCGAACGCCTTGACCCAGAGCTACTAATACGATACAAATAAATACGATTTAACATATATAATAAAAAACTCTAACGTACTTGAAACTTGACTACAGCACAATGTAATTGAAGATGCGTAACCGCGACATAATTCTCAGTGATGCGCAAGCATGACAGGCAGTATGTCACTTATATAATTGTCATCTCTGCAGTCTATTAATCTTTGCACTTTTATAAGTAATACAGAACGTAGTTTCTAGACGGTGTTGACGTCGGCTAAAATCTCTGCGATTGCCGTTTCGTCAAAGTCAATCAGACTAGTTAACCCATTCCCTGTCCCATGAGCCACATATGGTACATTGCTATTGTGTTACTATTGTGTCTCTTTTCGGACAGTGAATGGGTTAAAGCCTTAAGAGCGATTCATTTAACTGTATTTAGGTTCAAAACTAGGTTATTCTAAACATTTTAGTACAGACTAGACCTAGCCTCTGGATTATATCAAATTTGCTTATATCCTGAAGATACTGAAAAAAGGGTTTCAGTGCTACCATTTGTGATGTTTCCAGGCATTTTGAATTCACACGTATGCCTTTTGGCCTGAAGAGTGCCCCATCAACCGTTTAAAGACTGATGAATTCTGTTCTTCCTGAACCACAAGGTCTTTATTGTTATATATAAATATTGACATGACTGTATTTCATACGCTCATGATCCTGACTTGCATACGAAAAAACTTGAACTAATCTTTTCCAAATTCAGAGAGGCTAATTTAAAATTACAGCCTGACAAATGTGAGTTCTTGCGGCGAGAAGTCGCTTATCTTGGTCATGTAATTACAGATCTAGGTGTTTCGCCTAACCCTGATAAAATAAAGACTATTACTCAGTTTCCCACACCTAAGACTCCTAAAGATGTGAAGTCATTTCTTAGATTAACAGGTTACTATCGTTGTTTCATGTTTCATAGAAAACTTTTCTCAAATCACAAAACCGCTTACTTCTTTAATTAAAAAGGACACAATCTTTCACTGGTCTCATGAGCAAGAATATGCTTTCAATCAACTTAAAACAAAAATTTGTTACAGCTCCTTTACTTTGATATCCTGACTTCTCTTAACCTTTTATCGTAACTAACGATGCTTCTAATTACGCTGTTCGCGCAGTTTTGTCTCAGGGTGAGATTGGTAAGGGTAAACCTATTGCCTATTCATCTCGCATGCATGCACCTCAAATAAACAAGAAGGAAACTATTACACCACAGAAAAGTAATTATTGGCAAAATTTTTCGGTACTAACATCTTTTTACCATATCTTTATAGGTATAAATTTAAGATTGTCGCAGATCATCGTCCTCTTACATGGTTTTTCAATGCAAATATCAATCAGAATGTTTCACAATTTGTGACGCTAAATACATTTGCTCCGATGGCGATTAAAATTAGAGAAATACGATTATGAAATAGTTTACAAGCCAGGTAGAATTAATTCAAATGCGGATGCTTCATTTTGTAATCCAGTAAACGCTTTTACACATTATAAATTAAATAAGACTATATATGAACAATTTTTAAGAAACAAATTACAATATTAATTTCTAATGATACACAAATTGAAGAAATGAAAGTTTATATTCTGCAATACAACAAATAATTGCAGGTCGCTCTCTAAACTTTAATTACTCTATGCCTAACTGTGAAGAGCTATTGTCAATGATAAATAATACTACCGAATCGTTATCAGCGGATCGCGAACCTGAAACCGTACACTCGGTCGATTCTAACAATAAAACATTTTACTTTCTTTTCACTAAAGTTCAATATTATGATGAGACAAGTTATAAGACAATTTATAATTTATTACTGCTATAGCATTATCTGACTTTTCGGAACCATTTACAAAGTTAGTATACTTAAAGATTTACAATATTATATTTTATATTTTCCATGGTACGAATATTAAGGTTCACATATATAAAAATGTAATTCAATACCATTCTCCAGCCGAGATTCCAAACATTTTAAAAGAAAACCATGGGACTACCGTAGCTAGTCATTCAGGTACAAAACGCATTAGTAGAATTAAATCTTTGTTTTAATTGAAAAATATGCGTGCAGACGTAGAACGCTTCGTCAAGGATTGTAAATTATGTCAAATTAATAAACCGTTACGCAAGATTTAAGATTCTTCAAACGAAAGATTAGCGCTGGATATTATCGGTGTTCTACCTAAAGCGGCTCTTCAAAAATTTAAATACTCCAGGATGGGCGAGGTTAGTTTACTCCTAATTTTCACATTTTAAAATTGTCAGTAGGACTAGATTAACACCTATTCTGCTCTCCTGTCTGGCGTACATTTTGGCAAATGGCTCTGAGGGAGAGCACAGGTTGTGTTGATCCCAGGGCAAGCCTGATGAGTTCTTCCATTACCTGGTTGCCGCCTGTTATTTGGTCTGGTTCAATAGGAAACAGACAGAACAGAAACACTCAGTCGCTCCTCATTTTCTTTTCTTTTTATCTTACTTAGTCCCGTTGATTTATTTTTTCCAGAAAATATTAGATTTACAGACGTGACTTTTCTACAGATTTATTGAAGTTATACTTCTTTTGGGGCGTTTGGGAAACATTATTAGAGTGAATTTTTTACGATGCGCGCGCACACTGACAGCTTAACACGACACCATTTAATAACTTAAAACGACACCAGAAATTATTAGAATTACAGACATGACTTTTGTACAGATTTATTGAAGTTATACTTCTTTTGGGGCGTTTGGGAAACATTATGAGAGTGAATTTTTAACGATGTGCGAGCACACTGACAGCGTAAAACGACTGCACGTTGAAACCTAAAAGCGACAACTTCATTGGGTAACTGTCTCTCAAGTTTTCATCGGAACTGATAACCAGATTTATGGTAGTTATTTTTAGTTATTTTGTTTTGTTACGCTAAAGAAGTATAACTTCCTACGTGCGTACATAAGTACAAACACACTCGCTTGATAACTAACGCTGAAGTTGAGCTTATTATACATATTTTTTGTGCATGGAAGAATACAGAGGATGCTTTTGGTATATTTTGTGAACATTCCAAGGCCTTCCACTGTGTTCACCATGAGACATTAATCAGGAAGCCTTAGTATATATGGTGTCAATAACACAGCGCTTAAATTTATTATTTTATATTTAAGTAATAGAATTTAGAAGTCATTATCAATGGTAAAATGTCTTCTGGGTCACATGTACTAATGTGTATCCCCCAAGACCCATTGCTTAGCCCATTCCTACTCTTGGGGTATATTATATACATAATAAATGTATATTGTGTCTTTAATTAGCCGTGTGTACACAAAATGTCGTATTCATATTAGAAGAGTATGGAGAGACAGTTTGATAACTGCCTATGTTGTGTTATACTTAAGAGGTGAATACGCATCATGTAACATTTAGTGAACTTGGTTGAAGAAAAAATAAATAACAGTCCACGACTGGGTATATACTTGTGCTGCTATGTGGTACAAAATAAGGGAAGTTTTTGTGGTAGCTACTACTTCTAAAATATTTGAGATTTACACAAATAACTTCAAAGGAAAAACTCTTTCTATAACGTTTTAGTGTGAGTCCTTTATAACTTAACTTTTTAAAGGCATTAATTACGTAAGAGCTTTAAAGTGCAAAACGCGTTTAAGAGATTTTACTCCCATGCCACACTCAGTGGATTAATTCCTTTTACTAAGAAACCATTTTCTTAACTTAACTGAAACTAATATGCGACATAAGTAATTAGGGAAGTTTTCCCTACGTATTTACGACATAATTACTAACACGTTTCTCATATCATGTTCAATGTAAAATTAGTTATAATTTTAAATTCGCATAAATATAATAAGATAATATTTTATTTAGGGCATACGATGTAAGATGTAAGACGCGGATACTGCGGGTAAATGACCATAATTGTATAGCAATAAACTAGCACACTCCCAGGTTGCTCCAATTTTTATTAATTGCATTAGTATTTAATTTAAACTACAACTTCTTATTTTTGTAATTTTTTTTTATAAAATAAGGGTGACATACGAGCACACAGTCCACCTGACAGGAAGTGGATGCTGTGGAATATAAATGCACTATTTCACTATCTTTAAACCAAATAAATTACCATGAATCATTAGACTTATGCACATAAATGATTTTGTATGGAAATATTTATTAAATTATAAAACACAACTTTCCAGTTTTATTAAACATTATTACGAGTACAGCTAAGGTGCTTAAGCTGCAATGAATAATATAATATTAATTACTTCTGCACATGGCATAACGTATTAATTTTATAACATTACGAATTCAGAACAACTTATATCTACTATAACTCTTGTTTGAAGAATTAGTGTGTCAAATGACTAAGCAAATTTAATTTATTTTTATTCTTAAACTAGTACCGTACAGGTCCATCCAAATTAAATTTTATTTCACACAATTCGATTCCAATTCAAAATCTTACAATTAATCTTGTATTAAAATATACTAGAATATATTATACACTTATATACTATATAATATACTTTAAAGGCCATTCATCTAAAAAAAAAAACACTAAAACATAAAATACTGGCTGCAATAAATGCTGGCTCAATGAAAATCGTGTCTATAAATATTGACATGAAAATTATTAAAACAATTTTATAACGCTTAAAATATAAAAAGATATCGATAATTTTAATTTGAATTTTAATAAGCGTATTTTAATTTAATATCTGCACTACAGAAAATACGTGGCGTTGACAGCATCACGGCTACAATTCGTTAAAGTGTTCACCTGTAGTATAAATAAATTGATATTTATGAAATAAAAATCATTAAAAGTGATTAGTTCTCTTTGGTCCACTGATTATTATTTGAAATTGAGTATTTGTTTACATGTATAACTGCCGGATTTAGGAGTAACAATTTCAATAAAATATAAAGAAAACGAGAAGGAGTGTATCCAGTCATTTTCGAAAAAAAATATCAGCATCATTCTGAAGTTATGATAACTTATTATGTTAAAAATATCTCATAACTCTCGAGATATTATTAACATGCTTATTTATCATAGACTAACGGTCGGTCACGATACTTTTAATTCGACTTTTGGTACAATAATACAAAATACAAAATTAATAAAAGCATTAGGTTTATTTTATTTATTAATTAAAATTCCTACAAAATGATCCTCTACCAGCCAACATTTGGGTGATGCTATCTGCATGACACACAAAATATGAAGTATGTGTGTGAAATTTTAAAATATAGAATCGGAAATTAAAGTATATAAATATTAAACAAAATAATAAATATACCCATACATAAACTTACATATCAAAAATTGTTCAATAGATGCATATATAAATTATGTACATATGACATAAATAAATACTACTAGTAAGATGATTCTGCTAGTTTATTTAAATAATGTTTGCGAACTTCTTCTCGAATGTATAACAATTGTTAGTCGTTCTGATTTCTACAGAGAGTGCGTAGTAGGAGGACAAACTGTACAGTGGAGGAAGATTGCAGAAAGCCGTTTTAGTGTAGTATGTGTATATTCATGTTAAGCTAAGAATTAAAGAAGTCTTATTAAAGTCATAGAAGGAAAAACGCGCCTGTCATTGACCTTTCCAACATTACACCAAAAGACTTCAAGGTGTTCTGGAGACACATAACTCAGCAACACACTGAGTAATGTGTCCCAGCAAGCGTCCAGGGTTAAGATGAGCCAAATAAGGTAGCTGAATTATTTAAAGATATTTTAAGGTTTTTTTAAGGTTATTCAATTGTTTCGACGCAGCTAGTGCTTAGTGCTGAGGATTAAAACTGAGTATATTGCTAGTGTAATAAGTGGGATGACTAGGGGTAAGTTTCCTGGACACGATGACATCCGTATTGATCACTCATAGCAGGCGGGTGTGCATTTGCCGAGGGTGTTAACTCTGTTGCTTAACCTGTGCCTAGGGCATACTACGTACTTACCTAGAAATCCTATAAAAACCATTGTTTTACCAATATTTAAAAAAAGACTAGTGATTCTTTCGTTGGGTCCAATTACCACCCAATGATCATGATCTCAGATATAATTCTTAATAGAGCGAACTACTAGTTTTTAATGCTGGAAATAAAAACTTAAGTCTGTTTCTTACATTAGGCTTGGAGGAGTTACACTGAGTAGAGTCCCCAAATTGAGATATCTGGGACACTGGGTCGCTAAGGATCTCTTTGACAATTTAAATCTTGACCGAGAACGTAGAGCAGCGGTGTAATATGCTTGCCTGCAGGTTTGCTAGATGTAAGAATAAAGTTAAGATAACATTATTCAAAGCAAACTGGCAGACATTCTACACATGCAGC
Source organism: Parnassius mnemosyne (assembly GCA_963668995.1). Taxonomy (NCBI): domain Eukaryota; kingdom Metazoa; phylum Arthropoda; class Insecta; order Lepidoptera; family Papilionidae; genus Parnassius; species Parnassius mnemosyne. The sequence goes on from CAVLGL010000001.1 coordinate 58,110,444, forward strand.
CTGTGGACGAAGTGTACTCGCCAAACTCTCAATGTGCCACGTATTCAATACAACACTGGATCCAGGATGTTGTGGGGGCTGCCACGCTTTTGCAGCGCATCACGTATGTTTCCGGAGGGATTCGTGTACAGCTTTGCATAATATTATGCAAAGCAATAGCCTCCTTGATGCGTCGCGTGCGAGACAGCATCAACCGCCTCCTAGCTTCCATATATAATAGACAAGATTGCCCTGTGATGAGGCACTATAACACTATGCATATGGGCTCCAGGCCCAGTATGTTTAATAATAAATGATAATTTTGGTATTGTATAATAATTCATATATGTATTCTGTAAATATACTAAGCCGTAGTTTTAAGTGTACTAAAAAATGGTAGTAATTTACCTGAATAATTAATAAATAATAAAAAATCATTCACATTTGAGGCATGCAAAATGTGTTGCCGTTTGACAATCAAAATTTAATTTTTTCACGTCAAGCGCTAGAAGTTTAAAACTCTCAAAACACTGAATTTATCACTCAGATACCAAATCTCAAAAATAAAATTTCAGACGGAATAATCTTGAGATAACAGGCCTTCCTGAAAAGGAGAATGAAGATTTGGCCCTTTATATGAGTAATATTAGTAATTTGACTGACTGCCTCGTTGACCTAGTGGTTGTAGTAGTGCGACTGGTGATCATGAGGTCCCGGGTTCGAATCCCGGGTCGGGCCAAAAAAATCAGTTATTGAGTTTTTCCATCAAGAAATTCTCAGTAGCTGCCCGGAGTCAGGAATCCGGCGGTGTTTCACCCCCGTGCCTCGGAAAGCACGTATAGCCGTTGGTCCTGCGCCTGATCTCTCTCCGGTCGTGTCGGTTTACCGTCCCATCGGACTATGAGAGTGAGGGAATAGAGAGTGCACCTGTGCTTGCGCATACACTTGGGCACTATAATCCTGTCCTGCGCAGATGGCTAGTCTCCGCTGAGACTGGCCGCCGTGACCGAATTTCGGTCTGGAGGACATTATTAGTAATTTAGTGGGAGTTCCGCTTTTGTCTATTGACGTTGTCCATACTACTAGGACTCGCCAATTTAGTGCGGTTTCTGGACGTCCAAAAGCTATTGTCATAAATATGAGTTCTCAATTATTACATGACTCCATTTTGTCTGATATTCGTCCCAAAAAGGACTGAGGTTGTGTGACATAAGTTTTCTTGGTGATATCAAGAAGATATAATTAAATTCACATCTCAAAGCAGCCAACAAAATATTATATAAAAGTGCAAGGGAAAAAGCAAAAGTCGCTCATTAGAAATTTGTGTAGATACGTCATGGCAACATTTTTCTTAGAAATTTTTAAGAAGTGAGACATAGATTAATGATAAGTAATCACGCGCTCTGACTAGATACCGCCGGCGCTCATGTAAAATGCAGCAACAAATACTACGCCGAAAACGGCGTACCCGAGCCAGTCGCGTTGCAGGCAACGTGTACGGTTAACGTACTGAATGTTTTATTAAATTTTGATCATAATCCGAAGTAAAATACCAGTTTACGTATTGAAACTGTGTAAAAATAATACTACAAGAAATAAGAAAGACACTAGAATCACATACTATCATTAAGTATCATACAATTTCGAAATTTTAACATAAAATAACACGAACCATAAATAAGTCACAAAATATCAATGACGCTATTCAGTGTTGCCGCGAATACAAAAATAAAGTTCCCCGTGGCTGAGATTTTTATATGTGAATTTGTTGTTACTGTATTTTATAATATATTATCTTTAACTTATTATAATATAACCTAACTCTATATTATTTAATGTTTATTTCTGTAGTATTGCTCAAATGACATAATTACCGTTTATTAGGGTTCCATACCCAAAGAGTATCAACGGGACCCAAGTCTCCACTATCGTTCCGTCTGTCTGTCAGTAGGCTATATCTTATGAATCGTAATATGGAGAATTTTACAGAATGTGTATTTATATTGCTGCTATAACATCATAAAATAAAAAAAAAAACAAGTAAAATATTAAAGGACCCAAAAAATCACGTTTCTTGTATGAAGACCATACAAGAAACGTGATTTTTTTCTGTATTGATATAGTCATTATTTTCTTTTGTTGCTTGTGTTCTTTAAAAGAAAGCTTTCTGGAGGTATTAATATTTAAGTTTATAATTTTTTTTCCATTATAATTGGGATGACTAAATCCATATTCATTCAAATCTCTGGTATTGAATATATCAAATAAAACTACTTGTCGCATTTTTTTAATCAAAATCCCAAGATTTCTACAGCAAAGTTTATTTTTTATTATGTCACTACCTACAAGATGGTAACAAATTATCGAACAGAATGGACCCATATATATATATTATTATTAAATGTAATAAAACTTTAAAACAAAAACGTCTTGAATTTGTATACAATATCCGAAGAAACCTTTACCCCGGTCTTATATACTAACTAAAGGTGTAACAAAATACTACTTAATAACTTAGGGAATGATTCTGTCCGTTAACATGAATATTTTTTATTATGGGATCATCTTCGAAATTTTCAATTTATACGTGATAGACCCATACTGCAGTTATATTACTGATATAGTTGTAGCACAAATGGGTCAGCTCGACCGGGAAAGGACCACGCTCTCACAGAATACCAGTGTAAAATAAATCTTGCGAAAAATTTACTTCGCAAATATCCGTGTTCTAAAATAAAATGATGTGTCTTACCTAGTATGAAGAGCAACTCCAGTACAGAGCAGAGTAAATGTTGGTGTCAGTGTATATGACTTACGCGGAAAACTAATCCCATATTTTTTGGGTAAAGTATTTTTTTTAATTAATGATAAATAAATAAAGTAAAGTAATTTCAATTCGATTCCGGAACTTAATTATGCGGGAGGCTTGAAGTTACCAAGTCTGCGTGCGAAACAACTCATCATGACTCTTAAATATTATATTGAAGGGAAATCGAACCGTAGTTATTCAATAGAGCGGTTAGAGCGTTGTCGCCCTTCTTATGAACAGGAAAAGAAATAAAACATTAATTGAATTCTAAAACAAACTTGTATACGCCCTTTGCTGTAAATTATATAATCATATGAAGCTTGATCTAATGATTTACAAATGGTCTGTCAATTTTATCAGCTAAGTATATATCCTTTAAATAATTGGAGGAGCTTCTCTATTGGATTCTTTAGAAAACTGATCCCATTTTTTATATTAAATGGTTACGCTAAAACATCGAGGCAGCCTCTACAAAATTCTAACTGCATAATGACATTGCATTCTGAGAAAATTGTAGGTCTTCTGCGTGGTCTGCTTCTGGTATGGTTCTGCTTTTTTATAGGAGAGGGGGCAAACGAGCATACGGCTCACCTAATGATAAGTGATTACCGCCGCCCATGAACAACTGCAACACCAGGGGAATTGCAGATACGTTACCGGCTTTTTAAAAAGGAGTACACTCTTTTCTTGAAGGTCCCTAAGTTGTAACGGTGCGGAAAAATTTCTGGTGGTAGTTGATTGCACAAGACAGTTGTGCGAGAAAGAAAACTGCTTTTAAATCGCACAGTGATGGACCGCCAGACATCCAGTTGGTATGGATGGTATCGCGAGTTTTGTCGCGATGTGCTATGGTGAAGTCGTGTGGCTGGAATTAGTCCGAACAATTCCTCAGAGCACTCCCGTGATAAATGCGATAAAATAAGCAAAGATATGCAACATCTCTTCGTATTGCCAGTGAGTCAAACCGATCGGAAAGAGATCGGTCGCCAACGATTCGAACAGCTCTGCGCTGGATGCGATCAAATGGAAGGAGCTGCCACTGGGGAGCCCCAGCCCAGAGATGAGAATAGTATTCCATGTGCGGCTGAACCTGCACCTTGTAAAGTTGCAGGTGGTGTGCCGGCATGAAATACTGTCCCACTCAGCTCAGCAGGCCAAGCTTTTTAGAGGCCAATTTGACCTTTTTTTCTAAGTGACCACGAAACTACACGTCACTCGAGTTAGTTAGTTGTTATTATAGGCCTGTATGTAAATCAACAACCTGTTATTTGTGTTAATTACTTTCTGATGATGTCAGATAATCCATTCTACACGTAATAAACGTGTGATTAATCCGTCTATCCTTATTTAACGAGCAATAACAAGATCCGGTTATTCATAACATTTCCGACTTGTAGACCGTAATGTGGAAGGATAAGGAGGTCCATGGATGGTTTTAAAAGTTTAACACGAGACTTTTGTAGACTCAGTAGCCTCCCTCTTTTAGCATAGTTTTGGTGATCTCTTAAGCCGAGAGAATTTTTTTGCACACGAGGGACTTGAAAGAAAGCTGTAAATATAAAATTTTTATTTATACAGTTTCTTTATCAGCTGGAATTGGTTTCCACAAAAAAAAAAAGAACATAATCGTCAAAATTATTACTATTTGATTTAATTTTAGTTCCAGATACCTCGCAATACCCTGTTATTTAATTATATTTTTTATTTCAAATTATATTTTTACCAACAATTATACTAAATTAGAGAATTAAGGAAATCATAAAAATGTTAATTGTTTTTATTTGAATGCGGTTCGTCAGCACGGTTTAAATCACGAGAGAAATATTTCAATTTGTAAAATTTTTAGCGATGCGTGAAATTAAGTTAATATTTGCTTTTCGTGTACGAAATATTTATTTAAAGAATGTCTGTACTGGAATTATTATCTCTAAATAGTATTAAAAAAAAACCGCTTCCACCGTACTTACTTACTTACTTATCTTCACGCACAATCCCTGACGGGGTAGCCAGAGAGAACAGATCGCCAAGTGTCACGATCCTTACATATCTCTTTCGCTTCTTTCAGATTCATTATCTTCTTCATACATGCACGTCTAGGTATCCGAGTACTCTTGACCCTACCCTCTTCGAGCAATTTGCTCACATGGTCTTCGAAAGTTAGTCTCGGTCTACCTCGACACCTTTTAATATTAACTTTCGCGCTATATATTTTCTTCACCATTCGGTCTTCACTCATTCGCTCAACGTGCCCAAACCACCGAAGCACGCCCTTATCAATTTTTGTGATAAGGTCATCTTTCAAACCTGCCATATTGCGAATCTCTTCGTTTCGCTTTCGGTCAGCCATAGTAACGCCGCACATTTTACGAAGAGATCGCATCTCCACTGCATTCAACTTACTTTTATGCTTCTTCTGGCATACCCAGGTTTCGCTTCCACCGTCTGTACGCTTAAATCTTTTAAACTATGGATTATGATTTGGTTTACATCTGTATCATACATGTATATTATATCATTATACAGAGTTATTTTTCAAAGAGTAGCCAAATTTTATATTGAAGATTAAATAAATAAATTACTTTATAACGATATTACATTTTTTGAAAATGCGAGCGAATAAAGCTTCTACTTTTATTTAAAATAATCCCAAATTGAACGTAATTTATGGGCGCGCGCTCCTGTGTTTGTGATTTAATTCACGCTCTCGTTTCTTAAGTTGTTTCCAACTGTTTACTTTCTTAGGGACACGCTTACTACTAATCCTTAAGATAATAGCTACATGACGCGTATTATGATTCCAATTTTCGTTTTACACTTTTAACGGGGTTAGGGTCGTCATAATAAATTAAATTAAAAACAATATTTTGATTATCGACGACGTAACCGACAACTGCCCTTATTAAGGAGTATTTAAAAAAATGGAATAAACTATTTTAACCAAATTACGCAAATAGTCCTTGTATCTACTATTGGTACCTGAAAGAGGAATCCGTTTCTCTTGTGGATGTGAATAACTAACACACCATAGTTAAGTAACGTACGTTCACAACGTAAACTGAAAGTAGCGGATCGGAGCGCAAATGAGCGGCCTGACGGCGTTGGGTGAATGGATTGCCTGGCGAGGCGAGAAAAATCAAACTGGAAGCCCCCGCGCATTTTGCACTTGTATCTGGAGTGCGCTTGGTGGCGAACGCCAGTCGTTCCTCGTCACTTCCCACGCTAAGCCGCCACCAAATAAGAAACATTATTGTATCGCCAATACCAATATCTTTATTTGTGAAATTATGAATTCCAAACAGAAACATCAGTGACATTTGTGACTTTTATTATTGTACACGATGGACACCTTTTGCACCTTCTGAGAGTCATAATGCGAGACTGTTTGGCTTATATAACTAGTACCAACGCGCACGCACATTGCTAAGGATAACACTCGTACATTGGTGACCTCGAAGCTTCTGAGCATAGTGATTCGGTGCATCGTGTCGTACATTGTTACTAAGCAATATAGGGAATGGCTGACGTGATATATGGGTGTATTATATGTCGCGATCGGCACCACGGTACCTGTTCCCATGATACCAGGTAATGGCACGTCAACACCTGAGCAACGGATGGATTTAGGAGCAATATTTCTTGCAACACACATAAATGATTTTGGACAGATCAGCCAAGACTACTACAAGGTTTATACAAATCGAAGCCATATTGAACCCACAAAAGATGAGCGATCAGATAAAGTATGACATTGTGATCGGGAAGCTAAACAAAGGTGCTATCGAACAGATAACGGATTTTGTAATTCAGCGACATCAGGAAAATAAGAAGCATTAAAGAAGCATTTGCTGTCAATATACGAAGAATCCGCAACGAGATAACTACAGAAACTCTTGAGTGAGATGGAAGTGGGGGATCAAAGGCCGTCGCAACTGTTATGTCGTGTGAAAGAACTAGCACGTGCAGTATTAGCAGCAAAAGTTTGGATAATTTGGCCGCAACAGCAGATAAGGTCACGGATACCACACAACAGAGGTAACATCACCAACCCCAAGGGACCAGAGTACGTCAAGCGTCAACATTGATTTTATATAATGATTTCTTATATTTACGCGAACACTACAAATTTAAATAAAACTAATTTTACGGATTTTATCGCTTATATTAACTTATTTTATATTCCCAACGTTTCAAGCACTTTACAGCACCCATGATCCCCCCCCCCCCCCCGCGATCTTAGTATAAAATAAGTTAACATAAGCGATAAAATCCTTAAAATTAGTTTTATTTAAATATTGATTTTATAGCAAAGTTAACTTCGCGATTGGACACTATGGAAGTCAGACAAGGGAGGCAGATCAGTCGCCATCATCGTAAAAGAGGAAGGAGTACATTTCGTTATCGAAACTTTTAAAGACCTCGTTTAATTTCCAAACGACGAACAACCGAAAATCCTGATTGGCTTTGTTCGTACCACTTTCGTTACTGAGAGAGAGCACGCCGATATGAACAGCCGTGCGCATGGAATAAGAAGACGGCAGATAAGCAGTTAGAAAACTAGCGGATGTGCAGGCTGTGGCATTCGTCAACTGTCCTTAGTATGGTGTATTTAATAAAATTGGAATAAACAATTTACAACCAAATTACGCAAATAGTCCTAGTATACAATATTGGTACCTCAAAGTGGATCCGTTTCTCTTGTGGAGATGTGAATAACGAACACGGATGTGAATAATCGAATCGGCTGGCAAGGCGAGAAAACCCAAACTGGTTGCTCCCACGCAGCCTAGGGCTTCCGAAGATTGCTGGGCGGTCAAGCAGACGGGGACGCCGACGAGCACACTTTATTAAATTTCTTTTTTCACTTATTATTTGTTCTTTAGCACTGTTTACTTCCATGAACGCAGCAATATTTTACTGTGGCGGTTTTCATAATTTTGGGCCGCTTTGGCGTAAATGCGTAAATACACCGTTAGTCTCTTATTCACAGATAAAAAACTAACGGTGAATGTTCCGGCGAGTATTCAGACAACAGTATAGGCCCTCCGTACGCAATCCATCTAACTTCATATTCACTATTTAAGTTATCGCTTACTGCAATTGAATAATTTGATTATCTGTGAATTATTCTCGATTGGTAGGTTAATTACGACTCTTAGGTTTATTTTTAGTCGCGTTAAAGACTAACTACAGTATCGTTGCACGCCACGTAAACTTTCTTTGCTTGAAATGTAATATCCCACCATTTCAAAGTTTCATAATATCTATGGTTCGAATATTTTGGTTACATCATTGGTAGCGAAGCGTTCGTTACTTACGAACGCTTCGGTAACGGTCAAAATTGTCAGCTGTCAGTTATGCGAGTGGACGTAAGTTCTTAACCGTGTAACAGTAAATATAAGGAGTAGGCGCGGGAAGATGCGCAACAAGGTACCTTACCGAGCGAACCTTACGAATGTGTGCGTGCGTAAAATAGAACGCATCAGATATTTATGAATGGTAATTAGTTAAAATAATGCATCACGAATTTAAAAGATAAAAATGACAGAATGTTTAAGATTTTTTTAATAAATTTTATACACCATTTGCCTATATTACTTATTCCGAACCTTCTATGCAAATTTGTCTGTATATATTTTTACTGTCTGTGTGTATGTGACTGAACTTTTCCTAAACGACTGGACCAATTTTGATGAAATGTTGTGTAAGTGATTCAGTCGATTAGTGAATGGTTTAGATTCATAATTGGACCCTGTAGGTGGCGTTTTTTTCGAGATCTAGAAATCAACCGTGGAAAGCCGGGGTAGATTGCTAGTTGTTTGTATATTTTTTATTGACACCACAGATATTGTATGTATATTTTAATGAATTTTGTTTTCATGCCGTTTACTTTTTAGTTACGTCTAAAAACTTTACTTACTTTCTAAAAATCGATATTTAAAATAAAGTTTTCAATTAAATTATGTTTTTGGTCTAGCGATCCAACCCGGCTTCGCCTGGGTATGATCTAATAATGTAGCATTATTAATTTTTAAATAACCATCAAAGACCATTTGTCAACTTTTCGATTTCTCAAAAAACAATCCAAGTTTTCCCGATAAAATATAACCTCCAGTGTCCACTCCAGCACTACTCTCTATCTGTTCGTAAAAGTTCGTTTCGTATTTGATATAGCTTTATTGCTTAAAGCATTACCGTAAAATGGCCTTTTCCCCCACCTCATTAACACAACCATTATTCAATAAGCTTCTAACGAACATCGCTTTCACCTATTTTATATTTCAAAATTGTAAACCTGCAAATATATTTAACATTTAATCAGACTCAGTGTTAGCATTTAAGTTCAATATGAGACAGTTATTTTTTATTATACCTCGAGGATGGTTCTATTTTTATTTCTGAAAAGAATATAATTATCTGGAAATAATTTAAATATTTCTAGATTTTTGAGGTCAATTAAAGATTTTTAGTTATCTATTCCAAGCCAATGCTTGACTACTTCCCAAATGTTGGTAAGTGGATTACTCACAGCATGTAAGCCCCTAAATTATTAATCTCTAAATTATCAAAAGTTAGAAAAATTTTCCGCAATCTAATATGCTTTTAAGAGGATTTAATAACACATACTTGATTAATTCACATCAGAGACATCATTCTTGAACATGTTCACAGACTTCCCGAAGCGTCGGTGCTTTTCGTCACCTAACGCGATAAAATCCTTAAAATTAGTTTCATTCAATGTAATTATTCGCGTAAAAATAAAAATAAAATAATTATCACCAAAAGGCGACAAAGGGAAACAGGCAGGAGATGGGCAGCAGCATCTTCCTGGTAACGGCAAAAATACATTAAAAAACTGCGGTTGCCAACCCGCTTGCTAAGCGTGGCAACTATGGCAATATACCCCCCATGATGAAAGTTACGAAGAGACGGCCCTCAGTCCCCGGCGGCCCCGCTATTCCTGGCTACGGTGGCGACAATGGTAACGGCGGGGCAGGGGGTGCTACGAATCTCCGGTGGAGGTTCGGTTGCCACCTACGACGACTCGACCTGGCAACATACAACGCACGCACCCCGAGGAATGACGAGAAGATTGTGGAGCTGGAAGAAGAGATAGACAAGTTACGCTGGCATATTATAGGATTATTCGAAGTCCGAAGAGAGGGGAGGGCACGGTAATCCTTGAATCCGGCAACTTGCTCTATTACCGGGAGGGCGACCATCTGTCCCAAGGAGGTGTCGGATTTATCGTCCACAAGTCTCTCGTTAACAACGTTGTAAAGATCGGGAGTGTGTCGACGAGGGTTGCGTACCTTATACTCAGAATCACCAAACGGTATTCGCTGAAGGTCATACAGGTTTACGCACCAACCTCGGTACACCCCGATCAGGAGGTAGAGGAAATGTATGAGGATATCTCTAGAGCCATGCATTTCTCCAAAACCCAATATACGGTGTTAATGGGAGACTTCAATGCAAAACTAGGCACAAGACAGAACGGTGAGCTGAAAGTGGGGAAATTTGGAATACGGCAACGGAACCCAAGGGGCCAGCAGCTGGCCGACTTCATGGAGAAAGAGGGACTCTTTATGATGAACTCTTTCTTCCAGAAGCGGCCCCACAGGAAGTGGACCTGGTCGAGCCCCAACAGTTCGACAAAAAATGAGATTGTCTTCATTATGACGACCAGACGACAACTGTTCAGTGATGTCTCAGTGATCGCGAGGGTGAAAACCGGCAGTGATCACCGAATGGTTAGAGGCACACTGAACCTAAACGTGAAGTTGGAGAGGTCTCGTCTAATGAAGTCAACGCTCCATCCCCCTCGTGCTCTAATCCAAGTCCCGAAACCTTTCAGCTCGAGTTACAAAACCGTTTTCACACTCTTGAAAACTCATTAAAAACTCGTTAAAAACTCTCCGATTACACTCTTAATCTCATGGCTGTTAGACGGGAGATTCAGCTACATTCTTCAACAGATTTGACAGCAACCAGGCAACTGAACAGACGGAACTCCACATGCATGCGGCGGGACTTACGCTACTTCAATACAGCTTGTATTGAAGAAGCGATCGAGCGGAACCAAGGCTCCAAAGTCTTTGCCAGAGATCTGTCTGCCAAAAAGAACCAACTGTCAAAGCTGAAGTTCAAGTGTGGCAGCATCGTTTCCGGGATACCTGAGATTTTGAGTGAGATTGAGAGGTTCTATGGGCAGCTGTACACGTTACCGTTGGAGCCGCACGCAAGTGTGAGTAACGATCCAAGAGCGAGTCTTATCCGACATTATACCGATGATATCCCGGACGTCAGTCTGACCGAGATTAGAATGGCTCTCCAGCACCTTAATAACGGCAAGGCCCCAGGCGAGTATGGAATTACAGCGGAGCTTCTGAAAGCGGGTGGAAAACCGGTACTTGAAGTCCTTCAGAAGCTCTTTAATTACGTCCTCCATGGTGGCACTACTCCGGAGGCGTGGAGCAGAAGTGCGGTGGTCTTGTTCATCAACAAAGGCGACAACGCTCTCTTGAAGAACTACAGACCGATTTCCCTTCTGAGCCGCGTCTACGTGCTGTCTTCGAGAGTCATTACGAATCGTCTCGCGCGCAGACTTGACGACTTCCAGCCTCCCGAACAAGCCCGTTTCCGAAAAAGCTTTATCACCATAGACCACATACATACCCTTCGGCAAATTGTACAGAAGTCCGAGGAGTACAATTTGCCACTATGCCTGGCGTATGTGGACTATGAGAAAGCCTTTGATTCCGTCGAAATTTGGGCGGTGCTGCAGTCCCTTCAGCGATGCCAAGTTGACTGTCAGTATATCGAAGTGTTGAAGTGCTTGTACAGTAGGGCTACGATGGCTATCCGAGTACAGAACCAGAGTACGAAACCTATCCAATTGCAGAGAGGTGTATGACAGGGTGACGTCATATCCCCGAAACTCTTTACCGCTGCATTGGAAGATGTTTTCAAGCTTTTAGTCTGAAAAGGATACGGTATCAACATCAATGGCGAGTACATCACTCACCTTCGATTTGCCGACGATATAGTCCTTATGGCAGAATCGCTGGAGGACCTAAGCACTGTGCTCAATGACCTCAATAGTGTTTCCCAACGGATAGTTCTTAAGATGGACATGGACAAAACAAAGATCATGTTTAATGTCCATGTCACACCTATGCCGGTAGTTGTTGGGAGCACTAAGCTCGAAGTTGTTGACGAGTATGTTTACCTGGGACAAATAATCCGACTAGGTAAGTCCAACTTCGACCGAGAGGTCAATCGACGGATTCAACTCCGCTGGGCAGCGTTCGGGAAGCTACGACACATCTTCTCATCAGACATACCTCAAAACCTTAAAACGAAATTGTACAACCAGTGCGTGTTGCCAGTGATGACATACGGAACTGAGACGTGGTCCTTCACTGCTGGCCGTATGAGGAAGCCCAAGTTCGCTCAGCAAGCTATGGAGAGGGCTATGCTCGGAGTCTCTCTGCGTGATAAACTTAGGAATGAGGATATCCGCAGTAGAACCAGAGTGACCGACATAGCCCAACGGATTAGTAAGCTGAAGTGGCAATGGGCCGGCCATATTACTCGAAGAAAAGAGAACAGATGGGGAAGAAAGGTTCTCGAGTGGCAGCCTCGTACCGGCAGGTGAAGTGTAGGGCATCCCCCCACTAGATGGAGTGACGACCTGGTAAGATATGCAGGAAGTCGATGGATGCAGGTGGCTCAGGACCGTGCTTTGTGGCATTCTTTGGGGGAGGCCTTTATTCAGCAGTGGACTTGTGAAGGGCTGTAGTGATGATGATGATGAAGTTGCAGACTATTTACGTCCCAGTGATGGGCACAGGCCTCCTCTCATTTCTGAGAGGGTTTGAGGGCAAGGAAATATCCGCCGCAGCCCAAATGCGTGTTGGCGAACTTTACATGTTTTTGAAATATTTTTTTCTTATTTCCCGGACATGCAGGTTTCCTCACGATGTTTTCCTTCACCGTCGAGCACGTGGTAAATCAGCACTTAAAATTGTAATTAACAATTTCCTTGGTGCCGGCGGGGATCGAACCCGGGTTGCTCGCGTACTGTGAAGCTTACAGCGAGCGCTAACCATCTGAGCCATTAATTATCACGGCTATTAATTATAAACGTCCACATATATATTATTTTAGAAATAATAAATCAGATTTACATGTAAAAAACTGTTCAGTACTTAATAACAGAAATTTTGCAGTGTGAGAGATCACGTTATGTTTCTTCCGTCTTAAGATCTTTTTTTATTTATCTTCATCGTGTGTGTGCGTGCGTGCGTGCGTGCATGCGTGCGTGCGTGCGTGCGTGCGTGCGTTTGTGTGTGTGTATGTGTGTGTGTGTAGATTTGCTCTCGCGTTCGGGAAATGTTTCGGCAAGCCTTTTCGGCGTGAGTCTGGCGGTCCGATAAGTATTTTCTCTTCATCTGACGAATATTCTTGTGAGAGTACCGCGATCACAGGGAAAAAGGTAGGCATAGGAACTATCTTCTATTTTAACATAAATCACATTTGATTCTGAATTGCAAAAACGAGTTTAATGTAAACAATTATATGAAGACCTTCTAATAAAATTTTGCAAATATGTGTATTGTGTATACATTTTTATATTTATAAATGTCTTCATTTTAGAGTATTTGATAAAATCGTAATGTAACGTCATAAGAAAAGGTTGGCTAAGACAAATATACCTAAATACAGTAACATCGAATGAGATAGAGCAAAAGGTTAATTACTTTTGATCATAGACGTCATAAAAAAACGTGTGAATGTACTTATGTACGCACGTAAGAAGTTATACTTTTTTAGCGTAACAAAACAAAAATAACTATAATAAAACACATTTTATAGATTCATATATGTTTATTTGAATATTAAATTACTTATTTTCATTTTATTCGTTTTCCATTAGGAATGTTTTGAAGAAATGTGATTTTAAATATGAAAACATATGATATACAAAGTAATTTTGATGTCGGTCTGAGTGAGATTAGAATGTTTGTCCAGAATCTAAAATCGATAGGCGCCGGGTGAGGATGAAAATAAAGCAGAGCTTTAGAGAGCAGTTGGAAAACGACTCTTAAATTCCTTCAGAAACTAATTTAACCTCATTTATGTTGGCACTACACTGAAAGTGTGAAGCAGAAACTTAGTTTTGTCCTTTAAGAAGGACTATAACGCTGAACTACAGACAGCTGTCTGCAGTTATTAAGAATAATGTCGCACGCTTTAATGGCAAATTACAGTAACTATAAATTTATAAAATAATGGTCTAATCCAGGTAAAACCAGGATGGATCGCTAGTTATAATATATTTTTATATAATATAAATAGTAAAATTGTTTAATATCGAGTTATATGTTTATAGTTATTGTTTAGATCAGCCTATTTTCTATCAGGCTGACGACTTCGGAACGCTGATTTATTCAGCCTTGTGTAGCAACCTCCTAATACACCAGTAGTTTAGTCTAGTCAAGTAGTGATGCTCCAGGCAGCCATTCATATTTCTTCTTTTCTCATGCACGCCATGCGCATTGGCCTATTCTGTAACACCTTACACTAGACACCGAGTATGTTACATTCTTCTTTATCATGACCCGGAATTATACTTCTATAGTGCAATAAACGACTGGCCATGTGTCTCTACCGCAGAAGTGAAATTTTATGCTGGTCAGGCTTCTTGCTTGTTTGGCTCTGTTATGCTTCATTTAGCTATGCTAATGACAAAGCCAGGAGATGTTTCTGGCAGTTCTCAATGTCTACTTTAATGATATATTCGACATATAATAAAGGATTTCCTTCCGTCTGTACAAATGTTTAAAGTTCCTCGTAGTAGATAATATTTATATCTGTTCCTACTTGTCAGTAATAATCCCAGCGAAATGGAGATAGTTCGACTTTCAGCTAAAATAACTGTTTGAATTATTCATATCAAACCTTCTTGTTTTAAGAAACTATGAAAATCACGTTTCCCAGGTAAAGAGCTGAATATCAGAATACGCACTTATCGAGTTTTTAAGGAAAATAAAAAATACGTTGTGGTATAAGATCCAGTAAATTCTGAGACATTGTTTTCGTTATAAATCGTCACGTGAGCTTCGTGCCTAAGCGAATTTCGACACAATTGTACATAAGTAAAAGATTCTACCAAAATAAAAACTTTTGACGGTTTATAAAGCTGGAACCACGAGGTGCTCTCGATCTCTCTTTGATATTATTTGAGACTATAATCAAGATTTCTGACACGAATGCAGCCTGAATTCTATTATTTATTTATTTATGTCTGGAAAAGACAGAAAACTCTAACAAACTATTAAACTTTAATAACTCGCATAGCGTGGCTGCTATGGTAAAATCTCCCTTATGATACAATCTATGGGAAGGCCTATTTTTGGCAGGGGTCTATTATTAAGTACAAGTAAATATATGTATGCCGATGAAATTTCAGTACACTTAGCTTTAAAATTCACTTCATTACGGCATAAAAGTTTTTGTTTATTGTTTTTAGATTTTTGAATTATTTTTTTTAACCATTGTAAGTAATGTAAGAATCAACGCTATAAAATATCATGAAGATTTCATAGACATACATTGCATCTTAACCTTTTCCTGTATGTTTTTTTTTACTTATAAGTGCACGCTATTGAAAATGCTGACTAAGCCTTAGATAGTAAATTGCTCTATCTTAGCGTAATAAATACCACTACTTTTCATTTCTGTCTTGAAGATTTCCGGATTTTAATAGGACGAAAGGACAGTTGGCGGCACATTATTTCACTCATTTGATGTATATGCACTATGAAAGTAATTATTTTAAGAATTAACAACGAACTCACTTGTAATAATATACATAGATGTCTTCTCACCGAACCGTTAAACAGTCGCCACTCGGGTTGTACGCCTACACTGAGCCTGTCGGCAACAGAACAGTTTGACAAGTGGACTGTTGACGGCTCAAAGGCTCAGTGAAGGCGGCCGTGGTAGGAGCTAGGGCGGCAGCTAGCTAGGGCTGCCTCCATCAAAGGGGGGACGGCGGTAGCTGACTGCTAAGTGGCCGTGAAGTTCCTCTCCACACGCTGAGGGGGAGCGACGACATCCCCGCCCCTGGGGGAACGACCCCCGACTGGTCGGGGGAGGGACCCTTTTCAAACCTAGGGGCTCGGTGGCTGGCAGGCGAGCGCTGAGCGTCGGCCGACAGAGGGCGTGGCTGAGCGCCCCCGCCCGTGGGGGTCGAGGGTGCGGCAGAGCCCCGAGAGGAGACGCCGTTCGCACCCAGGCACAAAACTGCATGGTGATTGCCCTGGCAATGCGGACAGGGCCGCTGGTGCGGGCAGTCTCGCTGAAGGTGCCTTTCGAAACACGAGTAGCACCAGCGGCGCTCCTTGGCGATAGTTCGCCTAGCCGGAACCGGCTTACCTAATAACTTCGGGCACGACGTCACCCGGTGATCGGATGCTCGGCAATAGGAACAGGGGGGCGCCTCCCTGGCCACTAGGCCACTGTAAGATGGTAGGGAGCGGCGCCCTCTTGCGGGAGCTCCGATCGGCTTTAGGGGGGCTAACGATGACTTGCCCGGCGGATTCCGCCTCTCACTGGGCACGTCTCGTAAGTCGTCAACGGTGCCCGCCGCGTTCTCAATCTGCCGGCACTGTTCCTCCAAGAACCGCAGCAGATCACTAAAGAGCGGAATATAGGAGGCGCCGTCCCCGCCATACTTATCCTCAAAATGTATTCTAAGGTCGAGAGGCAGGCAGGACAGCACGATGTGGAGCAACAAGAAGGACCATTCATCCACCGGTAAATCCAGCCGCTTCAACGCATAACAGGCCACCAAGACTGGATTCACGATGTCCGGGCGTAGTCTGGCCCGGTCCCTAAGCAGTGGGAGGCTTAGAAGCTGCCTGGCGTATTCGTCCGCAATTCGCTGGACGTTGGCGCATCTTCCGGCGAGGAGGTCCCGAGCAGTCTGGTAGGCGTCATCCGACAATCTCAAATGGCCGACGACGCCCAGGGCCTGCCCCTCCAGTGAGGCTAGGAGGTACGCCATCTTCTGGCTTGGTATCAAGTCCCACCGGGCGTCCACTAGACTATCAAAAAGGCCTACAAAAGTCATCCAGTCGGAGAGGACCCCGAAGAACCTTGACAGGTCCAGAGTTGGGAGTCGTCCCAACAGTTCCTGCTGAGTAGGCCGCTTCCGAGGGGACTCGGGCAGGCCACTCGTCAGAGCTTCACGCGCTTCCTTAGCATACTTGGCCCCGGCCTCGATTAAGTCGTCCGTGAGCTAAAAGAACTGCTCGTAGTCCACGAAGCAGGAGTTCAGGACTCCCTTTTCCGCATCCGAGGCCTCGAGCTCAGTGTAAGCCTCCTCCACTACGGCCCACCGGGCCGCGACCTGCTCGAGCCGCTTCTCCAAACTATAGACCCTATCCGTTCACCCTATCAAAGCATGAGCGCTAGCGGCCCAGCGCAGCTCCGCCTTCAGGCGAAGCATCGGTAGCTTGTTCGACCATACAGGGACCTATACCTGTAGATTCGACGGACAACTAAGGGTGGACAATTATCCTACACAATAGATGTAAGGCTAGGTAATTAATAAGAACTTACCTGGTTCCGAATCGAGAACCGACCCCAAGGCGCGGTCAGGCGTTAAGTATGTGCATGTAAGTAGTGCGGAGTAGTGTGGACATGTGTAACCTGATTTAACCGTGGAAGTCGAACCGCCGATCCGCAGGCGCTGCGTTTCGTCAAATGTGCGATCCTCCAGTGATATTTCACTTTATCTGAACTCAAGTCTGACGTCACTTCACTATTTTAGTTCATTATATCATATTACTATTCACACCTTATCGTACATATAAATAACTTCAAAGTCAACCAATTCAACGTTCATCGAAATCAAACACGTGACACACGGCACAACTAATGAACGGGCGATCAAAGTTCAACTTCCATTTTCACCCAGCAACAGATTATAATATAGCACACGCGGTTCAAATAACTTCCCTTTTACGCGCGACTTCACAGTTCAACGGAGCAGCACGACACAAGTAACGTAGTAAGTTCATTATTAAATGTTCCGGGTTCACTCGCATTATATCTAAATGCCACTAAGCAAATCGTCGAATCAAATTAATGTCAATCAAAGTTAATAATTAAAATTCAATACAATATTGGCAATCAGTTACTTTAATCACTCAAAACTCAAATTAGGCCTCTTTTCACGTAACACTCAAATAGACACTTAATTCGAGGCGGTATTAAAGATACCCAAATCTTCGATAGTAATTAGGCGTCCACCATATTCAAATTCGGACGTTGATCGCAATCAATGTTAACTTCCAAAACAATTAACCGACCCGGCGTCCGCGCAGAAAATCTATTATCCTAGACTCAACAAAACTCCTCGTCGTTGCATAAATTTGCCAACAAAACCGACACTATATAGACGTTATGGCGCGAACAATTTTAATCAATCGTTTTGTTTTACTCCAGGCTATAAGATCGAATTCAATATCTAAGCATAATAAAATAAGCGGAAAAATGTTTTTTTTTTGGTTCTTGTATAAAATAAGCATATCATCTTATGTCATCTATGTAAAACATGAAGCAAATCATGATGTAAAAAGAAAATTTATGAGTTCTTATAACACTTTTTTTATTCTTCAGTCTACTGTATAATGTAATTATTATTTATCATCATTACAGCCCTTCACAAGTCCACTGCTGAACATACGCCTCTCCCAAGGAATGCTACAATGCACGGTCCTAAGCTACCTGAATTCATCGAATTCCTGCTTTTATTACCAGGTTGTCACTCCATCTAGTGGGGGGGTGAAGCCCTACACTTCAACTGCCGGTACGAGGTTGCTACGAGTACCTGAGAATCTTCCTTCCTCGTCGGTTATCGGTTCTTCAAGCTATTATGGCCATCCCATCGCCACTTCAGCTTACTACTCCGTTGGGCTATGTTGGTAACTCTGGTTCTACTGTGTTATATATGTGGTATATACTCATTTTAAGTATATAACACAGCAGAGAAACCACAACCGCAGCCCTCTCCATACCTCGCTGAGCGATCTTGAGCTTCCTCGGTGAGCTTTCATAAAAGTTTAAAAAACCAATTAAAATAATTTTATTTATATAAAACAAAAAAATATAAATAACATCTTAAAAAGCTAACTCAACAAACTGCTTCAATATTGCTCTATGAGACTCTATTTTCTGTAGTAATGTGATACGTTATTTTATAATGAGAAAGTAAATAATAACCGAGTGGCGATATTTGAAATGATGATATTTATTTAGGTTTATGATACAAAGACAAGGGATTCGTTATGTTTGAATAGTATGCGTTTTAGTTAGGTCTCATGTAATATAAATAAATAACGCTTCGTGTTGTTAATCAATAATGCTGAAAATATTATTGTTAACGGTGAAATCATCACGCTAGATGACGCAGCGAGTAACCAATGTAAGAGAGTACAAATTATGGAACTTATCCTCTTATGAACAATGAAACAATATGTACCTTACATATTTTATTTTTCGTGCGCTCTGCTGTTTTATGCTGCAGTGTAAAGTAACCATATGAGTAAATAAACGTTTACTTAATTACGCAAGTGATAGTAGTGACTTAATCATCATCATCATTACAGCCTTTCATAAGTCCACTGCTGAACATAGGCCTCCCCCAAGGAATGCCACAAAGCACGGTCCTAACCACCTGCATCCATCGACTTCCTGCATGTCTTACCAGGTCGTCACTCCATCTCGTGGGAGGTCGCCCTACACTTTGCCTACCGATACGAGGCTGCCACTCAAGAACCTTTCTTGCCCATCGGTTGTCAGTTCTTCGAGCTATATGGCCGGCCTATTGCCACTTTAGCTTACTGATCCGTTGGGCTTTGTAGATTACTCTGGTTCTACTGCGGATATACTAATTTCTAAGTTTATCACGCAGAGAAACCCCGAGCATAGCCTTCCCCATAGCTTGCTGAGCAACCTTGAGCTTCCTCATACGGCCAGCAGTGAAGGACCATGGCTCAGATCCGTAAGTCATAACTGGCAACACGCACTGGTTGTACAATTTCGTTTTAAGGTTTTGAGGTATGTCTGACGAGAAGATGTGTCGTAGTTTACCGAACGCTGCCCAGCCGAGTTGAATCCGTCGATTGACCTCTCGGTCGAAGTTGGACTTACCTAGTCGGACTATTTGTCCAAGGTAAACATACTCGTCAACGACTTCGAGTTTAGTGCTCCCAACAACTACCGGCATAGGTGTGACATGGACATTAAACATGATCTAGTTAGTAATAGTTTTGTCCATGTTCATCCTAAGACCTATTAGCTGGGAGACACTATTGAGGACATTAAGCATGGTGCTTAGGTCCTCCGGCGATTCTGCTATAAGGACTATATCGTCGGCAAATCGAAGGTGAGTGATGTACTCGCCATTAACGTTAATGTCGTATCCTTTCCAGCCCAGAAGCTTGAAAACGTCTTCCAATGCAGCGGTGAAGAGTTTCGGGAATATAACATCACCCTGTCTTATACCTCTCTGCAATTGGATAGGTTTCGTACTGTGGTTCTGTACTCGGATAGCTATCGTAGCTCTACTGTACAAACACTTCAGCACTTCGATGTACTGACAGTCAACTTGGCAGCGCTGAAAGGACTGCAGCATCGCTCAAATTTCGACGGAATCAAAGGCTTTCTCATAACCACATACATAAGATATAGTGGCAAAGTCTGCGCGCGACACGATTCGTAATGACTCTCGAAAACAGCACATAGACGCAACTCAGAAGGGTAATCGGTCTGTAGTTCTTCGAGAGAGCGTTGTCGTCTTTCTTGAAGAACAAGACCACCGCACTTCTGCTCCACACCTCCGGAGTAGAGCCATCATGGAGGATGAAATTTAACAGCTACTGAAGGACTTCAAGTACCGGTTTTCCATCCGCTTTCAAAAGCTCCGCTGTAATTCCATCCTCGCCCGGGGACTTGCCGTTTTTAAGGAGCTGGGAAGCCATTGTAATCTCGTACAGACTGAAGTCCGCGATATCTTCGGAATAGCGTCAGATAAGACTCGCTCTTGGATCTTTACTCACACTTGCGTGTAGCTCCATCAATCACGTGTACAGCTGCCAATAGAACCTCTCAATCTCACTCAAAATCTCAGGTGTCCCGGAAACGATGCTGCCACACTTGAATTTCAGATTTGATAGTTGGTTCTTTCTGGCAGACAGATCTCTGGCAAAGACTTTGGAGCCTTGGTTCCGCTCGATCGCTTCTTCAATACAAGCTGTATTAAAGTAGCGTAAGTCCCGCCGCATGCACGTGGAGATCCGTCTGTTCAGTTGCCTGTTTGCTGTCAAATCTGTTGAAGAATGTAGCTGAATCTCCTGTCTAACAGCCATGAGATTAAAAGTGTGATCGGAGAGTTTTTATGTTCTTCTGTGGCGGGTCTTGCAGAACTTAGCTCCGACCGCATGGACAGTTTACACGAGCTTGTCATTCATATCGTCCACTTCATTGCAGTCTTCTAGACACTGAAAACGGTTTTGTAACTCAAGCTGCAAGGTTTCGAGACTTTGGAACAGAGCATAAGGGGGAAGGAGCGTTGACTTCATTAGACGAGACCTCTCCAACTTAACGTTTAGGTTCAGTGTGCCTTTAACCATTCGGTGATCGCTGCCGGTTTTCACCCTCGCGATCACTGAACAGTTGTCGTCTGGTCGTCATAATGAAGTCAACCTTATTTTTGTCGAACCGTCGGGGCTCGACCAGGTCCACTTCCTGTGGGGCCGCTTCTGGAAGAAAGAGTTCATCATAAAGAGTCCCTCTTTCTTCATGAAGTCTGCCAGCTGCTGGCCCCTTGGGTTCCGTTAGCCTATTCCAAATTTCCCCACTTTCAGCTAACCGTTCTCTCTTGTGCCTAGTTTTGCATTGAAGTCTCCCATTAACACCGTATATTGGGTTTTGGAGGAATGCATGGCTCTAGAGATATCCTCATACATTTCCTCCACCTCCTGATCGGGGTGTGCCGAGGTTGGTGCGTAAACCTGTATGACCTTCAGCGAATACCGTTTAGTGATTCTGAGTATAAGGTACGCAACCCTCGTCGACACACCCTCAATCTTTACAACGTTGTTAACGAGAGACTTGTGGACGATAAATCCGACACCTCCTTGGCACAGATGGTCGCCCTCCCGGTAATAGAGCAAGTTGCCGTATTCGAGGATTAGCGTGTCCTCCCCCTCTCTTCGGACTTCGGATAATCCTATAATATGCCAGCGTAACTTGTCTATCTCGTCTTCCAGCTCCACGATCTTCTCGTCAGCCTTCAGGGTGCGTGCGATGTATGTTGCCAGATCAAGTCGTCTTAGGTGGCAACCGAACCTCCACCGGAGATTCTTAGCACCCCCTGCCCCGGCGTTACCTCTTAGCACCCCCTGCCCCGGCGTTACCATGGTTGCCACCGTAGCCAGGAATAGCGGGGCCGCCGGGGACTGGGGACCGTTTCTTTGTTACTCTCATTTTAGGGGGGTATTTGCCACAGTTGCCACTCTTGGCGAGCGGGTTGGCAATCGCAGTTTTTTTTTATTGTAAGTTTGTTGTTATCAGGAAAATGCTGCTGTCCATCTCCTGTCTGTTTTCCTTTGTCGCCTTTTACGACACCTACCTTTATTTTACCTATTATTACTATTATTTACCTATTATTTTACCTATTTTCACAATGTTATGTAAAGTGCACCAACAGGTATTGGGCACAGCGTTGCGGACACTTGCCTCGCCTTATTCCTCTCAGAAGTAAGAGGAGGCCTGTGCCCAGAAGTGGGACATATAATTATATCCTGTAAATTTACTTTTTGAATTTAAAAGTTTTGATTATATTTGTGAAATAATTCGGGTAAGTCGTGTCTCTTAAGAGCTTCCACAGCGTGCACTGCGTTAATAGTTAAATTTGCATGAAAATAATGTATGGCTGAATTGTTCCTCTAGAAAAGTTCTATTAAAAAAATCCGTGAGAGCACATTATATGCCTATATTCTGAGAGTAGCTTACAAGAAATATTTTTATATAAAAACTCTCGCAAAAATTATAAATCACGAAAGATGGGCACCAGCATCTTTCTGAGAACAGAAAATTAAAAGAACTGCGATTGCCACTATAAAATCCCCTCATCCATTTTGATAGTTACGAAGAGACGGCCTTCTGTCCAAGACGGCCTGGTATTCCTGGCTACGGTGGCGACCATGGTAACGGCGGCACGGAAATCCTCTTTGAGGGAAATTTGGAATAAGGCAACGGAACCCAAGGGGCCAGCAGCTAGCCGACTTCATGGAGAGAGAGGGACTCTTTATGATGAACTCTTTCTTCTAGAAGTGGTCCAACAGGCTGGTGGATCTGGTCAATCCCCGACGGTTCTACGAAAAATGAGATTGACTTCATTATGTTGACTAGACAGCAACTGTTCATTGATGTCTCAGTGATGGCGAGGGTGAAAACTGGTAGCAATCACCGAATGGTTAACCCAAACGTTAATTTGGAGAGGGTTCGTCTAATGTAGTCAACGCTCCACCCCTCTCGTCCTCTAATATAAAGTCCCGAAACATTTCAGTTAGTATTACAAAAAAAATTTAGTGCCTAAAAGATTGCAATGCAAAGGGTGATATGAATAATACAGTTTTGCAAGAGCCGCTGCAGAAAACACAAACACTTTCCGATCACACTCTTAATCTCATGGCTGTTAGACGGGAAATAAAGATGCAGTCTTCAGCAGATTTGACAACATAGAGCCAACTGAAAAAACAGACCTCCAAATGCATGCGGCGGGACTTGATCGAGCGGAACCATGGCTCCAAAGTCATTGCCAGAGACCTGTCTGCCAGAAAGGATCAACAGTCAAAGCTGAAGATCGAGTGTGACAGCATCGTTTCCTGGATACCTGAGATATTGAGTGAGATTTATAACTTCTATAGGCAGCTGTACACGTCATCGTTGGAGCTACACAAAAGTATGAATCTAAGAGTGAGTCTTATCCGACACTATTCCGATTTTATTCCGAACGTCAGTCTGAGTAAGATAACAAAGGCTTATCAAAAATTTGCAAACAGCAAGCCCCCGAGAAAGGATGTAATTATAGCAGAACTTCTGAAAACGAGTGAAAAACCGGTACTTGAAGTCCTTAATCAGGTCTTTATCTCCGTCCTCTACGATGGCACTACTCCGTAGGCGTGGAGCAGAATTCCGATGGTCTTGCTTTTCAAGAGAAGCGATAACGCTCTTTTCAAGAACTACATACCTATTTCCCTTCTGAGCCGCATATACGTGCTATATTCGAGAGTCATTACGCATCGTCTAGCACGCAATTTTGATGACTTTCAGCCTCCCGAACAAGCCAATTTCCGAAGAGGCTTTATCACCATAGACCACATACATTCGCTACGGCAAATTGTTCATAAGACCGAAGAGTACAACTAAGAATCTCCAGTGGAGGTTCAGTTGCCACCTGAAACGACTCGAACTGGCAACATACAACACAAGCACCCTGAGGACTGACGAGAAGGTCGTGGAGCAAAAATAAGTGATAGACAAGTTACGCTGTCATAGTATAGGATTATCCGAGGTCCGAAGAGAGGGGAAGGACACGGTAATCCTCGAATACGGCAACTTGCTCTATTACCGGGAGGGCGACCATCTGTGCCAAGGAGGTGTCGGATTTATCGTCCACAAGTCTCTCGTTAACAACGTTGTAAAGATTGAGGGTGTGTCGGGTTGCGTACCTTATACTCAGAATAACCAAACGGTATTCAGTAAAGGTCATACAGGTTTACGCACCAACCTCGGCACACCCCGATGAGAAGGTGGAGGAAATGTATGAGGATATCTCTAGTGCCATGCATTCCTCCAAAACCCACTATACGGTGTTAATGGAAGACTTCAATGCAAAACTAGGCACAAGAGAGAACGGTGAGCTGAAAGCAGGGAAATTTGAAACAGGGCAACGGAACCCAAGGGGCCAGCAGCTGGCTGACTTCATGGACAAAGAGGGACTCTTTATGATGAACTCTTTCTTCCAGAAGCGGCCTCACAGGAAGTGGACCTGCTCGAGCCCCGACGGTTCGACAAAAAATGAGGTTGACTTCATTATGACGACCAGACGACAACTGTTCAGTGATGTCTCAGTGATCGCGAGGGTGAAAACCGGCAGCGATCACCGAATGGTTAGAGGCAAACTGAACCAGAACGTATAGTTGGCGAGGTCTGGTCTAATGAAGTCAACGCTCCGTCCCCCTCGTGCTCTATTCCAAACTCCCGAAACCTTGCAGCTCGAGATACAAAACCGTTTTCAGTGCCTAGAAGACTGCAATGAAGTGGACGTTATAAATGACAAGCTCGTGGAAACTGTCCATGCGGTTGGAGCTAAGTTCTGCAAGACCTGCCGCAGAAGAACACAAAAAAACTCTCCGATCACACTTTTAATCTCATGACTCTTAGACGGAAGATGAAGCTACACTCTTCAACAGATTTGACAGCATACGGGCTACTGAACAGTCAGATCTCCAAATGCATTTGGCGGGACTTTCGCCACTTCAATACAGCTTGTATTGAAGAAGTGATCGAGCGGAAGCAGAGCTACAAAGTCTTTGCCAGAGATCTGACTGCGAGAAAGAGCCAACTGTAAAAGCTGAAGTTCAAGTGTGGCAACATCTTTTCCGGGACACCTGGGATTTTGAGTGAGATTGAGAGGTTCTATGGGGAGCTGTACACGTCATCGTTGGAGGCACCCGCAAGTGTGAGTAACGATCCAAGAGCGAGTCTTATCCGACGCTATTGCGAAGATATCCCGGACGTCAGTCTGAGCGAGATTAGAATGGCTCTCCAGCACCTTAAAAACGGCAAGTCCCCGGGTGAGAATGGAATTACAGCGGAGCTTTTGGAAGCGGGTGGAAAACTAGTACTGGAAGTCCTTCAGAAGTTGTTTATTTCCGTCCTCCATGGTGGCACTACTCCGGAGGCGTGGAGCAGAAGTGCGGTGGTCTTGTTCTTCAAGAAAGACGAGAACGCTCTCTCGAAGAACTACAGACCGATTTTCCTTCTGAGTCGCGTCTACGTGCTGTTTTCGAGAGTCATTACAAATCGTCTCGCACGCAGACTTGACGACTTCCAGCCTCCCGAACAAGCTGGTTTCTGAAAAGGCTTTAGTATCATTGACCACATACACACCTTTCTGAAAATTGTACAAAAGACAGAAGAGTATACTCTGCCACTTTGCCTTGCGTATGTGGACTATAAGAAAGCCTTTGATTCCGTCGAAATTTGGACGGTGCTGCAGTCCGTTCAGCGGTACCAAGTTGACTGTCGGTATATCGAAGTGCTGAAGTGCTTGTACAGTAGAGCTACGATGGCTATCCGAGTACAGAATCAGAGTACAAAACCTATCCAACTGCAGAGAGGTGTAAGACAGGGTGACGTTATATACCCGAAACTTTTCACCGCTGCATTGGAAGACTTTTTAAAGCTTCTGGACTGGAAAGAATGCGGTATTAACATCAATGGCGAGTACATCACTCACCTTCAGTTTGCTGACGATATAGTCCTTTTGGCAGAATCGCTGGAGTTTGTTTAATGTCCATGTCACACCTATGCCGGTAGTTGTTGGGAGCACTAAGCTCGAAGTTGTTGACGAGTGAGTATGTTTACCTGGGATAAATAGTGCGACTAGGCAAGTCCAACTTCGACCGAGAGGTCAATCGACGGATTCAACTCGGCTGGGCAGCGTTCGGGAAATTACGGCACAGCTTCTCGTTAGGTATACCTCAAAACTTGAAAACAAGACTACAAGTTTCAGCACCTAACAATTTGCACTAGACAAGATGAGGTCATTAATTCCTTTACATAGCCACAATTTTTTCACTAAAATATTTTCGCCGGTAAAAGGTTTTCGATATATCTATAAAACATTGTAAATAAGCTGTTACTCGTACTACTTCAAATTTCAGCATTTAAATATTAATTCAACCATTTTCTTATCTGGCTATTGAGGTACTTCAAGTTTTTCGAATGTAACATATAAAGTGTTAATTTTTCGGTACAGCA
The DNA here is from genome assembly GCA_963668995.1 of Parnassius mnemosyne. Lineage (NCBI taxonomy): Eukaryota > Metazoa > Arthropoda > Insecta > Lepidoptera > Papilionidae > Parnassius > Parnassius mnemosyne. The sequence continues at coordinate 58,137,361 of CAVLGL010000001.1, forward strand.
AAGTTTTGTTCTGAAGTTGGGCTTTTGTGAGCAAGATCTTTAAGGAAGTTTGGAAACTTTCTTATCCTCGTCTTCATCGTGAATCGTAATATGTTTCGAGAGCGTGTTCAGTTAGGTATAATATTTGAACGGGACGATTGATGCTTAACATGTACTGACAATTTGTCATATCTACCATTATGTACAATCAATGTTTTTATTCTTCTTTTATTGTGACTTATCAGTTATTTCTGTTTATTGTCATTTCTACCTGTTGTTTTAGCGTAGTTAAAAAAATTGTGTAAGCTGTTATCGAAAGAATAAGAGTATAGGTACTGTACGATATGTATAGGAATATATTATATCTACATAAATTCTACTTATACATCATATATATTATGTTTAAGTAATATCTACTAAAATAACACAATTGAATATATTTTATAAAGCTTTTTTTTAATAAATAAAAAACGTTAATGAAAAAGGCCCTTGTGAAAACCATTAATAATTCTGTACTTTTAATAAAAATCAAATATGTAGGATGCAGGTGTCTACATTGTATACTTTTGTGACTAAAATGGCAGACGAACTAAAAATAAGTAATTTAATAAATTTGAATCATTTTTAGAATCGACACTGTTTCCGTCTGTTCATTTATGAACGTCTTAAGTACTAATACTTTGAAAAAATCGTAAGGAAATTTATAAAGCTTATCTTCAAGTAAGATTTATAATCTATATTTTATTAAAATCAGTTAATTATATCAAAAGTAATGATTATTATTTTGAACTTTATGCACGAAAATAGTTCAATGTTGGCGTTGAGTCATTAAGTAAATTTTAATGTTATCTCAGAACCCGTAATTGAATAATGAAATACAATAAACAAAAATTAAAAAGAAGAAATAATATGTTAAATTATAAAGAATAACATTACTTAATAACATTTTAATAAGAAATAATTTAAAATTATTCTTTTATCAACCGACTTCAATATAAATTATTAAGGATAACTCAAAAACTATTGATCAGACCTCGATCAAATTTACAGTGGTCTCACATAAGAAGTAACATCTTTCAAATAAAAAAAGAATCATCGATATCGGTACACATAGAAGAAAGTTATTAGGTACACATAAAAAAACATACGGCCGAATTGAGTACCTTCTCCTTTTTATGTCGGTAGAAAAGATTAACGTAACCGTTACAGCATATTAAAGTCCACTGATAAATAAAGGCCTCCCTCATTAGTTGCCTCATAATATAAGTAGTCGAGTTGGCAACCGCTGTTTTTTAATTTTTAGTCGTTATTAGGAAGACGCCTGCCCATTTATTGATTTGTTTCCCTCTTTTGCCTCTTACCTTACTCTTTCCACGGGATGAAAAAAAGGTTTACATAACTGAATAACATCTTATTTAGAAAAAAGTATAATACCAGTATAGTACCAGTGTCGCCGATAGATGGTGTTCAGTAAATGTAAATTTTTATATGAAATGTATCATTAAAGAATAATAATTATAATATAAATAATAATATAAAATAATAACAATAAAGTAAAAATTAATATAAAATGTATATTTAAATAAAATTATAATATTCTATTTTCACTTCGGAATATCCGTAAAAAAACTGACTAAACTGAACTGAATTCTACGTATTAATGATACTTTATCGTAAATTGCTTTGAAATTTTTAAATTGCGTGTATATGTTTGTGCTTGTGTTTGTGGGTGTGCGTGTGCGTGTGTGTGTGCGTTTGCTTGTACCTGTGCATATGGACGTTTTTGTTGGTGTGTTTAAGTGCGTGTGGAGATGCGCGTGCGTGCACGTGTGCATGTACATGTGCGTGTGCGTGTGCGTGTGCATGTGCGTGTGCATGTGCTTGTGCGTGTGCGTGTGGTGTGCGTGTGCGTGTGGTGTGCGTGTGCGTGGACGTGTGCATGTACATGTGCGTGTGCGTGTGTGTGTGCGTGTGCATGTGCTTGTGCGTGTGCGTGTGTTGTGCATGTGCGTGGACGTGTGCGTGTGCGTGTGTGTATGCGTGTGCGTGTACGTCTGCGTGGGGTGTGCGTGTGCGTGAGCGTATGCGTAAGCGTGTGCGTTTGCATGTGCATTTGCGTCTGCGTATACGCGTGCGTTTGCGTGTGCGTGTGCGTGTGCGTGTATGTGTGCATGTGCGTGTGCGTACCCGTGTTCTTGCGCATATTCGTGTGCGAGTACGTGTGCCTGTGTGTGTGCGTGTATGTGAGTGCGTGCGTGCGTGCGTGTGTTTTGTGTGTGCGTGTGCGTATGATTTACACGCATAAGACAACATAATCTGTTTTTTGTCATTGTCTTTTACGTCTTCTTCATGAACCCAAAAGATACTTCTATAAGGGTCGTTCCCATTGTGGAAAAGTTTCATTTTACTGACCGTTAATTATATTGTGTCTTAATCTGAAGCCAGGAAATTAATGTGCTGTAGACATTTTACTAAATTGATTGGACACAATTATTCTGTGGACTTAAATAGCATAGTACCGAAACAATAGAAGCCCCGACACCTAATCAGTTCTGCCAACTGGGAAGTAATAAAAGCTTAAACTTTAGGCAATTTTGATTAATTTCGTTTGAATTTGAAGTGTTACATTTTGCGATAGACTTTAGAAAGTATCGAAATTAGTAAGTTTATTGTTAATATATTTAATTTCAATTCGCATCTTTCTTGTCACTGTCTATGTAATAAAGAAACAAATTTGTATAATATATGTGGTAGAGTCACGCTGCAGCTTTATTATGGCTGCAGCATGAATGTGTCAGGTCGACCGCGGTAGGACCACGCTCTTGCAGAGTACCATGGTGCAAGAGCAGAAAAATATTGTGTTTCGTATGCTAAGTGAAGAGAACCGGATACCTTTTTTACTGGAAACGAGGCATTCCATCTTATTCCTCACGGGTGACAACGAATCTGTATTTTGATTCGTAATCGAGGATAGATGTAGATGTCTATGGGCCACAGCAACCACTTACCATCAGGTGGACTGTGTGCTCGTTTGTTACTCTTATCCTATTAAAAAAAAAAACAAGAACGATACATGTGAAATGTAAATCTTCTGAAAGTCGCCTAACAAGTTGACACTTTCACGTGCTTACATTTTGGATAAGCAATAAAAATTGTTTAGTGCTGCCAAATATAATAGCGATAAGAATATGTGTTTCCTAGTCACCGGAAACATTCGTCGGAAATGAGACTAAGGGATTGAAGGGTACACCCGTCCATGAGCACACATAGCCGTGCACTAAAATTTAGCCCTGCGCAATTGGCTAGCCTCTACTGAGACTGGTACTCGTAAATAATATTCTATGTGGAGGAGATTAGTGTCATAAATATTATTATAATACAACGTAAAGAGCCGAATATGCAAATTGCCAAAGGATGCATTTTGTGTTACGATTTATTAATGAAATAAAGTTGACCAAGAGGATGTAGATCGTAAAAGATTAATTATTTCGTATTGTCAAAGCTATTTTTAAATTTTTACCATTTAATTTGTCACTGAAAGTTTAAATTGAGTTCATATAAAATTAATAGTCGCATATAATTGATGAATTATACTACAACCATTTATCAAACAACATTAGCCTTATCGTTTTGAATTTGGACGATGAATAATGAAACAAAAGATAACTGTTCATAATAAGTGATTTGAACCCTCTATTATAGTAGTATCGGTTGTATTCTCTGATGTGTAAACTATAAAACGTTATTAAGTTAGAAATGGAGCTTAAGTAAAAGTATTAACATTTATTGATATTTTAACGTTGATATAATATAAAATTTATTAAGTTATAGCCATTTTTTTCTTTTCCATTTTATATTTTTGATCCGTTGGAATATACAAAAACTTTGCATGGTAAAGGACACCATGGATACTTCTGACATATAATAGTACAGCAGGCACATGCTCGACTGTGGCCGACTTTACTAAGTCACTGTAAAGTAGGCGTTGGACCCGAAGCTTATTGTCGTGCAGAACCATCTTGACGTGGTGACGCTCAGCGGCCAGGTTGAGCACGAAGGATCTATGACAGCAGACATCCCGGGTGTCCCGCGCCTACGTCACAGTGACCGAGTGAAGCCGAATACAGTCGAGCGTGTGCCGGCCGTACTACCGCATGTCAGAAGTGTCACAGACAAGATTGGCTACATCTTGAAGCAAGCTCCTATTAGAACATTCTTCAACCCGCCGAAGAAGATTAGTCAGTTCTTACCATCCATCAAGTGTAATATCACTCTACAAGATGCAGGAGTGTACAAGCTTGATTGTGAATGTGATCTCTCATATATAGCGTAAAAGAACAAGTAGCTGACGTAAAACACTGACGTTGCGGGAAGTCTGCAGTTTGTGACTGGCCTAGACAGAACACGCCATTACATTACATTTGATAAACCACAAATTCTCGCGAAAGAACATCAATTTATGCCAAGGATGGTACGTAAAGTTATTGAAATTAAAAATATACTAATTTAGTAATAGAGATATGTATATATTATAATTGTTGCGTGGATGGATGCCTGCTTAGTGGGCAAACAAATAGATTCAGATATATCATTTTTTAAGTTACCAAACGATAATGAAAGGTGAATTTATTTCACTTTTTTTGTTAGATAGATACTTATAGCGAAAAAATAATTATGTCATAATTTAACCACAGAAGTAGCACCTTAGTACAGAAGTAGTACTTTATTAAAAAACTTAGTTGAAATTTACTTCATTGTCCAAGTACTTACTTACATACTTATACTTGTATTTTGAAATTAAAATATTTTAAGTTATAACAACATAAAATACTGATATTAAAAATGTGTTTACAAGATGTTTAACTAAGTATAATACGATCATATTTCTGTGAGAAGTCATATTTTGGGTCTAATTGTTGTTAACAAGAAATAGGTAGATACCTATTTCTATATAGTACCCAAAATATGCAAAGACGATCATAATCAGAATTGATTTTACTTAAGTAACTTACTTACCATTTCGCAATGTATATTTTTAACTGTTTATTTACAGCCCTCAGTAATGACGGAAAGTCTGCCGTAAAGTATAAATATAAAGTTTTATTTAGCTTGCATGCGCAATTTATCTAGTTAATAATAATTGTGTAGGCTAATAAAACGTCGGAAAGCAGTCAACATCAAAGGAGTGTGTACACGACCTTAGCTGCGCCGACAAAGGTCGACCGTACCAGGGCACATGAGTGGTAGTCGCGACGGGCAACCAAGGGAGGGCCCAATGGCCTATTTATAGATGTTCAAAAACGGCTGACAAATAAGCAAGCACTTACCGATCTTCGGAGGTAGGGTTGACCACAGGGTACCAGTCAGGTGATAAGTGAGGTGTATGTAAAGTGGTGTGCGAAAGTGTATATACATGTAACCTGACGGTCCAATGTAATCGGAGAGAAGATCCACAGGCGCTGCTGCTCTCAAAATGTGCGCTCCCTCCAGTCGTAGTTACCAATTGAAAACTACTGCACTCCTTTCCCTCCTTCTTTTCACTATTTCAGTTTATCAACTTGTACATTTAATTAACTTCAAAGTCAACCAACTCAACGTTCATCGAAATTAAACAAGTGAAACACGACACAAGTAACAAACCGTCGTTCAAAGTTCAATATTCAGTGTTCCCGGTTCACGTAGCACAAATTTACAAACACAGGAACGAACACAGCCTCTTCTCGAGTCTCAAAGTTCAGCGTTCCACATGACAAGCTAAAATTCTTTCATACGATATTAAAATACCACGCCCGCAATCAGAACTCAAAATCCACCTCGTTGACATGTAATACGATCAAAAATAGTCAACACACAAAAAAGGCACTTAACGCGACGTTATAATTCAACATTAACTTCCAAAAACAATTAACCGGGCCACGCCATTGAAATGGAATGCGAGCATCAAATTCCAGGCCGTCTGTCCACTCGGCGTGCGCGCACGTTTCCGCGTCACACAAGCAAATTAAATATTGCAAAATGCACTTCAAGATGCAATCACTATACAAATTGACGTAAATTAATTGCAAACGAAGTTACTTTAATCACTCAAATTCAAGAAAAAACGCCTCGTCGTTACGTAAACGTACTAACAATAAACGACACGAATTAGAGGCTTCCTTTTGCACGCGACCTCGCAGTTCAATGGAGCAAAACGATAGTAAGTAATGTTAATCCAAATATTCGATAGTAAATTCCAAACCGACGCGCACAGTTAACCCAAATTTTCAAATCTAAACACTAGTCGCGCGCAACCTACTAACGGTCGCAAATCATACTATACGATGGCCCGCGCGGCGAGCTACTGTCGTGGCGCTCAACGCCTCGGCAAAACCAGTCCCGTTAATCGCCACATCAGGTGACCGGGCGTGAGCGGGGAAATGCGCGCGAGGAAGAGAGGCCCGGCAGCGACCCTGTTACCATGGACGCGAGCGCTCGTAATGCAGTTTTAAAAACTAACATTTAGCACGAACAGGGTGCAACGTCTGTACGTAGTACTATTATTTATTCTGTGGTAATAGTGGATTATTTTTAATTTCATGCTTAATTTGATCGTTTTATTTTTGTTATTTTATTACTGCTCTTTTCGTGTTTTCATTCAAGTTATTACATTTTTTTCTTTATGTGTGCTTGTTTTAAAATTGTCAACGGTTAGCCGAATGGTGATATATTCTTATTTTTATTTTCATTTATTTTGAAACATTTACTTACATATTTAATTATTATATCTCCTATATATTATTATCTAATGTCAGATGATGAATCTCCTTACTTTACTTGCAACAGTTCTTCTTCCCTTTCGTTTGTGGGTGTCTAAAATATGCCTGCAATATTGCATTCAGTAATTAGTGATGAATTTTAAAATCCTCGAATTGCTTTCGCATCTGTCACATAAATGCACATAGTATTCCTCAACATAACACGAAGCTTCTGCATACATTCTCTTCAACAACAACTCATGTTATTCTCGTATCTGAAAGCTGGCTCAAACCAGAACATAAGTCTACGTCCTAGAGTCTCCGGGGATTTATTTTAATCCGTAATGATTGCACCGGCAAAAGAGGCGGGAGCGATTACGATAACGAATTACCTTTCAAAATTTCAGATAATTCTCCATCCTCTTATTATATTTCAATGAAATACATTTTTATTGAAATATAATAATAAGTATAAATTAACTTATAATAATATATAAGTTAATTTCAAGAGAGTTAAAGTGTTCCTTAGAGTCTTCTACTGTCCACTTCAAGTGGATTACTTCTTCGAATTTGAAGAAAATATGTCACTATTCTGTTCTACTTACAGATATCACATTGTCACGGAAGACTTAACACCGACCTCTTAGTAGCTTCTCTCAAATCAAACAAAGTCGATCATGGCGTCGCATAATCTTAATATTCTGCCATTCAATGCTACACATCATAATACTGACTTTGCGGGCACATGGATTGACCACATATCCGTCTCTTTTGTGGAGAATGTGGCCTACTACGGCCAATTTCCTGCTCCTGGTTTTTCACGGTATGATTTGTTTTTTCTTTTATAAAATTAAAGTCTCCCAAGCCTACATCAGTGTCTGTCTCTATTCGTAGTTTTTCTAGACTGGATATTGAAATGCTTTCAAGCTAACTCTGCAGACTTTAACTCTGGCTGCCTATCCGTCAGTGCATATATGTTAGAATACTCTGCACTCTTTTTACTATTCTGAACGATTTTTGTGCTGCTGAGAAATTTAGTTCTAAATTTTAGTACCTGGAAGCTTTTCATAATTGTTTTCTCTGTTCGGATAATCTGAAGTTGTTAACGCATTTACACCATACTTGTTATATATCTTAATCTTTTGCTCTTACAGCTATACTACACTGAAACGAAATACCTCTTAACACTGACTGATTTATAAATAAAATGAACAATGACCTCTAACGTGGTAAAATGCGCTAATTGCAATGTTGTTATTAATGAGCTTCTGGCGTTTGGATTTAATAAAATCTCTATATAGTATATATAATAGTCCGAAAAAAGGCGGGTAAAACATTGCGAGACATAGACGATATTATTTGCCTTATAAGGTATGCGAACTCTGATGATATTCCTGTTTGTTGCGCGGGATCTAGAAAAAATTACCCCCCGTGTTGTTTGATCATGTCGACGTCACGAGATTTCTAAAAGATATAGTTAAGCTGCAGCAAGACATTAACATGATTAAAGAGGAGTATGCTACTGTGGAAAACGTAAATATATTGAAGGGTGAAGTCGAGATGCTGAAAAATGCGTCGCTAGTAAATAACTACGGGCGTAACGTAAATCAAAGGCGCGGTGCCTATTTGATTGACAGTTTTGAGTGCCACAGTGGACCTATGGGGTTGCCACCTATGGGTTATGATGGTATTATTCAAGTTAATGAACAAATTGATCCATCATTACGAGAACCGAAATATCGAGACATGGGTGATAAAATTAATTTAACGGAGGGTAATCACTCCTCGCCGAAACTTGACGAAGCAATCCGGAGAGAATTAAATACAGTTACCATGACTCACCCAACCCAGCTGAGCAACCCGCCGCACCCAATACCTACTACTGTTAACCGGCTTAATATGAATGCGACAGTCAGGGCTGCCCCGTGCAGTGTCGATCCTGCGATTGCTAAAACAAATCTATGGCTGAAATAGTCCGGGATGGTCAATGCAACCGGAAAAGCGGAGTGAGGAATGGATTCGCGTACAAAGAAAAAGATTACGTAATCGCTTTTTGGGAAATAGAGGGAAAGCTATATTAAAGCCCGATGATAATTTTTGGGCAACAGAAATTAAAGTTCCTATGTATATTTATAACGTGGCAAAGGGAGTATCCGTGTGTGATATCACTGGCTATATTAAGAAAAAGAGTAATATAGAAGTAAACATAGAGAAAATGAATATGAAAATGACAAAAGACTATGAATTTTATAACATATTTGTACCTAAACATAAATTGAATATAATATTTATGTCAGAAGACTTTTGGCCGGAAGGGGTTGCCCATCGTCGGTTTATTGACTTTAAGCAACGTGATACAGGGAGAACTCATAAGGCTGGCGGGAAGAATTAAAACCATGATGGCTGGTATCGTTAAACTAGTAAGTTTCAATTGTAAGAATATTGTCAGATCGTTGAAATGTGTGCGTTGAATATGTCGTTCAGCTGACATAGTTGCGGTGCAGGAGACCTGGCTGCTGCCGCACGACCTCGCGTACCTGGGGAGCATTGACAACGACTTCGCCTTCATGGGCACTTCTGCTGTCGATACATCGGCCGGCGTACTACGCGGGAGACCATACGGCGGAGTTGCCTTACTTTGGAGAAAGGCTATTTCCACGGTATCCGTAGTAAAGTGCAATAGTGTACGGCTTGCGGCAATAAAAGTCACTCTCAACGATCGTTCTGTTATAATTTTCTCAGTATACATGCCTACCGACTCTAGTGAAAATGTAGTGGAATTCACGGATCAGTGAGATGGCTAGCATTATTGAGAGACATAACGTGGAGTCAGTGTTTATGTTAGGGGATTACAATGCGCACCCTGTTGAGTCTTCTGCTACTGAACTATTGAATTTTTGTTTGGAACAGTCATAGTCGTGTGTGGATATGGCGCTTCTAGTATCGGATAGTTACACGTTCGGCAGTGACGCTCATGGCTGCCGCCGCTGGCTTTATACCGGTGATTTATGATACTTATTGGTCCGATCACTATCCTGTCTTAGTAAACTGTAATTTTAATATTTTTAAACCTAAGATAACTACAATAGAAAATAATTGTATGAATAAAATCACATGGGGTGAACGTGATACTAACCAAATATTAAAATATTATAGTGAATGTCATTCTAGACTAAGAAACCTAGATTTTCCTGTGGAATTTATGAATTGTTGTGACAGTATGTGTAATAGTAGTAATCACAGAAAATTGTTAGATGACTTGTATAAAAATATCATTTGTATACTTTCTGAAGCTGCTGTTTGCAGCCATAATGTTAGAAAATAGCGATATGTTTAGTACCTACCAGGTTGGAATAGACACGTCCGTCATGCTCACGGTAGGGCTCGATTTTGCTTTCAGATGTGGTCATTGTACGGCAGACCCAGGTCTGGCCGATTTTATAATGAAATGTGTGAATCCAGGCGAATTTTTAAATCTAAACTGAAATGGTGTCAGAACAATCAACAACAAATAAAAATGGATATGATTGCTGAGCATCACAAAAATAATGAATTCGGGCAATTTTGGAAAAATACGAACAAATTGAACTATAAGGCGAGCCTTCCTGTGAGCGTGGCGGGTGTTCATGAGCCACGTGATATCGACAATATGTTCCAGCGGCACTTTAAGGTAGACTCTCCACTGGAGTCGATACGGCGGGAGCTTGATGCTGAGGCGTGCAGTACTTATCTTAGTATTAAATTTAGCGCGCAAGAAGTAGAGGAAATAATTAAAGGCATGGTGCGGGCAAATCACCTGGATATGACAGCCTCAGCATCGAGCATCTACAGTACGCAGGAGTACACTTGCCAAGAGTACTAGCTTTGTTTTTTAATCTTTGTGTAGCACATTCTTATCTACCTGAAAGCCTAATACGTACTATAGTTGTACCTGTTATAAAAAACAAGACCGGTGACTCATCAGATGTGTCTAATTATAAGCCAATATCCCTGGCTACGGTGATTGCGAAAGTACTGGACAGTTTGCTCAGTCGGCGCCTAAATAAGTACGTCTCGCTCAATGACGCACAGTTCGGCTTCAGACCTGGTCTTTCAACCGAGAGTGATATTTTGTGCCTCAAGCAGACTGTCCAGTACTACACTGTAAGAAAGACACCAGTATATGCTTGCTATTTAGATTTGTCGAAGGCTTTTGACCTTGTATCCTATGAGATCCTGTGGAATAAAATGAATTTTGAGACTGACTTGCCTTGAGAAATTGTATCGCTTTTTAAGTACTGGTATAATAATCAAAAAAACAAAGTACGATAGGCAGGCTCGCTTTCTGAGGAGTATAGGTTGGATTGCGGTGTGAGGCAGGGGGTACTAAGCTCTCCAACGCTTTTCAACCTTTACATGAACGGGTTGACTGATGAGCTCAGCAGCACTGGTATCGGTTGTCATATAGACGGAGTCTCTGTAAACAATATCAGCTACGCAGATGATATGGTGTTGCTGAGCCCATGGAGTGGTGGTCAAAAGATAATGATTAATATATGTGAATCCTATATAGCGGCCCAGGGGCTTAAATACAACGCTATAAAGAGTGAATTTATGATATTTAGAGCGGATAATAAGCGTTACACTAATATACCAAATTTTACGTTAGGTAGTACTCCTTTAAAGAAGGTGGAGTGTTTTAGGTATTTGGGCCACTGGTTCACGGAGGATCAAAAAGACAACTTAGATATTGAATAAAAGAGAAGGGCGCTGTCTGTCCGCTGCAACATGTTCGCTCGCAGATTTGCACGACGTTCTAGTCAAGTTAAAGTTACACTTTTTAAAGCTTATTGCCAGTCCTTTTACACATGCAGTCTGTGGGTAGACTATACGCAGAGGGCATACAGCGACCTGCGCATACAATATAATAACGCGTTCAGGGTGCTGAGGAGTCTGCCGCGCTGCTGCAGCGCCTTCGTCATGTTCGCGGAAGCTCACACGGACTGATTCGCTGCAATCATGCGCAAGCGTTGTACATCGCTACTTCGGCGCGTACGCGGCAGCCCCAACAGCATCCTGCGTACGCTGGCTGACCGCTGGGACTCGTCGATGTTGGCTCGCTGGATACGGCTACATGCTGCCTTGTAGACTGGCTTATTGCCACCATCGGTTCAGTTTCATACTTGTGTCGTCAATAATATGTTACTAACATAGATATAAGAAAACATTTACTAACAACTATGGATTTTTTCTTGTCCGAAATAAATGAATTATTATTATTATTACTAAGCGTGAATGAATAAATAAATATTAAGCGTCTACTAACTATGTCATCGTTATAAATATCACTAAAATAATTTACTATATTTATTAAATCAAGCTTATGACCAGTTGAAGTCTGGAAAATAAAATCGTCGTAAATAATTTTAAACTAAATTTACTTGTTGTTGTTTTTACGATTCGTCAATTAAGGCAGCCAAAACTATACAGCCTAGTAGCATTTTATTCACAAAAATCTATTATATAAATTTATTAACTATATTTAGAAAATATATTAATGTGTCACATTGCGAAGTGATTGGTAGATTTTAGCGGCAGCTTAACCCAGCGTATAGTGAATGACGATAATATGTCAAGGAACCGATAAAAAAAAAACTTAAGATTTATATCTTATATATCAATTAAAGTTAAGGTATATTTTATATACGTTTAATATAAAGCTGTTATTTTGAAATTAAAAAAGACACTTCAATTTTATTTATGTGTATGTATATGTATGTATAGATTTACAAACATTTGTTACCTCGTTTCCACTTTTGGTTCACCCACTTTTGCGCATCAAAATTCACACTTAACGGTTATTTATACAATAAAACAGGAGCAGCAATCCACCTGAACCACCAAAACGACTGTTTCTTAAAATAACTCTAAGTTGATTAGTTTACTGATGATAAAACATAAGTTTGTTATGGAAAATAAAAATCTAGGCCAAATTACATAAAATGATTTGCGTTACAAATAAAAATAAATAAAATTAAGTTAAATATGTTTATGCTAAGAATAGAGAGAGATTTCATTTATGAATTTTACAATATCTTTATTGATAATTACATAAATTAGATCACAATACAATTATAATATGACAATATCACCGACAAAAAGGCGTTAGGATAGATATCTCATCTGTTTGCCGACCTGTTGCTTCTGACAAATTCTGAAAACTTTTCATAAGTTACTTGCGCGTATATCTTGATGTTTTGTATGTTCCATCGATTTTGCGTAATTATCTACTTTATTGATTGCTTCTGCTTATAATCTCTGTGTTTTTCAGTTCCTTGAGTGACTAGTATTTGCCTAAGGATTCTGATTATCTGCCTATACGGCAACATTTTTCTGTGACTCTGGATTACGACCATGTTTAATACCTTGAATTTTGTTGTGTATACAATGATTTGTTTATCACAATGGAAAGCCGTGTAAGGCCTACGCGCATTACCTGGATCAACTGCAATATATGTGTCAATAAATAGAGCCGATGGCGGGTGCATTGTCAATTGATTCAGGAGTCACATTCTCAAAATATTATATACACCAGTTTTCTTGATGACATTGTGGTAAAGGATGACGAAGAATAAATATTTTTATTTTTTTTATTACAGTAAAATCTGTTTTCTACGGCTTCGTCTGTAATTACCAACCGTTTTATATGCGACTTAGATGAGAAGTCAAGTTAGATTTTATACCACTTTCTTGAAAATACATCCGTTTATTTTGACTCCGGTTTAAGCGTCCAACCGCTTTGAGCGACATAATTTTATAAAAAGCGTCCTGTTATAACGACCCAGGTTTTTAATTTGTTTGCAAATACCTCGCCATATCCGCTCGCTCCCCTCACGTTTGATTGCCAACGTAAATCACTAAATAAAAAAAAATATGGATTTCATTTAAGTTTAGTATGTACATATACAGGTTGTCTTAAAACGTGTCAAGCGGAAGTCCAGAGATAGATCAGCCCTTGGAGTACCTAAATCACCACCATGTATGTTCCGCAAAATTCATAGTTTTGATGTTATGAATTTTATTCTAAATTTTTGACAATTTTCAACCTGAACAACTTAAAAAAATAAAATAAAAATATAAGAAGGCTTTTTGGAGAACTCTTTTTGCGACTGAATCTTATTGAGTTGTAATTTAATGCTTAAAATAAACAGCTTCGTAAATTTGATAAAATTATGGAAATATTGGTGTAAAGTGAAAAATTTACGTTTGGTGAGTTATAACTTACCCCGTGTAGTGGCGGGAGAGAATACCCACTACCCCATATCTTCCCATCGGTGTCGTAAGATTTTTTTACGTAGGTGTTTTTTGTTTATCTGTCTTTCAGTTCATTTCAGTTCTTTACTGTTGTTTTGGATTGTGGTTTGTGACTACAATTACAAAAACATAGTATTGTTTTATTTACCTACACTGAAAAGTCCATCAGAACGTCGTCATTATCAAACTGTCCGCTGCTGGATCGTGATATCTCCTAATGCATTAGGAGATATTACGATCCAGCAGCGGAGTAATTACGATCCTCATCTCAATCTACCTACTTAATGGCAAGTAAACACTACAAAGGTAGCGAAAAGCAATCTAGAACATTTACTTTATCAACAAAACAATGTTTATGTGCCTATATGTAACAATCTACATTGGTAAACTACTATATAATCTTAAAAAATAAAACTGGTTATAACTTTACGTCCCAAGTTTTAAAAATCTAAGAATTTAAAAAGGGCTTGTCTATCGTACTAACTAACAATTAAAACAAAAATTATCCCAAAATACGTAACTCTATTAGCGGTATGAAATTCCCATACAAGAGTGCCGTTCGTCTTTGTGAAATTGGTGTACTTGCTCAACATGGTGAAAACCTATTTTTTTCATGCCATTTAAAAAAATGTTTTAATTACTAAGTTGTATTTAGCTAGCTGTATTTTATTCACATGTGTACCTAATAATCACATAATTGGTATAAATATAAATAAAATACAAATATAGAAAACCAATCTACCTTACCAATTTTTATAATACCGAGAAGGAAATCAGTAGAACAGTTTTAATAACATTATTTTATGTGTCACTTTACGCCCCTCCGGGAGTGACCATATCGCCTGTTTACCTTCCGGAGATTCTTTGCACCCCTGCCCCATTAAATTAGCACCGGGAACTTGGGGCTATTTCTTTTCTTCGCTGCCTCATGGTGCGGAACTAGGGGATGGTATAGTTTACGCCGTTACCACACTTCGAGGAGCCGAGTTTGTACATTCGGCTTTGTCGCTCATTTAGCACAACCCGGGGGACACGTGTAGGGTAAGCCTAGGATTAGGTGGTCAAAGCCTACGGACACGAGTGGCTCATCCTCCTTATATGGATGTGTATATGGATATGGAGGAGGCGAGAGAGGTATGGCAAGGATCGCACCAAATGGAAGTCTGTAGTCTCTGCCTACCCCTCTGAGGTCAGGCGTGAGTGTTTTATGTGTGTGTATGTAAATTACTTTAAAAAGGTACTTAACAATAATTTATAAATTTAAGTGAAAAGTGACACAAATGCAGTGAAAGTGCACGTGTCTCATCTGAAAATCTGTTTTTCTTTTTGTTTTATTTAATAAACAAACAACTCATTATCATTATCATCATTTATTAAATTATGCTGTGAAGATAGTCTGATATGGTGCCTTAGTGTGCACTGATGGACTTAATATTGTAAAAATATTGCAAATTTTTAGTGTTTTCCGTTATCGTAGAGTATCGTACAGTATATCTAAAAAATAAAGCGGTAAAAATTATATAAATTAAAGTTTTATTAATCTAACACATGTCTCAAATTATTGTCTAAGGGGTAACGGAGCCTAAGTCAAAGGTAACAATGCGTGTCGTCGTACTATAAATATCTAATAATAGTTTTTTACACATGCAGGTTTTATAGTCCGGTCCGGATCCGGTTAGGCCGAAAATGCACTTGCAAATCCCCTGTGTGGCACTTGTTTGTGGGCGAAGGTTGTTACTATCCGGTGAGCTTATCAGGTGAGCCGCATGCCAGTTTGTCATCTCTTATATATTATTAAGAAAATCTTGTAAATAAAGATTAAAAATGCCGATATTATGAATTTGGAACAAATGCTCTGCCACTAGACTTCTTTAGCAGAAGAGAACAAGATCTCCACTTAAATCGGCTTTCCCTTCTCGAGTTCTCTAACAAATGAAATATTTTTTTATTTATTAATTAATTTATCCCTGATAGCAAACATTTTCAATTAAGGGTTACAAAGAGCGATAAAATTAAGCTAAAAATACTTACTACGATTGCTACCTCATATTGCGGCACAGTTATTTTTAATTAAAATTATTTATGTAATTAATTAATTTTTGTAAATTTGGAGGGGTAGGTGCTTAGTAGCCATGGCTTGGTCACCCATGGTGAACTAAGAGTAACGAACATAGTCTGCCTGAGGTCGGCGTGGTGTGGCGATCATCCGTAACTCTCCTGTTTGGCGTCGGAGCAATTGACCACATCTGTCGGTTGAGTGAGGAAGGCTGGTGATTACGTGTACTCGTCTTTGTTAGCGAAAAGGCGCTTCACATAACGATTTCGGTGAGGGTCCGTGTCGCAGATGGAGATGGAGGCCGTGGGAAAAAGCTCTCTCTTCTCTTCTTAAATAGGAACAGGGGCAGGATTTGTCCTCCTGAGGAGGGTCTGGAAAGGAACAGCCGTGTATAATAGATATCTGTAATTTTCTATCGTTGTACAATTAATAGCATAGATAAGTACATAATATACGTACACTGAGTTGAAGTGTAAGAATAAATTATGGTCGAATTACAATCACTGACAACAATTCATTGTTATAAATGAATTAAGTAGTAATTAGTATATGGTCAATAATTGCACAATTTTTTTATCAGAATAAAAAAAAACGTATCACAGGTACTATCGTCCACGTTAAAGCTCATTAAAGTTAGAAATAAACTTAAAATCTGAAATAATAGAGTGTAAATCCTAAAACAAATATACATAGTCACACAGATTACAAAATCTTATAAATAAAAACTATTTGGTCACGAATCCATTTTTTTTATCATTACTAGTTATTTGTGATTATATTAGTGTAAGAATAACTACTACACCATATCTTCCCAAAGGTGTCGTAAGAGGCGGTAGAGGGAAACTGAGAAAGAAAATGAGCAGCAGCATTTATCTGATAACAACAAAATAACAACAAAAAAACTGCTGTTGCCAACCCGCTCGCCAAGCGTGGCAACTATGGCAATATGGGGTATATAAATGAATAAAGTAACGAAAAGACGGTCTCCAGTCCCCGGTGGCTCCGCTATTCTTGGCTACGGTAGCCACCATGGTAACGGCGTGGCAAGGGATGCTAAGAATCTCCGATAGAAGTTCGGTTGTCACCTTAGACTACTCAACCTGGCAACATAAAACGCACGCACCCTGAGCACTGACGAGAAGAACCTGGAGCTGGAAGACGAGATTGACAATTTGCGCTGGAATATTAAAGGATTATCCAAATTTTCTACCGTAAAATAATAAATGAATATTTCGGGCATATGCTTTACTAATGTTCGTCGGAATTTATTATAAGCTACTTTTCATTAGCAGACACTTAAACCGAAAATTTATAGTAGTAAGTTAGCTCTTTTTTTTCTTCTCGTTATTCGTTAGATTTTAACACTAATTTGTTTGACAACTCTCTAGAGAGTATTTGACTTAATAGACACGCTTTGCATGTGGGTTGGTCTAGTACTTTTGTCTGAAGACATTAAATTGAAAAAAAAATCCATCCATAACAGCTTAAAAAAGTACACTACTGAATATAGACTACTCCCATAGATTGCCTCATAAGGAGGATTTTGCCATAATTGCCATACTTGACCTACTTGGTTGGCAACCGCAGTTTTTTTATTTTCATTTATGCTTTTATCAGAAAAATGTTGCTGCTCATCTTCTGCCTCAGTTTTCCGCTGCCGCCTCTTATGACATCGTTGGGAAGATATGTTGTAGTAGTTATTCTTACTTAACCTATTCTCAAATAACAAGTAATTATAAAAATAAATGGATTCGTGACAAAATAGTTTTCATTTTTAAAGATTTTTTAATATGTATGACTATATTTTGTTTTAGGATTCCTACTCTATTATTATTTAATTATTAAGTTAATTAGTAACTTCGTACACAAATAAGTTTTTGGAACGATAATTGCCATAGTTTCCACGCTAGCAGGTGGGTAGGCAACCGCAGTTTTTTTATTTTCTAGTTGCTACTAGAATGATGCTACCACTCTCTATTTTCATTACTCTCGTCGCCTCTTATGACACTCCCAGAACGTAAACGGGTATAGGACGAGAGGAATGTGTTGGTGTTAAAATATTTATTTTAGGTATAGAAAAATGTAATATATAATAATAAAATGTATAATGTATTGCAATGCCTATTAACTGTTTTTAATATTTAAATATCACAAAACTCTTTCATAAAATGTCCAGATTGGAATTAACACAAGGTGTTTATGAATTTTACGCGATATTTATTTATTTAATAAAATTTATTTATTAATATAATAATAATTGATTTATGCCATGCAAAAATAAATATTAAGAAAGTGCAGTCTTTTGTGATTTTTATCTTTTTATATTAATTACAATTAATCAAAGAAATATAAAAAATAAAAAAATAAAAAACCCTTTCAGAAGTGGGAGGAGACCTGTGCCCAGCAGTGGGACGTTAATAGGCTGTAACTTAAAGATAAATAAAACTAATAATGAATTATACACATGTTGGTAGAACTCGGACCAAAACAAAATGTTGACTTCGTGTTGAATCTATTTCATTTGCGAAATTCTGAATTAAAGTGAACTCTTATATATTTCGCGCTTATAATAAGCTTTTGTATCCATAAACGGGTCAAGATAATGAAAATTCCCATTGTTAGTTTATGTAGATCGAAACATTACTGAATTACTTCTGTACACAGTGGGATTATGTGGAATCTGGAACGTTGGCTAATTAAGGTATATTATAGGGGCTCCATTAAAGCTTTGCGTCAATACTAATGCCAAAGTGGAAACGCACGGCTCAGTTTAACCCTAATTCATAATACATTGGTTTTTGGATTTTTTACATTTTTTGGCGTTGTACATTGAAAAAGGTGAATTAAAAGTGGTGAAACCGTGGCAACGGTAATTCTTACCACCATCCGTCACAGTTAGCTACCGTGGGTAAATGTTTATTTTAGAGAGCACGAAGGATATGTGATTGTAAACACCTGGCCGCCGAGCTTCAACACGAGGCCAAAGTCGAGCGTGTAACTGTTGTTCTATTGCCATATGTCAGAGGTGTCACTGACAGGATTGGCTTCATCTTAAATCGTGCTTCCATTAAAACATACTTCAAGCCGCCGAAGAAAGTTAGTCAGTTTTTACCTTCAGTCGAGTGTAATATCCCTCTGCAAGATGCAGGAGTGTACAAGCTTAATTGTTAATGTGGTCACTCTTTCAGAGAAAAAACTAAAAGATCAATAAAAACCCGCGTTATACAACACATATCTGATGTGAAAGATCATCGCTCCGGGAAGTCCGCAGTCTGTAAACACGTACAGGGCCGCCCCATCATTACATCAGATTTAATAGACCACAAATCCTCGCTAAAACCACCGATTTCCTTCAAGGATGATTCGCGTGGCTATTGAAATAAAAAAAATCCTTATTTCAGTAAAAAAAATCGATGGGTGTTGCCATCTGCTTGGATCTTATAATTAATAAAATTATATCCCAACCCAAGCATGCAGCTACAAGACTTCAAGTTACTCTAAATTCATACTGCGTAGATTGGAAATTTATTTTTTAACTAGCTGTTCCCCGCGACTTCGTTCGCGTGTTAGGGTTTTTATGTTTTTGCGCGGAACCCTAATTATTTTTCTAAAATAAAAGTAGCCTAAGTTACTCCTTATGAAATCAGCTATCTGCCAGTGAAAGTCCCGTCAAAATCGGTCCAACCGTTTCGGAGATTACCCGGAACAAACAGACAGACAGACAGACAGACAGACAAAAATTTTAAAAATTGTATTTTAGTTATAGGTACCGTATTTACTTTCATATGCATTTAGTAAAAAACTGTAATTTTGAAATTACAAACAGACACTTCAATTTTATTTATTTGTATAGATGTATAGATAATCTGGAGATCTGATAATTATGACATTGTGATGACGAACATCTCAGTCCCCCGTGAAAAATGGTTGCTGTAAAATTCTCAAAACGTCGGGAATATAAAGTAAGTTTTATTTAAAAGTTTTATTAAAAAAAATAAGTTATATTTAAATGAAACTAGTTTTATTGGATATAAAATCCAATAAAACTAGTTTCATTTAAATTAATTATCCTAAATATTGCACTTGAAATATATTATTATATAAAATCTTTAAAATTTTATAAATGATGCAGTAAATAGTAAAATTTGCAATGTGATTCCAGCGCTTACACTAATGAACCACAAGATGAGAAAGTTGATGAATTAAGAAACATTTTTTCAATAGCTGCCGGTGATGGCTGAAAGTGAATGCATACATAAAAACGCCTATCACCCAGAGGGGTAGGCAGAGACTATGGACTTCCATTTGGCACGATCTTAACACACCTCTCTTGCCTCCTCCAAATCCATATATCTACGTGAATAATTTTATTTCATAAACCCTGGCATAAAAATAATATTATTCCCTTGAAGAATGATAGTGGCGTATCAATTTAAAGAAACAATTTTTATTTAAAAAGGTGATTTTTACTGTTGAGAATAATAGTAAAAATTTCATAAAGGTCTCTACTTCATTTTAAATAAATCTCCTAACTCTATGAAACACTGTTTAATTAATAGCACCTACGCTGGGACGAAGCCAACAGAAGAGTGGAAATTTCCATCACCGGTGCGCTTCGTAATTGCTGCGGTTAGCGAAAATTAACGGAGCAGGTGCTACTGGAGAGCTACAGCGACAATGTTGTATAAAAAATCGCTTAAAGAATTCAATAATAAAACTATTATAGGGGGCGGACTTTAAGCTTACGTAAATTGTGGCCTAGGTATTTTAACGCAAACTACAGTGCAAACGTTTGCGTTTTCAAGAAACTTTAATAATCGTTTTTCAAAGTGAAATTTTATATAACTGTTTCATATATCGTGCGTTAGTCTCAATGAAGAAATACTGTATTATGACAAAACTTAAAAAACTTAAAAATATTAAATTTAAATGCGATGGTATCTGCGAAATTTGTTTTATTCAATATCAGTATCAAAAATCGCGTAAATATAAAAAAAATATATTTGATTATTAATCGAGGACCAACGTAGGTGTCCAAGGGCCACTGTGTGGCATACAATGTACAAAAAAAAATACTCCCTAAGAACTTCCATTTGATATAATCGTACACAATTTACGAACTGCTTTATTTTACCTGTTTGTCCCCACAATATTTAACTACGAGGGAAAGTTCACATTACCGACGTTCTACGAGGTTTCGAAGCTGCCACACGAGAAAATTTCTTCCTTATCTATTGTGGGCTTTTGAATTTAAATTTGCAGATTTATTTTTGTTCTATAGTGCCACTTTAGATTACAAATCGATATTTTATTCTATTGGAACGTCCATTCAAAAGAAAACCCGAGAGCTGCAATCTCCAAGCACACTATTTTTATTACACTGGTGATAAACGAGCACACAGTCCACCTGGTGGTAAGTGGTAATTCTTTAATTAAGAATTGCGAAATCCGTTGGCACCCTTGAGTACTGTGATGAAATGCCTCATTTCTAGTAATAACGGTCACCGTTTCTGTACACTTACCATACTAAACACATCACTTAAATTTGCAGATTTATTTTTGTTTTATTTTTTGAGAACAAACAAACATTACAAGTTAAAAAAAGCTTTTAAAAAAAAGCAGTCGTCAAGAAATCTTCACCACATTATCTCTCATCAACATAATGATTTTTTTTTTATTTTATACGTAAGACGCTGTGACGCGATATTATATAAAGATATATTTGAAAAATGTTGAGATAATTTAACTTCCGGCGATCATCATACCATCGTCTTAGTGAACGTATTCACTAATCATTATGCATGCCACGAGAGACGCCACTAGTCCCCAATCTCCCGTCTAAGAGGCAGATCAGCATTGTGCCGATTGCTTTTGCATAGGTGGTCGCTGTACGACAGGGGAAACTGGCTTTTAATTGCCATTAAAGGCACATGGTCGCGATCACCAAGGGCTCGGCAGCAGCCCAGTAGTAGTAGCCTACAGACATGGAAATTAGATTATTGCAATCCCGCTTAGGCAAGTAATTAGGTGGATTAAAGAGTTTCACGTCAACATTTCTTATACTCACAAATGGAATATCTAAATCAGTGAGCATTTTTTAAAAAAAAAATATTTTATCACAATGAAAGATGAGTGACAGCTTGGTAGCGCAGTGAATAAACATTTGGCGGTGAAGCTGTGTGTCAGACCTAAAACAACTATTTCAATGACCCAGATATATTTTTTTTGAATCTGGTTGTACAAGCGGGTTAACGTTACAAATTATAGTTTCGGGCATATATAACATGCCATATATTGTATAGATGAGCCACTGACAAATTATTAGGTGACGAAATGAGGGAAGTTTCTTTCACTCTGGCAAAGATGGCGTCTATATTACTGACCAATATTGGTTGGAACAAATACACTAAAGGGCGTTACCAACTAAACTCAGCGGCACAATTAACTGCCCACCTTGATTTTTTACGATTTTGGTTAAAAAAAATTGTGGCCTTACTTGTGAATGTTATTTTATAACGTAGGTATATTGAAGTAAAATGAAAGATAATATTGTTTTTAATTATTACGTTTATTTATAAAAAAGTCTGAAAAACACTTTGACCGTAAATTAACAAATGTGATGAAATGGCTTAAAAATAAAAAATATGCTGAATAAATGAATTCTAATAGTGCGTATTTCCACCTCTAGCCCTCATGACTTCCACCAAACGGTTTGGCATGCTGTCGATGACATCTTTGATCTGTTGTTGTGGAATGTTCTGCCACTCCTCAACCACGGATTGTTTTAATTCATCTATGGTGGTTGGAGCTGGTATGCGGCTTCGAACACGTCTTTTTAAATTGTCCCATATGTGTTCAATAGGATTTTAAATCTGGGCTCCGGGATGGCCATGTTAATTTTCGAATGCCGACGGTATCCAGGTACGCGGTAACAACTCTAGCAACGTGGGGGCGAGCGTTGTCCTGCATTAATAAAAAATCTTCGCCAATAAATGGAGCAAATGGCATTACATGAGGTTCCAATACTTCTGTTACATACCTCTGAGCATTTATTCCACCTCTTTCGAAGATAACCAAGTCGGTGCGTGCTTCGTAAGTAATGCCGCCCCATATCATGATAGAGCCACCTTGGTAACCTACTGTTTCCACAACAGTACATGGTGCAAACCTTTCATTCTTGCGTCTGTATAAACGCTGGCGACCGTCAGGACCGTAACCTCGATAAGAGCGACGGCTCTCGCCACTGAATTAGCATCAAATGGCATGTTTGTGATGTCCAAACACTAGCTTTAAGTTACGAAACCAAAACAAACTCAAATTGTTTACTTTTAATGCCACTGAAGCAATGTAAGCAGTATGGCAACGACAACGATAATGAGACGAAGTTCGATATTTGTCCTATTCACAACTTATGCGTAAAAAAACAAAGTTAAGTGGGTAGCTTGTAATTTTTCCGTCACTACATTTCTTTCACACTTGACTTATTTATGCCCAATAACTTACAACTGCGATAACATCAAAATTTGCCACTTTAAAAGGGTGGGCGGTTAATTGTGCCGCTAAGTGTAGGTTCAGTATTATTTTGTACATTTGGAAAAGTAAAAGGATATGTTTTTAATTGAATCAAACTAAGATACTATAAGTTTCATTTTATTTAACTTATTCTTAAATGAACGTGGATTGTAATGCTTTGTATGGTACAGAGCTATTCTACGCAACGTGTTCCGAAATTCAACGTCAAGTGGCACTGTGTGAGAGGAGGGGAGGGCGGGTCATACCATCCCCGGGTAAATCGCAGTCACAAATCAAGCAAAAAAAAAAGGATGGTAGGTTAGATAAAATTAAAGTAGTTTGCTTTAGTCGTAGTTGAAAAAATAAGATCACCTAACATTGACTCTTCATTAAAAAAATACTCTAGGCAAGTTACTTCAAAAGATGGCCCATTTATCCTATATGGATTTTAAATGGTATAATACGTATCACTTCTAATCCTTAAAAAAAACATAACATACATACACACTCACGCCTGTCACCCAGAGGGGTAGGCAGAGATTATGGACTTCCATTTGGCATGATCCTGACACACATCTCTCGCTTCCTCCACATCCATATACCTACGCATACACGCTCGTCGGTTAAAGGTACTCTTGATTTGGCACATTTTTAATATATTGCCAATCTGGTCGATAAACTTTCGTCTAGGGCGACCCTTCCCGACTATGCTGTTCACCTCTGCAACATAAATTTTCTTTGTCACTCTTTCCTCATTTATTCTTTCTACATGGCCAAACCACCGAAGCATTCCTT
This sequence comes from Parnassius mnemosyne, assembly GCA_963668995.1. NCBI lineage: Eukaryota > Metazoa > Arthropoda > Insecta > Lepidoptera > Papilionidae > Parnassius > Parnassius mnemosyne. Next base: position 58,161,730 of record CAVLGL010000001.1, read on the forward strand.
TCTTAATCCTGGTCACAACATCATCTTGCAAACCACATTCTTCTCTTATTAAACAATTTCTCACTCTGTCATTCAAATTCATCCCTAACATACTCCTTAATGACCACATTTCTACAGCATTTATTCTACTCTCGTGCTTCTTCTGCCACACCCAACTTTCACTACCATACATTAAAGTAGGTACTAACACAGCATTGTGAATTTCCATACGTGCCTTTTTGGATACATTCTGACTTTTCACAATAGAGTGTAGAGCCCCATTCACTCTATTTCCTGCATTCACTCGTCGTTCTATATCCTTATCATATCTACCATCCTTGCTAAACACACATCCCAAATATACAAACTCATCTACTTGCTCTACCAACTCCCCTTCTATTCTTATTTCACATATCGTTTTACTTTCTTCTCTTTCAAAAACCATAACTTTCGTCTTACTTGCATTCACTTTCATTCCCTTTTCTTTTAATGTCCTGTTCATTAATGTAACCATCATTTGCAACTCGGCTGCCGACGATGCAAGTATGACTTGATCATCGGTGTACAAAAGGCATTTGACGGTTAACTGACCCATTCTTAACCCGCATTCTTCTACTTTCAAATTATCCAAACAACTGTCCATAAATAGGTTGAACAACCACGGGGAAGCCACACAGCCCTATCTGACACCTTTATGGATGCCAAACCAGTCCGAGTAAGCCCCGTTGATCCTGACACAAGCACTAGAGTCCCTATATAGAGACTTCAATGCCTGTATCAGACCAGCGGTCAACCCAAATGAGTTCAGTGTTTGCCACAACACATCCTTGTCCACTCTGTCATAAGCCTTCTCCAAGTGTATGCACGCACAAAAAACTTTTTGGTTTTTGGCCAAAAACTTCTCCGCGATCATGTGCATGGAAAAGACCTGATCCGTACATCCATTCCCTTTCTAAATCCCGCTTGCACATTTCAAATTTTTCCATCAGTTTCTTTCACAACTCTTTCAATTAGTACCTTAGCATACAGTTTTCCCACAATGCTAAGAAGGCTGATACCACGGTAGTTTTTGCAGTCCTGCTGTGATCCTTTTCCCTTATATATTGGGACTATCACGGCTTTGCACCAGTCTCCCGGTACCCGCTTAAGTTCCCAACATAAATTAAACAAGGTGTACAGCAGGTCTGCCACTACTCCTTCTCCAGCCTTTAGCATTTCGAGAAATACTCTATCATAACCGGCTGCCTTACCTGCTTTCATACTTTTCATTGCTTTCATTATTTCATCTATACTTATAACTCTATCTATTTCCTCTTCTTTCGGAATTTCTATTTCATTTAATTCAAACACACACATATATATATATATATATATATATATATATATATATATATATATATATATACAGGGTCATTGTTAATTTACTAAAGACCTTTTGGGAATATATTGGTTACATCATTACAAACAATTTTAGCGAGATCTCTCTTCACAGAATATAATACATTTACGAAAAACTACTTTTAAGGTTTTGTTGTCATGTCTGAATCCTTTTAAGTCTGTATTTTGTAGTACCTAAACAATGTCAGAATAAATCGTCAAAGAAAATGCCTTATTTATTTTACACTTGATATCAGTATCACACATTGTGTTGTCAAATCATTAAACAATATCAATTACAAATCATTAAACATAATTAAATGAGCAAATGACATTCAAAAAAAAAATCACAAATATTAAAATTTATAATAAGTAAGAACGACCGCCGGGCCGGTCGACGCTCACGCTCAGCTGATTGAGTTGCAAGTGCCTACTAAACCATTCATCACTGTGCCTATTGCACCAGGGCGCCACTTTAAATGACTACATTAACTTTTCATATACTTCTTTATTTTGCATAAAACCATTTGATGAACTATTTGATTCTTTTATTAATTTCTTTAAGAATTAATAGACATTCTTTAATAGACATTTAGGTAGTCTTTTTCACGAATACTGTTTGCTAGCAACTCTGCCTGCATCCAAGAGGCAACGCCTCAACGTCGCACATGCGGCGGCCCAAGGCCAAGCCAACGATATATTATAACGTCGACACAGGTGTCACCGTCATCAAAGGCGCCGCCTGCCCTTTTCGGTTTGCAGGCATCGTTTTGGTGATCGATGTTTGCAGCACGTGCAAATTAAATGAGTATTATTAACAATTTTTTTTATTTAATGTAAGTTGTATTTAAAAAATGGATGCAGGTTAAAATAATTACAAATATTACAATAAAATATTTATAATGAATAAATACAAATGAACAGTAATTGAATAAAGATATTAAAGGTTCAATAAAAATATTAAAATACAAATTTAAAAATTAGACTTACCTAGGTACTTGTCCGCGGATGGCGGTGAGTATCGCGCACATAGCGTTCAAAATAAGCACCTCCACATTCTATGCATAATTGACACTTAAAACTTAACTGTTCACGGACACGAGATAATACTTGATGATTCATTTTGATTTGATCGAATGCCCAAATTATTTTTTCTTTCAACATGTCGCGGGTTTCGAATGCAAGATCAGTAAACACTAATGTCTTTACATGCCCCACAAATAAAAATCCATTAGTGTGATATCTGGCGATCTGGGAGGCCATGCACAAGGCGCGTCACGACCGACCTAGCGACCAGGGTATTCTCTGTTTAAATAATCTTTAACTTGGCGAGCATAGTGTGCCGGCGCCCCGTCAAGTTGGTAATACATATTGCGTAGAGATGCAAGTGGTATGTCCTCTAACAACTCTGGCAGCGTGTCGGTGAGAAAACTATGATAGCTTTCACCGTTTAATCTTTCTATGAAGACCGGGCTCAGTAACGTTGTAATAATAACGCATGCCCACACATTGACACTAAACCGGTGTTGAATGCTATGCGGTCTTGATTCATGTGTATTTTCATAGAACCACATGTGTTCATTGTGCGAATTAAATAGTCATATTCTGCCAAATGTTGCTTCATCAGTTCAGCAGCTAGTAACCAGTTACAAAATGTATCTCGGGCTGGTTGGTCAGCTTCGCTGAGTTCATGAACACGATGCAAGTGGAAAGGGTATTTCCCTTCATTTTGTATGACACTCCATGCGTAGTACTGTGACACATTGCACTGTCGGGCTGCCTTATAAGTGCTCGCTGCTGGATTTCGTTCAAAAAACTGCAGTATGTCTTCCTCCTCACGTACTGTGCGCCGCGGTGGACGACCACGATCGATTGATACAGGCTGGAATTGCCCGTAATCTCGCAATCGCTGTGTAGTACCTAGCATCGTAGCGTAGCTCGGTGCACGTGAGTTGGGAAATCGCCTTGAATATTCACGGCAGGCTTCACTAACGTTATCATTGCAAATTGCTAAAATTCGCACCATTTCGGTATACTCAATATTTGAGTATCGGTATGCCATTACAACAACGCGTAACGTTCGCGATATTAATCTCACAACGGAAGGAGAAAAGTCGCGGGCGCACAAAAGGCGACTGACCGACTGACGACACAGATAATTATGATGTAAATAATATATTTCCAAAAGATCTTCAGTAAATTAAAAATTACCCTGTATATATATATGTGTTCCTATATGTGTAATATATATACTACACAAATAAATAAAATTGAAGTGTGTATTTTAATGTCAAAATTTACAGCATTTAACTAAATGCATATATGAAAGTATATACGGTAATCATAACAAAAACACAAATTAATTTTTTTTTTCTGTCTGTCTGTCTGTTGGTGCCGACTAATCTCCAAAACGGCTGGATCGATTTTGACAGGACTTTCACTGGCAGATAGCTTACGTTATAAGGAGTAACTTTTTTTTAATAGGAAAAGGGTGAAAAAAGAGAACACAGTCCACCTGATGGTAAGTGGTTGCTGCGGCCCATAGACATCTACATCTATACTCTGTTACAGATCAAAATGTAGATGCGTTTTCACCCGTGAGGACTAGGATGGAATGCCTCATTTCCAGTAAAAAGGGCCTCCAGCCACCTGCACTCACCAAGCGAAACGCATAGGTAAACCTCTACTTCACGCTGGTATTCTGTGAGTTCGTGGTACCACCCCGGTTCGAGCCGGCCCATCCATGCGACAGCAAAAGCTGCCGCCTGGCTCTACCACTGTTAAGATGTAACTTCGGCTACTTTTATATTAGAAAAGAAATTAGGGTTCAGTGCAAAAAAATTAAAACACATGAAATTCAATCGTAATAATTTCCACGCGAACGAAATCGCGGGGAACAGTCTTTTAATAGTCAGTACGCTACACTTCTTTGTATAACGGGCATATTTAGTAAATGTGTATCTCCCGTTACCGTATAACGACTTTGGCTTTGTGAAATCGGACTTGATTCTTGTTTGTTTACTGACTTGGCTTTCTTTTGGACTTGTTATTGTGACACCTGAATATTGTGTTTTTCAAACCCTGCAGACATTAAAAACCAGTAATTTCTTTAGCTTGTATACATTTATCTGTAACTTATTACTTGATACAGCTTATTAACCGATTTTATGTTTTTGTAGGTTGTCTGGAAGTTATTACAACAGTATTAAAACATAACTTGATTTTATTATTTTTTTATTTTATTTTTTATTTTTGATTTTTTTGTATTTTTTGCATAATATTTCAGCAACTAATTAGCAACAAATTATCCCGTTTTGTCCAAAACGCGGGGTTGATTAACTTTTTACTGCTATTTTAATGTAAAGATAGCAGTAAGTCAATTTTCTTAAAACCTGTTGGAGCAAAAAAGTTGCGATTTTGGCAACTAATTAGCAGCAGATGAGCTACAAATTCCTAGATACAATTTTAAGGTTTCTGCTGGTTTTTCACTGCTCACTTTATAGAGCTTCCCAATAGATAGGTCTTCTTAAGATGAACATGGACAAAACAAAGACCATAACGTCCATATCACAGCTATAGCGCTAGTTGTTGAGAGCACTAAGCTCGAAGCTGTTAAGTTGTTGACGAGTATGTTTACCTTAGACAAATACTCCGATAAGGTAAGTCCAACTTCGACTCAGAGGTCAATCGACGGATTCAACTCGGAAAATTACGGCATATCTTCTCGTCGCGTTTACCTCAAAACCTATAAACTATATAACCAGTGCGTTTTGGCAGTGATGACCTATGGAACTGAGACGTGGTCCTTCACTGCTGGCCGGATGAGGAAGCTCATGGTCGGTCAGCGAGCTATGGAGAGGGCTATGCTCAGAGTTTCTCTGCCTGATAAACTTAGAAATGAGGACATCTTCAGTAGAACAAGAGTGACCGACATAGCCCAACGGATTAGTAAACTGAAGTGGAAAAGGGCCGGCCATGTAGCTCGAAGTACCGACAACCGATGGGGAAAAAAGGTTCTCGAGTGGCAGCCTCGTACCGGCATGCGAATTGTTGGGAGTCCCTCCACTAGATGTAGTGACGACCTGGTAAGATATAAAGGAAGTTGCTTTGTGGAAGGAAGACCGTGCTTTGTGGCATTCCTTGGGGGAGGCCTATGTTCAGCAGTGGACTTGAGAAGGGCTGTAATGATGATGATGATGATTTTTGAAGTACAGGACAAAGTAGAATCGGTTGTTTGTTTGGAATCAGTGCTGCAACGTTGTCCAGTTAAACAAAATTACTTTTATTTGTTTTAGCAGTTAATTGTACGATAAATAAAAAAAGTTGAATGCATTTTGTTAGCAATGAAAACTCAAAACTTTTGCCATGCAGACGACTCCCACCTACTGTTCAAAGTCGTAGACGTGTATATGCCGTTACAAAACATTTTTTTCTTTTCTTATTGAATTTCTCAGAACAAACCAGAAAAAAAAACTGATGAATGAGGTTGAATGGAAAATAATCATAATGTATAATCTTTCAACACTTTATGATTATCCCTACCACTCAAAAGTTTGGATAGAGAGATGGATTTGCGTACTGGTTTGTGTCGATTGCTGGAGGCAAAAGACTGAAAATGAAAAAAAAATCAATTCGGTTTTTAATTTTTAAAGCTGAAATAGAAACCTCAACCTTGCAAACACTGATGTATGTTCCTCCGGGATGACTCCATAGCGGTGAATTTGCACTCCAAAAAATTAAGAAAATCCTTCAATGTAGGAAGTTGTCTGCGATTCTTTAGTGAGTCAATATATTCAGAGTGACTGTCAGAATCGAGTTTCAGATTCAGATTATGCACAATGACCGGATCCTATGTGCTGATATTCCATCATTTATGGTGTGCTAAATTTAGATTTAATAAAAACTTATATACCGGAATTAAATTACTGTATAAATTGATAGTTATATTTAAATTACAATAGTGTTAATAAAGTAATTATTACCTAAAACTACTTTAAACTATAGTAAACGTCAAACATTCCCGATAAATAATTAAGACAAAGTTATGGCACTGATAAAGACTAAGATAGAGTACCTCGTTATCAGTAATTGAGTTTCCGGTTCTTGTCACTCGCAGTAGAAAGAAAAATAGAAAATGTAGAAAAATATTATACCACTATTTTACACCAATATTTTGAAAGCTAGCGTTTAGTAGCAACACGTTTCACGTTGTTCTGATTAACGTCACAACATTGAATAATTAATAAACCTATTTTGTAACAACTAGCTTACACAGCGTTAATAAAGAAAATCATTTACGATTTAAGTGAAGTTTTAGAAACTTATCTACCGACTTCAAGAAGGAGACGGTACTCAATTTGACTGTATGTTTTTTTATTTTATATTAACCAATTTCGATTATAATTTTTTTTATTTAAAAGCTGGTGCTTCACATGTGGTCCCATATAGATTTGATCAAGTTGTAACCAATAGTATTTGAGTTATAATTAGTAATTTATATTTAAGTAATTTGTACAAAAACTTTGAATTGAAATTATTTCATAAAAATATAGGCGTATTACTTTAAATTCTATGATGACTGTGTAGCTTCGTTAGATTTAAGTAGCTAGCTTCTATTCCTTGATTTGAATCCCAGAATCAAAGGGTAATCGAGCATGCTGCTTATGTAACGGTAAGCGACTACTACCGCCCTTAAAAAAATCTAACATCAAAATAACTGCTGGTGTTTTGCCGGTATTTTTAATCTTAAAACCAGTGGGCATACTCTCATGTTACTAATATTGCTTAAAGATTAATCAGTTGAGATCCGATTGTCTGAAAATGTTCACCAAGGTCGAATATCGTAGAAAGGGCTTTTATCTTTAATTGCATTGCAATATTCAAAAGCAAGGCAATATATGTTAATATATATATATATATGTCGGAGCGTCTATAAAATACACGGTTGGATCGAGGTAGAATGGAGGGTATATCGAGAAACCCCCCCTTGTGTCTGTAGTATAAAGTTCACTGTAGGTGCAGTGCGCGAGAGATTCCGCTTAAGTCATTCAACGAGTGTGGTCATTCGACTAGTGCTAAGATAGTGTCGTGGTTCTGTTCGTTGTTGTTATTCTTCTAGTGCAGGCAAGGAGGATTGGTGTTGCTGAGAGGCTGCTCAGTGTTACATTGAGATAAGTAGTGTTGCTGTTGGTTTACATATTTTGGTGTTATCATGTAATTACGTACCTCACGTTACACTGGTGTGTGATTGTGGCGGAGACGTGTTACGGTGTGGTCGAATTGTAATTTCACTATACTGAATGTATAGTGCGTTACTTTGTCTTATTACTGATAATGATTAAATTGCGTAAGCAAGAGAGCAAGTTGAACATCCGCTCTCACACTTTTATTATTTTTAACAGTTAACGCTATCCTGATGTATTTCCGAGATCACAAGTGGGATCTCCTGTTGTCATTTCCGATATCAGAAGTGGGATAAAGTCCCTGTTACTGTCCACCTTATAACCTTTAAATAGTGTGAAGGTTATTACGTTGGTAAAATACTATAATGCGCCTCGCATTTTGTTTTTGTGTTCAATTTCTTAAATCAAGTTTGTTGTCGTAGTTGCGACACTGACGAATCATTAAAGTGTAGAGTAAAAGTAAAGTGAAATGTTTTAAGCCAAAAGTTAAATGTTTTGTTCGATTTATAAAAAAAAGTACCCGCAAGTACTTTCATTATTTCTTAACGTACCCAAATATGATAACAAATGTCGAAAGAAATGTTGGAGGTATTCTAAATGAGTTATACTTTGCATTCAGTGGAAATTTAACTTGCTCGAGTTATGTTATAATTTGATACACGAGGTGTGATTCACATGGGCTAATTTTAAAGTTTAAAATGTTTAGACGATTTACCGAAAAATGTTTAACGTTAACGTGCTATTAATTAAAAACACTAAGTTGTATTTCTGTGTTCTAATGTGTTGATAAGTGTTACAGTTTACTGCGAATATTACGTAGTCGATAAAATTGGGATTTGATGTTGAGGGTTTAGTGGAATGCGTGGTGCTGTGGCACTCGCTCTTGAGTGGAAATATGCTGTCTGCTTATGACGCCGCGGACATTTTATTTGCCGCTGCTACCGATCACCGTTTGATACAACATGAGTAAAGTAAATTAATCCTAAACATTGTCTTAAAAAATATTTTGTAAGAATAAGTGTTTACATTTTTAATTGGTTGCGAAAAATGCCGGAAAACCAAAGTATAACTGATGAAAGTTAAGTAGAGCCAATTAGTTCTGACATTGAAGAGAGTATTTAAGTTTACATGAGGATCGGACCTTCCATAATAAATCATGTTGGAAGCACTGTGTAAGAAGCTTTAATAACAAGGCATTGTCAATTATGCCAATTGACTATTGTACTTAGACTTAGGAGAAGTAAAGTACCATTTGGAATCGACCTTGTTTCTATTGGCTGGATAGCCGAGCTAGATTACTCTGAGCATATTTTTGTCCACAGATACTGCAACCAAAAACGGGTGCTAGTCAGGAATGGCCGTGTCATGGATTGATGGCGCCATAGCGCAACAAGCAGCGCTATCTAACAATTAGTTTAGCGAACTAAGAATATGTACCTGCTCGTGTCAGGATGGACAAGCGGACGAATTGGTGACTAATAGTGTTTGTTACAGGAATGCATTCAGATACACGCCCGAGGACGGTCGTACGTCAGGACGGCCGTGTCGGAGCGTCTATAAAATACCCGGTTGGATCGAGGTAGAATGGAGGGTATATCGAGAAACCCCCCCTTGTGTCTGTAGTATAAAGTTCACTGTAGGTGCCGTGCGCGAGAGATTCCGCTTAAGTCATACAACGAGTGTGGTCATTCGACTAGTGCTAAGATAGTGTCGTAGTTCTGTTCGTTGTTGTTATTCTTCTAGTGCAGGCAAGGAGAATTGGTGTTGCTGAGAGGCTGCTCAGTGTTACATTGAGATAAGTAGTGTTGCTGTTGGTTTACATATTTTGGTGTTATCATGTAATTACGTACCTCACGTTACACTGGTGTGTGATTGTGGCGGAGACGTGTTACGGTGTGGTCGAATTGTAATTTCACTATACTGAATGTATAGTGCGTTACGTTGTCTTATTACTGATAATGATTAAATTGCGTAAGCAAGAGAGCAAGTTGAACATCCGCTCTCACACTTTTATTATTTTTAACAGTTAACGCTATCCTGATGTATTTCCGAGATCACAAGTGGGATCTCCTGTTGTCATTTCCGATATATATATAAATTCTACGCTAAATATAATTAAAAGTTTTTCATCAGAAGTATAGTATACCCGTAAATAATTAATAATATAATTTATATGGAGGATAAGAGTGACAACGAGCACAATCCTCTATTAAGAATTTAATTAACTTATTTCTTTATAGTCTCTTGCAGTCCACATTGGACACATTAGATAGATAAAAAAGATAATTCAGATATATAGTAAACATGTATATGATACTAAATATCTTTTTAAACATGCACCTTGCAAAGATTCCAATGAGTCCGTGTGAAACTTATAACAAAATAAAAGGTTTATTATTTTAGGTTATGTAGAGAACACCTTTTACATATTTACATATTTTACATATTTTACGTTTTTATTTCCATTATAAGAAGATAAACTGAATCGAATGGTTCAAGCACTCACGACCGCCTCTGTTAAAGCCTGTCAAGACATCTTGAAGTTGGATGTACGTTGTTTTTCCTAAAATACTCTCCAATTTAGTACTAATTTGTTTGTCAGTTACGAAGAGCGAGGCAATGTTTTCATACCTACACACCGTACTACAAGAGGGCTTTAATCATAACTCTCAGAAGGCGAATAGCGATTCGCGTTCCAAGCCTTGACGCTGCTACCGGTTATGGTCGCCATTATTAAACCGCCATCTATCGGAAGCTACAAGATCTTTCTGCCAATTCCAATAGGTGTCTCTAACGAAACCTTAAAACGAAATTGTACAACCAGTGCGTGTTGCCAGTGATGACTTACGGAACTGAGACGTGGTCCTTCACTGCTGGCCGTATGAGGAAGCTCAAGGTCGCTCAGCGAGCTATGGAGAGGGCTATGCTCGGAGTTTCTCTGCGTGATAAACTTAGGAATGAGGATATCTGCAGTAGAACCAGAGTAACCGACATAGCCCAACGGATTAGTAAGCTGAATTGGCAGTGGGCCGGCCATATAGCTCGAAGAACCGACAACCGATGGGGAAGAAAGGTTCTCGAGTGGCAGCCTCGTACCGGTAGGCGAAGTGTAGGGCATCCCCCCACGAGATGGAGTGACGACCTGGTAAGACATGCAGGAAGTCGATGGATGCAGGTGGCTCAGGACCGTGCTTTGTGGCATTCTTTGGGGGAGTCCTATGTTCAGCAGTGGACTTGTGAATGGCTGTAATGAATGAATGAAAATGAATGTTTACAGTAATAATATTACTAAAACTGACTATTTTTTTTTGTTTACAGATAGAAAATATGCCCTTTGTAGGTTATTTTTTTAATAGTTTATCGGGGGGTAGGATCAATTTACTTTAACTTGGCAGGTGGTTTGAATCAGAATGGTAACGGTGAGCAGCGTCAAGATCGTAATACTGTCACCACTATAGTGCAGAAGTTTTCGTGCGTCCAGTAGTAGGATTTTATACAAATTGAAAAACGCCTATAGATATATTATAGTAAGTAAGTCACGATGCTTATAAGAGTTCTAAGTGAAGAATAGTGAAACAACATTCAGAACACAACTAAGTTACACAATTAATTTCAGCTAGAAAATTTAGCTTCGGAAATAGAGTTGTAGAATTTGATTTGTGTCAATATATCAGTCGCAGTAAATGTTATTTGTGAAATATCGTCATCTAGTGAAATCGAAAAAGTTACAGTTATTAAAAAAAACATTCAAGACCAAAGAGATAAATCTGTAGACAACTAAAAAATCTCTGCTGAAAACATTAAAAAAAGTCATCCAACGAATTTCGCGACATTGACATTGGATGTTCAGTTCCTGTTGTTTGTGTTAGTTTTTTGACTGTAGTTTAAAGTGCGGCTAAAGCCAGCTTACATTGTAATAATACAAAATTTATTATTAAAAGATATGAACATTTAATTTAAGAAATCACAAAGTATAAGTTAAAAGTACTTAAAAGTGGTATTAACCAAAGTCCTTAGCCAAAACTACATGATTATTGCGGTCAAAAGTGGTTTTGACTGGTTATGAGGTACGATTGTAACATATACCTATAACTATTTCCCTAAATTAGTCTAGTAAGGTAGTTATATAAGTAGATCGTGCTCGTATCATATTTATATTCCTAGCAAGACCGTTATGTACCACTTTCATATAACTATATCATGGCTTCAACCATCTTACAGCGACATATCTATAACGTTAATAGTGCTGATGCTGAGTACTCTGTGGTAAAAGAGAGAGTTCATCACATCATTTGGTCCAATGGTTTCGTTAGAGACACCTATTCTAATTGGCAGAAAGATCTTGTAGCTTCCGATAGATGGCGGTTTAATAATGGCGACCATAACCGGTAGCAGCGTCAAGGCTTGGAACGCGAATCGCTATTCGCCTTCTGAGAGTTATGATTAAAGCCCTCTTGTAGTACGGTGTGTAGGTATGAAAACATTGCCTCGCTCTTCGTAACTGACAAACAAATTAGTACTAAATTGGAGAGTATTTTAGGAAAAACAACGTACATCCAACTTCAAGATGTCTTGACAGGCTTTAACAGAGGCGGTCGTGAGTGCTTGAACCATTCGATTCAGTTTATCTTCTTATAATGGAAATAAAAACGTAAAATATGTAAAATATGTAAATATGTAAAAGGTGTTCTCTACATAACCTAAAATAATAAACCTTTTATTTTGTTATAAGTTTCACACGGACTCATTGGAATCTTTGCAAGGTGCATGTTTAAAAAGATATTTAGTATCATATACATGTTTACTATATATCTGAATTATCTTTTTTATCTATCTAATGTGTCCAATGTGGACTGCAAGAGACTATAAAGAAATAAGTTAATTAAATTCTTAATAGAGGATTGTGCTCGTTGTCACTCTTATCCTCCATATAAATTATATTATTAATTATTTACGGGTATACTATACTTCTGATGAAAAACTTTTAATTATATTTAGCGTAGAATTTATATATATATCGGAAATGACAACAGGAGATCCCACTTGTGATCTCGGAAATACATCAGGATAGCGTTAACTGTTAAAAATAATAAAAGTGTGAGAGCGGATGTTCAACTTGCTCTCTTGCTTACGCAATTTAATCATTATCAGTAATAAGACAACGTAACGCACTATACATTCAGTATAGTGAAATTACAATTCGACCACACCGTAACACGTCTCCGCCACAATCACACACCAGTGTAACGTGAGGTACGTAATTACATGATAACACCAAAATATGTAAACCAACAGCAACACTACTTATCTCAATGTAACACTGAGCAGCCTCTCAGCAACACCAATTCTCCTTGCCTGCACTAGAAGAATAACAACAACGAACAGAACTACGACACTATCTTAGCACTAGTCGAATGACCACACTCGTTGTATGACTTAAGCGGAATCTCTCGCGCACGGCACCTACAGTGAACTTTATACTACAGACACAAGGGGGGGTTTCTCGATATACCCTCCATTCTACCTCGATCCAACCGGGTATTTTATAGACGCTCCGACACGGCCGTCCTGACGTACGACCGTCCTCGGGCGTGTATCTGAATGCATTCCTGTAACAAACACTATTAGTCACCAATTCGTCCGCTTGTCCATCCTGACACGAGCAGGTACATATTCTTAGTTCGCTAAACTAATTGTTAGATAGCGCTGCTTGTTGCGCTATGGCGCCATCAATCCATGACACGGCCATTCCTGACTAGCACCCGTTTTTGGTTGCAGTATCTGTGGACAAAAATATGCTCAGAGTAATCTAGCTCGGCTATCCAGCCAATAGGAACACGGTCGATTCCAAATGGTACTTTACTTCTCCTAAGTCTAAGTACAATAGTCAATTGGCATAATTGACAATGCCTTGTTATTAAAGCTTCTTACACAGTGCTTCCAACATGATTTATTATGGAAGGTCCGATCCTCATGTAAACTTAAATACTCTCTTCAATGTCAGAACTAATTGGCTCTACTTAACTTTCATCAGTTATACTTTGGTTTTCCGGCATTTTTCGCAACCAATTAAAAATGTAAACACTTATTCTTACAAAATATTTTTTAAGACAATGTTTAGGATAAATTTACTTTACTCATGTTGTATCAAACGGTGATCGGTAGCAGCGGCAAATAAAATGTCCGCGGCGTCATAAGCAGACAGCATATTTCCACTCAAGAGCGAGTGCCACAGCACCACGCATTCCACTAAACCCTCAACATCAAATCCCAATTTTATCGACTACGTAATATTCGCAGTAAACTGTAACACTTATCAACACATTAGAACACAGAAATACAACTTAGTGTTTTTAATTAATAGCACGTTAACGTTAAACATTTTTCGGTAAATCGTCTAAACATTTTAAACTTTAAAATTAGCCCATGTGAATCACACCTCGTGTATCAAATTATAACATAACTCGAGCAAGTTAAATTTCCACTGAATGCAAAGTATAACTCATTTAGAATACCTCCAACATTTCTTTCGACATTTGTTATCATATTTGGGTACGTTAAGAAATAATGAAAGTACTTGCGGGTACTTTTTTTTATAAATCGAACAAAACATTTAACTTTTGGCTTAAAACATTTCACTTTACTTTTACTCTACACTTTAATGATTCGTCAGTGTCGCAACTACGACAACAAACTTGATTTAAGAAATTGAACACAAAAACAAAATGCGAGGCGCATTATAGTATTTTACCAACGTAATAACCTTCACACTATTTAAAGGTTATAAGGTGGACAGTAACAGGGACTTTATCCCACTTCTGATATCGGAAATGACAACAGGAGATCCCACTTGTGATCTCGGAAATACATCAGGATAGCGTTAACTGTTAAAAATAATAAAAGTGTGAGAGCGGATGTTCAACTTGCTCTCTTGCTTACGCAATTTAATCATTATCAGTAATAAGACAAAGTAACGCACTATACATTCAGTATAGTGAAATTACAATTCGACCACACCGTAACACGTCTCCGCCACAATCACACACCAGTGTAACGTGAGGTACGTAATTACATGATAACACCAAAATATGTAAACCAACAGCAACACTACTTATCTCAATGTAACACTGAGCAGCCTCTCAGCAACACCAATCCTCCTTGCCTGCACTAGAAGAATAACAACAACGAACAGAACCACGACACTATCTTAGCACTAGTCGAATGACCACACTCGTTGAATGACTTAAGCGGAATCTCTCGCGCACTGCACCTACAGTGAACTTTATACTACAGACACAAGGGGGGGTTTCTCGATATACCCTCCATTCTACCTCGATCCAACCGTGTATTTTATAGACGCTCCGACATATATATATATATATATTAACATATATTGCCTTGCTTTTGAATATTGCAATGCAATTAAAGATAAAAGCCCTTTCTACGATATTCGACCTTGGTGAACATTTTCAGACAATCGGATCTCAACTGATTAATCTTTAAGCAATATTAGTAACATGAGAGTATGCCCACTGGTTTTAAGATTAAAAATACCGGCAAAACACCAGCAGTTATTTTGATGTTAGATTTTTTTAAGGGCGGTAGTAGTCGCTTACCGTTACATAAGCAGCATGCTCGATTACCCTTTGATTCTGGGATTCAAATCAAGGAATAGAAGCTAGCTACTTAAATCTAACGAAGCTACACAGTCATCATAGAATTTAAAGTAATACGCCTATATTTTTATGAAATAATTTCAATTCAAAGTTTTTGTACAAATTACTTAAATATAAATTACTAATTATAACTCAAATACTATTGGTTACAACTTGATCAAATCTATATGGGACCACATGTGAAGCACCAGCTTTTAAATAAAAAAAATTATAATCGAAATTGGTTAATATAAAATAAAAAAACATACAGTCAAATTGAGTACCGTCTCCTTCTTGAAGTCGGTAGATAAGTTTCTAAAACTTCACTTAAATCGTAAATGATTTTCTTTATTAACGCTGTGTAAGCTAGTTGTTACAAAATAGGTTTATTAATTATTCAATGTTGTGACGTTAATCAGAACAACGTGAAACGTGTTGCTACTAAACGCTAGCTTTCAAAATATTGGTGTAAAATAGTGGTATAATATTTTTCTACATTTTCTATTTTTCTTTCTACTGCGAGTGACAAGAACCGGAAACTCAATTACTGATAACGAGGTACTCTATCTTAGTCTTTATCAGTGCCATAACTTTGTCTTAATTATTTATCGGGAATGTTTGACGTTTACTATAGTTTAAAGTAGTTTTAGGTAATAATTACTTTATTAACACTATTGTAATTTAAATATAACTATCAATTTATACAGTAATTTAATTCCGGTATATAAGTTTTTATTAAATCTAAATTTAGCACACCATAAATGATGGAATATCAGCACATAGGATCCGGTCATTGTGCATAATCTGAATCTGAAACTCGATTCTGACAGTCACTCTGAATATATTGACTCACTAAAGAATCGCAGACAACTTCCTACATTGAAGGATTTTCTTAATTTTTTGGAGTGCAAATTCACCGCTATGGAGTCATCCCGGAGGAACATACATCAGTGTTTGCAAGGTTGAGGTTTCTATTTCAGCTTTAAAAATTAAAAACCGAATTGATTTTTTTTTCATTTTCAGTCTTTTGCCTCCAGCAATCGACACAAACCAGTACGCAAATCCATCTCTCTATCCAAACTTTTGAGTGGTAGGGATAATCATAAAGTGTTGAAAGATTATACATTATGATTATTTTCCATTCAACCTCATTCATCAGTTTTTTTTTCTGGTTTGTTCTGAGAAATTCAATAAGAAAAGAAAAAAATGTTTTGTAACGGCATATACACGTCTACGACTTTGAACAGTAGGTGGGAGTCGTCTGCATGGCAAAAGTTTTGAGTTTTCATTGCTAACAAAATGCATTCAACTTTTTTTATTTATCGTACAATTAACTGCTAAAACAAATAAAAGTAATTTTGTTTAACTGGACAACGTTGCAGCACTGATTCCAAACAAACAACCGATTCTACTTTGTCCTGTACTTCAAAAATCATCATCATCATCATTACAGCCCTTCTCAAGTCCACTGCTGAACATAGGCCTCCCCCAAGGAATGCCACAAAGCACGGTCTTCCTTCCACAAAGCAACTTCCTTTATATCTTACCAGGTCGTCACTACATCTAGTGGAGGGACTCCCAACAATTCGCATGCCGGTACGAGGCTGCCACTCGAGAACCTTTTTTCCCCATCGGTTGTCGGTACTTCGAGCTACATGGCCGGCCCTTTTCCACTTCAGTTTACTAATCCGTTGGGCTATGTCGGTCACTCTTGTTCTACTGAAGATGTCCTCATTTCTAAGTTTATCAGGCAGAGAAACTCTGAGCATAGCCCTCTCCATAGCTCGCTGACCGACCATGAGCTTCCTCATCCGGCCAGCAGTGAAGGACCACGTCTCAGTTCCATAGGTCATCACTGCCAATTATAGAAAAAGGATGAAAAACGAGGCACACGGTCCACCTGATGCATAGAGGTTGCTGAGGTCCATAGACATCATCATCGTTTACGAATCAAAATTCAGATGCTCAGTTGTCAGCCTTGAGCACTAAGATGGTATGCCTCTTTTCCAGTTAAAAGGGTCACCGGTTCTCTACACTCACCATAAGAAACACAGCAGTATTAAGCTGCTATTTTACTCAGGTATTCTTTGAGAGCGTGGTCCTTACCAGGTTGAGCCGACCCATTCGTGCTACAACTATACCATAAATATAGCTGCAGCTTGGCTCTATCAAGTAACAAGTAAGAAAAAGTAAGATAAAATAAGATAAACCATTTTAATTTTCGGACGTACTTCAATCTTGTCAACTCAGCTACATCCGCAATAAAAAAATAAACTACTTCACAAACAGGCCCATTTCTATACTGATGATGGGAATCAGCATTGCATATGCGACTTTTTACGTAGTAGCTTATTCCATTGAACTGCAAAACTTGCTAAATATGGAAACCTTATTTTTACGTGTTAGAGCCACGCTGCATTTGTATTAAGGTTTTAGTACGAATGGGTGTGCTCAACCGAGGAAGGATCACACTATCACAGAATACCAGCGTAAAACAGCAACTTAATGCATCTGTGTTTCGTATGGCGGTGCTTGGTCTAGATGTTTTTGGGTCACAGCTTCCACTTACCATCAGGTGAAAAGTTTACTCGTGTCAACCTTGATCTATAAAGAAAAAGGTTACTGTGCACACCAATTTACCTATATGAGGGAAAAAATAAAAATTATCGTTATTTTTCTTATATAGGTAAGGTATAACTTATAATATTTGCCGATTGGGGCATGATTGTTAATCCATCTGTGAATTCAGAAGAACTTTAAAGAATCGAATAAATTCGTTTTTCATTTAAATTTGAATTGATTTAGTAATTTTCTCTGATACGTAATTTATGGAACTCATTTTACTTAATGTCAATCTCTCCGCCGAATCTCTTTCATTTGCAATGGACTTTTATTTACGTATAATCATCATTAGTGATTTATGTCATTTAGTTCATTCAGATTTATGCATCCTATATAACATTGTTAATTTATATCAATTAAAATGAGATATTTAGTTTTAAACGGAAATATACCATGCAATGGGTCGAATACTTCTAAACTGTTTACAGTTTAGAAGTATTCGACTCATTTCTTTTCTTTTTCCGATTCTATTCCGAAGATATCCCGGACGTCAGTCTGAGCGAGATTAGAATGGCTATCCAGCACCATAAAAACGGTAAGGCCCCAGGCGAGGATGGAATTACAGCGGAGCTTCTAAAAGCGGGTGGACGACCGGTACTTGAAGTCCTTCAGAAGCTCTTTAATTCCGTCCTCCATGGTGGCATTACACCGGAGGAGTGGAGCAGAAGTGCGGTGGTCTTGTTCTTCAAGAAAGGTGACAACGCTCTCTTGAAGAACTACAGACCGATTTCCCTTCTGAGTCACGTCTACGTGCTGTTTTCGACAGTCATTACGAATCGTCTCGCGCGCAGACTTGACGATTTCCAGCCTCCCGAACAAGCCGGTTTCCGAAAGGACATTAGCACCATAGACCACATACATACATTTCGGCAAATTGTACAGAAGTCCGAAGAGTAGAATTTGCCACTATGTCTGGCGTATGTCGACTATGAGAAAGCCTTTGATTCCGTCGAAATTTGGGCGGTGCTGCAGTCCCTTCAGCGGTGCCAAGTTGACTGTCGGTATATCGAAGTGTTGAAGTGCTTGTACAGTAGGGCTACGATGGCTATCCGAGTACAGAACCAGAGTACGAAACCTATCCAATTGCAGAGAGGTGTAAGACAAGGTGACGTCATATCCCCGAAACTCTTCACCGCTGCATTGGAAAACGTTTTCAAGCTTCTGGACTGGAAAGGATACGGTATCAACATCAATGGCGAGTACATCACTCACCTTCGATTTGCCGACGATATAGTCCTTATGGCAGAATCGCTGGAGGACCTAAGCACTATGCTCAATGACCTCAATAGTGTTTCCTCAATAGGTCTTAAGATGAACATGGACAAAACAAAGATCATGTTTAATGTCACACCTATGCCGGTAGTTGTTGGGAGCACAAAGCTCGAAGTTGTTGACGAGTATCTTTACCTGGGACAAATAGTCCGACTAGGTAAGTCCAACTTCGACCGAGGGGTCAATCGACGTATTCAACTCGGCTGGGCAGCGTTCTGGAAGCTACGACACATCTTCTCGTCAGACATAACTCAAAACCTTAAAACGAAATTGTACAACCAGTGCGTGTTGCCAGTGATGACTTACGGAACTGAGACGTGGTCCTTCACTGCTGGCCGTATGAGGAAGCTCAAGGTCGCTCAGCGAGCTATGGAGAGGGCTATGCTCGGAGTTTCTCTGCGTGATAAACTTAGGAATGAGGATATCTGCAGTAGAACCAGAGTAACCGACATAGCCCAACGGATTAGTAAGCTGAATTGGCAGTGGGCCGGCCATATAGCTCGAAGAACCGACAACCGATGGGGAAGAAAGGTTCTCGAGTGGCAGCCTCGTACCGGTAGGCGAAGTGTAGGGCATCCCCCCACGAGATGGAGTGACGACCTGGTAAGACATGCAGGAAGTCGATGGATGCAGGTGGCTCAGGACCGTGCTTTGTGGCATTCTTTGGGGGAGTCCTATGTTCAGCAGTGGACTTGTGAATGGCTGTAATGAATGAATGAAAATGAATGTTTACAGTAATAATATTACTAAAACTGACTATTTTTTTTTGTTTACAGATAGAAAATATGCCCTTTGTAGGTTATTTTTTTAATAGTTTATCGGGGGGTAGGATCAATTTACTTTAACTTGGCAGGTGGTTTGAATCAGAATGGTAACGGTGAGCAGCGTCAAGATCGTAATACTGTCACCACTATAGTGCAGAAGTTTTCGTGCGTCCAGTAGTAGGATTTTATACAAATTGAAAAACGCCTATAGATATATTATAGTAAGTAAGTCACGATGCTTATAAGAGTTCTAAGTGAAGAACAGTGAAACAACATTCAGAACACAACTAAGTTACACAATTAATTTCAGCTAGAAAATTTAGCTTCGGAAATAGAGTTGTAGAATTTGATTTGTGTCAATATATCAGTCGCAGTAAATGTTATTTGTGAAATATCGTCATCTAGTGAAATCGAAAAAGTTACAGTTATTAAAAAAAACATTCAAGACCAAAGAGATAAATCTGTAGACAACTAAAAAATCTCTGCTGAAAACATTAAAAAAAGTCATCCAACGAATTTCGCGACATTGACATTGGATGTTCAGTTCCTGTTGTTTGTGTTAGTTTTTTGACTGTAGTTTAAAGTGCGGCTAAAGCCAGCTTACATTATAATAATACAAAATTTATTATTAAAAGATATGAACATTTAATTTAAGAAATCACAAAGTATAAGTTAAAAGTACTTAAAAGTGGTATTAACCAAAGTCCTTAGCCAAAACTACATGATTATTGCGGTCAAAAGTGGTTTTGACTGGTTATGAGGTACGATTGTAACATATACCTATAACTATTTCCCTAAATTAGTCTAGTAAGGTAGTTATATAAGTAGATCGTGCTCGTATCATATTTATATTCCTAGCAAGACCGTTATGTACCACTTTCATATAACTATATCATAGCTTCAACCATCTTACTGCGACATATCTATAACGTTAATAGTGCTGATGCTGAGTACTCTGTGGTAAAAGAGAGAGTTCATCACATCATTTGGTCCAATTGGTCCAATGTCGCGAAATTCGTTGGATGACTTTTTTTAATGTTTTCAGCAGAGATTTTTTAGTTGTCTACAGATTTATCTCTTTGGTCTTGAATGTTTTTTTTAATAACTGTAACTTTTTCGATTTCACTAGATGACGATATTTCACAAATAACATTTACTGCGACTGATATATTGACACAAATCAAATTCTACAACTCTATTTCCGAAGCTAAATTTTCTAGCTGAAATTAATTGTGTAACTTAGTTGTGTTCTGAATGTTGTTTCACTGTTCTTCACTTAGAACTCTTATAAGCATCGTGACTTACTTACTATAATATATCTATAGGCGTTTTTCAATTTGTATAAAATCCTACTACTGGACGCACGAAAACTTCTGCACTATAGTGGTGACAGTATTACGATCTTGACGCTGCTCACCGTTACCATTCTGATTCAAACCACCTGCCAAGTTAAAGTAAATTGATCCTACCCCCCGATAAACTATTAAAAAAATAACCTACAAAGGGCATATTTTCTATCTGTAAACAAAAAAAAATAGTCAGTTTTAGTAATATTATTACTGTAAACATTCATTTTCATTCATTCATTACAGCCATTCACAAGTCCACTGCTGAACATAGGACTCCCCCAAAGAATGCCACAAAGCACGGTCCTGAGCCACCTGCATCCATCGACTTCCTGCATGTCTTACCAGGTCGTCACTCCATCTCGTGGGGGGATGCCCTACACTTCGCCTACCGGTACGAGGCTGCCACTCGAGAACCTTTCTTCCCCATCGGTTGTCGGTTCTTCGAGCTATATGGCCGGCCCACTGCCAATTCAGCTTACTAATCCGTTGGGCTATGTCGGTTACTCTGGTTCTACTGCAGATATCCTCATTCCTAAGTTTATCACGCAGAGAAACTCCGAGCATAGCCCTCTCCATAGCTCGCTGAGCGACCTTGAGCTTCCTCATACGGCCAGCAGTGAAGGACCACGTCTCAGTTCCGTAAGTCATCACTGGCAACACGCACTGGTTGTACAATTTCGTTTTAAGGTTTTGAGTTATGTCTGACGAGAAGATGTGTCGTAGCTTCCAGAACGCTGCCCAGCCGAGTTGAATACGTCGATTGACCCCTCGGTCGAAGTTGGACTTACCTAGTCGGACTATTTGTCCCAGGTAAAGATACTCGTCAACAACTTCGAGCTTTGTGCTCCCAACAACTACCGGCATAGGTGTGACATTAAACATGATCTTTGTTTTGTCCATGTTCATCTTAAGACCTATTGAGGAAACACTATTGAGGTCATTGAGCATAGTGCTTAGGTCCTCCAGCGATTCTGCCATAAGGACTATATCGTCGGCAAATCGAAGGTGAGTGATGTACTCGCCATTGATGTTGATACCGTATCCTTTCCAGTCCAGAAGCTTGAAAACGTTTTCCAATGCAGCGGTGAAGAGTTTCGGGGATATGACGTCACCTTGTCTTACACCTCTCTGCAATTGGATAGGTTTCGTACTCTGGTTCTGTACTCGGATAGCCATCGTAGCCCTACTGTACAAGCACTTCAACACTTCGATATACCGACAGTCAACTTGGCACCGCTGAAGGGACTGCAGCACCGCCCAAATTTCGACGGAATCAAAGGCTTTCTCATAGTCGACATACGCCAGACATAGTGGCAAATTCTACTCTTCGGACTTCTGTACAATTTGCCGAAATGTATGTATGTGGTCTATGGTGCTAATGTCCTTTCGGAAACCGGCTTGTTCGGGAGGCTGGAAGTCGTCAAGTCTGCGCGCGAGACGATTCGTAATGACTCTCGAAAACAGCACGTAGACGTGACTCAGAAGGGAAATCGGTCTGTAGTTCTTCAAGAGAGCGTTGTCACCTTTCTTGAAGAACAAGACCACCGCACTTCTGCTCCACGCCTCCGGTGTAATGCCACCATGGAGGACGGAATTAAAGAGCTTCTGAAGGACTTCAAGTACCGGTCGTCCACCCGCTTTTAGAAGCTCCGCTGTAATTCCATCCTCGCCTGGGGCCTTACCGTTTTTATGGTGCTGGATAGCCATTCTAATCTCGCTCAGACTGACGTCCGGGATATCTTCGGAATAGAATCGGAAAAAGAAAAGAAATGAGTCGAATACTTCTAAACTGTAAACAGTTTAGAAGTATTCGACCCATTGCATGGTATATTTCCGTTTAAAACTAAATATCTCATTTTAATTGATATAAATTAACAATGTTATATAGGATGCATAAATCTGAATGAACTAAATGACATAAATCACTAATGATGATTATACGTAAATAAAAGTCCATTGCAAATGAAAGAGATTCGGCGGAGAGATTGACATTAAGTAAAATGAGTTCCATAAATTACGTATCAGAGAAAATTACTAAATCAATTCAAATTTAAATGAAAAACGAATTTATTCGATTCTTTAAAGTTCTTCTGAATTCACAGATGGATTAACAATCATGCCCCAATCGGCAAATATTATAAGTTATACCTTACCTATATAAGAAAAATAACGATAATTTTTATTTTTTCCCTCATATAGGTAAATTGGTGTGCACAGTAACCTTTTTCTTTATAGATCAAGGTTGACACGAGTAAACTTTTCACCTGATGGTAAGTGGAAGCTGTGACCCAAAAACATCTAGACCAAGCACCGCCATACGAAACACAGATGCATTAAGTTGCTGTTTTACGCTGGTATTCTGTGATAGTGTGATCCTTCCTCGGTTGAGCACACCCATTCGTACTAAAACCTTAATACAAATGCAGCGTGGCTCTAACACGTAAAAATAAGGTTTCCATATTTAGCAAGTTTTGCAGTTCAATGGAATAAGCTACTACGTAAAAAGTCGCATATGCAATGCTGATTCCCATCATCAGTATAGAAATGGGCCTGTTTGTGAAGTAGTTTATTTTTTTATTGCGGATGTAGCTGAGTTGACAAGATTGAAGTACGTCCGAAAATTAAAATGGTTTATCTTATTTTATCTTACTTTTTCTTACTTGTTACTTGATAGAGCCAAGCTGCAGCTATATTTATGGTATAGTTGTAGCACGAATGGGTCGGCTCAACCTGGTAAGGACCACGCTCTCAAAGAATACCTGAGTAAAATAGCAGCTTAATACTGCTGTGTTTCTTATGGTGAGTGTAGAGAACCGGTGACCCTTTTAACTGGAAAAGAGGCATACCATCTTAGTGCTCAAGGCTGACAACTGAGCATCTGAATTTTGATTCGTAAACGATGATGATGTCTATGGACCTCAGCAACCTCTATGCATCAGGTGGACCGTGTGCCTCGTTTTTCATCCTTTTTCTATAAAAAAGTACTAAGCTTGGAGGGAGGGAAATGATCTACCATTATGTATTTCACGCGTATCTTATCTTTTTTTAAGGGAAGTAAGATGAGCAAACAAGAACATATGGTATATAAATGGTGGAACATAATGGTAAGTGTATGCTGTGATCCATAGACACCTACATCTATTCTCGATTAAAATTCAAAATGTAAATATGTTGTCATCTCAGGGAACAAAGATTAAATGCCTTGCCACCAGTAAAAGGGTTCTCTGCACTAAAAATACGAAACACATCAGCATTTTGCTGCAATTTCAAAATGGTATTCTGTGAGAGCGTGGTCCTTCCCCGGTCGTGCCGACCCATCCCTGCTGAAGTCACAGCTGCTGAAGTACAGCTGAAGCATGTCTTCACGACGTAATAAATAATATTCACTTATTTACCAAGGTTTTTAGTGTAATTAAAAAAATATATATTCACCTTTATTTTATAGTACCAATTAATATTGCTTTGGAATTTGCCAACCTGAACATGAATAACATAAAGGCACCTACGTATTCGTATGTAATGTAAATTTTATACTTTAAACGTGCTAATTATAGTTGTGGCACTAATAAGCCAGCTAGGCCGGGATAAGCCCACGCTCTCACACACTGCTATTTTAAGCTGGTAAAATAAAATTAAGCTGCTATTTCACCAGTGTAAAATAGCAGCTTAATTATCATCTCCGGTTCTCTAAATAGCCCATTTACTTAAAACGAGGCATTCCATCTTAGTCCTCAGGGGTGACAACGCATCTGCATTTTGATTCTTAATCGAGGATAAATATATATGTCTAAGGGCTACAGGCATCCACTTACTATCAGCTAGACTGTGTGCTCGTTGGTCACTCTTATTCTCTAATAAAAAAGTAAGACTCGAAAGAAATACAAGGAAAATAATCCAGATTTGTCTAGAAATATGCTGCATCAATCGACATACAGCTTTTTATTTTAGTTTAGCTTACGATAGACTATTTTCAGCAACTCCACGTATAAGCGTCTATTTCGCGTGTGGGCAGGATTATTGTGATTATTTGAGTTATGATATCTCTTCGAAGAAGTTCAGCTTTATTGTTGCCTACAACCTCGGGGAGCCCGCTCGACAAGTTGAAATGTATAGTTTTGTATGCGATAACTTCTGAACACACCAGCAATACGTGGGCCGCCATTTCCTCCACTCTCATTAATACTATGCTAAGGGAACTGTCTGTAACACCTTTGGTGAACAAATGTTTGTTAAAAGAAGTGTATCATTCGTTCCTATGCTAATTCGTGATTAATTTAGTATCAAAGTAGTACAGCTTTAAAATGTTTGTTCATACTTATGTCGTTAAGCATACGAATTGTTGAGACCAGATGAAATATCCTGACACTAGCAATAAACAATCAGTGTTTAGGCAGGAAAAATTTACAATAAAAACGTAGTCTTTAACGCGCGCGCTTGGCCTCGATATCAAGGGCACCTTCCCTCTCCCCCGCTCCCCCCCCGGCCGCCGGACGCGTCGGCGTGGCACTTCTCGCGAATATAGTAGGATTTTCTTGCGAGCTATACGGACGTATGTTTTCGCGCCTAACTTTGCTAAAGGAACAATCCGCGTAAATCGTTGCAATAACGGTATCGTTATTAGAACGTACTAACTCGGTTAAATTCGTATGCAACTATCACAGTGATTTACCTCTGAAGGACTACGAGTAGCTGTCCCATTTCGTGACAACCCATTACGAGTGCCTCCAGAAGGGGAAAGTTCCGGGGATACCAGCGCGTGCCTTCTCCCGGACGTCGTTGCGTCAGCCAGATCGGTTCCCGTCAACATACCAGCACATACAATTACACATACACTCACAACACTGTCATCAGCGGGGCCGGTCGAGGAGAATCGTCTGCGCTCCTGGGGCAGGAAAGTGCATTTATCCTAGTGACCTTTCCCCTCGTGTGTTCATTAGAAACATTTGACCCTCGGCGTAGGAACGCCCGACCAGCATCTGCCCGTAGCTCCTTCGTCTATGGGCCGCGAAGGATCCAACTCCTGTTGAGGCAGGGCAGCTGTTGGCCGTATCATTTGGTAGCAGAGCGTGGTTCTGGGATCGATTCCCGGTCGATCCACCGACCATATTATTTGATAAAAATTAAATAATTTGGTGGCAGGAGCGTTGGGTTGATTTTGTGGCTACAATCACGCCCGTCCGTAATACGTAAAATACCTTTTTATTATATACGTAATAATAAAATTCCTTTCTTTGTTAGCTTGCTTTGTTGTTAGCGGGTAAATTTGAAAGGCCACGCCCGGTTCGCGCGCAAGCGGGAGATTGCGTCATGTAGGTAGATGGTTATTTTTACATAATCGGTTAATTGTCGTTGTCGGATGGTAGTGTGTTACTTATCGAAAGGTTGATTTCCGAGCAAGACATTTTTGTTGATGTGTATCTTCGTTATGTATCTTTCGTATTGTAAATTGTATTTGAACTAAAGAGTGGTAATTTGTATTTACGTAATTTAAATTAACTTGATTTGATCGTACTAGTATTTGTTATTGTTAATTTGATTTACCTTTTCCTTTGTACTAACTTGTGTTTGATTTAATAATAGCGGTTCTTATTTGTGTACATTCTATTCAACTCGATTTGATAGGAACTGCATTAGTTAGCTGTTAATTTTTTTGTATTTTTTATTTGTTATTGTTGTAATTGTGCTCGAGCCGCGTCGTAATTTGGATTTAGTAGTGATGTCCTCGCCCAAGATGCTAATCCGTTGCCTGCGGACTGAGCTGCGCTGGGCTACCAGCGCACACGCGTTGATAGGCCGACCGGACAGGGTCTACAATCTGAGGAAGAGGCTTGAGCAGGTCGATGCTCGAAGGGCGGCCGTGGAGGAGGCTTACTCTGAGCTCGAGGACTTGGAGGTGGAAAAGGGAGTCCTGGAATCTTGCCGCGCGGACAACGAGCAGTTCCTCGCGCTAACGGACGACCTGATCGAGGCGGGGGCCAAGGATGCGGAGAGGGAGCGCGAAGCTCGGCTGAGTAGCCTTCTCGAGTCCCCGCGGAAGCCGTCTGCTCAGCCAGAGCTGCTAGGACGACTTCCGACGCTGGACCTGCCAAGGTTCTCCGGGGTCCTCTCGGAGTGGATGACCTTCGTCGGCCTGTTTGACAGCCTGGTGGACGCCCGGAGGGACCTGACCCCCTGCCAAAAAATGGGGTACCTCCTGGCTTCACTAGAGGGGGAGGCCCTGAGCGTCGTCGGCCACCTTAAGTTGTCGGACGACGCCTACTAAAACGCCAGGGACCTCCTCGCTGGAAGGTACGCCAACGTCCGGCGGATTGCGGACGATCATGTTCGGAGGCTGCTGAACCTCCCGCTGCTGAAGGACCGGACTAGACTACGTGAAGACATAGTGAATCCAGTCGTCGTAGCGTGCAACTCGTTGCGGCGGCTGGATTTACCTGTGGACGAGTGGTCTTTTCTGCTCCTTCATATAGTGCTGTCCCGCCTGCCCCTCGACCTTCGGCTCCATTTTGAGGAGAGGTTCGGAGGGGATGGCGCCTCTTATATGCCCCCCTTTAGGGACCTGCTGCGGTTCCTGGAAGAGCAGTGCAGGCTGCTGGAGAACACAGCAGGCGCCGTCGAGGGCCCCCCGGCCGCCTCCCGAGCGGTGCCCAGGGAAAGGCGGAGTCAGCCGGCCAAGGCGGCGCCCACCCCCCTGAGGCCGAGTGGAGCCCCCGCGGGAGGGCGCCCCCCCGTACCCTCCTATAGTGGCCTAGCGGCCCGGGAGGCGCCTCCCTGCTCCTATTGTCGAGCATCCGACCACCGGCCGGCGTCGTGCCCGAAGTTGTTGCGCAAGCCGGCTAAGGCGAGGCGAACCATCGCCAGGGAGCGCCGCTGGTGCTTCTCGTGCCTGGAGAGGCATTTACAACGAGACTGCCCGCACCAGCGGCCCTGCACGCACTGCCAGGGCAACCACAACGTCCTCTTGTGCCTGGGTGCGCGCGGCTCGTCCTCGCAGGGCCCTGCCAGCCCCCCGACTCCCACGGGCGGGGGCGCCCAGCCACGCCCACTGTCGGGCGACGCTCGGCGCTCACCGGCGGACCACAGCGCCCCTCCTTCTGAGGGGAGTCCCTCCCACGATCGGTCTGGGAGTCGTTCCCCCAGGGGCGGGGGGGTCTTCACCCCCCTCCTCGAGTTGATAGTGGATTCGCGGCCACTCAGCGGTCAGCTAGACCTTTCTCACCCCCGTTGGCTTAGTGGCCGCGACTGGAACGCCGCCCGCCCCCATTTGGCCGGTGCCGGTACTACCGGGTTCCGGAGACTGCGTATCGGCCCCGGGCCTTGGAGCCGAGGATCCCCGAGTTTCCCTCGGTCGGCCCGTTCGGGGAATTCCAGTCTGGGGTCATCGAGACGCCGTCGGAGTGCCGCGCTCGGGGCCCCCGGTTCGGGTGCCGGCCTAACAGAGGCAGCTCCAGATAGGAGGCTGCCGCCCTAGCTCCCGCCATGGCCGCCTCCACTGAGCCTATAAGTCGTCAGCAGTCCACCTGTCAAACTGCTCTATTGCCGACAGCCTCAGTGAAGGTTTACAACCCGAGCGGCGACCACTTAACGGTTCGAGCTCTATTGGACTCGGGTTCCCAGCGTAGTGTGGCCTCTACTCGGTTGGTGGGAAGACTGGGGCTCCCCTGGAGCTCTGAATCACGTCCGATGGTAGGTATCGGAGGTGCCGAGCCTCCTGCTCCTAGGGGACAAGCGGAGGTGGTGTTCAGCCCTGACAGCGAACACCTTCGTATTTTAGTCAAGGTAAATGTCCTCGACGACATTGTAGGGTTCCTCCCTAACGTTCGTATAAATGACAGCGCTGTGCGCTGTGCGTCGGCTTTGAGACCGGCAGACCCTCGGTGGGCCCAACCTGGGCCGATAGATTTGTTACTGGGGGCCGACACGCTGGGTGCCCTCTTGTTAGGTGAGATACGAGCTCTGCAGCCCGATGGCCTGTCAGCCATTTCAACGATATTTGGGCACAGCTTTTTTGGACCGGTTATGTGGTCTCCTCCCCCTCCGACGGCCGACCCGCTCTCCGTCGTGGGCGTGTCCCTATCGGACGCCGTCCAGCGATTCTGGGACATTGAGGAACCACCCCATGCAGCTCGAGTCGACCCTCTGGACCGTGAGTGTGAGTTGTTCTACCAGAACAATACCGGCCGGCGGGTTGACGGTCGTTTCGTCACTCGCTTACCCTTTCTGGACTCCCGCCCCTCTTTGGGTCAATCCCGTGCTCTGGCCGAGAAGAGGTTGCTTTCCATGGAGCGCCGCATGCGGCGTGACCCAGCCTTTCGCGACAAATATGCGAGTTCATGCGCGAGTATCAGGAGCTGGGTCACATGTCACCGTCCAGCTTCGAATGGCGTTCACATGAGCACTACTTCCTCCCTCACCATGCGGTCTTGAGGACCCCTGAGAGTAAGATTCGGGTAGTCTTTGACGGTTCCGCCCCCACATCAAACGGTGTGTTCCTGAATCAGTGTCTTCACTCGGGTCCTAAACTGATCAAGGACATATCCGACATCCTGACCCAATTCCGTCGACACCAAGTGGTTTTTGTCGCGGACATTCGGATGATGTTTCGCCAATCGGTGGTACATCGTGATGACCGCCGATATCAGCTGATATTGTGGCGCGAGAAGCCCAGCGATCCCATACAGGTATTTGAGTTGAACACCACCACATATGGACTCCGGTCCAGCCCGTATATCGCCATGCGAACCCTCCTTGAACTCGCTGAGAGAGAGCGCCTGAGATACTTCTTCTGAGGGAGCTTCTATCTTGGAGACTTCGGTCTACATGGACGACATTTGTACGGGCGCTTCCACCGTCGAGGAGGCTCTGGTCTTGCGAGGCGAATTAATTGCCATCCTGAAGTCTGGAGGCTATGAGTTGCGCAAGTGGTTGTCGAACTCCCCACACATTTTGAGGGACCTCCCAGGAGAGGATCAACAAGACCCTAATCTGTTCAAGCACCCTGAGAATCCTAATTTGTTGACTGTGCTGGGCATTCAATATCAGCCTGTTCAGGACACCTTCACGTATAGAGTAAAACTTGACCCACCTCCCAAAGCATGGACCAAGCGCTCCGTGCTGTCTACAGTAGCTCGCACCTTCGACCCGAATGGATGGATCACCCCGGTCATCTTTTTGGCTAAGTGCTTTCTTCAAAAGCTCTGGATGTCCGGGTTGGGTTGGGACGAGCCTATTAGCGGGGTCCTCTTGCGAGAGTGGCTCTCCATGCTCTCCTCCCTTCCGGACATCAACCGGGTTTCCATGCCAAGGTGCTTCCTACCTCCAAGGAAATGCAGGGCTACCCTACATGGGTTTTGCGACGCCTCTGAGAAGGGCTATGCTGCTGTCGTATATTTGCGGACTGTGAGTTACTCTGGGCATACTGCAGTTCATCTCGTACTCGCCAAAAGCAAGGTTGCCCCCATTAGATCCCGTTTAACTATCCCTAAATTGGAACTGTCCGGAGCCGCTCTTCTCACGCGGCTCCTCAACCACGTTCACTCGTCCTTGAAGCCTGTAATCGACATTACGGACGTCTACGCATGGTCGGACAGTGAGATAGTACTTTGTTGGCTCCGAACCGCACCTCACAATCTTGAGGTCTTTGTGGCGAACCGCGTGTCTCAAATCCAGAGTTCTGAGACTTCTCTCCACTGGAGACATGTCCCCGGGGAGTTGAATCCCGCCGACTGCGCTTCCCGCGGCTGTGAGGCCCCCGCGCTGGTTGCCCACTCATTGTGGTGGGGTCCCGGTTGGTTATCTGATCCTCAATCCTTCTGGCCCCAGGGTAATTACTCCGAACCTACTGAGTTTCCGGGCCTACGGGCCCGAGTAGGAGTGGGCAAGGATAAGCCCATTCGGGATCTCTCCCTTCTGGAACGGTACAGCTCTCTCGATAAGCTCTTAGGAGTGACTGCTTTGCTGCGCCGCTTTGTCCACAATTCGAGAGATCCGTCCAACCGACTCTCCGATTGCGTTTTGTCCCCTAGCGAGCGTCGGGAAGCCCTGATGCATTGGATCCGTATGGTCCAGACGGAGCATTTTGAGCCCGTTATCGAAAACTTGAAGCGTGGCTCCGTTATCAAGGGCGCTCTGGCCCGCCTGAACCTCTTTCTGGACGACGCTGGGATGCTGCGCGTGGGCGGACGTTTGAAAAACTCTCAACTGCCGTGCGGGGCTCGACACCCGTTGCTGCTCCCTAAGGACGGCGCCCTTGTCCGGTTGCTGGTAACCCACCACCATGTTAGGAATGCCCACGCTGGGTGTAACGCCCTGTCGGCTATTTTGCAGCGGGAGTTTTGGATTTTGTCTGGCCGGCGCACCATTCGGAGCGTCATCTTTACGTGCATCCCCTGTTATAAACTGAAGGCCCCCATATCGCAGCCTCTGATGGGTGACTTGCCGCCCGACCGCGTCCGGGCCATCCGACCATTCGCTGGGGTCGGAACAGACTTCGCTGGCCCCTTCCTCGTCAAGTCCTCTAACCTTCGTAACGCGCGTTCATGTAAGGCCTATCTTTGCGTCTTCGTGTGCCTCTCCACTAAAGCCGTTCACTTGGAACTGGTGAGCGCCCTCAGCCCGGAAGACTTCTTGGCCACGCTTGGCCGTTTCGTGTCGCGGCGCGGCTTGCCTGACTTGATCCGGTCGGACTGCGGGACGAATTATAAGGGCACGGATAGGTATCTCAAGGAGGTCGTCGAATTTCTGTCCAGCCACCGGACTTATTTAGGAAATGCTATGTCGAAAAGGGGCATCCAGTGGAAATTCGACCCTCCGGCGTGTCCCCACTGGGGCGGTATTTTCGAGGCGGTGGTTAAGGTTGCCAAAACGCATCTCCGTCGCGTTATTGGTGAAGCCATTTTGACATTTGAGGAGCTCGCCACTGTATTCTGTAAAATTGAGGCGGTACTCAACTCTCGACCCCTCTGTCCCCTCTCCTCTGACCCGAATGATTTGGAGGTTCTAACCCGGGGACACTTCCTGATTGGCCAGCCTCTTAACGCTCTGCCCGAGTATCCCTTCAGGGAAACGAGTGCTTCACGGCTTAGCAGGTTTGCCCTGCTGCAACAGATGACTCAACGCTTTTGGCACCGATGGTCTCTGGAGTACCTACATCTTTTGCAGCAGCGCGTTAAGTGGTCTGACAAGACGGAGCCTCCTCGGGTGGGAGACCTCGTGTTGATTAAAGAACCAAACGCGCTACCTTTGTATTGGCGCCGTGGGCGCATTGTTAAACTGTCGTATGGAACGGATGGGGTGCCTAGAGTGGCCGAGGTTTTGGTCGGAGATTCGGTCTTGCAACGGGCCGTCGCGACCTTGTCCCGTTTGCCAATCTACTCGCGGACTTAATGCCTTATGTCCGGGGCGGGGGGTTGTTTAGGCAGGAAAAATTTACAATAAAAACGTAGTCTTTAACGCGCGCGCTTGGCCTCGATATCAAGGGCACCTTCCCTCTCCCCCGCTCCCCCCCCCCCCCCGGCCGCCGGACGCGTCGGCGTGGCACTTCTCGCGAATATAGTAGGATTTTCTTGCGAGCTATACGGACGTATGTTTTCGCGCCTAACTTTGCTAAAGGAACAATCCGCGTAAATCGTTGCAATAACGGTATCGTTATTAGAACGTACTAACTCGGTTAAATTCGCGTGCAACTATCACAGTGATTTACCTCTGAAGGACTACGAGTAGCTGTCCCATTTCGTGACAACCCATTACGAAGGGGAAAGTTCCGGGGATACCAGTGCGTGCCTTCTCCCGGACGTCGTTGCGTCATCCAGATCGGTTCCCGTCAACATACCAGCACATACAATTACACATACACTCACAACACTGTCATCAGCCGGGCCGGTCGAGGAGAATCGTCTGCGCTCCTGGGGCAGGTAAGTGCATTTATCCTAGTGACCTTTCCCCTCGTGTGTTTATTAGAAACATTTGACCCTCGGCGTAGAAACGCCCGACCAGCATCTGCCCGTAGCTCCTTCGTCTATGGGCCGCGAAGGATCCAACTCCTGTTGAGGCAGGGCAGCTGTTGGCCGTATCAATCAGTGTGAATTCAGAATATAGACCCTTTGTTAATCGCTAGTGCGTCGTTTATTAAAAGCAACTACCATCAGAAAGCTCCATTTAAATAAATGGAAAAAATTAGCAGATAACGGTCGAATAATACGAGTTCTATAAATTACAGTATATTGATGAGAGTATTGAGATGATGTGTATGAGAGTATATCGCTGAATCAATTGAAATTTAAATGAGGCTAAATAGTTAATTGAATTAACCCGGTTTAAATGTATGGATACGACCTATCTTTAAGTTGTCTGTAATAAGTGTATTATATTGTTAATTTTTTACAGGCTTTCTTTAACCCTACATTGGTCGCTCGGATCGCATTTGTCACCCACCTCGACTAAACTATATAAACGATATTTTCTACTGACTTTGGTAAGTATGCGTTAAAGGAGGCACGAGTGAAACTACTGCTTGCAAGTATTACACTGATTTATTTCTTAACTATGACAAGTATACTTATACGTAGTCGTACACAGGTACCCACCAGAATTCAAAAAAGGAGACGGTACTCAATTCCGAAACATCATCGAAACGATTTCCATGATTTTTTTTAATTTGAAATGTGGTGCTTCCCGTGTGGTACCGTATAAATTTGATCAAGGTTTGATCAATAGTTTTTGAGTTATTCGTAATAATTAATATTGAAGTCGGTTGTTCAAAATTTTTAATTTTAAACTATTGATTTTCAACAACACATCGCTAACGCCGAGTTTGGTATTGTATAAAGTATTTTTTGAGGTGTCAATAACGGCCGTGTTATTCAAATGACTCGGTCTAAATTGGTAGGTTTTTTTTAATAGGATAAGGGTGACAAAAGAGCACACAGTCCACCTGATGGTAAGTGGTTGCTGCGGCCTATAGACATCTACATCTATCCTCTATTACAAATCAAAATGTTGATGCGTTGTCACCCGTGAGGACTAAGATGGAATGCCTCATTTCCAGTAAAAAGGGCCTCCGGCCACCTGCACTCACCAAGCAAAACGCAGAGGTAAACCTCTACTTCACGCTGTTTTTCTGTGAGGTCGTGGTACCACCCCGGTTCGAGCCGGCCCATCCGTGCGACACTGCTCTGCACTGCCGCGTGGCTCTACCATTGTTGGGTTGTTTGTCATCCGCGTGCCCGTTTACGTTAGTTTTTTTCGTTACAATTTTACGATCTATTACAAGATGATATTTACAGTACCCCTTTAAATAAATGACATATATTTTTTTTTAAATCAATGAACTTTTTAAAGTTGCTTTTTTATAATTACATTTACCTGTTTATGTCAAACCAAGATCGGAAAATCGATTTTTGGCTGTTGAAAGAAGATGAAGACTCCGTGTTCTGATGACATAAATACAGATCAGGAAGAAGTTTAGGTCATAGATTCGGACACAAAGAATAATAATTATGAGTAAGGCAAATTTTCAAACCCAATACATGATCTCTCTAATGATGAGGATTTTCTTTTAAATTCATTTTATCTCTAGTCTAGTCTAGTAATTGGTTATTTGCTGAAGTGGGACCTTCAACAAATAACCAATTACTAAACCTACAGACTGTTTGTGTCTCTTTTTAGATAGTGAAATTTTAACTATGATTACAATGAGAATTGAATTGAGATGAGGATTGAAATTGAATAAGCATTATACCTAAGATAGTGAAACTTAAAATAAATTACTAATTACTAATAACTTCCTGGGGATGCTATCCATAATTTCGTTAGAAGAACAACCACGATAAAATGCATGTACCCGTCTTTTTGTACGGAAAAACACTCAATGAAACCACACGTATATCTTGCCATGAATGCGGGATATGGACTTGTCCAGATCATTGCAAGTATACATGTAATAGTTGTTTCAAAACTTAAAACTAAAATATTTTTAAGTGAAAACTACATAGGAATCGCTGTGATTTGAAACTCGATAAAATGACAAAGCGACACTAAAAGAGACAAACATATACATTTATAGGATCATTATCTTGGTCTTCTCTTTGTGCGGTGCTTCAAAGATGGTTAATAAACACTACTTTTAACTGTTAAAATGAACAGTTAAAACATTAACATTTTTTTTAATTAATATATATTAATATAAATAGGTTTGTGAAATAAAAGTTATTATTATTTTTATTATTTTGTATGTAACACAGCAAATTCCAACGTCGGTAGTCTGTTAGCATACCGCTAGTGATTGCTACGGGAGTAAAAGGCGTGTATGGGTCCGCGGGACCCAATAGCAACTAAATACGTAAGTGATTTTATTCATATCATTATTACTATGCATTTGCCTATTTTATTTATTTTGTTTGACATAAAATGGCAACTATCTGATAGTTGCCATTTTCTTTTAAGTTTTGAGATATGAAGAGATAGATGAATATCTAAATGAAGAAATACAAAACGAAGACTGATCTGAAACTGAAAACGCTTAAGATATAAGTGAACATGAATCGGATTTCGAACAAGAAGGTGAAGTATTCAGTTTTCCAAGCTTTCATTATCATTCATCATTACAGCCCTTCACAAGTCCACTGCTGAACATAGGCCTCCCCCAAAGAATGCCACAAAGCACGGTCCTGAGCCACCTGCATCCATCGACTTCCTGCATGTCTTACCAGGTCGTCACTCCATCTCGTGGGGGGACGCCCTACACTTCGCCTACCGGTACGAGGCTGCCACTCGAGAACCTTTCTTTCCCATCGGTTGTCGGTTCTTCGAGCTATATGGCCGACCCACTGCCACTTCAGCTTACTAATCCGTTGGGCTATGTCGGTTACTCTGGTTCTACTGCGGATATCCTCATTCCTAAGTTTATCACGCAGAGAAACTCCGAGCATAGCCCTCTCCATAGCTTGCTGCGCGACCTTGAGCTTCCTCATACGGCCAGCAGTGAAGGACCACGTCTCAGCTCCATAAGTCATCACTGGCAACACGCACTGGTTGTACAATTTCGTTTTCAGGTTTTGAGGTGTGTCTGACATGAAGATGTGTCGTAGCTTCCCGAACGCTGCCCAGCCGAGTTGAATCCGTCGATTGACCTCTCGGTCGAAGTTGGACTTACCTAGTCGGACTATTTGTCCCAGGTAAACATACTCGTCAACAACTTCGAGCTTAGTGCTCCCAACAACTACCGGCATAGGTGTGACATGGACATTGACATGATTTTTGTTTTGTCCATGTTCATCTTAAGACCTATCCGTTGGGAAACACTATTGAGGTCATTGAGCATCGTGCTTAGGTCCTCCAGCGATTCTGCCATAAGGACTATATCGTCGGCAAATCGAAGGTGAGTGATGTACTCGCCATTGATGTTGACACCGTATCCTTTCCAGTCCAGAAGCTTGAAAACGTCTTCCAATGCAGCGGTGAAGAGTTTCGGGGATATGACGTCACCCTGTCTTACACCTCTCTGCAATTGGATAGGTTTCGTACTCTGGTTCTGTACTCGGATAGCCATCGTAGCTCTACTGTACAAGCACTTCAACACTTCGATATACCGACAGTCAACTTGGCACCGCTGAAGGGACTGCAGCACCGCCCAAATTTCGACGGAATCAAAGGCTTTCTCATAGTCCACATACGCCAGACATAGTGGCAAATTGTACTCTTCGGACTTCTGTACAATTTTCCGAAGGGTATGTATGTGGTCTATGGTGCTAAAGCCCTTTCGGAAACCGGCTTGTTCGGGAGGCTGGAAGTCGTCAAGTCTGCGCGCGAGACGATTCGTAATGACTCTCGAAAACAGCACGTAGACGCGGCTCAGAAGGGAAATCGGTCTGTAGTTCTTCAAGAGAGCGTTGTCACCTTTCTTGGAGAACAAGACCACCGAACTTCTGCTCCACGCCTCCGGTGTAATGCCACCATGGAGGACGGAATTAAAGAGCTTCTGAAGGACTTCAAGTACCGGTCTTCCACCCGCTTTCAGAAGCTCCGCTGTAATTCCATCCTCGCCTGGGGCCTTACCGTTTTTAAGGTGCTGGAGAGCCATTCTAATCTCGCTCAGACTGACGTCCGGGATATCTTCGGAATAGTGTCGGATGAGACTCGCTCTTGGATCGTTACTCACACTTGCGTGTGGCTCCAACGATGACGTGTACAGCTGCCCATAGAACCTCTCAATCTCACTCAAAAACTCAGATGTCCTGGAAACGATACTGCCACATTCTGTCTTCAGCTTTGACAGGTGTCTCTTTCTGGCAGACAGATCTCTGGCAAGACTTTGGAGCCTTGGTTCCGCTCGATCGCTTCTTCAATACGAGCTATATTGAAGTTGCGTAAGTCCCGCCGCATGCATTTGGAGATCTGTCTGTTCAGATGCCTGTATGCTGTCAAGTCTGTTGAAGAATGTAGCTTCATCTCCCGTCTAACAGCCATGAGATTAAGAGTGTGATCGGAGAGTTTTTGTGTTCTTCTGCGGCGGGTCTTGCAGAACTTAGCTCCGACCGCATGGACAGTTTCCACGAGCTTGTCATTCATATCGTCCACTACATTGCAGTCTTCTAGGCACTGAAAACGTTTTTGTAACTCGAGCTGAAAGGTTTCGGGACTTTGGAACAGAGCACGAGGGGGACGGAGCGTTGACTTCATTAGACGAGACCTCTCCAACTTAACGTTTAGGTTCAGTGTGCCTCTAACCATTCGGTGATCGCTACCAGTTTTCACCCTCGCGATCACGGAGACATCACTGACCAGTTGTCGTCTGGTCGTCATAATGAAGTCATTCAAGCTTATCAGCATCTAATATACAATCTGGACATGAACTAAGCTCAGAGCCAATGCGAGGCCGGATGCCGTTTTGACTGGCACCTGATCTTCGACGTTCGGATTTAGATTGTTTTGTGTGTGATGGGTGATGAAAACAATACATTACCTTCTAATAACTTCAGATGGAGAGATTTAATAATAAATTGCTATTTTTCTAATTGAACTATACCTGTATGAATGAATTACTATTACAAATATTCCACAGCACATTAAAAACCGTTTCGAAATTATAACAATTTACCTTAAACTTCACACAAGAATATTGAGAATTTGATTCAATAATATCTTTCCTTGTACTTACAGATTCCTTACAAGAAGGTGAAAATTTACGTTTTTACGCAGTTTTTTTTAAATAAATTAAATATATTGTACTGGGTTCAGTGGCCCGGTAACGAGTATTTATGCTACAAAATAAGATGCAACTCCTTAAGAGTAAACATTGTTTTTAAAATAGTAAATATTGTTACTGATATCATATTCAAATGCGCGAGCTGTAGAGAATTCAATAATTCTTTTTTTTTCGGCTAGATACCGTTGTCTCCCCATATGTAATAATTAAACTTAAATTTTCATATAATTTCCTTAATACTCATAACACGGCAACCGCTTGCCGGAGAGACTCAACAGAATCGTAGCTCTAAAGATTTATGAATAATAGATTTTTAAATTATTATTGTATATTAATTGAAATTAATATGAAATTTGAAATTATTGCATTTACCTATTTACCTCTTGCTGACATAGCTTGTGGCCAGGCACTGCCAAAATATTCAAGGGTTATCGTAAAACGTGAATCGAGTTGTATAGTGTAAATTGTGTGTAGTTTAGTCGGAATATGACACGACCCTTTGTGGTTTAATTAGTAACCCTTTAATAAACTTTCACTGTATTATTTCAAGTAATTAACATAAATTCGAAACACCCATGGATGGTATTATGTATTATCTATCATTGTATTTTATTGTTATATAACTATTATTATTGAAAATATTAACATTTAAATATTACAACATTAAGGTGTAATAATATGGAGAGATGACGAATACAAGGGGCTCAGGAACATTTATTTAGGACTTTAAACAGATTGAAATTCTCTTTTGTTGTTGACTTTTGTGTGGTGTAATCAGCAAAAGATAATCCACCGCTCTATTATGTTGTACCTTACGAATATATATCTCATATGATAGCACATCCCACAAGATCTACGGTGTATAAGGTTTGGGATAAAATCTGTTTTAATCAACCTTTCGTGATACATGTATATAATCCTTTGGAATATGTGTGCTTTACTCAAAAATTGACCATACGCGTTCCACACTGAAACGATTTACACAAACTCGATATGCACTGGTGGTGATAGCCGACCACAAATAGAATATTGTAGTTATCGATTTTAGATGAGCGTACAAAGTAGTAATATCAGCGTTTATTATATATATAACTCAATGCACGCGAGGACACTCGTACAAAGGTTAACTTATATAGATTGCACATATCATTGCGAGTAGTTGTGCGAAGCAAAATTTTTCAGCAAAACAACCTGTTTACTTTTATGTGAATCGAATCTATAAGCTCTACATTACCACTACGCCTTAGGTCAGGCTGCAATTATTTAGATTTGTCCGATTTTAATCCGAGAATATTCGCTAGCTTATAACTAAAATGACATTTATTTATTTATTAGAATTAATACAATGTTTATAAAAATAACAAAAAGTACAACTTAAAACTAAAATTATCTTAAAGCCATATTCCCCGTAGCCAAATGCCAAAACCGCTAGCTACGTTTCCTCGCAGTCCATTTGGAATGTAATATAATAAAATAGAACAGAACAGAATAGAAAGGAATATAATATAATATAATAAGATTGAGAGTATAGGATAGGATACAATACGATATAATATTTTTGTTTAGAAAATTGAAAAAAAAAACCTTAAATCTACCTGACTATAATTGGTAAAACAGTAGTGCAAGTGCAGCTATTTAGCGGAAGAAATAGGTAAGAAGGTGGTTCAGACTCAGGCGAGTCCTACGTAGAGAAGGATACTACCGATAAAAATTGAAAACATGTATTGTGAATACATATGTATGCTTATACATCTCATTGGTATTGATTCGTTTTACATTTTTCTCTATAGAGTAATTGACTGCGTGTAGTCTATGTCACGTGATATTTTGCATATTTTCTGTAGTCGTGTCTTAACTAAAATCATTGTACTAGGTTAAGTAATGGAATGTCTTCCATTATCTGCAACTCCCAATCAAATATTACAGAGAATATATTATAATCTGTTGCTATAACCTAAACTTAAGGTAATATTTTATTTTCTTTTTTTGTTAGTCACTGGAATTGAAATAGATACGATAAGATGTAAAGTTTTTTTATAGACAAGACATTTTATTTCTTGTACAGTGCAGTCCTAGAAAACAAAAGAATAATTTTAAAATGTTAGTGTTAGTACACGAAAAAAACAGGATAATATGTAAATGTGACGTAAAAAAGACGGACTTTTACAATATGTTATCATCACAAGTTGACAAGACTAGAAGTCTTTTCAACTTTTATTTCTTGTTTAGTGCGAACGTAGAAAACAAAAAAAAACAAAAATATTTGTACGCCTATACAAAGAAAACAAATTATATATATAAATTTAACGTAAACAAGACGGACTTTTACAATATTTTATCAGTACAAATTGAAAATACTTCTCAGAGGCAGAAAATTTTCACAACGGTACAAAGCACAATGTCGTGTCGCATTGTAAATAATTATCATCTTCTAAAACAACACATTTTATAGACAAAGAATGTGACAGTCTAAGAACGCAATTTAAATTTCAAACATGCGTAAAATTAAAAGTGAATAACATTTTGCATCGGTATCTTATACACTCTTACTTTTACTGATCAGTATAATTTTTAATTTATGATTAGTATATTGCATTATTAGTAGATACAGAAAACTCATTGTAATCACATATTTCGTGGAATTATTTTCTTCTGTATATTGTTCATTATATATATGTTCATTCTATATAAATCACAGAAAATACATAAACATGAAAAAGGGCCGCGTACAGTACAAACGACGTTTGGGGCTGTCGTTTTTACCGATAAAAAATTCGAGATCGAAATGGGTGTCAAGATACATACAGCAGTTCTTTAAATCTTAATTAAAAGAATTAAAAAGTTTCTTAAATTTATTTAAAATGAAACATGTTTTAAAAGGCCTTTGCCTAAGTCGAGAATTAGACCAACTCAAACTTGAATAGTTAAAAATTAAAAACCTTGTACAATCGAATTCAATGTAAATTATTAAGAGTAACTTAAAAACTATTGGTCAGACCTTGATAAAATTTATATGGAACTACGAGTACAAGTGAAGCACCGGCTTTCAAAAATAAAAAAATAAATAATCGAAAGCGGTATACCCGGATAAATATATGAGGTAACACACATAACTTCTTAAACGTCCACGATGACTACAGCCCCCAAAAACAATTATTGCCTCACCTGTCTAGTCACCAAATGACATCTTTCGGTTTAAACGGTTATTAATACAGTAAAAAATTATAGATGGTGCTATATAAAATTTGTCATCTGTGAAAGTGAATTATATCTGTATAATAGTACCAAAACATTTAGAAAAAAAAGATAAAATTAAATTTCGCCATTGTTGTTTGTGGAATGTTAACGTGTGATAAATTCGATATAAATATGATAAGTTTTCTGTTTTTATGAGTTATTTCTAATGTTATAGTACATCAAACTAATTCTGAAAATATTTTCTTTAGTAAATATATATCATTATGACAATTCTAAAACGTTTACATATAATAATTTAGCTCTAAATTTTAATTACTATACGCGATCATCGTTTATTGAGTATATGTTGTTTAAAATGTATTCTAATCAGTTTTTTGTGATAAATGAATGCTAAATATAAAATAATGATTCACTATTAACACGTTGATAGCAACTTATAAACGAAATATCTGTTGAGATGTGTCTAGAAATTATTAAAACCTATTTTTATTTATTTATTAATTTATTTATTCAAATTTATATTGGGTAGACATTATATATGTATATGTAGTAAATAAGATATTATTGATATTGGTGTCATTTTAGAGGGAATTTCGTGTACTATTATAATCTATACATATAATAAAACTGAAAATAGCAGATGTCTGTACATTTTATATTTTTGTAATAAAAGTGATTGAGGGGTACTAAAAATAAGTAATTAAATACATTTCTACCATTTTTAGAATTTTCTGTCTGTCTGTCTGTCTGTTTGTTTGTTAACGTATCACGTTTAAAGTACTAATTTATATCATAAGAATTGTTAAGGAAATCATAAAGCTTACCTTCGGGTTACATTTAGTCTTTATTTCATTAAAATCGGATCATTCCATCAAAAGTTATGATAAATATTCTGAAGTATGGGTAGGGAATTTGCTCAACGGTGGCTTTGTTTGAGTCATCAAGTTGATGTTAGCAGCGCCATCTCTCTTTAAATATATACATATAATAAAAATGATGATAACATGTTGTGTCTCTTTCTGTACATTGTATATATATTATGGTGACTAAAATCATTATGGGGAACTAAAAATAATTAAATAAGTACATTTTTATAATTTTTAGAATTGTCTTTCTGTCTGTTTGTCTGTTTTTATATGAAAGCATCACGTCTAAAGTAAACATCTTTTTTTTTCAAAGAAATCGTTAAGAAAATCATAAAGCGTATCTTCGAGTTACATTTAATCTTTGTTTTATTAAAATTGGTTAATTCTATTGAAAGTAATGATTATTATTTTGAAATGTAGGTTCGAATTTGTTCAATGGCGCCATAAAATCTCAGAAATAGTTATAAAAAGATTTGTGTGTAAAAAAACGTTCCATAATCTATACATATAATAAAAATGTAAATAGCAGATGTCTGTACATTTTATAGTTTTGTAATAAAAGTGATTGAGAGGTACTAACAATAAGTAATTAAATACATTTCTACCTTTTTTAGATTTTTCTGTCTGTATGTCTGTCTGTCTGTTTGTTTGTTAACGTATCACATATAACGTACTAATTTATATCATAAGAATAGTTAAGGAAATTATTAAGTGTATATTCAGGTTACATTTAGTCTTTATTTCATTAAAATTGGTTAATTCCATCAAAAGTTATGACAAATATTCTGAAGTATGGGTACTAAGTATAGGTACGAATTTGTTCAATAGTGGCTTTGGATGAGTCATCAAGTACATTTTTAATTAAAATCATATTATAAATCATAACATAATTAAATGATGTAAAATAATGTTATATAATGATATCTAAAACGCAGTAAACAAAAGTATTACATAAAGAACGTATTAAATATATACAAAATATATTAACCTTATTATCTAAACGAAATTAAAGTACAATAGTTAACCAATTTCGTCGATAGATGGTGGTGTTGCACAAATGTGATACAAAAAGGCAGGTTAAGATTTTTTCCTGTAGATGAGTATTTGCTTCTAACCTTTATATTACACGACACGCTGCCCTACTGCGTGTTGACAATCTCATTTATTTTTTATTTTTTTACCGCCGAGTACTCTATGTGGTAAATCAAATTTTAACAGCTATTAACAATTTCGTTTTTCAGCGAGGATCAAACTTTCTTTTTTGCTTACTATGCAGGCACTGATTTATAAGTTCTTTTATGTTTTTTATTGTATCAATCGTGTCAATTAATCTCTTATTTTTAGAATTGATGTTAACAGCGCCATCTCTCTTTAAATCTATATACATATAATAAAAATGGTAATAACATATTTTGTCTGTTTCTCAATATTGTATAGTATATTAATTTGTGACTAAAATCATTATAGGGACTGAAAATCATTAAATAAGTACATTTTTATAATCTTTAGTATTGTAC
This sequence comes from Parnassius mnemosyne, assembly GCA_963668995.1. Taxonomy (NCBI): domain Eukaryota; kingdom Metazoa; phylum Arthropoda; class Insecta; order Lepidoptera; family Papilionidae; genus Parnassius; species Parnassius mnemosyne. The sequence continues at coordinate 58,205,711 of CAVLGL010000001.1, forward strand.
TGTCTGACGGTCTGTCTGTTTGTTTATGGACGCATGACGTTTTGAGTTAACATCTTTTTTTTCAATGAAATCCTTAAGAAAATCATATAGCGTATTATTAAGTTCATTTAATTTTTGTTTTATTAAAATTGGTTGATTCTATCGAAAGTTATGATTATTATTTTGAAATGTAGGTTCGAATTTGTTTAATGGCGCCACAAAATCTCAGAAATAGTAATAAAAAGATACGTGTGAAAAAAAAACGTTCTATTATAATATATTTATACTTAAAACACAGTAAAAAAATATGTTTTCCTTAAATTAAAAAAGTATGTTTTCTCACAAAGAACGTAATAGATGGCGTTGTACAAATTACAACCTTTTCTGAATTGCGGTGTTAAGATTTTTCGCAGGTGAATCGTATTGACACTCACTGAAAAAATTTATGTTCATGAGTCCGACGAAGCTGCAAGCCTGTTAGAGCCCTGTAGGCTAACAAGACAAAGCACAAACACCGGCAGAAACAGAAAATATAGACGTACGTCGAAATTATTCAACAAAACTCGAAAACTCGACTAAAAGTAGTAAATTTGCAATAAATGACGTGATATTGTTTTATACCCAAAATCCCTCTAAACCTCTAATACCAAATAACTTTCCTTACAGTTTTAAGATAGGGATAAAAACATCGATGATGACATCGATGTTGGCATCGATAGCTCAACATCGATATTCGATGTTTAGGCTACTCAAAACATCGATGATGACCATTATCGATGGTTTTTGTATATGTGTAGATACTTACACATTGTTTCAAAATTATGTGGGTATACACATCAAGGGAAAAGTAACAATTAACTTGAATATCAATTTACGTAGAATAGTTATTATGCGACAACCGACAACGACACTACAAAATAAAGCGAAAGCAGTGACCATTGTGACATTACAGGTGACACTTGACAATTAAGTTTGACTCACCATACTGACATTTTTTTAGGTTAACGATGCGTTCAGGAATTCTGAATTATTCAACATTTTTAATCTTCAGAGCAGATGCAAGATTTAGTTGATATTGATTTCGCGAGTTCGCATTGTTTGCAAGTTCCCAATTATCGATTATGGGTTCATTGACGTCGATGTTTCGATGTTTGACATGTGTCAACATCGGTGTTAAAACATCGAAGTTTTAATTTTTAACATCGATGATCATCTAACATCCCTATTTTAAGTGTGTTTCCCACTCAGCGTGTATTATGCGACGATCGTAAATAAAGCGCAAGGTCAAACTTTACGCGTTGTAGGAGTGGACCCCAGTACTGATTGTTTTGCACATGGCCAACTCTATGCCAACCTTTTTCTGTACGCCCCGGCTAAGTCTACTTCTATCGTCGTTTACACGGAAGCTCTATCATAAACGACTTAGAACTTTGAGCGTATCGATTTATTTTGTTACCACTTATTCATACAGTAATGATATAAATCGTTTAATATTCTCTTACCCTAAACGTCAAATTCTTTAAGTAAAACCTATATTCGCGAGCTACGCCGCGGGCACAGCTAGTATAAAATAATTGTCTCCAGTAAGTATTATACTTTTCTTGTAAAACCCGAAATAAAAAATAAATACGATTTTTTTTATATTCCCTGAAGCTTTATTTTCAGCCTTTATTTTTAATTTGACTAATTTTCTTTTAACAAAATTTAATTTTGTTTTTTGAGAATATTTTTTATTTGAATGTAGCTATGGTAGTTTTTCAGAAGGAGTTGTTTTTGTTAAGACAGTCTCGCGCGGTCGTAAAAACTTTAATGCGCGGACAAGTCAGGCGAGAATCACTTGCACGGGGTGGACGGTTAAGTGGATAAAAAGAAAACATATAGTCGAATTGTGTACCTCCTCCTGTTTGAAGGCGGTAGAAAAAAAATAGCATTAATTTTGTTACTTAATTGTATTAGTATAGTATTATAATATAAAGAAGGTCTAATTTATAATATAAAGAAAAGTGAGTTTGTGTTGTTTAAAGCTAATAACAAGAGTCCCACGTACATACCACCTATCAGACTCTACAACACTGCTTTATCTAGGGTCACAATTCAGATACTTGGGACACTACGTGACCGAGGATTTGCGTGATAAAATGGACATGGAGAGGGAGCGTAGGGCTTTAGCGACCCGGAGTAATATGTTAGCCCGTAGGTTTGCACGATGCAGTAATGCCGTTAAAATAACTCTTTTTAAGGCATACTGCCAGTCTATCTATTCGTGCTCCCTTTGGGTCAACTACACACAAAGGGCATATAAAGCATTAAAGGTGCAGCATAACAATTCATTTAGAGTTCTTTTGGGGCTGCCCCGCTACTGCAGCGCTTCAGGCATGTTCTGTGAGGCCCGCCCTGACGGGTTTGACCCCTTATGTACAAATATTTGGTGCAATAAAGAATTAAATAAATAAATAAATATTTAACATTTAAATATATAGAGATATCAATCAATTATATAGACAGACTATTTCTTAACAAGACCTTTTAAAAGAAAGAAACCTTGTATCCACAATTACCAAATCAAAATATCTAACAAAGGATACTAGCTCTGCGCGACTTTGCTCGTGTGGATTTTACGTTCGATGCCAATATTGGAGATCACCTCGTTGTCTGTCAGCCTGTCAGTCACAAGTGTTCTTCTCAGAGACTTAATAATAATATGTTCACAACGAATTTTTTTTACACTGTTAACACAAAATTTGTTAATAACTCAACTCAACGTCAAGCCATCAGTCTAGTATAGATTTTGTGATTTTCTTTTTTGGCTCAAAGCCAACGTACAATATTGTGAAAATTAGTCATTTTTGTCCATATTCTTTAAAATAATTTGTCCACAGCACCATATATTGGCTCCAAGCACAGGTATAAACCATCGTCACGACAAAAGTAAATTTATTGTAAAAATATTAACTCAATCGGTAAATCGCTCAGGATTTACACGATCAAGAAGATGGAAGATGGTAAGTGGATTATGTATGTTGGACCATAGAAATCTGCATCTATCCCCGATTAAGTATCAAAATGCAGATGCATTGCCACATCTTAGGACTAAGATGGGAAACCTCGTTTCTAGTAAAAAAGGGTCTCATAAAAAAGTTATCCATAAATCAATATCTTTAGTACACCAGCAATTAGTCAAATAGAGACCGACTCTAATGCTGATTGTTATAGCTTACTGTATTGTAGATTTTAATGTCTGTGAATAAATTTATTTGTTTTCCTACCAGACCAATAATAATCCTTCATCTAACATCTGTTTTTCTATCCCCGATCCTTAAAAAAGTTAACCTCTCTGATCTGTTTAACTACAGGTCTATTTCTATCACCTCCTTCTCAAAAGTAATGGTAACTGCGAGCTCGTGCAGTACCAATATATAGCATCTGATTTGTGACCGCCAATACGGCTTCCGTCGTGGTCATTAAGCTGGTCATCTTCTTGTAAATTTAACACATCAATGGACGGTGACAGTCGGGTCCAAAGGAGAGGCGAGACATTGGTGGTTAGTTTTGACATAACGAAAGCTTTCGATTGGCTTAGTAAAAAGCACTTCTTTCGAAGCTTTCCTCTTATGGGCTTCCCGATAAATTATGCAATTGGGTAACCAGTTTTCTTGCTGATTGGAGCATTAAGGTCATAGTCGAGGGTGCCTGCTCCGACTTAAAGCATAAGAATGCTTGTGTTCCACATTAATATGTGCTATCGTATACTCTGTTCCTTCTGCATATCAATAATATGTTGCAAACCAGTATCAAATTTATTGTAATGTAGATGAAAGCTCTGGCGATGCTTTATACACCGGTCGTGATAATATTTCTAAGAAACACGTCATCGAGTACCGGAATAAACTTGTGTGAAATTTGACCGCTAGGCCACCACTAGTACAAAATAGATACATTAGTCAAAATGTTGGTATATAAATTATTAACTGATATATTTAAATAGAAATCCGCTCTTACTTCAGTCAATTAGAATAACCATGATTTCATATAATTTATTTATTAATAATTATAAATACACAATAAAACAAAAAAATAACTAATAATAACCCTGTAAAACTTTATAAAACTCTCCAGCTTTAATAAAAAGACACATCATTACTTATCCATTTGTTATTCTCAAAATGATAAACATGTAGCAAATTTCTGGTTTATGAAGTGCAAATTGTCTGTCACGCTTGGAAATAGGGCATTATAACATTCAATTTTAGCTACCATGGTTTTATAAAACATTATTTATTTTCTCGCAGATATTATTGCTCATAAAGTATCCGAGTGTGAAAAATAAAATAATATTTGCAAATTTTTCCATAAATAGAACTTAAATCTCATATTTTCAAAAAGAATAAAAAAGACTTTAACGAATATTTTAGAAACCCGAAAAACCTAAATACTTTTGATTTCAATTCAGCCCAACTATCAATTATTTGTAAAACGAGATATATAGTGTATATAGTGTGTAGTATATATAGTAGTGGCGACTGATTGATATTATTTAATGACTTTGTGTCCATTTATTCATTGAGCAATTTATTTCTACTAGATCTCTTCACAAGTCTACTGCTGAACTTACTACATAGAATGCCACGAAGTACGGTCCTGCGCCACTTGCATCCCTCAACTAATTGCGTATTTCATCAGGTCGTCACTCCATCAGTAGGGGTCGCCGAGCACTGCGCTTAAAATACGAGGCTATAACTTGATAACCTTTATTAGAAAACATACCTGACAGAGCAATACTGCAGCTATATTATAGTTATAGCATGAATTTGTCAGCTTAACCGAGGAAGGACCACGAAATCACAGAATGCCAGCTTTAAATATTAGCTTAATGCTGCTATGTTTCATATAGTGTGTTTAGAGACCCGGATATGCTTTTCACTGGAAACAAAGCATTCTATCTTAGTCCTCAGGGATGACATCGCATCTTAAATTTTACACTTAATAGCGGATAGATGTCAAAGTTTATGGGCCACAGCATCCACTTATCATCAGGTCGAAAGAAAAACACAGCGGTTGTATATATTGCCGGTTCATTGCCACATCACATTACTGATCCGCAGATTTGTGTCAGACACTATTGTTTCTCTGCGAATATCCACGTTACGGACTTTATCCCTCAGTAACTCTCGAGCAAAGCCTTTCAATCGCACGCTGAGTGACTTTGAACTTCCTCTTGCGGCCAGCAGTGAAGGACTACGTTTCAGTTACGTAAGTCATCTCTGGTAACACGCACTGGTTGTACAATTTCAGTCAGGTACTTTACTGCTTAAAGGCAAAATTTAATTTCTTAGAGTATTTCTTCCATTTTTTTCTTCTTTATTGACGTCAAATTACCTCGATTCCCCGTGACCATGGGTCATGTAAAGCATTCAAAATCTCGGAATTAAAAATAAGAAAATTAAACGCGCTAAAATCCGTAACAGTAGTTTAATTCAATGTGTAGTGTTCTCGTAAAAGTAAAATAAAAGTAATAATTGTAAAATAAGTTTGGAATGAGTCAAGATTAAAGATTGATATTAACGGTTTATTGCACTTTTACCAACAAATGTCCCACCTGTGGTAAAAAGTGGACTCTATTTTTTAGGGAGCAAACGAGCATGCGGTAATGCTCACCTGATGGTAAGTGACTACCGCCGCCCATGAACAACTGCAACATCAGGGGAACCAGGGGAATTGCAGATGCGTTGCCGGCCTTTTAAAAAGGAGTACGCCCTTTTCTTGAAGGTCCCTAAGTGGTATCGGTCCGGAAAAATGGCTGATGGTAATCGATTCCACAAGGAAGTCGTACGAGGAAGAAAACATCTTCTAAATCGCACAGTGGTGGACCGCCAATCATCCAGATGGTGTGGATGGTATCGAGAGTTCTGTCGCGATGTGTGTTCGTGAAATTTGGCGGCTAGGATTAATACGAACAATTCCTCAGAGAACTCCCCTTGGTAAATGCGAAAGAAAATGCAAAGGGATGCAACATCTCTTCGCAGTGCCAATGAGTCGAGCCGATCGGAAATGACTCGGTCTTTGACGTTTCGAGCCGCTCTGCGCTGGATGCGGTCAAGTGGAAGGAGCTGGTACTGGGAAGCTCCTGCAAAGAGATGGGAACAGTATTCCATGTGAGGCTGAACCTGTGCCTTGTAAAGTTGCAGACGGTGTGCCGGCATGAAATACTGTCCCGCTCTGCTGAGCACGCCAAGCTTTTTAAAGGCCAATTTGGCCTTCTCTTTCAAGTGACCACGAAACTGCACGTTACTCGATATGTCGACTCCGAGGATTCCGATACTGGCTCAGGCAAGAAGGGGAGTGCCTTGAAACTGAGGAGATACGACAAAGGGGTTCTTTTTAGCGGTAAACACGCAAACTTGTGTCTTCTGATGATTAAACTGGACTAGATTTAGTCGCCTCCAATCCGAGACTTTGTTCAGCAAAAACTCGACTTCAGACACAAGATTGTTGCGGTAATCGGCGACGTTTTCCCGAGAAATATTGGCATGGCCGGTGTATAGAGCATCACCAGTGCTGTCATCCGCATAACAATGAATGTTGCCAGTTAGCAACATATCATTGATATGCAGAAGAAACAGCGTTGGTGATAGCACACAGCCTTGTGGAACACCAGCGTTAATAGGCTTGTAGTCGGAGCATGCACCGTCTACAACAACCTTGATGCTCCGATTTGCAAGGATGCTGGTGATATAATTGCACAACTTCTCGGGAAGCCCATTTGAAGGGAGCTTCCAAAGAAGTGCCTTTTGCCAAACCCGATCGAAGGCCTTCGCAATGTCAAAACTAACAGCCAACGCCTCCCCTTTGGACTCTACCGCCTCCGCCCATCCATAGGTCAGGTAGACCAGAAGATCACCAGCTGATCGACCCCGACGAAATGGGTTCGTCTACTTTTCCCTACTAATCGTTTCTTGGTGGGACAAATTACACTGTTAAAATAAAGCTTGTCCACTTTTCCCCACTAGGGCTGGCAAAAGCAAATTCTAAGATCTAGAAGTGTTTTTCAAATAAAAAAAAACAAATCGTCACAATTAAATAATTGTAATCAATATAAGTCATAGATTTACATATTGTTTCTGACATGTTTGGAGTTGTCAACAGAAATCACTGCCAAATTTATTATAACATTTAGTCATACAGTCGAATTGACTACCAGCTCTTTTTTGAAATCGGTAGAAAAGGAAATCAAATAATGTCGTTGTACAAAATTATTGAAGTACAAAAATTATCGTTGTTTTTCTAAAAATGTCCAACTATTATAACCCCGTTTAAAAGTTCCATATGCGCATCATGAATTATTTGATCACTGTATATAAATTTTTCTAAACGTTTCTTTTGATGTTACTTTTGTTCAGATTTAACCTTGAAAAGTTAAAAGTCTTAAAATAAAATATTTAAATGTTTTAAAAGGCTAGGTTTTTTGGCTTCTGTCACTTTATTAATTTAACTGTGCCTACCTTCAATTACACTTCTTTGCATGTATATCGTGGTATATTATCTGTATTTTAAGAGGATCTGTGATTTCAGATATTATGTAAGTAAATCTAATATTAACGTTGGCTGTGGTTTCTGAAGATAACTTCAAAAATGTTATAAACAATATGTAAATCTATGACTTATATTGATTACAAATATTTAATTGATTGATTTGTTATTTTTTTCTTCTTGTTTGAAAAACACTTCTAGATCTTAGAATTTGCTTACGTAAACCCTAGTGGGGAAAAGTAGAGACAGTTTATTTTAACAGTGTAATTTGTCCCACCAAGAAACGATTAGTGGGGAAAAGTAGACGAGCACATTTCAATCTGTCCACTTTGTCTCACCAGTAGGACATTTGGTAAAAAAAGTGGAATAAACTTTTTAGAGTTTTAAGTAAAGTTAGCGTCTATTTAACCTATTTTAAATATATCTGGTTGCACGTTATAGCGTTCCACATTGCATATTCAGTACTGTGAATTTAGTAAATCGTAGTTATTGCCTTATATACGTGGGTAGAGCATTTTCGTCATGCGAGTTATAACCAAACATCTTCCAAGAGTAATAAGACGGATTTGTATTTTCATATTTCCCGTGTTACCCGTTAATGTGCTAGCCATTTGTGCTAGTGTATTATCTGTGGTCATAATGTTTGTTAAGCGAAATCGTAAGCAGTCATTTGGGTGTCAGTTAAACATATTATTAATAATCCTTTTAACTCAGTTTGGCTTGATTCCCAATAAAGGCTATAAAAGTACAACGCGCAACGCGACAATGTCATGGTTGCCAATCTTGACAAAGGAGTGGGTAGCCACAGTTTTAAATAATTTTGAGCTCATATCAGGAAAATGCTGCTGCCACTTGACTGTTTCAGTTCCCTTCTATCGTCTCTTTCAATACCCACGGAATATTACATACATACATATAATCACGCCTCTTTCCCGTAGTGGTAGGAAGAGACTACTTCCTTCCACTTGCTACGATCCTTACATACTTGTTTCGCTTTGTTCACTTTCATTATTCCCTTCAAACATGCTCTTCGGTTTAGGGTACTCTTGACCTGGCCTTTTTTCAAGACGTTCCTGATTTGGTCTAGAAATGTCCGTCTAGGTCTAGCCCTTCCAATACTTTCATTCACACTCGCCTTATACACTTTTTTCGTCAATCGTTCTTCATTCATTCTCTCGACATGGCCAAAACATCTCAGCATACCATTCTCAATTTTTGTCAGTACATCTTCCTTCAGACCACAACGTTTCCTTATCTCACTATTTCTTATCCTGTCACTCAGTTTAACTCCTATCATACTTCTTAATGGTTTCATCTCAACTGCATTTATTCTGCTTTCATGTTTCTTCTGCCATACCCAACTTTCACTTCCGTACATGAGTGTCGGAACCAACACCCCCTCATGCACAGCCAAACGAGCCTTGCTAGACACCTTCCGACTGCTCATAAAGGAGTTCAGAGCTCCATTCACCATGTTTCCTGCATTCACTCTTCTTTCGATATCATTCTCACACTTTCCATCTCTTGTAAACTTTGAACCCAGATACACAAACTCTTTCACCTGTTCAATTTGTACATTTTCAATCACGATATTGCAGTCTATCACTGCGTCATCTTTTTCAAACACCATCACTTTCGTCTTCCTTACATTCATCTTCATTACCTTTCTAACAAAAGCTCCACTTATAGCAGTTACCTCTCCTGCAACTCCTCGGCCGAAGACGCAAGTAATACTTGGTCATCAGCATAGATAAAACATTTGACGAGTAACTCATTCATTCTCAACCCACTTTCATTCTCTTTTAAATCTGTCAAACAATTGTCCATGAACAAATTAAACAGCCACGGTGACGCTACACATCCCTATCTAACACCTTTTTCGATATTAAACCATTCAGTGTATGCCCCGTTTATCCTTACACAAGCACTAGAATCCCTATAAAGAGATTTCAATGTCCGTATGAGGATACTGCTCACACCGTTCACGGACAGTGCTGACCACAATTCATTCCTCACCACTCTATCATAGGCCTTTTCTAGATCTAGGAACGCGCAGTAGACTTTCTTGTTATTAGCCAAACACTTTTCGGCTATGCACCGCAAGAGAAAGACCTGATCCATACATCCCATTCCCTTTCTAAATCCCGCTTGTGCATCCCACACTTTCTCGTCTGTTTCATTCACAACCCTTTCAATCAACACTTTCGCATACAGTTTACCGACGCTGAGGAGGCTTATACCGCGGTAATTTATGCAGTCCTGCCGTGACCCTTTTCCCTTATACAATGGCACGATTACGGCTTTGCACCAGTCTCCCGGTACTTGCCCATTTCGCAAGAACAGATTGAAAAGGCGGTACAGCTGACTAGCCACCAGGCCCTGTCCAGCTCTCAGCATCTCGCCGGTAATCCTGTCATACCCTGCAGCCTTACCTAATCTCATACTTTTCAACACATTCACTATTTCATCCATGCTTATCTCATTTTCATCAACATTTATATTAGTTTCCGTGGAAAGTGGCAGATGCTGTACCTGCACTTCCTCTCTTTCAAACAAACTTTCAAAATACTCTTTCCATCTCTTTAACACACATTCTTCTCCTTTTATAATGTTTCCAGCTTGACTCCTGATTGTACTCAGCTCCGAGTTTGAAGTTTTTCCTCTGGCTGTTTTGATGGGTTTTCCAGAAAAACTTAATGTTTGACTGGAAATCTGCAGTGAGCCTCCTATCGAAATCATCCTTTCGTTCTTCTTTCTTTCTAGACAAAATTTCTTTCGCTGCTGTTTTCAATCTTTTATACTTCGTTCTTGCTTCCTATTGCTATTAAGGGTAGTGAATTATCTTAGGTCGCCAGTACATGGTTTATATATAATAATATATATAAAATAATATTATATTATTTATTTCATATTTATTTCCCCTAAATTTAATGTTTGTGTAGATTTGTAAGCATAAAGTTTTTTGTAGAATAAGTGTTCTTTCTTTTTGTTTTAGTGCGAGAAACACTGGTAAAAATTTAACATTTTAATAAAAATTAAACAAAGAAACGCAATCCATTTGATGTACACACACACACATACACAAACGCACGCACGCACGCACGCACGCATGCACGCACGCACGCACGCACGCACGCATGCACGCAGGCACGAACGTACGCACGCACGCACGCACGCACGAACGCAGACACGCACGCACGCACGCACGTACGTACGCACGCACGCACGCACGCCCATACGCACGCACGCTCTCACACACTCACGCACGCACGCACGCACGCACGCACGCACTCACCAACGCACGCATTCACGTACGGATGCACGGACGCATGGACGCACGCACGCACGCACGCACGCACGCACGCACGCACCCACGCATGCACGCACGCACGGATGCACGCACGCACGCACGCACGCATACACACACGCTCGCTCGCACTCACGCACGCACTCATGCACGCACACACCCACGCACGCACGCACGCACGGATGCACGGACGCATGGACGCACGCACGCACGCACGCACGCACGCACCCAAGCACGCACGCACGCACGGATGCACGGACGCATGGACGCACGCACGCACGCACTCACGCACGCACGCACGCACGGATGCACGGACGCATGGACGCACGCACGCACGCACGAACACACGCACGCACGCACGTACGCACGCACGCACGCACGCACGCATGCACGCATGCTCGCTCGCACTCACGCACGCACTCATGCACGCACGTACGCACGCACGCACAAACGCACGCACGCACGCACGCACTCACCCACGCTCGCACGCTCGCTCGCTCGCACGCAACACGCACGCACGCACGCACGCAGCACGCACGCACGCACGCACGCACGAACCAACGCACGTATGCACGCACGCACGCACGAAAAATAAGAAAATTACCCTGTGAAAGTTAACACGTAGATATTATTTTTCTAACCAACCATAAAAATGTATTACGTGGGAATATGTATAAAATAATAAAGGTTATCTCACACGGGACAGTAATAATATATTATTATATTTCTCAGTATATGCGCATAAAAACTTTTAAAATCTCTGAATCACGAGGTATGTCCATATTAAGAGGCTGAATAGAGCTAAATTGATCTGCATGGGGATTATTTTGTAATTTCACATCGTTATCGAAAAAAAATTCTACTTACAATTGAGCGTATTCCAGGTGGCGGTTTCACAAAATTCACTCAATAGAATTATTAAAATTTACGCAAAGTAGCTTCTGAAAATACTAACATTTTCAACTTTCTCAGATTTCCATGTAATAATGTTGAGTATAATAAGTACAATTATGTGTCACGTCTTAATAAAGCTATTGGGCTGTTTTAATATTTAAGAAAGTGATTTTACTTTAATTTAAATAATTTATTTTGCCCTTAAGTAACGTTTTTCTCGCTCCTATCGAATTTGACAGTGCTCGCTGAAATTTAGCGTCTTTAGACAGATCTGAATCACGCGCTGACCCGGCTGTTAGTAGTGCAGATATAATCGAAAATATTTATTTTTATTTTCATGCCGAAGACTGTCTTGTTCTATTTTATTGCGGTTAAATGTTGTAAAGCAAGTATTTACAAATGTTTTCATTATTTTGTCATTCAATTGTTTACACTTATTATCACAGTTAAGCTTACATTAGAAATTCTTGGTGGGGTGCGATGTATAAATAGGGACCTTATTTTCGTCATAGTTTTTTTTTTTACCATTGGAGCTTCAACACAATCTTAAAAATATTCAATGAATTAAAAAAATTTACTACCAATAATTATTTAATTTTCAGACAGGGTTTTAAATTTGAAGATCAGTTATAAAGAGCCTTTAACGGCAAATTTTGCAGAACCGAATCCTACCTAATTTATAGGTCGTTTCATCGGCATCATTCTTTGTTTTGGGTAAAACAAACCTTGTCAGTTTCAAAGAAACACGACTAAGTTCATATTATAAGAAATGCACGTCATGACTATATTTCTATGTAAAAGGAAGACCGATAAGATTTCTTAAACAGTTCATTTTTTTATTTTGTTTATGTAAATTTCAGACTAAAATAAATGTGAAAGGTCTTTTAAATGCAATAATAATTTTTATAAAATAGCATAGACTTACAAAATTCATACACACTGTAAATCATACTGAAGATGATTAATTGTATTACACACTTAAAAGCTTTCAGATCAGATCGCTAAATATTAACTAACTAACTTTAAGATAAGTTTATGCTTTCCTATAAAAAGCTGCAAGAAATTTTAAATCACGAACATCTTTGTTTGTTTTACTATTCACTCAATTAGCGAAAAACAAGATGGAGTTGTTTCAAAGTTTCCTTTCTAAAGATAGTTAAAGTTGTTATGTAAACAGGTGTAACATAGTAGGTATTATATTAATCGATAGCGGCCATTCATATTTGGAACAGTTTTCTGCAGTAGTACGCCTACAAATAATTTCAAATAAGAAATACCAAAACCAGCATCATTTTAACACGCCTTTATTAGCTACATATGTATCTATGTAATGGAATTTTTGAATATAATTTTCATCTCCTGCAATTTGTCACATTGATTTGAAACTTTGCACACTTATCGAGGACCAATGACAATGCAATAATTTAAGTAGTTTGTCCCATTATCCTTGCCAGGATCTTCAGTATTTGCGAATAATTCATAAAACAAGTACGATTTCTGCCAGTTCAATTTACTGTAAGCCGCGTAAAAGATTTTCGGTCCAAAAAAAACACGCTTTTATAGTTTGCCGCACAAAAAAATAGAAAATAAATAATAGTTTAAAAAACTATATAAAGACGCTCTTGTCGATAACCGAACTAAAAAGCAAATAATAATTTTCAATAAGTTTAAATTAAAAAATAGTGATTTTAACATATAAAAAACAATTTTATTGTAAAAAATCGTGGGGTGCGTGATGTCATTTGTTGTAAATATTTTTGTAGATATTTGTGAAATAAGCGTCATCATAAAAATATCTGAAATAGCACCCCACGTGGTTATCTACAAACGCGTGTTTTTTTTTAGTTTTTTTTTAAACTATTATTTTCTGTACAAAACCCGGCAAAGTGATGCTCAAGGCACTATGAATAAAGCATCTGATAAAAATGTTACACTCATAACTGTTATCAAAAGTTTTTATTGTAAATTATCTTCTAGAAAAGCTATTCCGCCGTGTCAGGTACAGGAGCTTTTAATAGAAGGAGAAGAGGGATAATTTTGTTTAAGAGATTGTTTTATCTGCAATTCTGCATAAAAAATATAACTTCAGCCAAAGAGCAGAACTGGCGTTATACTCAGGCCCATGAAATGGTATGGAAAAATAACTAATTTTACTGGGTTAAAAAAAATTAATCAAAATTCAGAGAATTCGCTTAGTAACTGACGGTTACTCAGTACCTACATAATATCCTGCAGTCACGCCAAAACTAAGAGGAGAGAATCAATGTACTAAACGTAATATTTTTAAAATTTTTCCAAAAATTTTATGATAAAATAAAAAAATTGCAAACTTATCCTAGATACCCAATACGAAACAGGAAAAAATATAACAAATAATAAACTAATGAGTTTATAGAAACTGAGGAGACACGACAAAGGGGTTCTTTTTTGCGGTAAACGCGCAAACTTGTGTCTTCTGAAGATTAAACTGGACTAGATTTAGTCGCCCCCAATCCGAGACATTGTTCAGCAAAGACTCGACTTCAGACACAAGTTTGTTCCGGTACTCAGCGACGTTTTCCCGAGAAATATTGGCACGGCCGGTGTATAGAGCATCACCAGTGCTGACATCCGCATAGCAATGAATGTTACCAATTAGTAACATATCATTGATATGCAGAAGAAACAGCGTTGGTGATAGCACACAGCCTTGTGGAACACCTGTGTTAATAGGCTTGTAGTCAGAGCATGCACCGTCTACAACTACCTTGATGCTCCGATCTGCAAGGAAGCTGGTGATCCAATTGCACAATTTCTCGGGAAGCCCATAGGAAGGCAGCTTCGAAAGAAGCGCTTTGTGCCAGACCCGATCGAAGGCCTTCGCAATGTCCAGACTAACGGCCAACGCCTCCCCCTTGGACTCTACTGCCTCCGCCCATCTATGGGTCAGGTAGACCAGAAGATCACCAGCTGATCTACCCCGACCGTATAACCGTATTGGTGGTCACTAATCAGCTGGTGATCCTCAAGGTACCGGATGAGCTGGCAGTTAATAATGGATTCCATTATTTTGGAGAACAAGGAGGTGATCGCGATAGGCCTATAGTTGGATGGGTCTGAGCGGTCGCCTTTTTTAGGGATCGGGTGGACAAAAGCTGTCTTCCATGAATTCGGGACTACGCCTAGGGAGTAGGAGTACCGGAAAAGACGCGTTAGAACCGGTGCCAACTCCGGAGCACACGTCCTCAGCACAATTGGGGGGATTCCGTCGGGTCCACTCGACTTGTGGATGTCAAAGGAGAGGAGTGCTCTGCGAACCGAGCGCTGTGAGAACCGCACATCCGGCATGGAGCACTTACACCGCGGGATGGTCGGCGGTGTGTTCGCCCCGTCATCAACAGTCGAGTTGGACGCAAAAAGGGAGCCTAAAAGGTCAGCTTTGTCTTTTGCGTCTTGGGCCAGTGAGTCATCCTCCCTGTGCAGAGATGGTAGTGATGGCTTACAGAAATTCCCTTGGACAGCCTTGGCGAGAGACCAGAATTCACGGGTTCCCGAAGGAAGGCGAACTAGTTTCTCGCCAATTCTGCCTATGTGCTCTGACTGTCTGTTTACCATCATTACAGCTGTGCGAAGTCCATTGCTGAACATATACCTCCCTCATAGATTGCCCATTGTGTTGAATATTTATACCTGATCCGTTTGGCCGTTATCAGTAAGATGCTGCTGGCTATATCCTGTTCAGTTTCCCTTTGTTGCCTCTTACGACGTCTACGGGATAATATTATGAAGTATTGGTTTCCCTTTTACCGCCACTTTTTTGATGAATTTAGCTCTTCTCACGTTCACTGAATAGATATTTTATGAAATTTTGTACTCTACTCGAGAATAAAAAAATATCACCATCTATTTCATGAATTCAAATATCGCAAATAAACATAATTATGCCATATAATAATAAATTAAAAAATATATATCATACAACCTTAGTTATCAATTAATTTAAAAAGTAAAATCTAAATTATCTAACGCAATTCTGATTCCAAGATAATTTACCCTTCATAAGGATACACACAAACGCACATACGGGTAAAAAGCTTGTATGAATTAAATTTGTCCTAAACGATTAATTTTTTTCGAAACATCGTCTCCTCTTGATTATAATATTCTTTTTCCAAGAATGTATGAGACATCACAATAGGAGAAAAGACATATTTTTTACCATTATTAGTTGGACACTGATGATTTTTTAACCATCTATCATTCGATGTTCGAGGGTCCGCCTCGACCATCTATTTGTCCGCCGTCGTGTGGTGCTATTTCTTGGTGGTGGGGTATGGATGTTTATGGAATAGCTTGATTTCCGAGCTATCACAGCTAGTTTTTCTTATTGAAATGCAATATTTACACAATTTTACACATACATGAGCAACTAAAGGTTTACGGTCTTTTTGAGTATATTACAATCACGTCTGGGTACAAAAGTATCATAAAATATTGATGACGGTTTTCCACAAGGGGCTGCTTATCTCTACCTCAATTCAGTCGCATGTTCCTGAATACATATGATCGGGTCGACCTCTACTTATGAATTCCATTTTATGTTTTCACTTGGAAATATGTAACTTGGCTATTGGAAGAATAACCAACAATTTGACCACGCATAAAATATTTTTTGAATGTTCGTAATATATAAATATTCGTAATATATAATATATAAATTGTTTGATTAATTTAAAAGAATACAAAAGGGTGCTGTTTCGTAGTTATTATTAAATAAAGTAAAACAAAACTCAAACTTTTTAATTGTTTTACAATTTTCGTCAATTATTAATAAAATGTCATCTAGAAAAGCAACCGTAGGCTGTACATTGTCTGCTCTATATCTCTCAAAACTTAAGTACCATATTATTGTCATTATGTGGCGGCAACAACCTACTGTCCCGTGATCCGAGAGAAAAGCCAAGGGTCAATTTAAATAAAACGACGAAAGTAAAAACACGAAATCTATCTAAAATAAAAACAGCTTCAATGCCAAATGCGCATTATGCATGACTAGTTAAAACTCGAAGTTACCAAGTTAGGTTTCCATCGGAATATATAATGATCAATGACCATACAGCCTGTTCAATCGTGTAGGTTATATTCAAATATTTTTTTTAAATTAAATAACATAACCTTTCAATCGTTTTTTTACTGAATATTAATCTCTACAGATTCACTTCAATGTTTAAATATGATGATTGTTTTTAAAATGAAGGCCATTTTATTATAAAATTAGCCTTCATTATCTATTATCATAGACAAAATATTTAAAAACTTTTTTTTGCTATACAAAAAACATTAGCTTTCGGTTATCTTATTTAAAAAAAATGTTTCATGATGTTTCCAAGTACTACAGCATTAAATTTATTTATTTAGATATAATTTATTGTTTTATTACATATACAATATGTAACAAAAACCCTGTGGATCCCGTTAAGTGAGTTATCAGAATCAGTGTTCAAACGCATAGAAATAACTTTACTTCAGAAAACTCGACATAAAAATAATCAAATTAAATTTTAATTAAATAATTAAATTAAGTTTAAAATTAATAGTTTAAAATTTAAATTAATTTAAGTTTTTAATTATTTATTAATTAAATAATTTAATTAATAAATAATTAAATTTTATGTGGATTGATTACCTCTGCCTGGAATTATCAAGCAACCAAAGCGAAACAGCAAGCAGCGACGGCCGGCGGCGGCGTACATCAAAGATGGGGCGCGCGCGCGCGCGCGCGTTATACCTACCCTAAGTGCACTAAGGTCATGAACTCGGCACATCACTCAGCTGTTATCACTTTAGTGGCCGATTATCACAACCTTTAAAATTGTATTTCGACCGATTGTGGTAATTATACACAAACACTAATTCATCATTATGTCTACTTGACGACCACGAAGATATTGTTCAATATGTCCGCCTTGTACCTCTATGCATTTGCGACACCGGCTTATAATGTCTGAACGCACGCGTTGCATAACAGATATTTCGGATTTAATTTTTTATAGGATGCGACTATTCGTGTACGCATTTCCGCCTCGGTATCGCATGTTTTTTGGAATACAGACTGTTTAATCGCACCCCAGAGATAAAAATCTAAAGATGTGAGATCAGGTGATCGCGCCGGCCAGTTGACCACCCACCACGGCCAATCCATCTCGCATCGAATTCAGTATTCAAAAATTTCTTACACAACGGGAGAAATGCGGTGGTGCGCCATCGTGTTGAAACCACATGCGACGAACGAGGCTTGGATTTATTACGGGTTGGCAACCCGCCTGCCAAAATTGGAAAGTATGGCAAATACCCCCTTAAGAGATTATCAGTGGGGAGGCCTATGTTCAGTAGTTGACTTTGATAGATTGTAATGAACGTTATTTCAAAAACTGTTAGATAACGTCAAAACATCGTCATATACTTAGGGGGTTTAAGAATGTTCCTCGTTAAGTGACTTCGTAAAATGATATTTGTAAGATATTATAAAATATAAAATAAATATTAAAATATCAAATATTATTAGGTATTCAAGAAGGGAAATGGAATATTCATAAACTGCCAACACATTATTAAAAAAATATATTTCATTATAATTTCTATTATTATTAAATTTTAAATTTCGGAGAATAACTGTGTCTAAATAGGTATAACCATTTATACATAAAACTTGGAGGCGGTCGCCGCGCAGCGGCTTCTTTTGTGGCAGCCGTGTCTCTGATCTCACAGCGGCTCTACAGCCTATCTACTTAATAATATGTCTGTAAGTTTAGAAGCAAATAACATTTTTAGAAATGTTAAATTTAGTAAGTTATCTTATTAGAAACTCTAAAATTCCATTTATAGCAACCAAAAAAAAATTCGTTATCATAATTGCCATGCTTATGTGTACACCTATACGTACCTGAAACGACCAACGAGGTTTTTGTTATATACTGTATATTTTTGTATAACTGTTACGAACGATGTCTAGTAACAATTTCATACATCTCCTTTCTACCGCTATTACCACGGGGAGTGCTCGGAGCTACGAGTATTGTACATTAATAATTTTAAAATTATTTTTTTATGTTTGCTGAAAACGATATTTATCTATTATATATTCTATCCATTATATACTGATCGTCTTTAAAACGTTACGCACTTTGTCATTCAAAACGTTTGATAGTAATACTTACGAAGCGATTTTTAGTGAAAGATACTGTATCTTAGTATCTTGCACATGTTGATTTCCTTGCAATATTGCCTGAATCTCTGAGATTATGATAAATTAGCACATAAAATTGATATTAACGAAATTCATATTCAATTCATAGGTGCCGGTGGCAATTGAAAGATTTGCTCGATTAAATTTAAAGCAAGCGCCCAGATCCTGACACAACAGGCCTTTTTTCATTTGAAAAACATTTATCTTTACCAAGATTCGATTTTGTACTTAAAAAGAGTAATATTGCCGGTTCAATATCACAATTCACATAACCCATCGTCGGTCATTCTTCTAATTCTAAGGAAAAACTCTCCCATAACATTTCTTATTCTAATGATTTCTTATATTTACGCGAACACTACACATTGAATAAAACTACTTTGAGGGATTTTGTCGCGTTCAATTAACTTATTTTAAATTCCTGACGTTTCGGTTGCTTTCCAGCAACCATAGTCACGGGAGACAGTCCCAACGATGAAAACGACGGAAGTAACCCGTGACTTTGATTGCTGGAAAACAATCGAAATGTCGGGAATATAAAATAAGTTAATTAAACGCGATAAAATCAGTAGAAGTAGTTTTATTAAATTTCTTATTCTATTTAAAATAATAATTCCACTGACAGCAGATAATTACTTATTACAATCTTATTTTGATTATTAAAAAAAAATTGTTTTACGTAATTATAACAGCATAATATATATATATATATATATATATATATATATATATATATATATATATATATATATATATATATATATATATATATATATATATTAAATATATATATATATATATATATACACTTAGATTAAAAAAGAAAGATGCGCTGCTTACATTTTAGGTGATGTCGAAACCATATTTAGCTTCTTGTCATGTAGTCAATTACACGTATTTCTTCTTTCTTTTTTTATCATTCTGCAACAAAAAGCACCTAAAACTATGGTATTGGTTGAAAATGTGTTGAAAATATAAATGCATTTTCATACATGAATGCGTGTGCTGACATTACGTTTAGAATGTTTTTGGCTTAGTTTGTGCATTACTTGCAATGTATTCAGCGCCCCGTCTTTGGTTCTTTGTTAGTATAAGTATAAAAAAACAATATTTCAACTTTATTCAGCAAACCTTTTACATAAATAGCAGCGAAAAAATCCGTACTGATGGAGTAAATCGGCTTAATTTATTTTTATGCAAATTTAGTAAACTCATTATATTTCCGAGGAAAACATAAAAGGTAGTAAAAACTCTTCCTGTAGTACTTTTTAATTTATTTTTAAACGAATTTCGTTTTGAAACAAGTTTCAAATTCATGTCTGACGAATAACATGCATTGACTGAACCAATTGGTTATTTACAAATTGTTGAACACTTGTACAGTTAATGTATATTTTAATAATTAAATAATTTATTAGTATTATTAAAATATATAGACATATATTTATAGAGAAATCGTTTTTTAGATATTCGTGTTACGTCTTCACCAAAAACTATTGGAAATTGTACGTTGATGTGAATTTTGTGAAAATCATCTATGCAGAGCTTTTTAGACTATGTACAATTTATAAATTGGACCCAAAGAGAAAAAGCTTTAAAATTTTTTTTTCGCTTCATAGTTTATACGCAGTGGGTTTTAAAGGCTTGATAACTTTTGCGAAGTTAGTAGCGACATATTTAAAATGACATCAATTTTTTCACTCAGCATATACCTCATTTCATTCGTCATCTATTCATCTTTTAAAAAAAAGTAACATTCCATAAATCGTAAACCGCATTTAGCATTTAAACTGCTTTGTTAAGTGAATATTTATTGCACGAAAATAACCTGCAATATACCCTCTCAGCTTTTTTAAGTAATGCAGTTAAATCCTGAAAAATTATACGAGATTAAGACGGTAGGCTTTCCTTGACCTGTGAAGACAAATGCTCAAAATAAGAGTAATAATAATAAATAATAATAATAGATGGTACGCCTACCAAGCGTAACAATTAAGACAAATTGTCCCTATAAAAGTCTAAGCTTATGATGAAGATTATGTTGTTAAAAGTTGTGTTCACTATGGAAATTTCATTCATTCATTACCGCCTATAAAGTCCACTGCTGAACCTAGGCCTCCCATTTCATTGCATCATAGTATTAGCGGTATATTTGCCATTGTTGCCACGCTTAGCAGGCGGGTTGGCAATCACAGTTACACTAGACCCTTTTTACTGGAAAAGAGGCATTCCATCTTAGTCCTCACGGCTGACAACGCATCTGCATTTTATTTTACGTAGATAGATGTAGATGTCCATGGGCTACAGCAACCACTTACCATCAGGTGAACTGTGAGCTCGTTTGTCACCCTTATTCTTTAAAAAAAAGTTTTTGTTTTCTAGCTGTTATTAGAAAGACACTGCTGGCCATCTCCTTGTTTGCTTTCCTCTGTTGCCTTTTACGACACCCTCGGGATGATAATGAATAGTTGGTATTCATACACAGTCACAACACCGTTACAGTACCTAGGTAACCGACAAAGTTATTAGAAGCTCATCAATTCCTGTGTGAAAATGTAATCTAATATTTTTTTAAATTGACATACACTTACCCCTATAGACAGGATATAATGTTGATAAGACTAAAGTGTTTGATAGCCTAATTAATTATTTCTAAATAATATCATAGAAAACATTACATTTAAACTAAAAAACTTACATATTGAACTTTCGAACCTGTACCTTAGGCTTGGTAAGCTAATTAGATTTTCGTACACTTGACGTTTCTCATCGCAAGTCACCGGCATAAAGGAGCAGGTATTACCGCCATTAATAAAAAAAGATCTTTCTGGCATTTCTCACAGTTGAAATGATGTTGACAGAGCCTTTTCTATCGACTTCAAAAAGGAGACGGTACTCAATTCGACTGTATGTTTTTTTTATGTGTGCTACCGCATAAGTTTTTACTGCGTGAACCGATTTCAAAGACTACTACTTTTTCTTGTAACAGCCATAATATCACTTTTATGTATAGCAGTGATAATCACTCTGACAGATATATTGTATGTAACTTATTTGTTCAGAATTTTAGCTAAGCTAGGTCCATGATCAAAGAGTTTGACATTTGATTTAAATTTGTTATTCGTATGTTTTTAAAATATTAATAATTATATATAATAATAAATATTAATTGGACATATTACACTTTTAAAAAACATTTTTAACCCTTTAATTGGCAGACAAAAAATTCTTACAAATATGAATTGCTTGAATAGAACTGGAATGTATAGGGACAAATGAGTACTAGAAATATTTACAAAAGCTGTATTTATAACTTTTTGAAAAAAAAACCATGTATGACCTGGTATACACTGCTAACTGCGTGAAAACATAACTAATAATTTTGATGTATCTTGCGGCACACTTGGCCAATTTACGGGAGTGAAAAATAAGCTAAACTAAAACTGTAGATTAAGAAAAAATCGTATTTTATATATGAAATAATAAAAAAATTATCACAAGAGGCACAAGTGCAATAATTCTATCACTACGTGTTAGTAGCTTTTGTTGACGGCAAATAAAAACAAAACACCTAATACAATCATATGCCACTCAAACAAAAATGTAAATTAACAAAAAAAAATATAGCTTCAAATTGGCAATGTAGGTTTAACGTGACATAAAGCAAATTTAGCAATTTAGATAACTTTCTATGAAATTGGCAGGGTATTTGGTAAAATACAAAAAGTTTGATGCTGAATAAAAGCATGTTATATTACTTCACTAACTTTGATGAAAATTAGCAAACCTAAGTATTTATTGACATTTGAAGCACAAAATAACACTGTAACACGCATGAACGCAGTCAAAATAAAAAGAAAACAAAGGATTCTTACATTACTAAATATCACTTGGTTCTTCATCACTGACATCTTTTTTGTACTCGAATAATGTCAAAAATTTTGCCTGGTCGATGAATTATTTTTTATCAAAGGAGAAAGGCAGATTTCGTACCGCATAATTTTTTTGTTGTTTTGTTATAGAATTTGTACCATATATTAAGATAATTAAGCCATTTATTTTTATGTTAGTGTTCTATTTTTAGAACTCCGGATTATTTAATAATATCCATAAAAATATTTTAATAAATAAACGTATTATAAGCGTAAACTAAACGCATTTATGTTTTTAGAAGTTGCCATATGTAAAATAACACAAATATCGAAATGATTATTATTTATTTAGAAATAGAAATAACACTATATATAATTAAACGCTTATATATTATACCTAAGAATGATAATTGTTGGAAAAAATCATAATAGTTTACGATTTAATGACTGGAATGATGTTCGTCATCAATACTTTTTGTTCATATGGCAATCATTTATTGACAAGTAAAGATTATCTGTCTTTCAGTTTATATCAGTTTTCAGTTCTTTCCTGTTGTTTTGGATTGTGATTTGTGACTACATCTGAGCAATTTAGCGAATTATCTATTAGTTGAGTTGAGCATCTGCTCCTCCGTTCTCTATCTCTTAATAGTAGTTACGTGAAAGGATGCAGACCATATAGTGCCACTACAAATGATGCGACCATAATGAATGACTTATTAAACGAAACAGAATTCAATGAATTTTATAGAGAAAATGATGTTTTTATTCTAGATAGAGGTTTTCGTGTCTGCATGAGAAAGGATACATAGGTCATATGCCTGAAACTAAAGAAGACGGCCAATCACAGCTATCCACTCTTGAAGCCAACAGATCACGCTGTGTAACTATAAATAGGTGGGTAGTATAAACTGTGAATGGCCGTTTTAAAAAAGACTTCAAATTATTCCGCCATGATTATTTTAACCGTGGTTGTCGCAATCTTGGACAGATTTTAAAATAGCAGCTGCTCTGATGAATGCGTTTACACCGCCATTCACAGAAAATATACATGCAGAGCAGTTTGTTTCAATTAAATATGAACGCCTGTTTTTAACCAACACTATAGCCGAGTTAGTTAGGGAACATAATTTAAACAGGCGCGGTTCCTGGTTTGTACCCAGAGATGCGCCAACCCTATCTTTTCCGCGGCCATCCATGGAGGAATAGATACTATTTGCATGTGGTGTATACCAAATTCGCCAGGCCATTTACTTTATCACCAAAACAATGTTTAAGTGCATATATGTAACAATCTACATTGGCACACTATAGTACATAACCTTAAAAAATAAAACTGGTTATAACTTTTACGTCCCAAGTTTTAAAAATCTAATAATTGAAATAGGGCTTGTCTATTCTATGAACTGCTAATTAAAACAAAAAATATCCCAAAACACGAAAATTTTTTAGCTGTACGAAATTCCCATACAAGCCTGCCGTTTTACTTTAAGTAATGTTGTCACGGAGATAATTGCAGAAAACCCTAAATAAAGTTGTACATGTGAACATATATTTTATTGAATATTGTGTATATTATGACGTATAATGTCAATTTAAGGGTCCCGGCCGCCGCGGGTGACGCCCCGGGCGTCGGGGGCTACGTCGTGGCCCCCGGCCACCGTAGGCGCGGGCCTGTGGACGGCGAGCAATGGGTAGCTCGCCGTCCGTCCGTCTAACGACGACAGGCCGTGTCGACGGCGCGTTTTGTTCCACGCGCGCCTCAAAGAGCTGTCAGCAGCGTGAAGGGGCCCGCAAGGGCCGACGCCTGCCGGGGCTGCGGGCTGTTCGAAAGAGATACCGCGGCTCCGGAACGTAAGGGCACTGAAGGAACACGGATGGTTTTTAGTCAGTAAAAGTCTGACACTCCCTTCCGCTCCACCCAGAGCGAAAGGCGTCAATTGATGATTTTCCATCCGCAAAAAAAAAAGGGTCTCTTAATTCAAATACAATAAATTTGAATCAAAATGAATAAGCTTGTTTGCAATTGCGAGAGTTTACGATCTCAAATTTCCAATTAGAGTCGTGACATAGTAATGAGCCATATTTACATAATGAATATTATAATTTATACAACCGAACAACGACAGTGATATTTACTGAATTACTGTTTTGCATTAACAATTGTTCACACTTTGTTATAAGGTTTCGTATAATTGTAACTTACATTGGAGATTTATTATTTAAAATTATTTTAACCTTTTTTTAAAATTTAATCAAGTAATTATTAAATAAATTGATCATATTAATCCCAATTTGTATTTTTTTAACTCTATTTAAATGAAATTCTATGATTGGATTACAAATTATATAAAAGGATAAGGAGATGTGACAAATTTCATTAGTTTGTTTCAAATTAATTAGTTCGCATATAGTCGAAATCGAAGTATATGACCATGTGACTATTTTTCATCGTTGTATCAAAATTGTGTATGACTTTTTTCATAATAATATAAGTAGAGCCGGGTTAGCATAGGGATTGTATGAGGTTTGTCCCTATTACAACTTCCTGCAGTGTCTTTGAAATTTTAAATCGCAATTTTAGTGCTTTTTTACCAAGTGGCCGTAAATAAAAATCTTAGGGAAACCTTCATCCCGGCAAAATTAAAAAAATCAAGAAATTTTGAAAAGCGCCAACATCCATTGGAGTTGAGTGGCGGCCTCGTCCCCGATACTACAGGAAAACCCATTCAGAACAAAAATATTTTCTTTTTCAAATGCTAGTCAATTTTTAAAACAACCACCCTATTTATTAACAAAAAATATTATGGACACTGACCATAATTCATATCGTTTCATAATTCCAAACCATAATTACATCGGTTGCATTATACACGAGTTTCTCATTATGTACTAATCTGTAACATTTTATAACTTCGAGTAGTTGATATTTTCATTACCTCTTACTGATTTAAATTTGAATGGAAAAAGTTAATATAGGTTAATATATAATATTTTGACAAGTCAATAAAATTGATGCCAGCCATAAAGTATATATCTGGTATTTTTCCCTTTGCTTATTCGATTTTACGAGACAAATTTATAGCCGTACAACCGGAACTACATTTATTATTCCCAAGAAACGTGTTTCTTTCGAAATATATACAATACGATATTTTTCAATATAATTATAGTATTTGTCAAAACTATAGATTAATTGAGAGAAATTTAATATTACGTCGTAACTTTAATTATTTTTAATTAATATTGAAGTTTTCAAACTGCGCAATAATAGTTTCCACGTAGTAGGAGCCCAGTGATAATAGTGGAACTGTTTAATTAAAAAGCTCCTCGGACATTTTTCTAACTTCGTTGTAAAGAATCCGTATCGAATATTGCTTGGAAGTTTTGAAAGATACTCCCAGACATTATTTATCTAAGAAAACAGATTTATAAAGATATTAAGTGTTAATTTCTTTTCCTTCGTTTTGGTTTAACCTCGTATCGTTATCGATCTGTAGCAGTCGTGATTTTAGATATAGATATGAATCATAAATTATTCGCGTCATTGTAGGAAATCTGTAAATTTTAATACTTTTTTATAGTTTAAAGGTGACAAACGAGCACATAGTAACCCCTGAGGACTAAGCCCCCTAATATTAATAAACGTTACTCAACGACGAACTCAAGTGCGTAATCATTTGATACGGCCTCATCACGATATCAGCATATCAAGATCGTTGATAATGAATACACACGTAGAAACGGTATCTGAAGATGCTGTACTTAGGAATATTGTTCTTTGACTTGAAGGCTTGATCTCGAGAACGATTACGTCATATAGACCGAAATTTAAAATATCATTCATCACGTTTCGATTTGCTATATCGTGATATTTATTGAATACTTTTATTTTGATGAATCTTAAATAAATGGAGCTGTACTTTACAGCTTACAGCTGTACATTATTAACTTGTTTTCTATTTTCGAAAACCTTAATTTACTAAAACTATTATGTACGTATTTCTAAATATGAACTAAATGTTAACCACTATATTGAATATGTACAAATAAACTAACGTATTAAAGCGACGACAGCGCTATGTCAAGTATAAAACTGACGTTTCATTTGTGATATTGGAAAACATCTTAATTACTTAACTTTGATCTCGTGGGAAATTTAATTTATACAAAAATGGAGAGCAAGAAGCATTTATTTACTTCGATTGAGAAAAAATGCTTTCCCGGTATTATAAAAAATATAGGGCTATGGTGGAAAACAAAGGAGACCATAGAACGTCTCTAGTTATTAAAAATGAGTCCTGGAGAAAAATAACTGCAGAATTCAACGGTAGTCCATACGCATCTCTAGCCAGGTAGGTATTTAATTATAGTACTACAAACATCACTTCTTAAACATTATTACATCAGTAATCTGAATTTCCATAGCAGCATGTATCTAGTCATGACATTTATTATATCTTACAAATCGTACAAATTGCAGATGCCCTAATTAGCTACTTTGAAAGAAGATGTATGAAATTGGGTGCTTGATATCGTTCGTAACAGTTATACAAAAATATGTAGGTAGTAAAACACCAGATGGAAGTTAGCGTAGAACATTCTTTTTTTTAACTAAACTGTATGCCAATTGATTGCTCCATAAATGCTCCAGCAGAATCCGAAATTGCTCCACTTCTATTGTTATTAGTTAATTTATAATTAATTTAAAAGAAAATATTTTGCTATAAAATATAAAATATCTACTGTTTAAAATTAAACTGTATGCCAATTAATTGCCGCTTAAATGCTCCAGCGGAATCTGAAATTGCTCCACGTCTATTGTAATTAGTTAATTTAAAATTAATTTTTAAAAAATTTAAGTATCGAGAACTTAATTTTGCTATAAAATATAAAATATCTACTTTTTAAAATTAAACCGTATGCTAATTAATTGCCCCTTAAATGCTCCAGCAGAATCCGAAATCGCTTTACCTCTACTGCTATTAATTAATTTATAAATAATTTTTAAAACATTTAGGTATCGAACTTTTGTTATTCGAACTCTTACATTTTTTAAAAATTAATTTTTAATTAACGAATAATAATAGAGGTGGAGCAATTTCGGATTCTGCTGGAGCATTTAAGGAGCAAATAATTGACATACAGTTTTATTTTAAAAAGTAGATATTTTATATTTATAAGCAAAATTAAATTTTCGATACTTACATTTTTTAAAAATTAATTATAAATTAACTAATAACAATAGAGGTGGAGCAATTTCGGATTCTGCTGGAGCATTTAAGGGGCAATTAAATGTCATACAGTTTTATTTTAAAAAGTAGATATTTTATATTTTATAGCAAAATTAAATTTTCGTACTTACATTTTTTAAAATTAATTTTAAATTAACGAATAAAAATAGAGAAGGAGCAATTTCGGATTCTGCTGGAGCATTTAAAGAGCAATTAATTGACATACAGTTTTATTTTAAAAATTAGATATTTTATGTTTATAAGCAAAATTAAATTTTCGATACTTACATTTTGTAAAAAATTATTATAAATTAACTAATAATAATAGAGGTGGAGCAATTTCGGATTCTGCTGGAGCATTTAAGGAGCAATTAATTGGCATACAGTTTAATTTCAAAAAGTAGATATTTTATATTTTATAGCACAATTCAATTTTTGGTACATAATTTTTTTTAAATTAATTTTAAATTAACTAATAACAATAGAGGTGGAGCAATTTCGGATTCTGCTGGAACATTTATGGAGCAATTAATTGGCATACAGTTTAGTTAAAAAAAAGAATTTTCTACGCTAACTGCAATCTGGTAACTAAAACGATAAATTTTAAGCATAAATAAACGAGTTTTATTTCTGTAGTACATGGTACAGTAATATTTTTTTTTTAAAACTGAAAAACGAAAGGTACTGCTTTTACAATAGCAAAAACGAAATGTTTTTAAATATTTTTTCTGTATTTTGTCTATGGGAATAAATAACGAAGGCTATTTTTATAATAAAATAGCCTTCATTAAAAACATTTGAATATTATCTGACACGACTGAATAGGCTGCCTGAGTCAATGATCATTGCCTATTCCGAAGGAGACTTAACTTGGTAAGTTCGAGATTCAAGTTGTCATGTGCATTTGGCAATTTGGCTTTGTGACTGCATTTCTAGATATATATCGTGTTTTTACTGGATATATTTTGTAGGGCCGGCCCGGGCCACTAGCCACTCCGAGTGTACTTGGCGAACCACTTCGGATGTGTGTCGGTGGGATGCGGCGAGAGGGATGCATTTTCTCACTACCGCAGCAGCCGAGGTGGAGTCACGGTGAATGAGGAGTGTTGGTATGGCGATGCGCCACTCGCCCTGTCCTCCACGACTCTTTGATGCGGTGGTGATGGGGCTGCGGGGGGAGAGGAGTGTTGATATTGCGAGGGGCCGCTCTCCCTACCCTCCGCAGCCGAATCTTGGCTGGCGGCAGAGCTATAGACCACATCCGCCGCTGTGATCAGGAAGGCTGTTAATAAAATTGGTTGAGTTTTGTTTTACTTTATTTAACAATAAGCACTAAAATGCATTATTTTGTGTCCTGTTCAATTTACTCAAACAACTTATCACAAGAACTTTACTTTTTTATATGAGAGCTACTTTTTTTATATGGGGGCAAACGAGCATGCGGCTCACCCCATGGTAAGTGACTACCGCCGCCCATGAACAACTGCAACACCAGGGGAATCGCAGATGCGTTGCTGGCCTTTTAAAAAGGAGTAGGCTTTTCTGTTGAAGGTCCCTAAGTCGTATCGATCCGGAAAAATCGCTGGTGGTAATCGATTCCACAAGGAAGTTGTGCGAGGGAGAAAACTTCTTCTAAATCGACAGTGGTGGACTGCCAATCATCCAGATGATATGGATGGTATCGCGAGTTTTGTCGCGATGGGCGATGGTGAGATTGAGCGGCTGGAATTAGTCCGAACAATTCCTCAGAGCACTCCCTGTGGTAGATGCGATAAAATACACAAAGAGATGCAACATCTCTACGTAGTGCCAGTGAGTCAAGCCGATCGGAAAGAACTCGGTCGTCAACGATTCGAACCGCTCTGCAATGGATACAGTCAAATCGAAGGAGCTGGCACTGGGGAGCCCCTGCCCAGATATGGGAACAGTACTCCATGTGAGGCTGAACCTGCACTTTGTAAAGTTGCAAGGGTGTGCCCGTATGTAATACTGTCCCGCTCTGCTGATCACGTCAAGCTTTTTAGAGGCCAATTTGGCCTTCTCTTCCAAGTGACCACAAAACTGCACGTCACTCGATATATCGACACCAAGGATACCGATACTGGCTGAGGCAACAAGAAGAGTGCCTTGACACTGAGGAGATACGACAAAGGGGTTCTTTTTAGCGGTAAACGCGCAAACTTGTGTCTTCTGGGGATTGAACTGGACTAGATTTAGTTGCCCCCAATCCGAGACTTTGTTCAGCAAAGACTCCACTTCAGACACAAGTTTGTTCCGGTACTCTGACATAAAGTTAAGTAAACTCGTTTTAATATATCTGGATCCAAAACGTGTCTAATAGTTTTAAAAATATATACAGGGTGTTTTTGGAACGCTCCCGAAAACTAAGACAGGCGACAACACCAAGTATACCTTTGATCATGGGTCACAAATAAATTCGATCCTGATGAAAAAAAAATCATCTTTTTACAAGGTTTTATTAGCTTTATTCACGCGCCATCATGTTAGTACAGCTAAATGAAACGATAATTTCCTAAAAAATATCATGAAAATACTGAAACATAAAACCAGCAGTGGAATGACTGAATTGATATCACCTGACCTGAGCTAGATAAAGGTCAATGTACGCGCGAACACAAATTCGCGCGGCCCGCAACTAGCGGGCCTTCCAACAATACCTAATAATTTACAACACGTGTCTAAATACCTAACTTATCTACTTAACCTACTATTTTGCCACTGTGCTTATCTCCACGTAGCCACTTTAATCCGAATTTACAGGTTAAATAACCCAAATAACTGGTTCGATTCCCCGCTAATGAAGAAATACTTAAATGAAATGTAACCAAGGTTCGAGTCATGCGTTTTTATTCATCGTGTAGGTATGTTTATTATTCTCGTGTATTCAGTTATGTACCTATTCAGATTAGTCTAGTACTAAGTTATTTAAAAAAAATAGTTATGAAACAGCTTACTGCTCTAAATCCTCCGTGGTCTTATGAGATGCGGCTCAAATTGTGCTCCATTCATTTCAAGGCAGACTTGGGTGCAGGCGGGGCATCATCGTGTGGTCTTCGACACAGTCCGTACGTAGTTTCTCGAAAGCATCCACGATCCTTTGGCGCATTTCTTCAGCACTATCACATTCACGATTAAAAACCCTTTCTTTCACATACCCCACAAAAAGAAGTCTAACGGAGTCAGATCTGGTGAGCGAGGTGGGCAAGCGTGTGGTTCTAGTCTGCCGATCCAGCGATCATCAAATAGCTCATTGAGGCGCTCACGGACGAACCTCACGAAATGTGGAGGGGCACCATCATGTTGGAACTATGTGCGGCGATATTCAGCCAACGATAGGTCGTTTAAAATGTCAACCAACTGTTCATTTATAAAGTTTAGGTATCGCTGTCCGTTCAGTCGCTCTGGCAGAAACACTGGTCCCAGTATGCGATCCTTAAATAAACCTGTCCATACGTTAACCGACCATCGGGTTTGGTGCCCGGTTTGTCGAACAGCGTGCAGGTTAACCTCTGAATACACGTGTGTATTTCTTCGGTTCCACAGGCCGTTTCTGGTAAATGTCGACTCATCCGTCCAGATAATGTGCTCAATCGAACCAGGCACACGTTGTTGCTGATATAATAACCAACGGCAGTATAATAACCACTATAAACGTACGCGTTAGGCATTATTAAAACAAAAAAGAATCCAAAAACGTAACAAAAACTTTAATATCAACACGTAATCACAAGTAAATTTATTAAACAAAACGATTGAACTGTCGCTCGCGCACGCGTGTACAAAATCAACACGAAACTGTCTCAAAAATTAAAACCAACGAACCCCATCAAGGCTGAAAATTACTGCGTCACAAGCGTGAGGCGACAGGGTTAGGCATTCTGCCGTCATAATAAAAAAGGAAGTAACTAACAAAAACGTAAAATGGAAATAAAAAATAAATTGATGAATTTTTCTTTCAGACCCCGTGTCTAAAGTATATTAAAAGGTATCTATATTGAAATATATACGTAGAGACATGAAGATTTTAAGGACGAACTTATTTTTTTTTAAATTTGTTTATTTATTTAAATAAAACGAATTTTCCTTTTCATCTTAGTTTAAAAAATACACCTGGCAACACAAAAACATCGAAGGAAAGACGCATATAACTATTTGCGTCTTTCCAACCTAATAAATTAAAAAAAACTGCCATTCATTTAACAATTTTACATATTTTGGAAAGGTCATTTGAAGTTGAAAGGACGCTAATAGTAATTTACTACTTTTTTTTTTTAATAAATATTAGAAAAGCATTGGTAGTGAGACACAAAAAATAATAATTTTAAAAAGTAATGATTTTAAAGGGGATATCATACAAGACTTACTACGATAATAATTAAAAATTAAAAATTTTGTACAACCGACTTTAATATAAATAATTAAGGATAACTCAAAAACTATTGGTCTGACCTCGATCAAATTTATATGGGACCACATGTGAAACACCAGCTCTTAACAATAAGATATAAGCTCTTAATAATAAGATATAGAATAATAAGACAAGACCAAGAATAATTGAAATTTAAGTAATCGATGCAAATATTGTTAAAGATGACGTAGCAACTGGTTAAATAAATCTTTTCTTTTATGTTGAATTTGTATAAGTCTTTTCTACTAAAAAAAGTCATCTGTGATCAACAGTTACGTCTAAAATTCTTACGATAATTTCTAAAATATTTATATTTGTGAATATTAAAAAAATTTAGTAGATGCGCCTTCTTATCATGAATCGAATGGTATATTTAACTCATTTATTCATAAATTGTTAGATGCGCCCTTTTTTCTTACGACCGCGTGTTTCGTACCGAGCTAGATACAGGTCGATAGCGGAGGGGGTGTGGGTACAATCGCGTTCTAAAGTACTACATGGTATTGGGCTATTGTTTTATAATATTATAGTAATTAATTGTTTTAATGTAGAATCATAATAGGTGTTTTACTAGCTACTTAGAACTTTGGAAGAGGTGGGAATTAAAAATGGATAATGTTTACATGAGCATTATTTGTTATTTCTATCGTAAAATATAAAGTAGTTTGTAACAAGAAAACTTTAGCTAAGGGTAACACACCGTCCATTATGACGTCTTGGGTCACATGGAAGCCAGATGTTAATGGTGTGTTGGTGTTACTGGATGCTACTTGATCATCACTTTCATCTTCGCTTGAGCTTCCGTCATCAGGTCGATCACATGGTAATTTTTTTGGTATTCTTCCTCCACACTTTTAACTTTACTGCACAATTTTCCCCATTCACCTTCTCCTATCATATTTACCTTTTCGATCACTAGTTTAGTCAAGATATAAATAATTTTTCTTTCCTTCCTTTTTAAAACATCGTCGCGAGTCGCAAAGTAAGCTGTGTATGCGACTGTATTTTTGGAGCGAACAAAGCGCGGGAACCAATAGCATGCAGGCACACTAATACTGGCGGATTGTTCCCCCGTCGCGCGCCTTTCGTACCAATATGTGATAAATCGCTCAGTGCCCAAGTTCAAGGCCAGCGTTTGTTTTTCACCGTTCGCGCGTACATTAACCTCCATTAGTCAGGTGATATCAATTCAGTTTCCACTGCTGGTTTTATGTTTCAGTATTTTCATGATATTTTTTATGAAATTATCGTTTCATTTAGCTGTACTAACATGATGGCGCGTGAATAAAGCTAATAAAACGTTGTTAAAAGATGATTTTTTTTTCATCAGGATCGACTTTATTTGTAACCCATGATCAAAGGTATACTTGGTGCTGCCGCCTGTCTTAGTTTTCGGGAGCGTTCCAAAAATACCCTGTATAAGTTTATGAATTCTTCTGCTAAGTGTGTTAATGTGTTGTTTAAAATTTAAATTACTATCAATTATAACCCCCAGATATTTAATATATTCAACAGACTCAA
Source organism: Parnassius mnemosyne (assembly GCA_963668995.1). Classification (NCBI taxonomy): domain Eukaryota; kingdom Metazoa; phylum Arthropoda; class Insecta; order Lepidoptera; family Papilionidae; genus Parnassius; species Parnassius mnemosyne. Next base: position 58,239,699 of record CAVLGL010000001.1, read on the forward strand.
GTGAAGTACTTTTGAAGGACCTGAAGGCGGAATTATACTTCTTTTTAAGAGCACTGGTATTTAAATCCCGGGACGTTGACGCGTCAGCCCAGGCCCGGTAACACTCTTGCTTATAGCGTGATGCTATTTTAAAGGAGCGAACAAACCATGTCTGGGATCTGCCTCCGATGGGTACCACAGAGGATTGAATAAAAAGTTCCATACCCTGAACTACCACATCAGCAACAGAATCGGTAACAACGCTGGGATCTTCCGGCGAGAAGCAACCCCCCCCCCCAAGGGTAGGATGCAAAAAAATACCGCATCCTGTTTCAATCGGCCGACCTATAGTGCCAAACACGGCAGCAAGCTGCAGATCACAACTGCGATGGGAGAGTGAGTGGCACCGTACTCCGGATCAGACAATGGTTCAAAGAGCCCAGAGGGGCATCGACGGAGACCTGATATCCATCCGGATAAGAGGTCAGCAGAGGGTCCAACAGGAAGGGTTCATAATCCTCCACATCTGGGATCCAACCAAGTTGGAGAAGAGAAAGTACTGGGAAGTAACCAGTTGTGTTAGACCATATGCTAAGGCAAAGTCATAGACAGATCTATCCGCATGATCGGTTAAACGGGAACCAAGCCATTCAGCGTGGTGGGCGTTAGAATCACCGAGTATCACGATCTCTGCGGATGGGACCTGTTGTAGCACGGAGTCTGCAGCCATTTGGACGTGGTCGATGAGTCGGTCTGTGTCGGCATTACCGGTATAGGACCTATAGAGGCACCCGTGGACGCGGGGATGGTCGTCGCTGTCTATGTGCAGCCATAGGATGGACAGGTCCGTACCTTCAAGACTTCTGAGGCGTCGAAAACAGATGTCCTCTCTGACGTATACGCAAACTCCAGCCCGGGGCGCAAAGGAGTGTTCAAATTTGTACTCTGTGAGGTAGTGATACCACCCCGGCTCGAGCCAGCCCATCAGCAAAAGCTGCAGCGTGGCTCTACCACTGTTAAAACTACTAACTACATAACCTACAAATCATAAAACGTAAAATATAAACAAGATCCCCAGGTCCTGCAAAAATATGATTTTTCGACATAAGTAGCAAATTTTTAAATCTTCAAAATGAAACATATTTGAACTTTTGTCACGGCGGGCCCAAGCCTGTATGAAATGAAGTTCATCGCCTTTAATACATTTTATTAATTTAAATTATGAAATAAATTATACCTCCTTAAATAAATATAAAATATGTACATAACTGAAATGATGCTGTGGCAAATCCTTAAAGATAATAGGACCTCTGTTACTGTATTTCACCAATGAGTCTTTAATAATGTTATAATATATAGGTATTACTGATACTGATTTGAACAAATTTGTATCGTTTTTTTTAAATGATTACGTCTTTCTTCTTCTTTCTTTCTTTCTTGTATAAAAATAGTTACCTCCACCACAACTAGTGGTAAAAAAAAGTTTAAAAAAAAGTTTTCTCCTGCATTGTGCGGAATGTTTACATACATAAATTTCACAAGGACAAACATCCAGGCCCAGAACAATTACTTGTAGGATATACAAACACTTGTTCCGTGCGGGATTTAAACCCACGGCCCTTAGCGCTGCAAATCGTTGCTAAGCCACTGCGCCACGGAGCCGTCAAACTTAAAGGAATCGGAGGCATCCCTTATATAAATTTTTGGTAAGCGATATCGCGAAGGTTGTAAAATAAAGTTATTGTACTCAATTTCGTCGTAATAATTCATTTCTCTTAAAATATTTTTAATAATCATGTCAAGAATTACGATCTTAAGTCACGGACCGCCCGCACTCAGATTTCACCATCTCAAGTACACACACTTGAGAGGCGACTTTAGTTTCGTAAAGCCTAAGCCGCATCTTTAGATATGTGTATTAATAAGATTATAACCTCAAGATTGTACTCAAGTGCGTGTTCTTGAGCTGAGTGACGTTTAATTATACGGGCCTAAGATAGAATGCCTCATTACTAGCAAAAAAAAGAAAGACCTGTTCTTAACACTAACCTTACAACACTGTTGCATTAAGTAGTTTTTTCATTCAATTTCTTTTTGTTTTTGTTAGTTCAATTCTTAGAATATTATATAAGCAACAAAAAACACCCCTTATAATTTAGATAAAATACTTCACAGTCTGTGATCTTGGCTCTCTCATTGTTACAGCTTATTAAAGTCCACTGCTGAACGTAGGCTCCCTCCATAAATCGCTTCATAAGAGAGATATTTTCCAAAGTTGCCACGCTTGGCAATCGGGGTGGCTACGGCAGCTTTTTTATTTTAGTCGTCATTAGAAAGACGCTGCTGCCCATCTCTTGATTTGTTTCCTGGGATGGTATGGGGTAGTGGTTATTCTTACGTAGTCACACGTAACGTTACGTAGACATGGTACATATATCTTGGTTCTCATACCTCCCGCTAAATAAACTATATTACCTTACAATTTTACCAACAACTCAATAAAACAGTTTTCTTATATGTTATCGTTCTTAATTTGGGTTATTTTAAATTACCTAAAAACCCTTTGGAAACATTTACAAACCTTGTTGGAATGCAGGCCCTGCAGCAGCACAACTTGCTCTGTCATCGCACATAAGTACCAGTACAAGACTGACAGACGACTTCGTTTAACAGGTCCACACATAATATTTCCAACTGGTTGCAAGCTGGTTTTCCCATCGAGTGCTTTGCAACATCAATATTAATATTTTTTATAAAGCCAACTGACCGTTTGTATTCAACAAAATGTTATTAAAAACAAAGTTTGAATAAAAGAGCCTTACCTATCGTATCTAAACAACCGGCACAGAGTCTATTGTTGTTTTTTGAACAATGTAAACAGCGAAAACCTTTCTAAAATAATTGATTGCCACCTCTGGTGGATAAAATATTTTGTGAGATATACAGAATTTTGGCTTACAAAACGAGATTTTTTATCTGTGATGTACACAATCATCATCATTACAGCCTTTCACAAGTCCACTGCTGAACGTAGGCCTCCCCCAAGGAATGCCACAATACTGCAGAAAAATTATTTTAAGTAGGAAGTGATCCTACTTAAAATAATTTTTCTGCTCATTTTCTATAGAAATAAAAAAAAACTGTCAATATTTAACTATAAATTTAATCTTTGAATAGACATTAGTAGACTAACGCTTCAATCAAAATTTATTATTAAACAAATAATTGTTAGTCCCATATTGGTCTGTGAATTATATCATCCTATGTTTATGTAGGACAGATGACATACAAAAAATAATTTGCGACCTGTATTACTTGCCTGGCATGTCGCAAAAGGTAATCAATAGGATATTGAGTATGTGATTGTGTAGGCGATAGGTTATCCACTTATCACTTTTTTCACAATTTTTCATCTAAAATATTAAACTAATTTTCTTGACTAAAAGTGGTCTAAGTATCTCTTCTCTATCTTTAGCCTTCTTTGTTTGAAGCAGGCTGCAGGTATCCATGGACTACATTCGCCACTTATCATTAAGTGGACTGTGGTTTCATTTGTCACTTCGGTTGTATAAAAAAATCATGGTTTCCAAAAGTCTGCAGTAAAACTATATATTAAAGCAGATTTTAAATAAGCGGTATAAAGCTGTGACAATGATACGAGATGCCGAGTACTGTGAAACCCAAATTGCCTGTAAGTCGTGAAGATAGTGATAAATTAGCCCTAATATGGAAGAGTTCCATAGCTTACAGAGTATTATTTATTATGAGCTGAGGAAAAATAAGAACAAGCGGAACCTATCACCTATATTATTTTAGCACCAATATGAGGATATTGACTAGGGCTTATATATTGAATTTACATGTTAAAATTTACGCAATTTTTTTTGCGTGAATTTTTTATTTAGAAATTTAAATCTGAACGACAAACAAAAAGCGTTTTAAGCTAATAGCCTCACTTCATCTCGTCTAAGCGTGACACTAGGTCAGCGATTTCAATTAGCTTAACTGTGTTGAACGGCAATTATTTTAATAACATTTTACTAGAAATAAAACCATTTCTAAAATATTTGAATGGATATAAAAAGTGAGAATTTACTTTCATTAATACTGTGTGTAGTGGAATCATTAATCTGTTAAATGATTTATATTATCAATGTTTATTTTTCGAGAGGTTTCTAGTAATTGTACAAAACCTACTTGAATATTTAATATGTTATAAAATAATATTTTGTTTAAAAAATAATCTCGATAGGTTTCTTTCAGGTTTTTCCCTGAGACAGAGATATTTTCCGACCCAGTGGTAAATAAAAATTAATTTTCAACATAGTATTGTTTAATAATCTAGCTGATATAGCAAATGTAGCAACTGTGATGGATGATAGTGAGATTTACCGTTTAAGTATGATAGTTAGAAAAAATGAAAATATAAATTTATCCTCCACAGATTACAACAAAATATGGCCTTGAGTCACCTGCATACAACGACTTTATGTATCAGGTTATCTTATGTTACAATTTAATAATGTTTAATCTAGCTACGAACCGAGGTAGAGGCGATGGTCGTTCACCTTCAATTTTATAAAATGTGAGCTATCCGAGCTTAATCCAATTGACGCCACTGCAATTTTGATCACAATTTTCTAGTGGAAAGAAATAACGGAAAGAATGTTTAGATATTTTAAAATAATTTAAAATACGACAACGCTTTTTATTATCATACGTCGGATACGTAGGAGAACCACGCTGCAGCTATAAAATCCTCTTATCACCAGGTGGACTGTGTAATTGCTTGTCACCATACATAAAAAAATCATCATCATAATCAACATCAGTTCAGTACTTCACAAGTCCAATTCTGAACATTCACGTATAGCATATAACTATATATACTTATGCCCAGCGGATATACTAATAATATGGATAACAACCGGTTACGCTTTCAAATGGCTAAATATCTTTTAAAAGGGCTGAACAAATTTGACTAAAACCTTCCCATTTAAGACCCTTTACCAATTTCGATGTATTTTATTATCGAATGCTTTAAACAAGCTTTGTATTGTTATCGAGTTATTATTTTGATTTATGGCGTACAAGAATAGCAAATTATTAATTTCAATGTGGAGGATATTGAATTTTTTATGTGTTACAAGACATACAACGATACTAGATTTATAATTTTGTAACAATCTGAAAAAACGACGATTTACGCAACAAATGTTTCTATTGAATAATATAATAACAACAATAACATCTGTTATCACAAGTTTAATAAAAAATAATAAATTCATAATTGGCTGTAAAACGAGCTAACCGCATTGATTTTTTCAATTAAAACATATTTATGTAAATCATGCTCAGTTATTTCATTATAGTTTTACTTGTGCAGTAGTATTCACCTGAAATTAGAGAATTCAATTTTAATACTGAAAATGCCTAAATTGTGTTCCTAAGATCATTGAGTATTGCATACCTTAAGCGAAAGCGCAAGGTATGTTCTACTACCGCCTAAAAATTAAAATTCCAAACGTTTTATCGAAAAAAATCGTATCTAGCAATCATATTATAAATATAAATGATATAAAAAGCACATTGTTAGAAAGATAAATGATTGTTGAACTTATTATTATTTTTTTAAATCGATTAATTGCTATTTTTAAATAAAAAAAGGGTTTTGGTGAATTATGGTGCGGATTTATCATGTCCCTGTGGCTTGTAAACACGATAACTTTTGAAAATATCAATTGTTTAACTCAATCTATTTTTAATCTCTTCATCTATCACGTGGGAAGCTACTCAATGTAAATGGCAGTGTAATTTTGTTTTGTTTAGCTATCATTAATTTTTTTCGGCTACAAAATGGCGATAATTTTCGTTGATTTGGTAGCCTTGTATGTAAACTATTTCTGTAAATGGGGAGCTACAGCCACAGAGTACTTTAGTTCGGCTCATAGAGTACATTATATTGGTTCGGCTTCAGTCGCCGCCGTGAGTGGACATTGTTTCGGTTGTTTGCAGCGGCTCAAAAAGATCGCTGTACAAATACACAATATTCGAATAATCAAATATCTTAAATACTAGATTATGATAATAATAAGAGATTTTTATAACAATATTTAAAAAGCACAGAATAAATAATAGTACTCGTAGTACGTACTATAAGTAAGTAGTATACATGACTCTCTTTCTACATGACCAAACCACACTCTTCCCTTATAAAACAATTTCTCACTCTGTCATTCAGATTCATCCCTAACATACTCTTTAGTGACCGCATTTCCACAGCATTTATTCTACTCTCATGCTTCTTCTGCCACACCTAACTTTCACTACCATACATTAAAGTAGGTACTAACACAGCATTCTGAATTGCCATACGTGCCTTTTTGGACACATTCTGACTTTTAACAATAGGATGTAGAGCCACTTTCACTCTATTTCCTGCATTTACTCTTCGTTCTATATCCTTATCATATCTACCATCCCTGCTAAACACACATCCCAAATACACAAACTCAACTACTTGCTCGACCAACTCCCCTTCTGTTCTTATTTCACATATCGTTTTACTATCTTCTCTTTCAAAAACCATAACTTTGTCTTACTACCGTTGACTTTCATTCCCTTTTCTTTTAATGTCCTGTTCATTAATGTAACCATCATTTGCAAATCGGCCGCCGACGACGCAAGTATGACTTGATCATCGGTGTACAAAAGGCATTTGACGGTTCTTAACCCGCACTCTTCTGCTTTCAAATTTTCCAAACAACCGTCCATAAATAGATTGAACAGCCACGGGGAAGCCACACAGCCCTGTCTAACACCTTTATGGATGCCAAACCAGTCCGAGTAGGCCCCGTTGATCCTGACACAAGCACTAGAGTCCCTATACTGAGACTACATTGCCTGTATCAACCCAGCGCTCAACCCAAATGAGTTCAGTGTTTGCCATAACATATCCCTCTCCACTCTGTCATAAGACTTCTCCAAGTCCATGAACGCACAAAAAACTTTTTGGTCTTTGGCCAAAAACTTATCCGCTACCATGCGCATGGAAAAGACCTGATCTGTACATCCCATTCCCTTTCTAAATCCCGCTTGCATATCCCAAATTTTTCCATCAGTTTCTTTAATAACTCTTTCAATTAAAACTTTAGCATACAGTTTTCCCACAATGATAAGAAGGCTGATACCACGGTAGTTTTTACAGTCCTGCTGTGATCTTTTTCCTTTATATATTGGTACTATCACGGCTTTGCACCAGTCTACGGTACGCGTTTAAGTTCCCAACATAAATTAAATAAGGTGTACAGCAGGTATGCCACCACTCCTTTTCCAGCCCTCAGCATTTTTAGAGAATCTCTATCATATCCAGCTGCCTAACCTGCTTTCATACAGCTAAATGCTAATGCCTCCCCCTTGGACTATACTGCCTTCGCCCATCTATGAGTCAGGTAAACCAGAAGATCTCCAGCTGATCGAACCATACGAAAACCGTACTGGCGGTCACTAATCAGCTGGTGATCCTCAAGGTACCGCATGAGCTGGCAGTTTATAATGGATTCAATTATTTTGGAGAACAAGGAGGTTATGGCGATAGGCCTGTAGTTGGACGGTGTGGTGGACGGGAAGATGTGTTAAACCGGTGCCAACTCCGGAGCACACGTCTTCAGCACAATGGGAGGGACTCCATCAGGCCCACTCGACTTGCTGACGTCCAGGGAGAAGAATGCTTTACGAACCGAGCGCTGTGTAAATCGCACATCCGGCATGGAGCACTCACAACGCAGGATGGTCGGCGGTGTATTCCCCCGTCATCTAGAGTAGAGTCGGACGAGACCTTAAAAGATCAGCTTCGTCCTTTGCGGCATGGGCCAGTGAGTCATCTTCTCTGTGCAGAGATAAAAGAGATGGCTGACAGAAGTTCCCTTGGACAGCCTTGGCGAGAGACCAGATATAGCTGGTGCAGTTAATGGACTGTTGTGATGCATTGTTATATATATATATATATACCTGTTAGGCAGAATCTTTGGCGGAAAGAAATTCCTAACATCGTTTTACAGAGCCTAGTATTGTAATGATATTTAATGGTAATAGTGTCACTTACTAAGATTATGCCGTGTCGTGGCGGTCAAGAATATCCACTACCCCATATCCTCCCGTGGGTGTCGTAGAAGGCGACAAAGGGAAACAGGCAGGAGATGGGCAGCAGCATCTTCCTGATAATAGCCAAAATTACAATAAAAACAACTGCGGTTGCCAACCCAACACAAATGAATAAAGCAACAAACAGACGGCCCCCAGTCCCCGGCGGCCCCGCTATTCCGGGCTACGGTGGCGACCATGGTAACGGCGGGGCAGAGGGTGCTAAGAATCTCCGGTGGAGGTTCGGTTGCCACCTTAAATGACTCGACCTGGCAACGTACAACACACGCACCCTGAGGACTGACGAGAAGATCGTGGAGCTGGAAGAAGAGATAGACAAGTTGCACTGGCATATTATAGGATTATTCGAAGTCCAAAGAGAGGGGGAGGACACGGTATTCCTCGAATCCGGCAATTTGCTCTATCACCGGTGTCGGATTTATCGTCCACAAGTCTCTCGTTAACAACGTTGTAAAGATCGAGACAGTTGTAAAGAACGGTATTCGCTGAAGGTCATACAGGTTTACGCACCAACCTAGGCACACCCCGATGAGGAGGTGGAGGAAATGTATGAGGATATCTCTAGAGCCATGCATTCCTCCAAAACCCAATATACGGTGTTAATGGGAGACTTCAATGCAAAACTAGGCACAAGAGAGAATGGTGAGCTGAAAGTAGGGAAATTTGGAATAGGGCAACGAAACCCCAGGGGCCAGCAGCTGGCCGACTTCATGGAGAAAGAGGGACTCTTTATGATGAACTCTGTCTTCCAGAAGCGGCCCCACAGGAAGTTGACCTGGTCGAGCCCCGACGGTTCGAAAAAAATTAGATTGACTTCATTATGACGACCAGACGACAACTGATGTCTCCGTGATCGCGAGGGTAAAAACTGGTAGCGATCACCGAATGGTTAGAGGCAAACTGAACCTAAACGTTAAGTTGGAGAGGTCTCGTCTAATGAAGTCAACGCTCCGTCCCCCTCGTGCTCTGTTCCAAAGTCCCGAAACCTTTCAGCTCGAGTTACAAAACCGTTTTCAGTGCCTGGAAGACTGCAATGAAGTGGACGATATGAATGACAAGCTCGTGGAAACTGTCCATGCAGTCGGAGATAAGTTCTGCAAGACCCGCCGCAGAAGAACACAAAAACTCTTTGATCACACTCTTAATCTCATGGCTGTTAGACGGGAGATGGAGCTACATTTTTCAACAGACTGACAGATCTCCAAATGCATGCGGCGGGACTTACGCAACTTCAATACAGCTCGTATTGAAGAAGCAATCGAGCGGAACCAAGGCTCCAAAGTCTTTGCCAGAGATCTGTGTGCCAGAAAGAGCCAACTGTCAAAGCTGAAGACAGAATGTGGCAGCATCGTTTCCGGGACAACTGAGATTTTGATTGAGATTGAGAGGTTCTATGGGCAGCTGTACACATCATCGTTGGAGTAAGTGTGAGTAACGATCCAAGAGCGAGTCTCATCCGACACTATTCCGAAGATATCCCGGACGTCAGTCTGAGCGAGATTAGAATGGCTCTCCAGCACCTTAAAAACGGTAAGGCCCCAGGCGAGGATGGAATTACAGCGGAGCTTCTGAAAGCGGGTGGAAGACCGGTACTTGAAGTCCTTCAGAAGCTCTTTAATTCCGTCCTCCATGGTGGCATTACACCGGAATTATACCGGAGGCGTAGAGCAGAAGTGCGGTGGTCTTGTTCTTCAAGAAAGGTGACAACGCTCTCTTGAAGAACTACAGACCGATTTCCCTTCTGAGCCGCGTCTACGTGCTATTTTCGAGAGTCATTACGAATCGTTTCGCGCGCAGACTTGACGTCTTTCAGCCTCCCGAACAAGCCGGTTTCCGAAAGGGCTTTAGCACCATAGACCACATACATACCCTTTAGCAAATTGTACAGAAGTTCGAAGAGTACAATTTGCCTTTATGTCTGGCGTATGTCGACTATGAGAAAGCCTTTGATTCCGTCGAAATTTGGGCGGTGCTGCAGTCCCTTCAGCGGTGCCAAGTTGACTGTCGGTAGCCCTATTATACAAGCACTTCAGCACTTCGATATACCGACAGTCAACTTGGCACCGCTGTAGGGACTGCAGCACCGCCCAAATTTCGACGGAATCAAAGGTTTCTCATAGTCGACATACGCCAGACTTAGTGGCAAATTGTACTCCTCTGACTTCTGTACAATTTGCCGAAGGGTATGTATGTAGTCTATGATACTAAAGCCTTTTCGGAAACCGCCTTGTTTGGGAGGCTGGAAGTCGTCAAATCTGCGCGTGAGACGATTCGTAATGTCTCTCGAAAACAGCACGTAGACGCGGCTCAGAAGGTAAATCGGTCTGTAGTTCTTCTAGAGAGCGTTGTCGCCTTTCTAGAAGAACAATGACCACCGCAATTCTTCTCTACGCCTCCGTTGTAATGCCACCATGGAGGACGGAATTAAAGAGCTTCTGAAGGACTTCTAGTACCGGTTTTCCACCCGCTTTCAGAAGCTCCGCTGTAATTCAATCCTCGCCTGGGGCCTTGCCGTTTTTAAGGTGCTAGAGAGCCATTCTAATCTCGCTCAGACTTTTGCATTGCAACTCGGCCGCCGACGACGCAAGTATGACTTGATCATCGGCGTACAAAAGGCATTTGACGGTTAACTCACCCATTCTTAACCCGCACTCTTCTGCTTTCAAATTTTCCAAACAACCGTCCATATATAGATTGAACAGCCACGGGGAAGCCACACAGCCCTGTCTAACACCTTTATGGATGCCAAACCAGTCCGAGTAGGCCCCGTTGATCCTGACACAAGCACTAGAGTCCCTATACAGAGACTACATTGCCTGTATCAACCCAGCGCTCAACCCAAATGAGTTCAGTGTTTGCCATAACATATCCCTCTCCACTCTGTCATAAGACTTCTCCAAGTCCATGAACGCACAAAAAACTTTTTGATCTTTGGCCAAAAACTTATCCGCGACCATGCGCATGGAAAAGACCTGATCTGTACATACCATTCCCTTTCTAAATCCCGCTTGCATATCCCAAATTTTTCCATCAGTTTCTTTAATAACTCTTTCAATTAAAACTTTAGCATACAGTTTTCCCACAATGATAAGAAGGCTGATACCACGGTAGTTTTTACAGTCCTGCTGTGATCTTTTTCCTTTATATATTGGTACTATCACGGCTTTGCACCAGTCTCCCGGTACCCGTTTAAGTTCCCAATATAAATTAAACAAGGTGTACAGCAGGTATGCCACCACTCCTTTTCCAGCCCTCAGCATTTTGAGAGAAACTCTATCATATCCAGCTGCCTTACCTGCTTTCATACTTTTCATTGCTTTCATTATTTCATTTATACTTATATCTCTATCTATTTCCTCTTCTTTCGGAATTTCTATTTAATTTAATTCAAACGTCTCATCACTCATAAACACGCTTTCAAAGTATTCCTTCCATCTTCTTTAACTCACAACTTCGTCATTCAGAATACAGCCATTCTGGTCTCGTATAGCATTCATTTAAGGCTGTTTTGAATGTCCCCTGGTAGTTCTTACGAGTTTCTAGAACATTTTAGTGTGTGCTTGGAAGTTATCCGATATCCTTCTATTATTCTCATTCGTTCTTTCTTGCTTTTTCCTTTCAACTACTTCTTTTACTCTATTATTTAAATGTCTAAAGACTGCATTTTTCCTTTCAATATCATAATTCATACTACTAGAATAACTAGCCTTGGTTACTTGTAAAACTAGCCATGCTTTCTTCTTTTCTTCAACTTCCATCCGTACCTCATCATCCCACTATAACGTGTTATTTTTCCTTTCATTCGTTCTTTTACTTATACCACATACTTCGGTAGCTGCATCCACTAAACCTTTCTTGACATTTTACCACACAGTCTCTGTTCAATTAGGGAACATGAATAAAATAGGCGACTCACACGATAGGCAAATTGTATATTTAAAAGGAATGAAAAATACAAAATATTTGGTGGCGATCGGGTCGCGAGCTATCGGCGAGTGCCGGTCTTAGGCGTGGTGGTGAGAAACCCCCCGCACTTCACATACTCCCCGCAAACACCGTCGGTGCTGTCGTAACGGCGCCGACATACTCCCGGCGCTGGAAAGCTTAACAGCTTTCAAGATCTTCCAACTCATCGGGCTTCGGTAGTAGGACGATTCTGTTTAGGGCGCGCCGCACAATTCCTCTTGCAGTGTCTATATCTGCGACGCGTGTCAATCCGTCAGATCCCGGGAAGAGTTTTCTTACACGTCCGAGACGCCAATAGAGCGGTGGAGCGTTTTCCTCTTTCAAGAGGACTGGTCGTCAATTTGTAGGCTCTCTTTGGACTTCGTGCGCCACTTCGTCCTCAACTGCAGCTCCGCAATGTACTCGTGGCTCCAGCGTCGCCAAAAGTGTTGCTTAAACTGCTCGATGCGCTGGAATCTGTCGAGACGATTGGCATTAGCGGATTGTAGACACGGAGATGGCAGCGAGCTTAGTGGTCTACCAATTAAAAAGTGGCCCGGAGTTAAGGGATAATAGTCCGTGGGAAAGGAACTTAATGGACATAGGGGGCGGCTATTTAGGATACATTCTATTTGTGTGAACAAAGATGACAATTCCTCATAGGTTAGGTGCGTAGTCCCTAATATCCTAGCCAGGTGGAATTTGGCTGACTTTACACCGGCCTCCATCAAACCATTGAAGTGAGGAGCGTATGCAGGCAAAAAACAAAATTCAACGCCTTCGTTAGCGGCAAAATTAGCGATAGTTTTGGCATTAACTTCAAAAAACTCTTTAAGTTCCTTTGAAGCAGCTACAAAGTTTCCACCATTGTCGCAGAATATCTGCTTTGGTAGCCCTCTCCGTGAAACAAAGCGTCTCAAAGTTAGTATAAAAGCATCCTTGGACAGCTCACTAACAGCCTCCAAATGGATGCACTTATACCTAAAACATATGAAAATACACAAATAACATTTTGTAATTTTACAACCACGACCTTTGCGATCCGTGACCATAAATGGCCCAGCGAAATCAGTCCCTACTGTAATAAAAGGAAAGTTTTTATTTGTTAAAGTTAATAACTGATTGATAATTATCACAAATAGCAACTGGATGTGCTTTAACTTCCGGCAAATTCTTCATCTCAATAATAGTCTGCGACTGCATAGAAGGCCACTCGGACTCCGGCAACGATAAAAACTTAGGTCCATACCACCACATATCACATGCAGCGATCTGTTGTGGGTTCACGCCACGGGATAGCAGGTCAGCTGGGTTGTGTTCTGTAGGAACGTGGTGCCATGAATTTGCGTCAGTCAGCTCTCTAATGGCGGCGACTCTGTTGGCAACGAATGCTTTCAAGTTAGAAGAACCGCAGCGCAACCAACTAAGAACTACGCTCGAGTCAGTCCAATAGACATGACGCGATATTTTACGTCGCAAGGCTTTGGTCACAGATGAGCTCATTTCAGCTGCCAGAAGAGCACCTGAAAGCTCCAAACGAGGAATTGTAATAGGGCTGGATGCTGGGGCAACGCGAGATTTCGCACATAAAAGTTGGACATGTATTTGTCCTTCTTTATTTGTAGAGCGAAGGTACAAGCATGCACCATAGGCGCGTTGCGATGCATCGCAAAAACAGTGGATTTCAGCAGAGACTGGATATTCTATTGATACCCATCTAGGTATATTTAGTGAAAAAAGGCATTTAAGTCCATCAACAAAAGGTCTCCAGACATCGACAATATCCTTTGGAGCGGGCTCATCCCAGTCCAATTTGAGAGACCATAAGGTCTGAATTAAAATTTTGGGAACGATAGTGGACAAGGATAGGAGGCCCAAGGGATCGAAGATCTTGAAAGTTGAAGAAAGTATAGTGCGCTTGGTGACGACGTCAGACTGATCCACTGTAATGGGAAAATTAATGCTGTCGGTCGAAGGACTCCAATCTAGGCCCAGCGTATTTGTAGACTGACTCAATGTCGGGTTGCCGGATGACTGGACAACGTCTGAAGGCAGTAAAGAAGGTAAGTTGGATCGGTACTTACGCAAGTCAAAACCAGCCATAGAAAGAGCCACATGTGTTGATTTCTGTATAGACCGTAATTGATCTTCATCATCGCTAGAAGTTAGTAAGTCATCAACACATATGTCCTCCTGTATGACTGCCTTAATAACGTCATCGCCACACTCCTCGCCCACTTGCCAGAGACACCTGGTGGCAAGGAAACTAGCGCTAGCAAATCCGTAGGTGACCGTGTTAAGCCTGAGTGTTTGTAATGGTTTGTCCTCCGCATCACGCCATAAAATCAGCTGTAGGTTTCGGTCAGACTCATCTATTAAAACCTGCCGGTACATTTTTTCAATATCCGCTGACAACACATAACGATATTGCCGGAACCGGATGGGGATATTGAAAAGGGAGTCTTGAACTGTAGGGCCTATCATTTGAATGTCGTTTATAGACAAACCAGATGAAGTGCGAGCTGATGCGTCAAAAACGACGCGTAGACGTGTTGACTCACTGTCTTCACGAATGACAGGATGATGCGGAACAAAATAGGCAAGCTCAGGTCGGTCTACCTCAGATATTGCTAGATGTCCTAGTTTTCGATACTCCTCAATGAAATAGACATAGGCGGACTTAAGTTCCGGTTGCTTGCGAAAGCGACGTTCCAGGTTTATAAATCGCCGCCTGGCTATGAAATAGGAAGTGCCTAGGCAGTCTGGTTTGTCGATCAATGGCAGCTTGACACAAAAACGACCTTCTTCAGTGCGTTTTGTGTGCTGTAAAAAATGTTGTTCGCAAGCTTTCTTTTGGTCTGTAAGAAGGGGCCTGTGTGGCAAGCTTTCAAGCTCCCAAAACCTCTTCAAATCATTGTGAAGCTCAACTAAAGTATTGTTGCTTTCAATACTTACAAAATTACATTTCACTGGGAAATTTAAATTGAGATTGTCATTTTGAATATAGTGCATGGGACCTGCGATAAGCCATCCTAATTTAGACTCATGTAGAATAGGATTTCCTTTGCCTAAAGAGTGCTGTTTGGTTCCAATAATGGACCAAAATAGGTCAGCACCGATGAGCAGTCCTATGTCAGACGGCTCATAAAAGCTGGGGTCTGCTAATGCAAAGGACTTCAGGTTAAGGTGTGTAATAGACACAAGAGACTTAGGTATCTTACCTGATATTTGGGGTATGACTAAACATGACGTCATAACGCTGAAAGAACCTACCTTTGAATGAATTCGAACATTGCAACGTTCTGCATTAAGCTTGACAATAGTGTTACATATGCCGACCACATTCCTAACATCAGACGTGGAAGAAGTTAAATTTAACTTTGATTTAAGTGATTCTGTAATAAAGCTAGACTGACTACCGTTGTCTAAGAGAGCTTTAGTGGTAATGTAATTGATTGTTTTGGGATTAAAAATATCAACCAAAGCCGTACATAGTAGTGTCTCAGAAGCAGAAACAGCTGACATTGAAACTGGCTCAGAGACTGCAACATTAGTGACTGCCACATTGGTATCAGAATCCGTAGGTTTGTGTAAAAAGGTATTGTGACGTTTTTTGCATATCTTGACGTACCTGGAAGCTTGCATGCGCGCGTATTATGCCCTTTGCGCAAACAGTTGGGACACAACTTTAGCTCGGACACTAATGAAAGTCTATCATCAATAGATTTCGATTGAAATTGTGAGCACTCATAATTACGATGACCTTGACCACAGAAAATACACTTGTGAGGGGCAGTTGCTGATGAGTCGCCCTGCTCAGCGCTAACGAATGACTTAGTATGAGAAACGGGATTTTGTTTGACGCCTTGATTGTGATTCGGGTTTGACTTTATATTTTTGTCTTGTTTACTGCGATAAACAGACTCTAAAACTTCAGCGCGGCCCTTAATAAAAGTCATGAAATCATCTAGGCTAGGCATATCCGAAGCATTAACATTAGCTTGAATGTACTCCTCCCATTTAACACGCGTGTTGCTGTCTAATTTCGCTGAGACTATGAATATGATCAGGGTATCCCAATGATCAGTTGGCTGTTTTAAAGTATTTAAAGCACGTAGGTTTTTTGTGACGTGGTCTACTAGAAATCTTAATGACTTGTCAGACTCACGCAACGGCTCAATATTAAACAAAGACTTCAAATGATTATTTATTAATTGACGAATATTATTAAAACGCTCACAAAGAAGACTCCATGCCTCAGGATAATTATTGTCGCAAACTTCTAAATTACATATTACACGAGCAGCTTCACCTTCTAGATAGGAATTTAAATAATGAAATTTGTGTATATTTTTTATTTTTGTATTATTATGTATCAGAGAACTGAACGTATCACGAAATTCCAACCATTTGTTGAACGTACCATCAAACTTATTAATTTAATGACTGGTAAACGAAAGCCGATAACTTCGTGATCATCTTCATCAGCTGTGTAAATACTGCTATGCTGAAGCGACGACTTTTTTGTCGTACTGTTTGCGGAAATAATTTCCTGAGCCAATGCGATCGAATTGTGGAAAGCTTGTTCGATAACTTCTCTGGTATCCAATTCTAAGCTTAAATTATTTTCCTCCAATGCTTCAATCTGATTTTGCACGCTATCGAATTCGCCAAATAAAGTCTCAAGTTTAACTAATCGCTGCGATAGCACGCTAACTTCCGTAGGAGTAAGCTTTTTACCTTTTAATTCTTCTAAATGGTTATTAAATTTCGTAACACGGCCTCTAATTGAAGCGCGTTTTAAATTAAGAGTTTTTTACTTTGCCTCCATACTAGCAAAGTTAACGCGCAGACAATCAAAACAACTAGTTATGCGCTGTACCAATCAAATAAATAAGAATTGCATACAATACGTTCCTCGCTTCGTGGCCGCTGTGACGGAAACCGGTTCAAAATCAGCAGAAGCGCGGTGAAAGGTGGGATTGATGACGCGCGACGCCCGCGGTCCAGTACCACGACGTGAGCCCGCAGTGCTGGCAGTGACACGGGATGCGATGATAGTCTCGAGCGACCGCTGCACCGTAGCTGAAATTGATTGTTGGAATGCTTTGCAGATATCTCCGTACATAAAATAATAACGGGAAGCAAGGTTGATCGTAAATTTAATTGATTTGTGCAAATAATGGTTTAATTAGCGTAATATAGGGCTTAGCGAATGATTATGCTATAGTGATGACTAATTTATTTGCGTGCATAAACAGCTAACAGTGAATAGCGAGAAGTGAATTTACTTGCATTGAGGAGTTAAGCTCAAATTTTTGCGTAGCTATGTACATATGTATGCTTACGTTTAAAGAAATAGGTTCAGCTATTTAAATTCTAACTATTTAACAGTGGCTACCAACTAATTAAATGCTAGTGAAGACTTTCAAGTCGTAAAATAGGCGCAATGAATGCAAATTATAGGCGGCTTGAAAAATAGCACTGATTACCTAGCAAATGATACGGCTAAATAATAGTAAGAAATGATAGACAATTAGCTGATAGGTAAGCAAATAGGTGTAAATAGGTGATTTTAACTCGTTAGGTATGTAAATTGTCGGTAGGTTTATCTAGGTAATTCTTTTAGGATTGTTTTAATAGGCATTTTATTTGGTAGGATTATTGAGTAGGAATAGTTTATTTAGATTAGCAGTTTTATATACGAAAGGGTGTAAGATAGACAAGGAATATAA
This sequence comes from Parnassius mnemosyne, assembly GCA_963668995.1. Lineage (NCBI taxonomy): Eukaryota > Metazoa > Arthropoda > Insecta > Lepidoptera > Papilionidae > Parnassius > Parnassius mnemosyne. The sequence continues at coordinate 58,257,521 of CAVLGL010000001.1, forward strand.
AGGATGTTGCTTAAGAATAGGTAGGTAGGGTAAGGCAACAAAATAGGACTAGATTCCTTGTTTCCCTGTTCACACAAATATAATTTTTAGGAATAGTGGGACACGAAGAGGTAAAATAATAGGAACGGGCTCACTTTTAGTTGGCAAAAACCGCTGATGTGGCGCGTAGACTCCGCTGGACCTCAGCTTGGCCGGTTCTCAATAGCTGTCCTCTTGTCTTCTCTCCGCTCCAGATGAATTCTTCTTGACCGCTTTGTTGTTCTTAGGACTCGGGATGGTACGCCAATTTAATAATCTTCTTAGCTGATGTAGTAGATCGGCGTGGCTTCCTTTGTTCTCGTAGCTCGTAGTACTTGCGTTCGCGACGTTGTAAACGCGGGGTAAGTGCTACGACCTTTGGACCGTATTACGCGGCGAAATCGGAATTCGATATTTTAATTTATCACGGTCGCCACTATGTTGAATAAGGGAACATGAATAAAATAGGCGACTCACACGATAGGCAAATTGTATATTTAAAAGGAATGAAAAATACAAAATATTTGGTGGCGATCGGGTCGCGAGCTATCGGCGAGTGCCGGTCTTAGGCGTGGTGGTGAGAAACCCCCCGCACTTCACATACTCCCCGCAAACACCGTCGGTGCTGTCGTAACGGCGCCGACAGTCTCCAAGTCTAAATCATTCATACACAATTCAGCCATACCACTTATATTTTCTCTCAATCTACATTTGAACTTCTCTTTCACACCTTAATCTTGTAACCTCTCTGTTCTTATACGCTGTAACGCAGTGGTAGACACAGATGTCCGATGCCTCCAACGTCTGAAAAGACCAATAATTCGGCATAAGACCAAGTAATGGTCCGTCCCTATGTTAGAGCCCCGGTAAACCCTTGTATCTACCACCGCACTCCTCATTCTTTCATCAACAATTATGAAATCAATCATACTTCTATCATTACTTCTTTCCCATGTATACGTGTGAATTTTCTTATGACGAAAGAAAGTGTTCGTCATCAAAAGATTCTTTTCCACACATACGGTGAAGAGGCTTTCACCATTATCATTTATTCTTTCATCACCAAACGTTCCCAATATCCTTTCATAACCAAGCCTCCTCACCCCAACCCTTCCATTAAAATCTCCTAATATCACAATATTTTAATTAACCTTGCATTTCATTAGCACCATCCTTACCAACTCCCATAACTGCTCTCGGTTATAAGTGGGCTTAAACATGTCTGGGGCGTAGACCCCTAAAACAAACAACTTTTTTAAGCCCACTTTCAATCGTATCCATATCAGTCTCGGGCTTACACATTCATACTCTTTAACACAATGACCTATTCTTTCTGAAAAGATGATACCGACTCCCTGGCATTCCCGATCGGTCTCGTCTACACCAGACCAGTACGCGGTATACATGCCATGTGTAGTGTCATCCTTTCCCTTTCGTTTCGTCTCATTTACACATAACACATCTATTCCTCTATCATATATCGCAAGCTTCGTCCATCTTAACATTCATTGCTCCACATACATTCAGCGTAGCCAGACGGGCCTCCGCAATCCACTTTTCGCCCCACCGGGAGACAGAACGTGACGGGTGGCGAACTTCGTCCCGGAGTTCCTCCCGGTTTTCCTCCCGGAGATTCTTCGCACCCCTGCCCCATTAAAGTGGCGCTGGGTACTCGGGGCCATTTTGTAAATTTTTTGCCTCATGGTGCGAAAGTAGGGGGTGGTATTTTTTTACGTCGCTACCACACGACGAGGAGCCGAGTCTGTTCTTTCGGCTTTGTCGCTTGTTTAGCACCACCTGGGGGACACGTGTAGGGTGGGCCTAGGATTAGGTGGTCGAAGTCTACGGATGCGAGCGACTCGCGGAATTAAACTGGACTAGAATGAGTCGCCCCCAATCCGAGATATTGTACAGCAAAGACTTCAGACACAAGTTTGTACCGGTACTCTGTGACGTTTTCCCGAGTAATATTGGTACGGCCGGTATGTAAGGCATCACTAGTGCTGCCGTCTGCATAGCAATAAATGTTACTGGTTTGCAACATATCATTGATATGCAGGAGAAACAGCGTTGGTGATAGCACGCAGCCTTGTGGAACACCAGCGTTGATAAGCTTGAAATCAGAGCATGCGCCGTCTAATACTACCTTGATGCTCCGATCAGCAAGGAAACTGATGATCCAGTTGCAGAATTTCTCGGGAAGCCCATAGGAAGGAAGCTTCGAAAGAAGCGCTTTATGACAGACCCAATCGAAGGCCTTCGCTATGTCCAAACTAACGGCTAATGCCTCCCCCTTGGACTCTACTGCCTTCGCCCATCTATGAGTCAGGTAAACCAGAAGATCTCCAGCTGATCGAACCCGACGAAAACCGTACTGGCGGTCACTAATCAGCTGGTGATCCTCAAGGTACCGCATGAGCTGGCAGTTTATAATGGATTCAATTATTTTGGAGAACAAGGAGGTTATGGCGATAGGCCTGTAGTTGGACGGGTCTGAGCGGTCGCCTTTTTTAGGGATCGGGTGGACCAAAGCAGTCTTCCATGGATTCGGGACTACGCTTTGGAAGTAGGAGTACCGGAAAAGATGTGTTAATATCGGTGTCAACTCCGGAGCACACGTCTTCAGCACAATGGGAGGGACTCCATCAGGCCCACTCGACTTGCTGACGTCCAGGGAGAAGAGTGCTTTACGAACCGAGCGCTGTGTAAATCGCACATCCGGCATGGAGCACTCACAACGCAGGATGGTCGGCGGTGTATTCCCCCGTCATCTAGAGTCGAGTTGGACGCAAAGAGAGACCTTAAAAGATAAGCTTCCTCCTTTGCGGCATGGGTCAGTGAGTCATCTTCTCTGTGCAGAGATGGAAGAGATGGCTGACAGAAGTTCCCTTGGACAGCCTTGGCGAGAGACCAGATATAGCTGCTGCAGTTGATGGACTGTTGTGATGCATTGTTATATATATATATATATATATATATATATATATATATATATATACCTGTTAGGCGGAATCTTTGGCAGAAAGAAATTCCTAACATCGTTTTACAGAGCCTAGTATTGTGATGATATATACTGGTAATGGTGTCACTTACTAAGATTATATGGCATATACATTACATGCAGACATTATAACCAATGTAATGTAAAACTAAACCAAGAACTTAAAAAAATCCTCTCATATCTATACTTAAATTTAATATAAAATACGGAAAGATATTTAAGAGTTTTGCAGAGCAGCCCAAGCTCCAAAGTTGTTTGTCAGCACCTTCGTGAATTTATGTGTTTACTCCTTGTCCGGCTGATCCTAACAACTTGCTAGCTCTGCGAATGTTAACTTAGGAAATAGTTAGCACCGTTTACATCTTACTAGGCTTATATTTATTAAAGCAGTTTCACACAGAAGCGATGTTATAATAATATTTTGTTGCTTTTATCTGTAGAGGAAATCGCCTCTACATGTTGACAAGCGGTCATTGTCATTTTATTTATCAGCAAATAGAAAACGAATATCGAATGCAGGATGCAGAATAAATTGGGTTATTCCCTTAGTTGTGGGAAATCAGAATGTTAAATGAAACAATTCTTTTAATTTTAGGCCTTCGTGGCGCAGTGACTTAGCAATGAGTTGCGGCGCCGAAAGCCGCGGGTTTGAGTCCCGCACGAAACAAGTATTGGTATAGAATTCAAATAATTGTTCCGGGTCTGGATGTTTGTTCTTGTGAAATTTATGTAAACTGCCTGCCAGCGATACAGTAGAAAAACATAGTTTTGTTACAAAAAACAGTTAAAAGGAACAAAAAATACAAATTGTACAGATTTTATGTCGTTTAATTAGAACTTTTAAATTGCCGAGGTTTTGTGTGCTTTACAGCACCCATCGTCAAGATTTTTTGACGTCTTGTTGTTATAGTTTTCTTCTTTATTTATTTCGTCATCATCATCATTACAGCCCTTAACAAGTCCACTGCTGAACATAGGCCTCCCCCAAGGAATGCCACAAAGCACGGTCCTGATCCACCTGCATCCATCGACTTCCTGCATATCTTACCAGGTCGTCATTCCATCTAGTGGGGGGATGCCCAACACTTCGACTGCCGGTACGAGGCTGCCACTCGAGAACCTTTTATCCCCATCGGTTGTCGGTTTTTCGATCTATATGGCCGGCCCATTGCCACTTCAGCTTACTAATCCGTTGGGCTATGTCGGTCACTCTGGTTCTACTGCGGATATCCTCATTTCTAAGTTTATGACGCAGAGAAACTCCGAGCATAGCTCTCTCCATAGCTCGCTGAGCGACCTTGAGCTTCCTTATCCGGCCAGCAGTGAAGGACCACGTCTCAGTTCCGTATGTCATCACTGGCAACACGCACTGGTTGTACAATTTCGTTTCAAGGTTTTGAGGTGTGTCAGATGAGAGGATTTGTCGTAGTTTCCCGAACGCTGCCCAACCGAGTCAAATCCGTCGATTGACTTTTCGGTCGAAGTTGGACTTACTTAGTCGGACTATTTGTCCTAGGTTTTTTTTTTATTTTTTTATAGGTTCGGGTGACAAACGAACACACAGTCCACCTGATGGTAAGTGGTTACTGTGACCCATAGACATCTACATCTATCCTCAATAAAGACTCAAGATGCAGATGCGTTGTCACCCGTGAGGACTAAGATGGAATGCCTCTTTGCCAGTAAAAAGGGTCATATACTCGTCAACAACTTCGAGCTTAGTTATCCCAACAACTACCGGCATAGGTGTGACATGGACATTAAACATGATCTTTGTTTTTTCCATATTCATCTTAAGACTTATCCGTTGGGAAGCACTATTCAGGTCATTGAGCATGGTGCTTAGGTCCTCCAGCGATTCTGCCATATGGACTATATTGTCGGCAAATCGAAGGTGAGTGATTTACTCGCCATTGGTGTTGATACCGTATCCTTTCCAGTCCAGAAGCTTGAAAACGTCTTCCAATGTAGCGGTGAAGAGTTTCGGGGATATGACGACACCCTGTCTTACACCTCTCTGCAATTGGATAGATTTCGTACTCTGGTTCAGTACTCGGATAGCCATCGTAGACCTACTATACAAGCACTTCAGCACTTCGATATACCGACAGTCAACTTGGCACCGCTGTAGGGACTGCAGCACCGCCCGAATTTCAACGGAATCAAAGGCTTTCTCATAGTCGACATACGCCAGACTTAGTGGCAAATTGTACTCCTCTGACTTCTGTACAATTTGGCGAAGAGTATGTATGTGGTCTATGGTACTAAAGCCTTTTCGGAAACCGGCTTGTTTGGGAGGCTGGAAGTCGTCAAATCTGCGCGCGAGACTATTTGTAATGACTCTCGAAAACAGCACGTAGACGCGGCTTAGAAGGGAAATCGGTCTGTAGTTCTTCTAGAGAGCGTTGTCGCCTTTCTAGAAGAACAATGACCACCGCAATTCTGCTCCACGCCTCCGGTGTAATGCCACCATGGACGACGGAATTAAAGAGCTTCTGAAAGCGGGTAGAAAACCGGTACTTGACCGGTTTTCCACCCGCTTACAGAAGCTCCGCTGTAATTCAATCCTCGCCTGGGGCCTTGCCGTTTTTATGGTGCTGGAGAGACATCATCTCTAATCTCGCTCAGACTGATGTCCGGGACATCATCGGAATAATGTCGGATAAGACTCGCTCTTAGATCCTTACTCACACTTGCGTGTGGCTCCAACGATGACGTGTACAGCTGCCCATAGAACCTCTCAATTTCACTTAAAATCTCATGAGCCCCGGAAACGATGCTGCTACATTCTGTCTTAGTCTTTGACAGTTGGCTCTTTCTGGCAGACAGATCTCTGGAAAAGACTTTGGAGCCTTGGGTCCGCTCGATCGCTTCTTCAATACGAGCCGTATTGAAATTGCGTAAGTCCTGCCGCATGCATTTGGAAATCTGTCTGTTCAGTTGCCTGTATGCTGTCAAATCTGTTGAAGAATGTAGCTTCATCTCCCGACTAACAGCCATGAGATTAACAAATATCATGCGAGGGTAGTCGAAAAGCTTAACACCATCCATGGCAGAAAAGAATGTGTGGAAAGAACATGGCAGAACCTTAGGGATGGAATAGTAAGTGCAGCAGAAGAAGTGTGTGAAACGATAAAAAGAGGTAGTAGTCAAAGAAGATATGCATGGTGGAATGATGAAGTGAAAGAAGCTGTAAAGAAGAAGAAGAAGGCATGGTTAGACTACTTGTTCTGTACTAATGATAAGGATATGAGAGAGAAGATGAAATAAAGTGATAAGCTGCAGAAAGTTCACACAAAAGCATTGATTGAGGAAGTGCGTGAAATGTGTAGAATGGAAGCGGACGAAAGGTTGTCACACAACTTTAAGGAGAACTATGAACTCTTCTGGAAAGAGGTTGGAAGGACCCGAAGTGGTGCGACGGCTTTAAGAATGAACAGTGTTTTCGAGAACCAATGACGTCCACTCAGAAAAATTGGACGTCATGCAGCGATGGAGCGAATTTTATAGAGAAATGTATGCGTGTGATGATCTTATTGAGGGATCCAGGGGTGACGTCGTGACTGGTACGCCAGACCAGGACCTCGATGATACTGAGGTCATCAGTATGAAAGAGATTGAACTTGCTATTCGAAGTTTGAAATATGGTAAGGCTGCGGGACTAGACAGAGTTACTGCTGAAATAGTCAAGTATGGTGGGCCTCGCGTCTGGGACAGCTTTCATCTGTTGTGCAATTTGTGCTGGTGGACGGGGGATGTCCCGGATGATTGGCGATCCGCAGTCATTGTGCCTTTATATAAAGGTAAAGGTTCACATTTTGACTGCGGGTGCTATCGGGCGATCAGCTTGACCAGTTTAGCAAGTAAAGTTTACTCGAAGGTTTTTACGTACACGTAGGATGCAAGAGAAATCGGAAAAATATCTATGGGAGGCACGATGCGGATTTAGACCTGGAAGAGGATGCACGGATCAAATGTTTTCTCTCCGTATGATCACGGAGAAGCTTTTGGCTGCTAACTGCTGCTTTTGTGGATCTTGAGAAAGCATTTGATAAGGTTGTAAGGAAGAAAATGTGAGAACTTTTGCCGGGGTATGGTGTGGATTGTCGATTGCTAAGGGCTGTGCAGTCACTTTACTATGACTGTAAAGCCTGTGTGCAGGTAGGGCATGACCTGTCACCCATGTTCAGCGTCCAAACGGGCATAAAACAGGGTTATGTCATGTCTTCCTGGCTGTTCATACTGTATCTTGACAGCTGTTTACAGAATCTGAAAGTTAGCTGTTTGGGTGTGAAATTGGGTGACATCAAAGTAAATTATCTGCTGTATGCTGATGATGCAGTGCTTATTGCACCATCATAGGCAGAACTGCAGGCATAAGTCACGTGTATGAAATAAGAATGTGAAATTAAAAGTCTCCGTTTGAATGCGAATAAAACTAAGGTTCTGGTATTTGAAAGGGACGAAGAGAGAACGAAGTGTGAAATATGGGTAAATCAGGAATATCTAGAACAGGTAAATGAAATTGTATACTTGGGAAGTGCTTTTAGCCGTGATGGAAGATGTGATTTAGATGTGGACAGGCGTGTCGCTGCCGGGAACAAAGTCAATGGTGCCCTGACTGCGTTAGTCCAAAGGCAAAGCGTAGTGAAGAGTGCACGCCTTGCAATACATAACGCAGTGTTGGTACCGACTTTGTTATATGGCAGCGAAATTTGGGTATGCCAGAAAAAGCATACAAGCAAGTTGAATGCAGTGGAGGTGCGATCTTTTCGTAAAATATGTGGCGTTACCATGGCCGACCGAAAACGGAAAGAAAAGATTCGCAATATGGCAGGTTTGAAAGATGACCTTATCACAAAAATTGATAAGGGCGTGCTTCGATGTTATGGACACGTTGAACGAATGAGTGAAGACCGAATGGTGAAGAAAATATATAGCGCAAAAGTTAATATTAAAAGGTGTCGAGGTAGACCGAGACTAACTTTCGAAGACCATGTGAGCAAATTTCTCGAAGAGGGGAGGGTCAAGGGTACTCGGATACCTAGACGTGAATGTATGAAGAAGATAATGAATCTGAAAGAAGCGAAAGAGCTATGTTAGTATCGTGACACTTAGCGATCTGTTCTCTCTGGCTACCCCGTCAGGGATTGTGCTTGAAGATAAGTAAGTAAGTAAGTAATAGACAAGTGGCTTCACTTTCAGGAACAGAACAACTTGCTCCAGTATGCTTTTGGGCACAACGGAAGCAGCGTGGTTTAGAGCGGCATTGATATGTTACGTGGCCAAATCGACAACACTATTTGCACTGTATGGTGGGGAGTTGAAAATCCCATCTCTCCGTTTGAAAAATCTTCAAAAACTATATTCTGAACAATCAATTTCTGTTTCTGCAATATCAGAAACTTGGTTCCTACCTGGTTCCAAATTTCGCTTGCAAGGCTTTACCTGCCTCCGTGAAGATAGAAATAATAGTTATGGTGGTTGTTGCTTACTCATAAAAAATCACTATCTTTTTCTTAAATTACACTCCAAAACAATAATGCCGTAGCTGCAAAAAATTGCAGGATTCAACATTATTTCAATATATATCCCACATCCAACTACTTAATTCAAGAACTATCCTCTCTTTTTTCTTTGTTACCTCCCCTTTTTATTATTACTGGTGATATTAATTCACATCATGTATCTTGGGGGTCACATTTTTATGATTCATACTCTTCAGAACTTATACAAATTTTTGAAGACATTAATGCTTGCATCATCACCAATGGTTCCCCCATTCATAGCGTATACCCAGGACTAGACCCTAGGTCTGCTGTCGACCTAACAGCATGTTCTTCCAGTCTAGCCCCTCAGCTTTCTTGGAAAACTCTCAGTCAAACATACGGAAGTGATCACTTTCCCATTCTTATTACCAAACCAAGTGCGGTTATTCCTTTACCCTCTACTACGCCCCTTCTTAAATATAAGCTCCAAAATGCAGTTTGGACTAATTTCACTAAATTTTTAGATACTAAGTTTGCCCATATGCAGGTTGACTCCTTAACCAACTCAATAACTTTTTACTATTTATCAGTACAATATATAACTGAAGCAGCTGACTTATTTATCCCAATCAAAAAATCCTACAGCAAGAACCTATCCTCCCCTCCATGGTGGGATGCTGAATGCACCAATTTATTTAAAAGGAGAAAAGCTGCAGAAAAGCTTTTCAATCACTATATGACAACCGATAGTTTTATACAATTTCAAAAAACCTCTGCTCAAACAAAGAGACTTCTTTCCAAAAAGAAAAAAAGTGGAGGGAAAAAAATTTTTAAATCCATGTCCCCTAATACACCAGTAACAATAGTTTGGAAAAATATAAAAAAAAATTCGTGGCTCTCTTTTTTCTGATAGCAACATTTCTGATAACTCTCTATCATGGTTAGAAGTCTTCTCTGATATGTTAGCCCCTCCTTTTGTCCCTAATGAATATGCAATATGCCCACCCATTCCAGTCCCTTCTAACATCAACAATAATGAGATAATTTTCTCATTTTCCGAACTACAGTCTGTGTTATCTGGCTTAAAATCCTGACCTCCAGGAGAAGACAGCATACATGCATGTTTATGTAAATTAAGTCTTAAGGGTAAATTAATTCTTCTCCAAATTCTTAGCAATATCTACATATCCTCTAATATTCCTCTGTCTCGGTCAAACCAAATTGTTATCCCTATCCTTGAACCCGGAAAAGATGAAAGCGCAATTGAATTGATCCCATAGAAGGTTCTTCTTTCTTTCATCTACTTTTTGCAAAATTTTAGAACATTTAATTAAAAACAGACTTGAATGGTTTTTGGAACATAATAACATCTAAACGTCAATTTGGTTTTCGTAAAGGGAAAAGCACATTAGTTAGCTTGAGTATCCTAACTACAGATATTAGGTTGGCTTTTCTAAAAATGAATACTTGGTGGGTTGTTTCCTGTATATATTACCTACGACAGTGTTCTTATTCCGGTACTCAGGCAAAAAATGCTTCATCTGAACATCCCTGCGAAGACTGTACACTTCATTTACAATCTGTTCATGGGGCAATCTATCAAAATTTGCAATAAAGGAATGTTAAGCTCATCCAATTTGGAAGGGTCTACCACAGGGCTCGGTTTTAAGCCCTATTCTTTATAATATTTACACATTTGACCTTGAACATTCGATTTCATCTTTCTGTGACATATTACAATATGCAGATGATCTTGCTATCTATGTAGCAGCTTCTGATATCCTAACTGCCTCCCATCATCTTAACAAAGGCTTATATTATCTTAATCAATGGCTCACTTACCATAGCCTCTCTCTTTTAGCTCCTAAAAGCAAAATAATAACCTTTAGTAGAAAACGTGTTATTCCTACTATTGATATCTCAAATAATGGTGAATCTATTCCAGTTGTTAACAAAGTAAAATTTTTAGGTATTTACTTAGATTGCCATATGACCGGTACCGCTCCCTTTAATGACATCAATGACAAATGTGAGAAAGCTGTTAACATTCTTAGATCTCTTTCAGGCGTATGGTGGATTTCTCATCCCATGAGTCAAAATATCCTATACAATGCCATCATCCGTAGTCACTTCGACTATGGCTCTTCCTTCCTGGAGCCCTGCAACAAATCGGCCCTTATTAGACTTGAAGTTATCCGAACAAGATATTTGCATGTTATTACAGGCACAATAAAATCAACTCCTAAAAATGCTTTACAAGTAGAATGTGTTGATCTCCCTCTCTCTTTACGAAGACAGTTTTTAGCTGATAGATTTCTCTCAAAACACTACAACAAAAATCTCACCCCTTAAATCGTAAACTAGAATGTTTGCTACTCGTACTATTAGTTGTAAACAACTTCTATTAGTCTAATAAAATCTGGCCCTGGTTAAATCAGGTTATCCTTGTGTAACATCTCTAATTCTACCCTATTTTGAAACCAGCTATAAGCTTTATTACTAAATCCTAAAATCAATCCGAATTTAAACATTAATAAAAATTCCCCAACTGCAAACAGAACTTTCTACAACCTTGTGCCAAAAAAATGGCCTGATTGGCTATATATTATTATTGGTGCTTCCAAATTATCTTCAATAAAAGGTGTCGGCTCTGAAGTCTCGATTCCCAAATATAAAATTGTCCTTAATTATAGATGTCCTCTCAGGCTTCTGTTTTTACTGGGAAAGCTGTAGCCATATATGAGGATTTATCGTATATTCTTTCCCATAAAATTTCTAAGTCAGTTATATGTACTGATTCAAAAAGCTGCCTAATGTCGCTACAGAGCTATATATTTAAAATAAAATCCATCTCCCCTGTAATACTGAAAATTAAAGAACTCATACTAAATTGTGATAAGAGTGGGCTTGAGGTAGAGATTGTGTCGATTCCTAGTCATTGTGGCATAGAAGAAAATGAACAGGCTGACTGCTGGGCCAAAGGAGCTGTAGATACTGGCTATGCTTCTCGTTTAATGAATTACTCTCATGATCTAATGTCATTAGCTCAAATTATATTAAAGAAGTCTTGGAACATATTTAGACATATTAAAGGTTGCCGCTTTGGTAAAATCCAACCCCAAATTCCTCCACAACCTTGGTTTTTTAAATTTAGCTTTTTGAACAAACAAATCACATCTATAATCTGCTGTTTAAGGCTCGGGCATGTCTGCACTCCTGTATTTCTAGCTAAAATTAGAATCAAAGATCATTCCCTCTGTGAATGTGGTCTGGATGAAGGTACTCCAGACCACATTTTCTTCAATTTTCAAAATGACCCAATTTTTTTATATGACATTCTTCCTAAAACAATCCCTCGACCAGTGAATATTAATTCCCTCTTAACTATCCCTGACTCCATATATGTCAATATGATCTCAAAATATATTCAAATGTATAATATTAAACTCTAATTATTGTGTACTAAATTTAGCTTAACCTAATTATCTATTCCCTGCTCAGGCCAATCCCCTCCTATAACTAGATATATCCTTAATATTGTGTGGCCCATAATTCATGTATTTAGTTGCTTTGTTTTTATCCACATTTTCACCTAATAATCACTTACTCTTTTCCCACCGAAAAACCTCAAGACAAGGTGTGACAGACCAAAGACCGGACATTGGCAGAATTATTGTGACATAACCACAATACCAAGGGCCATAATCATAAAAAAAATCAGTTTCATGCTGTATAGTTTGTGAACCGTGCCGTCCCTCGTAAATCCGATGTGTTTAAAAAAATAAAAACTAAGTAAGGCTTCTACCATGTTTAGGGGTTCTGTAATAGGAAAGAGTACGCTGCCTGATTGTCTGTTGCCAAACTTCAAGTGCTCTTGAAGTGTGACTTTCAATCTCTTAGACATTAATTTTTCTCTCAATATTATTCTTCATCGCTAAACACGTAGAGATCGGCACTTAAAAAGAAAAGTTATGTCATTTAATTTGTGCTTGCATACATGGCAAGTGTTTATCACATGTGCAAGTACTATAGTTTAAAAATTGTTACTTTAGTTTAGTATATAATGTAAAGTTCACAGCATATTTTATGTACTAAGTTCACTCGGCTCTTGGGGAAACTCAGCAAATAATAAATAACATCCTTAGCTAGTTGCATTATTAATGGTAGAATTTTTAAGTCAAAACGAACTAACTTTTAGGGCAATATAAAACAGAAACTATTGTGTGAACCGCCATAAGGTTAAAATTACAAATTTTCCGGTCAAACTACTTTGAATTTTAAAGTGCACAAATACTAAGTACCTATATTATTTATTATTAATGAATGCGCTTCTCAATGATGGAAATAGGCAGTTATGATGATGACGGCGACCTTCTTTTTATTTTAACCATGGCGACACATAAAAATATAAACTCTCCTGACTGTTACTCAGAGGAGCAGGCAGAGAGTGCAAACTTCCATTTGGCATGATCCCGACACATCTGTCGTTTTTTTTTTCATATTCATATATCTATGTATATGAATATGAAAAACGTACACGTCGGTTAAATTGACTTATATTTATTAGATAGCCAATTTGATCAAAAAAAGTCTGTCCAGGACATCGTTTGCCAACTCTGCGAACCATTTCTGCAACATAAATTATTTTGCTATTCTTCCTTCATTCTTTTTTCGACGTGTCCAGGACCACTTCAGTGGTTTGGAGACGTAGTTCTTAATTCTAATCACAACAGCTTCTTGCTTCTTTTATTCTTCTCTAATCACGCAATTTCTCACTCCGTCATTTAGAGTTACGCCTTACACACTTCTTAGTAACCGTATTTCTACAAATTTCATTTTATTCTTATGCTTCTAAGTCTCATCCAACTTTTAGTTATACTTTAGGTAGGGACTAACAGTATTTGGATTAAAATTGCCATACGTGCCCTTTTTGACACATTCTGACATATTTACACGAATGCTACACATTTTTCGCCTTTAATTTTAACTTTTCTTTCCACAACGCTTCGGTCACAGGAAAGGGGGGGGTCTAATTAATGTTAAAATGTTTAGCTATTCAGGTAGCTGGGTAAGAGTCACTTATTAAGAGACTGAACTCACATTAGGCTCCTGGACCTGACGGTATTAGATAAGCTGATCTAAAAGTGGTTGATAAAGATATATCCTTACCCATTGCAAATTTAATTAACTGCAGTTTTGCGTCTGAAAAATACCCCGACAACCTCAAAATAGGCTGCGTGAGGCCTGTTTTCAAAACAGCCAAATACGACGATTACTCTATGCCTACGTGTAACGAACCAGAAAATATTTTGATGACATGTTGTGAAGGCATACACTGCAGCATGGCAAACTCTTCCCTACCCCTGGAAATAATGAAATAAATACTTACTGTAAGCAACAACAAGAATTATGCCCTTATTAAGAAAATGTTTAATTAAGGAAAATTTTTGATGTTTTCTTCAAGCAGCACACGTCGTTGAACAACCTAAGTACAATGTAATGATCAGCAGTAGGTTACGTAAGCATACAGTTTAGAAACATGAAGGTAATTGCAAAACTACCAAATCCAAACGAAGAAACATGAAGTTAATTGCAAAACTATCAAATCCGAACCATACGTTTTTATTTCCAATAATATTTGCTAACGCAAAGGATACCAATCATAAATACTCAGGAACCAGGGGCTTAGAATCCGGGTTCTCTGATAAAATTGTCACTTGTGTTTTTTAGTAATTGTAAGTATTTCTATACTAATAAAAAACTTGATAAAATCCATCAGATTCAAACCAAATTGACCAGTGCTGACAAATCGTGATGCCATTACTCAAGAGGTATTTATAGGGTCGCCATGGCCATAGATAACTTGAAATGAAATGAAAATGAACTCATCAAAAACAATAAGATGGAAAAAATATCCACTTCTACGAATACTTAAATATGTACGATTGTTAACTTGACAGAAGAGAAATTAAAGTTCCACAAAAAGCAATAACCATGATTTAATAAAGCTGATCCTACAGCGACTTTGGGCAAAGAAAAGTAACAAAATCGCACAAAGAGTATTTCTGCGAAAAGTTGTCTCCCTAATTTCATCTTATTTTTATACCAATGAGATTAAAATCGTTATATAATATAAATTCTTATATTTATTGAAAATTTTAATTTGAAATGTGTTGTTAATTGTTATGATTAAAAATGACTATTCATCTTTCTTTTTTCACCTTAATTCAAAAGCTGTGGTTAATATTTTGTATTATAATGATGTATTTATATACTTATAGAACAAGGGTGATAAATGAGCACGCAGTCCACCTGCTGGTAAGTAAATGCTGTGGCCCATAGATATCTACATGAATTCAAATATTATTTTTTGTACAAACGAGTACATAGTGTTCACATATTGTTATATGGATATTGTGGTCCAAATACACCCATATCTATTCTCGATTAAGGATCACAATGTAGATAAATTATTGCGCCTGAGTACTACAATGGAATGACTGGTCAGCAGTAAGAATGGTCTTCGGTTCTCTGCACTCATCAAACACACAGAAACATTAAGATGCTATATAACGCTGGTACTCTGTGAGTGCGTGGTCCTTCCCCAGTCGAGCCGATCCGTTCATGCTTCAGCCATAATATAGCTGCGGCGTGACTCTACTACTTAATTTAATTATTGAACTACCTATGTCAATTCTATTCTATGCTTTTCCATTTTATATTTTATCGATGGATTTAATTTTAAATGTTTTTTTTTTCTTTTTATCAGCATTAAGAAACTACAACTAGATGAAAGTTTATAGGCAATATATTGGTGTTGTATATGAGCATTTTATGAAATGCTCAAAGTGACCAATTTTCAGATATCAACATTATTTAGTAGGCATCGAAAGTGAGTTACATAATATGTTTAACGCAGATTTGATTGGCACTAACATAGCAACATTGGTAGCAAATGTATACATAATTCAAAAAATTGGTCAGGTAACTTCTCTCCAAAGTAATAAGTGAACAGAAACTGAATTTTTAACATAATTATATTAAAGGAAATGTACTAGATGGTAGGACTCGTCTATCTAATAACCTACCTGGGTAGGTAACAACACACTTTTGACTATTTCTGTCAGCAAATAGCAGTACTTACATGTCTGTATTCCGTTCTGAATGGTATAGAATGTCAGTATAAGTAGAGGCTGTAAGAAATTCCATCTTCAGCGGTGTCAAAACATCTTAGCCTTCTTAGATTGAAGTCGGCTGCAATGGTCCCCACGGGCTGTATTGCTTACCAAAAACGAGTTTACATTTCAATCCCAGGAGAATTTCTCGTTTTTCATTTAAGTTTTATAAAAAATAACTTTGTATTACATCGGCATAACATCAATATGCTTGTAATGCAAATTACATGCCGTAAGCCGTGACGACGAATAATAATTAAATTCACTATAAAGACATTTTAAATATCATAAATATTGAAGATTATATCGCCTTTTCAGCAGGGGTAAATACATTCTTACTTTGTAGACTTCTTTTCACCATAGGTATAATCGGAATGATGAATAAAAGACTGTATTCTTAAGAAAAAGTAGCGGCTCATGTGGAGTGTTGCTTGTAGGGTAGCGTAACGTCTTAAGAAGTCGACCGTTGAGCGAGTAATGTCAGAGGTCAGCGGTATTCTCGGTTTCTCTGCTTGATCCGTCTCCTTAGTTGTATAGTAGCAATAATAATAAAATTTATTTTAGGTTTCGTTACATTAGGCGACTACTCACTTCAAGAGCTGCTTACTAACTACAATGATTTCGCAAACGATCGACGGAACTTCGGCTAGGGTGCGCACTCACCACTAACCCGACTGTTTATTTGGCCCAGTGAGCACATTAGCAGCTCAACCCGACTAAAATCTCGTCCGATAGACAATCTGCTGTATGCGGTGTACTATCGCTGCCGTGTAAAATGTTATGATGTGATGCTTCACACCCGTTTACTCAGCATGGTAAATACTTAAGTTTGACTGTTCGTCCGGCGAGTTGCCTAAATATCGAAAGCACAACTTATTATGTTCAGCCGCGTCCCATCTTTCGCTCCGGGTTAGTTTAGCAATGGGAGTGGTTTCGACTTCTGCTTTTTTGTGGATGGTTTATATATAGATACTAGCGTTTTATGCGTCGGGTTGTTATCGGTTTCCGACCGATCGCACGAGCAGTCGCTGTCCCCAACGCGGCGACGCGTTTGATGTTGTTCCCGGTCGCGGGCCGTGTTTACCGTGCGTGACTTTCTACTTTTACGGTGGTCCCGTGCTGTTTCGTATACGAAAATTGCGCCACACTGATTGACCATGACGTTTAAGAAACGAGACATCAATTCTAGCCGCCGATTTAAATTCATACCATATATATTTTAGGATAATACTGAGCTTTTCTACAATTGACTTACTATTTCAGGTGAGAAGAGATATTGCGGCTGATCGAGTGATTTTATTGCCGCTACTGTATTATATACTTTGCTCGCAAAATTAACTACGTTCCGCCCGTCTTCTGTCATGCGGGGTATGCGTTTTATATTTTCTAGCTCGGAAATTATAAGTAATTCCGGTCTTCTGTGCCGCCTTTCTAACGTATCCATCACTTCATACGATTCCGATACTGTGAAAAATAACGCCTTAACTAATTCGCGAGCCGCACTTCGTAGTGCCTTTTGTAACCTGGCTACGATTTGTAAGTCATTAAACATGTCCACTGTATCGTTAAAGACCGATTTTAAGGTCATCCACTCTGCAATCGCCCCGTCAAATTGAGGCAGTTCGTGGATGTACTTTGGCGCCACGAGTCCGTTGAGATTGCGTCGGCTAGCATTGTGCTGTCGCTACTATTGTTATTCATAGACGTCATGTTTTTACCAACATGTGTTAGGTGGCCGTGCGTCCGGCTCCGGAATTTGAGCTTTATCTAATATTGCCAACCAATCGTTTACGTACTGTTCCGTGATCCAACCTTTAACAAGCGAATTCCCTACACTTGACGGTGGTTGGAGTTTTGCAGTTATTTTCTGGTGTAGCGGTGAGATGTATCTACTAGGTGTGTGTAGACAGAAGGAAGTTTACAAATAAAAGGGAGTCCTATACTTACACACACTATTTAATATTCATACAAATACAAAGCCACACCGAAATAAATAGACAGAAGGAGAATGCAATGCAGGTTCTTAACAAGAAGAAAGAAGTACAGTGGTAGAGATAAACTTAAAATGAGACAGTAAATTAACAAATATAGGCACACGTAAATAATTATTAAAGTGTCTGCAAGACACTGCGACAATCTCTCCAAGTCGATGCACGTAATAGGCATGTGTATCTCTTTACGGAACCGACTTACTTACCGAATCACTGAAGTGATTCAAAAGATTAATAATAATAATTTGAACATCATCATCACTATTCCAGCACTTCACAAATCCACTGATGAAAGTAGCCTGCCCCAAAGAATGCCACAAAGCATGGTCCAGAGCTACCTGCGTTCATGGACTTCCTGCATGTCTCACCAGGTCGTCACTCCATCTAGTGGGAGGCTGCCCCACAATTTGCTACTAATAATAATTTCATATTCCTTTTTAAATCAAAATAATAGGATATGTCATCACATCGAAGGGTTATGTAAATTCCATCGTTTAGTATTGTGAACCTTACATAAAAACATTGCAACTACTAGCAGAGTTCTATTGTAGCCAATGTGGACGCTAATTACTTGGAAAGTAACACAACGATTGGTTTGCATTGTTTTGAAATAAACGTTTTTTATGTAATATTTGTAATATGTTTTTTTTTTAATCTTTATTTAAGAGCTTAATCAAAATGCGATTATGTCGCTCTATTTGACATCATTTAGAACTAAATAACATTCAATTTAACAAGCAAACAAAAATGAAAACAAGTACTATCAAATTGACTGATCTGAGGAATATATTATGTTATATAATTTAGCCAATAATTTTGTTTCAACGGAATGAGGATTGGATAAAATAATGCTACAATCAGCAAATTCATTTAAAATATTTTACACTTAGCTATTCGAAATGCAGCATTGCGGGCACACTCCATCAAGACATGCATTTAGTACTCGGGAACACCGCATTGTTCACATTTCGGTGACGGGATTTTATTCATTAGAAAAGCAAACTTCTTGGATGGAATCTGTCCAGAACGCAGCCTCATAATCACTACTGCGTTCATTCTTGGTGATATGTGACTATCAGTCCATGGAATTCTGATGGACGGAGGATGTGGCTGAACCGTTTTATACCAGATACCTTTTTCTTTAGAGCGTAAATCAAAATATTGCTTTCATAATTTGTAGCATTGTTTTTTGATTAACCAAATGCAATCTGTATAATAAGGGAGTACATTATATTCAATTCCATCAGTAATAGCTTGTCTAGCCAAGACGTCTACCCTTTCATTATATATCAACGCCACAGTGTGACGAAATCCACTGTAACTTAATAGATTTAGGATTGGAGGTCAGATTTAAAATACTGTCCAGGACTGAGTAGGCTATCGGAGTGC
The DNA here is from genome assembly GCA_963668995.1 of Parnassius mnemosyne. Classification (NCBI taxonomy): domain Eukaryota; kingdom Metazoa; phylum Arthropoda; class Insecta; order Lepidoptera; family Papilionidae; genus Parnassius; species Parnassius mnemosyne. The sequence continues at coordinate 58,276,584 of CAVLGL010000001.1, forward strand.
CTAGTTGGCCCGAGGTGCACCGAGCCAAGTGTTGAAGTGCGCTTTTAAAGTCTATGAATATCACTATATTGTCTTGTGGTAACGATATTGTATAAGACAAAAGTCTTACAGATTGCTATAAGTTCCGCCTCCATAATACATATTATGTCACTGTCTATTTTTAATTGTAGACTAATGTTGCATTGTTGGTCATAAAATTCTGAACCAATTCCACTCCCATCCTTAGATCCATCAGTAAAGAGTTTATAATAATTTTTATATCGCTGGTTGATAAAATCCAAGCATACTTTAAATTAAAATTACTGTAGCTTCGCTTTTTTTAACAAGATTCGGGATATTACTGTTCGCGCCCAAACGCTAGTTTCAAGATTTGACGCCAGAGGGCGCTCGGCTCGATAAGGCGCGTTTATAACCGGTTAGGCGTGTGGGCGGTTAACGGGAGTTTTGTTGCCAGCGGGCGAGCACCTAGCCTTCTCCCTGTTGTTTAGTAGGATAGGACATTTTCCATAAGGCCAGTTGGGCCCCGTCCTAGTTGTCCGTCGAACCTAACAGCTGTATGGGCCCCTGTATGGTAGACATTAGTAGGGACACCTAGGTGCGTGAACAATTACAATGAATCACATCATCTAAATCTATGTTGGTAACCCAGGTATTCATAGAAAACTTTTCTAATTGATAGCTGGAATGAATATAAACACTAGAAAGACAATCAAATATAGTTAACAATAGTGGCTTCTTTTTATTCCGCCAATATCTGTTGTCCTTGTATGTCAAAAATTCTCGTAATATTTTAATTGTAATAGTGTTTTCTCGTGAACTAGCTTTTAATATAAATTTACCTCCTAAATACTTTCTCCGCACGTGCAAAGGAGGGAGACCAAGTTCGCTCTCCATTGCATGTATAGGAGTTGTTTTAATAAAACTTCCCATTTTTCTCAGCGTTTGATTTTGCACTTTATCTAGCTTACTTACATACTTTTGACAGCTGTTGTCGTAAAAAACATCCGTAATCAAGTCTACTCCTTATAATAGCAATATATAACCTTTTTAAATGGTTAGGGTGTATTCATCACCCTGTCCCAGCAAGAACTTTAAAAATATTTAAGTGTCTAGAAGTTTTATCAAGTAACACAGTAATATGTTTATTCATTTTAAGAGCGGTCCAACCACACCCTCAAGTACTTTACAGCACTGACTACCTCTATTACATTATTATTAATATTTAGCGATATCTGTTGTCTATTGACGCCTTTCTTGAAGACACATACCTTTGTTTTGGTTGTTGAAATGTCCAAACCCAGATCAATAAGCACGTTGCTTATTTTATTCAATGCTATTTGCAGTTCTTCGGATGCATCGTTGACATTTTTACTAGTTAAATATAAAGCGTAATCATCAGCATATTGAGAAAACATAACATTAGAAACTTGTTTATAAATATGAAGAGTAGCAATATAAAATAATATAGGTGAGAGAGAATCTCCTTGGGTAGGCCACGACCTGTAGATCTACAAATTATTTTTTATCAACTTTTATGCTTAACTGTCTTTCCTTTAGAAATGCTCATAAGTATTTGCAGATTTTTGCACCAGCGCCTAAGCGATCTAAATTTAAAGGTAAGGCTCTAATTTCCACGTTGTTATAAGCGTTTTAATGTCAATAAAGCATCCTACCGTTAATTGATCTTTCAAAATCCCAGCTGAATTCTAGAAACTAAATTGCTAAGGTTATCAAGACAAGACTTAGTTTTTCTAAACCCGGTGGATTCTTCGTGAAAGAGGTTTCTTTTCTCAACTTACCACTCTAATCTATTCTTCAACATAGAGTGTAATATTTTACATAAACAAGACACGAGAGAGATTGGTCTTAAAGCTGCAATTGAAGATAGATCATGACCTGTTTTAGGTATTGGTAATACAAGAATTTCACGCCATTGCGAGGGAACAAAACTGAGAGTGTAAAATAAATTGAAAAGATTAAGTAAAATATGTGTAGCGTTATCCGGTAAATACTTAATCATTGAGTACGAAATATTGTCGCCTCCGGATGAAGTATCGTTTGCTTTAATACATCATTTTAGTTCACATAATGAAAATGGAGCCTCAAGTTTTATATTACAAGACGAAAAAATGGGGTACTTTGGACAGAAAAAATCTGGTGTTAAATTATGTAAAAGATTATTAGCCGTTTCTTCGTCAATAAAAGTATTAGATGATCTATAAACCTTTAACCACTTCATCTTGCGCCACATTTCTGTTACAGAAGTAGCCTCATCAAGTGAAGAACAAAAATTAGAGAATGATTTATTTATAGCCTGTCGTAATAATAATTGTAAAATTCTGATTTTATCTTTCAATTTGTTAAAATTACCAGGGGTGGGATTCTTTTGAAACAAAGTAAGTGTTAGCCATCTTTCTGCAACTGACAGCTTTCGATAACTTAGGATTCCAATAGTGTTTGGGAGTAAAATGTTGGAAGGGTCTTGGCTAAATCTATACAAAGGAATGTGAACTTCGTTAGTTCGTTGTGAGGCTTCGTTAATTATGATAAGGAACAAATCGTAACTTGTTTGCGGGTCATCAACAAGGAAGTTATAATTTGAGAGATTATCTTTAACATACTTACGAAATCCATCCCAGTTAGCATTTTTATAGTTTCTCCTCTGAATAAATGGCAAGTTATTGTTACTATAAGAAATATAAATCTTAATAATTAAGTGTTCACTACCTAATGTCTAATTACTTACCTGCCAGTTCAAGTGCAAGGCTATGTCAGAAGATGCAATTGAAATATCAGGGGAAGATTCCTGCAAATTCCCGTTGACAAATTTAACACGCGTAGCTCGACTATCATTCAATTAAACAAAATTATTTTCCAACAAAGAATCAAAAATATTGCTACCTCTCAAATCAGTATTACGAGACCAGCTGGAATGGTGGCCGTTAAAGTCATCAATTACAAGTGTTTTACTCGTCTCAAACGAAAATATTTCATCCCAGTCACTTTGAGAAGTTCGTATAGCTGGTGGGCAGTAGATATAAAATATGTAATCAATATATTTACAGTTGAAAACTTTTACACAAATTACTTCAATACTAGGATTTGAAAAATGAACAGGGATTAATGGCGCCTTAACGGATTTGTGGGCTATAATAGTGACACCCCCATACGAGTCTTCTCGATCGTGACAGAAAACATTAAAACCACTTATTCTAAAAGTAACCTCACTATTTAACCATGTTTCGCATATAGTAGCTATATGAATTTTTTCACTATTTAATAACTGCTCAAATTCTACGTATTTAGGCTAAACACTTTGTGAATTCTACTGGATAAGTTTAATTTGGGAGATTCTACCCATAACTTACCGTGTATATTTTTGAAAGGAAGGTCCCAGATTATATATTCCCCCTCTATCGATACCAAACATTCAATGCATAGTGACACTCCTTGAATTATTCTACTCTTTATATCTTCTAGTGAATTAGTAATTAGTGCGTATAATTTTGCAAGCAATTGCTTCAAATTTAAACTAGATCTACATTTCTCTTGTCTCTCATTACTCAACCTTATTTCATTTTCCGAGTCATCGACTAAATTACTATTCATTGTTTCTGATTCCGAAGATACATCCCAGTTATACACTTCATTTTGACTTTGTTTCTTTTTCTTATTCTTTTTCTTCTTGGGTCTCTGTTCTAATGATTGAGAAGAATTGAAAAACATTCGTTGAGCCCGGTTGCTTAGGTTATGATTGTCGAATGATATTATCACATCGCGGCGCTCGGGTCACGCTTGCATGGGAAATAACGTTTGTGTTGTGACTGCTTGGGTACGTGTTCAAGTACAGACTCGGGAAACAGACTAAGGCGTGCCGGTGAAGTTAAATTAAATTGTTCTGCGCGCAGTGTAGGGACGGGTTCTGGTGGAACATATACTTGCAACGCCTACCTATAAGAGCAGTTAAACTTTTCCATCAAATCACGAATTCGTTTCTCTTTTTTAAACGAAGGACACGATCTATCCAGGCATAAATGTTTTCCTGTACAATTCGCACATTAATATTATGTAGTCTCACAGTTAGCGTGACCTTTGCCACGCTTAGGCCCAAAACATTTTTGCTTGGACAAACACGCAAGAAGTGCCCAAATCGCCAGCACCTGGAACACTGGGTAACTGGGAATACTGGGTAACTGGGAACACGTGCGGGTGGACATTTATCTTCATGCCGTTGATGTAGACACAAGTTGGTAGTGAGGGACGCTTGAACCCCAGACGTATTGACTCACTTTCTTCCCAGCCGTTACCATCCTTATTCCTGCATTTTAAACGTTTTACCGCTATCAGTTCACAATTGCTTGAAATAACTTCTAACATGTCTTTTTCACTCAAGTCCAGTCTAAATCCTTAATAACGCCGTAAGATATAACATCTTCGAGTGGTTTTTGGCATCTCCAACCTAAATCTTGCAAAGGTTTACAATTGATCAACTCCTCAGCGCTTTCTGCATTTTCAAACTGTATGAACACTTTATAGGGGCTTATAAATTTTACCCGGCTAACACTACTAATGTTATTTGATCTTGATAATTTAGCAAGCGCGAATTGTTTCGGTAGCTTTTCGGAATTATTAATGTACACATCAAATTTCTGACCCAAACTCTTTCCATTTATTCCTACCACTGGGTGGATACCCTTCTTCCTCATCCTTCTCCCGCGGTCTCTCATCACGACTAACTCTAGAACTAGAGTCCTCAAGCATTTCTTCCTCACGTTGTGTAGTATTCTTCTTCATTAAACAAATCTCCGACTCCTCATCATTACTTATCCCGGGTAGAATATTATTAAGTTCATTATCTTCTTGAATAATATCTTCCTCAATGTAAAATAAGGTACACTATCGTATGCACCTATTCACCATTGCACGATGTGTGTAAGTAAATACACAATAGCGCGAAGTATTTCCGGAGGTAAGACTGCTCAACGAGAAAAAACAACGCGACTATAGCGGACAAGTGCCCACAGCGAACTCACTTTTACATGTTATTTAATTAATTTTCATGAATAAAATGTCTATATTTGCTACTTTCATTTAAACGTTGCAATTATTCCATCTATTCCATGGTTTTAGAAGTTTCTCTGGAAAAAACTTAAGCTACTATTACCGATAGCTTAATTAAATCCACACGTAAAGCGCCACAATGATATCCAAGAATTATAGAAATAGACAAGTAAAATATGTAAAGAAAGAATATTCTGATTTACTATTTCTAACAGTAGACTGTAATAGGCTGATTAAAACGACGTAAGCATTCGTGCAAAAAATCAACCAAATTCGACCAATTATATATATTGAAAGTCTTTTCGTCACACCATGATAAGATATAGTAGATTAAGTATTATAGCAACGAAAATAATTGATAATAGTTCATTACTACAGAACTAGATAATATTTCACTAAACCACACAGATATCCCTATACAATATCTCGGTTTAAATGTATTTATTTTTCACAAATATAATATACATTTATTTTTATAACATAACATACAATATTTAATTATATACAATATTAATAATAGTAATAAAAAAAATAGTAACTTAATTACCATATATTCCTACTCTCCGCGGTATCGTGCCAATAACGCTAGCTACGTTTCTCCGCTGAATGGCTATACTTAGCCTTTGACCGAGAAAAAACCAGCCCTCTTATCACTAGTAGCAACGAACAGCCGCAGATGGACTTACTTTAGGAACACATGAACCCCACGGACTAATAGTCTCTACAGCAAATGGCACAAATATGTAGTCATCTCTCAGAGACTCATATTTGCGCCACTTACTTAGTTCAGCTGCCTCTGATGCCGCCCCGGCTCTAAACGAGGTAACCCTTATAAAATTTTAAATATTATAAAATCTATTTTAAAAATTAAAAAGCTTATTTTATAAAAAAAAAACAATAAATGTATGACATAAGCTGATGTAATTATTAAGTTATGACATCGAACATAATAATATTATTACATCCTACTTTATTATCTCTAACAAACAAATATGTGGGAAAAGTTTTCTCATTAATACACGTTGGCGCAAACTTTGGCGTGTTGTCGATTGCTTTATAGCTATTAAACTTCTGTATGGTTTACCAAGCAGGATTTATTGCGATCAATTAATTCAAAATTCAATGTGTAAAAAGGCAAACATTTTTTTTAATCCTCAAGCATCTAGTCAGTATACTTATATCTATAAGTGTGAAAAATAGAACGTAGTATCAGTCATTCTAATGGTAATTGAGTGCTGTGGCTCATAGACCCTACATCTATCCCCGACTAAGAATCAAAATGCAGATGCGTTGTTATCCCTGAGGACTTAAATAGAATGCCTAGGTGTCCGTCTGGTCCCCTCCGAACGGTTTCCCGCCTTGTCGTAGAGGGGGGGGCTTAGTAGCCGTGGCTTAGTCACCCGCGGTGAACAAAGAGGAACCCCTTGGCTGGCCCGTGGTGTAGGGCAGACCCAAGGTGGCCACTCCGAGTAGGCTTGGCGAGCCCACTTCGGATGTGTGTTGGTGGGCTGCGGTGAGAGGGGTGTCCTCTCCCCCTACCGCTGAGGTTGTATGGCGGGGGAAGAGGAGTGTTGGTACGGTGATTTGCCACTCGCCCTATCCTCCGCGACTCTGACGGGGCCATACCGTTGATGCGGTGGTGGTGGGGCCGCGGGGGGAGAGGAGTGTCGGTATTGGGAGGCGCCGCTCTCCTTACCCTCCGCGGCCGAAACGTGGTTGGCGGCAGAGACAGAGACCAGATCCGCCGCTGGGGTCGGGAAAGCGGGTGCTACGAAGCGCTCGATTTTCCTGGCCCCCTGGCCTTCGCGTATCGGACTCGAGGAGGTGTGATACGCAGATGTAGTTGGAGGCGGTGGAGAGAGGCTTGCTTTGTATTCCGCTTTGCCTGAGGAGAATGGGGAGGAGTGTCCTCTCCTAAAAAGAGACTGCCATGGGATGGCCGGCGCTGGTGGAGCCGCGGATGTGTGCGAAAGCGTTTCCGTGGTCCGGCCAATATGCGGCAAAGGAGCAAAACCATGGGGTTTTAGTCAGTGCGAGTCCGACATAACCCGTTCTTGCCCCCGCGAGGCGAGTATGCGTAGGCATTTTCCCATGTAAAAGAAAGGTGTCCGTCTACATTCTACAGCCGAATAATATTTCTGGTACCAATGTGTTGCAATCTGAATGATATAGTGAACAAGTAGAGACATGTAGCGGGTGGAAGGAAAAGGGGAGATCTCCCGCCGGGCAAGGTGTTCTGCCCGGGGAGCGGCCAACGCTCCGATTGGTAGTTCGGAGCTATTCTATATATGCTGCTTTAATTTCGGAACTTTGATAGCGCGATTTAGGCTTCGATGTGTTTCGCTTGCGGCGCGACGACAGCGCCGCCACATCACCCCCCTGCTCAGACCGGAGGTCGATAGTGCAGTCCGATTGCCGGTGCGTCCTTAATGCCGGTGGGGAATGCATGCTGTGTGCGTAAGGGCAAGTGACGCCGGTGCGAATGATATGCCGGTGTGTAATGCATGCCGTACTACGCACTTGCAAGTGATGCCGGTGAGAACGATGAGCCGGAGCAAGTGCCAGTGATTGCCTTGTAGTCTGCGGTGAGTCGAGAAGAAGGCAAGTAATCTGCGAGAGTGCCGTGAAGCAGAGGCGAGCAGTAAGGCTCAGAGCCGTGCCGAACACTGTAGCGCAGAGAGTAGCTTGAAGGAACAGGAAGCATTATTATTCCAATGCTGCGATGAACCTTTTTGTAAAGCTAGATGGCTTGCAGAATGTGAAGACTGCAGACAATGTCTGCTCGGGAGCGAATGAATGGGGTACTTAAGGAAGATGAAGGTTTGAAGGTGTAATTTCCGAAGGTTATTGGTTGCGTGTTCAGATCACGTCGGGGTCACCACTGTAGCGGGTGGAAGGAAAAGGGGAGATCTCCCGCCGGGCAAGGTGTTCTGCCCGGGGAGCGGCCAACGCTCCGATTGGTAGTTCGGAGCTATTCTATATATGCTGCTTTAATTTCGGAACTTTGATAGCGCGATTTAGGCTTCGATGTGTTTCGCTTGTAGCGCGACGACAGCGCCGCCACAGACATACTATTAGAAATTCCATCTAATTCCTCAGAGGTGATAACGCATTTGTGGCCTTTGTTTGTAGTTGTATGCAGCCGTCCATGACAAGCATTAGTCACTTATTATCGTGTGGACTGTAAGTTTGTTTTTATAAACAGACAATATCATTTTAATGCATTTTACGACTACTTTCCGTAGGAGCATGTGCCTTCCCCGGGCCGACCCATTCATGTTGCAATCATAATATAGGTGTAGCGTGGATCTTAATAAATATATTATATGATTTTCACGGGAAGTAGGTATATAAATCTAGTATTTACTTTTATAACAGTCTGCTGTCCTAGTCGTTTTCAATCAGGAACAAACATAAAATAATGATAAAAATCTTCGTAATGCAAGTCTTCGTAGGAAGCCAGATAACATAGATTTGCTGTGGAGCTAATTTACCTTTGTATATAACTTGGCATCTTTTGTTGCATTATTCCTACTGATATTATTTACGATGGACGGATGCTATTGTTTTATGAAGTGATAGTTAAATATAAAGCAAGTACATTTTGTTATCTCGTTATCTCCTCTCGCGATTAATTAATTCACTACTCGCTTTCTCAAAAAATACCTTAACAGTGAGAAACATCAAAAGTAAAATGAAATCTTATTTTCTTTAAAATCGTTATGATATAAATATATTAGAACTCATAATATAATCCCGAATCTAAAGCTAACTCCTTGGTTTGTAATAATGATCCTTTAAGTATAATATATTATTGTATATTGTCCATTATACATATATTTTGTTCAGTGTTAATAATGTAATGAGCTTACTGATGTTCCTGGCGTTATAGACAATCCTTAGAGGTATTTTTTAAACAATGCTACAAAATGTGTTTTTCAAATTAAACCTGTAAAGTATGAAATAAAAGTGTTTTCAATGAAACATTTTTTTGGAGGCTATGAAAAGTTTACATTATATATTTTTGAAAATAAGTGTACACGAAATATGCTTTTTAAAGCTGTATAATTTGGTGAGTGGTAAGCTTATGAAATGAATATTATTATCTCTGCAAAATTGATGCTTTTAACACTACAATAGGCATCCAGTTGAAGCAACACAAGTTTCTCTTTTGTCGGATGTGAGTGTTTTACGAATAGCTGAAACCAATGTAGAAATATATCACAATTCTCAGCAGAAGTGAGCTTTCCTACCTAATGAGCAGCCTTCGGAGCAAGAACTTTTTGATGCTTGTAAACGTAGCTCACTCCAGTTTCATCACAGTTATAAATATTGGAGGTTATATATAATATTGGTTTGTTAAACCCGGCCCGCATCATACGTGTCGACTCTGGTGTTTTCAGGTCAGAATATCTCCGCATGAAATCATAATAAGAATGATATTATAAATAATAACTAGGTTCTGAAGAACAATAAAGATCATGGTAATTTAGCAACGCAATAACAACTTAAATGGTGATAATATATCTGTGTAAGTAGTTAATTGAAACAAATATATATTAATAATATTAATTTATATTAGATACAATATGGCAATATTAATAGCCTGAAATCGCTGAAACGAAACTATATTAAATGAAATACTGACTTTCAGCAGTGAGCTCTTTACGCGTTTATTTTAAAGTTTAATGATAAAATGATGAAGGTATTAAGAATTTAATTACGTGTTATTAATCTAGCTTGAAGCTGGTTTCTTCCACCAGTCTCGTTGACGGAACTACCCTGAACTTTAAATAAAATTATTATAAATATATTTTAAAGTAAAGAAACTAGGAACCAACGCCGTAAAATATTTCTTTTTATAAGCTTTTGTTTAACTTGCAATGTTTGTTTGTTAGGGTCAAGTCTTGGAACTGAATTTTAAAGCAGTTATTCTCAACTGATTGAGCTCAAAATTTGCATTAATGTTTAGATTGGATGACAATAGATGGTAAGCTAAGTGACATTACCATCATCATTTATCATCATTACAGACTTTCATAAGTCCGCTGCTGAACTTAGGCCTCCTCCAAGGAATGCCACAAAGCACGATCCTGAGCCACCTGCATCCATCGACTTCCTGCATGTCTTACCAGGTCGTCACTCGATCTCGTAGAAGGTCGCCCTACACTTCGCCTACCGGTACGAGGCTACCACTCAAGAACCATTCTTCCCCATCGGTTGTCGGTTCTTTGAGCTATATGGCCGGCCCACTGCTACTTCAGCTTACTAATCCGTTGGGCTATGTCGGTTACTCTGGTTCTACGGCAGATATACTCATTTCTAAGTTTATCACGTAGAGAAACCCCGAGCATAGCCCTCTACATAGCTCGCTGAGCAACCTTGAGCTTCCTCATACGGCCAGCAGTATAGGACCACGTCTCAGATCCGTAAGTCATCACTGGCAACACGCACTGGTTGTACACTTTCGTTTTAAGGTTTTGGGGTATGTCTGACGAGAAGATGTGTCGTAGTTTCCCGAACGCTGCCCAGCCGAGTTGAATCCGTCGATTGACCTCTCGGTCGAAGTTGGACTTACCTAGTCGAACTATTTGTCCCAGGTAAACATACTCGTCAACAACTTCGAGCTTAGTGCTCCCAAAAACGAGCATAGGTGTAACATGGACATTAAACATGATCTTTGTTTTGTCCATGTTCATCCTAAGACCTATTCGTTAGGAGACACTATTGAGGTCATAGAGCATGGTGCTTAGGTCCTCCAGCGATTCTGCCATAAGGACTATATCGTCGGCAAATCGAGGGTGAGCGATGTAACCGCCATTGATGTTAATACCGTGTCCTTTCCAGTCCAGAAGCTTGAAAACGTCTTCCAATGCAGAGGTGAAGAGTTTCGGGGATATAACATCACCCTGTCTTACACCTCTTTGCAATTGGATAGGTTTCGTACTCTGGTTCTGTACTAGGTTAGCCATCGTAGCTCTACTGTACAAACACTTCAGCACTTCGATATACCGACAGTCAATTTGGCACCGCTGAAGGGACTGCAGCACCGCCCAAATTTCGACGGAATCAAAGGCTTTCTCGTAGTCCACATACGCCAGACATAGTGGCAAATTGTACTCTTCGGACTTCTGTTCAATTTGCCGAAGAGTATGTATGTGGTCTATGGTGCTAAAGCCCTTTCGGAAACCGGCTTGTTCGGGAGGCTGGAAGTGTTCAAGTCTGCGCGTGAGACGATTCGTAATGACTCTTGAAAACAGCACGTAGACGCGGCTCATAAGGGAAATCTGTCTGTAGTTCTTCAAGAGAGCTTTGTCACCTTTCTTGAAGAACAAGACCACCGCATTTCTGCTCCACGCCTCCGGTGTAACGCCATCATGGAGGACGGAATTAAAGAGCTTCTGAAGGACTTCAGGTACCGGTCTTCCACCCGCCTGGGGCCTTGCCCTTTTTAAGGTGCTGGAGAGCCATTCTTATCTCGCTCAGACTGACGTCCGGGATATCTTCGGAATAGTGTCGGATAAGACTCGCTCTTGGATCTTTACTCACACTTGCGTGTGGCTCCAACGATGACGTGTACAACTGCCCATAGAACCTGTCAATCTCACTCAAAATCTCAGGTGCCCCAGAAATGATGCTGCCACATTCGGTCTTCAGCTTTGACAGTGTCTGTTCAGTTGCGTGTATGCTGTCAAATCTGTTGAAGAATGTAACTTCATCTCCCGTCTAACAGCCATGAGATTAAGAGTGTGATCGGAGAGTTTTTGTGTTGGTCTGCGGCGGGTCTTGCAGAACTTAGCTCCGACCGCATAAACAGTTTCCACGAGCTTGTCATTGATATCGTCCACTTCATTGCAGTCTTCTAGGCACTGAAAACGGTTTTGTAACTTGAGCTGAAATGTTTCGGGACTTTGGAACAGAGCACAAGGGGGACGGAGCGTTGACTTCATTAGACGTGACCTCTCCAACTTAACGTTTAGGTTCAGTGTGCCGGTTTTCACCCTCGCGATCACTGAGACATCACTGAACAGTTGTCGTCTGGTCGTCATAATGAAGACAATCTCATTTTTTGTCGAACTGTTGGGGCTCGACCAGGTCCACTTCCTGTGGGGCCGCTTCTGGAAGAAAGAGTTCATCATAAAGAGTCCCTCTTTCTCCATGAAGTCGGCCAGCTGCTGGCCCCTTGGGTTCCGTTGCCCTATTCCGAATTTTCCTACTTCCAGCTCACCGTTCTCTCTTGTGCCTAGTTTTGCGTTGAAGTCTCCCATTAACACCGTATAGTGGGTTTTGGAGGAAGGCATGGCTCTAGAGATATCCTCATACATTTACTCCACCTCCTCATCGGGGTGTGCCGAGCTTGGTGTGTAAACCTGTATGACCTTCAGCGAATAACGTTTGGTGATTCTAAGTATAAGGTACACAACACTCGTCGAAACACTCCTTATTTTTACAACGTTGTTAACGAAACACTTGTGGACGATAAATCCGTCACCTCCTTGGGACAGATGGTCGCCCTCCCGGTGATAGAGCAAGTTGTCCGTGATAGTTGTCCGTCCGTTGGTGATAGAGCAATTACCGTGTCCTCCCCCTCTCTTCGGACTTCGGATAATCCTATAATATGTCAGCGTAACTTATATATCTCTTCTTCCATCTCCATGATCTTCTCGTCAGTCTTCAGGGTTTATGCGTTGTTATTGTCATTGTTCATGGGGGGTGTATTGCCATAGTTGCCACGCTTGGCAAGTGGGTTGGTTGGTTTTTATTTTAATCTAATTTTTGCTGTTATCAGGAAGATGCTGCTGCCCATCTTCTGCCTGTTTCCCTTTGTCGCCTTTTACGACACCCACGGGAAGATATGGGGTAGTGGATATTCTTGACCACCACTACACAGCTTTGTGTGTATTGTGTGTATAGTGTAGAACAAAAAAAAAACTCTAAATTAAATATAGTGGACATCCAAAGATAGCTGACTATGATGATTTAAAAAGAAGATAATAAACATTAAATTAAAATAAACCCATAGATTTATTACAATGCACAATTTTTATGATTTAAAAGCTTGTCGCAAGATTTAGTTGTATAAAAAATAATAACACATGTAACTTGATATTCACATGTAAATAATTCTAAGAAAAAAAATCCTTTTATAAAGTAAATAAATCTCGCGACAAGTTTTAATATTATTTAAATTGTGTAATGTAATAAATAGATTTGTTTCGTTTAATTATAACGTTATTTTCTTCTTTTTAGAACATTACAATAAAAGCTTGTTTCAAAAAAATACTACTTATTTATGAAAATATAGCTTTCGTCTGACACTTCAACCAAATGTCAAAGCACCTTATGTGAAGCAAGCCTATTACCTCTCCTAGCTCATTACATCCTTAACGAACTTACACTTTCATTCTCAGGTTAATTGACGTTTACACATCTAACAAGTTACTAAAATTTTATTACTTGGCAGTAAACACTACGTAATATTGTCGGAAGTATAATTTATAAAAATGAAAGAAGCCGCAGTGTCAAAACCGTTACAATTTGCAACACAAGAACAAACTTAGTTTGTTCAACGTTATTATACAGCAAGTAAAAGATATTGGAATACAAAGAGCAAAGACAAGAGTAAAAGAACCCCTATGTCGTAACTCCTCGGTAAGGCACTCCCCTTGTTGCCTCATCCAGTATCGGAATCCTTGGCGTCGACATATCAAGTGACGTGCAGTTTCGAGGTCACTTGGAAAAGAATGCCAAATTGGTCTCTAAAAATCTTGGCGTGCTCTCTGCTGAGCAGGACAGTATTTCGTGCTGGCACATCGCCTGCAACCTTACAAGGCGCGGGTTTAACCTCACGTGGAATTCTGTTCCCATCTCTGGGCTGGGGATCCTCAGTACCAGCTCCTTTCATTTGATTGCTTCCAGCGCAGAAAGGCTCGAATAGTCGACGACCGAGTCCTTTCCGTTTGGTTCAATTCACTGTCGCTGCGAAGAGACGTTGCATCCCTTTGCATTTTCTTTAGCATCTACCACGGGGAGTGCTCTGAAGAATTGTTCTGATTAATCTCAGCCACCAAATTTCGCGAAAACACATCGCGGAAAAACTCCCGATACCATCCACAATATCTGGATGCTTGGCGGTCTACCACTGTACGTTTTACTATATGTTTTCTTCCTCGTACGACCTCTCCGTAGAATTACCGGTTATAGACTTAGAGACGTATATGCGATAGAATCAGAGGCAATCATATCGCGTCCTTTAACTTTAAAAGAAATTTAAAAGAAAGTTAATGAGACTTATGTTACAAAAAGAGGGTTTGGCTGGGATTTGAACAGAAAACCAACGAAAATGAAGCAGGTTATTATTCCTACCATATCAAGCGATATGGTAGGAATAATAACGAATAATAACGAAGCGAGTTAACTAAGCCTCAGCTCTCAGAATAAATAATAGTACGCCATATGTAGGTCGATAGTGGTTTCGTCGTCATATTTTCTAACATTCCACATCGAAAAGAACGATCGGGCCGGAAGAGGCCGGCGGAAGCAGTCCGCACTGCGGTGACTTTATATGAAATATCATATTTCAAATCTCGATAAGCTCGTTTTTGTTATAAATAATAATTGTTATAACGTTCCTCTAATAATTCAAGTTAGTTTAAATCAAGGAGTATAGTAGAATATTCATCAATTACATAGGGACGTAACAATTCCTAATTATAAAAATCAAAAGCACTAAAATTTTCAATGAATAATTTCCATTTACTTATTTATTAACTCTTTAAAAAACGCGTACGAAGATGGATTTACCGCAATAGAAGACATTGTTCTTCATTTACGATGTTTCGATTCAGTCAATAGCACTGAAAAAGTTTAATTACTTTGCGGTGGGCATTTATTTTAATTAATATTTCAAGCGAGTAATTTATTAACTTTAAACTCAGTACATTCTATATACAAGTTAAAAGTAAAATAACATCGTATATCAATTCCACATCTGGGCACAGGTACCCTCTGATTTCTTAGAGGGTGTTAACGCAGCTCAGTGTGTGGACTTCACATGTCTTGTAACACGAAAATTTTCGTGTACATTATTTTAGCATATTTACGTTATTACATGCGATGAACAGACTTCAGTGCGCCATCTAACGTCATTAGCCCGAAGTAACTAGAAACGTATATTGACGAATCGAGCTAGCTAATTGCATGCAATTGACCTTTCGTGTTAGTTCGAAATCCTACCACGGATCGACGGTGGCGTGTAGCCCAAGGGAGGCCTAGTTCTTTTTGGAGCGAACCGTTGTAATGATCGGACACGCACATATATAATTTTTGAATCGAAACGCCGGAACATGAATTTAAAGTGACGAGTACTTGGGCGTACGGTCCCTTAAACACAATGTCTACGGGCAGTTTAATGTGTTGAAACACATCATCCCATAAATTGTAAGTACTTAATGTTTTTGTCTTCTTAAAAGCACATGTGCTCTAATTAACGGTACACGGTGTTTCATAGATTCTTTTGCCTTGTCATAGGGGTCCTTAGTCCTTAGTCCGTAGTCCGCACTTTGAGTATGGTCCATTATCAAGTTTAACAATGTGAACCAGGCGAGGCACCTTCAACGGGTGGCTATATTTGGACTGGGCGGCCAGGAGACCGCGACCGGCGTACACCTGGAGGATATCTGTTGCCTCACTGCTTCGCGGGATTTACCATGAATAGTGTAATATTGTGTAATCCACCAGGTTAGTCAAAACCTCAGTTCGTAGGGTATTTTAAAGTGAAAACTTGATATTTCGAGCTATACATGTGAACCGTAGAAGGAAATAAACTACTTTTTGTCTGTATATGTATCTTTGCATTTTCATTTACTAATCATCCAACAACAGGCGCTCTGGGATACTTTTATTTTGATCCTCGAGTCCCTTAACTCTCCGATAACCGTAGCTGGTGGGTAACGCCCTAAAAATAGTGTTATAAAGTGGCTACCCAACGTTGAACCTTAAGTTACTGGATGTTAGTAGATGAATTAACCTTAATTGTAACTATTTAAGCTGTTAAAAACCCATTTAATATGAAAACTTAGTGAAATTTAATGTTAACATTATTTTTTTTCTGATGTAGATAGATTTAAGTAAGCTTGAGAACAAAGACAGTTTAACTTGAATGTGATTTATATGTACTTAAATGAATTAAAACTTAACATAATAAAAATATTTGTGCTATTTTAAGTAGATATTTTTAATATCAACCGATTTAAGACTTTCTTGTAACAGTCAGTACATTCTAACAAAATGTCGATCCACAAGTATATAGACTCATTACATAAAGATGAAATCAGATATGAACTCGCCATTATTGGTATTTCCACAGATGAAAATGTAACCACCGATGCAGTGAGGAAGCAGATCCGCCAGGTGTACAAACTCGCACGCCGTGGAAGCATAAAGTGTGAACCACTCCAGTCACCCAGTATAGCCTCTGAACTAGAGATCTGCACCCCAAAGGTCGAACTTCTGGAATCCCAGCTGCAGGCGGGTAAAGTAGATGATCGCAATTTGACTCTTAAACTGTCTCGTCGTGCAAATTATTTGATGGATAGACTAGCTCGTATCTCTGAAAGTAGTTCGCATTTGTCAGATCTTCGTAGTCGTTTGATTCGCATTTTGAGTGTCATAGACGGTGAAGATAGCTACACGGATAGTGAGTACAAGGAAACCCAGGCACAGCCGTCTAACCAGAAAGTGGAAAGTAACGTGATCTATGTGAAAGATAAACCCTTGAACCTAAATACATTTAACTTAAAATTTGACGGAACGGTGGGAGATTTTAACTTACCCACAATTAATTGGCTTCCTAAAGATAATTATCTAGAATCTAGCTTTTATAGTAATACATGTTTATCCTCTAGACACTTAGTTAATTTTATGGCTTTGACGAACAGCTACCAATTTAAACCTTTCAGAAACTTAAATGACCGCACCTTAGATTTATTCATATCAAATATTTTAGAATGTAAAATTATGGATGCTCATTATAATTTAGTACCCTTGGATAATTTCCACTCTACTTTTTATGCTTTTGTGCCTTTTATGCATGATAATAAGTCTATGCCTTCGACAGAGTTGATCACAAAATTCTACTTGATAAAATTGCTTTTAACGGTATACGTGGCAATCTTTGGCGATGGTTTAAATCATACGTAACTAACCGTACTCAAAGGGTTGTTATTAATGGTTACGAATCAGAGTATGTGCCTGTCACCTCTGGTGTACCGCAAGGTTCTATATTGGGACCACTATTAGTTATACTTTTTATTAATGATATTAACTCGTGTCTTCAGCACAGTAATTTTTTACTATACGCTGATGACCTTAAAATTTATCGTACCATTTGTGACAATGAGGATCACTTCAGACGTATAATTAGTAATTCCTTCATATATTAAAGGAGCTACCATAGAGCTCGGTGAAGTGAACAGGAATACATAATTTCTTGTTAGAAGAGGGACGTAGAACCCTATCATATGATGAGGAGAAATAGCAAAATTTAATCTTTAGATAAGAAGGCGAAAGCGGGTCATTTAATTTGGAAAAAAGAACGAGTAATTTTCTGGAATTACGCCTCTGTCGGATTGTAAGCCATTTAAGCTTAGATCTTTATTGCAATGTGGTTATAATTACGAAGCCCGAAAAAAATCTTATATATTTATTGAGAAGGCGTCCCAGCTTGTTCAGAAGATCCTAGGACATATCCGGGTAACACACATCTACATAATCAATTATGGGTAATGTGAACGATTGGACAAGGATGATCTTAGACTTTGTGGGAAGAAAATGTTTTAAACGATACAGAGAACATAGCGTGGCAATGACTTTAGGACTCACTTCTGAAACCTGAGTTCTCCTATTCAGCGTGCTGATTTATTACAGACTTACTGAACGGAATTGTAATCCCATTGTAATAAATCTAACATTTATATATTTTATACTTCCCTTATATTTTTAAGTCTGCAAGATTAATCATGGCTACTATCATTGAGCTACCCACCAGAATAGCTTTACATTTTAAAGGATTGTCCAACACTCCATAACGAGTAGATCAATCTTTGATAGTTGATAAGTTGTCGTTTAGTTTTTTAATCCCATATTGAATATCCCCAATTTCAGCTTTCACTTATAGCAGAAGGTAATCGGCATAAACAAGAATAGAATATAATAATTTTTATTCAATATTGGTTACAAATAATTCATATTAAAAGTTATTTTTTTTACTTTACCACTGGTTTGAACAAAAAAACCTCTGTCCTGAAAAAAACTAGCAACAAATTCAGCCCAACTTTTTTTAAATACATTTTACAATATAAATGCTTAAAAATATTTTTGAGAAACTGCGTGGTGGCCTCATTTATAGGGGTTATTATCAATTATGTATTCATTTATATTATAATGTCCTTTTTTATACAGTTTTTGTTTACTTAAATATTTAAACTTGGTAATAGAGAAACCGTGCATTGTGGCATTCCATGGGAAGGCCTATGTTCAACAGTGAACTTGTGAAGGGCTGTAATGATGATGATGATGATGATGTTGATGATGACAACGAAAAGAGTAGAGACCTTTTATATTTTCTGTGACTTTCTTGTAATAGCGTATACATTGCCCTAAGAATGAATTATTGACTCCGTGGAGTCGAGAGACTGGTATCACTAGCTTGTGTTTGTTCCTAGTGTTTACAGAGTGTATACTACTTTTTCTACTAAAACTACCTTGGTTTTTGTGAAGATACATAAATGTTTTGTAAATAAACTGAAAGAACAATGTTTGTATTTACTTCTTTAATTTTTTCTAATAGAAGCTCTCGGATTAACGTTGTATATAGCTTTAATGGCCCTCTCCTTTAAACCAAAAATAGTTTCTAAATCATTGATTTAGAAACTATTTTTGGTTTAAAGGAGAGTGTTTGATCCTAGTGTGCTGGTGCTGGGATTAACGGCGACGGGTATAATACGCGCGATTAAGGGGGGGGGGGGGGGGGAGGTGCCTCTTAAAACTGGGCACGACACATCATTTTATTTCCTTACGCGGAATTAAGCAAATTAGTTTATAACAACCCTATTATAATGGATTTCCGCAAATCTATCAATTATCTTAAAAAGTCTAGTACGGCCGACCAGGCAAGACTCTATGTCAAATTAACAAAACTCCATCGTATTGCTGCCCAAAATGTTTGGTTCAATCAGCAGTGCAAACAACTTCATGTTATTCCTAATTACATCCAAATACGTTCTGGCACAAATAGTCGAGCGGCCAATGTCGCTATTTCTAAAGCTCAAAACGTTTGACTTAATGAGGAGTGACGTCATTGGTTTGCCAATAGAGATAATTTAAAAAATCCACCTTAAAGTATTATATTCTGAACTTTCTTATAAATTACATCACATTGAATTTGATATCTTGGACCGGAAAGCCAAAGAACTAGCTTCAATAGTTGTTTACGAGAAATATCAAATTCAGTCCCGTAAATTACAACGACTTGTATCCTCTTCATCACGTAAGCGCAATAACAACATATATACTGAATATCATCAATTTTATCCCCGAGTTAAAAATCTTTCCGATGTTCAATTTCCAACGGATGAGTTGTCACTTTTAAAAAGAATAGAAACTTTAGCGTCAACAGTAGTTGCTGCAACAATTAAGGCTAGTTCGCAACTAAAAGCGTCATTATTTAGTTTGTTAAAGTCTGTTTTGTAAAAACTGCGACGACGCAGATCAAAAGGGGAATATTTGGCAGGTTTAAGATTATACGAAGCATAAATCAAATCATGTTGTGAAACTTCCAAATTAGGTAACTGTCCGTGAATTATCACATGGTCAAGAAAAACAGCAAATATTATATCAATAAATGAGTCATCGGTTTCATTATTATGATGAGTGGTCTTTAAAGGGAGAATAGAAAGAATAACCGACTCAACAATTAAAAGAAGCTTTTTGTAACGAGTTGATTTTTTTTTAAAATCTGTATTGAGGTCACCCATGATTATACAGTGTGCGTACTCAGAACAATGAGGTACTGGTTTTTTATTTCTATAGAAGAGGGGTAAGTGTCTACCGCCACCCACGAACTACTGAAACGCTAAGAACACAAAACACAATTGTTGTATTATGGAATTTACTTGAAATATAATATTAATAATTATTGCCTAATTTTAGTAGAAATGAAGGCAAAAACAAGCACATATTTCAAATTAAGATTAAAAATCAAATAGCACACAACACGTTCACTGTTATATCTAACTTTTAAATGATACAGTATATCATTCAACATAATATAATGCTGCAATAAAGAATTCCTTGTATGATAGAGGAACCCTAAAAACAAAATGTCACAATAAATCTCAAAGCCAACAGATCTAAACTCCAATACAGATACGAGTATGTTACAGCATATGTCAAAATACTATGATTCATTGTACCCCACTACAGTAACATTTAAAGATAACTCATGTGTACTGCAGGAGGGCAGTGAATTTGAATAATTATTGTTGTTTTTGAGTTACAAATAAAACTATATATTTTGCAGAAAGTAAAGAGGAGTAAAAAGTAAAACTAGAGTGCATTCTAAAGCTGGCGACAAAGACCCAGTTTTATTTCTGTTATTATAAGATTGGAATTTATAATTAATTTTGAGCTTCTTGTCATCACAGCTACCTCGGTTGATTTACCTAAAAACATTTCGTCCCATGGCACCTTCTTGGATATTTCATTTCATTTCAATTGGATAATTCATTTTTTATAACTGAGTAGTCAGTATTTCCAAAACAAAACTGTGTTCGTAAACTCTGTGGCATAGACTTATTATCATGCATAAAAGGCACCAAAGCATAAAAAGTAGAGTGGAAATTATCCAAGGGTACTAAATTATAAGACTTAATTTATCTTTTAAACAATAAGCAGAAAAGCGGTCCATGTCATCCTGAAGTCTGAAGTGATCCTCATTGTCACAAATGGTACGATAAATTTTAAGGTCATCAGCGTATAGTAAAAAATTACTGTGCTGAAGACACGAGTTAATATCATTAATAAAAAGTATAACTAATAGTGGTCCCAATATAGAACCTTGCGGTACACCAGAGGTGACAGGCACATACTCTGATTCGTAACCATTAATAACAACCCTTTGAGTACGGTTAGTTACGTATGATTTAAACCATCGCCAAAGATTGCCACGTATACCGTTAAAAGCAATTTTATCAAGTAGAATTTTGTGATCAACTCTGTCGAAGGCATAGACTTATTATCATGCATAAAAGGCACAAAAGCATAAAAAGTAGAGTGGAAATTATCCAAGGGTACTAAATTATAATGAGCATCCATAATTTTACATTCTAAAATATTTGATATGAATAAATCTAAGGTGCGGTCATTTAAGTTTCTGAAAGGTTTAAATTGGTAGCTGTTCGTCAAAGCCATAAAATTAACTAAGTGTCTAGAGGATAAACATGTATTACTATAAAAGCTAGATTCTAGATAATTATCTTTAGGAAGCCAATTAATTGTGGGTAAGTTAAAATCTCCCACCATTAAAAATTTGTCTGTTTGTCTGTGAAGTCGATGGATGCAGGTGGCTCAGGACCGTGCTTTGTGGCATTCTTTAGGGGAGGCCTATGTTCAGCAGTGGACTTGTGAAGGGCTGTAATGATGATGATGAATGATGATTAAAAATTTACATGAGTCTAAAGGTTGCATGACATAATATATGTAATTTAGGTAATTAAGGTATTATACTTCATTACTTAAATTGGGTGGAATGTATGAAGCGCATATCAGAAGCTTATTAGTACCCGAACCTATAAGTACCAAGGTATAGTCAACAATAGGAGGCGGGTCGGGGGAAGCGTGGGGCGCGGGCGGCAGACAGTATAGCACAGCAACAAGCGAGCTGCGCACCGCAACTAATACGCCACCGCCGTCTTTACGGCTGGTCGCCGTCCGATCCTGATCGCTGCGAAATACTCGATAAGGTTGATCTATTAATTCGTTATCGTAAATGCCACTATGAAACCAGGTTTCTGTCAATATTATTATATCATAGTTAAGAAGTAAAATATTCATAAAAAGAGTGTAAACTTTCATTCGTCTTTTGAGATTTGTTGGAAGTGGACATGTACATCCTTTTTAAATAATTCCTTTAATAGTGACTAGTTAAAATTGAATTTTGTGCCTACCCAGTTAAGAGTTTTTATTGTGCAGTGTAATACTTCTACTCATAAGTATCAATACTTGTTTTATCTCGTTCTTGCATCGCATCTGAGAGTTGCAACTGAAGGGTGCCGGCATCTCACTCCCTCAAGACTAAAAGACAGCGTAATATTTCTTGTCTACTCCTGGCGCATACGTACATCGTGCGTAATGGCCAAGTTACAGAGAACTCCGCCTAAGTGCCCTTCAAACCCAGACATAAGTCTAACTACATCGGATGTTAATTATGTAAATACACGTTAGCGCTTCACTGAAGGGTATGATTCGGAATTTCTGTCCACATTGATTGACGAACGTTTTAATACATAAGACTTAAAAATTAAGGAAACTATTACAAATATAGTTACCTCCACGATTTCCAGCGAACTGACTAAAATATCCCTTTCATTATCAAGCCTAAATACAATCATATCCGAGCTGCGAGATGAGAACATTAATTTAAAACAAGATTTTAAGGATTTAAATAATCACTTGTTGGAGGTCGATACTACTTTAACAGATCTTAATGAGCAGTCAATATCGTTTGATACACGGCTTAAGTCCGTAGAAAGTCAAGTATCTAAAGACAATTATTTATCAGACACATTATTGGTTATGAAGAACAAAATGGCTGCAATGGAGCAACAGGCACGTGACTGTAACATTGAAATATCAAATTTGCCTGAGCGCCGTGGAGAGAATCTTGTTACAATTATTATTAATATTGGTGTGCTAATAAACCAGCAAATCCAACCGTCTGACATCATAATGGCCCATCGGGTTCCTCATGTTGGTGAAAGTGATAAACGACCTAAAAATGCAATTATAAAATTTAAGTCTAAAATTTTGCGTGATAATTTTGTAGCTTCGTACCGTGCTAAAAAGGCTTTACTTCAGATCAACTGTCTATCACCGGATTATCGAATAAAATATATATAAATAAATACCCAACCTTGAAAAATAAACAGATATTTCGAGATTCCAGTGAAAAGGCCAAAACATGTGACTACAAATATGTTTGGTACAAGAATGGTACAGTTTTGGTACGAAAAACTGACTCATCTCTCCTATTTTACCAATACGCTCGCTACAGGATATTAAAAAAATTAAGCCTTAGAATTATTTGTTACAGTAATGGGTTATTAATTTTATTTTTATTTTGCTTTCATTTATTTTTATATTTTTGTACTGATATTTGGGAGCATGAGCATGTCGTTCACAATTTCATTACTACTAAAAGGTCGGTAACTAATTTTATAGACTATTTGAAAAAAATATACTTTAAAATATACTATGTATTATGGTACAAAATTTTACACTATCTTATATCTTATTGTTAAACACAAAATGTTAACATAATTTACATATCTTTACTCATTAATCATTATGCACTAATATGGCGCAGTTATAAAAGAAAATTTAATATTCATCTTATCTACCTAATATAAATTGTGTATCAAAAACTAATCTCAATCTTTTTTCCTCACAATATTTATAATGAAACACTAAATAATTTATGATAATTTATTTAATGGATTCTGAAATTAAAAAAAAAAACATATCAATTTACTATCAGAATTGTCGAGGTTTAAGAACTAAGCTGCACACTCTTTTTATGAATATTTTACTTCTCAACTATGATATAATAATATTGACATAAACCTGGTTTCATAGTGGCATTTACGATAACGAATTATTAGATCAACCTTATCGAGTATTTCACAGCGATCGGGATCGGACGGCAACCAGCCGTAAAGACGGCGGTGGCGTATTAGTAGCGGTGCGCAGCTCGCTTGTTGCTGTGCTATACTGTCTGCCGCCCGCGCCCCACGCTTCCCCCGACCCGCCTCCTATTGTTGACTATACCTTGGTACTTATAGGTTCGGGTACTAATAAGCTTCTGATATGCGCTTCATATATTCCACCCAATTTAAGTAATGAAGTATACCTTACTTACCTACATTACATATGTTATGTCATGCAACCTTTCGACTCATGTAAATTTTTAATGGTGGGAGATTTTAACTTACCCACAATTAATTGGCTTTCTAGAGATAATTATCTAGAACCTAGCTTTTATAGTAATACATGTTTATCCTCTAGGCACTTAGTTAATTTTATGGCTTTGACGAACAGCTACCAATTTAAACCTTTCAGAAACTTAAATGACCGCACCTTAGATTTATTCATATCAAATATTTTAGAATGTAAAATTATGGATGCTCATTATAATTTAGTACCCTTGGATAATTTCCACTCTACTTTTTATGCTTTTGTGCTTTTTATGCATGATAATAAGTCTATGCCTTCGACAGAGTTGATCACAAAATTCTACTTGATAAAATTGCTTTTAACGGTATACGTGGCAATCTTTGGCGATGGTTTAAATCATATGTAACTAACCGTACTCAAAGGGTTGTTATTAATGGTTACGAATCAGAGTATGTGCCTGTCACCTCTGGTGTACCGCAAGGTTCTATATTGGGACCACTA
This sequence comes from Parnassius mnemosyne, assembly GCA_963668995.1. NCBI lineage: Eukaryota > Metazoa > Arthropoda > Insecta > Lepidoptera > Papilionidae > Parnassius > Parnassius mnemosyne. The sequence goes on from CAVLGL010000001.1 coordinate 58,301,376, forward strand.
TTAGTTATACTTTTTATTAATGATATTAACTCGTGTCTTCAGCACAGTAATTTTTTACTATACGCTGATAACCTTAAAATTTATCGTACCATTTGTGACAATGAGGATCACTTCAGACTTCAGGATGACATGGACCGCTTTTCTGCTTATTGTTTAAAAGATAAATTAAGTCTTAGTATTAATAAGTGCAAAATGGTAACTGTTACTAAGAAAATTAATTTTAATCGACAGTCATATTCTTTGCGCAACTCTACTCTTGAGAAAGTACATTCTATTTGTGACCTACACACAGAGAACATAGCGTGGCAATGACTTTAGGACTCACTTCTGAAACCTGAGTTCTATTCAGCGTGCTGATTTATTACAGACTTACTGAACGGAATTGTAATCCCATTGTAATAAATCTAACATTTATATATTTTATACTTCCCTTATATTTTTAAGTCTGCAAGATTAATCATGGCTACTATCATTGAGCTACCCACCAGAATAGCTTTACATTTTAAAGGATTGTCCAACACTCCATAACGAGTAGATCAATCTTTGATAGTTGATAAGTTGTCGTTTAGTTTTTTAATCCCATATTGAATATCCCCAATTTCAGCTTTCACTTATAGCAGAAGGTAATCGGCATAAACAAGAATAGAATATAATAATTTTTATTCAATATTGGTTACAAATAATTCATATTAAAAGTTATTTTTTTTACTTTACCACTGGTTTGAACAAAAAAACCTCTGTCCTGAAAAAAACTAGCAACAAATTCAGCCCAACTTTTTTTAAATACATTTTACAATATAAATGCTTAAAAATATTTTTGAGAAACTGCGTGGTGGCCTCATTTATAGGGGTTATTATCAATTATGTATTCATTTATATTATAATGTCCTTTTTTATACAGTTTTTGTTTACTTAAATATTTAAACTTGGTAATAGAGAAACCGTGCATTGTGGCATTCCATGGGAAGGCCTATGTTCAACAGTGAACTTGTGAAGGGCTGTAATGATGATGATGATGATGATGTTGATGATGACAACGAAAAGAGTAGAGACCTTTTATATTTTCTGTGACTTTCTTGTAATAGCGTATACATTGCCCTAAGAATGAATTATTGACTCCGTGGAGTCGAGAGACTGGTATCACTAGCTTGTGTTTGTTCCTAGTGTTTACAGAGTGTATATTACTTTTTCTACTAAAACTACCTTGGTTTTTGTGAAGATACATAAATGTTTTGTAAATAAACTGAAAGAACAATGTTTGTATTTACTTCTTTAATTTTTTCTAATAGAAGCTCTCGGATTAACGTTGTATATAGCTTTAATGGCCCTCTCCTTTAAACCAAAAATAGTTTCTAAATCATTGATTTAGAAACTATTTTTGGTCTCTCCTTTAAACCAAAAATAGTTTCTAAATCATTGATTTAGAAACTATTTTTGGTTTAAAGGAGAGTGTTTGATCCTAGTGTGCTGGTGCTGGGATTAACGGCGACGGGTATAATACGCGCGATTAAGGGGGGGGGGGGGGAGGTGCCTCTTAAAACTGGGCACGACACATCATTTTATTTCCTTACGCGGAATTAAGCAAATTAGTTTATAACAACCCTATTATAATGGATTTCCGCAAATCTATCAATTATCTTAAAAAGTCTAGTACGGCCGACCAGGCAAGACTCTATGTCAAATTAACAAAACTCCATCGTATTGCTGCCCAAAATGTTTGGTTCAATCAGCAGTGCAAACAACTTCATGTTATTCCTAATTACATCCAAATACGTTCTGGCACAAATAGTCGAGCGGCAAATGTCGCTATTTCTGAAGCTCAAAACGTTTGACTTAATGAGGAGTGACGTCATTGGTTTGCCAATAGAGATAATTTAAAAAATCCACCTTAAAGTATTATATTCTGAACTTTCTTATAAACTACATAACATTGAATTTGATATCTTGGACCGGAAAGCCAAAGAACTAGCTTCAATAATTGTTTACGAGAAATATCAAATTCAGTCCCGTAAATTACAACGACTTGTATCCTCTTCATCACGTAAGCGCAATAACAACATATATACTGAATATCATCAATTTTATCCCCGAGTTAAAAATCTTTCCGATGTTCAATTTCCAACGGATGAGTTGTCACTTTTAAAAAGAATAGAAACTTTAGCGTCAACAGTAGTTGCTGCAACAATTAAGGCTAGTTCGCAACTAAAAGCGTCATGAAGCTTTTTGTAACGAGTTGATTTTTTTTAAAAATCTGTATTGAGGTCACCCATGATTATACAGTGTGCGTACTCAGAACAATGAGGTACTGGTTTTTTATTTCTATAAAAGAGGGGTAAGTGTCTACCGCCACCCACGAACTACTGAAACGCTAAGAACACAAAACACAATTGTTGTATTATGGAATTTACTTGAAATATAATATTAATAATTATTGCCTAATTTTAGTAGAAATGAAGGCAAAAACAAGCACATATTTCAAATTAAGATTAAAAATCAAATAGCACACAACACGTTCACTGTTATATCTAACTTTTAAATGATACAGTATATCATTCAACATAATATAATGCTGCAATAAAGAATTCCTTGTATGATAGAGGAACCCTAAAAACAAAATGTCACAATAAATCTCAAAGCCAACAGATCTAAACTCCAATACAGATACGAGTATGTTACAGCATATGTCAAAATACTATGATTCATTGTACCCCACTACAGTAACATTTAAAGATAACTCATGTGTACTGCAGGAGGGCAGTGAATTTGAATAATTATTGTTGTTTTTGAGTTACAAATAAAACTATATATTTTGCAGAAAGTAAAGAGGAGTAAAAAGTAAAACTAGAGTGCATTCTAAAGCTGGCGACAAAGACCCAGTTTTATTTCTGTTATTATAAGATTGGAATTTATAATTAATTTTGAGCTTCTTGTAATTAAGTAGCAAATTAATCTTCATTTTGAAATAATGTGTGCAGTTAGCTTCTTCTTTTTATAACCTTCAGATAAAGCAAATTAGTACTTACTTAATAAAAAGTAAAGTTACATCCTGTATATATCCCAATGCTGAGCGAAGGCCTCTTTTCGATTCTGAAAGGTTATGAAGCACTTAACTAAATAAGGTATACAGTTCCCAGATCTCAGACCCAGAAGCTTCTTTCTTAAAGAAAACGTAGTGGTAGCATAAGAGGAAATATGTATAGCGTTTCAGGGTAGTACCGGTGACAGGTAACAGCATTATGAAACAGCAATGAGAAAGAAATTAATTCTTCTATTTTCAACTCTTTATCTGGTGCTTTTAACATTATATAATATATAGGTATATTAAATAACTTTCAAAATTAACTTAGAACTGTATCTGATACTAAGTCCTTAGCCGCCCGCGCCCCACGCTTCCCCCGACCCGCCTCCTATTGTTGACTATACCTTGGTACTTATAGGTTCGGGTACTAATAAGCTTCTGATATGCGCTTCATACATTCCACCCAATTTAAGTAATGAAGTATAATACCTTAATTACCTAAATTACATATATTATGTCATGCAACCTTTAGACTCATGTAAATTTTTAATCATCATTCATCATCATCATTACAGCCCTTCACAAGTCCACTGCTGAACATAGGCCTCCCCTAAAGAATGCCACAAAGCACGGTCCTGAGCCACCTGCATCCATCGACTTCACAGACAAACAGACAAATTTTTAATGGTGGGAGATTTTAACTTACCCACAATTAATTGGCTTCCTAAAGATAATTATCTAGAATCTAGCTTTTATAGTAATACATGTTTATCCTCTAGACACTTAGTTAATTTTATGGCTTTGACGAACAGCTACCAATTTAAACCTTTCAGAAACTTAAATGACCGCACCTTAGATTTATTCATATCAAATATTTTAGAATGTAAAATTATGGATGCTCATTATAATTTAGTACCCTTGGATAATTTCCACTCTACTTTTTATGCTTTTGTGCCTTTTATGCATGATAATAAGTCTATGCCTTCGACAGAGTTGATCACAAAATTCTACTTGATAAAATTGCTTTTAACGGTATACGTGGCAATCTTTGGCGATGGTTTAAATCATACGTAACTAACCGTACTCAAAGGGTTGTTATTAATGGTTACGAATCAGAGTATGTGCCTGTCACCTCTGGTGTACCGCAAGGTTCTATATTGGGACCACTATTAGTTATACTTTTTATTAATGATATTAACTCGTGTCTTCAGCACAGTAATTTTTTACTATACGTTAATGACCTTAAAATTTATCGTACCATTTGTGACAATGAGGATCACTTCAGACTTCAGGATGACATGGACCGCTTTTCTGCTTATTGTTTAAAAGATAAATTAAGTCTTATAATTTAGTACCCTTGGATAATTTCCACTCTACTTTTTATGCTTTGGTGCCTTTTATGCATGATAATAAGTCTATGCCACAGAGTTTACGAACACAGTTTTGTTTTGGAAATACTGACTACTCAGTTATAAAAAATGAATTATCCAATTGAAATGAAATGAAATATCCAGGAAGGTGCCATGGGACGAAATGTTTTTAGGTAAATCAACCGAGGTAGCTGTGATGACAAGAAGCTCAAAATTAATTATAAATTCCAATCTTATAATAACAGAAATAAAACTGGGTCTTTGTCGCCAGCTTTAGAATGCACTCTAGTTTTACTTTTTACTCCTCTTTACTTTCTGCAAAATATATAGTTTTATTTGTAACTCAAAAACAACAATAATTATTCAAATTCACTGCCCTCCTGCAGTACACATGAGTTATCTTTAAATGTTACTGTAGTGGGGTACAATGAATCATAGTATTTTGACATATGCTGTAACATACTCGTATCTGTATTGGAGTTTAGATCTGTTGGCTTTGAGATTTATTGTGACATTTTGTTTTTAGGGTTCCTCTATCATACAAGGAATTCTTTATTGCAGCATTATATTATGTTGAATGATATACTGTATCATTTAAAAGTTAGATATAACAGTGAACGTGTTGTGTGCTATTTGATTTTTAATCTTAATTTGAAATATGTGCTTGTTTTTGCCTTCATTTCTACTAAAATTAGGCAATAATTATTAATATTATATTTCAAGTAAATTCCATAATACAACAATTGTGTTTTGTGTTCTTAGCGTTTCAGTAGTTCGTGGGTGGCGGTAGACACTTACCCCTCTTCTATAGAAATAAAAAACCAGTACCTCATTGTTCTGAGTACGCACACTGTATAATCATGGGTGACCTCAATACAGATTTTTAAAAAAAATCAACTCGTTACAAAAAGCTTCTTTCAATTGTTGAGTCGGTTATTCTTTCTATTCTCCCTTTAAAGACCACTCATCATAATAATGAAACCGATGACTCATTTATTGATATAATATTTGCTGTTTTTCTTGACCATGTGAAAATTCACGGACAGTTACCTAATTTGGAAGTTTCACAACATGATTTGATTTATGCTTCGTATAATCTTAAACCTGCCAAATATTCCCCTTTTGATCTGCGTCGTCGCAGTTTTTACAAAACAGACTTTAACAAACTAAATAATGACGCTTTTAGTTGCGAACTAGCCTTAATTGTTGCAGCAACTACTGTTGACGCTAAAGTTTCTATTCTTTTTAAAAGTGACAACTCATCCGTTGGAAATTGAACATCGGAAAGATTTTTAACTCGGGGATAAAATTGATGATATTCAGTATATATGTTGTTATTGCGCTTACGTGATGAAGAGGATACAAGTCGTTGTAATTTACGGGACTGAATTTGATATTTCTCGTAAACAACTATTGAAGCTAGTTCTTTGGCTTTCCGGTCCAAGATATCAAATTCAATGTTATGTAATTTATAAGAAAGTTCAGAATATAATACTTTAAGGTGGATTTTTTAAATTATCTCTATTGGCAAACCAATGACGTCACTCCTCATTAAGTCAAACGTTTTGAGCTTTAGAAATAGCGACATTGGCCGCTCGACTATTTGTGCCAGAACGTATTTGGATGTAATTAGGAATAACATGAAGTTGTTTGCACTGCTGATTGAACCAAACATTTTGGGCAGCAATACGATGGAGTTTTGTTAATTTGACATAGAGTCTTGCCTGGTCGGCCGTACTAGACTTTTTAAGATAATTGATAGATTTGCGGAAATCCATTATAATAGGGTTGTTATAAACTAATTTGCTTAATTCCGCGTAAGGAAATAAAATGATGTGTCGTGCCCAGTTTTAAGAGGCACCTCCCCCCCCCCTTAATCGCGCGTATTATACCCGTCGCCGTTAATCCCAGCACCAGCACACTAGGATCAAACACTCTCCTTTAAACCAAAAATAGTTTCTAAATCAATGATTTAGAAACTATTTTTGGTTTAAAGGAGAGGGCCATTAAAGCTATATACAACGTTAATCCGAGAGCTTCTATTAGAAAAAATTAAAGAAGTAAATACAAACATTGTTCTTTCAGTTTATTTACAAAACATTTATGTATCTTCACAAAAACCAAGGTAGTTTTAGTAGAAAAAGTAGTATACACTCTGTAAACACTAGGAACAAACACAAGCTAGTGATACCAGTCTCTCGACTCCACGGAGTCAATAATTCATTCTTAGGGCAATGTATACGCTATTACAAGAAAGTCACAGAAAATATAAAAGGTCTCTACTCTTTTCGTTGTCATCATCAACATCATCATCATCATCATCATTACAGCCCTTCACAAGTTCACTGTTGAACATAGGCCTTCCCATGGAATGCCACAATGCACGGTTTCTCTATTACCAAGTTTAAATATTTAAGTAAACAAAAACTGTATAAAAAAGGACATTATAATATAAATGAATACATAATTGATAATAACCCCTATAAATGAGGCCACCACGCAGTTTCTCAAAAATATTTTTAAGCATTTATATTGTAAAATGTATTTAAAAAAAGTTGGGCTGAATTTGTTGCTAGTTTTTTTCAGGACAGAGGTTTTTTTGTTCAAACCAGTGGTAAAGTAAAAAAAATAACTTTTAATATGAATTATTTGTAACCAATATTGAATAAAAATTATTATATTCTATTCTTGTTTATGCCGATTACCTTCTGCTATAAGTGAAAGCTGAAATTGGGGATATTCAATATGGGATTAAAAAACTAAACGACAACTTATCAACTATCAAAGATTGATCTACTCGTTATGGAGTGTTGGACAATCCTTTAAAATGTAAAGCTATTCTGGTGGGTAGCTCAATGATAGTAGCCATGATTAATCTTGCAGACTTAAAAATATAAGGGAAGTATAAAATATATAAATGTTAGATTTATTACAATGGGATTACAATTCCGTTCAGTAAGTCTGTAATAAATCAGCACGCTGAATAGGAGAACTCAGGTTTCAGAAGTGAGTCCTAAAGTCATTGCCACGCTATGTTCTCTGTATCGTTTAAAACATTTTCTTCCCACAAAGTCTAAGATCATCCTTGTCCAATCGTTCACATTACCCATAATTGATTATGTAGATGTGTGTTACCCGGATATGTCCTAGGATCTTCTGAACAAGCTGGGACGCCTTCTCAATAAATATATAAGATTTTTTTCGGGCTTCGTAATTATAACCACATTGCAATAAAGATCTAAGCTTAAATGGCTTACAATCCGACAGAGGCGTAATTCCAGAAAATTACTCGTTTTTTTTCCAAATTAAATGACCCGCTTTCGCCTTCTTATCTAAAGATTAAATTTTGCTATTTCTCCTCATCATATGATAGGGTTCTACGTCCCTCTTCTAACAAGAAATTATGTATTCCTGTTCACTTCACCGAGCTCTATGGTAGCTCCTTTAATATATGAAGGAATTACTAATTATACTAATTTATGCGGGACTGTGCTACAATACTCATAGTAATTTTACGATACATTAGTTAATAAAATAGTCCAGCAATAAATATAATTAAAATTCGATTTTGATGTGTTATATGATCACTTAGTAATGACTAATAACTTCTTCAATTTGCGCGTGAACAGGCTTCTCATGGGCAAACCCGCTCCATCGTAGACCACACCTTTGGCCCCAGGTCAGATGGAGGTCAAGAGTGAGCCCATTTATAATAAAGAAGCATTTAAATACATTACAATCAATGAAATCAAATAAAACATCAAGATATCTATTTTAGTGATGGGTGTTGCTGTAGCCGTTATATCGTATTTATAATTTTTCTCTGGTTCTAATATAATTAGTAAATCTGACGTTAAGTAATAAGTTTTTATTTTGTTATTTAACTGTTTCATTTGTTACCTTAAATGACTTGGCAGAAACTTTCGACGTTGAAACGACTTTAGTACTTTCATAATAAAAGCAACAGCAATTTCAGTAACTAGGACAGCCTATAAATGTTCAATGTTCTAAAAGTTTTAACGGGATTACTCTGACGTAATGAAATGCCTATTTTCCTGTTAGTTGCTACATTAAGCTGTCCTCATACTATAAAAGCATTCCTTGCCAAAATATTAATATGACTGTTTTTGTAACTGAACCGTTTTCTAAAATAGTAAGATAGTCACACGTAGTACTCAAGTATATCAAAGCGATTCCTTACATTTTAAATCTATTATCATAAATATTCCATTTTTAAGATAAAAAAGCATAACAGACAATTATATTAAAATTTAATTTATGTCACAACATAATTTACCTCAGTTTTACGATATAGGTAGCCGAGTTTTATTAAGTCAGAACTGTGTTAAGGAGAAAATAGGGCAAAATCACCACTTACCACCACATAGATATCATTATCGTTAAGCGCTGACTTTGAATAATTAAAAGTAACGTTCGCATAAAATAATATATAATTTGTATATTTATTTGTATAGTAGTATGTAGTTGAAGCCTATAAAATGTACGGCCCACCACTGGAGAGCACAGGCACTCCAGTGTAGTTTTCTGGACGACATAGGTCCTGGAATTGTTTTATTCCTGCCGAGCACGTTATGGTTGTGATGGTCTAAAAATCCATGTACTCTAAACAATCCATGTCCTTTCAATCACAATCAATTTCTATCAATCATTACTTGAATAATTCTCATAATTGTTCTCTCAGTTTTTTTTTTGGTAATTTTGCATTGAGTACCAGCTCATTTTTGAAGTCGGTACAAAATAAGCACACATATTTTACATTTCACATTGCATGAAATGCCATAGTATTAACATCATTTTTATAATTAAATTTCTTTAGTGTATTTATTGGTGAGAGATCAAATAAAATTGTTTTTTTTTTTAACTTACTAATAAGTTTTTTTTCTTTTATTTAACGACCAGTTAACAACTTCAACAGAAGACTAATAACTAATCTTAATCCTAAAATTATAGCAATATTACAAAAAGACATTAGGTATTACATTAACTAAAACTCTAATTTAAGTAGACAAGAAATCAGCATTATCGAACTATTTAAAAACAAAAATTACAATCTAGCTATAAACAAAAAAAAAAAAAACTCAAAATTCTCCGTTTGATTTCAAAACAATTATATAATTTAATTGTATTATGATTGAGTTTTGATTTTTTTGTTTTTAAGACTCATAAGCTTATTAATCACTTTGTTTCTAAAGTAATTTGCACGATTATTAAAAATGTCAATGTCACAAAAGTGGTTATTATAATTTTGCATTAGACGATACAATGGCGCTCTTTTTCCAGCATTGGTTCTACATAAAGAAAGGGCAAATGTTTCACGAGAGCATGTTGATCTTATATGTGACCTAGTAGGTACACGAAATTGCAATTTTTTTTTACAGGAATGCAATCATATCTATCATTACAAAGGTCAAATAACAACATTGCTGCTAATTGTTGTCGTCTGCGCTTTAAAGTTAACATTTGTATTTATTTAAAATCATATTATAGGAACAAACTTATAATTAAAAATTAAAAACTTTTTTTGTATTCTCTCAATATGGTCGGTATAGACATTATAGAAGGGATTCCACAAAGCAACTGCGTATTCCAACTGAGAGCGTATCAATGCCTTATACAAAAAGATATATGTTGCTGGGTTGATGAAATCCTTACAGGATCTCATTACGAACCCAAACATTTTAAAAGCTTTATTACATATTTGTTCAACATGTGTATCGAGCGTTAATTTACCATCAATAGTAACGCCGAGGTCACAAATAGAATGTACTTTCTCAAGAGTAGAGTTGCGCAAAGAATATGACTGTCGATTAAAATTAATTTTCTTAGTAACAGTTACCATTTTGCACTTATTAATACTAAGACTTAATTTATCTTTTAAACAATAAGCAGAAAAGCGGTCCATGTCATCCTGAAGTCTGAAGTGATCCTCATTGTCACAAATGGTACGATAAATTTTAAGGTTATCAGCGTATAGTAAAAAATTACTGTGCTGAAGACACGAGTTAATATCATTAATAAAAAGTATAACTAATAGTGGTCCCAATATAGAACCTTGCGGTACACCAGAGGTGACAGGCACATACTCTGATTCGTAACCATTAATAACAACCCTTTGAGTACGGTTAGTTACATATGATTTAAACCATCGCCAAAGATTGCCACGTATACCGTTAAAAGCAATTTTATCAAGTAGAATTTTGTGATCAACTCTGTCGAAGGCATAGACTTATTATCATGCATAAAAAGCACAAAAGCATAAAAAGTAGAGTGGAAATTATCCAAGGGTACTAAATTATAATGAGCATCCATAATTTTACATTCTAAAATATTTGATATGAATAAATCTAAGGTGCGGTCATTTAAGTTTCTGAAAGGTTTAAATTGGTAGCTGTTCGTCAAAGCCATAAAATTAACTAAGTGCCTAGAGGATAAACATGTATTACTATAAAAGCTAGGTTCTAGATAATTATCTCTAGAAAGCCAATTAATTGTGGGTAAGTTAAAATCTCCCACCATTAAAAATTTACATGAGTCGAAAGGTTGCATGACATAACATATGTAATGTAGGTAAGTAAGGTATACTTCATTACTTAAATTGGGTGGAATATATGAAGCGCATATCAGAAGCTTATTAGTACCCGAACCTATAAGTACCAAGGTATAGTCAACAATAGGAGGCGGGTCGGGGGAAGCGTGGGGCGCGGGCGGCAGACAGTATAGCACAGCAACAAGCGAGCTGCGCACCGCTACTAATACGCCACCGCCGTCTTTACGGCTGGTTGCCGTCCGATCCCGATCGCTGTGAAATACTCGATAAGGTTGATCTAATAATTCGTTATCGTAAATGCCACTATGAAACCAGGTTTATGTCAATATTATTATATCATAGTTGAGAAGTAAAATATTCATAAAAAGAGTGTGCAGCTTAGTTCTTAAACCTCGACAATTCTGATAGTAAATTGATATGTTTTTTTTTTAATTTCAGAATCCATTAAATAAATTATCATAAATTATTAAGTATTTCATTATAAATATTGTGAGGAAAAAAGATTGAGATTAGTTTTTGATACACAATTTATATTAGGTAGATAAGATGAATATTAAATTTTCTTTTATAACTGCGCCATATTAGTGCATAATGATTAATGAGTAAAGATATGTAAATTATGTTAACATTTTGTGTTTAACAATAAGATATAAGATAGTGTAAAATTTTGTACCATAATACATAGTATATTTTAAAGTATATTTTTTTCAAATAGTCTATAAAATTAGTTACCGACCTTTTAGTAGTAATGAAATTGTGAACGACATGCTCATGCTCCCAAATATCAGTACAAAAATATAAAAATAAATGAAAGCAAAATAAAAATAAAATTAATAACCCATTACTGTAACAAATAATTCTAAGGCTTAATTTTTTTAATATCCTCTAGCGAGCGTATTGGTAAAATAGGAGAGATGAGTCAGTTTTTCGTACCAAAACTGTACCATTCTTGTACCAAACATATTTGTAGTCACATGTTTTGGCCTTCTCACTGGAATCTCGAAATATCTGTTTATTTTTCAAGGTTAGGTATTTATTTATATATATTTTATTCGATAATCCGGTGATAGACAGTTGATCTGAAGTAAAGCCTTTTTAGCACGGTACGAAGCTACAAAATTATCACGCAAAATTTTAGACTTAAATTTTATAATTGCATTTTTAGGTCGTTTATCACTTTCACCAACATGAGGAACCCGATGGGTCATTATGATGTCAGACGGTTGGATTTGCTGGTTTATTAGCACACCAATATTAATAATAATTGTAACAAGATTCTCTCCACGGCGCTCAGGCAAATTTGATATTTCAATGTTACAGTCACGTGCCTGTTGCTCCATTGCAGCCATTTTGTTCTTCATAACCAATAATGTGTCTGATAAATAATTGTCTTTAGATACTTGACTTTCTACGGACTTAAGCCGTGTATCAAACGATATTGACTGCTCATTAAGATCTGTTAAAGTAGTATCGACCTCCAACAAGTGATTATTTAAATCCTTAAAATCTTGTTTTAAATTAATGTTCTCATCTCGCAGCTCGGATATGATTGTATTTAGGCTTGATAATGAAAGGGATATTTTAGTCAGTTCGCTGGAAATCGTGGAGGTAACTATATTTGTAATAGTTTCCTTAATTTTTAAGTCTTATGTATTAAAACGTTCGTCAATCAATGTGGACAGAAATTCCGAATCATACCCTTCAGTGAAGCGCTAACGTGTATTTACATAATTAACATCCGATGTAGTTAGACTTATGTCTGGGTTTGAAGGGCACTTAGGCGGAGTTCTCTGTAACTTGGCCATTACGCACGATGTACGTATGCGCCAGGAGTAGACAAGAAATATTACGCTGTCTTTTAGTCTTGAGGGAGTGAGATGCCGGCACCCTTCAGTTGCAACTCTCAGATGCGATGCAAGAACGAGATAAAACAAGTATTGATACTTATGAGTAGAAGTATTACACTGCACAATAAAAACTCTTAACTGGGTAGGCACAAAATTCAATTTTAACTAGTCACTATTAAAGGAATTATTTAAAAAGGATGTACATGTCCACTTCCAACAAATCTCAAAAGACGAATGAAAGTTTACACTCTTTTTATGAATATTTTACTTCTTAACTATGATATAATAATATTGACAGAAACCTGGTTTCATAGTGGCATTTACGATAACGAATTAATAGATCAACCTTATCGAGTATTTCGCAGCGATCAGGATCGGACGGCGACCAGCCGTAAAGACGGCGGTGGCGTATTAGTTGCGGTGCGCAGCTCGCTTGTTGCTGTGCTATACTGTCTGCCGCCCGCGCCCCACGCTTCCCCCGACCCGCCTCCTATTGTTGACTATACCTTGGTACTTATAGGTTCGGGTACTAATAAGCTTCTGATATGCGCTTCATACATTCCACCCAATTTAAGTAATGAAGTATAATACCTTAATTACCTAAATTACATATATTATGTCATGCAACCTTTAGACTCATGTAAATTTTTAATCATCATTCATCATCATCATTACAGCCCTTCACAAGTCCACTGCTGAACATAGGCCTCCCCTAAAGAATGCCACAAAGCACGGTCCTGAGCCACCTGCATCCATCGACTTCACAGACAAACAGACAAATTTTTAATGGTGGGAGATTTTAACTTACCCACAATTAATTGGCTTCCTAAAGATAATTATCTAGAATCTAGCTTTTATAGTAATACATGTTTATCCTCTAGACACTTAGTTAATTTTATGGCTTTGACGAACAGCTACCAATTTAAACCTTTCAGAAACTTAAATGACCGCACCTTAGATTTATTCATATCAAATATTTTAGAATGTAAAATTATGGATTCTCATTATAATTTAGTACCCTTGGATAATTTCCACTCTACTTTTTATGCTTTTGTGCCTTTTATGCATGATAATAAGTCTATGCCTTCGACAGAGTTGATCACAAAATTCTACTTGATAAAATTGCTTTTAACGGTATACGTGGCAATCTTTGGCGATGGTTTAAATCATACGTAACTAACCGTACTCAAAGGGTTGTTATTAATGGTTACGAATCAGAGTATGTGCCTGTCACCTCTGGTGTACCGCAAGGTTCTATATTGGGACCACTATTAGTTATACTTTTTATTAATGATATTAACTCGTGTCTTCAGCACAGTAATTTTTTACTATACGCTGATGACCTTAAAATTTATCGTACCATTTGTGACAATGAGGATCACTTCAGACTTCAGGATGACATGGACCGCTTTTCTGCTTATTGTTTAAAAGATAAATTAAGTCTTATAATTTAGTACCCTTGGATAATTTCCACTCTACTTTTTATGCTTTGGTGCCTTTTATGCATGATAATAAGTCTATGCCACAGAGTTTACGAACACAGTTTTGTTTTGGAAATACTGACTACTCAGTTATAAAAAATGAATTATCCAATTGAAATGAAATGAAATATCCAAGAAGGTGCCATGGGACGAAATGTTTTTAGGTAAATCAACCGAGGTAGCTGTGATGACTTTTTATGAAATACTCTATGGATTTATCAAGAAGTTCGTACCTACAAAAATTGTAAAACGTTCTTAATTTCCTGTTTGGTTTAACGCCACTCTGATTTATACTTTTAAACGCAAAGAGCGTGTCTGGATCAAATGGAAAAAATATGAAAACGCTTATCATTATAATGAATTCTCTAGGCTTAGAAAGTACTTTAAGGCTTTAACTAGCCTGAATGACCTTGACGAAACGGCGATCGCAGAGATTTTAGCCGATGTCAACACCGTCTAGCAACTACGTTCTGTATTACTTATAAAAGTGCAAAGATTAATAGACTGCAGAGAAGACAATTATATAAGTGGCATACTGCCTGTTATGCTTGCGCATCACTGAGAATTATGTCGCGGTTACGCATCTTCAATTACATTGCACGGTGTGGTGCTGTAGCTTTGTCCGGTAGGCATCACGACCTATCAAGTGTTCAAGTTTCAAGTACGTAAGAATTTTTATTATATATGTTAAATCGTATTTATTTGTGTCGTATTAAAAATATGTCGTCAAAGCGTTCACTGTAAATTTTCCCGAGTTTTATCCCTGACAGCACGAATGAAATTTGTAATTGCAATTTTCGTCAACACGCATTGGGGAAGCACGGCGGGCATTTCTTGCCCTAAAACCCTCTCAGAAATAAGAAAAGAGTCCTGTGCCCAGTAGAGGGGCTTATATAGCCTATTACTTTACTTTGTAGCAATATTTATATTCGTTTCAGATATAGAAGGGTACCTTATGCTGACAAAAATATCATGTGGAGGCAACGAAAACGTAAAACATCTTTGTACCTAGATAAAATGTTCGAAAGTTTGTCAGTCATGTCATACGCCACATTTTCTATAGAGCGTAGAACATTGCAGATAGGGCAAAATAAAAAATAATCCAATATATTATGGGAACTATTTATTAATAATATATACATTTATAGGTATTTATAATAAAAATAATGAAGAAGCTGCAAGGTTAAACTAATAACGTTTTTTGTAAACACAATCGTAAAATTCCTGTTTTAATTTTTACCAATGTTTAATTGATGAAACGTAGTCAAGATCACTTCATATAAAATATATTTAATAAAAATTGACACGTGACCTATTTGGCCTTCTACTTACAACTCGGCGGAAATTTGAAAAGATTTTGTCTTTTCACACAAGTATTGTTTACAACTGGCGTGGTTTCGAAAAACGTGATTAAGTGTCAGCGGTATATAATCAATTAAATACTGAACTTTTTTGAAATTTATTTTTTTGTTTATTTTTATTATATCTTCTTAAAAACTGACGCCATCTCACTATTTTATTATTTGTTTTTTTTTTCGTAACGCAATAAGGATAAGTTAGATTAACTCGGATAAGTTTATAATTTTTTTTAAATTTTATCACAAAATTTCCGCAATAAATTATTACCCTTTCTACAGTAATTCTCTCCTCTTAGTTTCGGCGTGACTGTAGGATGTTAAAGTGAGTCACCGTCAGTTAGTAAGCGGCCATAAATCATTATATGTATTTATAAACATACATATATACATTTTTTGATTTTAATATTTATGTTTTTTATTTAATTTTGATTGATTTTTTGAAACCTGGTAAAATTATTTTTTCCATACCAATTGATGGGCCTAAGTATAATGCCAGTTATACTCTTTGGCTGAAGTTATTTTTTATTTTATGCTCAATTGCAGACAAAACAATATTGAATGCGCATTTCTAAAACAAAATTTTACCTCTTCTCATTCTAATAATAACTCCTGCACCTAACACGGCGGAATAGTTATTATTATCTATAAGACTATTTGCGGAAACAGTTTTTGTTAACAGTTATAAGTGTAACATTTTATCAGCTGCTTTGTTTATAGTGCCTTGAGCAACACTTTGCCGGTTTCTGTACAGAAAATGATGCTGGCTTTGCAAATATGGATGGCCGCTACCATTGAATATAATACCCGCTATTACACTTATTTACATAGAAACTTTAATTATCGTTTGCATAAAATTCTAAATAGCCCTTTTTACACAAGAAAGTAAACTATTAGATCAGTCCATTTTGTTTTTAGGTAAAAAGTAAAACAAACAAATAGGGCCGTGATTTAAAATTTCTTGCTACTATTTATAGAAAAGCATGACCTTATCATAATATAAATGTCAATCATTTAGCCATGTGATAAAACTTTTAAGTGTGCCAGTCAAATATTAATGATGATATTCGGGTCATTATACTGGAAATAGTCTTTTAAATATTTTGTAGTACAATTGATAATCTTCAGTATGATTGACCGTGTATATGACTTTTATAAGTCTATGTTATTTTTGATGAAAATTATTATTTCAGATAAAAGCTCTTTCACATTTATTTTAGTCTCGAATTAAATTAATCAAAATGAAAATAATAACATTGGCTCTTTATAACTGATCTTTAAATGTAAAACACTTACTTGAAATTATATAATTATAGGCATTTTTTTAATTAATTGAACTTTTTTAAGATTTTGTTGAAACTCTACTGGTAAAAAAAGCAAATATATATATATTATAGTTCTTGATGAAAATAATGTAGGCGCGTTACTTCGCATCCCATCAAGAATTTCTAATGTAATTCTTGGTGTAAAGCTAAGACGTGATAATAACTGTAAACAATAGAATAACAAAATAATGAAAACATTTACATTTACGTACAAAACATTTACAAAAATACTTGCTTTATAACCTAATAAATATTATTAGACCGTTATAAAATAAAATAAGGTAGTCTTCGGCATGAAAGTAACAATAAATATTTTCCGCCGGATCAGCGCGCGATTCTGATCCATCTAAAGATGCTAAATTTCAGCAAGCACTGTCAAATTCAATAGGAGTGACAGAAATACGGTTCTTGATATAGAAGTGTAAATAAACTATTTAACCTATAAAGTAAAATCACTTTATTAGAAATCAAAATAGTCCAATAGCTTTATTAACATGAGACATAATTGTACGAGTGCTTACAATACTTAACATTATTTTACTGAAATCTCAGAAAGTTTTTTTTAATAGAATAACGCACACAGTCCACCTGATAGTAAGTGGTTGCTACGGCCCATACACATCTACATCTATTCTCGATTACATATCAAAATGTAGATGCGTTGTCACCCGTGAGGACGAAGATGTAATGCCTCGTTTCCAGTAAAAAGGTTCTCCGGTTCTCTACACTCACCATACGAAACACAGCAGGGTTAAACTGCTATTTTACATGTTATTCCGTGAGAGCGTGGCCCTTCCCCATTGAGCCGACAGAGCCGACCCATTCGTGCTACAACTATACCTACTACTAATATAGCTGCAGCATGGCTCTACCACGTAAGAAAAAATTGACGTTGAAAATTAAAAGTATTTTTAGAAGCAACTTTGCAATTATTTTCTATTGAGTTAATTTTTGTGGAATCGTGTTTTGCAAACCACCACCTGAAATACGTACAATTTTTTTCGATAATGACGTGAAATTACAAAACGATCCCCATGCATTTCAATGTGGCTCCTTTCAGCCTCTTAATATGAACATACCTCGGGATTCAGATATTTTAAAAGTTTTCATGAGTAGATAATGGAAGATATAATATTATATTATTACTGTCACGTGTGAGGCAACCTTTATACTTATATACATATTCTCATCATATTTTTATGGTTGGTTAGAAAAATTATATCTAAATGCAAACTTTCACAGGGTAAATTTTTTTTTACTATTTTACCCAGCAAGTAGTAAAGCAACTACAATCCCATCGGTAAGTGGTTATGTAGTCTAAGATGGTGAATTGCACTGACTTAACAAAAACCTTTTCACTCTTGCCTAATAGTACTAGGTAAGTATTATTTGCGACCTATTTGTTTGTGTGTGTGTGTGTGTGTGTGTGTGTGTGTATGTGTGAAGAAAAGTGAAGAGGAATAAAGGTTGAGTACTAATTCGCATACCTGTACGAGGTTGCCACTCGAGGACCTTTCTTCCTATTTTTATCTGTTTTCCAAGCTATATAGCTAGCCCATTGCCATTTCACTGTAATATTCCGTTGTGCTATGTCAGTTACTCTGGTTCTAATGCAAATATCTTCATTTCTAACTTTATCACGTAGAGAAACCCCTCTCCAATTTAAAATTTTTACTTTTTTTAGATGATAGTTTGTCTAACATGAAAAAACCATAAACCCAAGAATGTCTTTATATAGTCATTTATACTTAGGTAAGCACCATTCTTTTATTTATTTAAATTGTTTGATTTAATTTGATAACAGTGTACCTAAATGTAAGTATCTGTATCTTTATTTCCCTCCCCAATAATATTTTATAAAGTCGTACTCATAAAAACAGCGTTTTATTGTAATACATAATTATAAAACTCAGTATCAACTAATTAATAAAAATATCATCATCATCATCATCATTACAGCCCTTCACAAGTCCACTGCTGAACATAGGCCTCCCCCAAAGAATGCCACAAAGCACGGTCCTGAACCACCATGCATCCATCGACTTCCTGCATGTCTTACCAGGTCGTCACTCCATCTCGTGGGGGGACGCCCTACACTTCGCTTACCGGTACGAGGCTGCCACTCGCAAACCTTTCTTCCCCATCGGTTGTCGGTTCTTCGTGCTATATGGCCGGCCCATTGCCACTTCAGCTTACTAATCCGTTGGGCTATGTCGGTTACTCTGGTTCTACTGCGGATATCCTCATTTCTAAGTTTATCACGCAGAGAAACTCCGAGCATAGCCCTCTCCATAGCTCGCTGAGCGACCTTGAGCTTCCTCATCCGGCCAGCAGTGAAGGACCACGTCTCAGTTCCGTATGTCATCACTGGCAACACGCACTGGGTGTACAGTTTCGTTTTCAAGGTTTGCAACATATGCAATAATAAAATTACATAGGTATTAAAAACTATCGAAATCTAAGTAACGAGAGCATGTTCGTCGTTCCACATCTAAATTATACAAAAATGCATTTTTCAATTTCATTAATCAAAGTCGCCGCGAAAATTTCTTCTTCTTTGGGCACTTTAAAAATTCATTTATTTAGAAAATAATATTTTGAGTTACCACTGTATAGATATTAACTAAATTACGTATTTCTAGTCATAAAAATATTTATAATTGAGTATAAACTTTTAAAAAACTAATATATATTTGAACGAAGTCGCTCCAACACCGACGTGCGGTCCACCCTCGACGATGTCCGAAAACGGACTGTGACAGAGCTTACATGGCGACGGAGCATGCGCGCTCGCGTAAATATATTCAATTTCAGGGAAAAATGATATATTCTCTTATAAAACGGGTAATAAAAATAAAACTCTCAATTAAAAATATTAATATTTTTAAGACCTTTTTTTAGTGTAAGAACTATTTAAAAAGCTTGTGCCGTTTTGGAGAAATTTTGCAAAATATGACAAAGATAGGTACTCTTTGGGGATTTTTTTTCTAATAAGGGGTTAACAAAAATACAATTTTGTTAAATTAAAAACATTTGTCATATCTTCTTCTGTTACACTGTATTTTTTTCTTTGTGGATTCAATGAACAGTTATTGAGATTTTTTTACTTAAATATCCTAGATTTAGGCATTTCAACCACTGTTAAGGCCTTAATAAAGAGTGCGCAATTCGTTACAAAAACTACATATCGTCAATTCAAGATAACATTAAAGAAAATATAAAGCATTTCTGGACATATATATCGAAGCGTAAAAATACTGCTAGTATTCCTGACAATGTTTATTATAATGATAATATTGTAACTAATCCTACAGAAGTTTGTAACCTATTTTCAACTTTTTTCACTCAATCTTGAAGCATCTTCTGTTTCAGCTGAGTATGATATTGATAGTATCAATTTTAGACAAAGCCCTGATTCACACATTAATTTAACATGTATTACATTATCAGAGGATGAAGTACTTAAAGAGCTACAAGCTTTAAATACAACCAAGGGTGTGGGGTCCGATAATATATCACCAGTGTTTCTGAAAAATTTAGCAGTTAATATTGTTAAACCACTGTGTTTCCTTTTTAATAAGTGTTTAGTTGAAGGAATATGTCCTGATGTATGGAAAGCCGCTAGAAATGTGCCTGTATATAAGAGTGGTTCGAAACGAAATGTTGAAAACTACCGTCCTATTTCCATTTTGTCAGCCGTGTCGAAGCTCTTTGAACGATTAATTTTCAACTGTATATATGCATTACTGCAAAACTTAATTATATCCGAACAACACGGTTTTGTAAGGCGACGTTCAACTACTACAAATTTATTAGTATATCTAACGGACTTATTCGAAAACTTAGATTCAAATTATCAAACTGACTGTATTTACACAGACTTTCGTAAGGCCTTCGACAGAGTTGATCACAAAATTCTACTTGATAAAATTGCTTTTAACGGTATACGTGGTAATCTTTGGCGATGGTTTAAATCATACCTAACTAACCGTACTCAAAGGGTTGTTATTAATGGTTACGAACAAATATGTAATAAAGCTTTTAAAATGTTTGGGTTTGTAATGAGATCCTGTAAGGATTTCACCAACCCAGCAACATATATCTTTATGTATAAGGCATTGATACTTTCTCAGTTGGAATACGCAGTTGCTTTGTGGTATCCTTTCTATAATGTCTATACCGACCATATTCAGAGAATACAAAAAAGTTTTTTAAGTCAATATACTATAGATGTAAGCATAAATATTGTTCCTATAATATAATTTTAAATAAATACAAAATGTTAACTTTAAAGCGCAGACGACAACAATTAGCAGCAATGTTGTTATTTGACCTTTGTAATGATAGAAATGATTGCATTCCTCTAAAAAAAATTGCAATTTCGTGTACCCACTAGGTCACATGTAAGATGAACATGCTCACGTAAAACATTTGCCCTTTCCTTATGTAGAATCAATGCTGGAAAAAGAGCGCCATTGTATCGTCTAATGCAAAATTATAATGACCACTTTTGTGACATTGACATTTTTAATAATCGTGCAAATTACTTTAGAAACAAAGTGATTAATAAGCTTATGAGTCTTAAAAACTAAAAAAAAAGGAAAGGTAAAAAATCAAAACTCAATCATAATACAATTAAATTATATTATTGTTTTGAAATCAAACCTAAAAGTTTGAGTTTTTTTTTTTGTTTATAGCTAGATTGTAATTTTTGTTTTTAAATAGTTCGATAATGCTGATCTCTTGTCTACTTAAATTAGAGTTTTATTTAATGTAACATCTAATGTCTTTTTGTAATATTGCTTATGTACTAAGTCCTCCTTCACATCTCTCATTTTTGTAATTTAATGTATAAATTATTATCTGAGGCTGGTGGTGTTGGCTTCACTTAATTTAAATTTTAGGATTAAGATTAGTTATTAGTCCTCTGTTGAATTTGTTAACTGGTCGTTAAATAAAAGAAAAAAAACTTATTAGTAAGTTAAAAAAATTCAATTTTATTTGATCTCTCACCAATAAATACAGTAAAGAGATTTAATTATAAAAATGATGTTAATACTATGGCATTTCATGCAATGTGAAATGTAAAATATGTGTGCTTATTTTGTACCGACTTAAAAAAGGAGCTGGTACTCAATCCGCCTGTATGTTTTTTACATGTGTTACCCAATAACTTTTTACTGGGTAAACCGATTTCGACGATTCTTTTATTATTTGAAAGCTGGTGTCTTTTATAAATTTGATTAAGGTCTTGCCAATAGTATTTGAGTTATTCTTAATAATTTATATTGAAGTCGGTTGTACAACATTTTAAATTTTAAATTATAAGGCAAATATAATAAATCAAATACGAGTAAATTAAAAAAAGTTTTTGAATGTGTATGTTCGAGTAGCATATTATGTGACCTTATAGTTTACAATTTTTTCAGTAAGTACTTTACTAATTTCCTAAACAAAAATTTAAATTCTTAAACTATGATTATTTTTTTAAAATTTTAGCACAATGGAAGTAGCAATAATATACTGAACTTAACTGTGGTATGCAGATATTTTAAAGTATAATAATATAAAAAATCATTTAGCACGAAATGTTCTCACCAACAACAGGTAAATTAAAGAAAACTGAAATGAGGAATATTATGGAAAATCTGATGATTTGAATTTAAAAAAATTACAACGGAAAATATAAGTAATAGTACCGAAACACGGCGGGAAGTTTTAGCACCAGAAAGTCAGTCAAATAATACACATTCACATTACATAAATGAAACGAAGAATATTAACCTAACACAAGATTTTTCTCGTCACCATATATACTGCATCTACACATAAATGGACTTTTGAATAAATTTGACATCTTAATAGAACGCTTGAATCACCTCTCCAGTAATGGAAAAAATGTTAGTATTTTATGCTTCACTGAACATAACATGTTACAAAGCGACGTAAACCTTTTTAATATACCTAACTTTAAATTAGCTACATACTTTGCTCATATTAATCGAAACGGAGGTTCATGCATATTGGTGTATAACGGAATAAACTTTACAGAAATGGAAATAATAAAACAATTTAATATTCCTAACGTTTCTGAATGCTGTGCCATAGAGCTGACAGATAATTTGCGGTGATTTTAATATAGACATGCTAAAGAAAACTAAAGTTGCCATTCAATTTGAACGAATAGCAAAAGAATTTAACTTGAAAATAGAAATAAGCGAACCGAAATCAGAAATCAGAAATCAGAAATGTTTATTTGCTTTAAACATGGTAGTACAAAGATCTTAATATAGTGATACCAGTATGTCCTCATGTTTGACTTATAACTGTCATGCAAATTTAAAAGTAGTTACATTTGAATCTACTTAGAACTAAAAATAAGTTAATAGACTAAATATAAAATAATGGTAAACATCAATCATAGACAGAACATTACATAACATTTATAAATTGTATAATATTTTATGTCAAATTATTCAAGTCATAAATAAAGTAAACACAGAAAAGTTACAAACACAATTAAAATTCAAAAATCTCTTGGTCATCTAAGTATTCCTGGACTGAATTAAAGCACCTAGTCAAAAGCCAGGAATGTAACTTTCTTTTAAACAATGGAAATAGCAGAGCCTTGAAACATGGATGAAGCTTATTATAAATTTTGATAGCCGTACAATAACAGCTGCGTCTGTATAGTTGAAGTCTTATTCTAGATTGCATGATCCTTTCCCGATGTCTGGCAAGTTTATTTTTGTATTGCCCTCTAGAGACAAAATAATGAGAGTGTTGTCTAACAAAAATACACATTTGTTTTATATACAGGCACGGTAGCGGTAGGATTCCAACACGACACGCCCTAGTAGTGGTACCTGTCTGGATAATACATTGCATAATATATGAGGATGTAATAGTGAAATTATAGAGCTGGGTGTTTCCGATCATACAGCACAGTTGATGAAATGGCCAGTAAAAAAAAACATGTATTCTTTAATATTGTCATATTTTTAAACGCGACTACAGTAAAGAAAATGTAAGACTTTTTAAAAAATGCATCCAAAATTTAAGCTTCTCAGAAACATACGAATCCGATGAGCCAAATAAAGCCTACAATAGCTTCTTTGACTTATTTAAGCTATTCTACTATCTATGCTTCCCCGTTATCAAATGTAAAGTAGACCCAATTAAGAAAACAAAATGGATTACGCGGGGAGTAAAATTATGCAGCAAAAAAAGACGAGAACTACTGTGGGAATATAGACTGAGACCCAGTAAAGATACAAAGCAAAAATTTAAAACTATACAAGGAGATATAAAAAAATTGTCAAACTGACACAAAAAGCTCAAAACAGTTATTTTATTGAGACAAGTCATAATAAAACAAAAGCTGCGTGGAAAGTGATAAATGCAATAAAGCCAAACATACCTAAACAAAACATTGAGGGAATAAAGATCCAAGGACAGTATGTGACAAATCCTAAATTGAAAGCGGATTAATTTAATAATTATTATTCAAATCAAATGCAAACTAATGAAAAAAAAAAACTGCCTCACAGCCTGTAATCACACTGAGTCTCTATACCGTTCAGAACGGTGGTACCAATCCAGACTGGCTCAGAGGCAAAAAAGAATTCCTACCATCTAGATAAAATTGTAGTGGCGGGAAAGAATACTCACTACCCCATGTCTTTCCGTGGGTATCGTAAGAGGGGACAGAGGGAAACTGAGGCAGAGGATGGGAAGCAGCATCATTCTGATAATAGCAAAACAGCAATAAAAACTGCGGTTGCCAACCCGCTCGCCGAATGTGGCAACTATGGCAATACACCCCTTGAGAGTAATGAAGAGACGTACCCCAGTCCCTGGCGGTCCCGCTATTCCTGGCTACGGTGGCAACCATGGTAACAGCGAGGCATGGGGTGCTAAGAATATCCGGTGGAGGTTCGGTTGCCACCTACGACGACTCGACCTGAAAAATAATAACGCACGCACCCTGAGGAATGGCGAGAAGATATTAGAGCTGGAAGAAGAGATAGACAAGTTGCGCTAGGATATCATAGGATTATCCGAAGTCCGAAGAGAGGGGGAGGACTCGGTAATCCTCGATTCCGACAACTTGATCTACGAGTATCACCGGGAGGGCGACCATCTGTCCCAAAGAGGTGTCGGATTTATCTTCCCCAAGTCTCTCGTTAATAACTTTGTAAAGATTGGGAGTGTGTCGACGAGAGCTGCGTTCCTTGTACTCAGAATCATCAAACATAATTGATTGAATGTCATACAGGTTTACGAATCAACTTTGGCAAATCCCGATGAGGAGGTGGAGAAAATGCATGAGGATATCCATACGGTGTTGATAGGAGACTTCAACGCAAAACTAGGCACAAAAGAGAATGGTGAGCTAAAAGTAGGGAAATTCGAAATAGGGCAACGGAATCCAAGGGGCCAGCAGCTGGCCGACTTTATGGAGAAAGAGGGACTCTTTATGATGAACTCTTTCTTCCAGAAGCGGTCCCACAGGAATGGACCTAGTCCTAGTGTAGTAGTTAGACCTAGTGAATGAGATTTATTTCATTATGACAACCAGACGACAACTGTTCAGAAATGTCTCAGTGATCGCGAGGGTGAAAACCGGCAGCAATCACCGAATGGTGAAAAGCACACCGAACGTAAATGTTAAGTTAGAGAGGTCACGTCTAATGAAATCAACGCTCCGTCCCCCTCGTGCTCTAATCCAAGGTCCAGAAACCTTTCAGGTCAAGCTACGAAACCGTTTTAAGTGCCTAGAATATTGCAATGCAGTGGATGATATGAATAATAAGATCGTGGAGACTGTCCATGCGGTCGTAGCTAAGTTCTGCAAGACCCGCCGCAGAAGAACATAAAAACTCTCCGATCACACTCTTAATCTCATGGCTCTTAGACGGGGTATAAAGCTGCAGTCTTCAGTAGATTTGACAGCATACAGGTAACTGAACAGACAGATCTCCAAATGCATGCGGCGGAACCAACGCAACTTTAATACTGCTCGTATTAAAGAAGCGATCGTGCGGAACCAGAGCTCCAAAGTCTTTGCTAGAGATCTGTCTGTTTGCTGAATACAGAGTGTAGTAGCGTCATTTCCAGGACACCTGAGATATGGAGTGAGATTGAGAGGTTTTATGGGCAGCTGTACACGTCATTTTTGGAGCCACACGCAAGTGTAAGTATCGATCCTAGAGTAATTCTTATCTGTCATTATTCCGATGATATCCTGGACATTATTCTGAGCAAGATAGGAATGGCTCTCCAGCACCTTAAAAACGGCAGGGCCCCAGGCGAGGATGGAATTACAGCGGAGCTTCTGAAAGCGGGTGGAAAACCGGTACTTCAAGTCCTTCAGCATCCCTTTAATTCCGTCCTCCATGATAGCATTACACCGGAGGCGTGGAGCAGAGGTGCGGTGGTCTTGTTCTTCAAGAAAGGCGACAACGCTCTCTTGAAGAACTACATATCAATTTCCCTTCTGAGCTGCGTCTACGTGCTGTTTTCGAGAGTCTTTTCGAATCGTCTCGCGCGCAGACTTGAAGACTTCCAGCCTCCCGAACAAGCCGGTTTCTGAAAAGGCTTTAGCACTATAGACCACACACATACCCATCGGCAAATTGTACAGAAGTCCGAGGAGTATAATTTGCCACTATGTGTGGCGTATGTGGACTATGAGAAGTCTTTGATTCCGTCGAAATTTGGGCGGTGCTGCAGTCCCTTCAGCGGTGCCAAGCTGACTGTCGGTATATTGAACTGCTGAAGTGCTTGTACAGTAGGGCTACGATGGGTATCCGGGTACAGAACCAGAGTACGAAACCTATCCAATTGCAGAGAGGTGTAAGACAGGGTGATATCATATCCCCGAATTTCTTCACCGCTGCATTGGAAGACGTTTTCAAGCTTCCGGACTGGAAAGGATACGGCATCAACATCAATGGCGAGTACATCACTCACCTTCGATTTGCCGACGATAAAGTCTTTATGGCAGAATCACTGGAGGACCTAAGCACGATGGTCAATGACCTCAATAGTAATTCCCAACGGATAGGTCTTAAGATGAACATGGACAAAACAAAGATCATGTTTAATGTCCATGTCACACGTATGCCGGTAGTTGTTGGAAGCACTAAGCTCAAAGTTGTTGGTGAGTATGTTTACCTGGGACAAATATCCCGACTAGGTAAGTCCAACTTCGACCGAGAGGTCAATCGACGGATTCAACTCGGTTGGGCAGCGATCGGGAAATTACGGCACATCTTCTCGTCAAGTATACCTCAAAACTTGAAAACGAGACTGTATAACAGTGCGTGCGTGCGTGTTGACAGTGATGACTAATGGAACTGAGACGTAGTTCTTCACTGCTGACCGGATGAGGAAGCTAAAGGTCGCTCAGCGGGCTATGGAGAGGGCTATGTTTGGAGTTTCTCTGCGTGATAAACTTAGAAATGAGGATATCCGCAGTAGAACCAGAGTGGCTGACATAGCCCAACGGATTAGTAAGCTGAAGTGGCAATGGGCCGGCCATATAGCTCGAAGAACCGACAACCGATAGGGAAAAAGGTTTTCGATTAGCAGCCTCGTACTGACAGACAAAGTATAGGGCGTCCCCACTACATGGAGTGACGAACTTGTACGATATGCAGGAAGTCAATGGATGCAAGTGGCTTAGGACCGTGCTTTGTGGCATTCCTTGGGGGAGGTCTATGTTCAGCAGTGGACTAGTGAAGGGCTGTAATGATGATGATGATGATGATGAGATAAAATTGTTCTAAGTTTGGGTGTTTTGCAATACACTCTTTATATATCAGCTATATGAGTATATAAATTCATAGTCAAGTCCGTTTTATATGATGTTTCTTGAGGTAGGAGGGTTAAGCAGAAAAATTCCTCATTTCATCTTAAATAAGGAAGAGAGTAAAAAAAGATAACTTTTCTTTACACTCTATAAAAACAAAGTCGCATCCTAAAATAGAGACGTCGTAGCTCAAATATTAGGGTTAACACTCGCAGTAAATTTCACAGATCCCAGCCAGCACCAACCAAATTGATAATTGCAATTTAAAGTGCTTAGCGCTTAAGGAAAACATCGTGCGGAAACCTGCATGTCCGAGAAATAAGAAAAAAATGTATTTCGAAGACATGTGAAGTTCGCCAACACGCATAGGGGTAGCGTGGCGAAAACTTCCTTGCCCTAAATCCTCTCAGAAAAGAGAGTAGGCCCGTGTCCAGCAGTGGGAGGTATATAGGCTGTAACTTTAACTTTTTAACTCTAACCTAAAATATAATACATACTGTATTACATATTTTAGGTTTAAGTTAAAAGTTAAATCAAATCTATGGATAATATAAACCTAACTACTGATAACGTCAAAGAGCTCCTCTGCTTAATGTTCCATTTAATTAAGAAACTGAAAAGAAGGCACGTCCGCAACATTTTATCCCTGATTCTATTAGCTGAGATGTCCTTTAATCTTGAAACAACATTAAATTTATAAAGAAGACAAAACGAAGAATGATTCAATTTAAAGATAACCTAGACATACACACCCACACAAATTCATTTTGTTAATATTATAGAAATACAATTATATTTTATACTAACTGTGTCCCGGGACTTCGCCCGCATAGAAGTTATTACGATTAAATTTTATGATTAAATGTTTTTTTGCGCGGAACTCTAACAATTTGTCTAAAATAAAAGTAGGCTAAGTTACTCCTTATAACTTTATATTAGCTATCTGCCAGTGAAAGTTCCGTCAAAATCGGTCTAGCCGTTTCGATGATTAGCCGGAACAACTAGACAGACAGACAGACAAAAATTTAAAAAATTGTGTTTTTGTTATATGTACCGTATATACTTTCAGTAAAAAGCTGTTATTTTGACGTTGCAAACAGACACTTCAATTTTATTCATTTGTATAGAAGATAATAATTTTATTATTTTACTAGCTGTTCCCCGCGACCTCGCCCGCGTGTTAGTTTTAATTTAATTTTTTTGCGTGGAACCCTAATTCTTTTTCTAAAATAAATGTAGTCTAAGTTACTCCTTGTGACATCAGCTAGCTGCCAGTGGAAATCCCGTCAAAATCAGTCCAGCTGTTTCAGAGATTAGCCGGAACAAACAAACTTTAAAAATTGTATTTTTGTTATAAATACCGTATATACTTTCATATGCATTTAGTAAAATGCTGTAATTTTGACGTTACAAACAGACACTTCAATTTTATTTTCATTTGTATAGATATTGCATGCCTTAAGCGAAAGTGCAAGGTATGTTCTACTATCGCCTAAAAATTAAGATTCCAACGTTTTATCGAATAAAATCGTATCTAGCAATCACATTATAAATATAAATGACACAAAAAGCACATGGTTAGAAATATAAATGATTGTAGAACTTTCTTTAAATCGATTAATTGCTATTTTTAAATAAAAAAGGGGTTTTAGTGGCTTATGGTGTGGATTTATCAGGTCCCCAAGGCTTGTAAACACGATAACCTTCTATAATATCAATTGTTTAATTCAATCATTTTTTTAATCTCTTCATCTATCATGTGGGAAGCCACTGAATGTAAATGGCAGTGTAATTTTCTTTTGTTTGGCTATAATTAATTTTTTTCGGCTCCAAAATGGCGAAATTTTCGTTGATTTGGTAGCCTTGTTTTGTTTTTACAATATTATAAAAGCACAGAATAAATAATAGTAGTACGTACGTAAGTAGTATCAATTTTTTTGTCATGGGTGACATTTTCATGGTATTATAGGGTGTTGAAACCGATAGGGTTGTCGAAATGTAAATCCAAGATGGCGGCCGCAATAGGTATCAATTTGTTCATCATGGGTGTCATTTTCATGGTTTTCGAGGGTGTTGAAACCGATAGTGCACTCGAAATGTAAATCCAAGGTGGCGGCTGCAATAGGTATAATTTTTTTTTAATAATGGGTGTCATTTTCATGGTTTTCAAGGGTGTTGAAGCTGATAATGCTGCCGAAATGTAAATCCCAGATGGCGGCTGAATTAGGTTACCAATTTATCATGGGTGTCATTTTCATAGTTTTCGAGGGTGATGAAGCCGGATGAATCTATAGTGCTGTCAAAATGTAAATCCAAAATGACGGCTGAAGTAGGTACACATTTTTTCATCATGGGTGTCATTTTCATGGTTTTTTGCATTAGTGCTTAACGTTTTAAATATTTTTGTTTATAAGATCACTTATTTTCAGTTTTATCACCTGCCTTAAATCAATTTATCTTATGTTTTAATCCTGACTGCAATAAAAAAACGTTACATTACTACATATGCTAAATATTTTTGGTAGAGAACGGAAAACATTATGAGATTTTCATGTAATTGAAATTGAACAGTCTTGTTTCAATACCTACTAGAACAATGAACTTTTTTCGAAGTGCTAGTTACTAAGCTTTCTCACATCTTTATCAGCCCCCATAATTGGACGATACTTAAATGACATGATGCTAGGCAATAGCAGATATGTCTATAACATTTTCTGAGTCTAGATGTCTCCCACATTGAGCGCTTAACTCTTACCGGTTTTACCGTATGCCTCTCTTACCGGGTTCACCGTTTGCGTATTTTATTATATAATGTTATAACCAAATCAAATTATGCCATGTAATATTTTTCCTGCTCTCTATAATACAAGCACAACCGTGTTGGAACAAGAGAGTTTGTATTGCGTCGCACTTACCATGAAGAACGAAAAACGAACCCTCGGAGTCGGATTTTTGTTTGGTGCTTTAGGTGGCTATTAGGCGGTTGGCTCTGATAGGGCTGCAGATGCATATATTTTGGTTGTCCTGACAGTATTTCAAATGGAGTTTGAAATTGTACAATTTTGGTTCCAGCCCTTTGGAAGCACCTGTTACAGTTGTCTCTGATATACATCCACAAAAATAAGTACCTTAAAAAGCTTCGCTTTACTTATTATATGGTTCATCATCATCATCATCATTACATCCCTTCACAAGTCCACTGCTGAAAATAGGCCTCCCCCACGGAATGCTACAAAGCACGGTCCTGAGCCAACTGCATCCATCGACTTCCTGCATGTCTCACCAGGTCGTCACTCCATCTAGTGGGGGATCGCCCTACACTTCGCCTATCAGTACGAGGCTGCCACTCGACCACACCTTTTTTCCCCATCGGTTGTCGGTTCTTCGAGCTTCATAAAAATTAATTTGGTTTTGCTAGGGATCGCTCGACTACCGAAGCCGGAGTCAAACTTATAAAACTTATTTTTTGTCCATTGGAGAATTCGAAGGATGTTCTGAATGTGTTTTGTGACCTTTGCAAGGCCTTCGACTGTGTTCACCATGAGACATTAATCAGGAAGCTACATTACTATCGTGTCTAAAACACAACGCTTAAACGTATTATTTCATATTTAAGTAATAGAATGCAGAAAGTTATTATCAATGGTAAAAGTACTTCCTGGTTGTCCGTAAAGACGGGTGTCCCTCAGAGCTCGATTCTTGGCCCATTCCTATTTTCAGGGTATATAAATGACTTATCTTCCCTAGTAGAGGATAATCATGATATAGTAGTATTTGCTGATGATACTTTCTTGATTTTTAAACTTAAACGTCTATCATTTGAATGTGATGGAGTGAATAATGAAATATCAAAATTATTGAATTGGTTTAACGTTAATAATCTGCATTTAAACGGAAATAAAACTAAATGTATCAAATTAACAACAACGAATGTTATAAATCTGAATACCAATGTGTTTTTAAATGGGGACGAACTGAACCCTGTTGAATCCTCTGTTTTTCTTGGCATCACTCTCGACACAAATTTTCAGTGGGGCCCCCATATATACAAACTAGCTAGCAAACTAAGCTCTGCTGCTTATGCTGTAAAAAGGATTATAGATCTCACTAGTGTCAAGAGAGCTAGATTAGTTTATTTCAGTTATTTTCATAGCATAAAGTTTATGGGATTATGCTATGGGGAAAGGTGGCTGTTTAAGAAACTATTTTTGACTAGCATAAAAAGGGTATGTTCACAAAAACAAAGACAGTTTTAGTAACAAAAGTGATATACATTAGGAACAAAGAAAAGCTGGTGGTACCGGTCTCTCGACTCCACAGAATCAGTAATTAATTCTTGGGCAATGTATTCGCTATTATAACAAATTCATCCCATAAAATAGACAAGGTATCTCTATTACCAAGTTTATATACAGGATGGTTTTGGAACGCTCCCGAAAACTAAGACAGGCGACAACACCAAGTATACCTTTGATCATGGGTCACAAATAAATTCGATCCTGATGAAAAAAAAAATCATCTTTTTACAACGTTTTATTAGCTTTATTCACGCGCCATCATGTTAGTACAGCTAAATGAAACGATAATTTCATAAAAAATATCATGGAAATACTGAAACATAAAACCAGCAGTGGAATGACTGAATTGATATCACCTGACTAAAGGTCAATGTACGCGCAAACGCAAATTCGCGCGGCATGCAACTAGCGGGCCATACCACAATACCTTATAATTTACAACACTTGTCTAAATACCTAACTTATCTACTTAACCTACTATTTGGCCACTGTGCTTGTCTCCACGTAGCCACTTTAATCCGAATTTACAGGTTAAATAACCCAAATAACTGGTTCGATTCCCCGCTAATGAAAAAATACTTAAATGAAATGTAACCAAGGTTGGAGTCATGCGTTTTTATTCATCGTGTAGGTATGTTTATTATTTTCATGTATTCAGTTATGTACCTATTCAGATTTGTCTAGTACTAAGTTATTTAAAAAAAAAGTTATGAAACAGCTTACCGCTCTAAATCCTCCGTGGTATTATGAGATGCGGCTCAAATTGTGCTCCATTCATTTCAAGGTAGATTTGGGTGCAGGCGGGGCATCATCGTGTGGTCTTCGACACAGTCCGTACGTAGTTCCTCGAAAGCATCCACGATCCTTTGGCGCATTTCGTCAGCACTTTAATTTAATAATTAAGGATTTAATTTTGTTAATTATAGGATCCCAAGCAGATGGCAGCACCCATCTATCTTCTCTATTGAAATTAGTATATTTTTTTAATTTCAATAACCTCGCGTATCATCCTTGGTAGGAATCGGTGTTCTTTTGGGAGGATTTATGGTCTATCAAATCTCATGTAATGGTGGGGGCGATCTTGAACATGTACACAGACTGCAGACTTCCCAGAGCGTCGGTGCTTCACGTCAGCTATATGTTCTTTCACGCGGGTTTTAATGGATCTTTTTGTTTGTTCTATGTAAAAGAGACCACATTTACAATCAAGCTTGTACACTCCTGCATCTTGTAGAGGGATATTACACTTGACGGATGGTAAAAATCGACTAATCTTCTTCAGCGGCTTGAAGAATGTTTTAATAGAAGCTTGCTTCAAAATGTAGCCAACCTTGTCTGTGACTCCTCTGACATAGGGTAGTACAGCAGTACAGCAGATAATAATATTATTATCATTCTGTTTATCATTGGTCATACTGAAAGAGGATCGCCCACTCCTCGCGTCCACTGCCGTGATTTTTATGGTCAGAGGTGGGTGCTGCTCGTCAATATTAACTAAAGAGTCACCAGATAGTGATACCTCCACGTCACTTACTGGCAAAGTTGTTAATACCAAATCTATAATGCGATTGTTTATATAAAGCACTTCATTTACCTGACGAAATCCACAATATGCTGTAACATACCCAAAATAGTTTAGTATTTCTAATATCGAAGAAGGCATGTCAAAATCTCCGATCTCTACATTTGTACTTACCTAGTCGAACTATTTGTCCCAGGTTTCCAACAACTTCCGGCATATGTGTTTTGTCCATGTTCATCTTAATACATATCCGTTGGGAGGCCTATTGTGGTCATTGAGCATAATGCTTAGGTCCTCCAGCGATTTTGCCATAAGGACTATATCGTCGGCAAATCGAAGCGATGTACTCGCCGTTGACGTCTACCAATGCAGCGGTGAAGAGTTTCGGGGAAATAACGTCACCCTGTCTTACACATCTCTGCAGTTGGATAGATTTCGTACTCTGGTTTTGTACTCGGATAGCCATCGTAGTCCTACTGTATAAACACTTCAGCACATCAATATACTAACAATCAACTTGGCACCGCTGAAGGGACTGCAGCACCGCCTAAATTTTGACGGAATGAAAAGCATTCTCATAGTCCACATACGGCAGATATAGTGGCAAATTGTACTCCTCGGACTTCTGTACAAGTTGCCGAAGGGTATGTATGTGGTATATGTGCCTTTTCGGAAACAGACTTGTCCGGTAGGCTGTATATCGTCAAGTCTGCTTGCGAGACGGTTCGCAATGACTCTCGCAAACAGCACGTAGACGCGGCTCAGAAGTGAAATCGGTCTGTAGTTCTTTAAGAGAGCGTTGTCGCCTTTCTTGAAGAATAAAACCACCGCACTTCTGCCGCACGCTTCCGGCGTAGTGCCACCATGGAAGACTGAAGGACTTCAAGTACCGTTTTTCCACTCGCTTTCAGAAGCTCCGCTGTAATTCCATTCTTACCTGGGACCTTGCCGTTTTTAAGGCGCTGGAGAGCAAATCTAATCTCGCTCAGACTGACGTCCGCGATATCATCGTAATAGTATCAGATAAGACTTGCTCTTGGATTGTTACTCACACTTCCATGTGGCGCCAATAGTAAAAAAGTATACTGCTGCCCGTAGAACCTCTCAATCTCACTAAAAATCTCAGGTGTCCCGGAAACGATAGTTTCCACGAGCTTGTTATTCATATCGTCCACTGCATTGCAATCTTCTAGGTACTGATAACAATTTCGTAGCTCAAGCTGAGCATTGTTGAGTGCCAAAAATAATTATTTTATTTCTAGATTGGTATATTTGTTTTCTGTCAAATTTTTTAAAGGTATTCCTAAAGTTATAAGAACTTAATGCTGTCAGAATATAAATTTGGTCAGTGAGTTTAAAGATGTCCTTGTTTGCTGTTTCCAACTGCTGCTACAAATCAGTAATATTTGTTGTAGAATACATATAGCAATATTACTGCCGTCATTTGATATTCCCTTTAGTTTAGAAGGCATAGAATTCCCGTTGCGCGTGGAAATTTTCTGTCTCTTTTTCGCACTGTTTCAGACTTCTTATCTTCTAATGGTGTATAGCACAATGACTGCAATATTTTTGTTTCCGAAGTTAATTTACTAATATGTCGATTGAGAGCATTACTGTCTAGTATTGTGTTTTCTAATCCGTTTTGTGTAATACTGAGTTCTAGTGTAAGTTTAGATATTTATTTAATATTAAATTTATACTAAGTACGTAAAATATATTCTGTTGTTCTCGCTTTTGTTTTCTTGACTAGGCTCAACGCCTCTTTATACATTCAATTATAAAGTATTTTTAAAACATATATCTGTTATAATAAAATAAATATAAAACGTATTATAAAGTGCAAAAAAACTGGTTTTAATTATAATTCGTTATTTTACAACAAGAAATTTTCAACATTTTAGTGGTCCTTCTCCCCGGTAAAGAATGTGAACATCGGCCATTTTCACTTCATTGGAAAGGCCCGAGAAAATCGCGATTGAAATGAACCAAGGATATAAGAACATCGTCGAAAAAATAAACGGTTAGATAATTGTCAATATATAGAAGTTATTGTTAAGATGCAAAAGCAAAATGATAATATAAATATATAAAAAAAGAAAAATGAAAATATAAACAATATTTTTCTTACAAAAACAAAAGAAAATAACAAAAACAATACTTACATAAATAAGTAAGTAAAAAAGAACTTAGGTACTCTTAAGTACCGGGTGTTTGTGAAACGCTCTCAATAACGAAGACAGACGACAGTACTAACTATACCTTTGATGATGGGTGAGATATAAAAAAGTTTTATTAGCTTTATTCATGCTCCATCTTGTTAGTACAGCTAAATGAAACGATAATTTCATTAAAAAAATCATGAAAATACTTAAACATAAAACCTTACTGAATTACAATCAGCTGATTAGGGGTCAATGTGTAAATTATTGTAAATTATTAGGTATTGTGGTATGGCCCGCTAGCTGTGGGCCATTTACTTAAACTACTACTTTGCCACTGTGCTTATCTCCACCTAGCCATTTTAATTCGAATTTACAGGTTAAATATGGTTTATTCTAATAACTGGTTCAATTCCTCGCTAATAAAAAAATACTTAAATAAAATGTTAACAAGGTTAGAATCATGCTTTTTTATTCATCGTGTAGGTATGTTTATTATTCTGATTAATTCAGTTACGTACCTATTCAAATCAGTTCAGTACAAAGTTATTTAAAAAAAAATAGGTATGCAACAGCTTACCGCTCTAAATACTCCGTGTTCTTATGAGATGCAACTCAAATTGTGCTCCATTCATTTCGAGGCAGATTTGGGCTCGGTGTTGCGTCTCCTCATGCAGGCGGGGCATCATCGTGTGGTCTTCGACACAGTCCGTACGTAGTTTGTCGCAAACATCCACGATCCTTTAGCGCATTTCCTCGCCACTCATATACTCACGATTAAAAACCCTTTCTTTCACATACCCCCACTGAAAGAAGTCTAACGGGATCAGATCTGGTGAGCGAGGTAGCAAAGCGTGTGTTCCTAGTCTGCCAATCCAGCGATCATCATATAATTCGGTAAGGCACTCACGGACAAACCTCACGACATGTGGAGGTGCACCAATATGCTGAAACTATGTGCGGCGATATTCAACCAACGATAGGTCGTCTAAAATGTCAACCAACTGATTATTTATAAAGTTAAGGTATCGTTGCCCGTTAATTCGCTGTGACAGAAACACTGGTACCAGTATGCGATCCTTAAATAAACCTACCCATACGTTAACCGACCATCGGGTTTGGTGTCCAGTTTGTCGAACAACGTGCGGGTTAACATCTGAATACACGTGTGTATTTCAATCAATAAATCTTTATTTGCCAACCAAGTGTACATTAATGGTCTTATAATAATAAAAATTTGTCTCAACTTAGTAGCTTTTTTCAGGCATTGCAAATTTGAGAAAGGGAGATAAAATAAGTTATTAAATACAAACATTATAGAGTAAAAACATTAAAAAATGAATTAATAATATAGTAAATAATTTAACAGTATTAAATTGTGCAAAATATTAAGGCATTTATGACATTTTGTATCAACACAATATTTATTTTTCTACTGTATCTGATACTGTCCATAGTAATTTTTGTGTATCAAAACCGCTTTTTCCTTTTTTTTATGTATTTCTGTTGACTTAATGTTTAGGTTTATTAGTTCTGTTATTTGTGTAAAAGATATGCAATTTGTTATTTGTGTTTTGCTTCAATGTACTCTTTAACTGAGTAGAAACATTTTTCTGTTAAGAATGTTTTTAGTTTATTAATGAAAATTGTAATCTTATTTTCAGTTTTTATGTGGATAGGTAATTTATTGTATATTTTTACAGCCATGTAGTATAGACTCTGGTTTAGCATTTTAATTCTTGATGGTGGTAGGTATAGTCTGTCTCTGTGGCGTGGGTTTATATTGTGATTGTTTTTTACTTTTGTGAAGTGATTTATGTTCTTGAATACAAATATGCAAATGTCAAATATGTATAATGATGATATTGCGAGGATGTTATTTTTAATGAAATAGGGTTTGCAACCGTCACGATTTTCAATTTGGCCGATGATTCTAATACATTTCTTTTGCAGAACAAATAGATCCTGAAAGTGTACACTATTTCCCCACAACATAATGCCGTATCTTAACTAGGAGTATGCATATGCGTAGTATGCTACAGTGCGGTTTTTTTCGTTTGTGCTGCATTTAAGTTAGAATGGAGCGTATGTGAAGTGAGATAGTTTTTTTTTTTAATATGTTCGATGTGTGGTTTCCAGTTGACGTGTGTGTCTATAGTTATACCAAGTAATTTCAATGTATTTACGGTTTCTAGTTGTGTTGTTGTATGTTGTGTCGATGTTTATGGGGGTGTTTTTGTATGTTCTAAATAGGATGGTTTTTGTTTTGTTATAGTTAATTTCTAAGTTATGGTGATTGAGCCAGCGATTTACTGTGTCTAGAGTTTCTCGAAGTATTTGTGTTGGGCTTTTGGCTTTGTCATATGCAATTAATATTGATATATCATCAGCGAATAAGACGGGCAATGTTTGCTCTTTATTTAGTACTTTTGGCAAGTCGTTAATGTATATCAGAAACAGCACACAACCTAACACGCTGCCCTGTGGAATTGAGCATTTTATGCTCCTTTTCTCAGATCTCACTATTTTAATCTCATTTGTGTTAGAGTCGAAATAGTCAATTTGTACTATTTGTGATCTATTTTCCAAATATGATTTAAACCACGTGTAAGCTGGACCGCGAATACCAGAACCGTGCAGTTTATGTAAAAGAATGTCGTACAGTACTTTATCATATGCTTTCGTCATGTCAAGTAATACTCCCGGTACATGTTTCTTATCATTTATATGTTTTAGGGCAGTCTGGATATACTTATATACTGCTAGTGTAGTTGATCTTGATTTCCTAAAGCCGATTTGGCTGTCATCGAGGATGTTATATTTTTCTAAAAAAATCACATAATCTGTACCAGATTATTTGGTTTTTCAAACACTTTCGAAAACGTGGGTACTCGTAATAGAGCTATAGGTCTATAGTTACTAGGGGTGTAAGT
Source organism: Parnassius mnemosyne (assembly GCA_963668995.1). Classification (NCBI taxonomy): domain Eukaryota; kingdom Metazoa; phylum Arthropoda; class Insecta; order Lepidoptera; family Papilionidae; genus Parnassius; species Parnassius mnemosyne. The sequence continues at coordinate 58,340,069 of CAVLGL010000001.1, forward strand.
GTCGCTCTTATTGTGTTTTGGTTTTATCAATTATATTTTTAGGGGGTCTGGAAATTGGCCATCTCGGAGACTTTGATTCACTAGGAATGTAAGCGGTATTGACAGTTTTTCTGCACATTGTTTTAGTAAAATTGGAGGGATCTCATCTATGCCGTAGCTATGTGTATTTTTAATTGAGCGGATTATGTCGATAATTTCTTTTCTGTCTACAAGCTGCAAGTACATGGAACACATTTGTGAGTTTACGACGGGTCGACCTTGCGCGTTGTTTTTGTTGGTGTTATTTGTGTCCATACCGACAGTAGCAAAATACTCACTGAAATTATTGCAAATTAGTTGTTGGGCATTTTATAATGTTGTTGTTAATTTTTAATGAAATATTTTGTGGAGGGAGTCTTTTTTTTGGTTTACCTGTTTTTTCTCTTATGATATTCTACATTGTTTTTGTTTTATTGTCGGAGTTTTCCATTTGTTTACTATATTCGAGTTTTTTAGATATTTTTACACTACGTTTTAGAGTTAGGCTATATTTTTTTATAAAATTTACGTAATTTGTCATTGTCAGTCACATTTAGGAAGGCCTTCAATTTTTTTTGTGTGCACATGATATTTTAAGACCGGTGGTGAGCCACCCTTTTTCTGGTTAATTATTTATTTTTAACTTTTGCATCGGTATATGTATGTTAAGTAATTTAGTCAGTATACTGATAAATAAATCATAATTGGTGCTTAAATTGTTATGTGTGTTAATTATTTTGTGCCATTGTATTTCATTTAATGATGTGTTAAAATTAAATATGTTTTTTTGGTTAATAATCATTTTTGTATGTACCACGTTATATTATTATTATGATAAAACTGTTTCGATTTTATTTTTAATGTAATACCCTTATGATCGGAGAGGCCGTAGTCTTGGACGTTGGCTTTACTAAGGGGCATGTATTTTGTGAAGAGTAAATAATTATCATTCTCCGCTCGCATGATGTGGTAGACAGTCGCGCTCTTTAAAACATTTACTTTAAAAGTCTCTTATGTTAAATTCTGTTTCATATTTAAAGCATAAAGGCGTATTCTAGTTGATACATGATTTGTGAAGTGTAGTTGTGTGACTCATTCGTACAATTTAGTAGAAGCATAGTATAGGCAAAATCTTAAGATTATATTCGTTATTCCCACAGTGATAATAAAATGTTGCGTTCACCGTCAGAAAGGAAATTCGGATCACAAACAGAACTATCAAAAGAAAACATGACTCCTGATAATAAAATAACAAGAAAACGCAAACATTACCATGATCAGGATGACTTCTCCGCACTACATTTTGAAATATTTTCTATGTTATCGGCAATGAAAAATGAACAAGATACAAAATATCAACAAATTAACATTGTGTTGGAAGAAGTGAAGACACAGAATACGGAGATATTAAAATCTAACACACAAATTGAAAAAAAGCTCGAACTGACAAATTACTTATACAATGAACTTAAAGGTAAATTTGAAGCCTTGGCTATGGAACATCAGCAAGCGCTGACAGTAATTACTAGACTGGAGATGCAGTTAGAAGAAATACAAAGAAAACAATTTAGCTCGTCCCTAGAAATAAGCAATCTTCCTAGTAAGTTTATGATTAAACCTGATGAAGTGATTTCAAAAGTACACAGTTCACTAGGTATCACCGTACAACCGAACTTAATCCGACATTGTCATGTCATAACAAAAGGCACCAAAAAATCCGTAAATGTTGATTACCAGTCTACAAATGTACGAAATGAAGTGCTCAGAGCTGTAAAGATGTATAATAAACATAATGAAAATAAGAAGCTGGATACTACAATTATCTTCCCTCAAGAAAAAGCTGAGCCATTGTATATTTAAGAATTACTAACGGCTAAGGCAAAGAAAATCAACTTCATGACACGTAATTTACAGAAAAATCATAACTATAAATATCGTTGGATATCCAATGGTAAGATATTTATTCGAAAAGAAGATGGGTCTCCAGTTATTCATATTATGTCTACTGATCAAATTACTAAATTGGAAAATGTCTCTGCTTTATGACTAATCATTATGATAATGAAAAAAGCTACACATGTTTGTATTTTCCATATAATAGATAGTAAGTTTATATTCTTTATCGTTAGTTGTAATTTTTTTACTTTAGCATATTTCTCTATATATTTGAATTTTACTATTTGCACTACTACATGCTTTTTTTCACTTACTTTTAACCACAGTTTCTTTTTATTACATCCACACCCAACCTTCATATGTAACACATTTACTCTTCTTTTTAATCAATCATGCTTTATTACTGAGAACTTTGAGGTTAAGTCAAACAAAAATAAGAAAGTTTCGTCTATTTACAATTGCTATTCGATACATCATGTAAAATTATATTATTACTATAATAATGGCAAATCCAGTTATCTTGAATAAAGACATTGATGATGATATCAATGTCGGAAAGGCAGTTGTAGTAGACAAACCGGAAGACTGTAAAAAATACTTCGTATGTTCGAAAAGTAAACTCACATTTTTGTCACAAAACATCAGAAGCCTAAGTAAAAATTGTGATAACCTACAAATATTGTTAACCCAATTGGGTGTTAACTGGGACTTTATTATTTTAACGGAATGTTGGCTTTCTAAAATTAAAACTGTTCCTTTTATTAATGATTACAAATACTATATGACACGAAACAATTTGAATCAGAACGATGGAGTAGTAATATACGTTAAACAAGACTTAAATATAAAAGTGACAGAACCTGATGTTATCAAGGATGCTACATGCTTACTTGCTACATTAAAAGATGAATATGCCTTTGTGTGCATATATAGATCCCCGTCATTCAAAAACATAGACACCTTTCTTTCTTCTTTAGATCTGTTATTACAAAACTTGAAATGCTTTAGAAACATAATCTTACTTGGAGATTTAAATATTGATATACAGCCAGCGTCTGATGATAGAAGATCATCAGACTATTTAGATCTCCTTGCTTTGCACGGTCTGTTACCGACACATTCGTTACCCACTCGTGAAATTAATTGCCTTGATCACTGTTGTATTAAAACGAAATCCCAGACTACAACTATTGTATGCAGCACTACAATAACGGATCATCATACTGTACTTCTTTCAGTATCGACTAGTAGTATATTTGATAACTTTAAAAGAGAATTAATAAGTACCACAACAAAATTTCATAGGGCTGCCAAAGAGCTTGCGAATTTTGACTGAAATACAATTTTAAGTGTAACTGATCCTAATGTAGCGACGTGTAACTTTTTATCTATTGTAAGTTCTGTTTTGATTAAATTTACTACCATATGCAAAACATCTAACAGAAAAAGATTACTAAAACCTTGGATGACACCAGGGTTACTAAGGTGTATAAAAAATCGAGATAGATTACACCAAAAAATGAAATCTGACCCTCTAAATACTATTTTTAAGATAACTTACATAAGATATCGAAATACTTGCAATAACTTGCTAAAAAAACTTAAAAATTCCTATGAAAGATCAGAATTATTGAAAACCCAAGGTGATACTAGAAAACAATGGAAGAACATTAGACGTATTTGTAACTTACATGAGAAAAAGGAAAGCTGTTTCAACCTTCTTCAAGTTAAATCAACTATTTTAGATTCGCTGAATTGTGCTAATGATTACTTTGCTACCACTGGAAATCGATTAGCCGAAAATATTTTTCAAAGAACTACAACTACTGAAAGCAAGCTTAGTAAAAGTATAATTTCTTCATATGCCTATCCTGATTCATGCGTACTTATTCCCACTGATGAACATGAGATTATTCTTACTCTTAAAACATTGAAAACCACTTCTTCAGCTGGCTGGGATGGCATTCCGTCACATTTCTTGAAAACATATTCATATATTTTTGCTATTCCAATTACGTATATTGTCAACCTATGTCTATCACAAGGCGTTTTTCCGGATGCTCTTAAAAAATCAATCATCATACCTCTATACAAGAAAGGGGACAAAGACAACATATCAAACTATAGACCAATTTCTATTCTTCCATCGCTATCAAAAGTGTTAGAAAAGATTATTAACAAGAGACTCATAAATTATCTTGAGAAATTTAAACTACTGCCCACTAACCAATTTGGATTTAGACAGTATAGGTCAACTAATAATGCTTTAGAAGAATTAGTTTCTTATGTTGTTGATAGGATAGATGCTGGTGAAAAATGTATTAGTATCTTTCTGGACTTGGCCAAGGCTTTTGATACAGTCTATATCCCTATATTAATGAAAAAACTAGAAATCATTGGTATACGTGGCACACCTCTAAAACTATTTAGTGATTACATGTCAAATAGAAAACAAGTTCTAAAAATTGAAGGAATGTTTAGTTCTGAATCCAGCATCCAGTTTGGTGTGCCGCAGGGTAGTATCCTGGGACCTACGTTATTCTTGATCTATATAGACGATTTATGTAGATTGGAGCTTAAAAACGGAAAAATACTCAGTTATGCAGACGATACGGTTCTCACCTTTAGTTCTAAGTCATGGTACACTACTTTCAAAATTGCGAAGGAAGGTCTTAACACTGTTAGCAAGTGGCTGGATAATAATTTACTTACCTTAAACATTGATAAAACTCAGTATATTGCTTATGAAATAAGGTCTAACTCATTACCCAAACGAGACACATATAACATTAAATGTCACAACTGCTTTAACAAATTAAATTGTGTGTGTAAGAATATTTCGAGAACAGATTTTGTCACATATCTAGGTGTAATTTTAGATCAACATTTAAAATTGGATAAGCATATAGATACTATGTCTAGAAGGGTTCGACGCCTAACTTATATCTTTAAGAATCTGCGCCATGTATGGTATAAAGAATTGCTTATCTCAGTTTACCATTCATTATGTCAATCAATATTACAATACTGCATAATATCATGGGGTGGTGCATGTAAAACTCTTTTACTTAAGCTAGAACGTGTACAAAGAACGATATTAAAAACTATGTCTTTTAAAAATTATAGGTATCCAACTCATAATCTCTATAAAGAAACTAACATTCTTACTGTGCGACAACTTTTTTTAAAGCAACTTATATTACGGCAACATAAACAGCCCTCTGTGAAATCTTCTGGAAACCGTAGAGAGGATTTAGTTTTCAACATTCCTAAATACAAAACAAAATTTGCTCATTCTTTTTGTAAATTTCTTGGTCCACTAGTTTACAATAAAATTAATAAACAAATAAACATTAAGAAAAGACAGTACTTATCACTTAAAAAACATTTAAATACCTTTTTCAAAAAACTGAACTACGAAGAAACAGAAAACCTCTTAAAGTCGTTAACCTAAGCATGAATTGAAAAACATACACTACACATCATAACACACAAATAACACACCATTTATATTTATGTATATATTTATTATACATTAATTATATTAATATTAGCGTATAAGTACAAATGAATCTCACATTCAGTTAATCTCCATACACATTTTATATAAATTAAACTATATGAAATGATCGATATACTTATTACTCTATATATCCTAGGTTTATAGTTACTGATTCAAATATTTAGAAAAGATACCTAAATAAAATAAAAAAAATATATAGGAAAAGAATTAACAAAGCATCTGTAAGTTTTGAATGTACTATGTTTTAGTAAAATCACTTATTATTTTGTATAAAAAGAACACAATCTACCTTCAAATTTTGTATTTGTTTATCGCATAAGTCTGTTGATGTAACAATGTTTAATTTTTCATAACGGAGAATACTGCATTACTGTGATACGGTTTTTTTCTATAAAATCAGTACAGAATGTAGGGTTTCTAATATGAGTTTAAGCAAATTACATTTTACGAAAAACTTAAAGTTGCGCCAAGCTATGTTAGATTTGATTTGTTTGTGATTTGTATATTATGTTTCTTCTAAATAAATAATAATAATAATAATAATAATAATGCAGCGCTCATTTGGAGCGACAGTGACATAACTGCAAAAAAAGGCGAATTTGACCTAATTACACCAAAACTATCTCCATACCTATCTACGTTATGGAGTTAAAACACCACATTTGTTATTTAAAAAAAACGCCCGCTAGAAGGCAAAAGACGTTGTCGAAATATTACATTTTGGCGCGCGAATACCGGGCGATAACGACCGAACAGTCAGTTGTGCGGGGCGCTCCGCTAAGTGTGCATGTGTCAGGGAGCTACATCGGCACGAAGGTAAATATGACAAATTTTGCTATTAAACATCGGTGCTACAACGACGCAATTGTATTTTCTGATAATATCAACTATAAATGAAAACAGTTTTGTGGACACAATGTCGTATTATACAATTGCGCCGTTGTATCACCAAACATTCGGTATTTTTTTAGACGTAAATATAAATACGCCATTATTGTACTGTAATGCCTTTTTACCAATAACAATTATGACTAATTGTAATAATTTTAGACCAAATTTAATTAACTTTGTTATATGGCAGCGAAACCTGGGTATGCCAGAAGAAGCATAAAAGTAAGTTGAATGCAGTGGAGATGCGATCTCTTCGTAAAATGTGCGGCGTTACTATGGCCGACCGAAAGCGAAACGAAGAGATTCGCAATATGGCAGGTTTGAAAGATGACATTATCACAAAAATTGATAAGGGCGTGCTTCGGTGGTTTGGGCACGTTGAGCGAATGAGTGAAGACCGAATGGTGAAGAAAATATATAGCGCGAAAGTTAATATTAAAAGGTGTCGAGGTAGACCGAGACTAACTTTCGAAGACCATGTGAGCAAATTGCTCGAAGAGGGTAGGGTCAAGAGTACTCGGATACCTAGACGTGCATGTATGAAGAAGATAATGAATCTGAAAGAAGCGAAAGAGATATGTAAGGATCGTGACACTTGGCGATCTGTTCTCTCTGGCTACCCCGTCAGGGATTGTGCGTGAAGATAAGTAAGTAAGTAAATTTAATTATGTTAATTTGTTATATATTTTAAGCTATCAAAATGGGAAGTCGAGCACGAATGTTAGTCAAACTTTGTGAGCAAGAATGTTCAGTTTGATAGTATTGGGGACCAGTCTCTTCCTTCAAAAACTGTTATTTCTACTAGTGCAAATGGTAAATAAATACTCAGTACGTTAATATTTTTGTTGGTTTTAATAATAATGTTTGTCAAGTTTTAACATTTCTTTGCTAAATTACAGAGATATTTTCTGCAGAACAAAACCAAGACGTCAGCAACATTATTTCAAACATTGATACTGCTTTCTCTAGTCAACGTAAGTCGGTTTTTCTACATTACTTACGTTTATTTGCAAAGTTATATTCTTGTGATTGTACATTGTTGTAGTTGTATTCGGATTAACTATTTTATTTAAATTATTGTTTGTTTATTTTAGCATCGATTGTGACAGACAATGTTATTTCTTCTCTAAATAAGGCGGATCCGTCACCGATCCTCCTAGAAAACAACGAAAACGATAGTGAAGACGAAACTAAAGACTTTTCTCCAGACGATAGTGGTGATGAATATAAGCCAGAGAAATCTGTACAACGCAACCGTATTAATTCAACGTCATCTAGCTCATCTTCGGGCTCTTCATGCTCAACTTCATCGTCTAGTTCATCTGGTACTACTTCTAGCTCACCATCAACATCGATTACTCATGATTCCAAGATTTAGCGCTACCTTCCGAGACTGCAGTTACCAAGAGAGGCAAGAAGAGAGTTCGTAATGAATCTGCATGGATAAAAAATGTACGAAAACGTCAGCGAAATTCTGGAAAACAATACGTATCTAGAACTGGCAAAACTGTTGCAGCTAAATCTATTATACCACCTTGCACAGAAAAATGTAGGCTCAAATGCCGTAACAAAATAACGGAGGAACAAAGACAGGAGATATTTGAATGTTATTGGGGCTTGGGATCACTACAAAGACAGCGTGATTTTTTGAACTCCTGTTTAACAACTTTGAAAGTTCCCTACCGTCGAGTAAAAGAAGGAGCTGCCAAAGCTAGGAACCAAAATTGTGTTTTTAATTTCACGGTGAATGGTGAAACTAAGCGGACGTGCAAAACTTTTTTTTTAAATAGTTTGGGTATATCAGAGCGAACATTGCGAACGGTTATTGAAAGTAAAAACAGTTCTGGTACAGGTGTGATCCCTCAGGACAAGCGTGGCAAACATGGTCATCATAATCAAGTAAACCCAGAAATCATGCAATCCGTTCGCGATCACATTAATTCCGTCCCTAGAATTGAGAGCCACTATACTCGGGCTAACACAACTCGTGAATTTATTGATGGCGGTCTTACCGTTAAAGAGCTGCATCGAAATTACGTATCTAGTAGAGGAACGATGCCATCGGCAACTTTTGACATGCATTACCGAATTTTCAACACTGAATTTAACCTATCATTTTTTGTACCCAAAAAAGATCAGTGTGATCTATGCGAGTCTTATAAAAATGCTGTCGGGAAAGACCAACTCAAATTAAAAGAAGCTTATGAAGAGCATTTAAAACAAAAAGATTTAAGTAGGAAAGAGAAAACTAAGGATATTGAGTTACTAAAAGAAGATGGTAACAATATCGTTGCAATATACGATTTACAGGCAGTTATGCCTGTACCTATCGGTAATAGTTCAGCGTTTTTTTACAAATCAAAGTTGAACTGCCTAAACTTTACGGTAAGTATTTTATTTTCTTTGGATTCACGAGTGAGTATGAGCTTAAAAAAAACTAATATTAAATTTCTTTAACAGGTTACAAACTTAAAAAAGCATAACAAATTGCTATTTCTGGCACGAGGGTCTTGGCAATAGAGGAGCTATAGAAATTGGTTCTTGTGTGTTCAAATTTCTGAAAGAGACTGCAGAGTGTCATGCCAATAACAATATAATATTTTATTCTGACAACTGCTGTGGTCAGCAAAAAAATAGGTATATTTATAATCATTATTTTCGCACAAAAACAGAATTAAAATTAACCATTTTTTGCTGTATTTAAGTTATATTTTACTTTTTTAGATTCCTGCTTGGCATGTATTACTATGCGGTTGAAACTCTTCCAATAAATTCAATCACACATAAATTTTTGATACGTGGGCACACTCAAAATGAGGGCGACAATGCTCATTCGCTCATCGAAAAGTCAATTAAAAGAGCAAAAAAGTCAGGTCCTATTTATATTCCATACCAGTACGTGCAACTTATACGCAACACCAAGAAAACTGGAAATGCTTTTGTAGTAAACGAGCTTAACTATGACGATTTTTATGATTTAAAAAAGCTATTTGAAGATATTACACTAAATGTTAACAAAGATCTGCAAGGTAACCAGATAAAACTATCTAAAATAAAATCTATACGATTTGTTAAAAATAGTGCGACTTACGATTTAAAATATTCTTACGAGGGTGAATGGATAACTGTCAAATCAAAAACATCTACTAATACTCGAAAAAATCGGTCCGATAATAATTTAAATATTACTGAAATACGTTTGAGAGCAGCTTACAATTCAAAACTTACGATTTCTGATCAAAAAAAGCAGGATTTGCGTACTTTGTTAGAAAAAAACATTGTTCCCAGGTGGTATTCCGGATTTTACGAGAGTTTGTTTTAAGTTACCTGAGTAGGTACAATTTTTTTATTGTTTTATTAAGTTTTAATTTTTTATGTAATTAGTATGTCTAAGGAAACGAACGTAAGACTGAAATGTTTAAAAATAGTTCTAACATTCTACTGATCTTTTAAGACTGACTTTTAAGAATAACTTTTTAAATGTGCCCTGCACATTTTTTAGATTTTAAGAATATTGTTATAAACAGCTGATTTTTCTGTGCCATATTAGATAGTAGTTATTAAGAGGGTTAAAAAACTAATTTTATATACCTACTATATTGTTTAATTTCGTATTGAATAGTTCCTATTAAAGTGTAATTAAGATGAAGGACATCTACAAATGATTCATACTATGTCACCACTTACTGCCGTTGTAAATTTTTATTGAAATAATACAAAATGTGTTGATTGGAACGATATTGGTTTTATTTTATAAGAGACAACGAAGGTCATAACTACCCGAGCTTTCTTTGCCTAGGGCAACAGCGACGCAACTGTAAGTGTTAAAATGTTTTTTATTTATTTCTCATTATTTTGGATAAGAATATAAAAAATAAATGTGGCTGTTTTCAAGCCCAGAGTTCAAACTACAATAATAAAATAGATAAAGAGTCAGTAACTGTAAGAAAAGTAAGGAATCTTCAATGGTGTTACGAAAATATCTTAAAACTGGCGTAGTGTAAATTTTACAAATTTGCAGTTATGTCACTGTCACTCCAAATGAGCAGCAGGTCGAGGAACTTTTTGATACTCGCATTGGTTCTTTAATAATCTGTTTGAGATTGTTTGAATACATTAAGTTGATAATATCCACCGTCTGTTTATTTTTGTTTCATATGTTTATATTGAAGTCACCTCCTATTATTATATATTTATTTTTATGTTTGGTGTGTAATTTGTATAACACTTTTTCTAGCTGTTGGAAATATATATTTATATATATATATATATATATATATATATATATATATATATATATATATATATATATATATATATAATATGTCGGTCTGCTCTATATAAACCTATGAAAATACTATAATATTTATAATCTCGGTATTTCTATGGCACAAAATTCTATTATAAATTCTATAGTACAATCGTTTATATCTTGCCTCTCGATACATTTTACATTATCTTTAATAATTGCACAAGCACCTCCCCCTTAATGTGTTTCACGACAAAAGGTGAAGACCATTCTGTATCCAGGCAATGAAATCATATCACAATAGTTCTTATTTTTCCATAGTTCTGACAATAATAATATATCTATGTTTAAATCTAATAGGAAATGTTCGACTAGGTGAAGCTTATTGCTTATACTTTGCATATTTTGAAAAATAAAATTTAGTTCAGTATCGAAATGTATAGTTACGAGTGGTCTTCGTTTGTGTTGACATCGACGCTGCTAATTGTGACTGCGGTGGTGTTTGTACTTTGTTGGTTGTGGTGTAGTTGCTATCTAAACTCGTTTTGCGGCTACTGTTTTCTGTACATGGAGTCTGAGGCTGGGACGTTTCAGTGGTTTGTGGGGGACTTTTAACGTACTCTTGACCATTTATATAGAGTTTGTTATTTTTTATTATAGCATGATTACCATTTTGTCTAGCTATTTTCAGGTTTTCCCGGAGTTCATGGCGATTTTCAACGCCTTTTTATCCATAAATATCCCAACAGCCAGTCCTGAGTTCTGAAAGACGCTAGAATTTTCTGTCACGTATCTCGTTATTCTCTTATTTGTTAATTCTATAGCTAAGGGTCTATGGCTTCCTCGTTTTCCAATACGCCTTATCTCTTCTACATATGGATCAATGTTTACATTTATTATGTTATGAAAGGCTTTAGAGATACGGTCTATAAGTTCGTATTACGTTTCGTAGCGTCCTTCAGGAAACCCATAAAGTACAATTTTTCTTGAGTTTTTTAGAAGGTGTAGTTGGTGTTCAATATGTTCTATGTTTTTGTCAATTGTGCCAATTTTTCCTTTTATTTTGTCTTGTTCTATTATTAGGTTTTTTATGGTATGTTCCACTTGGTTTCTAAGTTTTGATAAAGCAGTGTCCATTTCTGTCTGAATCGTAATCTTAACATCTTCGAGAAAGGATATTTTCATTTTTTCTAGTTTGGGATCTAAGGGTTTGCTCAATTTTTCTAGCATTAGATCTTAAACTTTTGAGGCTCCGGAGTCATTTGGCTCTTATATAATACTTTCCGAGTTTTGGTTAATTGTATTCCCAATAATATCATCTAAAGATTGATCATTTTCATTATTGTAATTTTGTGTGATCTGAGTGGGTCTTCGCCTTTTTGTAACATTTATGGAATCGTCGCATGTATTTTTTTGCATGTATGGTTTTATTAGGGTGTTCAAATTGTCTCCCTTTGGCATACTGCATTTATGCAAGCTTGGCATTTCATTTTGGTAAAAAGTTATGACGTTTAGTTTCCATATGATCCCTACGACTAGTCTTCATATAGAATTAAGAAGTTTTAGTTGTTTTTTTAATACAATGAGACAATCAATTTTATCCTGACGAAACAAGCAGTTTGTTACTACAAAAATGATATTGAAATTAATAAACGTACTTACTTGGGTACTCAATTACACAATTATAAACACTATTTCATCGTTTTCTTTGAATTTGTACAAGAAATTAGAAATGAAATGTATTGAATAATTTAATAGTTAAAATTATCGACAAATCGATCGACAAATAATCTCATAAATAACTCTTTTAATTTATTTTAATTGATTTAAAATACAGTCGCACACACAGCTTTCTTTGCACCACGCGCGACGACGGTTTTAAAAAGGAAGGAAAGCAAAAATATTTATATCTATTATTTTATGACTGAATGAAGGGGGAGAAATTGGAGGTTTTGCGTATCGGACTAGGATGCATCGACTTTTTGCTGACCTGGCGCCATCTATAACCGTCACCGAGCAAAACCTGGCAGACCGAGTTCGGTATATCTTGCGCTCAAATATATGTGATAGCACTGAACTCTAACGGCTACGACGTGAGGATGTGCCCTCATCGGATGAAAATGCTATGGCTGAGGATGCGGTGCCACAAGTTGCAGAGCAACCAGCACACGTGGATGCCGCCATTAATCTTTCAGTTATGGTTGGTTCAGACGATGATGGAACAGTCGCCCAAGTACTAGAACTAGAGCAAATGAGGAGTACATTGGAAGAGGCTATTTTGGAAACGCGCAGTACGCCTCTCGAAGATCGACCGCGATTTCCCCGCATAACCTTAAGCAAGCGGAATCGAGCTGTCGTGAGGGCTTTCAACCCAATACTGGTGACCTATTTGGAAGCCAGCTGGAACCTTTGCGAGACGGGCTCAATTTTTTTTGGCGCCGCACTGGCAGTTTGCCGTATTATTGGCGCCAAAGTTCCCACGGCTGGACGCGCTACTTGGCAAGAATGGACGCAGCCTGGAGGAGAAGGATTGAGGACCGCATCGCAAAGGCAAGGGCCCTCATTGGCAGACTGATAAGCTTCAGGTCGGGCAATAATAGGCCGAGAATTGTGCGCACCGTCAGGATGGCGATTGCTGGGACAAATATCAGTTTGTCCCAGCCGGATATCACGCAAAAACTAACCATGATAACTCAGTCAATCACCTTAGTTCCATGTCACCAATGATGCTGGAAAGCACCCAAAACATCGGGAATTAAAAAAAAGAACAATAAAATGCGAAAAAATCCGTTAAAGTAGTTTTGGAACTAAGTTCTTTATCGGACGGTACGAATTTTGGCGGTTGGGGGCTAGACGACAAAAAAGCGAATTAATCGTAGGGTCTGTTTTGATTTTTCTGTGTGTGTTTTATTCGACAAAAGTTGTATGTTAAAATTGTAACTCGAAGTATCCATTATAACCGTAGCATTACCTTTACCTGCGCGGAGAATCGTGATCTCTGATCTGTTTCGTAATTCAAAACGTAAATTTACCTTTGGGAAGATTTAATTTCGGCGCTGAACTTCGACGTAACATAGACAAAATTTCTTGACGCCTCTAAATCTTCATTACCAATATTATTTTTTATACAGACAATCCTCAACACTACAGATAATGTCTTCATTTGGGATTCTTCGCGGTGATATTGCCAAATTCATACCTTTGGATAATACTTTTACTTTTATACTCTCGCGTCGTCCAGGGTTTGTTTTTACAGGTGACTACGCGTTGTTTATTATTCGCGTTTGTGGTCAACGTTTGCGTTCCGTTCTTACGTTGACATTGATGTTGGACATTTGATTTGGTTGTTAATTTTTGGTATTTATGTATGTCTGCGCCTCAGACATAAATTTTAATACAAATATATTTTATTAACTGCATTATAAATAATTTATATAATCTATAACTGTTAAATGCATATTATATACTTTTTGGTTTATAAAAATTATCTAGTCTGTACTTCCGGTGCAATTTAAATAAAAGAACTGTACGTTCGTTACGAAGAAGTTCAAATAGTTAAATATCTCACCGGGAAAGCTATTTTTTTACCAACCATAATTATTGTATTATAAATATAACTATTTGTAATAGTTTTAAAGAGCTTTATTTAATCTTTCTTTTTCTATTTTTAACAAGAATTGGCCACCGTGACAGGACTTCCACCAAATCAAGAACTAACGAAGATTCTTTGTTCCCGTGGACGCCCTTTTTCAGACTGCCGAAGACGTGTCCATCCAGTGTCTATAGGCGACCCGAAGTTTCTATAAAAGAACTGGAAGTTTATTTAAACTACAACGTTGTGCTGTATGTGCATCGCCTACTTAGAGCGGCCACCCCATCCGCACGCAATATCCATCTACTGAGGAGACGCAGCCAGCAGATAGCAGCATTGCAGCACGTGAACGACTTGCTCAGCACCGCCTGTCTGCCTATCAAACTGTGAACTCCGGGATCTACCTTTTCGTCAGTCATCATGGTATGCTTTGTATGTTGCCAGGTCAAGTCGTCTCAGGTGGCAAAGGAACCTCCACCGGAGATTCTTAGCACCCCCTGCCCCGCAGTTACTATGGTAGCCACCGTAATCAGCAATAGCGGGAACGCCGGGGACTGGGGGCCGTCTCTTCGTATCTCTCATCATGGGGTGATGTTTGCCATAGTTGCCACGCTTGGTGAGCGGATTGGCAACCGCAGTATTTATTGTTTAAAGATCTTAGCAGGATGATGCTGCTGCCCATATCCTGTTTAAGAAAACTTTTTTCGCCTCTTACGATGAAAATTAAAATTAAAAACCTTCAATTGCCAATCCGGCTGCCTAGCGTGGCAACTATGACGAAATCCCTCTTAAGATTACTTTTGTAGGTTTTAATGAGTTTTAATAGGACCATTTACAATAAAACAAAATAATATGAATTATTAACTGGTTAGCTCAGTACAGCGGTACAGTATTACATGTCACCACTGGGCCGGGATACTCCAGTACCAGCTCCTTCCACTTGAGCGCATCCAGCGAAGAGCAGCCCAAATTGTCAATGATCGAATCCTTCTGATCAGCTCAATTTACTGCTGCGAAGAGATGAGAGATGTTGCACTGCTTTGAAATTTTTATCGAAATTACCACGGGGAGTGCTCGAAGCAATTGTACAATAATGATTATAAAAATATTTTTTAAGTTTTCTAAAAATGACATTTATTATCCACTCCATCGCACAATATTCTATCCATTACGTGCTGATCGTCTTTAAAACGTAACACACTTTGTCATTCAAAACTTTTGGCCGTAATACTTACGTAGCAATTTTTGGTAAAAGAAATTTGGAGTTCGGAGAGATAATAACTTCCGTAACTCCATTTTAATTATTTTAACTTTTTCTTCTTAAAAGCTTAAAAAAATCTTCATTATTGTTATATTATTTTTTGGTAATAATATTATCTTTTCTTAAAGAAATTAAGGTGAAAAAAGTACGTACTCTGCCTGTTCGTAAATGCTGGAAAACGCATTTTACACGTACCCTCACAATCAAGGGTTTGACTTTTGACACTTATTTAAAAAATAAAGTACATTTTTATCACTTTATTTTATAAAGAAGAAATATTGCAAAGCATTTTAAACCCCCGAAAAAACATAAGGATGTTATATTTTTGTAGTGTGTATTTGTGTCTGTGGCTTCATAGCTCCTGAACGGTTGAACCTATTTTGATTAGGTTTGTTTTTGATTGAAAGGTGTCTTCATCGAGAGTGTTCTGAGCAATGTTCTTAGCTATGTTTGAGAAATGAAGAAAATATGTTCAGCCGTTTGAAGATCATCAGCTCTTTTTATTTCAGGGGTTTTAATTTTTTTTAGTTTAAGTTAGAAAGTAAAATAATTTATTTGATCACTAACATTACGTTATTATTCATTTCATAATAGTTTCCCGTTGTACATTTATTCCGACTTTATTACAAAGAACACAAATTCAACAAAAAAAAGAACACCTTTGTGTTACAAAAGTCGAGCCACGTCCGCACCTTGAGGAGGTAATAGTATCCATAAAAGATAAGTTGGCCCTGTTATTGTTTTCTCAAATCATCCAACGTAAATATAAAAAATAAATATATTTTATGTTACCTCAGTCATTGAGGCTGTGGTAACATAAAATATTTTTTAGGATCTGTAACCTCATTATTCAAAGGGTAAATATATATTATTTACTGACATTTTCAACCTTAAAATATTTCACAGCTAAATCAAGTTATATATAGCATATTATATGAGACGGTTATCATATTTTTTGGAAATTTTCATATTACGTGTACGTGGTAGAGTCATGCTGCAGCTATATTAATAGTATAGTTGTGGCACGAATGGGTCGGCTCGACCGAGGAAGAACCACGCTCTCACAGAATACCAGCGTAAAATAGCAGGCTAACACTGCTGTTTTGTACGGCGAGTGTATGGAACCGGCGACCCTTTTAACTGGAAAAGAGGCATTCTATCTTAGACCTCACGGGTGTCAACGCATCTCCATTTTGATTCTTTATTGAGGATAGATGTGGATGTCTATGACTCACAGCAACCACTTACCATCAGGTAGACTGTGTGCTCGTTTGTCACCCTATCCTATAAAAAATATTATTTTATTACATTATATTTACTTTGTTGAAGTAACAGATGCACTAACGTAGCCGTAGCACTTTGAATGATTTTAATAAAGGCTATTCAAAATTTAATTTCGAAAATCACGTTTTCACGTAAAGCTATAAAATATTTATAGTGACCTTTCTCTAGAGGCTATATATAAAAGCCTCCATTTCCTCCAATGTACCTGAATACACATGACCCAACCTTTGTTTAAAATTTGGTGGCATCATTTTCGTTAGCATTGAGGATTAATAAAGCTTTATTGAAGATAGACCGTATCCGATAAATTCGTCATTCATTATTCAAGGCGCCTTAAAATAGATACGCCATTCCTTATTTATATGCGTTTTAAGTGATGTATTTTAGATAGTTGTTATTTGTAATAATAAACGCATATTTCACCAATGTTATTAAAATATTATTTTTAAAAACACTATTTTTAAATCCACTGCTGGACATAGGCCTTTTTTAGATTGAGCCAGCTGGCAATGGTTATTAGAACCATTTGCTCATAACATTAGCACAGACTCAATATTTGTAACTGATTAGTAAATTTTCTGCTATTATTGGTTTACTAGAGTGTCTTAGGTCAATCAGCAGAACATATCACGTGCAAGTGAGATTAAAATTTGGGAAAAATGTATCAAATTATTTTTAAATACACTTCCCTTGAAATGTTTTACGATTTATCTATTTTGGAGGAGTAACAGAATTAATTACCCCATATACTTATGTGTATATGTGTGTTGTATCGTCATTATTGATTATTTTAAAACTAAAGTGACATAACAACTTACTGTCCATTTATTGCTAAGCGGCTACTGAAGCAGTACAGCCACTGCTGTTTGACAGCAGGAATACCTACCCACATGCACTCCCAGGGAGAAAAGAAGTCCTATATTTATATATCCTATATTATTTATATTTTATATTTAAACTGATGCGTTATTCATGAAATCTCTAAAGCTTTAGTTAACGTTATAGTATCACTATAGCGCTTTTAGTATGGTGACATTTATGACAGTTTTATATGAGTAGCATTTTTATTAATTTTTCTTGGTTGAGAATTTCATAAAAGTTGACACAGCTTACGTGAACAAAGCGAGTTCCATTTACGCAGACACCACTGCAATTTTTAATTGCAATTTTAAGTGCGCGCCTTCACACGCACTAAACTTCGCTACTCTGAACGTAAAGAAATATGCATAGTTGAAATTAAAACATTTCGACGACATGATGTGACTCTGCCAACTCTCATTGCGTCACAGAAGCAGAGTTTGTTCTCAACAATATTCTCAGAATAAGAAAAAGCTTGTGCCAGCCTTACGAAGTATATAAATTGTTACAACTGTTATTTAAGCTTTTTAGCATTTAATATGCTTAAAGTTTTAATTTAAAACAAAAGTTTTCGATGTGTACAGAATGAAAAGAAACAAAACAAAACATTGCATAGAACAGCATTTTAATTGTGTAAGTAAGTGGTAAAAATGTTTGCGCGTCTATGTTGTCAATTATTACAACAAATTAAATAATCAATGGTGTGTCAAATGTGTAAAAAATCCTGTGACGTGTAGATTTTTTAGGTAGAAAAAAATTAAAATGTCAAAGAACGGTAGTTTTATTTAACTTAGAGTTATAATGGTTGGACTGCCACGGCTAGGTCGGGGTTACAGGCCGAAATTCCACTCGCACTAAGATTTGAACTTATATTACGTGAATGATAAAAGAGATAGGTATCGTTCCTTAGTGATAGTAGTCTTGGCTGATAGCAGTCCAGCCCAGGTGAACTGGGCCGAGGAGCGTGGCACGACTAATCTACTCGGCAGCCTAGATGGTGTGGTGACCGACAACCTATGCCTCGCCACACCCTTGCCAGCAAAATCGAGGAGCCATGTAGGGTTCTGGAAGTCACAATACTCCGGTAGAAGAACCTCAAGTCGAAGTTGACAAGAAATGAAATGTGATCGGACAATACCGATCGTTGTATAATTGGTTTTTAATGACAAAAGGCATGACGGAGCATTCTGGATGGCTTATACACGACGAGAGTTTACCGATTACATGGCGTTACACAGATCAAATTAGTGAGACTCCGACCACATTAGAGACACTCCATAACGAGTATTCGATAGATCCAAATAAGTAAATGATTTTAGAGTTCGTTATGACTAATAATATTAGATACTTTTACGTGATACAGCCATGCTGCAGCTATATTAGTTGTATAGTTGGAGCATGAATGGGTCAGCTCAACCGGGGAAGGACCACGCTATCACAGAATGCCAGCGCAAAATATTAGAGTAGCGCTGTTGTGTTTCGTATGATTGTAGAGAATCAGAGACCCATTTTACTGGAATCGAGGCATTTCATCATAGTCCTCATGCATTTTGATTCGTAATCGAGGATATATGTAGATGCTATGGGCCACATCAACTACTTACCATCAGGTGCACTGTGTGCTCGCATTTCTTACCTATATTCAACGCTAGATAACTCAGATTTAACTCGTGTTTTAGAAAAAATTTGCTTTATTTGATATTTATATTACCTTTTCGGAAGAGCCTGTTAATTTAAATTTACCCATGTGATCTACAGAACCGGATCTATTACAAAATTCTTAATATATCTGAAAATATGAAAGAAAACTTATTACGGGACTGCTTTGTCTCATTTAAAATAGAAAAAGTAGAGCATCCCGTGTCATGAAATCTTACGGCGAGCTACATGACTCTCGAATTTGTATAATATATACAATTCATAAAAACTGAGTAGAAGCTTATCTACGATTAGGGACCACATATTAAACCTAGTAATAAGTAATTCAACTATGCCATGAACTATTCCATTGAATAGAGATAAACCTTCTTAGCTTGGCCAGTATGTATCTTTCTATGTAATTCCGTAATTTAGTTTTCACCCACTTCCATATGTCTGAATAACGTGAAATTTTGCGAACAAATTAAGAACCGAGGACAAAGGAATAATTTCACGGCTATGGCACAGTATTTTTCCAAAGAACATCACAGCTTATGATCAATTCGTGTTGGTAAAGTTTTCTTACACTATAATTTTTAGCTTTCCTTATCCTTCCCTCAGAAAAATCAAGAAGTGTTATTTTCCTTAATTACGCAACTCTTATTTCTAGCTGCCTATGTAACTCAACATTACTTACAACAGCGCATTGCTATTCATCTTCAAAATTCAATGCGTTATGTGATATTCAAATATCTTCTAGAGAACTGTGATTTTCTTGAGTTGGTAAAACGGGAAGGTTTGATATGAATAATTCAAACTGTTATTTTAGCTGAAAGTTGAACTCTATCCATTTCACCGAGATTTCGTTTTAGAGACGAATTGAAATGATTCGTTTGTATATTGATCAATACTTTATATGTTACAAGATTACAATTTATAAATGATATAAGTGCGAGAAAATAATTACATTGCCATATTGTATATATGTAGATTGCATATTGTGTAAACCGTGCAGTGCCGGTGTAAGAATACCCACTACTCAATATAGTCACGTTGGTGCCGTAAGAGGCGATGAAGTGAAATTGCAGCGGGTCATGGGCAGTAGCATATTCCTGATAACTACTCAAAATAAATATAAAACTGTAGTTAGCAACCCACCTGACATGGGTGAAAACTATGGAAAAATACCCTTTTTGAGGCAATTTATGGGGAGGCTCATGATCAGCAGTGGACTTTTATAGATCTTAGTCATCTAACCTTTATTTTGAGAGAGTGCAGAAGGGCCTTAAGTGGCTCACCTACTCAGCGGTCACGCCCACTTCGTTGTTTCCGAACCCAACGTGGTGTGGTATTAGGATCTGTGAATATAAGGTCACTAATTGGTCGATCTTTGCTGCAGTGCGAGTCAATGTCGCATTTCCAAGGGGGCTTCATGACAAATAATTGATTTTTCATTTAAGAAGACGAATCAGCGTTGAACCTGTTTTCCGAAATACAGTCTACTGATAACTGACGTCAAGACCGGGACCATTCCCTAGCGGCCCATTATCTTAGTCATCTAACGTTTCTTTTGAGAGAGTTCAGACGGGCTTTGAGTTGCTCACCTTCTCAGGGGTCATGCCCACCTCGTTATTCCCGAACCCAACGTGGTGTAGTATTAGAATCTGAGAATTGAGGGTTACTTGGTCGATCTCTGCTGCAGGGTGGATCATGAGGAGCCGCTGTTGCCTTTCAATTGGTACATAATTGGTACTGATTCTTGCCTGTCGAGTTTTGTTTCCCTGGGCTACATGGCCCAGCCTTTTGCGACTACAGCTTACTAATCTTATTGGGCTATATCAATTACCCTAGCCAAGTTCTACTACGGATATTATAACATGCAATTTAAAGTAAAAAAGTTTTTCATAGGAAATTATATGTATTCAATGCAGTTTCTTTAATATATCTTAAGATAGTTAATCTTCATTCTAAATCAATCTAAATTCTTCTGTTTTTTCTTGCTCCTATCTTGGAAAACATCAGTCATTATCACTTTGCATAACAAACGGACGTACGTTGACAAAACACCTATTGTAGTAAGTACGTCAATCCTCGATAAAATTATTACACAAGTGCGTTGTTAGCCTAAGACATTCCATCTTAATGTAAATGTAATAATACCCGGTTACCTTTAAAATGAGTCTCCAGTTTTCTATACTAACCAATCAAAGGACAACAGAGCTATGTTATTACTTTACGGTGGTATTCTGTGAGATCGTGTGGCCCTTCCATGATTGAGCCGACCAATTCGTGCTGCAGCAATGATATAACAGCAGCGTAGCTACCACGCATAAACATGTACGTAATTTTAAAGAAAAAAAAAAACAAGAATTTTGCCAAATTTGCTTTTTAAACACATTTCTAATTCTCTAGGTCTAGTGTCAAAATATCATTGTATATCATGTGGTAGCGGCGTTATACAACCCATAAATCCTTTCGTTCAGTGAGTGTCGTAAGGAAAATCTGAAGAAAAATCTAAAACTCCAAAGACTTACTATAGATTGCGGGGTAAGTATAAGCATCTCGTTTACGCTTGATGTACGATACAACGACCGGCACCAATTGAGACGCCGGGTACGTACTGTGGTCGTCAATTTACCTGCCAAGCATGATGATTAAGCCAAATTATTTGTACAACTGTAGAGGAGTCATGTGAGGGTTGACTGGTAGAGAATGCTTCAAGGTATTAAGTCCGCCCTTTGTATTCTTTTGTTTTACAGAATGCAATAAAGAATAAATTTATAAATAAATGCGTGTACATTTAAAGGTTTATGGTGATGATGAATAACATAGTTACCCCTAAATTAAGTTTTACTTAATTATTTAGGTTTTAATTTATTATTTTAATTCTTTCACATAAAGGGGCGATGTATGAAAATCTATTACCCCATATCGTACGTGGATGTTGTCAGAGGTGACGGCGGGAATCTGAAAGGCTGATCCGCCTGCTAAGCGTGGCAAATACGGCAAAATCTTGCCAACGAGGTTTAAATAGCGTAACAAAAAAAAAAAAATAAAAACCTGCGTAAAAGAATATGTAACCGACGCGAAGAAAATCCAACGCTCCGGTAAGTCTGCAGTTTGTGGTCATATCCTTGACAGCACCGCCATTATCAGATTTGATAGACCACAAATCCTCTCGTAAAAATATGGAAAATGTTGAAAATTAAAAATAAGTAAATTAAACGCAATAAAAACGGTTCTTTTTACGTAGGAACAAATATATTATTAATAAGTCTGAGAGTGCTTCACGTTGATAATTAAAATACGGCGTATTTATGAAATTGCTATTATTCAAATACAGAAGTGAGGTTAAAAAGCTTGAATTTATTTCGACTGAAAACGTCTAAAAATAGTCTATTGTGTTTTGTTCACGGCTCTTGGCGTGATTGAACTATGGCATTAGGTCGCGTTGAGTTAATTAGTACTAAATACGTACGTAGTACTTATTAAATCAATGGTAGGTCGTCAATAATTTCGGCTTTTCCATGGCAACGGCGCTGAAAATCATCTCAACATCGAGAATTTAAATTAAGTAGTGTTAGTACTAGAAACTAGCGACCGCCATGGCTTCGCCTGGGTAGGATCTATTAATGTTAAATTAATTAAATAAAAAAAAGTTTTTCGTATAAAATATAGCTAAATCTAATCTAAATCCCCCCTGGCATTGCTCCTGGTATTCCGAAGATTAGCCCGACAGACCAAAATTTTAAAAATGGTTGTGTACAGACGTAACTGCATTTGAATATCCGTTTATCCGGATTACCCGTTGCTTAGCTACAAAAAAATCCAAATATGTATTTCTGGTTAAATCATACGTCACAACTTTTTCATCATACGAATTTTCAGTACGACATTTACAATCTCTTTTTTTTACTTAAATTACAAATTCACAGTGTTTGGAATTGTGGCGGCGCTGTCGTCACGCCACAAGCGAAACACATCGACGTGTTTGTTATATAGAATAGCTCCGAACTACCACTCGGAGCATTCGCCGCTCCGTGGGCAGAAGACCTTGCCCGGCGGGAGATCTCCCCTTTTCCTTCCTACGGCCACAGAATATTCACTGCCCCATATGATCTAGTGGGTTTCGTAAGAGGCCACATAGGAAACATATCAGGAGATGGGCAGCAGCGTCTTCCTAATAAAGAATTATATTAAAAAAATGTATTTCAATGTTTTTATAATTACTTAAATTATAGATTTATATTGTATTAGAATATTCACCACCCCATATCATCTAGTGGATGTCGTAAGAGACAACAGGGGAAAACATATCAGGAGATGGGCAGCAGCATCTTCCTAATAAAGAATAATATTAAAAAAATGTACTTTAATGTCTTTATAATTACTTAAATTATAAATTAACAGTATATGGAATATTCACTACCCCATATCATCTAGTGGGTATCGTAAAAGGCGAC
Source organism: Parnassius mnemosyne (assembly GCA_963668995.1). NCBI lineage: Eukaryota > Metazoa > Arthropoda > Insecta > Lepidoptera > Papilionidae > Parnassius > Parnassius mnemosyne. The sequence goes on from CAVLGL010000001.1 coordinate 58,363,742, forward strand.
AGGAGAAAACATATCAGGAGATGGGCAGCAGCGTCTTCCTAATAAAGAATTATATTAAAAAAATGTATTTCAATGTTTTTATAATTACTTAAATTATAGATTTATATTGTATTAAAATATTCAACACCCCATATCATCTAGTGGATGTCGTAAGAGACAACAGGGGAAAACATATCAGGAGATGGGCAGCAGCGTTTTCCTAATAAAGAATAATACTAAAAAATTGTATTTTAATGTCTTTATAATTTCTTAAATTATAAATTAACAGTGTATGGAATATTCACTACCCCATATCATCTAGTGGATGTCGTAAAAGGCGACAGGAGAAAACATATCAGGAGATGGGCAGCAACGTCTTCCTAATAAATAATAAAATAAAATAATGTATTTTATTGTCTTTATAATTACTTAAATTACAGATTTACATTGTTTTGGAACATTCACTACCCCATATCATCTATTGGGTGTCGTAAGAGGCAACAGGGGAAAACATATCAGAAGATGGGCAGCAGCGTCTTCCTAATAAAGACTAAACTCAAAAAAATGTATTTTAATGTCTTTATAATTACTTAAATTATAGATTTATATTGTATTGGAATATTCACCACCCCATATCATCTAGTGGATGTCGTAAGAGGCGACAGGGGAAAACATATCAGGAGATGGGCAGCAGCGTTTTCCTAATAAAGAATAATACTAAAAAATTGTATTTTAATGTCTTTATAATTACTTAAATTATAAATTAACAGTGTATGGAATATTCACTACCCCATATCATCTAGTGGATGTCGTAAGAGGCGACAGGGGAAAACATATCAGGAGATTGGCAGCAGCGTCTTCCTAATAAAGACTAAACTCAAAAAAATGTATTTTAATGTCTTTATAATAACTTAATTTATAGATTGACATTGTATTGGAAAATTTTCTACCCAAATATCTAGTGGATTTCGTAAGGGGTGACAGGGAAAAACATATCAGGAGATGGGCAGCAGCGTCTACCTAATAAATAATAAAATAAAAAAATGTATTTTAATGTCTTTATTATTACTTAAATTACAGATTTACACTGTATCGGAATATCCACTACCCCATATAATCTAGTGGATGTCGTAAGAGGCGACAGGGAAAAACATATCAGGAGATGGGCAGCAGCGGCTCCCTAATAAAGAATAAAATTAAAGAAAATGTATATTAATGTCTTTATAATTACTTAAATTACAGATTTTCATTGTTTTGGAATATTCATTACCCCATATCATCTAGTGGATGTCGTAAGAGACGACAGGGGAAAACATATCAGGAGATAGGCAGCAGCGTTCTCCTAATAAAGAATAATACTTAAAAATTGTATTTTTATGTCTTTATAATTACTTAAATTATAAATTAACAGTGTATGGAATATTCACTACCCCATATCATCTAGTGGATGTCGTAAGAGACGAAAGGTGAAAACATATCAGGAGATGGGCAGCAGCGTTTTCCTAATAAAGAATAATACAAAAAATTTTATTTTAATGTCTTTATAATTACTTAAATTATAAATTAACTGTGTATGGAATATTTACTACCCCATATCATCTAGTGGGTATCGAAAGAGGCGACAGAGGAAAACATATCAGGAGATGGGCAGCAGCGTCTTCCTAATAAAGAATAATATTAAAAAAATGTATTTTAATGTTTTTATAATTACTTAAATTATAGATTTATATTGTATTAGAATATTCACCACCCCATATCATCTAGTGGATGTCGTTAAAGGCGACAGGAGAAAACATATCAGGAGATGGGCAGCAACGTCTTCCTAATGAAGAATACAATAAAATAATATATTTTAATGTCTTTATAATTACTTAAATTACAGATTTACATTGTTTTGGAATATTCACTACCCCATATCATCTAGTGGATGTCGTTAAAGGCGACAGGAGAAAACATATCAGGAGATGCGCAGCAACGTCTTCCTAATGAAGAATACAATAAAATAATATATTTTAATGTCTTTATAATTACTTAAATTACAGATTTACATTGTTTTGGAATATTCACTACCCCATATCATCTATTGGGTGTCGTAAGAGGCGACACGGGAAAACATATCAGGAGATGGGCAGCAGCGTTTTCCTAATAAAGAATAATACTAAAAAATTGTATTTTAATGTCTTTATAATTAATTAAATTACAGATTTACATTGTTTTGAAATATTCACTACCCCATATCATCTAGTGGGTATCGTAAGAGGCGACAGGGGAAAACATATCAGGACATGGGCAGCAGCGTTTTCCTAATAAAGAATAATACTAAAACATTGTATTTTAATGTCTTTATAATTACTTAAATTATAAATTAACAGTGTATGGAATATTCACTACCCCATATCATCTAGTGGATGTCGTAAGAGACGACAGGGGAAAACATATCAGGAGATGGGCAGCAGCGTTTTCCTAATAAAGAATAATACAAAAAAATTTATTTTAATGTCTTTATAATTACTTAAATTATAAATTAACTGTGTATGGAATATTTACTACCCCATATCATCTAGTGGGTATCGAAAGAGGCGACAGAGGAAAACATATCAGGAGATGGGCAGCAGCGTCTTCCTAATAAAGAATAATATTAAAACAATGTATTTCAATGTTTTTATAATTACTTAAATTATAGATTTATATTGTATTAGAATATTCACCACCCCATATCATCTAGTGGATGTCGTAAGAGACAACAGGGGAAAACATATCAGGAGATGGGCAGCAGCGTTTTCCTAATAAAGAATAATACTAAAAAATTGTATTTTAATGTCTTTATAATTTCTTAAATTATAAATTAACAGTGTATGGAATATTCACTACCCCATATCATCTAGTGGATGTCGTAAAAGGCGACAGGAGAAAACATATCAGGAGATGGGCAGCAACGTCTTCCTAATAAATAATAAAATAAAATAATGTATTTTATTGTCTTTATAATTACTTAAATTACAGATTTACATTGTTTTGGAATATTCACTACCCCATATCATCTATTGGGTGTCGTAAGAGGCAACAGGGGAAAACATATCAGGAGATGGGCAGCAGCGTTTTCCTAATAAAGACTAAACTCAAAAAAATGTATTTTAATGTCTTTATAATTACTTAAATTATAGATTTATATTGTATTGGAATATTCACCACCCCATATCATCTAGTGGATGTCGTAAGAGGCGACAGGGGAAAACATATCAGGAGATGGGCAGCAGCGTTTTCCTAATAAAGAATAATACTAAAAAATTGTATTTTAATGTCTTTATAATTACTTAAATTATAAATTAACAGTGTATGGAATATTCACTACCCCATATCATCTAGTGGATGTCGTAAGAGGCGACAGGGGAAAACATATCAGGAGATTGGCAGCAGCGTCTTCCTAATAAAGACTAAACTCAAAAAAATGTATTTTAATGTCTTTATAATAACTTAATTTATAGATTGACATTGTATTGGAAAATTTTCTACCCAATAATATCTAGTGGATTTCGTAAGGGGTGACAGGGAAAACCATATCAGGAGATGGGCAGCAGCGTCTTCCTAATAAATAATAAAATAAAAAAATGTATTTTAATGTCTTTATTATTACTTAAATTACAGATTTACATTGTATCGGAATATCCACTACCCCATATCATCTAGTGGATGTCGTAAGAGGCGACAGGGAAAAACATATCAGGAGATGGGCAGCAGCGGCTCCCTAATAAAGAATAAAATTAAAGAAAATGTATATTAATGTCTTTATAATTACTTAAATTATAAATTAACAGTGTATGGAATATTCACTACCCCATATCATCTAGTGGATGTCGTAAGAGACGACAGGGGAAAACATATCAGGAGATGGGCAGCAGCGTTTTCCTAATAAAGAATAATACAAAAAAATTTATTTTAATGTCTTTATAATTACTTAAATTACAGATTTACATTGTTTTGGAATATTCACTACCCCATATCATCTTTTGGGTGTCGTAAGAGGCGACACGGGAAAACATATCAGGAGATGGGCAGCAGCGTTTTCCTAATAAAGAATAATACTAAAAAATTGTATTTTAATGTCTTTATAATTAATTAAATTACAGATTTACATTGTTTTGAAATATTCACTACCCCATATCATCTAGTGGGTATCGTAAGAGGCGACAGGGGAAAACATATCAGGACATGGGCAGCAGCGTTTTCCTAATAAAGAATAATACTAAAACATTGTATTTTAATGTCTTTATAATTACTTAAATTATAAATTAACAGTGTATGGAATATTCACTACCCCATATCATCTAGTGGATGTCGTAAGAGACGACAGGGGAAAACATATCAGGAGATGGGCAGCAGCGTTTTCCTAATAAAGAATAATACAAAAAAATTTATTTTAATGTCTTTATAATTACTTAAATTATAAATTAACTGTGTATGGAATATTTACTACCCCATATCATCTAGTGGGTATCGAAAGAGGCGACAGAGGAAAACATATCAGGAGATGGGCAGCAGCGTCTTCCTAATAAAGAATAATATTAAAACAATGTATTTCAATGTTTTTATAATTACTTAAATTATAGATTTATATTGTATTAGAATATTCACCACCCCATATCATCTAGTGGATGTCGTAAGAGACAACAGGGGAAAACATATCAGGAGATGGGCAGCAGCGTTTTCCTAATAAAGAATAATACTAAAAAATTGTATTTTAATGTCTTTATAATTTCTTAAATTATAAATTAACAGTGTATGGAATATTCACTACCCCATATCATCTAGTGGATGTCGTAAAAGGCGACAGGAGAAAACATATCAGGAGATGGGCAGCAACGTCTTCCTAATAAATAATAAAATAAAATAATGTATTTTATTGTCTTTATAATTACTTAAATTACAGATTTACATTGTTTTGGAATATTCACTACCCCATATCATCTATTGGGTGTCGTAAGAGGCAACAGGGGAAAACATATCAGGAGATGGGCAGCAGCGTTTTCCTAATAAAGACTAAACTCAAAAAAATGTATTTTAATGTCTTTATAATTACTTAAATTATAGATTTATATTGTATTGGAATATTCACCACCCCATATCATCTAGTGGATGTCGTAAGAGGCGACAGGGGAAAACATATCAGGAGATGGGCAGCAGCGTTTTCCTAATAAAGAATAATACTAAAAAATTGTATTTTAATGTCTTTATAATTACTTAAATTATAAATTAACAGTGTATGGAATATTCACTACCCCATATCATCTAGTGGATGTCGTAAGAGGCGACAGGGGAAAACATATCAGGAGATTGGCAGCAGCGTCTTCCTAATAAAGACTAAACTCAAAAAAATGTATTTTAATGTCTTTATAATAACTTAATTTATAGATTGACATTGTATTGGAAAATTTTCTACCCAATAATATCTAGTGGATTTCGTAAGGGGTGACAGGGAAAAACATATCAGGAGATGGGCAGCAGCGTCTTCCTAATAAATAATAAAATAAAAAAATGTATTTTAATGTCTTTATTATTACTTAAATTACAGATTTACATTGTATCGGAATATCCACTACCCCATATCATCTAGTGGATGTCGTAAGAGGCGACAGGGAAAAACATATCAGGAGATGGGCAGCAGCGGCTCCCTAATAAAGAATAAAATTAAAGAAAATGTATATTAATGTCTTTATAATTACTTAAATTATAAATTAACAGTGTATGGAATATTCACTACCCCATATCATCTAGTGGATGTCGTAAGAGACGACAGGGGAAAACATATCAGGAGATGGGCAGCAGCGTTTTCCTAATAAAGAATAATACAAAAAAATTTATTTTAATGTCTTTATAATTACTTAAATTATAAATTAACTGTGTATGGAATATTTACTACCCCATATCATCTAGTGGGTATCGAAAGAGGCGACAGAGGAAAACATATCAGGAGATGGGCAGCAGCGTCTTCCTAATAAAGAATAATATTAAAAAAATGTATTTCAATGTTTTTATAATTACTTAAATTATAGATTTATATTGTATTAGAATATTCACCACCCCATATCATCTAGTGGATGTCGTTAAAGGCGACAGGAGAAAACATATCAGGAGATGGGCAGCAACGTCTTCCTAATGAAGAATACAATAAAATAATATATTTTGATGTCTTTATAATTACTTAAATTACAGATTTACATTGTTTTGGAATATTCACTACCCCATATCATCTAGTGGATGTCGTTAAAGGCGACAGGAGCAAACATATCAGGAGATGCGCAGCAACGTCTTCCTAATGAAGAATACAATAAAATAATATATTTTAATGTCTTTATAATTACTTAAATTACAGATTTACATTGTTTTGGAATATTCACTACCCCATATCATCTATTGGGTGTCGTAAGAGGCGACACGGGAAAACATATCAGGAGATGGGCAGCAGCGTTTTCCTAATAAAGAATAATACTAAAAAAATGTATTTTAATGTCTTTATAATTACTTAAATTACAGATTTACATTGTTTTGAAATATTCACTACCCCATATCATCTAGTGGATGTCGTAAGAGACGACAGGGGAAAACATATCAGGACATGGGCAGCAGCGTTTTCCTAATAAAGAATAATACTAAAACATTGTATTTTAATGTCTTTATAATTACTTAAATTATAAATTAACAGTGTATGGAATATTCACTACCCCATATCATCTAGTGGGTATCGTAAGAGGCGACAGGGGAAAACATATCAGGAGATGGGCAGCAGCGTCTTCCTAATAAAGAATAATATCAAAAAAATTAATTTTAATGTTTTGATAATTACTTAAATTATAGATTTATTTTGTATTGGAATATTCACCACCCCATATCATCTAGTGGATTTCGTAAGAGACGACAGGGGAAAACATATCAGGAGATGGGCAGCAGCGTTTTCCTAATAAAGAATAATACTAAAAAATTGTATTTTAATGTCTTTATAATTAATTAAATTATAAATTAACAGTGAATGGAATATTCACTACCCCATATCATCTAGTGGATATCGTAAAAGGCGACAGGAGAAAACATATCAGGAGATGGGCAGCAACGTCTTCCTAATGAAGAATAAAATAAAATAATATATTTTAATGTCTTTATAATTACTTAAATTACAGTTTTACATTGTTTTGGAATATTCACTACCCCATATCATCTAGTGGATGTCGTAAGAGACGACAGAGGAAAACATATCAGGAGATGGGCAGCAGCGTCTTCCTAATAAAGACTAAACTCAAAAAAATGTATTTTAATGTCTTTATAATTACTTAAATTATAGATTTATATTGTATTAGAATATTCACCACCCCATATCATCTAGTGGATGTCGTAAGAGGCGACAGGGGAAAACATATCAGGAGATGGGTAGCAGCATTTTCCTAATAAAGAATAATACTAAAAAATTGTATTTTAATGTCTTTATAATTAATTAAATTATAAATTAACAGTGTATGGAATATTCACTACCCCATATCATCTAGTGGATGTCGTAAGAGACGAAAGGTGAAAACATATCAGGAGATGGGCAGCAGCGTTTTCCTAATAAAGAATAATAAAAAAAAAATTATTTTAATGTCTTTATAATTACTTAAATTATAAATTAACAGTGTATGGAATATTTACTACCCCATATCATCTAGTGGATGTCGTAAGAGGCGACAGGGGAAAACATATCAGGAGATGGGCAGCAGCGTTTTCCTAATAAAGAATAATAATAAAAAATTGTATTTTAATGTCTTTATAATTACTTAAATTATAAATTAACAGTGTATGGAATATTCACTACCCCATATCATCTAGTGGGTATCGTAAGAGGCGACAGGGGAAAACATATCAGAAGATGGGCAGCAGCGTCTTCCTAATAAAGAATAATATCAAAAAAATTAATTTTAATGTTTTGATAATTACTTAAATTATAGATTTATATTGTATTGGAATATTCACCACCCCATATCATCTAGTGGATTTCGTAAGAGACGACAGGGGAAAACATATCAGGAGATGGGCAGCAGCGTTTTCCTAATAAAGAATAATACTAAAAAATTGTATTTTAATGTCTTTATAATTAATTAAATTATAAATTAACAGTGTATGGAATATTCACTACCCCATATCATCTAGTGGATATCGTAAAAGGCGACAGGAGAAAACATATCAGGAGATGGGCAGCAACGTCTTCCTAATGAAGAATAAAATAAAATAATATATTTTAATGTCTTTATAATTACTTAAATTACAGATTTACATTGTTTTGGAATATTCACTACCCCATATCATCTATTGGGTGTCGTAAGAGGCAACAGGGGAAAACATATCAGGAGATGGGCAGCAGCGTCTTCCTAATAAAGACTAAACTCAAAAAAATGTATTTTAATGTCTTTATAATTATTTAAATTATAGATTTATACTAGCTGTGCCCGCGGCGTAGCTCGCGTATACAGGTTTTACATAAAGAATTTGTCGTTTAGGTAACAGAATATTAAACGATTTATTTCATTACTGTATCAATAAGTAGTAACTAAATAAATCATTATCATCAAAGTTCTAAGTCGTTTATGATAGAGCATCTGTGTAAACGACGTTAGAAGTAGGCTTAGCCGGGGTGTACACAAAAACGTTACGGGGGCTACTAACGCGGGAAAAAGCAACATAGAGTTGGCCATGTGCAAAACAGTCAGTACTGAGGTACACTCCTACAACGCGTAAAGTTTGACCTTGCGCTTTGTTTACGGTCATCGCATAACACACGCTCACTATAACTGGGAACTGAACGCGCTTAAAACTGAAAGGAAAGTTACTTCTTAATAGAGGGTTTTTGGGCAGTGCTGCCAGATAAAAAAAACTCATTTAGCTCTAGGACAACACAAAAAGCGCTAGATTTCATGAAAACAGCACTTTAAAAAAGCCCTAGATTTCGCGCTAAATTAACTACAAACAAAGTTTGTGTTTTTTTTATATAATCATAATAAAGAAAACAACATTAAGTTTTTTTTCTGGCAATATTTTTTTGATGTATCAATACTTCGCAGGACATCGACTTATAATTATGGCAATTGCTGTCAACAGTAGTTAGTACTGTACGAACAAAAAAAATGTCATTAATTGTTTTAAAGTGCAACTTAATTTCAGATGTCAGCATCTGATTGCGGTTGCTACACAGTTTCTTTGTGTTATAACTTCTAAGTAACTTTTAACTTGGCTGTGCTCTAAGCAACTGACTGAAACTGAATAAAGCGTTGCCAAAACCATGAACGAAAACTTTAATAAAGGGGATTTCCCCGCTTATAGGTAAAAAAAATCAAGTTGATCATCCTAAAGGGGAAGCCAGGAGATCCATAGCACAGGGTATCCTAGTTTGGACTCGTCTCCCATGCTCTTTGTTTTGTGGAAAAAATATGTTTGAAAAAGATAAACTGCAATGTACTATTTGTGGAAAAAAATAATAAAGGTCATTATTATTATTATCGGTAATGTGGACTAACAGTGCTGCTATAAAAGAGTTAATAACCGCTAAAATATTGAAATGTGTGCTAAATACAACAAAAAGCGCTGGATTAAGCTAGGTGCTAAAATTTCGAAATGCGCGCTATACATTTCAAAAAAGCGCTAAATCTAGTTCCCAAAGCGCTAAAATGGCAGTACTGATTTTGCGTATATTATAAATACAATATCACGACATTTCGTTGCAAAATTTTTAATTTTGGTCGGGTTCCGTTGTATTGCTTCGATGGATACAAATTTCTTCAGTAAGTCTCAATACGATTCGGCGAAAAATCTCAACACAGCAATTCAGAAAAGTTTGTAATTTGTACAACTCCATCTATTACGTCCTTTGTGTGAGAAAACATCCTTTTTAAATCTCTTTTTGTGTTTTAAGTATAAATATATTAATTATTATGGAACGTTTTTTTTACACACAAATCTTTTTATTACTATTTCTGAGATTTTATGGCACCATTGAACAAATTCGAACCTACATTTCAAAATAATAATCATTACTTTCGATAGAATTAACCAATTTTAATAAAACAAAGATTAAATGTAACTCGAAGATACGCTTTATGATTTTCTTAACGATTTCTTTGAAAATAAAAGAGGTTTACTTTAGACGTGATGCGTTCATATAATAACAGACAAATAGACAGACAGACAATTCTAAAAATTATAAAATGTTCTTATTTAATTATTTTCAGTTCCCCATAATGATTTTAGCCACCAAAATATATATACAATGTACAGAAAGAGACACAACATGTTAACATCATTTTTATTATATGTATATATTTAAAGAGAGATGGCGCTGCTAACATCAATTCTAAAAATAAAAGAGATTAATTGACGCGATTGATACATTATATAAAACGCAAGAGAACTTATAAATCAGTGCCTGCACAGTAAGCAAAAAATAAAGTTTGACTCTCGCCAAAACCAACGCAATTGTTAATAGCTCTTTTAAAATTTGATTTACCACATAGAGTACTCGGCGGTAAAGAATAAATTAAGTTTGTCAACACGCAGTAGGGCAGCGAGTAATATAATAAAGATTAGCAGTAAATATGAAAACTCATCTACAGGAAAAAACCATATTCCAAATGCATTACATTTTCACAACACCACCATCTATCGAAGAAATGGGTTAACTATTGTGCTTCAGATTTAGTTAATAAGGTTAATATATTTTTGTATAATATATTTAATACGTTCTTTAATACTTTTGTTTACTGCGTTTTAGATATACATAATTATATCATTATTTTACATAATTTAACTATGATTTATGATATGATATTAGTTTAAAATGCACTTGATGACTCAAACAAAGCCACCGTTGAGCAAATTCGTACCTATACTTCCCTACCCATACTTCAGAATATTTATCATAACTTTTTATGGAATGAACTGATTTTAATGAAATAAAGACTAAATGTAACCCGAAGATACACTTTATAATTTCCATAACAATTCTTATGATATAAATTAGTACTTTATACGTGATACGTTAACAAACAAACAGACAGACAGACAGACAGACAGAAAATTCTAAAAATGGTAGAAATGTATTTAATTACTTATTTTTAGTACCCCTCAATCACTTTTATTACAAAAATATAAAATGTACAGACATCTGCTATTTACAGTTTTATTATATGTATAGATTGTATTAGAATATTCACCACCCCATATCATCTAGTGGATGTCGTAAGAGGCGACAGGGGAAAACATATCAGGAGATGGGTAGCAGCATTTTCCTAATAAAGAATAATAATAAAAAATTGTATTTTAATGTCTTTATAATTACTTAAATTATAAATTAACAGTGTATGGAATATTCACTACCCCATATCATCTAGTGGATGTCGTAAAAGGCGACAGGAGAAAACATATCAGGAGATGGGCAGCAGCGTTTTCCTAATAAAGAATAATAATAAAAAATTGTATTTTAATGTCTTTATAATTACTTAAATTATAAATTAACAGTGTATGGAATATTCACTACCCCATATCATCTAGTGGGTATCGTAAGAGGCGACAGGGGAAAACATATCAGAAGATGGGCAGCAGCGTCTTCCTAATAAAGAATAATATCAAAAAAATTAATTTTAATGTTTTGATAATTACTTAAATTATAGATTTATATTGTATTGGAATATTCACCACCCCATATCATCTAGTGGATTTCGTAAGAGACGACAATGGAAAACATATCAGGAGATGGGCAGCAGCGTTTTCCTAATAAAGAATAATACTAAAAAATTGTATTTTAATGTCTTTATAATTAATTAAATTATAAATTAACAGTGTATGGAATATTCACTACCCCATATCATCTAGTGGATATCGTAAAAGGCGACAGGAGAAAACATATCAGGAGATGGGCAGCAACGTCTTCCTAATGAAGAATAAAATAAAATAATATATTTTAATGTCTTTATAATTACTTAAATTACAGATTTACATTGTTTTGGAATATTCACTACCCCATATCATCTATTGGGTGTCGTAAGAGGCAACAGGGGAAAACATATCAGGAGATGGGCAGCAGCGTCTTCCTAATAAAGACTAAACTCAAAAAAATGTATTTTAATGTCTTTATAATTACTTAAATTATAGATTTATATTGTATTAGAATATTCACCACCCCAAATCATCTAGTGGATGTCGTAAGAGGCGACAGGGGAAAACATATCAGGAGATGGGTAGCAGCATTTTCCTAATAAAGAATAATAATAAAAAATTGTATTTTAATGTCTTTATAATTACTTAAATTATAAATTAACAGTGTATGGAATATTCACTACCCCATATCATCTAGTGGATGTCGTAAAAGGCGACAGGAGAAAACATATCAGGAGATGGGCAGCAACGTCTTCCTAAAGAAGAATAAAATAAAGTAATATTTTTTAATGTCTTTATAATTACTTAAATTACAGATTTACATTGTTTTGGAATATTCACTACCTCATATCATCTATTGGGTGTCATAAGAGGCAACAGGGGAAAACATATCAAGAGATTGGCAGCAGCGTCTTCCTAATAAAGACTAAACTCAAAAAAATGTATTTTAATGTCTTTATAATTACTTAATTTATAGATTTACATTGTATTGGAAAATTTACTACCCAATAACATCTAGTGGATGTCGTAAGGGGTGACAGGGAAAAACATATTAGGAGATGGGCAGCAGCGTCTTCCTAATAAAGAATTATATTAAAAAAATGTATTTCAATGTTTTTATAATTACTTAAATTATAGATTTATATTGTATTGGAATATTCACCATCCCATATCATCTAGTGGATGTCGTAAGAGACGACAGGGGAAAACATATCAGGAGATGGGCAGCAGCGTTTTCCTAATAAAGAATAATACAAAAAAAATTATTTTAATGTCTTTATAATTACTTAAATTATAAATTAACTGTGTATGGAATATTTACTACCCCATATCATCTAGTGGGTATCGAAAGAGGCGACAGAGGAAAACATATCAGGAGATGGGCAGCAGCGTCTTCCTAATAAAGAATAATATTAAAAAAATGTATTTCAATGTTTTTATAATTACTTAAATTATAGATTTATATTGTATTAGAATATTCACCACCCCATATCATCTAGTGGATGTCGTTAAAGGCGACAGGAGAAAACATATCAGGAGATGGGCAGCAACGTCTTCCTAATGAAGAATACAATAAAATAATATATTTTGATGTCTTTATAATTACTTAAATTACAGATTTACATTGTTTTGGAATATTCACTACCCCATATCATCTAGTGGATGTCGTTAAAGGCGACAGGAGCAAACATATCAGGAGATGCGCAGCAACGTCTTCCTAATGAAGAATACAATAAAATAATATATTTTAATGTCTTTATAATTACTTAAATTACAGATTTACATTGTTTTGGAATATTCACTACCCCATATCATCTATTGGGTGTCGTAAGAGGCGACACGGGAAAACATATCAGGAGATGGGCAGCAGCGTTTTCCTAATAAAGAATAATACTAAAAAAATGTATTTTAATGTCTTTATAATTACTTAAATTACAGATTTACATTGTTTTGAAATATTCACTACCCCATATCATCTAGTGGATGTCGTAAGAGACGACAGGGGAAAACATATCAGGACATGGGCAGCAGCGTTTTCCTAATAAAGAATAATACTAAAACATTGTATTTTAATGTCTTTATAATTACTTAAATTACAGATTTACATTGTTTTGAAATATTCACTACCCCATATCATCTAGTGGATGTCGTAAGAGACGACAGGGGAAAACATATCAGGAGATTGGCAGCAGCGTCTTCCTAATAAAGACTAAACTCAAAAAAATGTATTTTAATGTCTTTATAATAACTTAATTTATAGATTGACATTGTATTGGAAAATTTTCTACCCAATAATATCTAGTGGATTTCGTAAGGGGTGACAGGGAAAAACATATCAGGAGATGGGCAGCAGCGTCTTCCTAATAAATAATAAAATAAAAAAATGTATTTTAATGTCTTTATTATTACTTAAATTACAGATTTACATTGTATCGGAATATCCACTACCCCATATCATCTAGTGGATGTCGTAAGAGGCGACAGGGAAAAACATATCAGGAGATGGGCAGCAGCGGCTCCCTAATAAAGAATAAAATTAAAGAAAATGTATATTAATGTCTTTATAATTACTTAAATTATAAATTAACAGTGTATGGAATATTCACTACCCCATATCATCTAGTGGATGTCGTAAGAGACGACAGGGGAAAACATATCAGGAGATGGGCAGCAGCGTTTTCCTAATAAAGAATAATACAAAAAAATTTATTTTAATGTCTTTATAATTACTTAAATTATAAATTAACTGTGTATGGAATATTTACTACCCCATATCATCTAGTGGGTATCGAAAGAAGCGACAGAGGAAAACATATCAGGAGATGGGCAGCAGCGTCTTCCTAATAAAGAATAATATTAAAAAAATGTATTTCAATGTTTTTATAATTACTTAAATTATAGATTTATATTGTATTAGAATATTCACCACCCCATATCATCTAGTGGATGTCGTTAAAGGCGACAGGAGAAAACATATCAGGAGATGGGCAGCAACGTCTTCCTAATGAAGAATACAATAAAATAATATATTTTGATGTCTTTATAATTACTTAAATTACAGATTTACATTGTTTTGGAATATTCACTACCCCATATCATCTAGTGGATGTCGTTAAAGGCGACAGGAGCAAACATATCAGGAGATGCGCAGCAACGTCTTCCTAAAGAAGAATACAATAAAATAATATATTTTAATGTCTTTATAATTACTTAAATTACAGATTTACATTGTTTTGGAATATTCACTACCCCATATCATCTATTGGGTGTCGTAAGAGGCGACACGGGAAAACATATCAGGAGATGGGCAGCAGCGTTTTCCTAATAAAGAATAATACTAAAAAAATGTATTTTAATGTCTTTATAATTACTTAAATTACAGATTTACATTGTTTTGAAATATTCACTACCCCATATCATCTAGTGGATGTCGTAAGAGACGACAGGGGAAAACATATCAGGACATGGGCAGCAGCGTTTTCCTAATAAAGAATAATACTAAAACATTGTATTTTAATGTCTTTATAATTACTTAAATTATAAATTAACAGTGTATGGAATATTCACTACCCCATATCATCTAGTGGGTATCGTAAGAGGCGACAGGGGAAAACATATCAGGAGATGGGCAGCAACGTCTTCCTAATGAAGAATACAATAAAATAATATATTTTGATGTCTTTATAATTACTTAAATTACAGATTTACATTGTTTTGGAATATTCACTACCCCATATCATCTAGTGGATGTCGTTAAAGGCGACAGGAGCAAACATATCAGGAGATGCGCAGCAACGTCTTCCTAATGAAGAATACAATAAAATAATATATTTTAATGTCTTTATAATTACTTAAATTACAGATTTACATTGTTTTGGAATATTCACTACCCCATATCATCTATTGGGTGTCGTAAGAGGCGACACGGGAAAACATATCAGGAGATGGGCAGCAGCGTTTTCCTAATAAAGAATAATACTAAAAAAATGTATTTTAATGTCTTTATAATTACTTAAATTACAGATTTACATTGTTTTGAAATATTCACTACCCCATATCATCTAGTGGATGTCGTAAGAGACGACAGGGGAAAACATATCAGGACATGGGCAGCAGCGTTTTCCTAATAAAGAATAATACTAAAACATTGTATTTTAATGTCTTTATAATTACTTAAATTATAAATTAACAGTGTATGGAATATTCACTACCCCATATCATCTAGTGGGTATCGTAAGAGGCGACAGGGGAAAACATATCAGGAGATGGGCAGCAGCGTCTTCCTAATAAAGAATAATATCAAAAAAATTAATTTTAATGTTTTGATAATTACTTAAATTATAGATTTATTTTGTATTGGAATATTCACCACCCCATATCATCTAGTGGATTTCGTAAGAGACGACAGGGGAAAACATATCAGGAGATGGGCAGCAGCGTTTTCCTAATAAAGAATAATACTAAAAAATTGTATTTTAATGTCTTTATAATTAATTAAATTATAAATTAACAGTGAATGGAATATTCACTACCCCATATCATCTAGTGGATATCGTAAAAGGCGACAGGAGAAAACATATCAGGAGATGGGCAGCAACGTCTTCCTAATGAAGAATAAAATAAAATAATATATTTTAATGTCTTTATAATTACTTAAATTACAGTTTTACATTGTTTTGGAATATTCACTACCCCATATCATCTAGTGGATGTCGTAAGAGACGACAGAGGAAAACATATCAGGAGATGGGCAGCAGCGTTTTCCTAATAAAGAATAATAAAAAAAAATTATTTTAATGTCTTTATAATTACTTAAATTATAAATTAACAGTGTATGGAATATTTACTACCCCATATCATCTAGTGGATGTCGTAAGAGGCGACAGGGGAAAACATATCAGGAGATGGGCAGCAGCGTTTTCCTTATAAAGAATAATAATAAAAAATTGTATTTTAATGTCTTTATAATTACTTAAATTATAAATTAACAGTGTATGGAATATTCACTACCCCATATCATCTAGTGGGTATCGTAAGAGGCGACAGGGGAAAACATATCAGAAGATGGGCAGCAGCGTCTTCCTAATGAAGAATAAAATAAAATAATATATTTTAATGTCTTTATAATTACTTAAATTACAGATTTACATTGTTTTGGAATATTCACTACCCCATATCATCTATTGGGTGTCGTAAGAGGCAACAGGGGAAAACATATCAGGAGATGGGCAGCAGCGTCTTCCTAATAAAGACTAAACTCAAAAAAATGTATTTTAATGTCTTTATAATTACTTAAATTATAGATTTATATTGTATTAGAATATTCACCACCCCATATCATCTAGTGGATGTCGTAAGAGGCGACAGGGGAAAACATATCAGGAGATGGGTAGCAGCATTTTCCTAATAAAGAATAATAATAAAAAATTGTATTTTAATGTCTTTATAATTACTTAAATTATAAATTAACAGTGTATGGAATATTCACTACCCCATATCATCTAGTGGATGTCGTAAGAGGCGACAGGGGAAAACATATCAGGAGATGGGCAGCAGCGTTTTCCTAATAAAGAATAATAATAAAAAATTGTATTTTAATGTCTTTATAATTACTTAAATTATAAATTAACAGTGTATGGAATATTCACTACCCCATATCATCTAGTGGATGTCGTAAGAGGCGACAGGAGAAAACATATCAGGAGATGGGCAGCAACGTCTTCCTAATGAAGAATAAAATAAAATAATATATTTTAATGTCTTTATAATTACTTAAATTACAGTTTTACATTGTTTTGGAATATTCACTACCCCATATCATCTAGTGGATGTCGTAAGAGACGACAGAGGAAAACATATCAGGAGATGGGCAGCAGCGTTTTCCTAATAAAGAATAATAAAAAAAAATTATTTTAATGTCTTTATAATTACTTTAATTATAAATTAACAGTGTATGGAATATTTACTACCCCATATCATCTAGTGGATGTCGTAAGAGGCGACAGGGGAAAACATATCAGGAGATGGGCAGCAGCGTTTTCCTAATAAAGAATAATAATAAAAAATTGTATTTTAATGTCTTTATAATTAATTAAATTATAAATTAACAGTGTATGGAATATTCACTACCCCATATCATCTAGTGGATATCGTAAAAGGCGACAGGAGAAAACATATCAGGAGATGGGCAGCAACGTCTTCCTAATGAAGAATAAAATAAAATAATATATTTTAATGTCTTTATAATTACTTAAATTACAGATTTACATTGTTTTGGAATATTCACTACCCCATATCATCTATTGGGTGTCGTAAGAGGCAACAGGGGAAAACATATCAGGAGATGGGCAGCAGCGTCTTCCTAATAAAGACTAAACTCAAAAAAATGTATTTTAATGTCTTTATAATTACTTAAATTATAGATTTATATTGTATTAGAATATTCACCACCCCATATCATCTAGTGGATGTCGTAAGAGGCGACAGGGGAAAACATATCAGGAGATGGGTAGCAGCATTTTCCTAATAAAGAATAATAATAAAAAATTGTATTTTAATGTCTTTATAATTACTTAAATTATAAATTACCAGTGTATGGAATATTCACTACCCCATATCATCTAGTGGATGTCGTAAAAGGCGACAGGAGAAAACATATCAGGAGATGGGCAGCAACGTCTTCCTAAAGAAGAATAAAATAAAGTAATATTTTTTAATGTCTTTATAATTACTTAAATTACAGATTTACATTGTTTTGGAATATTCACTACCTCATATCATCTATTGGGTGTCATAAGAGGCAACAGGGGAAAACATATCAAGAGATTGGCAGCAGCGTCTTCCTAATAAAGACTAAACTCAAAAAAATGTATTTTAATGTCTTTATAATTACTTAATTTATAGATTTACATTGTATTGGAAAATTTACTACCCAATAACATCTAGTGGATGTCGTAAGGGGTGACAGGGAAAAACATATCAGGAGATGGGCAGCAGCGTCTTCCTAATAAAGAATTATATTAAAAAAATGTATTTCAATGTTTTTATAATTACTTAAATTATAGATTTATATTGTATTGGAATATTCACCATCCCATATCATCTAGTGGATGTCGTAAGAGACGACAGGGGAAAACATATCAGGAGATGGGCAGCAGCGTTTTCCTAATAAATAATAATAATAAAAAATTGTATTTTAATGTCTTTATAATTACTTAAATTATAAATTAACAGTGTATGGAATATTCACTACCCCATATCATCTAGTGGACGTCGTAAAAGGCGACAGGAGAAAACATATCAGGAGAAGGGCAGCAACGTCTTCCTAATGAAGAATAAAATAAAGTAATATTTTTTAATGTCTTTATAATTACTTAAATTACAGATTTACATTGTTTTGGAATATTCACTACCTCATATCATCTATTGGGTGTCATAAGAGGCAACAGGGGAAAACGTATCAAGAGATTGGCAGCAGCGTCTTCCTAATAAAGACTAAACTCAAAAAAATGTATTTTAATGTCTTTATAATTACTTAATTAATAGATTGACATTGTATTGGAAAATTTTCTACCCAATAACATCTATTGGATTTCGTAAGGGGTGACAGGGAAAAACATATCAGGAGATGGGCAGCAGCGTCTTCCTAATAAATAATTAAATAAAAAAATGTATTTTAATGTCTTTATTATTACTTAAATTACAGATTTACACTGTATCGGAATATCCACTACCCCATATCATCTAGTGGATGTCGTAAGAGGCGACAGGGAAAGACATATCAGGAGATGGGCAGCAGCGGCTCCCTAATAAAGAATAAAATTAAAGAAAATGTATATTAATGTCTTTATAATTACTTAAATTACAGATTTTCATTGTTTTGGAATATTCACTACCCCATATCTTCTAGTGGATGTCGAAAGAGGCGACAGGGAAAAACATTTCAGGAGATGAGCAGTAGCATCTTAATAAAGAATAAAATAAATATAAAATGTATTTCTATGTATTTATAATTACTTAAATTGTAAATTAACAGGGTATGGAATATTCATTACCCCATATAATCTAGTGGGTGTCGTAAGAGGCGACAGGGGAAAACATATCAGGAGATGGGCAGCAGTGTCTTCCTAATAACGACTAAAAGAAATAAATCGGTTGCCAATACAAGCGTGCCAGGTATAGCAAATCCAGTATGAGACAATCTATGGAAGAGGAATATGTTCAGCAGTGGACTTTAATAGACTGTAACGGTATTTTTAATAAAAGTAAGGGTGACAACGAATATACAACAACGAGCATACCCAAGGACACCTACATCTGTCCTCCATTAAGAATTAAAATGCAGATACGTTTCCACCTCTACATACTAAGATAGAATGCGTCGATCCAGTACAAAGGGTCTTCGATTCTAATTAATCACCATATGAAACACAGCAACACCATACTGCTGAGTTGGAGCTGTTGCGCTGAGGGCCACGAGTTCAAAACTTGCACGGAATAAGTGTTTGTATGCATTACAAGTAATTGTTCCGGTTCTAGATGTTTGTCCTTTTGAATTTTATGAATGTTAACTACCTTCACGTTAGAGGAAATGTTTCTAATAAGAGGTTAACGTATTGTTTTAAATTGTATATTCTGTTTATATTCTGTCAAGCTTAGTACTTCCCCGTTAAGCCGACATATTTATACTACAACGTGATTCTACCACGTTAAAAAAATCTAATATGTTTAAAATTCTCTTAGGCCACCACTATAAAGTTATTTATAAGTATATTAACATGCATTAGATACTGAGTATTTCCATTACCTGCTCTTGCCATTCATGAGGGAACGAAAGAGAAAGAAAATTTAAATTTAATTAATTTTGTAAAGTGAGTGTAGAGAACCGATACCCTTTTTATTGGAAACGAAGCATTCAATCTTAGTCCTCACGGGTGACAACGCATCTACATTTTGATTCGTAATCGAAGATAGATGTAGATGTCTATGGACCACAGTAACCAATTACCATCAGCTGGACTGTGCTCGTTTGTTACTCTTATAGTATAAAAAAATAAATAAATTGCGATTAATATTTCAGTGGTACCGCTGGCTTCAAACTGCTACTATGAAATTAAATGCGGCAGAAAAATGTTTTACTTAGAATTTTGTACTTATTAAAATTCACTGTTGAACGTAGACCCCCCCCCCCCCTCCGCCAATTGTCTCACAAGAAAGATTTTCGCCATAATTACTACACTTGGCAGACGTGTTAGAAAGTGTTGTTTTTTTATATATTTTAGTTGTTGTTATGAAGACGCTGCGGCTCGTCCAATCGATTATTTATATATCTCAGCTTATAAGTTTGAAAGATACGTCTTATATTGTTATATTATTTTGGATAAAGTACAACTGCGCTTCATTCTAATCGCGCCAGCGAGACGACCTCCAGAGATGCGACCTTAGACTTTGCGCATACTATTCTGATCTCACAGTCACCGTTAGGCAACAGTACTTGGAGGTATACGACACCACCAAAACCTTGCTCACTAGCATCAGCGAATTCGATAATGGAAATAAAACAATCTGAGATAACACTCAAATGTCGAGGAAAGTGTAGAGTTGCGATCAATGGTAAATCTGACTTAAATTGTGATAGGGAGCTCGTCCCAATCAACCTTAGTAAGCCACATATCCTTTATGAGGAGCTTAGCGAATAAAATTATAGGAGCAACTAAACCTAATACGTCATATAAGCGTGCGATGGACGAGAGAATATTTCTCTTCGTACAAGAGCGATTGTCAGGGTTGACATAAAATGCAAAATAGTCTCCTGATGGAAACCAGCGAAGGCCAAGAACTTTAAGTGTGGAGTCTTTCCTATGTATTTTTATACATTGCGATAGGCGCAATTACTCAGGAACAGCTTGCAAGACTGTAGAACTGTAACTAGCCCATTTAGTAAGTTCTAAATCCCCTGCGTGAAAGAGCTGGGTGAGTTGAGCAGCAGCGTTGACTGCTTCCTTTGTCGATATGAGGAAACTTACGATATCATCAACTAAAATGTCTCGACTTAGAATTACATTTGCTAAGGGCAATCTGAACCCTTATCCATGCATAATTGTTGGACGGTGCGAATTGTCAAAAATGGGTTACTTCTAAGGCCAAAAGCTAGGCGGTTAAATTGAAATACTTGCATAGGTTCCTGCGGATTAAACCTTTACAAAATGCGTTGAAGAGGGCGATCCTCTTCCTGAACTTCTCTATACAGATACATTTGGTTTACATCTGTTGTCATTGTGAAAGATAATAAGCGCATATTCAATAAAATATTAAAAAGGTCAGTTTGAAGAGCCAGATCTGATTACAAAATATCATTAACTCATTATGATATCATTAACACTAGCGTCAAGTATGACACGTAGTTTGGTCGTCGCTTTATCCTTTCGTATGACAGGATGGTTAGGAATATAATACGCTAATTCATTCAAGTCAGTGTTACTGACCGGCGATATATGTATAGCTATTCTCTATATATAATATAAGAGCCTCTCACTAATTGTGCGGTTCCACCTATGCCCTTAACTTTACGGGTAAAATTAGTATTTATACGTAGCCCTAACTTGCGTTAATAATAATTTTTTTTTTTGAACCCGAATCAATAAGACATCATACTATTACTTCTTTTTCTCCACGGTCTGCTTCCAACACTTTAGCATTAGGCAAGGTCTTGGTCTTCAAAGAAGCCTCCAATGGTTTTGAGGAGAGTGTGCATAGCGACACACGCTCCTGTGAAGGTTCCGAGGTGTCAGCCGGACGATCCGTCGGACGATCTTCAGCAGAAGACTTGGAAAGCGTATTAATCCTAGGCTTAGGCGGCGAATTAATAAACTTATTGTTAGATTTACGATTAGTAACTTACTCAAAATGGAGCAAGGTATGGTGTCGCTTAGAATTACAATTTAACGTAAAACGTTGTCTACTAAGAAAATTACCACAAATTCTAATCGATTTTGTATAATTAAATCTTTCCGTCGGAGACATGTTTAAAAACTTGTTACAGTTATAAAGATGCGTATGTGCATTGTGACATAATGAACAGTTAGGAGCGGTTGCAAAATATGCTCGCGATGCGCGCGTTCAAGGCGGTACTTGTGACGAAATATTGTTAGAAGTGCTAGCAAGGTTGTCAGACCTGTGCGAGGTGCGATGTAAAATTTTTAATTGCTCTCGGACAAATTTGATAAAATTATTATAATTCTGAATTTTATTTATATCGCGAATAGACATTTCATAATTAATTGCGGTGTCCAAATCTAATAATTTAAGACCAATATGGATAAAAATAAAATCAGCTAAGTCTTCGATCTTAAGACCTTTAAGACCAGCTATAAGTGCAGCATATTTATCTATGACCTGCTCTAAATTTGCGGAACCTGGAGTAGAAGTCTTCAGGAATAATAACTGGTTTAAATAGCTTACAGCTAAAGCGCGTTAAGTGTTGCATTTTGAGATAAGAGCATTCCATACCGACTTGTAATTCTCGACGGCTGGCACAAACCCAGTTGCAATGGACTTAAAAAATGCGTTCCGAATCAGTCAGAGACTGCTTCGGAACGCATTCTTTATTTACTAAACAATTTAGCTGAATGAATGATTTACTCTTTAAAAATTTTCATAAAAAAATTTAAAATCTTGAATGTTCCCTTCAAATGTGGGAAACTCAATACGCGGCACTTTAATAGGGTTTATACAGTTTATGCGGTTAGAATCAGAACTGCTGGAGGAAGCCTTCTCGAATGTAATTAAGGTGTCCTTAATTATACAGTGCAAATCGTCAAAGGCGGTGATGGATTGGTAATTCACTTCATAATTTTCATCGAGTTCTATGTGTAATAAATTAATGTCGTCCGTTAACGAATGATATTCATGTCTCAGCTCATATATCATTCGCGCTAGAGCCAAGAAAGTATTCCCACCCGAGACTTTATCAATATTTGCGATTAATTCAAACGACGATTGTATGTGAGAATATAGTTCTGCTCGTTTGCCTTTCCTTAATTTCATTTTACATTCTAATTACTTTTCTGATTTTGACATTATTGGTTTATCTGATTTAGACATCACGACCCTTATAATCATATTTCAAGCATAAAATCAAAATCATTTTTTCTTCATTTTGTATAACTTTGTTTTACGATTTCGAATTAATTGTTTTTTGTTGGGTTTTACATATTATCAAATGTTATTATAAGTGGTGGGAACGACTCTAAATGGGCCACTAGCTAATTAATTAAATTAAATTAATTGTGGGATTTGAACCACAAATTTTGTAAGAACCTGCAGCTCGAGAAAAATACCAAGAGTGGTATGCGTGGTGACCAGAAAACCCTAGTCTATGCGGGAGGTATGACCCACGAGGCGCCCACGTCATCATCATTTCATCATCAATTTCTTTTCTTTTTCAACAATTTCCTACAATAGCTCAACAGGCCTCCAGGTAGAGGATGATTAAAGTTAAGTAGATAAATTCGAAGGACTAGCGGGTAATTGCACGATCATAAGACCAAATAAGCTCACCTGCGATCTTCGATCGCGGGTGCAGCGCGGCGATCTCCTTACTTCAACAACTGCGATGCGGTTATCTTCAGCACGACTGGCTGATTAATACGAATAGTTCTTTCGGTGTCACACAGTCTTGCTGGTGACAGTTCTGTAGGTTTTCGCTGTTTCGACACGTGCACGGCATGTTCCTGTAGAGAGCGGGAGGTGACGAACGCGTAAACATATGACTATCATTGCGCGACAAAATGACGCGTGTACGTGTGCCCACAGTCGAAACGCGACTAACGTCGACAGGGTGTTGCCCACAAGGTCATAACATGTAACTCCCAAAGCGAAACAGATTATTTAAGATAATGGCAGGAAGCGACCCATAGCGCATCCAATAAGCATGTACACGTCTATAAAGAAAACGTGTTGGCCAGCTTTATCATGTGATAAAACTGCTAGCCTACTAGATATAAGCATTTTTTTTTTATTATTATTTATACCAAATTATGTAACAAATATATAATTGTTATTTCTGCACTTCTTTAAATGTTAATTGTTTTATTAGTTAAATCTTTAATTCAATGAAAAAATTCAAATAAGAATAATTCGGCTGATGATAAATTACTTAATTTAAATACATTTTTTTTAATAAAACAATTGTCAAATAAAATATTCACTAGCCAATCCAAACTTGAAAGTAACTGTTAAGAAAGATATAGTAAAGCAAAATAGAATATGTTGGAAATATTTTAGAATTTATTTTTCAAAATAGCAAAATAAAAATAATATACAAGATTGGAATACGCGAGGAAAAAATTCATAAAGCACTATATAGCATATATGTTTGATTTGTTCATGTTTATTTCGGAAACAAATCAAGCTCTTCGCAAATGATGTTCAATTTTTAGCAATATATTTTTAAATGAACCGCAATCAATCTTTGTGCACACTGAAATTGCAGTCTGTAGTAAGAGCGCCATTAATATTCAGCGTTGGAGCTGAAATGAATGGTGTATAAAGTTTACTAAAAATCTTTTCACGTTTCGTTCTTAAAGATTTGTATCTTGGAAAGAAAAACGGCATCCTTGTTGGAATCACTTCGTTACCGTCCACGTATACGGTCCCTTAGAGGTGAAATTTAATTTTTTATGTCAATATAATCAATCAAAAATCACTTCAAATTATGTCACATATTTTGAAACTCGCAAACTTATTCATAAAACTCAAGAACAAGTTACGGGAAACATATTACGGAACCCTTAGGACGTGACTTCTATTCGCACTTTTCGTGTATTTTTAAATATTAAATCAGGAGTTAAAAATAATGATATTAATATGTAACTTATTTAGTTTTCTGGGTTCTTATTTAGTAGACTACTGGGACTTTGATCCTCAATTTGAATGTTAGCTGAAATTAATATATGTTGAAATTTATAACAGCTTGTTCTTTCGGATGTGCGCTTATTGTATCTGTAAATTAAGTAAAGTTGCAGTCTATATACGTCACACTGCTGTGCACAGGCCTCCTCTCAATTCTGAGAGGATTTTTGGGCAAGGTAAATGTACGCCGCGATATGCCTATGCGAATTGGCGAACTTAACATGTCTTCGAAATTTTTTTCTTTTTTCTCAAACATGCAGGTTTCCTCCCAATGTTTTCCTTTACCGCCGAGCACGTGATAAATCAGCATTTAAAATTGCAACTAAGAATTTTATTGGTGACGACAGGGATCGAACCCGGGTTGCTTGATACTAGACTTTAATAGACTGTAATGGTAACGTTAAGATACAATGTACTACTACTACTACTATCAAGATAAATAAACATACATAGTATAGTTTTATAAAATTTGTATTTTTATGGGAATTCTTAAAAGTATATTATAAAAAATCACGTATAAATATTATGCTTTGAAATATTGATAACTGGAACTCCCAAAGGGCTGATTACCTCTTTCCCGATCATGTTCTATATTACTGAATACATATGCCTGTGCCGACCTTTCCTTCGAAATTCACCTATTACGATTTCACCAATGAAAGATGAATTTAGGGATTTTACGAATGTAAAAAAGCTGCCCATATTTATGCATATATAATCTGAGAGTATCTTATTACAGCATTCAGAATCATTTATTTTTATGTTCCAACATTTTGTTTTACCAAAAGTATAATAGAAATACATTTATGTTATTTTTATTCACTTTTTAGTTTCTCGTAAAATAACTCTTTTACAAATACTTCTCTTTTATAGAAGAGGGGGCAAACAAGCATGCAGCTCACCAGATGGTAAGTGACTACGGCCGCCCATGAACAACCGCAATACCAGGGGAATTGTAGATGCGTTGTCGGTTTTTAGAAAGGTGTAAGCTCTTTTCTTTTAGATCCCTAAGTCGTATTGGTCCGGAAAAATCGCCGGTGGTAATCGATTCCACAGAGAAGTTGTACGAGGAAGAAAACTCCTAGTCAAATACACAGTCGTGAACCACCAAGCATTCAGATGGTGAGCATAGTATCGTGAATTTTAAAGCGATGTGCGTTCGTGAAATTTGGCGGCTGAAATTAATCCGTACAATTCCTCAGAGCTTTCCCCGTGGTAGATTTGATATAAAATGCAAAGGGATCATCAATCATCAATCATCATCATCATCCCTCCGCAGCGCCAGTGTATCGAGCCGATCAGAAAGAACTCGATTGTTGACGATTCGAACCGCTATACGTTAGATGCGGTCAAGTGTAAGGAGCTGGCACTGGGGTGCCCCGGCCAAAAGACGAGAAGATAATTCCAAGTGAGGCCGAACTTGCGCTTTGTAAAGTTGCAAGCGATATGCCGGCATGAAATACTGCCTCACTCTGCTGAGCACGCCAAGCTTTTTAGAAGCCAATTTGACCTCCCCTTCCAAGTGACCACGAAACTGCACACTATTCGATGTGTGCTAGCTGAGGCAGCAAGAAGAGTGCCTGCAAACTGAGGAGATATGACTAAGGTGTTCTTTTTAGCGGTAAATGCGCAAACTTGTGTCTTCTGAGGATTAAACTGGACTAGATTTAGTCGCCCCCAGTCTGAGACTTTGTTCAGCATAGACTCAACTTCAGACACAAGTTTGTCCCGGTACTCGGCGACGTTTTCCCGAGAAATATTGGCACGGCCGGTGTATAAGGCATTACCAGTACGTTCGTCTGCATAACAATGAATGTTGCAACATATCATTAATATGCAAAAGAAATAGCGTTGGTGATAGCACGCAGTTTGTGGAACACCAGCGTTGGTAGGCTTTTAATCAGAGCATGCTCCGTCTACTTCTACTTTGATGCTCCGATCAGCAAGGAAACTAGTGATCAAATTGTACAATTTTTCAGGAAGCCTATAGGAAGGGAGCTTCTTAATATAGTTGTAGCACGAATGGGTCGGCTCGACCGGGGAAGGACAACGCTCTCACAGGAAACCAGCGTAAAATAGCAGCTTAACGATGCTGTGTTTTGAGTGAGTGTAGGGAACCGGAGACCCTTTTTCCTGTCAAAGAGACATCCCATCATAGTCCTTACGGGTGACAACGCATCTGCACCTTGAGTCTTTATTGAGGATAGATGTAGATGTCTATGGGTCACAGTAACCACTTACCATCAGGTGGACTGCGTGCTCGTTTTTCGCCCTATCCTATAAAAAAAACTTTGTGCCTAACCCGAACGAATGCCTTCGCTATGTTCAAACTAACGGCCACTACCTGCCCCTCATACTCTACTGCCTCCGCCTGTCTATGAGTCAGGTAGACCAGTAGGTCACTAGCTGATGGACCCCGACGAAAATCGTATTGGCGGTCACTAATCAGCTGGTGATACTCAAGGTAGCTCAAGAGCTGGTAGTTTATAATAGACTCCATTATTTTGGAAAACAAGGAGGTGATGACGATAGGCCTGTAGTTAGACGGGTCTGAGCGGTTGCCTTTTCTAGGGTCGGGTGGATCTGAGCTTTCTTTCATGAATTCGGGACTTCGCCTTTGCAGTAGAAGTACCGGAAAAGACGCGTTAAAATTGGTGCTAAATTCGGGGGACACGTCTTCAGTACAATGGGTGGGAATCCATCAGGCCCACTCGACTTGACACATTTATAGCGAATTGTGGTTTATGAAGTGTCAATTTTCTGGTACACTCGGAAAGAGGACATTATAACATTCAATTTTAGCTCCCAAGAGAATATAAATGGATTAAGAAACTGGATATTCCGTCATTTTTTCTGTTTTTTTTTTTTCGCAGTTGTATTTGAACACCAACGTAAAATAGCAACTTAATGCTGCTGTGTTTCGTATGGTGAGTAAAGAGGACCGGAGACCCCGTTTACTGGAACCGAGGCATTCCATCTTAATCCGCAGGGGTGACAACGCATCCGCATTTTGATTATTGATTAAGGTACTGTAGATCTCTACGAGCCACAGCATCCACTTACCATCACGTGGACTGTGTGCTTGTTTGTCAAACAAATACTATAAAGAAAGTTTCCGTGGCACATTATTTTTTATTTTGCTAGGTGAAATTTTTGCCTAACTATTAGTAAACCGTCACAGTATCTATTTAAATTATATGGAAAGCCTTATCCCAAAACTAGACCTTAGAATATTATAGTCAAAATGTGTAGTCTATTACCTAGCTTACGAAGAAACTAGGAAATTTTAATTTGATCTTGGTTTTTTTATAGGATAGGGTGAAAAATGAGCGCACAGTCCACCTGATGGTAAGTGGTTGCTGTGACCCATAGACATCTACATCTATCGTCAATAAAGAATCAAAATGCAGATGCGTTGTCAACTGTGAGTACTAAAATGGAATGCCTTTTTTCCAGCGAAAGGGTCTCCGGTTCTCTACACTCACCATACGAAACACAGCAGTGTTTTTCTGTGAGAGCGTGGTCCTTCCCCGGTCCAGCCGACCCATTCGTGCTACAACTATACTACTAATATAGATGCAATATGGCTCTACCACGTATAAGAACCTTATCTGCAACTCATAACTGAGAACCGAGGATGGAACTCTGGTAAATTTCATGAACTAGCAGAGTGGTTTAACTATAATTACGCGTGACTTAATAATTCCTGCAGTTTTTGTTCCAAACATGAACCAATCAGACTTAACGTCACTATGAATTCTAGTCGTCTAAGTAGCGCGTTTCATCTATGCTGATTAGTCGCATAGTACAGATACAGTTCGGAATTAATTATGAGTAACGAAAATGTTGATAAATTTTCGAATTTTAACCTACGTACTTGTAGATTTTAATGCGTTCTTTTTCTCAGTAATATTATATATCACAGAAATTATTATAAAATTATTTGTTATATCTTCATCTGCGTTATTCGCTGCGTTATGCAAGTATGTAATACCGGTGCCTGCCTAGTTGCTGAACTACTCTATTATTTATCATATCATCAGTCTCTTTGCCTTTATATCTGGCAACTTTGTAATGGTTCCCTAGCTATATAGTAGATACGTCACGAGCAGTTTTTGACATTTACCTACTTTATCGTTCTTGTTTTACCTCTTTTTCCCGTTTAGACTACATACCTAGTATACACTAGTAACGCGTACTAATGTCACAGTCAGAGATGATTACCACCACATTCTAGAACTAAAAAATAATAATTTTAGTTTGTCTTTGGATCAAATATTTATTGTTATGATCTTGAAACAAATAGACAGTCTGCTATCTGGGTGTTTCTTTCCAAGAAGTTGCCAACTAAAGTGAAG
This sequence comes from Parnassius mnemosyne, assembly GCA_963668995.1. Taxonomy (NCBI): domain Eukaryota; kingdom Metazoa; phylum Arthropoda; class Insecta; order Lepidoptera; family Papilionidae; genus Parnassius; species Parnassius mnemosyne. The sequence continues at coordinate 58,393,660 of CAVLGL010000001.1, forward strand.
AGAGACGTAGAATAACTGGGTCACCGTATATCCCTGACCTCGCAATGTTTATTTATTTCCGAAAATAAAAGAAAAACTTCGAAGAAAACGTTTTATGGACGCCAATAAAGTAGTGGCTGCGTTTCAAAATGCCATGGAAGAGTCCCCTAAGGACTAATGCTTTTCTCAATAGTTTCATCAGATGCAGCGCTGTATATGTAAATGGACACTATTTTGAAAAGATATAATAAAAGTAATAACTTGCTAGTTTGTTCAGTTTTCGATTTTTTAAGAACTTTCAGTTTCACACTCGTACTCAACGTCAATGACACAAACCCTTTCTAGTGGCTAATTATAACTATTATCTTATAACTGACTTTTGAATATATCTGCCATTGTATTGGTTGGTGAAGCATATGTGTCAACCTCATGCGAGTTGTAGCTGGAGGGAGAATCTGAGGAATCTCTCAAGGCTGCGGCCGAAAAGCGCACAACGTGTGATCCCATTCCCTTGAGGTGAGCAGTAAACTCATGGCACGCTCTGCGGCTAATTAGCCGTGCTGATCATCCTTACATCACGTCTGCAGAAACAGTGGTATGGCGGTGGTCGAGCTCACGGAGGGCTTTTTATGGCAAGGGTGCTTATTATTATCTTATCCATGTCGTTGGATTTGATCGTATTCTGTATGGCATTTACACGCATTAACATGCGCGATTTTGGTATATGTCTGTGCTTACACACTACTAAGTGGGCCCTTAGTAGTGCGCCCTCTTTTACTGGTACGCCAGTTATTTTGCTGTGGATTAGGGTCCAGTTCCCAACGTCCACTTCGGGGTGAGCGGGTGGGTTGTTTAGCGCTCACCGCAAACGGCGAATGTACAGCTATGTGCCTCTACCAAATTTTTTTTAATGTGGGAGAGCGTAACCCTTGTACCTGGTATTTGACATAAATATTGTGAGCCTTATTCAAGCGGGAAGGGATTAACTAATAAGGATTTGACTGATATGAACCTGATACTTGCGGAATAGGGACGATTTAATGTTCATGCTAAGTATCGGACGTAGGGACACAAGTAAAATACTTGCTAGCTGGCAACGCACTGTATATTCTACGACACAGGTGCGCTGGGGAGGCGTGGGGTGCGGGGGCGCAGCCACGCGCACATAGATAAATATGCATACATAACATCCACTCCCAACAATATTTAAACAATACTCCTAATGTTATAAAACTTAAGATTTAGAGCTACAGTGGAACGTACTAGAAAAACTTTCTTTAATCGACTACAGGACGATCACGTAACAAGCTCTTAGATGCAGTATTGAGCGCCTCTGTTTGCGCAGACATCTGGTCTTCGCAACTCATCGTCTCCGCCATTACAAATTCTTCTATTGTCTATTGGAAATATTAGTGCAATAAGTAGTATACAACTCAGGGTGGAATATTTAGGGTGGATAAACGAAATATCCCGGTTATATTTGGAAAGACGCTGCTGGCCATCGCCTTTTTTTGTTCCCTCTATTTCCTCTTACGACACACACGTGACGATAATATGTGGTAGTGAATATACTTACACCGCCACTACATAGTTACTGTACCTAGATTATCGTCAAAGTTTTTAGTAGCTCATCAATTTTTTTGTGAAAATCTAATATTATCTAATTATTTTAATTGCCTTATACAAATACCACTCTACACAAGTAGATATAATGTTAATTGGACTAAAGTGTATGATAGCGTAATTAATTATTTTTGAATTATATCACAAAAACACTCACATTTTGAGCTTTTGAACTTGGGCCTCTCACTTATTGAAGATTTGCTACAATTAGCAGGCTTGGTATGCTGATTAGACTTCCGGACCTTTGACGTTGTTTCACATCGCAAATCGCTGGTATAAGCGTACTTATAAGCGATACAGAAATGTTTGTAATGATATATTAAAAAAAAAGAATCATTATGAAAGAAATGAATTGAAAGCTGCTGGAAATTAAAATTAAAAAATTTGGAATGTTGTTAAAAATATAGATAACTTAAATAAACCAAAAGAGCTACCAGCTGAACTTCTCAAGATTGAAAATAACCCGCTTAGTTCCGTCAACTTTATAAACACTTTTTTGGCAAATATAGGCTCTAACTTGTCAAATAAACTTAAAACAGATCTTCCGCCTCTTCCTACCACTGTAAATCCTGTAACAGTCAAAAGTAAGTCTTTTGTCCTACTTAAAACAAGTGAAGAAGAACTCGAACGTCTCATTCTTAATCTTAAGACTGATTTTGGTGCTGGCTGGGATGGTATTATGCCAAAAATTTTAAAATGTCTTAAAGAATTTATAATCCCCCACTTAATAATAGCTTTAATAGGTGTCTAGAAGAAGGTATTTTTCCAACAGTTTTAAAAAGATCCATCACAATTCCAATTTTTAAAAACGAAAAGCGTGACATCATCACTAACTATCGTCCAATATCGTTACTCCTGTCTATATCTAAGCTCCTTGAAAGAATAGTAAACACTAGACTTATAAAATATTTAGAAGATAATGAAATTCTCTCAAATGGTCAATTCGGTTTTCGAAAGAGTAAATCAACTACAGACGCTACTTTTTACAGAATTTATTGTGCAAAAATTAGATTCCAATAAAAATGTATCACAATCTTTATTAATCTGCAAAAAGCTTTTGACAAAATTTCATCTTCTAAACTGATCGAGAAACTTGAAAAAATGGGTATTAGAAATGTACAATTACAACTTTTTAGAGATTACCTACAAAATCGCTCACAACGAGTTAGGATAGGAGAGATTTTCAGTGATGAAATAACAATCAATTACGGAGTACCATAAGGGAGTATTCTCGGTCCAAGTCTCTTCATTTGCTACATAAACGATCTTTGTTAACTAAGCATCCCAAATTGTAAAATAATCTCATATGCTGACGACACAACCCTCTCGTTCATCTGTGAATCTTGGAAAGAAGTTTTCAAAATAGCACAGGATGGTTTCAATATAGTGTGCCACTGGCTTGCTCTAAATAGTCTCACTTTAAATACCGATAAAACCAAATATGTAATGTTTTCCATCCGAAATTCAACCTGTATTACAAATAAATTTAAAATCATAGCACATTCATGTGATATGACCTCTATTTCAAATTGTAAATGTCCTGATATTGAAAATACAAATAACATAAAGTACCTCGGCATAATAATAGACAATAATTTAACTTTCAAAGAACATATAAACTGTTTAGTTCAAAAAAATTGAAAGCTTATTTACATGTTTAAAAACTTAAGACATATCGCAAATTGGAATTTAATTAAAACTGTATATGAGTCGTTAGGTAAATCTATCCTGTCCTATGGCATTTCTATATGGGGAGGCTCTAGTAAAACATTAATGATGGAAGTTGAAAAGGTACAAAGGATGATATTAAAAATTCCCTTGAAAAAACCTAGGACGTATCCGACTACGAACTTATACGCAGACTCCAATGTGTTAACGGTTCGAAAAATTTACATATTATCAATAATCTTAAAAAAACATAGTTGTATTGATTTGTTGGATAATATAAGGAACTCTGGTACGAGGAGAGATTATGAAGTCTGTGAAATTATTCCGGTAAAAACATTTTTTGCTCAAATTTTTTTCAGTTTTAAAGGTAGTAGATTATATAACAAAGCTAACAAATTACACCGTATCATTAACCAACAAAATTTGAATGTAAAAAGAAAATTTCAGATTGGCTGCTTAAACTTCATTATGAAAAAACAGAACAATTACTGCAAATCGCATCTTAACATACCACGTACGAGTTAACACACACATACATACACACACACACACACACACACAGACACACACACACACACAATAAGATTAACCGCTTGCGCGTATGCTCTCTCGCAAACGGAAAAAAGTCTCTACTATATACATATAATAAAAAAAGAAAACATCTAGTTGATCATTCTAAATGGGGAGCCGGGAGATCCATAGCACAGGGTATCCTAGTTTGGACTCCCGTCTCTCACAAATTTATATTTATTTATATAAATTTTATTTTATAAACGAGTAAGTATTACCGCCATGAATTTAAGAAATCATCTTTCTGGCATTTTTCATAGAAAAAATCAATAATGGTAGAGTCTTTTTCAACCGCCAGCACATGAAAACAACCAAATGAAATAAATATAAAAGTATATTGTTTTAAAGTAGTTTAAATACACACAAGTTTTCACTTATAACCTTATTAACCCACTTCCAATTTTCCGATAACTTTATTTCTAATGTCCCAAAAATTATGGAAAATCCAAAAGTGCACAACTTAATATTATGCTCATATGATCGTAAAAAATATAAAAAAAATGTAAATTATAGTTCTATTCGTCAAAGAGTTGCAGTAACAGTTATCAAAGTACACCTTCCAGTCATTCTATCAAGTCCGGAATTAAGGTTTCATAATAACTAACAAAACGACTCCCAACTCGTCACACATAGTTTTACTTCTCGAGAAGTTCCAGTAGCATTCACCGAAGTACAGCTTCAGGTCACTTCTCAAGCCCGGAGGAAAGTCGTCATGACTATCAAAACGAACCCAAACTCGGTACATCTAGTTCTTCTCGTCGAGAAGTTCCAGTAGCAGTCACTGAAGTACAACTTCAAGTCACTCCGTCAAGTCCGGAGGTAAGGTCTCATCATAACTAATAAAACCAGCCAAAACTCGGTACAACTAGTAGAACTCTTATCGTCGAGAAGTTCCAGTAGCAGACACTGAACTACAACTTCAGGTCACTCTGTCAAGTCCGGAGATAAGGTCTCATCATAATTAACAAAACGAGCCCAAACTCTGTATAACTATTTCTACACATCGTGGACTTGCAGTAGCAGTCACCAAAGTACATCTTTAGGTCACTCCATCAAGTCCGGAGGTAAGGTTTCGTTTTTTACTCCTATTCTATATAAAAGTTGCCATACTTGCCAAGCGGGTTGACAACTGCAGTTTATTTTTATTTTTGGTCGTCATTAGAAAGACGCTGCTGCCCATCTCTTGATTTGCTTCCCTCTGTCGGCTCTTAGGACACTCATCGAATGATATGGGTTAATGGATTCTTACACTGCCACTAAATGGTTATACATGTAAATAGCTAATCGATCACGGTCAAAGTACTTAGTCAGTGACCACTAAACTCTCAGGGCTTAATAATAGAATCCTAGCAAGAGCGATGTTTCTTAGCAAACAGTTATTTTTCCTGACCGGTTATTTTGTACAGCTACTACAGCTAGTACTGAATATTTTGTACGTATATAACCGGTTCGCACTATATTTATGACAGTACAAAGAAAATCGAAACACACGTACGATGGTTATACTTACTGCACTCGAATGAGATTTTCCTAATTATAACTAGAAATAAAAAACTGCAGTTGGCCAGCGTCGTTACTATGGCACGTTATATCGCCCATATGAGGCAATATATGGGGGGCCTATGTTCAGCAATGGACTGTGATAAGCTGTGATAATTACCCTAAGCTTACATAAACATTTTTCATATTATCTAAAATTTTGTAAATTTGTTTCTGTTTGTCCTCGTGTCACTTTTGGCACTGGGTTCTAGATTACCTGTCGATTTTTCCGCATGCATTATTTGCGGCCACGGGTAGAAAAGACCAAGAGCCTGCCTCTGTTTTGTTTTCTAATAAGAGACCTAATAAGATTTTTGTACGTGTTAGAGCCATGCTGCAGCTATAAAACTGGTATAGTTGTAGCACTAATAGGCCGGTTCGACCGGAGATGGACCATGCACTCACAGAATACTAGCGTAAAATAGCTGCTTAACACTGGTGTGTTTCGTATGGCGAATGTAGACAACCGGAGAACCTTTTTACTGGAAAAGAGGCATTCCATCTTAGTCCTCACGGGTGACCACGCATCTGCATTTTGATACGCAAACGAGAATAGATGTCATTATCAGGTAGACTGTGTGCTCGTTTGTCACCCTATAAAAACCTATAAAAAAGACTCCTGGGCAGTTTATAGCTTCCCAATAAGGTGATTTAGAAGTTACTGGAATGGTTTTAATTGGTCAGACTATGAGAGAAGATCGCTAGTAGTAAGCGAGCGGTATGTTTGACAATGTTCACACGAAATTTAAAAAAAAAACATTATTATATCCGAAACGTTGGCAAATAATTTAAAATTGAAAATTTTGTACAACCCTATTCAATATAAATTATTAATAATAACTCAAATACTACTGGTCAGACCTTAATCAAATTTATATAGGACTACATGTGAAATAGGTTCACCCAGAAAAAAGTTGTGGTAACACACACAACAAAATACAGTCGAATGAGTACCTCCTGATTGAAGTAGGTAGAAAAATAAAAAATACGATGTCACTTAACACAAATCCACGATAAATCATTTGCATCGATACAACTTTGTAAAATTACCATGGTGAAAAATAAGAATATTTTTACTTTATTCAAATCGTGTTTCAGAAAGAAAGCTATGCTTTTATTTACAAATAACTTCATTGGCGATTTTTTTCGCTCTGATTATCCTTTTTAGTTTGTTTGCTTAAGCAGCCTCTTTGTTTAATTGTGCGTGTTTATGTGTATGTTTACGCATTCGTTCATTGGTGTGCTTTTCACCTGCAAATAATATCGACAACAAACGAATTTCCTTCAACCAGAAAGATCCAAGACCTCTGCAGTATGGCATAGGTATCAAAAGGTGATGAGATTATCGCTGCAATGCTGTTTCTAAATGATTTCATATTTAACATATAATATTGCAAATTATTGTGTGAAAACTCCCGCTGGGCTTCTAGCTGTTTTTTTCCAGGACAGAGGTTTTTTCCCTAATCAATGCTCAAAGCATAAATGACTTTCAATAAGTATTCTATTCTTACTTTTAATCCTGAGGGATAAATACCATAATGAGTACTATTACTAGGTATTAGTAAGCTTTGCAAATGCTGTTGTGATTTATTTCAGATAAGGGTTTTATGCCAACACATCTAATCTGGTCTGCTCTAGGAGATTCGTTCTATGGAGATTTGATCTATGCTCTTGCTATCTGCTGCTTTAAACCGCATTGAACTTTTTGAGAAAATAGGTACGTTGCTTGATCTAAAAGTTTTTGTTTACAGTTAGTTAGTATTTTTTCAACATTTTCAATAAAACCTTTGTCAACAGAACAGCTTAACAGTTGGCGAATAACTACTGTTAAGCTGTTCATTTATTTTTTGAAAAGTTTTCAATATCGCCGCATCTAATGATTTATTATATATACTCCACCTGTTATTATTTATTTCTTGATAATCGTATTTATTTCGTGGTACTTCAATAAGTTTATTTGTTTTATTCCTAATTTTATTAAACTCTAGTATTAATATTTTATTGCTTGCATCTTTTTTCCACTTTCAATAGAGCAAGTCTCTTTTGTCGCTAAAAATGTTTATCTTATTATTTATCCATCCTTCCATATTTCATATTTCTTATTTCCTTATCAATAGCAAAACTAAGGCTTTTTATAGTATATTTAGAATTATTGTAAAACACTTCAAAGCTAGTCTGTATAAAGCGAATCTCTATCGGACACTGTATTTTATCAATTTTATTCCCCTCGATGTTTTCAAAAAGTGATATTATATTTTTATTATTAATAAATTTTCTGAGTTTTGACCCATTTTGTACGCTTTGGTTAGCTTTAGTCCCGGTGCACGATAGCACGCATATGCGGTGGTCTGCCATTACTGTTCCAAACGTAGCCGCGTAGATGTCTGACGTGCGTGATCTCGCGAATATATGGTCAATACAACTCCGCATGATTTTTTGATTTCGAATCTCTATTCTTGTAAAATCCGATATCACTCTCGTCAGATCACTCTCGACCAAGTAGCTTAATAAGTAAGCTCGTATGTCATTTTGTTTCGATTTCAGGTCAATATTTATGTCGCCAATAAGTCAGAGTGTTTGATTAAATTGTTACATAGTAGTATTTTAAGTTCATTTATAAAAAGGTGCTTGCTTTCATTAGGTACTCGATATAATGTGCAAACGTGATTCGTGTAGTGGTGGCAAGATTGGATATTTACAATTAATGATTCAAAATGGGTTATTTTTAAGTTGTTTACTACTTCGAAACTGTGACAATTTTTAATATCACATAATAAAAACACCACTACGTCGCTGCTACTAACCACACTGTACATTTCATAACCGTCTATACAAAAGAATTGAGAATGATTGCTACTTATCAAAATTCCTACTTCAGTTAGGATAATAACGTCTATTACTATTGGTGATTTGTTTATTGATTGCAGTAACGAGCTCAAGTTTTTGATAATAGATTTTGTAGCGCTCTGATAGTTACCTATGTAACCCAATGCTTCGCTATCCCCTTTCGTACAATACCCCGCCTGCGCCACGGGATCACGCCACACCACCAAACATTTGACTACCGGTACAAGTAGTCCGCTAGCCGACTAGCTCCGAGATATATGTGTGTTATTGACTGCTCACGCACTCCCGCTGCGTTTTCGCGAGATGTCGTTGATGTACTTACTTGACAATAGGTGCCTATAATGTTACTTTTTAATTGAATAAACTGTGCATCGTATTAGTTGTAACGTTTTATTTATCAACCGTGATCAGTGAACGTTATAATGTTATATTAATATCTATAATATTAAAAAGAGGAGTATGTTTAGGTAGATAGGTTCTAAAAGAAAACAAATTTACCGTATCATAAAATACAGTTACGCACAAATTGGTGTCAAGCGTGTAAAATTTCTACCGGCTTACATTCTTCTCCATCGCCATTTTTTCAATGTCACTATAGTTTCAGATAACCATGGGCTTATCATTATCATTACTGCGAACTAGAATTGTACTGCCCTGGAACCATATATATTTATAAGTATCCTCTAGTTTTAGATTGGCTTGCCACAGAAGGGTTTTATTCGCCCTGGATGGGGCACATCGTATAACCTTTGATCTTGCTACGGTAGAATATGGACACGGAACTCTGCACTTGCAGAGGACATCGTTTTGTAAGTAAACTATCGTTCCTTTTCTTGCTTCTCATATCCACTGATCCATTTGTTCAGTTTTAAAGTTATCTGAATCACGCCCTCCTTTTCATTTTTCCCTTTCAATCATTTGACTGTTGTTACATATTTTTTCTCAACATTTATCTTCGTAGATATTGTATTCAACATAATTTCCGTGTTTTCGTCTTTCATTTCGGGCACTCCTGCTACTAATTGATAGAATCAGGCGTTACTTTGCGGAAATCCATTATATGGGATTGTTATAAACTAATTTGCTTAATTCCGCGTAAAGAAAGGAAATGACGTGTCCTGCCAAGTTTTAAGGCAAAAAACTGGGCAGGACACATAATTTTCTTTCTTTACGCGGAATTAAGCAAATTAGTTTATAACAACCCCACTTCTGCTACTTCAGATGTATTATTAAGCTACTTTTGCTCCAGGGTTTCGAGGTATTATTCCATAGCATCGGTTTTTAGCTCTAGATATTGGTTAATTAAATATATGTTTTTATTTTCCACTTCTTTTATTTTTCCGCTCATCATTGCTAAGGTATCCATTATTCTACCCATTTTTTGACAGCAAGAGCTGAGCACTCCATTAACTGAGCCTATTTCTTTCTTTACTGCTTTTTTTCGAATGATATGGTTATGTAGTAACTTTTTTATCGCGCTGGATCCGCTGCCATTTCCCTGTGTCAGTACTAGTTCCTCTAAGTCTTCCTCTTTCGCTACGTCTTGTATGGCAAATGACTTCTGTTTTGGAGATTCACGGTGATATTTTTTGCAGGTCCATTCTAGATTTGCGGTGTTGCGCAGTGCCGCTAATTGTTTAAATGTTAGGCCGGTGCAGAACTGATTAGCATGCACAGTTTTTAAGTATTTATTGCACTCAAGAATAGCAGAGTGTATTGCAGAGCAGATGTATTGGTTTGTCACAGTGGTCACACTTAAGCATTTTTGTGTTGCTTTTTTATTATAATTTTAAACTGAGGGTAGAAATAAAAAAGAAGTTTCTTACAACGTCGTTAGGGAGACTGAACTGAATGAGGATGTACAATATGGACATTTAAACGCAAAATATTGGTATTTATGCAAACTCATGCTCAATTTATTAAAAAAAATACTTTACTTTTCAGCAACAAGCAATTCAATTTACTAACAAGCAAATCAATTCATTATTAAATTGATATTTTATGTTATGTTTAAAATATAAATTCTTTTTAGACGATCACGGAGTTCTCAGGGTGGACGGACGCTTATCAAAGTCCGGCCTTGAGTTTCAACATAAACATCCTGCTTTGCTTCCTCGTAATTCCAGGTTGACTTACATATCTGATTATCGAAACTTTCCACCGCGAAAATTGTCATACAGGTATACATACTATGCAGTATCTCTTAAGATAGCAATTTTGGATTATTTGGCCTAAACGAGCGATCTAAAATCTAAAATCCAAGAACAAAATATTACCATTGGGGTTTTTTGTAAGCGGTACACTGTGTGCTTGTGTGTGTTCGCGTGTGTGGCGTTCTTTGTGAGGTGGCAATGCTCAGCAGCAGGTCTTGTAGTGGGCAATTATGATGATGATGATGTATTATGATGATGATAGCTTAAATAAAATATTTCATCAATTATGGATTAATTTATGTTACACATTAACATTATTTTAGTTTATATTATACATAGAAATGTATCTAAATCTCTATCTCTAAAGATAGACGCAACATGTATTCAGTTATTTAATCAGCTGATTAATTGAAATGAAATCAGATTAACCATTTGCATGCAAATTCATTGACTGTTAGTTACCTCAACCCCATACCAAAATGGTTTGGGGTTGAGGTTTAGCAGACGTTCTTAACCACATCAAGGCAAATACGGCTGTTATTTGTCAGTATTTACTTAGATTATAGATCATTTGCTTTGTAATTAATCCTGGGAATTACATTTAAAAATTATATTTAATAATTTCTAATAATTTGTGTAATTTTTGTATATTGTGACACTGGAAGAGTACTGACGTTTACAGCTCAAGTTTTCCTATTGAAGTACTGATGTGTAGAATAAGTAAACATTTTGTATTTATTGTTAAGGGCTTTATAGGGTGTGTAAATAAATGTTTATTATTATTATATATTATATTATACATTTATTGAATTACTTTTGAAGTATACAATATTTATTACACGAAGAAAAAAAAATAATTTAACTAATAACTTTCTCGAACGGCAGAAACGGCGTAACAAAAAAAGAACCAGCCCTTTTATCACCAATCTTATGATATATTATGGTAATATTATATTTAGTGATAATATATTATGTGCTTTGTTTCATTTCTTGGGGAAGGCCTATGTTCTAATGTAATTTTTTAAGTGTACAGATGAACCTATAGAACACCTGATAATAAGTAGCTACTGCAGCTCTTAGACACCTGCAAACAACTTTACACAAAGAAAACTAAAGATGCGTTGTCACCTCTAAAACCTTTTTTTTTTTTTTTTTTTTTATAGGATAAGGGTGACAAACGAGCACACAGTCCACCTGATGGTAAGTGGTTGCTGCGGCCCATAGACATCTACATCTATCCTCGTTTGCGAATCAAAATGCAGATGCGTTGCCACCCGTGAGGACTAAGATGGAATGCCTCATTTCCAGTAAAAAGGGCCTCCGGCCACCTGCACTCACCAAGCGAAACGCAGAGGTAAACCTCTACTTCACGCTGGTATTCTGTGAGGTCGTGGTACCACCCCGGTTCGAGCCGGCCCATCCGTGCGACAGCAAAAGCTGCCGCGTGGCTCTACCACTGTGGACCTAAGCGCTCTAAGATATCCTTCAGGCGTGAACTGAGCTGAATCTTAGACAGAAAAGATATTCTGACAACAAGTAAACACCCGCATTAACAATATATTATAATTAAAACACTAATGTAAGCTAATAACAGAGTATTTAACGCTCAAGTTCGCATTAATTTGAATAATCTAATTTAGTAAGCTCTTACATCAAGTTACTTAATTGTTAAGGCTTTGTTCAACTACAGCAGTAAGACATTAAAGAGGAAGGAGACGCCTCTCTTCTCTCCGATTATGTATGTCCCCTACATTAAATTACGATGACAAAGGCCTTTTATTTATAGAACCTAGCAGTAGTTTAATATCGAGTATTGACAATACTTCATTGTAAGTAAATTGTGCCTAGCAGTGACAATACTTCATTGTAAGTAATTTAACTTCCGGTCAATTTGCTGTGAACAGACATTGTGCAACCAATTTGCAAACTATGATTTCAAATTTTTTCTTTATTTAACCAACGTTTTATATTTTAAATTTTTTTTACAGTTATTTGATATGCATTTTATATTAAATTAAAAATACTCAGAATTATCTCTACCCATATAAAAAATATAATGTGGGATAAAATTTTGTGGACAGTTCAGATAGTTTCATTACGTTTTCATTGATATTAGACATGAACCTGTCTTATATTATGGAGATTCTGCTATAATATCTACGCTTGGAAAACGGATTTACGATCAGTGCCAGGCTCTGGCGCATTTTCCCGTCAACAGTCAATTTATTTTGAATATGATAGAATAGAAGGTATGTTTATAACCCAATTTCCCCGAGGCACCTTATATGTACGTCACCAACGGGATGAGGTGATGTTATGAATTCAGTTACGCTTTATTTTTATTTATTTAAAAATCTTTATTGCAAATGAGACACAAAAGCTAAACTTATGACTGAGTAAGGAGATTTTCTGGGACTGTGATTAAACGTCACAAACTATATTTATAAAAATAAAACTATTTTTACGGATTGTATCGCGTTTAATTTACTTATTTATTCCCGACGTTTCGGGTGCTTTACAGCGACACATGGTCACGGGATGGGGGGGGGGGGGGGGGGGGGGCTGAGATGTTTGACGTCCCGATGTCAAATATCTCGACACGATAAAATCCATAAAAATAGTTTTATTCAATATACTTAACAATGTAGTGTTAGCGTAAATATAAGAAATCATTATAATTTATGACCTACCAAGCGTAATCAAGCCTAAAACTTAGTAAATTTACTTTGTTTGATCTGAAGCTTAATAATGCGTGGTGGATTATTTTTTATAGGAGAGGGGGCAAAGGAGCATGCGGCTCACCTGATGGTAAGTGACTACCGCCGCCCATGAACAACCGCAACACCTGGGAAACCCGGGGGGGTTGCCGGCCTTTTAAAAAGGAATAGGCTATAGGAGTAGATTGTAAAATAGATACAAAAAGTAAGTAAAAAAGTAAATATTTAAGAAATAGTGTAGATGTGTGTGAGAGAGAGAGAGAGAGAGAGAGAGAGAGAGAGAGAGAAAGAGAAAAGATTACTCGATATAACGATCAGAATGCCTTCGTCACGCAGCGTAATCTAAGGCATTCTCTTTACTAAAAATTGTAGTGACAAACGTACTTACATTCCATATGCTAAGTAGCTACTGCAATAGATGGACATCCGCAGCCAACATATTAAGCAATGAAAGCTACAGAAATGTTATCCTTTCCGTCGACTATGTTGGATGACCTTACCGCCTGTAATTATTTTGATTCTCTATACCCTTCAGACCGGAACACACCAGTGCAAGCACTGCTACAAATTGCGTTTGTTCTGCGTGTAACGGTTACTCAAAAGTAACCGATACACGTAGAACAAACACGGAGTCTATACCAAAAAATTTACTTGATTTTCGGGTCTAGGTGTGCTGTGATTGTTTTCGTGTCTCTAATGTCTTACTATAGACTATTATCAACTTATCAACCATTTACTGAAATTCGATTTTTTTGATGTTGTAACAAATTGTCATTAATAATTAATTAAGGTAAGGCACCTATTTCCACGTTTGGCTATTTTTATCAGAACCATTATTGCTTAAAATTTTGAAAAACACAATATCTTGGTTTTAAATTAATGAAATATGAAAAGATGTCGGTAAGTATATTGTTCTATGTTATATTGTTGATGTATAGTTGGATGATTCCTAATTCAGAGTGCACAAAATGCAAAGGAAAAGGGTAGGACGAATAAAATTAATTAAAATTAATTATTATACATAAATGTGTGCACCTACTTAACTAAGTTTGTGAAAGTTATTCAAAAGGAAATAGAAACCTATGCGGTATTGAAAGTAACGGAAAGAGCCTAGCAAATTGCGTAAAATTGTGAGCACTTTGTATTTTGCGCGTGCATATGCCGCGGAAAAAGGGGCTCATAGAATGCTATCCTGATCTACTTTACATCGGCATAGCATTTCATACCAAAAAATCTCGTTTCCTAATACTGAGTATTGAACAATTTAAGACTTTTTGCATGATTTCATCATCATCATCATTACAGCCCTTCACAAGTCCACTGCTGAACATAGGCCTCCCCCAAAGAATGCCACAAAGCACGGTCCTGAGCCACCTGCATCCATCGACTTCCTGCATATCTTACCAGGTCGTCACTCCATCTAGTGGGGGGACGCCCTACACTTCGCCTGCCGGTACGAGGCTGCCACTCGAGAACCTTTCTTCCCCATCGGTTGTCGGTTCTTCGAGCTATATGGCCGGCCCATTGCCACTTCAGCTTATTAATCCGTTGGGCTATGTCGGTCTACTGCGGATATCCTCATTTCTGAGTCTATCACGCAGAGAAACTCCGAGCATAGCCCTCTCCATAGCTCGCTGAGCGACCTTGAGCTTCGTCATCCGGCCAGCAGTGAAGGACCACGTCTCAGGTCCGTATGTCATCACTGGCAACACGCACTGGGTGTACAGTCTCGTTTTCAAGTTTTGAGGTATACCTGACGAGAAGATGTGCCGTAATTTCCCGAATGCTGCCCAACCGAGTTGAATCCGTCGATCGACCTCTTGGTCGAAGTTGGACTTACCTAGTCGGACAATTTGTCCCAGGTAAACATACTCGTCAACAACTTCGAGCTTAGTGTTCCCAACAACTACCGGCATAGGTGTGACATGGACATTAAACATGATCTTTGTTTTGTCCATGTTCATCTTAAGACCTATCCGTTGGGAAACACTATTGAGGTCATTGAGCATAGTGCTTAGGTCCTCCAGCGATTCTGCCATAAGGACTATATCGTCGGCAAATCGAAGGTGAGTGATGTACTCGCCATTGATGTTGATACCGTATCCTTTCCAGTCCAGAAGCTTGAAAACATCTTCCAATACAGCGGTAAAGAGTTTCGGGGATATGACGTCACCCTGTCTTACACCTCTCTGCAATTGGATAGGTTTCGTACTCTGGTTCTGTACTCGGATAGCCATCGTAGCCCTACTGTACAAGCACTTCAACACTTCGATATACCGACAGTCAACTTGGCATCGCTGAAGGGACTGCAGCACCGCCCAAATTTCGACGGAATCAAAGGCTTTCTCATAGTCCACATACGCCAGACATAGTGGCAAATTGTACTCCTCGGACTTCTGTACAATTTGCCGAAGGGTATGTATGTGGTCTATGGTGCTAAAGCCTTTTCGGAAACCGGCTTGTTCGGGAGGCTGGAAGTCGTCAAGTCTGCACTCGAGACGATTCGTAATGACTCTCGAAAACAGCACGTAGACGTGGCTCAGAAGGGAAATCGGTCTGTAGTTTTTCAAGAGAGCGTTGTCGCCTTTCTTGAGGAATAAGACCATCGCACTTCTGCTTCACGCCTCCGGTGTAATGCTACCATAGAGGACGGAATTAAAGAGCTTCTGAAGGACTTCAAGTACCGGTTTTCCACCCGCTTACAGAAGCTCCACTCTAATTCCATCCTCGCCTGGGGCCTTGCCGTTTTTAAGGTGCTGGAGAGCCATTCTAATCTCGCCTAGACTGACGTCCGGGATATCACCGGAATAATGTCGGATAAGACTCGCTCTTGGATCGTTACTCACACTTGCGTGCGGCTCCAACGATGACGTGTACAGCTGCCCATAGAACCTCTCAATCTCACTCAAAATCTCAGGTGTCCTGGAAACTATGCTGCCACATTCGGTCTTCAGCTTTGACAGTTGGCTCTTTCTGGCAGACAGATTTCTGGCAAAGACTTTGGAGCCTTGGTTCCGCTCGATCGCTTCTTCAATACGACCTGTATTTAATTTGCGTAAGTCCGTTTGAATGACAAGCTCGTGGAAACTGTCCATGCGGTCGGAGCTAAGTTCTGCAAGACCCGCCGCAGAAGAACACAAAAACTCTCCGATCACACTCTTAATCTCATAGCTGTTAGACGGGAGATGAAGCTACATTCTTCAACAGATTTGCATGATTTATATAAAGATAAATACATACAATTTACAAAATCATCTTAAATATAATAATGCTTGTTAAAAATGACATCGAATTGTTTATAAGCATAAATTTTTCTTCTATCGTTCCAATGCTATAAATTAACAAAATATCTAATAAATCACGTTTGACATGCTATAATTAGTGTATCAAACGCAAAAGTATACCGCGGAAATAGATTTCAATAAAGTTTCATTGTCTTTTTAAATTGTCAAACCCGAGGCGGGAGGGGCTTAGTTATAAAAACAACCTTGAAAGTTAATAAAAAACTGAATAAGCAACCGGCTGAAATAATTGACACCTAATGCCACGTTATTTTCTAGATGTATTTTCACCTTGATTTATTCAGAAAAACACATTAAAGTTTAGTTTTTTTCGATTAAAAATATAATCTATGATATAGATTGACTCAAAAAGTTACACACACGGTAAAAAATAACAAACAAATCACTATTCAATAAAACATGGTACTCACGTGTACAAGGTCCAAAATTTATGAAGCGTGAGTTTAGACCAGCTGCTGACGCAAAACTAACCAATTATTTTAAAATGTTTACATGCACATTACTCAAGATCTTTGATAGTAATTACTACGCAAAGTTATACACCACTATTTATACCTATATATACCCATGGCAGCCCCTTCTCGTGAGAAAATTTCTCCTCCCCATTCTCGTTTTCAGTGCATCAACGGAACACAAGGCACGCCTTCCTCAACGGCCTCCAAATCCAGCTGCGTAGCGGGCCCCCCAGAGTCCGATACGCGAAGGCCATGGGGCCAGGATAATCGAGCGCTCCGTAGCACATGCTTTCTCAAATCCAGCGGCATATCTGGTCCTTGGCTCCGCCACCAACAAAGTTTCGGCCGCGGAGGGTAGAGAAAGCGGCTGCTCGCAATACTGACACTCTTCTTCCTCCGCGACGCCACCACCACCGCATCAACGGTGCGGCCCCGTCGGAGTCGCGGAGGATAGGGTGATGGCGTATTGCCATACCACCACTCCTCTTCCCCCGCGACTCTACTTCGGCTGCAGCGGTACGGGGTTTGAAGTACACAACACAAATTATTATATTATAAGTTAAAACTAAATATTAATTTAAATTTACTGAAGTTAGTGGAGAGGAAAGGGTCGACCTTGATAGAAGTTTATTGACCAAATTGGCGATATATTGACGAAGGGTTAAATTGATAGCACCTTTAACCCAAGAGCATTTATGCGTGTAATACAAATTTTAAAGGTTATTTAGAACGTTTTTATAAATTTTTATTACGATAAATATTTTAGATGAGCGCGCAATATTCTCCTAATGAAAATTATTTTGGAGCATACAACGTAGTACTATTATTAGTAGTAGTTAGTATTATAAATCTGTAATTTATTTTTTTCAGTATACTGACAAAATTCAAGTAAGTAATATTGACTTATTATAAATGGCATATATTATACTTTTGAAAAAAAATATAATAATAAAATATTAAACAATTTAATTTTTTTTATATGATAGGGTGACAAACGAGCACACCGTCTTTTTTTTTAGGCTCGGGTGAGAAACGAGCACACAGTTCACCTGATGGTAAGTGGTTACTGTGACCCATAGACATCTACATCTATCCTCAATAAAGACCCAAGATGCAGATTGTCACCCGTGAGGACTAAGATGGAATGCCTCTTTGCCAGTAAAAAGGGTCTCCGGTTCTCTACACTCACTATACGAAACACAGCAGCGTTTAGTTGCTATTTTACGCTGTTTTTCTGTGAGAGCGTGGTCCTTCCCCGTTCTAGCTGCAGCATGGCTCTACCACGTTAAAACGTCTACCTGATGGTAAGTGGCTGCTGCGAGGACTAAGATGGAATGACCCTTTTCTAGTAAAGAGGGTCTCTGGTTCTCTACACTCACCATAAGAAACACAGCATTGTTAAGCTGGTATTTTACGCTGATATTCTGTGTGAACGTGGTCCTTTCTCGGTCGAGCCGACCCATTCGTGCTACAACTATATTACTATAAAAGCTGCAGCATGGCTACACCACGTGCAAAAAATGCAACGTTAAATATTTATTACATTTCTTTACATAACATAATATAAAATATTTTATAATATACAATATTAAAAACTATAATAAAAACATTAAATCATATAATTGTTATAAATATATTCACTAATGATTTCTTATATTTACGCGAACACTACACATTGAATAAAACTATTTTTTACGGATTTTATCGCGTTTAATTAACTTATTTTATATTCCCGACGTTTCGGTTGCTTTCCAGCAACCGTGGTCACGGGGGCTGAGGTGATTGACGTCCCGATGTCAAAGTTAACCCGGAGTACCTTCAGCTTTTTAATTATTAATTTTGGTCCGATCTACGCAGAATGAACTAACTGTGTCTTGAAGTCTTGCAGTGGTATGCTTGGGTTTAGTTTTAATTTTATGAATTACAGGATCCCAAGCAGGTGGTAGTACCCAGCCATCCTCTCTATTGAAATTAGGATGTTTTTTAATTTCAATAGCCTCACGTATCATCCTTGGCAGGAATCGATGTTCTTTCGCGAGGACTTGTGGTTTATCAAATCTAATGTAATGGCGGGGGCCGTCTAGGATATGATCACAAACTGCAGACTTCCCGGAACGTTGGTGCTTCACGTCAGCTATGTGATCTTTTACGCGGGTTTTTATTGATCGTTTTGTTTGCCCTATATATGAGAGACCACACTCACAATCAAGCTATATATACTCCTGCATCTTGTAGAGGAATATTGCACTTGACGGGTGGTAAGAACTGACTAATCTTCTTCGGCGGCTTGAAGAATGTTCTAATAGAAGCTCGCTTCAAGATGTAGCCAATCTTGTCTGTGACACCTCTGACATATGGTAGTACAGCAGGCACACGCTCGACTGTGGCCGGCTTCACTCGGTCACTGTGACGTAGGCGCGGAACCCGAAGCTTGTTGTCGTGCAGAACCTGCTTGACGTGCTGAAGCTCGGCGGCCAGGTGTTTACTGTTACAGATCCCTCGTGCTCTCTGCAACAAAGATTTGCCCACGGTAGCTAACTGTGAAGGGTGATGGTGGGATTCACCGTTTAAGTATCGGTTTGTATGGGTCTTTTTTCTATACACAGTGTGACCTACGGTGTTATTAGGATTTCGAATGACTAACACATCTAGGAAAGCTAAAGAATTATTTGCCTCTAACTCCATAGTAAATTGAATTTTAGAGTTTATGGAATTAAGATGTTCTAAAAATGCAGTTACTTTGTCTGATGGTAAAATTGTGAAAGTATCGTCTACGTACCGCTTGTAGAAACTTGGAGTTACTGGTGCAGTAAGCAGGGCTTTCTCCTCAAAGTTCTCCATGAAAATATCGGCGACAATGGGAGATACCGGTGAGCCCATCGCAACACCATCTACTTGCTTGTAAAACTGTTCCTTCCACAATAGGTAGCCAGATGTAAGGCAATGTCTGAGTAATACTGCATATTCTGCTGGCATGTTGTTTTCCTCTAGTTTCCTAGTTATAATTGAGATGCAGTCTTCAACAGGTAGGCATGTAAATAGAGACTGAACATCAAAACTGACCATAGTTTCATTGTCAGTAAGACATAGGTCTTTTATCTCACTGACAAAATGGTATGAATCCTTAGTGTGTGCTCTTGTATGTCCTCTGAGTGGTGATAGTACTTTTGCTAAGTGTTGAGCCAATCTGTAAGTTGGCGAATCGATCTGACTCACTATTGGACGTAATGTAGCGTTCGGTTTGTGTATTTTTGGTAACCCACCGAAGTTGTATGGGTGGAGGACTGTCGGTATATCGAAGTGTTGAAGTGCTTGTACAGTAGAGCTGCGATGGCTATCCGAGTACAGAACCAGAGTACGAAACCTATCCAATTGCAGAGAGGTGTAAGACAGGGTGACGTCATATCCCTGAAACTCTTTACCGCTGCATTGGAAGATGTTTTCAAGCTTCTGGACTGGAAAGGATACGGTATCAACATCAATGGCGAGTACATCAGTCACCTTCTATTTGCCGACGATATAGTCCTTATGGCAGAATTGCTGGAATACCTAAGCACTATGTTGAATGACCGCAATGGTGTCTCCTAACGGATAGGTCTTAAGATGAACATGGACAAAACAAAGATCATGTTCAATGTCACACCTATGCCGGTATTTGTTGAGAGCACTAAGCTCGGAGTTGTTGATGAGTATGTTTACCTGGGACAAATACTCCAACTAGATATGTGCAACTTCGACCGAGAGCTCAATCGACAGATTTAACTTGGCTCGGTAGCGTTCAGGAAATTACGGCATATCTTCTCGTCAGGTATACCTCAAAACCTCAAAACAAGATTGTACAACCACTGCTGGTCATATGAAGACGTTTAAGGTCACTCAGCGAGCTATGGAGAGGGCTTTGCTTGGGGTTTATCTGCGTGAGTGACTGACATAGCTCAACGGATTGGTAAGGTGAAGTGGCAATGGACCAGTCTTATAGCTCGAAGAATCGACAACCGTTGGAGAATAAAGGTTCTCGCGGCGAAGTGTAGGGCGTTCCCCCTCTGTATGGTATGACGACCTATTAAGACATGCAGGAAGTCGATGGATGCCGGTGGCGAAGGACCGTGCTTTGTGGTCGTAAGAATAAATTGATAAACTCACAGTATTGATAGTAATATTGTGCAGTTTTTCCATGTCCACCCTTCAAAGTCTTTTTACAGAACATTTAATAACAGTTTACAATTCCGCTCAATCTATTAGGCAATTCAATTCTCTCGTTCACTTCTGAAATGTATTCAGTCGATTTAGAATCAATAACTGCTTGTAGAATTTCATCCAATATCTCAGGTGAAATTGCAGTTTTAACTTCCAAGTCAGTGTATGAAGGGGCTTACTACGATTAAAATGTTTATTATTTAAAAAGATTATCCCTGAGCCACTAGCTAAAATTTCGGTCTGAACTAGCGCTTTCATTATACCACTAGGGTCAATAAATTTCCCGATATCATATGCATATGAAACGTCCCCAAATTACAGAAAATATTATCAAACTAAGGCTTCTCATTCTCTTGTATTTGCATCGCCATCTTGGTTATCGCTATATCATGTGACTGTAATCGTTTCATTTCTACACTTCTCAGCTATTTCTTTACCCATGACAAACGTTTCATTAACAACAGTGTATCAATTGTGAGAATTATTTATAGGAGCCAAATGGTATTTTTTTTGAATTTCGCTATGATGTGTTGAAATCATGCAATTCAAGCCTAACCACGTGGAGTTTAATTATTTCTCGATAAAGGCATAATCCACAGTAAATCTCTGTTAATTGTTATTTAAATGGCGCCTTTGCGTACGTCTATTTTATCCTGGATATAATTAACCGTGAGCATCTGTATACTTGTGGTAGGCTTCGAGTAATACGGTCTAATCTCTCGTGTAATTTTATTAAATCGTCGTCGTTCCCAGGACGGAAGTTGGTATAATTATCTGCTGTCATAAAACGCGATGAATAGCGTGCTTCTAGATCAAATTTGCGTCACACGTTCACTCCTAACAGCGTGCACCCGACAGCTAGATATTAGCGCTGCTGCTAGAGCTAGTTGGCCCTAGACATTCATGGCGCCAAAGCGCCATATCGCCATAACGCCAAAGCGCCATGGCTGCTCCTTATTTAACACGCGTTGTGCACTATGGAAAGATAGCGCGCTATCATATATCGCTATGCGCTATAATAATCACGATTACTCCAGAACAATTGTCGGTGGGAGAATTTATATTTTTCTATTACACATAGAACTGAACACTGTCTAGCCTTTCTCTGTCACCCTTTAATTTAAAATAAAATTATTGAAACGTTTAATCGTACCAATCACTAGTCTTGCCACTATTTGAAAAGTCAACTATATACTATTAGGTTCGCAATAAAATACCTATATTTACACATTTAATTATTTAGGAAAAAGAATGAGGGTAAATTTCTATATCAGTTTACCTGTTTGCACCTGGTAGACACGTATTGTTAAAAGGAAAAAGCTAATATAAATATTTTTTCGATTGACACCAATTTTATCAAAGAAAAGAATAACCGTTACTGGTAAAAAAAAAATTTAATCAAAAATAGCCTTGCCAAAACATCACCCCGATTTGTATTTATTTATATATTTTATTATAAAAAAATATTTCATTAAGGAAAAGAATGAGGGTATTTTTTTTAAACCGTGTCATAAGACTATTTGGACTTGGTGTAAATAATAATTTTTTTTAAATTGAATTTTTAGCTTATTCTATTGTCTTATTTTTGACGGTGTTTTTTTATACTTACCAACTCAGAAATTTAATATAGAAGTTATAGTTCACAGGTATTCATCTGGTGTGAAATATTAATCGAGTTACTTACCAAAATTATATTACTCTACATTTGTCTTAAAACATGAAGCCTAATAGAAAATAGCGCTATACTGAACATATATTTTTTAACTTTTTTACATTAAAACTTTGAATAGATAATGATAAAGATTGATTTACAACGTTAAGAATCTTTAGAAGTTGAAGAATTAACATAACTCAAGTCGATGTGATACTTAAACTAAAAGAGAACTTCTCAATACCGTCTCGCTACATATTTAACCTGAAGTAGGCTATTTGTCTTGAAGACGTTGTAAGAAAGTGCCTTCTTTGTGTGCGTGCGTCTATTTGGTGTCGATTTTGTGTGTATACTGTTATGCTCACAGTACTGACGATTTATTATAACAGAACGATATTGACTATTATAAAAATAAAATCCTTCATTATCTGCGTTAAATGTATCAAATTGTTGGAATAATATCTAAATTGGTAAACTTTTATTGGTTCGAGTTGTAATTTTAGCGTTTTTCTCTTATCTTTGAGCAAAAACTCTGCAAAATGCCGGCTTTATGTGTAGACATTAGAAGGTCGTTCCGGCCAAACGTTTCGATGTATTTTTTTTTTGGTTGCGCGTAGACTGTTTTTGTGATATTTTCTAAAATATTCATTCACATAATTTTATTTCATTCTGAATATTATATAACTTTAATTTACGTTTATTGCCCAAGGTTACTAACATATTTATCTGCATAAGTTTTAATAGTGAATTGGAGTAAACTCTATCCCTGTAAGGTGTTGTTTTGCAAAATCGAAATACACGCATTAATTTATTTTATTAACAAAGTACGTTCAGTTAGTATCTAGCCCCAATAAATCATTCTGTAACATAAAAAGTTCCATACATATTGTAACACTCTATTTCACCTTCTTAAGTATAAAATTTTCCAAAATACTTTCATGGTGTTTCGATAATGATGAATGACTTAGTAATAACAGGAAGCTATTGTTCCAAATTCCCGTTTCTACGTCCAGTGGTTTTGGGCTGGGCGTCTTAATGAAAATTTTTTCATAGAAACTTTTCACACTTGTTTTAATCAAAAGCATTTGTCCCAGTTTTTAAATAAAAAGAGAATATTAATGATTTTTTCTGCATACAAATTTCAACACTATTTGATCCTTGCATAAGAGGTTGTTTTGAAAAATTTATTTTATCTAAATAGTACTTTAAATAAGAAAGTATCGTACAAATAGCAACAGCTTATTTTACCCTCTGAGCGTTTGAATTTTTTGAAATCCTATCTTAGTTAATGCCTACGTAATGAAAAGAAGCACGCCAACAAATCTGTGAAATAAAATCGTGGATTTCTTTTTTTCTTTTTTTACCTCCCACACAGGTTTTACAATTATACCCGTCTATTTCATCATTGGATAGGTCGTTCAAAAATATTGGGGGTATGGATCAACATTTTTTTCAATATAGGGGTCGGTCTGCGAAACCACTGTTTTTGGAATTGTGAAAAGTATGCACGATCGTAGTATATATAATGAAGTTAAAAGAAAACTATCACAGTTAATAGGCTTAACAAGTTAACGAGTAATAGTAGGCCAACTTACAGAATGTACTTGAATTAATAAAACTTTCGTTACAATTCCATAGAAAATTACCTAAAATTGCTGCATACATATGCGACATATAGCTGCATTGTACAAAATATATAGCTTTGTGTTTCCCTTTGCGGGTAGACAGAGAGGACCGAATGTCAAGAAAACAGTCCTTACATACCTCCTTCTCTTAGGTTTTAGTTAGTAGTTATTGTAGGCCTATAGTTTTATTGTTGGTACTCTTGTTTTACGCGGGCGACCCTCAGGATAATTTACAGCTGTGATGGTTTACGGGAAGGTTTAGGTTACGGTCATTTAGATCTTATGGTCACACTGCCGGGAACTAATAGATACATTATTTTGCTCAAGGAAATATATTATTTTCATAAAAAATATTTCCAATTTCGCTACGTCTCCAAAACTATTTTAAAAATAGGGTTGAATGATCATACACAAGATGAGTTAGTTCCGACAACGAATGAGGAAGCAAGCTTCTAGAGGGCTTCTGTGTGAGTGTAGGGCGGCTCCTCAATAGATACACACACACTTTCGCAAAAAGTTATCATTACCGATCCATAGAAGCCCGAAAATTAAAATAGGAATATTTTGCTTATTAGGACCACAAAGTACCCACCGCACCACTAGAAGTAGCCTCTATAGGAACAGCGTCGTACCTGTAAGAGAAGTGTAGGGCGGCTTCTCACTAAATACACACATTCTATTACAAATAGTTGTCATTAATGACCCATCATCATCATCATCATTACAGCCCTTCACAAGTCCACTGCCGAACATAGGCCTCCCCCAAAGAATGCCACATAGCACGGCCCCGAGCCTCCTGCATCCATCGACCTCCTGCATGTCCCACCAGGTCGTCACTCCATCTCGTGGGGGGACGCCCTACACTTCGCCTACCGGGACGAGGCTGCCACTCGAGAACCTTTCTTCCCCATCGGTTGTCGGTTCTTCGAGCTATATGGCCGGCCCACTGCCACTTCAGCTTACTTATCCGTTGGGCTATGTCGGTCACTCTAGTTCTACTGCGGATATCCTCATTCCTGAGTTTATCACGCAGAGAAACTCCGAGCATAGCCCTCTCCATAGCTCGCTGAGCGACCTTGAGCTTCCTCATCCGGCCAGTAGTGAAGGAACACGTCTCAGTTCCGTATGTCATCACTAGCAACACGCACTGGGTGTACAGTCTCGTTTTCAAGTTTTGAGGTATACCTGACGAGAAGATGTGCCGTAATTTCCCGAACGCTGCCCAACCGAGTTGAATCCGTCGATTGACCTCTCGGTCGAAGTTGGACTTACCTAATCGGACTATTTTTCCCAGGTAAACATACTCGTCAACAACTTCGAGCTTAGTGTTCCCAACAACTACCGGCATAGGTGTGACATGGACATTTAACATGATCTTTGTTTTGTCCATGTTCATCTTAAGACCTATCCGTTGGGAAACACTATTGAGATCATTGTGCATAGTGCTTAGGTCCTCCAGCGATTCTGCCATAAGGACTATATCGTCGGCAAATCGAAGGTGAGTGATGTACTCGCCATTGATGTTGATACCGTATCCTTTCCAGTCCAGAAGCTTGAAAACATCTTCCAATGCAGCGGTAAAGAGTTTCGGGGATATGACGTCACCCTGTCTTACACCTCTCTGCAATTGGATAGGTTTCGTACTCTGGTTCTGTACTCGGATAGCCATCGTAGCCCTACTGTACAAGCACTTCAACACTTCGATATACCGACAGTCAAATTGGTATCGCTGAAGGGACTGCAGCACCGCCCAAATTTCGACGGAATCAAAGGCTTTCTCATAGGTCCACATACGCCAGACATAGTGGCAAATTTTACTCCTCGGACTTCTGTACAATTTGCCGAAGGCTATGTATGTGGTCTATGGTGATAAAGACTTTTCGGAAACCGGCTTGTTCGGGAGGCTGGAAGTCGTCAAGTCTGCGCGCGAGACGATTCGTAATGACTCTCGAAAACAGCACGTAGACGCGGCTCAGAAGGGAAATCGGTCTGTAGTTCTTCAAGAGAGCGTTATCGCCTTTCTTGAAGAATAAGACCACCGCACTTCTGCTCCACGCCTCCGGTGTAATGCCACCATGGAGGACGGAATTAAAGAGCTTCTGAAGGACTTCAAGTACCGGTTTTCCACCCGCTTTCAGAAGCTCCGCTGTAATTCCATCCTCGCCTGGGGCCTTGCCGTTTTTAAGGTGCTGGAGAGCCATTCTAATCTCGCTCAGACTGACGTCCGGGATATCATCGGAATAATGTCGGATAAGACTCGCTTTTGGATCGTTACTCACACTTGCGTGCGGCTCCAACGATGACGTATACAGCTGCCCATAGAACCTCTCAATCTCACTCAAAATCTCAGGTGCCCAGGAAACGATGCTGCCACATTCTGTCTTCAGCTTTGACAGTTGGCGCTTTCTGGCAGACAGATCTCTGGCAAAGACTTTGGAGCCTTGGTTCCGCTCGATCGCTTCTTCAATACGAGCTGTATTGAAGTTGCGTATGTCCCGCCGCATGCATTTGGAGATATGTCTGTTCAGTTGCCTGTATGCTGTTAAATCTGTTGAAGAATGTAGCTTCATCTCCCATCTAACAGCCATGAGATTAAGAGTGTGATCGGAGAGTTTTTGTGTTTTTCTGCGGCGGGTCTTGCAGAACTTAGCTCCGACCGCATGGGCAGTTTCCACGAGCTTGTCATTCAAATCGTCCACTTCATTGCAGTCTTCTAGGCACTGAAAACGGTTTTGTAACTCGAGCTGAAAGGTTTCGGGACTTTGGATTTGAGCACGAGGGGGACGGAGCGTTGGCTTCATTAGACGAGACCTCTCCAACTTAACGTTTAGGTTCAGTGTGCCTCTAACCATTCGGTGATCGCTGCCGGTTTTCACCCTCGCAATCACTGAGACATCACTGAACAGTTGTCGTCTGGTCGTCATAATGAAGTCAATCTCATTTTTTGTTGAACCGTCGGGGTTATTA
The DNA here is from genome assembly GCA_963668995.1 of Parnassius mnemosyne. Taxonomy (NCBI): domain Eukaryota; kingdom Metazoa; phylum Arthropoda; class Insecta; order Lepidoptera; family Papilionidae; genus Parnassius; species Parnassius mnemosyne. The sequence continues at coordinate 58,420,953 of CAVLGL010000001.1, forward strand.
CTGCTACTTACTAATGACCCATAGAAGCCCAAAAATTAAAATAGGAATATTTTGCTTTTTAGGATAAGAAATTGCCCACCCCGCTACCCCAATGCGTTGCCTAGGTATATTTTATTAAAATCTCAATAATGAGAGAAGGCTTGTGCCCAGCAATGGGGTGTATATTACAAGACGTAACGTTAATTAACTTTATTGATATCGGACAGAACATTAGTTTAAAAACAATTCCTCTAACATTGAAGAGTAATTGAGAACTTTCAATAGGCCAGCGGACCGATACAACTTAGATCTTTAACAAAAACTTCTCTCCTGTTAAGAAAATATTATAATTAATAGAATCAGGCGTTACTTTGCGGAAATCCATTATATAAAAGCTTTTACAAAAATTTACTTCGCAAATATCCGCGTTATAAAATAAAATGATGTGTCTTACCTAGTATGAAGAAGCACCTCCCGCCCTCCCTCAATTGCGTGCACTAACCCCGTCACCACTAATCCCAGCACCGCTACTCCCAACACCACTACACTAGGCAAGACACACCACTGACGATAATACGACACGTGTTTCGCCTCTACACGAGGCATCCTCAGGTGATATAGACTCTACGGTGGCTAACCGCTAAGTGAGCGGCGAGCCAAAACAACTGCCTTTTATACAAACGGATGACGCAACCGCTCTCTACCTAAGAAGCGAGCGACTGCGTCATGCGATAAAACATGCGACCAATCACCGCTGGACTTACGCAGCCGTTTGTAAAATTAAAAACAAACCGCCGCGCAACGCCCACATTATTAGAGAGCAGGCTTGAAGATATTTAAGAGAGGTGAGTTAGTAACATTTGTTTGTTCATTCAGCAATGCAACGGTATTATTATTACTTTTTAATATTTCTAACTGTTCCAGCACACACAGCCGCAGCCCTTTATTACACGTATGTAAGACTTTAAAGGAGTGGTCGTTGGCTAGGTTGTGTCCAGTGTCCAAAAGATGTTTGGCAAAATGGGATTTATCGGGATTGCAATTCCTGTACGCGGCTAAATGCTCTTTATAACGTGTCTCGAAATTGCGACCAGTCTGACCCACGTAAACGGTGTGGCATTCGTCACAAACAAGTTTGTAAACACCTGACTTTTGACGAATATCCAACTTATCTTTACTATTACAGATATTTCTAAGAGAATTGTTTGTTTTAAACGCCACATAAACGCCGTTTTGTCGAAGAGTATTAGCTACTTTTTCAGATATGGGGCCTAAGTAGGTCAAACTGCTCACATATCGATGAACACTTTGAGGTTGAACCGCGTACAGAGAGTTGCGAATAACATGCTTTTGTTTCTTTTTAATTAAATTGTTAATGAGATTTTTTGAAAAACCGTTAGAGACCGCTATTTGATAAATTATATTAAGTTCTTTTAAATAATTTTCTTTACTTAATGGGACAGTGAACAACCGGTTAATGTAACAATAAAAAGCGGCTACTTTATGTTGCCATGGATGACATGATGACGCGGGGATGACCGTGTCGGTGTGAGTTGGCTTTCGATAAATTTGGAAAACATGTGACGATTCTTTTCTTGTTATTGTTAAGTCAAGAAAATTAAGGGAACAATCTTGTTCCAATTCAAGTTTAAATTTAATTTTGTCATGGACTCTATTTATTTTATTGAGGAAAACATCCAGTTGTCTCCTTGTGCCAGTCCAGCAAATAATTATGTCGTCTACATATCGATAGTAATATAAGATATTTTGATTGACAACTATATGTTGTTTTTCGAAATTATCCATGAAAATGTCCGCCATAAGGGGACTTAGAGGGGACCCCATAGCTAACCCTTCTTTTTGTAGATAGAAACGGTTATTAAACCGGAAATAGTTTTGTTTCATACAGAGAGAGGTTAAGTTAAGAAGATCATTTGTTTCCCCGGGATGTAGACGACGTTTTTCAAAGAGATCTGCGAGTATACGCAAACAATCAGGGGATGGGACATTTGTGAAAAGACTATCAACGTCTAAAGATAACAATATGGATTTAGGAGGAATACGAATATCTTTAATTTTGGAAATGAGATCTAAGCCATTTTTTAGGCTGTAAGTGGGGTTGAATCCAGATTTCTCTCGAAGGAGGAAGTTTAATTTTTTAGCAAGGAAATAAGCTGGTGCACCAATATATGAGACAACTGGACGAATAGGAACATGTTCTTTATGTATTTTTGGTAACCCATATAAAATGGGTGCTTGAGGATTCATTGGAACAAGATTGCTCCGCGACAAGTTGTGATCGGGAAAAACATATGATGACTGTTGTATACATAACTTAATATCCGAAGTAAACTTTTTGGTTGGGTCCAGACTCCAATAGCTCAAAGTCATCACCTTGGATAACATCGTTAACTTTCTGGCCGTACCCACTACTCTCCATAATAACAACAGTATTGCCTTTATCGGCTTTAGTAACAATAAGGTCGTTTTCCCTTATTCTCTGCTTTAGGGACTTAAAAACAGGGAACTCAGGATTGAAATGGGAAGACGCGGGCACAGCCCGAATTTCGTTAGCTACCAAACTTTTAACGATGTTATCTTTCCTCCCGATCACAACAGCCACCTCCGCGTCAACAGCCATAGTCTCTAACGATTTTTGGGAGACCGAAGGTGTTAAATTATACTTTAGGCCTTTATTTAAAAGAGTCAACTCATCTGTTGGAAACTGGACATCGGAAAGATTTTTAACTCGGGGATAAAATTGGTGATATTCTGTATGTATGTCGTTATTACGATTACGGGATGAAGAGGATACAAGTCGTTGTAATTTACGGGACTGAATTTGATATTTCTCATAAACAGCCATTGAAGCAAGTTCTCTGGCTTTTCCATCCAAAATATCAAATTCAATATTATGTAATTTATATGAAAGTTCAGAGTATAATACTTTAAGGTGGATTTTTAAATTATCTCTATTGGAAAACCAACGACGACACTCCTCATTAAGCCAAATGTTCTGAGCTTTAGAAATAGCAATACTGGCCGCTCGACTATTTGTGCTGGAACGTATTTGAATATAATTGGGAATAACATGAAGTTGTTTGCACTGCTGATTGAACCAAACATTTTGGGCAGCAATACGATGGAGTTTTGTTAATTTGACATAGAGTCTTGCCTGGTCGGCCGTGCTAGCCTTTTTAATATAATTATTAGAATCAGGCGTTACTTTGCGGAAATCCATTATATAAAAGCTTTTACAAAAATTTACTTCGCAAATATCCGCGTTATAAAATAAAATGATGTGTCTTACCTAGTATGAAGAAGCACCTCCCGCCCTCCCTCAATTGCGTGCACTAACCCCGTCACCACTAATCCAGCACCGCTACTCCCAACACCACTACACTAGGCAAGACACACCACTGACGATAATACGACACGTGTTTCGCCTCTACACGAGGCATCCTCAGGTGATATAGACTCTACGGTGGCTAACCGCTAAGTGAGCGGCGAGCCAAAACAACTGCCTTTTATACAAACGGATGACGCAACCGCTCTCTACCTAAGAAGCGAGCGACTGCGTCATGCGATAAAACATGCGACCAATCACCGCTGGACTTACGCAGCCGTTTGTAAAATTAAAAACAAACCGCCGCGCAACGCCCACATTATTAGAGAGCAGGCTTGAAGATATTTAAGAGAGGTGAGTTAGTAACATTTGTTTGTTCATTCAGCAATGCAACGGTATTATTATTACTTTTTAATATTTCTAACTGTTCCAGCACACACAGCCGCAGCCCTTTATTACACGTATGTAAGACTTTAAAGGAGTGGTCGTTGGCTAGGTTGTGTCCAGTGTCCAAAAGATGTTTGGCAAAATGGGATTTATCGGGATTGCAATTCCTGTACGCGGCTAAATGCTCTTTATAACGTGTCTCGAAATTGCGACCAGTCTGACCCACGTAAACGGCGTGGCATTCGTCACAAACAAGTTTGTAAACACCTGACTTTTGACGAATATCCAACTTATCTTTACTATTACAGATATTTCTAAGAGAATTGTTTGTTTTAAACGCCACATAAACGCCGTTTTGTCGAAGAGTATTAGCTACTTTTTCAGATATGGGGCCTAAGTAGGTCAAACTGCTCACATATCGATGAACACTTTGAGGTTGAACCGCGTACAGAGAGTTGCGAATAACATGCTTTTGTTTCTTTTTAATTAAATTGTTAATGAGATTTTTTGAAAAACCGTTAGAGACCGCTATTTGATAAATTATATTAAGTTCTTTTAAATAATTTTCTTTACTTAATGGGACAGTGAACAACCGGTTAATGTAACAATAAAAAGCGGCTACTTTATGTTGCCATGGATGACATGATGACGCGGGGATGACCGTGTCGGTGTGAGTTGGCTTTCGATAAATTTGGAAAACATGTGACGATTCTTTTCTTGTTATTGTTAAGTCAAGAAATTAAATCAAGCCAGAGAACTTGCTTCAATGGCTGTTTATGAGAAATATCAAATTCAGTCCCGTAAATTACAACGACTTGTATCCTCTTCATCCCGTAATCGTAATAACGACATACATACAGAATATCACCAATTTTATCCCCGAGTTAAAAATCTTTCCGATGTCCAGTTTCCAACAGATGAGTTGACTCTTTTAAATAAAGGCCTAAAGTATAATTTAACACCTTCGGTCTCCCAAAAATCGTTAGAGACTATGGCTGTTGACGCGGAGGTGGCTGTTGTGATCGGGAGGAAAGATAACATCGTTAAAAGTTTGGTAGCTAACGAAATTCGGGCTGTGCCCGCGTCTTCCCCATTTCAATCCTGAGTTCCCTGTTTTTAAGTCCCTAAAGCAGAGAATAAGGGAAAACGACCTTATTGTTACTAAAGCCGATAAAGGCAATACTGTTGTTATTATGGAGAGTAGTGGGTACGGCCAGAAAGTTAACGATGTTATCCAAGGTGATGACTTTGAGCTATTGGAGTCTGACCCAACCAAAAAGTTTACTTCGGATATTAAGTTATGTATACAACAGTCATCATATGTTTTTCCCGATCACAACTTGTCGCGGAGCAATCTTGTTCCAATGAATCCTCAAGCACCCATTTTATATGGGTTACCAAAAATACATAAAGAACATGTTCCTATTCGTCCAGTTGTCTCATATATTGGTGCACCAGCTTATTTCCTTGCTAAAAAATTAAACTTCCTCCTTCAGAGAAATCTGGATTCAACCCCACTTACAGCCTAAAAATGGCTTAGATCTCATTTCCAAAATTAAAGATATTCGTATTCCTCCTAAATCCATATTGTTATCTTTAGACGTTGATAGTCTTTTCACAAATGTCCCATCCCCTGATTGTTTGCGTATACTCGCAGATCTCTTTGAAAAACGTCGTCTACATCCCGGGGAAACAAATGATCTTCTTAACTTAACCTCTCTCTGTATGAAACAAAACTATTTCCGGTTTAATAACCGTTTCTATCTACAAAAAGAAGGGTTAGCTATGGGGTCCCCTCTAAGTCCCCTTATGGCGGACATTTTCATGGATAATTTCGAAAAACAACATATAGTTGTCAATCAAAATATCTTATATTACTATCGATATGTAGACGACATAATTATTTGCTGGACTGGCACAAGGAGACAACTGGATGTTTTCCTCAATAAAATAAATAGAGTCCATGACAAAATTAAATTTAAACTTGAATTGGAACAAGATTGTTCCCTTAATTTTCTTGACTTAACAATAACAAGAAAAGAATCGTCACATGTTTTCCAAATTTATCGAAAGCCAACTCACACCGACACGGTCATCCCCGCGTCATCATGTCATCCATGGCAACATAAAGTAGCCGCTTTTTATTGTTACATTAACCGGTTGTTCACTGTCCCATTAAGTAAAGAAAATTATTTAAAAGAACTTAATATAATTTATCAAATAGCGGTCTCTAACGGTTTTTCAAAAAATCTCATTAACAATTTAATTAAAAAGAAACAAAAGCATGTTATTCGCAACTCTCTGTACGCGGTTCAACCTCAAAGTGTTCATCGATATGTGAGCAGTTTGACCTACTTAGGCCCCATATCTGAAAAAGTAGCTAATACTCTTCGACAAAACGGCGTTTATGTGGCGTTTAAAACAAACAATTCTCTTAGAAATATCTGTAATAGTAAAGATAAGTTGGATATTCGTCAAAAGTCAGGTGTTTACAAACTTGTTTGTGACGAATGCCACGCCGTTTACGTGGGTCAGACTGGTCGCAATTTCGAGACACGTTATAAAGAGCATTTAGCCGCGTACAGGAATTGCAATCCCGATAAATCCCATTTTGCCAAACATCTTTTGGACACTGGACACAACCTAGCCAACGACCACTCCTTTAAAGTCTTACATACGTGTAATAAAGGGCTGCGGCTGTGTGTGCTGGAACAGTTAGAAATATTAAAAAGTAATAATAATACCGTTGCATTGCTGAATGAACAAACAAATGTTACTAACTCACCTCTCTTAAATATCTTCAAGCCTGCTCTCTAATAATGTGGGCGTTGCGCGGCGGTTTGTTTTTAATTTTACAAACGGCTGCGTAAGTCCAGCGGTGATTGGTCGCATGTTTTATCGCATGACGCAGTCGCTCGCTTCTTAGGTAGAGAGCGGTTGCGTCATCCGTTTGTATAAAAGGCAGTTGTTTTGGCTCGCCGCTCACTTAGCGGTTAGCCACCGTAGAGTCTATATCACCTGAGGATGCCTCGTGTAGAGGCGAAACACGTGTCGTATTATCGTCAGTGGTGTGTCTTGCCTAGTGTAGTGGTGTTTGGGAGTAGCGGTGCTGGGATTAGTGGTGACGGGGTTAGTGCACGCAATTGAGGGGAGGGCGGGAGGTGCTTCTTCATACTAGGTAAGACACATCATTTTATTTTATAACGCGGATATTTGCGAAGTAAATTTTTGTAAAAGCTTTTAAAGAAATATTAATTCACTGTGGCCAAAATAACATTACAAAAGAATAAAGAAAGAGAGAAAAAAACTTTATTTCGCCTCAAATCTTTGACAACATAACAAAACATGTACCTTTATGATGGAACTAAAAAATTTATTTTATTAAGTTCAGGGCTAAAGCAGGTGGTCGGCGGGCCTTCACCCCTTTGTTGCCGATACTCCATGCATTCGATACAACCGTTTGCTTTGTTTTTGGTAATGTGTACGGCAAAGGAATTGAATAATTTACCAGCGGCAGCCTTTCTATCCGATTACAATATAGGTGTGTACAAGGCAAGAGTAATATGCTTTTATTATGCTAAAACACTGCGATTTACTACTCAAGGGTCTATTACCACTTCCCACAAGATAAGATTGTAGTCATACACTGTTTGATAATAAATAAAAACTTGTATTTAATAAATACAATAAACCCAATGCTTAATGCCCAAATTGGCGATATATGCTTCTTAAAGGTAGGCAAATTTGGGAGCACCTTTGAATTTTTTATTGCATTCCTTTAAAAAAAATAAAGGAGCAGACTTAATGTCTTTTGTACCAGTCAACCCAATAGTAATATATACATTTTTCTAATACATAAACTATACAAATTAAACACACACATACATGTATACAAATTCTAGAAAGGCTAGAGTATTCATATATATGTATGTGAAAGAAGCGAGGGAGGTGTGCTAGGTTGATGTCCACCCATCTGGGTAACGGGTGTGTAAGTTTATTAACCTACGTTAATTAAATACTATAGCTTTTTTGCGTTTTATACTCGTAGGTCACGCCAAAAAGTTTATCACTCAGCATAATGTTGCGGCGAAACCCCACCGCATGTTTACTAGTGACAGAATCTTTAGAGAATACAAAATCGAGACTAATTAATTATTGGGACTTGTTAATAAAAATGTCCAGCGTTGATCATTTGAAACTATATACATCAAGTCGGGTATGCGTCCATAGGTTGATAATTAAGAAAATGAGAAAAAAGCTCCATACAGTTAAAGCCTTATTATAGTCCACTGTTGAACATAGGACTCCCCCACTGATTGCCTCATAGGGAGATATTTGCCATAGTTGCTACGATTGGCAAGCAGTTTGACAACTGCAGTTTTTATAATTTTGAGTTGTTATCAGGAAGATGCTGCTTCCCATTTCCTGGTTCAATTGCTCTCTGTCGCCTATTACGACACGCACGAGACGATATAGGATATTGGTTATTCTTATATCGCCACTACACGTTCTTTGACAGATACAGCTTAAAAATGTGTCCAAATAAAACTTCTTTAATTTTTAGATGTAAGAAATTCAATGGAATTTTGTCAAACGTCAATTTATGATCTAACCCTGTTTCAAAATGAAGTCCCTTAGATCGAACAAGAAACGGTAATAAACTCGGTAGACTTTTTTCGGTCAACTTACCAAAGTAATTGGTTTCACATCTAAATTGAAGTCTCTTTGGACCGTCCATTTTGAATTACATCGACATAACGAAATCGGTTAAGAGCCTTGCGAGCAATTAGTCAATTACTTCATTCGCATGCGACGAACCACATCATAGTCAAAGACAAGTCAGTCAAGTACGGTCAACTATGTACTATATACGATTATTGTACAAACATACACTCTAGATACAACGTGTCGTTGAAACCGTGATATCAGTGATCGGAACTTAAACAATATTTGCATTCAATATTTTACAGACGGCTCTCTTACTCGTATTATTAGTTTTCAGCTCAGCAACTTAGCGCTCGATGTAAATTTCACAGTACGCGGACAACCAGGCTTCGATCCCCACCGGCACTAATGAAATTGTTAATTGCAATTTAAAATGCGGATTGATCACGTGCTTCCGTAGTGAAGGAAAACATTGTGAGGAAACCTACAAAAAGGAATATGTTGAAGACATGTTGTAAAGTCCACCAACATGCATTGGAGGTGGCAACGGACACTTCATTGCCCTAAAACCCTCTCAGAGGTGAGAGAAGACTGCACTGTGCTGAGCCCAGCGGAGGCACGTAGTTTTTTATAGAATTTGTGCTTTGTCAAATTGCAAGCGATGTGTCAGCATGAAATACCGTCTTGCTCTGCTGAGCACGCGAAGATTTTTAGAGGCCTATTTGAGCTTCCCTTCCAAGTGACCACAAATCTGCTCACCATTCGATATGTCGACGTCGAGGATTCCGATGCTAGCTGAGGCAGCAAAGGGAGTGCCTTGAAACTGAAGATATACGACAAAGGGGTTCTTTTTAGCGGTAAAGGCGCAAACTTTTGTCTTCTGGGGATTGAACTGGACTAGATTTAGTTGCCCTTAATGTGAGAATTTGTTCAGCAAAGACTCGACTTCAGACACAAGTTTGTCCCGGTACTCGGCGATATTTTCCCGAGAAATATTAGCACGAACGGTGTATAAGGCATCACCAGTGCTGTTGTCTGTATAGCAATGAATGTTACCAGCTTGCCACATATCATTGATATGCAAAAGAAACAATGTTGGTGAGCACGCAGCCTTGTGAAACACCAGCGTTAGTAGACATATGGGACTTCAAGTCATAACTCTGCTATCATAATGCTTATACATCATAGATACATTTTACTAATGCTTAAGTTCCATAGAACTTAGTATCGTTAGTCCCTAATAAAGGACTATACATTGTGCAACAGTACTATTAGTAGTCGGTCAGCCGACCGCCCCATATATATGTACAACCATGGGTAAGTATCTCCGACAACGCATCCATGTTAAAAAGCATTACATGAACACCTGTAGTACAAGAACACTCATTAACTTAGAAAATTTTTGACCCATTTTGCAACTCTCGTATTACAAATGTTATTTATTTTTCTTAGTGCAATATAATCGTCTTGTACTTCTATTATTTATTCTATTTTGAATATTTTAAGTAGGTACATTTTTAATAAATGAAAAAGTTATTTATTAGACAATATTAATCTTTTACTATACTATAATACTTAATATTCGAAAAGAATTATGATATTTTTAATGTCTTTTTTGTGAATTTAATTTTTTTTAATAATATTAATAATGCGCCGTCACAGTATGCAATAGAAACAGCATTGTTGATATCACGCAACCTGGTAAAACACCAGCGTTTGTTAAAAATGTAATCAGAGCATGCACCGTCTATAGATTGTTAATTTTAACGCTAGCTGCAACACGAAAGGGCTGGCTCGACTATGCTATCATAAATTCATAAACCAACGTGAAACTGCACAACGATACTCTTGTTTCGTACGGTGAGTGCTGAGTGTAGGGAACCAGTGACCCTATTTACTGGTAACAAAACGTTTCATGTTAGTTCACAGTGGTGGTATCTGCATTTTTATCCTTAGTCGATTATAGTTGGAGATTTTTGTGAGTCTCAGCATCCATTTACCAATGAGGGGATTTCATTTGCCAATCATATTTTATAAAGTAAATGCCCCAGAATAATCAGTGTATGTCCCTATTTGCGGTAATTATATTAATTATTTTGGCTCTGTGCAGTGGCTTAGCATTATGTTTCAGTTTATATCCAATAAGAGACAAGATATTTGTGCTTGCCCAATTAATGTATTAAAACTACCTACACGACACTGGCGGAAAAGATAGGTAGATAACACTTTATTGTGCACCAAAAAAATAACATAAATATCAACAAAAAATGAAAAAAAGAAATGTCTTACAATGGCTGATCTTATCACTAAGAGCATTATTACATTGAAACTATTAACATATACAGGGTATTTTTGGAACGCTCCCGAAAACTAAGACAGGCGACAGCACCAAGTATACCTTTGATCATGGGTAACACATAAATTCGATCCTGATGAAAAAAAAATCATATTTTTACAACGTTTTATTAGCTTTATTCACGCGCTATCATGTTAGTACAGCTAAATGAAACGATAATTTCATTAAAAAAATCATGAAAATACTGAAACATAAAACCAGCAGTGGAATTACTGAATTGATATCAGCTGATTTGAGGTCAATGTACGCGCGAACGCAAATTCGCGCGGCCCGCAACTAGCACATTACCTAATAATTTACAACACTTGTCTAAATACCTAACTTATCTACTCAACCTACTATTTTGCCACTGTACTTGTCTCCACGTAGCCACTAATACGAATTCACAGGTTAAATAACCCAAATAACTGGTTCGATTCCCCGCTAATGAAAAAATACTTAAATTAATGAAATGTAACCAAGATTGGAGTCATGCGTTTTTATTCATCGTGTAGGTATGTTTATTATTCTCATGTATTCAGTTATGTACCTATTCAGATTAGTCCAGTACTAAGTTATTTAAAAAAAATACTTATGAAACAGCTTACCGCTCTAAATCCTCCGTGGTCTTATGAGATGCGGCTCAAATTGTGCTCCATTCATTTCAAGGCAGATTTGGGCTCGGTGTTGCATCTCCTCATGCAGGCGGGGCATCATCGTGTGGTCTTCGACACAGTCCGTACGTAGTTTGTCGAAAACATCCACGATCCTTTGGCGCATTTCATCAGCACTATCACACTCGCGATTAAAAACCCTTTCTTTCACATACCCCCACAGAAAGAAGTCCAACGGGGTCAGATCTGGTGAGCGAGGTGGCCAAGCGTGTGGTCCTAGTCTGCTGATCCAGCGATCATCAAATAGCTCATTAAGGCGCTCACGGACTAACCTCACGACATGTGGAGGGGCACCATCTTGCTGGAGCCATGTGCGGCGATATTCAGCCAACGATAGGTCGTCTAAAATGTCCACCAACTGTTCATTTATGAATTTCAGGTATCGCTGTCCGTTAAGTCGCTGTGGCAGAAACACTGGTCCTAGTATGCGATTCTTAAATAAACCTGCCCATACGTTAACCGACCATCGGGTTTGGTGCCCGGTTTGTTGAACAGCGTGCGGGTTAACCTCTTAATACACGTGTGTATTTCTTCGTATCCACAGGCCGTTTCTGGTAAATGTTGACTCGTCCGTCCAGATGACGTGCTCAATGAAACCAGGCACACGTTGTTGTTGGTCTAATAACCAACGGCAGAAGATTCGCCGGCGGTCGTGATCGCCGGTAACTAACGCTTGCACTTTGTACACTTTATATGGGCGCAGTAGGTTACGCTTTTACACTTTGTGAACTGTACAGTATGATATACTTGTTCCATCCCGACGCCTTAACAATTTAGCGATACTTCGTGTACCTAGGTTCGGATTCCGGCGAACGACATCTAAAATACGCTCCTCTGAGTGAACAGCCACTTGACTTCCACCTCCTGCCGCTACCAGAGCAATGGGCCGATTTTCCAACACTCGCTGAAATGCTGCTGTTATCAGACGAGAGTCAGCTGGATGTCGAGCGGTCGGGAATCTCTCTCGATAAATTCGCAATGCATGCGAAGCATTCCCGCGAGCTTCACCAAGACACATTAACATATTGCCGTATTCACGAGCATTATAAACGTAGGCGTTAGGCATTATAAAAACAAAACAAGAAACTTAAACCGTAACAACAAGAATATACATTAAGTAATAAATAACAAGAATAATTTAATAAACAAAAAAATTGTACTGTCTCTCGCCACAGTCAAGACGGAACTGTAACAAAAACTAAAATTATTAATTTATTCCGCTAAAACAAATGCGGCAATGTCCTTGAAGCACTGGAACTTTCCAGACACCGTTAAAGCGTTATGTATGTTAAGACATCGCCAACGTTTATTTATTTATCACTACGACTAGTCTTCATATGGAATTTAAAAGTTATGGTTGTCATTTTTAATACAATTACACAATCAATTGTATCCTGACGCAACAAGCAGTTCTTTACTACAAAAATTATTGAAATTAATAAACGTACCTAATTGGGTACTCAGTACTCACACAATTATAAACACTATTTCATCGTTATCTTTGTTTTTGTATAAGAAAATAGAAATGAAATGGTACTGAATAATTTAATAGTTAAAATCAATTGCAATTATGATCGACAGTTGATATTATCAATGAGAATTAATGTAAAAAATAATACTTTTATTTTATTATAATTGACTTTCCGTATTTAATCCGGCCAATACTTTGAATTTAAAAAGAGGTTCGTAAATTATTAAAAATGACTTGCAAGTTTTATAGTGATTGCCGCCTCTGATTCTATTGTCGCTGGCAAATTAAATTTCTGTGGAGGGAGTGTTTTGCCTCGGCCACACACATCGCGCTAGCGCAAAGATTCGAGCTAGCACAATGTATGTGACCAGTCCTTCGTGAATACTTCGTAACTTCGTGCGAAGTTTCAAGCACATCACTTCGTTATCGCAATGTATGAGGCCGGCCCTTCGTGAATACTTCGCCACTTCGTGCGAAGTTTCAAGCACATCGCTTCGCTGTCGGTAAATTCCCGCACTTTGCGCATGGGTACAGTCGCGTTCTAAAGTACTACGGCTAAGTCAAGCTAAAATTATTTATATCTATTGTTTTATGACTGAACTAGTGAACGAAAAGGTAAATATGATAGGAGAAGGTGAATGGGGAAAATTGTGCAATAAAGTTAAAAGTGTTGAGGAAATATACCGAAAAACTTACCATGTGATCGACCTGATGACGGAAGCTCAAGCGAAGATGAAAGTGATGATGAAGTAGCATCCAGTAACTCCAACACACCATCAACATCTGGCTTCCATGTGACCCAAGACGACATAATGGACGGCGTGTCACCCTTAGCTTAAGTTTTCTTGTTACAAACTACTTTATATTTTACGATAGAAATAACAAATAATGCTCAAGTAAACATTATCCATTTTTAATTCCAACCTTTTCCAAAGTTCTAAGTAGCTAGTAAAGCACCTATTATGATTCTACAATAAAACAATTAATTACTATAATATTATAAAACAATATCCCAATACCATGTAGTACTTTAGAACGCGACTGTAACTACACTGTCGACCTGTATCTAGCTCGGTGCGAAACAATGCTGCCGTCATAAGAAAAAAGGGCGCATCTAACAATTTTTGAATAAATGAGTTAAATATACCATTCGACTCATCATAAAAAGGCGCATCTACTAAATTTTTTAATATTCAAAAATATCAATATTTTAGAAAATATCGTAAGAATTTTAGACGTAACTGTTGATCACAGATGTCATTTTTTTAGTAAAAAAGACTTATACAAATTATGAAGTGTAGAGTACAAGGAGAACCATCTTATAAGGGGCGAAAGTTGAAAAAGTGTCCTACTATTTACTGAAAATAGAGGTTCCAAAACCTACCACAATAGCGCTGGCGTTTGAAAAACTACGATATGAAGATAGCTGTTATGGACGGAGTGAAGTCAGCTGAATTCAAATATTTAAATATTTCATGACTAGAGTAGTTAGTAAAATGCCAGTACACAAAATCTCAACTATTTACGTAGTATAAAACCAAGCGGATTAATCGGTCCTTCTTTATTTCTCCATCTTACTCTAATTACTTTTGGCGCTTTTTTTAATTTATCCTATACTACTGCAACGCCACCCTTATTCGACACGTTTTTAGGGACACTTTTCATAGTATAGAGATGGTCCTCCTTCTCTCTACACTCCACAATACAAATTCGACATAAAAGAAAAGACTTATTTAACCAGTTGCTACGTCATCTTTAACAATATTTGCATCGATTACTTAAATTTCGATTATTCTTGTCTTATTATTCTATCTTATTATTAAGAGCTTATATCTTATTATTAAGAGCTGGTGTTTCACATGTCGTCCCATATAAATTTGATCGAGGTCAGACCAATAGTTTTTGAGTTATCCTTAATTATTTATATTGAAGTCGGTTGTAAAATTTTTTAATTTTTAATTATTATCGTAGTAAGTCTGGTATGATATCCCCTTTAAAATCATAACTCAAGAGTTGCGGGTTGTTATTTTATGTGTCTCACTACCAATGCTTTTCTAATATTCACTAATAATAAAAAAAGTAGTAAATTACTACTAGCCTCCTTTCAACTTCAAATGACCTTTCCAAAATATGTAAAAATGTTAAATGAATGGCGGTTTTTTTATTTATTACGTTGGAAAGACGCAAAATGTTTATATGCGTCTTTCATTCGATGTTTTTATGTGGCCAGGTGTATTTTTTAAGCTAAAATGAAAAAGAAAATTCGTTTTATTTAAATAAATAAACAAATTATCAAAAAAATAAGTTCGTCTTTAAAATCTTCAAGTCTCTACGTATTTCAATTTTCATATTGATTCCTTTTAATATACTTTAGACACAGCAGGGTCTCAAAGAAAAATTCATCTATTTATTTTTTATTTCGATTTTACGTTTTTGTTAGTTGTGTGCTTCTTTATTATGACGGCAGAATGCCTAACCCTGTCGCCTCAAGCTTGTGACGCAGTAGGTTTCAGGCCTTGGCGGGGTTTATTCGTTTTAGTTTTTGAGACAGTTCCGTGTTGATTTTGTACACGCGTGCGCGAGCGACAGTTCAATCGTTTTTTTTAATAAATTTACTTGTGATTACGTGTTGATATTATTGTTGTTGTAACGTTTTTGGATTCTTTTTTGTTTTAATAATGCCTAACGCGTACGTTTATAGTGCTCAACATGTTAGGTATCCGAACCTAGGTACACGAAGTCAGCGATACCTAAACTTTGTAAGTGAACAGTTGGTGGACATTTTAGACGACCTATCGTTGGCTGAATATCGCCGCACATGGCTCCAGCATGATGGTGCCCCTCCACATGTCGTGAGGTTAGTCCGTGAGCGCCTCAATGAGCTATTTGATGATCGCTGGATCGGCAGACTAGGACCACACGCTTGGCCACCTCGCTCACTAGATCTGACCCCGTTGGACTTCTTTCTGTGGGGGTATGTGAAAGAAAGGGTTTTTAATCGCGAGTGTGATAGTGCTGATGAAATGCGCCAAAGGATCGTGGATGTTTTCGACAAACTACGTACGGACTGTGTCGAAGACCACACGATGATGCCCCGCCTGCATGAGGAGATGCAACACCGAGCCCAAATCTGCCTTGAAATGAATGGAGCACAATTTGAGCCGCATCTCATAAGACCAAGGACGATTTAGAGCGGTAAGCTGTTTCATAAGTATTTTTTTTAAATAACTTAGTACTGGACTAATCTGAATAGGTACATAACTGAATACATGAGAATAATAAACATACCTACACGATGAATAAAAACGCATGACTCCAATCTTGGTTACATTGCATTAATTTAAGTATTTTTTCATTAGCGGGGAATCGAACCAGTTATTTGGGTTATTTAACCTGTAAATTCGTATTAAAGTGGCTACGTGGAGACAAGTACAGTGGCAAAATAGTAGGTTGAGTAGATAAGTTAGGTATTTAGACAAGGGCGCGGGCCGCGCGAATTTGCGTTCGCGCGTACATTGACCTCAAATCAGCTGATATCAATTCAGTAATTCCACTGCTGGTTTTATGTTTCAGTATTTTCATGATTTTTTTTATGAAATTATCGTTTCATTTAGCTGTACTAACATGATAGCGCGTGAATAAAGCTAATAAAACGTTATAAAAAGATGATTTTTTTTTCATCAGGATCGAATTTATGTGTTACCCATGATCAAAGGTATACTTGGTGCTGTCGCCTGTCTTAGTTTTCGGGAGCGTTCCAAAAATACCCTGTATATTATAAAACAGGTAACTTCGAAACCATTCAACCACCGTTGGATATATATTAAGAGAGCTTAATATGCCTAGTAAAATGTCGTAATCGACAGAAGAAACTCATTACTAAAATCCAGTAAAGTAAGTAAATCCTAGTGTGGAGGTAATTTTTTTTTAAGTTTTTATTTGTACGGCAGCTGTGATTTTAGCACACTCACACAGATAACACTGATCTCTTGTATTTACACTCTGATCCGCAAACAAGAAAAGAAAACGACACACATTGTTAGAATTTTTAATACCAGAGTACTCGCGATCATAAATATTCCTAGAACGCACGCGCTCGCTACAAGCATAACTACCACCGCCCCGCTTGCTAATCATGTATAAAAACAATAAAACGCAAAATATAAACATATTAAATGAAAAAAACTTTTACGGGTTTTATCGCGTTTAATTTAACTTTTTGATTCCCGACGTTTCAAGTGCTTTACAGCGGGGTCGATCTTGAACATTTTCACACACTGTAGACATCCCGGAACATCGGTGCATCAAGCATATGAAGTACCGACGTTTCGGGAAGTCTGCAGAGTGTGAACATGTTCAAGATCGTCCCCGCCATTAAATTAGATTTGATAGACCACAAATCCTCGCAAAAATACCGATTAATACCAAGGATGATCCGCGAGGCTATTAGAATTAAAAAAAAAACATCCTAATTCCAATAGAGAAGATGGATAGGTGCTGCCACCTGCTGGGCCTCCTATAATTAATAAAATTAAACCAAACCCAAGCATACCACTGAAAGACTTCAAGATATTGTAAGCTCATTTTGCGTAAATCGGACTAAAAATTTATATTCAAAAACTGAGGGTAGCTTGACTAACTATGACATCGGAACGTTAAATACCTCAGTCCCACCCGTGACCATGGGTGCTGTAAAGCACCCGAACCATCGGGAATTAAAAGTTAAACGCGATAAAATCCGTAAAAATTAGTTTCATTTAATGTATAGACTTCGCGTAAATATAAGAAATCATTATATAAACATATTTTCTTTTATTATATTGGCACAAAATTTAGCCTTATAATTATTTTTTATTTACCAAAAATATAAACTTCTTAAAAATCGAAGTTGTTTGGACGGGTTGAGAGCACTTGGTCTTATTTTAAATTTAGAAAGTAACATATATTACATTCTTTGCTTTTACCATCTAATTGAACCATCAATCAAATCGTTTCACATAAAACTACTCTGTTGGTTGCTACGCATTCAGGACACACCACTGCCTGATGATCGCTACTAATACCATATTAAGTAATCTGTGCAAATACGTCGCATGCATTGCAAGTACTGCAATCGCAAGCCCTGCTGCAAACTAAGCAACAACCAACGCTTCCTCTAACAGGCATATTATATTGCACAGGTTGTTCAGCCGAGGGTATCATCAAACTATCACCAGATAATCGTATCAATATAAATGTTTATGGATTTGTGATGGCTTTTATTAGCGCTGTGGCTAATAAAACCTGTCGGGGCTTGGGAGTATTACCTATTGACAGACATGAAACAATCGGGCCAGCATTAGGTGAAATAACACTGTCGACAGTCGATGCCGTCGAAGGTTGATCCCTTTTGTCCGACTCCTGGTTAATAATATGCAGTAGCGAATGATGGCGCCTTTGACAAACCTTACATGTAGTGGGCTTTCTACATTCCGAAACCATGTGATTGCCGCCTAAACAGTTGAAACATATTTTATGTTTTGTCACAAAATCACGACGTGCTTCAACCGTCTGTTTTGAGAACTTCTTACAGAAACACAATTTGTGTCCTTCTGAGCAAAACTCACATCGCATTGATGAACTCGTAGTCAACATTGCCTTCGGAGAGTGAGCAATTGATGCTTTATTAACGTTGTTGCCCTGGTGAACTGGTACCCTTTTAGGATCTAAACATTCTAACGCACGAAACCGATTTTCTATAAAAGACTTAAATTGGTTGAAAGTTGGTAAGTCATTGCTGGAGTCATTGTTGCCAACACTAAGCTCCCATTGCTTACGCGTCTCATTATCCAATTTAAATGAAACTATGTGAATTATAATAACATCCCATGTGCTCACGTTAATACCCAAATTGTTCAACGCATTAAGACAGTCACAAGTGGTATCAAGTAACTCCTTCAGAGCTGTAGATGATTCCACCTGCATACGTTTTTGATTAAACAACCGTTTAAGAATACAATTTGTTAAATATTTTTTATTGTTATAACGCTTCTGTAATTGATTCCAGCACTGAATATAATTGGCATCAGTTACAGGTGTGTGGCGAATCAATTGTTCTGCTTCACCGGAAAGGTGGCTCTTTAGGTAATGAAGCCTTTGTACATTATCTAAAGATTCATTGTTATGTACTAATGAGGTAAACAGATCGTGGAATGTTGTCCATTCATCATATTTTCCTGAGAATTTTGGAATGGATATTTTGGGCAACTTTACGAAAGAACTACTTGATTTATTAACGGTGCTAGAAGCTAGAAGTATTGGCTTGATTTAAAGAATCTTTAGCTGACCGAATTGTGTTAAGGGTAGTTTTCATTAAGCTTTTGTAAACAATATAAGTGTCCTCTGTAGCATCATAAATATCAACAACCCTTTGTGATATATCTTCTGCTTTGAAACGTTCGTATAACTTAGTATTATTTTCTTTAAACAATGCCCAATCCTTTTCTAATAATTCTTGTCTTGTTTCTACATACTCTATGGTTAACCTATCTTTACCACATTTTTTTAAAATTAGTTAGTCCCTTTGTTATAACATTTTGTTGATCTTTTAATACATCAATTAATCCTTCCATTTTATTATTTATTTGTAAATAAATAAAATGTGTCTAAATTGATTTCAATTTGATTTAACCTTGTAAATAACAATGTAAAGTTGATAAAACTTGTTTTTATTTAAAACAAAGTGTTTCAAATCTATGTTGGCAAAATAAAAATCCTAGAAATAATACAAGTATCAAGACACCTTTGAAAATTTTACAAGTGTTTGGAAACACACAAAATCTGATAGAAATCGGGCATAGGTTCCCCGTTCCCCCGTTTTCTTTAAATTATTCTAAGTCCTAATAATAACATGCACACAAATTGACAAATACTAAAATAAACTAAGTCTAAAATTGTCCTTAAAATTTTACAAGTCCAAGATAGTTCTTCACCTTTTCAAAGTTTAAATTGACGTTAGAATAGAGTTCAAATTCACTCGATTTGTGGACGATGTATATAAACAAATTTTACTCACGAAACTGCACTTCATACAAACACCTTTGAACATGCAAGTGGCGCCCCCTGTTGGTTGCCAGCTGTACTGCGCGTGACGTCGTGTGATGGCTGCGTCTGCGTCACCTTGCTGCGTCGTCTGGGGTGTTGATCTGAGAGTGGCGCCCTCTGGTGGCCACTCGAACTAATCCGCTAAAGCTGGCTCAGCTCACCGCCTATGCTAGGTGAAGCTGTCGCCGCTGGTGCGGAAGACTCGTGTACCTCTCTGTAGCGATCCACTACAACTACACGGAGAAGCGGGCCAGCGGTGGCCGCTTTGAACTCAAAAGGCCTGTCCAAACGATCCGGCTCGTATGGGCCAATGTTTAGTTACCGGGTGGTATTTAGGGGAGATTGAGTTGACCTGAACTGTAGCAAGCGGGAAATTTAAATAAAAGACCACAACTGCGTACTGATCTCGGAGTCGATCCCCGATTCGATCTCGTTTATTGAAAATAAATCGCATAGACCTATTCAAATTGCGGAAGCCAAACGCTAACGACTTCTAATTCGTAGCCAACGCCATCTATCGAAGACGTTGGAAGCTTTACAAAATGTTAAGTTACAAACATATGACAAATTAATAAAATACATGCACAATCATATTGGCAAAGAGTACCATTTTCAAAATTTGATCTTATTTTTTTATTATATCGTTTACAAGTTCTTCAAACTCAGTGTCGCCGCCGTACAAGCGTATTAACGCTGGTGTTTCACAAGGCTATGAGCTATCACCAACGCCATTACTTCTGCACATCAATGATATGTTGCAAACCGGTAACATTTCTTGCTATGCGGACGACAGTACTGGTGATGCTTTATACACTGGCCGTCCCAATATTTCTCAGAAAAACATCACCGTCTCGAATTGGGATCGACTAAATTTAGTCCAGTTCAATCCACAGAAGACACAAGTTTGCGTGTTTACCACTAAAAAGAACCCCTTTGTCGTATCTCTTCAGTTTCAGGGCACTCCTTTTGTTGCCTCAGCCAGTATCCGAATCCTCGGCGACTACATATCGAATAACTGCAGAGAAAAGAAGGCCAATATGGCCTTCTTCTCTTCCTATCTTCAAAAAGCTTGGTGTGCTCAGCAGAGCGTGACAGCATTTCACGTCCGCCCACTGCCTGCAAGTTTACTAGGCCTAGGTTCGGCCTCACATGGTTTACTGTTCCCATCTCTGGGCCGGGGCTCCCCAGTAGCAGCTCCTTCTATTTGATCGTACTCAGCGCAGAGTGGTTCGAATTGTTGGCGACAGAGCTCTTTCTGATCGCCTTGACTCACTGGCACTGCGAAGAGATATTGTACGTTTTTGCCTATTTTTTCGCTTTTACCACGGGGAGTGTTATGAGGAATTGTTTGGACTTATTGCAGCCGCTCAATTTACTACCGCACATCGCGACATAACTCGCGATACCGTCCATACCATCCATAACATCTGGTTGTTAGGCGGTCCACCACTGTGCGACTTACAAGTAGTTTTTTTTTCTTCCTCGCACAACTTCTTTGTCAAAGTCCCACCATCATCCTTCACAGTTAGCTACCATGGGCAAATCTTTGTTACAGAGAGCACGAGGGATCTGTGACAGACAAACACCTAGCCGCCGAGATTCAGCACGTCAAGCAGGTTCTGCACGACAACAAGCTTCGGGTCCTGCGCCTACGTCACTGTGACCGAGTGAAGCCCGCCATAGCCGAGCGTGTGCCTGCTGTACTACCATATTTCAGAGGTGTCACAGACAAGATTGGCTACATCTTGAAGCGAGCTTCTATTAGAACATTCTTCAAGCCGCCGAAGAAGATTAGTCAGTTCTTACCATCCGTCAAGTGCAATATTCCTCTACAAGATGCAGGAGTGTACAAGCTTGATTATGAGTGTGGTCTTTCGTATATAGGGAAAACAAAACGATCAATAAAAACCCGTGTAAAAGTAAACATAGCTGACATGAAGCACCAACGTTCCCGGAAGTCTGCAGTTTGTGATCATATCCTTGACGGCCCCCGCCATTACATTAGATTTGATAAACCACGAATTGTCGCGAAAGAACATCGATTCCTGCCAAGGATGATACGTGAGGCTATTGAAATTAAAAAAAACACCCTAATTTCAATAGAGAGAGAGGCTGAGTACTACCACCTGCTTGGGATCCTATAATTCATAAAATCAAAACTAAACCCAAGCATACCACTGCAAGACTTCAAGACACAGTAAGTTCATTCTGCGTAGATCAGACCAATATTAATAATTAAAAAGCTGAAGGTACTCCGAGTTAACTCTGACATCGGGACTTCAGTCATCTCAGTCCCCCGTGACCATAATTGCTGGAAAGCAACCGAAACGTCGGGAATATAAAATGAGTTAATTAAACGCGATAAAATCCGTAAAAATTAGTTTTATTCAATGTGCAGTGTTCGCATAAATATAAGAAATCATAATATTATTGTATGTATTACGTAGGTAAATTAGTTTAACTTAGCTAGTCAGGATCTAGATCTATTATAACCTTAGCACTATAATCCTGTCCTACACATTAGTTTCTGTTAAGACTGGCTGCCGTGACCGAAATTCGGTTTGAAGGACATTATCATTAATAATATCGCCAAGTACCAGCCAATTTTCTCCACGGTGTTATTCTAACCATTCGGAATTTCTATGGCTTGTCATATATTTTATTGATATAATATTGACAGGAATTGGCAACGATAAAGTGAAGGAAAAGTTAAACATACTCGTATGATGGTAGATTGTATATGACATGTGGATATGTACAATAGTACAAAATTGCTACATAAGAAATTTGCGTAGTTACGTTTGAGGAGGTGGAGGTAATATCCAAAACGATCGTAATATACCCGAACACATGTTTACTAATTATTCAGTGTATCTTATATTTACTTGGACTAACATGTCTTGATGTGAAAATACATAGTATCACCAAGTTAAGCCAAACATTGACGGGGATGGACCGTCTTGTGTCTATATAAAATAATAAATTAACAACTACTTATCCGAAATTACAAATTATGTTATTAGAAATTAACTCGCCGACATAATGTATTACATACACATGTCATGTGTTATAATAAAAAAACCCTTAGAATAATAATTTTATGATGTAAAATGTTTCTATTATTAGTATAAGTAATAAAAAAACTGTGGTTAAAAAAATTGTTAACATTTTCATCAACTAGTAAACAAAATGAAAAAACAAAATGCTTGGAGAGAAGTAATGGAACATAAATCTCTGTTTCCTGTCACACGTAGGCTATGCGGCCTGTCTAGATTAAAGAAAGAATGTTCAATGTTTGTAATATATAAACATAAAATAAAAAAGGTATCAAGAGGTGAAACAAAAATTGATAAGGGCGTGCTTCGGTGGTTTGGGCACGTTGAGCGAATGAGTGAAGACCGAATGGTGAAGAAAATATATAGCGCGAAAGTTAATATTAAAAGGTGTCGAGGTAGACCGAGACTAACTTTTGAAGACCATGTGATCAAATTGCTCGAAGAGGGTAGGGTCAAAAGTACTCGGATACCTAGACGTGCATGCATGAAGAAGATAATGAATCTGAAAGAAGCGAAAGAGGTTTGTAAGGATCGTGACACTTGGCGATCTGTTCTCTCTGGCTACCCCGTCAGGGATTGTGCGTGAAGATATATATATAAGAGGTATAACATACGAGGTGTTTTTACTACGTAACATCGAATATTAATTTTTTTTTAATAAAAACTTCGCTAATCATTTATTTTGATATAATTTTTATACATATAAAAAATACCGTTGTAGCAACGGTATTTTTTACATTTAGTCGTACAATGTCGTGATCTTTGAAATGTCAGGAGACAGTTATAGTAGCTTCACAAGGACAAGCGTAAACCCGCAGCACTAGCTATGATAGCTAGCTATGACAAATCTGAATGTTTATTCACCTGACTGACATTTCTATTCATTTTATAGATTTTTTTAGCGCTAATGAATATACTGAATTCGTTTAGTTAAATCCCGCTAGTATTGCGAACTCTGCTGAATTTTAACTTAGAGACTGTGGGCAAATTTATACAGAATAGATAAAAAGACTTGTTTTTGAAAAGCCTTATATCCAGTCCACCAGTAGATTAAGAGAGAGAAATGGTCAAATACTCAAACGCTTCTCAATTTTAGGATGTATTTAAATCTCGTGGTGTCACAGTCACTTTGACTTAAACTGATATAGACTGACTTAGTCGGATCCGTGGCATATTGGCTTAGCAATGAGTTGCAACACTTGGACACGCGGGTTCGAATCCCGCACGGAAGAAGTATTTGTATGGCCTACAAATAATTATATTAGATCTATTCCGAAGATATCCCGGATGTCAGTCTGAGCGAGATTAGGATGGCTCTCCAGCACCTTAAAAACGGTAAGGCCCCAGGCGAGGATGGAATTACAGCGGAGCTTCTGAAAGCGGGTGGAAGACCGGTACTTGAAGTCCTTCAGAAGCTCTTTAATTCCGTCCTCCATGGTGGCATTACACCGGAGGCGTGGAGCAGAAGTGCGGTGGTCTTGTCCTTCAAGAAAGGTGACAACGCTCTCTTGAAGAACTACAGACCGATTTCCCTTCTGAGCCGCGTCTACGTGCTGTTTTCGAGAGTCATTACGAATCGTCTCGCGCGCAGATTTGACGACTTCCAGCCTCCCGAACAAGCCGGTTTCCGAAAGGGCTTTAGCACCATAGACCACATACATACCCTTCGGCAAGTTGTACAGAAGTCCGAAGAGTACAATTTGCCACTATGTCTGGCGTATGTGGACTATGAGAAAGCCTTTGATTCCGTCGAAATTTGGGCGGTGCTGCAGTCCCTTCAGCGGTGCCAAGTTGACTGTCGGTATATCGAAGTGTTGAAGTGCTTGTACAGTAGGGCTACGATGGCTATCCGAGTACAGAACCAGAGTACGGAACCTATCCAATTGCAGAGAGGTGTAAGACAGGGTGACGTCATATCCCCGAAACTCTTCACCGCTGCATTGGAAGACGTTTTCAAGCTTCTGGACTGGAAAGGATACGGTATCAACATCAATGGCGAGTACATCACTCACCTTCGATTTGCCGACGATATAGTCCTTATGGCAGAATCGCTGGAAGACCTAAGCACTATGCTCAATGACCTCAATAGTGTTTCCCAACGGATAGGTCTTAAGATGAACATGGACAAAACTAAGATCATGTTTAATGTCCATGTCACACCTATGCCGATAGTTGTTGGGAACACTAAGCTCGAAGTTGTTGACGAGTATGTTTACCTGGGACAAATAGTCCGACTGGGTAAATCCAACTTCGACCGAGAGGTCAATCGACGGATTCAACTCGGCTGGGCAGCGTTCGGGAAGCTACGACACATCTTCTCGTCAGACATACCTCAAAACCTTAAAACGAAATTGTACAACCAGTGCGTGTTGCCAGTGATGACTTACGGAACTGAGACGTGGTCCTTCACTGCTGGCCGTATGAGGAAGCTCAAGGTCGCTCAGCGAGCTATGGAGAGGGCTATGCTCGGAGTTTCTCTGCGTGATAAACTTAGGAATGAGGATATCCGCAGTAGAACCAGAGTGACCGACATAGCCCAACGGATTAGTAAGCTGAAGTGGCAGTGGGCCGGCCATATAGCTCGAAGAACCGACAACCGATGGGGAAGAAAGGTTCTCGAGTGGCAGCCTCGTACCGGTAGGCGAAGTGTAGGGCGTCCCCCCACGAGATGGAGTGACGACCTGGTAAGACATGCAGGAAGTCGATGGATGCAGGTGGCTCAGGACCGTGTTTTGTGGCATTCTTTGGGGGAGGCCTATGTTCAGCAGTGGACTTGTGAAGGGCTGTAATGATGATGATGATGATGACAAATAATTGTTCCGGGTCTGGATGTTTTTCCTTGTGCAATATATGTTTGTAAACTGCCTCTACGATACAGGAAAAAATCCTAGTGTGGGGTTAACGTTTATTAAAAAATAACGTTTATTATAAAACAAGAATAAGAATAAGACTATAGAAGAACTGACGAGACTGAACGGCATCTTAAAATTGAGCGGCGTTTGAGTATTTGTGCATAAGAGTTTGTAATAATAAAAGGTGAGGAGGTAATTTAGAATTACCAAAGCTTATTAATATTAAGTATTATTTTTTACGATTCTCTAGACTCACTATGCGAAACACAGCAGCATTAACATTAACACTGTGAAAGCGTGGTACCTGGTAGAACCGATATATTTCTGCTACCATAATATAGCAGTAGCGTGGCACTATCACGTCATCATTATCATTACAGCCTTTTATAATACCACTGCTGAACATAGGCCTCCCCCAAGGAATGCCACAAAGCACGGTCCCTTTTTACTGGAAAAGACACATTCCATCTTAGTCCTCACGGGTGACAACGCATCTGCATTTTGATTTCCAAACGAGAATATATGTAGATGTCTATGGGCCATTGCAACCACTCACCATCAGGTGGACTGTGTGCTCGTTTGTTACCCTATCCTATAAAAAACTCCCATATAAACTGATTTAAAAATAAGTCCTTCAATTATGATTTTGTTAATGAGCTCATTCTTAGTCGTTATAGCGGTCAAACCGCGAACTCACTTCTTATGCTCATTATCCACGAAGCCCACGTATTGTGACGGACAACTACGGAACAACATTCTACATCAACAGTCTACATTGTGCGTGGGCCGACACGCACTTGGAATCTGAATGTAAGTGAAAAGAACTTGAAGAAATTGAAGCCGATACAATTTGACTACAAAGGAGAACACCAGATCGTGCCCCACCTTGTACAAAAAGGTAAAAATATGAAAAATAATCTTATGAATTTTGAAGTTTTTTGTGGTAAGAAAATCGTTACTGAAGGACTTATTTTCAAATCAGTTTATATGTGAGTTTTTTTTTATAGGATAGAGTGACAAACGAGCACACAGTCCACCTGGTTGTAAGTGGTTGCAATTGCCCATAGACATCTACATATATTCTCGTTTGGAAATCAAAATGCAGATGCGTTGTCACCCGTGAGGACTAAGATGGAATGTCTCTTTTCCAGTAAAAAGGGTCTTCGGTTCTCTGTCGACCCATTCGTGCTACAATTATACTACTAATATAGCTGCAGCATGGCTCTACCACGTACAAAAAGAAACTTCTCTTTAGGTATACCTTAAAACCTGAAAACGAGATTATACAACCAGTGATTGTTGCCAGTGATGACTTATGGATCTAAGACGTGGTCCTCCACTGCTGTCCGTATAAGGACGCTCAAGGTCGCTCAGCGTGTTATGGAAAAGGCTGTGATATATATAAGATATATTTAAAATGGGCCATATCAGGAGTACCTTTAACCGACGAGCGTGTATGCGTAGGTATATGGGTGTGGAGGAAGCGAAAGAGGTATGCGAGGACCGTGCCAAACGAAAGTCTATAGTCTCTGCCTACCCCTTTGGGTGACAGGCGTGAGTGTTTATGTATGTAACTGTTGCCTGTCTGCTTATATTTTCATCATTCCTCGAGGTTTATAATTAATGACCCCAAATAACATATAAGTTACAATTTTTCCGACTACCTTTTCGCAACATAGGATAGTAAGTTATTTTTTTATTTCTTAAAATTAATAATATCAATGTTTGTTGGAAAAGAAAATTATTTATTTGCAGAATATTTTACACCGAATGCTTATAAAAGTGAAGCTAAATTGTAGAATTAAGGGAACGTTGAATTAATTATAAAATTTTTGAACCTCTATAAATCTACTGAAATGAAGCATTTAAGGGGGGTGCACAGAAACAAAATAATTTTATCAAAATTGAAAATTTAAACAAGGATATGTGAAAACAACCTGAATTATAGAAAGTTGTCTGACGTACCTATTTTGTTCTGAAATTCTCCCGGCTTTAGTACTAATTTGATCGACAATTGCGGATAGTGAGATACTATTTTCATATGAAAATAATATGGATATCCACACAACATATTTTATGACTGCCCTTGTTTACTGTTGTATTCTATTGACAAAAGTAATTAATTGTGTTGACATATTAATACTTAGAGGGCGACATATTTAATGAACAACTAACCAAGGTAGGCCCATGTCATTTATTCTTCCGGCAAGTTGCTAAAACAAGCAGCCGTAATTTAAACATAACGTTCTATTAATAAGTAAATGTATACTCTCAGTAAATTAATTTCATTTGTTTTTTGTAACTGCTATCCTACACACCGAAATGTATTAAATTTATTAGGTATATTTGCATTGGATTCACAAATTTTACATAGTTTTTTTTTTATATATAGATAAAGTTAAATATTTTATATATAGATATTTTATTTGTATTTATTTATATTTTTAGTAAATTTTGCTATTTTTATGTCTGATGTAGAACCTTTTTATTCTGTAGATGATTCATTTCTTTCTTTTAATTCTTGTAATGATTATTTTAGTGACAGCGGGTCTAATCTACATGATCTACTGGAAGGGGTATTTTCAACTAGTGATAATTTTTTTAACATATGTCACATTAACGCTCAAAGCATCTCTTGCCACTACTCCGAACTCGAATTGTCTTTCTCTTCTAATTACGTTCATGCAATTCTAGTGTCGGAGACCTGGCTAAAGCCATTTTTGCATTCAACCTTATATCCCTTGCCAGGTTATGTGCTTATAAGAAACGATCGCACTGATAAAGGAGGCGGTGGGGTGGCTATTTATTTGCGTGCTTCGGTTCCGCATAAAATAGTTTTAGCCTCTCCATCTTGCTACTCAGGCTCAGCGGAGTATTTGTTTTTGGAGCTTGACGTCAAAGGTGCAAGGATGCTTCTAGGAGTTGTGTATTGCCCGCCCTCCTCTGATTTTTTCGCCACTTTAGAAACGGCTCTTGGTGACGTTTGTTCTGAGTACACACACTGTATAATCATGGGCGATTTCAATACCGATTTGTTGGAGATTTCTCTTCGTTCTCAAAAACATCAATCAATAATGGAGTCAGTCAATCTTACCTTTCTCCCACTAGGGTCTACTCATCACAATGTCGATACCGATGACTCCTTAATTGATCTTATTCTTGCTGCTTCTCCTGAGCATGTTTTGTCACACGGACAGTTCTCTGCTTTGGGTTTTTCGCGTCACGACCTTTTATACGCTTCTTATAAGCTCAAATCCCCAAAGCGCTCTTGTCCCTTACTGCCTGTATGCAATTTCTCTAAAATTAATTACGATAAGCTAATAAGTGACGCTCAAAATCTCAATTTATCTTGTTTGGTAGCAGAACCTACAATTGACGGTAAAGTCTCTTTTCTTAATGATAAAGTTCTCAGGTTATTTGATGCTCATGCTCCTGTCCATAACGTCCGGTTGAAGTGTTTTCCCGCCCCTTGGATGACTGAGGGCGTAAGAATGGCAATGGTAAGTCGGAATCGAGCCTTTCTCAAATTCAAGAGGGAACGATCTGAAGAAAACTGGTCAATCTTTAAATCTGTCAGAAATAGGTGTAATCAGATGGTACGTGCTGCTAAACGCCGATATTTTCATAACTGTATAAATGTTTCATCTCGTACCGAAGTGTGGAAATTCCTCAGAACTGTGGGTATTGGCAGGCTATTCAAGGTGGACTGTGGTCTTTCAATATTTCTCGATGAGATTAATCAACATTTCGCTTCCTTTAAAGCAATGGATCCTTTAGTCCAAACTAACAATATAAATGCTATTGCATCAATGCAATCTCCTCACATTCCAGCATTCATGTTCTCTCCTATCGAGCAGGATGAAATCAAGAAGTTTATTTTAGCAATCAAGTCTAAGGCTCTGGGCTGCGATGAAATAAGCAGACAAATGATCGTCACTATCTTAGATAGTGATTTCTTATATTTACGCGAACACTACACATTTAAATGAAACTAATTTTACGG
This sequence comes from Parnassius mnemosyne, assembly GCA_963668995.1. Classification (NCBI taxonomy): domain Eukaryota; kingdom Metazoa; phylum Arthropoda; class Insecta; order Lepidoptera; family Papilionidae; genus Parnassius; species Parnassius mnemosyne. Next base: position 58,450,804 of record CAVLGL010000001.1, read on the forward strand.
ATTTCATCGCGTATATTAACTTATTTTACATTCCCGACGTTTCAAGCACTTTACAGCACCCATGGTCACGGGGGGGACTGAGGTGTATGACGTCCCAATGTCATAGTTAACCACGGCTACCTCCAGATTAAAAATTATTAATTTTTGTTCCGATCTACGCAGTATGAACTTACAGTATCATGAAGTCTTGCAGTTGTATGCTTGGGTTGGGATTTAATTTTATTAATTATGGGATCCCAAGCAAATGGTAGCACCCAGCCATCTTCTCTATTGAAATTAGGATGTTTTTTGATTTCAATAGCCTCGCGAATCATCCTTGGAAGGAATCGGTGTTCTTTAGCGAGGATTTGTGGTCTATCAAATCTAATGTAGTGACGGGGGCGATCCTGTACATGTTCACAGACTGCAGACTTCCCAGAGCGTCTATTCTTCACATCAGCTATGTGTTCTTTAACGCGGGTTTTTATGGATCTTTTAGTTTGTCCTATATAAGAGAGACCACATTCACAATCCAGCTTGTACACTCCTGCATCTTGCAGAGGAATATTACACTTGACTGATGGTAAAAACTGACTAATCTTCTTCGGCGGCTTGAAATATGTTTTAATGGAAGCACGCTTCAAGATGTAGCCAATCTTATCAGTGACACCTCTGACATATGGCAGTACAGCAGGCACTCGCTCGACTGTGGCCGGCTTCACTCGTTCACTGTGACGTAGGCGCGGGACCCGAAGCTTATTGTCGTGCAAAACTTGCTTGACGTGTTGGAGCTCGGCGGCCAGGTGTTTACTGTCACAGATCCCTCGTGCTCTCTGAAACAAAGATTTACCCACGGTAGCTAACTGTGAAGGATGGTGGTGAGAATCACAACACGTCAAGCAAGTTTTGCACGACAATAAGCTTCGGGTCCCGCGCCTACGTCACAGTGAACGAGTGAAGCCGGCCACAGTCGAGCGAGTGCCTGCTGTACTGCCATATGTCAGAGGTGTCACTGACAAGATTGGCTACATCTTGAAGCGTGCTTCCATTAAAACATATTTCAAGCCGCCGAAGAAGATTAGTCAGTTTTTACCATCAGTCAAGTGTAATATTCCTCTGCAAGATGCAGGAGTGTACAAGCTGGATTGTGAATGTGGTCTCTCTTATATAGGACAAACTAAAAGATCCATAAAAACCCGCGTTAAAGAACACATAGCTGATGTGAAGAATAGACGCTCTGGGAAGTCTGCAGTCTGTGAACATGTACAGGATCGCCCCCGTCACTACATTAGATTTGATAGACCACAAATCCTCGCTAAAGAACACCGATTCCTTCCAAGGATGATTCGCGAGGCTATTGAAATCAAAAAACATCCTAATTTCAATAGAGAAGATGGCTGGGTGCTACCATCTGCTTGGGATCCCATAATTAATAAAATTAAATCCCAACCCAAGCATACAACTGCAAGACTTCATGATACTGTAAGTTCATACTGCGTAGATCGGAACAAAAATTAATAATTTTTAATCTGGAGGTAGCCGTGGTTTACTATGACATTGGGACGTCATACACCTCAGTCTCCCCCGTGACCATGGGTGCTGTAAAGTGCTTGAAACGTCGGGAATGTAAAATAAGTTAATATACGCGATAAAATCCGTAAAATTAGTTTCATTTAAACTATCTTAGATCCTCTTCTCCCGGCAATAACTCACATTATAAATTTTTCCCTTGACTCGGGGCAATATCCTAGTCATTGGAAAAAGGCTTATGTTAAGTCCCTTCCTAAGGTATCTGCTCCTATCCTTTCCAGCCATTTTCGTCCTATATCAATTCTGCCGTTCCTCTCTAAAGTTTTAGAAGCCTGTGTTCATAAGCAAATCACTACGTTCATCTTGAAACATAACCTACTGAGTCCATTTCAGTCCGGGTTTCGTTCAGGTCACAGCACTACCACTGCTTTAATAAAAGTCACTGAAGACATTAAAAAAGGTATGGACGAAAAAAGATAGCAGTGCTAGTTCTAGTAGACTTTTCTTATGCTTTTAACACAGTTGATCATGATATCCTTCTTTCCATCCTATCCCATCTTAATTTTAAGCCCACTGTCTTAGATTGGTTTGCATCATATCTTCGCGGGCGTCAGCAGTCAGTTCACGTAGGTCACATGACCTCAGCTTGGGCTGAAGTTGAATGTGGCGTACCGCAAGGCGGTATACTCTCTCCTATCATTTTCTCAGTTTTTATAAACTTGATCACTCATAATCTTGATTGCTCGTATCATCTGTACGCCGATGATCTGCAGCTATATGTGCATTGTGGCGTTGAAGAACTACATAATGGCATTCACAAATTAAACCAGAATTTAGATACAATTAAAGATTGGTCCTCGCGCTACGGAGTCTGTGTGAATCCAGTAAAATGCCAAGCGATTTTAGTGGGAAGTAAAAAGATGTTGGCTAGGGTTAATCAAGCAGACTTACTTCCTGTTTGCTATGATAATATCATTATTCCATTTAGTGAGTCTGTTAAAAACCTTGGCTTGAATATTGATAGCTCTCTGAACTGGAAAGTGCAGGTTACCGATTTAAGTCGGAAAGTCATTGCCACCTTACGTTCCCTTTATTGTCTCAAATACTTCCTTCCTATTAAGTATAAGCTCATGCTTGTCCAAACTCTTATTTTACCTATCTTTGATTATGCAGATATGTGCTACCCAGACCTGTCCCAAGAATTTCTTAACAAACTGGAGCGCCTGCTTAACAACTGTATTAGATTTATTTTTGGTCTGCGTAGGTATGACCATATTTCTCATTATAGATCTCAGCTTAAGTTGCTTACCATAAAGCAAAGGCGAAACACCAGAATACTACTTGTTCTTTTCTCAATTCTTAATGATCCATATACACCTTCTTACCTCAAAGAACGATTTCAATATCTTTCTTCTTGTCATGATAGGGTTCTTCGATCTTCCTCTAATAACAAGATTTATATTCCTACTCATCTTACCGGGTTCTATGGTAACTCCTTCACTATACAGGCTGCACGTCTTTGGAATTCCTTGCCTGATGATATCAGAAAAGCACCTAACAAATAATCCTTTAAAAAGAAGGTACGCGAGCATTTACTGAATAATCATTAAAATTACAAAATTGTTAATTAATCATTTTTATAGGTATGTATTAACTTTGTATTTATGTATATTTGTATCCATATACATGTATTTCTGTATGTTTATATTTGTTTATTGGCATATAAATATATTTATATTATGAATATGTGTTAATATATGTAAATATGCAAATATATATTTATATATATATGCATTTACTTATAATATTATATTATAATCTGTTGTTACATATAATGTGTATTAATTTTAGTTTGACTTTTTTTTCTTTTTATTCCTACGCCTACGACAAACTCTCACCACGGTTGGGGTAGATACCACCATGGGTTGACTGGTAGAGAATGCCTTGAGGCATTATGTCCGCCCTTTGTATCCTTTTTTTCTAAAGGGACGCAATAAAGTTTTTAAATAAATAAATAAATAAAAAATATTATTACCATTACCATATTTACCCAACTGTGGCGAAGTCTTAGTCGAAGTGTATGTTAAAATAATGTAAAATGATATGTAAGTAGCATAACACTACAATGTATGTCCTATTTTTCTGTCCATACCTAACTCCATAAATGTTCACCAGATCCTAAAAAATTATGTCTTTATCGATTTGTTATAATAAAGCAGAGACTGTGTAAAGTTATTACTGTATATAGACAAAAGATCCATACCAATTCATATTGTAACGGTGAATCTCACCATCATGCCTCAGAGTTAGAAATTAGTTTGTAGACAAATGTTTCAGAAAGCACGAGGGATCTGTGACAGTAATCCTGTTCGATGAGAACAAGCTATGGGTTCCATGTCGAAGTCCTATGACTTCTTATTTACTTACCAGATGAAATCGGCCACAGTCGAGCGTTTGCCTGTTGTACTACCATATTATGTCAGTGAAGTTACAGCCAAGACTGGCTATGTCTTGACGCCACCTAAATATTCTTCAACGTCTTGTATAAAAATATATTATATACTGTAAGCCTTCAAAAATATTTGTATTTATTATACGTCTAGTGTAATATCTCTCTTTCAAGGGTGTAAAAGCTTGACTGTAAATAATATATAACTGTAGCCAGGAGACTTCCTGGCAACAGTGTCAAATAAATTGACATGCCATAGACTTACAGCACGTTAATTTATTTGACAGAACATAAATTCTAGCAAAAGAGTACAACAATCCCTACCTATTATAATTTGCGTGGATCCTAATTTCAATAGAGAAGAAGGCTGGGTGTAATCTTCTCCTTCAGATTTCATAATTAATAAAATTAAATCCATATGCAAGCATACTATTGCGAAATTTCAAGACACTGTAAGTTCCGCCAAAATTTTATTTTAAAAGTTGAACGTAGCCTTGATTAACTATGATTTCAGGACGACAATCACTTCAGTAGCCCACGTCCCCAAGTAGGTGCTGTAAAGTGGTCGAAATTAAAAAAAGTTAAAATTAAACGCCATAAATCCGTTAAATAAAAATATTTAACCAGCCAATATATTGCACATTGAAACTTAAAATAATATTTGTGAGTTAATAAATCCTCATTATAAAATTTGGTAGTTAGACTACTGCATTCTGATTTATTTAAGGGTTTGTGTCAATCGCTGGCAACTTTGCAACTATTCTTTGCAACGGCGAAAAGAAAATGAGCAGCTGCCACCCATTCACTACTTTGAATATTCGACGTATTTGAAGAATGGTATGAGATGAGAGTTTTGCCCTACTTTGAAGTGATGTTATTGCATAACGTGAGATATTAGTTTCTTTAATAATGAAAAATATTTTTAATGAAGCAAGTGAATTTCAATTGCTGTTCCTAATATCGTAGTAGAAAATAGCGAGTATATTTTATTATTTTGGTACAGAAAACAGTAACTCGGAAATTGAGAATAATATTTTATTATTAATACTTAAGGAGTCGCTAATGGGTCCAACGGACCCAGTCCTTAATATATTGCTTAATACCTATTAAAATTCGACGTTTGCAATGTTGCCACTCTTATTAAATTTCAACGATAGTGTAGCATAGCAAATAAGGACGTTGGTAGTCAGTTAGTTTATAAAGTGTCAGTAGAATGTTGGACAGTGTAATTTTACTTCAAAGAAGATAGTGTAGTTATGTTAATTTTTTAATATTTCTACGATGATTGATCCCTCTTTATTTCATATATGTGAATATATTATTGTGTAAGATAATAAAGAAGATTTTGTTTCATATAAATAATTATAGAAATTTTAACGGTTAGACTATTAACATGTCTCGAAACTGTAGAGAAGTTTTGTTTAAGTAAAAACAATAAATGTTAGCATTTGATTAAATTATATTTTTCTTTACACATGTCGAATCCATATTAGAAAGTAACTATTTACGTGTATAAAGAAGTTTTGGAAAGAGCTGATATTAAACAGGGTCATTGGACCTGGTAGCGAGTACTTGTGCTACAAATCAGGATGTGACACCCTAAGTGTTAATACATAAGTCAGTCATTATATTTGTTATAAAACTTGGGACGTTTTGGGATGGTACGTAGCTGCAATTTGTCCAGTTTCAATCGAGGAAGGCTACAGATGCGTTGTCACATTTGATGACAAAGATGAAATGCCACAGCCTGTTATTATCCTGTTATAACCGGACTTTAACTCAAACTTTTTTGTCCGTGACTGGCACAACATTGGACAAATTTTTAAGAGGGAATAATTGAAAAATACAGTTGTTTTTTAGGTTTATTTCAAAAATACTCTTGTAAACCGTCACTTTGTCGCATAGTCGCAGTGTATTCTTTCAAATGTATCAATTTATTAAATATCACTGCAGTCTGATGTTTCGCTCTTGATAATAACAACCTGCAATCCGCAATTTCTTTCACAACGAAATATTAAAGACATTTTCTAGAACTCATTCTCACTTATGAAAAAATATGTTAGTCTCATAGTTTTTATGTACAACCATACTTATAAATATTTAAAAAAAACATTTCTAAGCTGAAGGTTCACAGACAAAATTTTAATAATATGTATACTTAAATTTTTTAACAAATTAATTTCAATAAAATACGATGCAAATACTTGCGTTATCGCGGAAAAATCGTTCAATGAAGTTAAATCAGGGCAAAATTAATATATTTACTATTTTTCTTAACGAGATTTTTTAATTAACAGATGCTTTTTTCGCTCTAGTTGAATTAATTTATTCATTCTCGTTGCAACCAGATAAACATTGATGGATTAAAAATAAGAAATTTATTAACATTTTGCTCCAGCGTTAAACGGATAATATTTTAAAATTATTAATGTAAAAATGTAACGTTAAATTGTTTATTGTATCGTATAAAAGAGATTTAGTAAAGAATAGTGATATTATAATTAATAAATAATAATAATAAGATATAAAAATATATTTGTTGTTCAATTTTTCTAATTCAATATTAACAATAATTTACTTACTGCGAAACTATGTTTACAATTATATTTACTCGTATTTTAAACGCATAGATGTCACATTAAATAATGTTTAATAATTTTTGTCCGCTATCTGTCTGTTTGTCTGACTGTCTTACTGTTCGGGCTAATCTTCGGAATACTGTTACAGCCTATCAAAGCACACCGCTGAACATAGCCCTCCCCCTTGGATTGCCGCATAGAAGGGTATGCCATATTTGCCATGCTTGGCAAGCGGGTCGGAAACTGCAGCTTATTTTTATTTTTAGTCGTTATTAGGAAGACGATGCTGCCTATCTCTCTGTCGCCTCTTACGACATCCACGAGATGATATGGGCTAGTGGACATTCTTACAACGCCACTACACGGTATATCGGAAATAATCGGAATAGCTTATTTGATTGTAGTGAAAATTAACGAACAGATAGAGGAGCAATGCCAGGAAGCCTGCACCCATTGTCACGGGAGGAAAAGGGGTGTTTGACGCCTCAATGTTATAGTTAGCGAAGGCTACTTTTAACCTTTAATTATTAATTTTTACTAGCTGGATTACAGAAACGCTTAAGCACACATCCGTAACTATATCTACATAGGAGTTACACAGAGTGCATGTCTCTAGACGGAGTTGGACTCAAACTTCAACCCACTGCCATACTTATATCAGCTTCCCATCTAGCTAACAGCGTGGTAGATATAACTAATGGCTACGCCGAGGAACACACTATGAATGCGAAAGAAGGAGAAAGCAATACCTATTAACAATCACTAATTTTTTCCACCGTATTACTGTCTCATTGGTCTAGTGATCGTAAGCGCGGTTGCTGATCATGAGGTCCCGGGTTCAAATATCAGGTCGGGCCGAAATCAGTCATTGGTTTTTTCTATCGAGAAATTATCAATAGCAGCCTGTAGTCGGGATGTTGACCATATTTCATGTCCGTGCCTCTGAAAGCACGTAAAGTTGTTGGTCCTGCTGCTGATCTCTCTCAGTCAGATTACAGTCTCATCGCACTATGATAGTGAGTGTATGTGATAGTGATTTTAACTACGACATCAGGTTGTCAAACACCTCAGTTCTCTCGCCCCTCCCGTGACGATGGATACTGTAAAGTGCTCAAAACATCGGGAATTTAAAAAGTTTTAAATTAAGCGCGATAGAATGCATAAAATTAGTTTTATTCCTTTTAAATATTATTCACAGTGAACGTGTGGATCACTACATTCATGAACGGGAGTACAAAAATGTTCGCCCTGTTGTGACAGTGAAAAAAATCCACCACCTCATATCGTCCCGTCGTCGAAAACAAACTGGAGATGGGATGGGCTGCATCATCTTTTTGACAACAGATCAAAATAATAAGAGCTGCGGTTGCCAACCCGCCTACCAAGCGTGGCAACTATAGCAAATATCCAGCTACTTGACAATTTATGGGGGAGGCCTATGTTCATTTCAGTGGAATTTTGATAGGCAGACGATAATGGGTTCTGCTCATCTTTGCAAGCCTTAATATTTACGGTAGAGTGAAAACAAAAAGTAACATACCCGAAAACACGAATGAAATAAAAACTGCATATATTGCCCTATGAAAACTAAAAAAATAGCAGCTTACATACATGTTACTAATGGGCACAGGCCGCAGAGCTTTTGGCTAAAAAAGTGTCCGCTGCGCTGATTCCTATAATGTTAATGATTCAATTATTTACATCGTATATTCAGTAGCATTGTATTATTTCATTTTATCAAGGACTTGTCATTTTAGTTTATTTAGAAGTAAGTAGGTGGCGCTAATATCAGATGAAATAATGAAAGCCAAAACCATACCACCTATTAATATCAGAAATTGAAGCAAACATTTATGTACTATATCAATAAGGGATAAAGTGATGTCAATTCCCTTAAAAGTTCTGTTTCTGTTAAAAAATACGCTATCAGTGCCGCTAGCGGTGAAAAACGATTTATTGATATCGTCATATTATGCAATAGCAACGTTGTGTTTAGTTATTAATATCTCCAAACGATTTCTATTCATTGATTTGGTCAAGCTATATCATGACATGGTGAACAAATAGTGTTAAATATTATGAAATAACCACACCACTTCACAAAATGATAGACTACGTTATGGTATACCTATGATCAATTCTACGATCTGGCCACGACATATATAAAAATCTCTTGAATAAAGCTATCATGATAATGAAAATTTTGCAACAATTGCAGACATACCAGTTTTAATCACTTTACATATATATTAGTAATTGCAATAAATACCTTATCAATTTTCATATTTTTGATTGACGTCACTATTATCTATTGAAATTATTACACTTTTAAAATAAAATAACAAAAATACGAAAAACTTAACGTGAGTTTTTTTAATAATTTTAAAAATATAATCTATTAATCATATACACGCAAGTCATTTATATTATTTCATTTATTAGTAACTGAAGGCAAAATATACTACTTTTTTCATTTGATGATAGATGGCGCTATTTTGAATACCCAATCGGTGTAATTTCAAATTATTTTAACAACATTATAACTATATTTTAAACTTCATTTACAAACATGGTATTTATTTAAATACACCCGTCGTCCCACCTACAACCAAGATATAATAGAAAATTAAGATCTCAAGGATATAAAATACTTAACCTTCCTTTTTTGAAGTTCCGTAATCGGATAAAAAGTAGCCTATAAGTTGCCCCGAGTTACTCACTACCTACATACAAAATTTCATGTAAATCGGTTGAGTAGTTTTTGCGTGAATCCGGAATACACAGACAGACACATAGACAGAAAGACAGACAGACAGACAGAAAGACAGACAGACAGACAAAAACAGACAGACAGACAGAGAAAAATTATAAAAACCACTAATTTGGCTTCAGAACCCTTAATTTCGTCCCCTGGACTTGTTTTTTCAAGAATATACTAGAATTACAGATTACAGATACAGACACGACTTTTCTACAGATTTATTATATGTATAGACTCCCATCAGCATTTACTTTCTTTAGTCTTATGTGAGTGCAGTCAATTACGCCAATTATTGTAGGAAAATTAGCAATACTACGAAATTTTCTAATGGTTTCCTGCTGTTCATTTAAAGTAGTAGGCATTTTAATAAATTCTCGGGACTTCCGTAACAAAATTTCCGCTACATTTTACATATACTACTGAATACTGGTGAAGACACACCATGTAAATCAGCTGTATCGTCTTTAATCTACGAATTTAAACAATAATATGTATTTTTTGGCTTTTTATAAAACGTAATATTAGGTACACATTGACCAAGATTATAAACAACACCTACTTCATGGCGAGCCCAGTTGCGTAATGCACAAACCACTTGAATTTCAGGGCTCATTGGACATCCTCGAGGATCGTGCACTAAATCCTCACGTTAAACCTCACGTTTTGAAAACCTTTATTTATACCTAAAATCTTCGTCACTCAATTCAAACTGGTTCAGAAGATGTCGACGTTTACCAGGTCGCCGAGTGGTCTCTAGCATGTCCAAATCTTCTAAGTTCCATCAAGTTAATCATGTTAATATCCATTTTTAAGGATTTTAATAACACCAAATGAAAACAACGCTAACCTCAAATTAAGAAGTACCGAAATTGAGTTTAGTACCATAGTTAAACTAGGGGTCTCGGAAGTTTAATTTTAGTACCACGGATAATCCTTGAAACAAAGATAATCTTCATTTTCTAATAACTTTTTTATTTTAAACCTATTACTTACTCCAATACTATATTTAGTCCGCGTTTTGGAATACGGTGGTTCATGACCAACTCTTTCTTTCAAAAGCGGTCCCACAGAAAGTGGACATATTCAAGCCACGACGGTTCCACGAAAAATGAGATTGAATTCATTATGACGACTAGACGAACACTGTACAGATATATCTTAGTGATCACAAGGGTGAAAATTGGCAGAGATTACCGAATGGTGGGAGACACAATGAAGCTAAACGTTAAGTTAGAGAGGTCACGTCCAATGAAGTTAACGATCTGTCCCCATCTTGCTCAAGTTTTAAAACTTTCAGCTCGCGTTACAAAATAGTTTTCAGTGCCTAGAAGACTGCAATGCAATGGACGATATGAATGTCAATCTCGTGGAAACTGTCCATGCGGTTGGAACTAAGTTCTGCAAGACACGCCGAGGAAGAACACAAAAACTCTTCGATCACACTCTTAACCTCATGGTTGTTAGATGGCAAATGAAGCCGCAGTCTTCAACAGATTTGAAAGCATATAGGCAACTGAACAGACGGATCTCCAAATACATGCGGCGGGACTTACGCAACATCAATATAGCTCGTATTGAAGAAGCGAACGAGCGAAATCAAGGCTTCAAAGTCGTTGTCGGAGATCTGTCTGCCAGAAAGAGCCAACTATCGAAGCTGAAGAACGAATGTGGCAGCATCGTTTCCGGGATACTTTAAGTTTTATAATTTCTATCGGCAGAGTATACGTCATCGTTGGAACCACATGCAAGTATGAGTAACTATCCCAGAGAAATTCTTATCTGACACAATTCCGATGATATTCCGGACGTCAGTCTGACGGAGATCAGAATAGCTCTCCAGCACCTTAAAAAAGAGCAAGTCCCCGGGCGAAGAAGAAATTACAGCGAAGCTTCTGAAAGGGGGTGCAAAACCGGCTCTTAAGGTTATTCAGAAGCTCTTGAATTCTGTCATCCATGGTGGTACTACACCCGAGGTGTGGAGCAGAAGTGTGGTGATCTTGTTCTTCAAGAAAGGCGAAAACGCTCTCTTGAAGAACTACAGACGGATTTCCCTTCTGAGCCGCATCTACGTGTTGTTTTTGAGAGTCATTATGAATTGTCTCGCACGCAGACTCATCGACTCTCAACCTAACGAACAAACTGGTTTCCGAAAAGGATTTAGTATCATAAACCACAAACGTACTCTTTAGCAAATTGTACAGAAGACCGAGGATATATAGGATAAGGGTGACAAACGAGCACACAGTCCACCTGATGGTAAGTGGTTGCTGCGGCTCATAGACATCTACATCTATCCTCGTTTGCGAATCAAAATGCACATGCGTTGTCACCCATGAGGACTAAGATGGAATGCCTCATTTCCAGTGAAAAGGGCCTCCGGCCACCTGCACTTACCAAGCCAAACGCAGAGGTAAATCTCTACTTCACGCTGGTATTCTGTGAGGTCGTGGTACCACCCCGGTTCGAGCCGGCCCATCCGTGCGACAGCAAAAGCTGCCGGGTGGCTCTACCACTGTTAAGTTGTGTTGAGGAGTACAATTTCCCCTTTCTTGCGTATGTGGACTATGAGAAAGCCTTTAATTCCGTCGAAATTTGGGCGATGCTGCAGTCCCTCCAGTATATCGGTATGTCGAAGTGCTGAAGTGTTTGTACAATAAGGCTGCGATGGCTATTCCTGTACAAAACCAGAGTTTGAAACCTATCTAACTGCAGAGAGGTGTAACATAGGGTGACGTTATATCCCTGAAACTCTTGACCGCTGCATTGTAAGACTTTTTTAAGCTACTGGTCTAGAAAGGACAAGCTATTAACTTCAATGTCAAGTTCATCACTCACCTTAGATTTACCGACGATAAAGTTCTTATGGAAGAATTGCTGAGGGCCTTAAGCACTATGCTTAATTACCTAAACAAAACAAAAGTCATGGGTAACGTCCATGTCAAAACTATTCCGGTAGTTGTTGGGAGCACTAGCTCGAAGGTGTTGACAAGTATGTTTACCTGGGCAAATAATCCGATTAGGTAAATCCAGCTTCGCCCGAGAGGTTAATCGACGGATTCAACTCGGCTGGGCAGCGTTAGGGAAATTACAACATATCTTCTTATTGACATATCTCTTAAAACTTGAAAACAAGAGTATACAACCAGTGCGTGATGCCAATGATGATTTATAGATCTGAGACCTGGTCATCATAGCTCAACGTATTAGTAAATTGAACTGGCAACGGGTTGGCCATATAGCCCGAAGAACCAACAATCGATGCGAAAGAAAGGTTCTCAAGTGGCAGGCTAGTACCGGCAGGCGAAATGTAGGGCGTCCCCCCACTAGATGGAGTGACGACCTGATGAGACATGCAGGAAGTCAATGGATGCAGGTGGCTTGGGACCTTGCCTTGTGGCATTCGTTGGGGTAGGCAGTAGGGGTATGTTCAGCAGTGGACTTGTGAATGGCTGTAATGATGAAATTATGATGATCTAAAAAAAGTTTGGTCACTTTTGTACCTCCCTTATAAAGCTGTCGGAGTTGTCTAGTAAGATACTAGGAGGATTTAGGGACAGGAAAAACCTGAAACTATCACCCTGGAAGATACTTTCATATCCTTATTCGGTTTTTCGCATCCGTCATCCACTCACCTAGACGACAAAAATCGCAATCTACTGTCCCATACACTGCCCGCGGAAGTCTGTGCTGTAAAACTTGTACAGCTCGAAGACCTTCTTCAGCCATGTAAGAAGCTGCGAGTAGAATGTTTTCCTCTATTCTTTCCAGGAGGCGAATGATCGCCTCAATAAGGAGTGAATTCTTATGCTAACAATGCCCCGACATCATTTTTTAGTGCGCAATATCACCTGATTTAAGCCCAGGTTACGAGATGATCCGTGTGCTTAAAATGGATGTCAATGTATTTAATATGCTGGGTAGCCGCGTTTCATTTTCTCAGATTAAACGTCAGGCGTTATGGTGACGGGCCAAGGGCATTACATTCGCTCGCTTTGCCGAAACTTCAGTACAAGGGGTTTCGCAGTGGCCATAAACCAAAACACACTCTGACCAAAAGCCGCGCCAAAATTCGCTCCGTTTAGTTTTGCGTTATATTCTGCTGGGAAAAACTAACTTTTGTCCTAGCAAAAGCCATCCTGACGGTGCTCACAACCTTTTGCCTGTTAGAACCTAACCTGAAGCATATTAATCTGCAGATGAGGTCCGCAGTATATCTCTCGAAATTCGACCTCGACTCCACCACATACCTCTAAGCAAGCGGGATCGAGTTATCTTTATGGCTATAAACCCAATGCTGGTGACCAATTTGGAAGCCTGACAGATCCTTTGCGATATTCGACCATATATTATTATTATTTTTGTTATATTTACATAATAATTAAGGATTTTGAAACACAGGATTAAGTTTAAGGCTTCTACAATGGTCAGTAACCTTGACGATTTAGACTTTGTTTAAATTTAGCGACACCTACCAAAAGACAGACGTACCACAATGGCACTACGTAAATAGTAGACAAAGTAAACGATGTATAGATATGACAACTTATTTGCATAATTTTATTCGACCTCTGAGAGACCTACGTTGTTCTCAGCAATGGACATGGTGAGGAAGATTTAGTTTTCAGAAACTCTCATATTTAGCACGGAGGCTGCTACGTGCCATACACGTCGTGAAGATATGTGGATGACCACGTAAATACCAAATGGTTCTCAGCAATGGAAATGGTTAGGAATATTTAGTTTCCAGAAACTCTCATATTCAGCACGGATACTGCTACGTGACACTTCGTGAAAATATCACATAAGTACCAAGTGATTCGCAGCAATGGAAATGGTCAGGAATATTTTGTTTCCAGAAACTCTCATATTCAGCACGGACACTGCTACGTGACACTTTGTGAAGGTATGTGGATGACCAGGTAAAGTACCAAGTGGATCTCAGCAATGGAAATGGTTAGAAAGATTTAGTTTTCAGAAACTCTCATATTCAGCACGAACGCTGCTACGTAACACTTTGTGAAGGTATGTGGATGACCAGGTAAGAACCAAGTGGTTTTCAGCAATAGAAATGGTTAGAAAGATTTAGTTTTCAGAAACTCTCATATTCAGCACGAACGCTGCTACGTAACACTTTGTGAAGGTATGTGGATGACCAGGTAAGAACCAAGTGGTTCGCAGCAATGAAAATGGTTAGAAAGATTTAGTTTTCAGAAACTCTCATATTCAGTACGGACGCTGCTACGTGCCATACACTTCGTGAAGATATGTGGATGACCACGTAAATACCAAATGGTTCTCAGCAATGGAAATGGTTAGAAATATTTAGTTTCCAGAAACTATCATATCCAGCACGGATACTGCTACGTGACACTTCGTGAAGATATGTGGATGACCACATAAGTACCAAGTGGTTCTCAGCAATGGAAATGGTTAGGAAGATTTAGTTTTCAGAAACTCTCATATTCAGCACAGATTCTGCTACGTAACACTTTGTGAAGGTATATGGATGACCAGGTAAGAACCACGTGGTTCTCAGCAATGGAAATGGTTCGAAAGATTTAGTTTTCAGAAACTCTCATATTTAGCACGGACGCTGCTACGTGCCATACACGTCGTGAAGATATGTGGATGACCACGTAAATACCAAATGGTTCTCAGCAATGGAAATGGTTAGGAATATTTAGTTTCCAGAAACTCTCATATTCAGCACGGATACTGCTACGTGACACTTCGTGAAGATATGTGGATTACCACATAAATACCAAGTGGTTCGCAGCAATGGAAATGGTCAGGAATATTTTGTTTCCAGAAACTCTCATATTCAGCACGGACACTGCTACGTGACACTTTGTGAAGGTATGTGGATGACCAGGTAAAGTACCAAGTGGATCTCAGCAATGGAAATGGTTAGAAATATTTAGTTTTCAGAAACTCTCATATTCAGCACGGACGCTGCTACGTAACACTTTGTGAAGGTATGTGGATGACCAGGTAAAAACCAAGTGGTTCTCAGCAATAGAAATGGTTAGAAAGATTTAGTTTTCAGAAACTCTCATATTCAGCACGGATGCTGCTACGTGCCATACACTTCGTGAAAATATGTGGGCGACCACGTAAGTACCATATGGTTCTCAGCAATGGAAATGGTTAGGAATATTTAGTTTCCAGAAACTCTCATATTCAGCACGGATACTGCTATGTGACACTTCGTGAAGATATGTGGATGACCACATAAGTACCAAGTGGTTCTCAACAATGGAAATGGTTAGGAAGATTTAGTTTTCAGAAACTCATGTTCAGCACGGACGTTACTACGTGCGTTACACTTCGTGAAGGTATGTGGATGACCAGGTAAGTACCAAGTTGTTCTCAAAAATGGAAATGGTTAGGAAGATTTAGTTTTCAGAAACTCTCATAATCAGCACAGACGCTATTTATGAAAAATTAAAAAGGGTTTACAGTTATCATCTAAAACTTAGATTCTAAATAAAGTAACATTTTTCTTCTCAAATTATTTAAATTGTCATTGAAAATATCTCAATCAGATGGCCTAGATATATCATTATACAGTCTAAACATTCTGCATAATGCTGAATTAATGCGTGATAAAATTAGAAATGAGGATATCCGCAGTAGAACCATACCACACCGTCATAGCCCAAAGGATTAGTAAGCTGAAGTGGCAGTGGGCCGGCCATATAGCTCGAAGAACCGACAACCGATGGGGAAGAAAGGTTCTTGAGTGGCAGCCTCGTACCGGTAGGCGAAGTGTAGGGTGACCCCCCACGAGATGGAGTGACGACCTGATAAGACATCCAGGAAGTCGATGGATGCAGGTGGCTAAGGACCGTGCTTTGTGGCATTCCTTGGGGTAGGGCTATGTTTAGCAGTGGACTTATTAAAGGCTGTAATGATGATGATGATGATTTCCAGTAATTGAGGACAGTCGATGCCATTATTGCACAGTTAGTAGAGGAAGCTCAAATCCAAAAGCTTTCGCCTGTTATACAAGGAAGATATACAGAAATGCGTTAGCCGTTCATCATATGAAGTTAAGGAGCGATGACGGTTAAATTTCAATGCTAGCATACAAAGAAACCTCCGCTGTACTCATTCGATTCCACTCTTATGAACCTCATAGAAATGAGAACAAACTTGAGAACAATATTCAAGGTTGCTCCGAACTAAGCTGTGAAAGAGTAGTAGTAAAGTTTGAGTATATCTGAACTCTTTGGTGTTTCTATCTAAAAATCCGCACATTTTGGGCGCCTTCGGTATAATACTGTTTATAATATGTGGTACGAAAGACAGTTTACTATCCAACAAAACGCCCAGGTCTCGTATACACTCCACTTATAATGATGATCTGGTTTATATGTGTAAGTGCTAAATTAAGTAAAAGAGGAAATAAACTTTGCGTACTTTTTAATTATTTTATCTTAACATGTTAGGCACACCATAAATCTGTCAAGATTAAATCAACCGTTGAATATTTTGTGCAAGTTAAAATTCATTATAATCCAAGTATCGTGAACAAGTTGGTTGATCCGCTTCTGGAATTACTGGTGTTGATGATCGTGTCGATTCTTGATATAAGGAGGAAAGCGTTGTGTTTGCCTGCTCAGTAATTGGAATTATGCGTTGTATTTTCTTCTTGGAGATTTCAAGTTTTTGTTTCTTTTCTTTTTTCTTTATGGCTTCAATTATATAGATTGGATTACGTATTTCCATATTTCTGGTATGTCTGGGGTCTAAAATTTCAGGCAATATACAATTTAAATAAAAATTACATAACTTTGACTTCATTTTATTTTCAAAACAATCATCATCCCTATAAATGACTTCCGTTTTCAGTGGTTGCGACTCACTGAACCATACAGCGAATACACATTTTGCTTTCCGAGTCACGTGTAACTGCCCTTGTACTTGATAGAACTAGTTGTGATTTTTATTTATCTTTAAATTACCTAACTTGTCTTTAATCCAAAAATTTACTTTTTTTTTGTAAAAGCTTCCTCTAGTCCTGTCTTAAATGCCGTTATTGGACACTTAACCTCCACTATTGTTTCATCGTCTATAATCCCATCTGGTGTGGCCCCCAAATACGGAATTTCGGGATTTATATAAAGCCCGCAAGGTCTTATATCCACTGCTTCTTGCGTAGATAATTGTTGTAGCGCTTTTTTTTCATATTCTCTTCCGTGCTGCATAGGAACTTTTTTGAACAAAATTGCTTTACTATATTGGCACAACTAGTATCTGGCCTCATTTTGATCACTTTGCCAAAGTTCGAAGCTGTCAACAAAAAACGTCTAAGTTCAAGCCATTCGCTAGACTCGCTTTGCAAAATAGTCTGCCGCTCAATCCGTGTTCTTTCTTCTTCACTTTTTTTTAAAGTGGATAGAAAAGTTTCCTTCATTAAATTAAGAACATCATCACTCACATCCGGCTTAGAGCTTTGTTCACCATAATCTTTATTTTGAGTTATAGCGTCACACGTCTTCTGTGGCTTTTTATAATTGGCGCGTTTCTTCAAGCCTCTAAGTTTCCGATACTTATTATCTAAAGTGCTCATTCGGCCTTTAGGGCTTTTGCCAACAATTGTTTTGTACAATATTGTAGTAGGTTTTCTTTTAGTATTGAACGTAATTGCAGAAGCTGAACACCTAGTTTGATAGCCGCGCCTCAGAGAGTAATTTACTCTTTTACCCCCAACTAATTTGGCCACAACGCTGTGAAAACATTCTACGATGTTACTATCAATATCATGAACAAGACTTCTTGAATGGCCAGCAAGACTATTTATAATAAAACATATTCTCTGCCATAAAGAACTTGTGAAAAAATCCGCCAGTACTGATTCAGTTTCAGTTTGACGACAATTACAGAAATGGTTTTTACAGTTGGTGTGGTTCCCGAAGGCATGTAAATGTACAGTTTGAATGTCCTCAAAAAGTTTGTGAGTGCAAAAATCTATAGTCTCATGATCATGATATTTTTTGATGCATTTTCTAATTGTGGACCTAATAGTCATTATGCGTTTTTTCGTAATTAATTTTCTAAGATGTATGGGATATTTTGTATCTGTGATCAGGTTTTCCAGTTTGTTGCACAAGTTTCTTAAAAGGTGATTTCTGCACTCTACTTTTTCAACTGTAAATTGAGGGTAAGGTCTTGCTTCTAATATTTTAGAGTACGTGCTAGAATCTCCGTCAGATATTAGACGTCCATAAATCAGACCGTACATTTCAACAGATGATCTAAAACCTTCTACTATCAGGGTAGATTCCATGGCAGTAGAAGCACCCGTGAAATTTTTGTAACACTGATGAGCTCTCGGAGTTTGATTTTTGTTACAATCTTGCGCACATATGCTGCAGTACTTATTTTTAACACCGAGAAACAAAATTTTTTTCGTTTCTTTTCCGATTATGGCAGCAGCTCCTGAAAGTGCTGAGTAATTCTTTTTATAAGACCTCTTATTCCAGCATCCATCAACAATAACATCTATAATAGGTATGCCATCAGTGGTCACACGACCTTTTTCTAAAGCAATCTTTTTTCCTTCTTCTGCGGCTTCTTGCATGGATTGATCAAGTGCTTTTTCCCAGGCGTTAGAAACAAACTCGTGCTGTTTTTGGTACAGAGGCTCAGTCATCATAGGTAAATCGATCGCTGATAGTAATTCCTCTAATTGTGAGTAGCCTATAACAACAGAAATTGCACCGGCAACCGCAGCTGTATTTATGTCCAAATCACCGGAGACATTTAGAATATACTTTTCTTTACACATCGACGCACCAGCGACTGATTCTGTATTTATTTCCAGATCACCTGGGACATTATTTAATATAAACTTTCCTTTACACATTAAACACTCTAGAGTAAACTTGGATGACAATCCAACTCGTTTCTCTCCAACAATTTTTAAACTTTGTACTCCACAGCTATAGGGGCTATGATTGCTGATTTCTTGCAATTTTGAAAAAAAGTATTTTATATCAACAATTCGTCTGCCAGATATATTTCTTTTTTCTGTTACTGGTTGATTCTTCTCAATAGTTAATTCCGGTAAAATGTCATCTTGTTGAAGCTGAGAACAAAATAATTATCATGTAATACATTGCTAAATTCATATAAAAAAAACTTCCGTTTATAATATTATCTTGGATAGGATGTGTCGAATTTTATGGGTTCCCAGAATTGTCGGTTTTCTCAATACGTTTTTGTTTACCAGAAACGAATGGTTATCAATGCGCAATTTGGATCTGGAGTCAAAGTTCAATTTAACAACATTAAAAATAGAATGGCACTCTTAATTTTAAAAAGTAGCTACCGTAATATCCGGCAACGAAGTCTCCTCATCAACTGCCATACCGAATGGATCGTGAGTTTCTGCAATAGTCGTAGATGAATGTAATGCATTACATTCAGTTGACTGAACTTTTCCCTGATTTTCAGAATGGGATTTCTGCTGATTTCTCAATTGCCTAAAAAAATAAAGATACATTAGAAATATTATCGCAACAGATAATCAACAAAAAGAGAACAATAAAAGCATTTTCAGAAATGGTAAGTAAACCATCACAGAAAGCTAAGTAAATGCGAGTCCTTTCAAATGAGTACAAACAAGATGGTTCTACTGTACGTGGTTCCGTCACTGAGATCCTGTACCCACCTTCGGACTACTTCGAAGTGCAACATCAGGTAAGTGAAATCATCACAGACAGCTAGGTAACTGCGAGCCCTTTCAAATGAGTACAAACACGATGGTTTTACGTAATTCCGTCACTAAGATCGCGTACCCACTTTCGAACTACTTCGAAATGCAGCATCAGGTAAGTAAAATCATCACAAAAAGCTAGGTGACTGCGAACAACCTTTCAAATGAGTACAAACACGATGGTTTTGAACAAACCTTTCAAATGAGTACAAATACGATGGTTTTACGTGGTTCCGTCACTGAGATCCTGTACCTACCTTCGCACTATTTCGAAGTGCAGCATAAGGTAAGTGAAATCATCACAAGCAGCTAGGTGGCTGCGAGCCCTTTCAAATGAGTACAAACACGATTGTTTTACGTGGCTCCGTCACTGAGATCGCGTACCCACCTTCGAACTACTTCTGAGTGCAGCATCAGGTAAGTGAAATCATCACAGACAGCTAGGTAACTGCGAGACCTTTCAAATGAGTACAAATACGATGGTTTTACGTGGTTCCGTCACTGAGATCCTGTACCTACCTTCAGACTATTTCGAAGTGCAGCATAAGGTAAGTGAAATCATCACAATCAGCTAGGTGGCTGCGAGCCCTTTCGAATGAGTACAAATACGATGGTTTTACATGGTTCCGTCACTGAGATCCTGTACCCACCTTCGGAGTGTAGGACTGTAGCATCGAACCAGCCAAAAATGGTTACGTTCATATTACTTTATATTTTTTCTTATTTGCTTATTTGCGGCTCAATAAATTCTCCGCCTATACAATAGAAGGAAACACGACAGTTTTCGGAACGCTGTATAAGTACCCCTGTATAAGTATTTACACAAAAGAAAATTAATCTAGGATAATTTATTTACCAATAATTTTGAAGAGCTTGGCCACGCTTCACTTTTGACTTGCTTTTGTATTTCGGCATTGTCAAGCTTAGTCTATTCTATGATACGATTATATACAAAACTAAAATTAAAAACGATTTTATTTAAGTAAATCAACTTTATTTCTAATTTTTTATCAACTATTGCTAATGTACGTTTTATTTACAACAAATCTGTTTTTATAAATTTGAAATATTGTGAACTTTTAATATTTTTTTCAGAAAATAACGCGAGCACAGTCCACCCGTCGCAAAAGTCGAACCGACACTAGTAAATATCCGTAATAGGCCATAGCGGGGGAGCTTCAGGGGGCGGAAAGAGGCCGAATTATGTTTTACTATACTTTAAGAAAAATATTTAACAAAAATACAATAAAAACAATACATTTTTTTATTATGACTTAACAAATATTTCAATACAAATTTAATCTTAAACTGTTGAGCCTTTCTTGAGAAAAAATACAAAATAAGTTTAAAACAGCCTTTGTATTTGATTTTTTTTTGTAATAATGGTCAAATATTCAAAAATTTTAAACAATAAAAATAAATTGTGATGATCTAAACTATAAAACATAATTTTTTTGTAGCAAACAAACGAAAGGATTCGGCTATAACTTTTTGTAAACCTGGGCGTTTTTCACGATTTGAGCAATGTAACAGCCTTAAGGAAACTACACGTATGTTACAAATATAAACATGGACTACAGCAACTTCTGCCATTACCGCGCTTAGCAAGTTTAACTAATCCAGAGTTTCAACTAATGACTGGAATATTTGAAATTTCTATCTAAAATCGATACGACATTACATACATTTATAAATTTGTAAATTGCATTAAATATTCAAATCTATTTTGTTTATTATATAACATAAAATACGATGGATTACAATGGCTATTGGTTAAAATTTCTCGAATAAATATCTCTACCTATAAAAAATATCTTGTTTGTTATACCGGTTTTAGGAATAAAACAATTATTGATGATTTGTGATTTGGAATTTAAAATATCGTAGATTAATTTATCTGAAGTAAATTATAATAATAGTTAGTAGAGATTTTTTATAATTGAGTCGAAAAGTCGCTGACTGAAGCATAAAACATCAAATTAATGTTGTATAAAAGTGTGGACGCTAAAAGGTTCTACAGAAACGTTAATTTTAGAAGTTATTTTGGTAATTTTTAGAAGCTTACTTTGTCTTTCTCAAAATTCAGACCACAGTAACTATTTTAATTCTCAAATTTTATTTAAAAATAATGAGTTATTTGTGAAGTTGTTTGACATCATGGTGTCAATACTTATCCAATTAAACTTGTTAACCAAGTAAATGTAATATTTAGGAATAAGTTAAAATTAAAATTGTCTTTCATTCCAAGTAATTTAAATGTATTGTAAACCTAAATGTAAAGAAATCAAACAAATAGAAATTTGCCAATCAAACTTGTAATATCACAACATTACTTGGTAGGGACAAATGGGAAGGAAAATTCTGCTCACCCCGAGGATATCAGAGGAATCGAATAAAAATTTTAGTATGTCTCGTTAATTTTTTTACCACACACCTTTTGCAATGTAGGTTCTAGCTACTTCAAATCATTAAAATGTATATTGTCTCCAAATCGGTTATCGTAGGTGTCTGTATCTTAATTGGTCCTCGATTGATCATCTGCACAAAGGTCCTGTATTGCTTTTACTTTCTACGACTTTTTTGTCATTTGCAATTTGTATTCTCTGTTAGGTGGTTTATATTTTGTCTTTGAGTGTTGACGAGTGTAGTATTGGCTGGTGGTTCTTGCAATGATTGTTTAGCTTTGTTAGGAATGAATTGCCTTGTACCTGCAAATCGGATTTGTGATTGGATATTTAATCAATGCTACGTAAGTTTTTGACTTATTATTTTAATAAGAAATACTAATTAATTCTTAATATATATGTATTTATATATACGTCGAAATTTATCACACATATATGCTACCAAATACTTTACCAAATACAACATTTAGCGTTCGCTAGAAAGCAACTACAATATTATCCCAAATTACTTAAATTAAATAAACCAATATAAAAATATGTATCGAACATGTATCGGCGTGAAGATTAAAAAATCACAATACTCTGGATCCATGTAAGCAGGTGCACCTTTATTTAGCGTATTACTGTTTATAAAACCAGATCTTGAATAGTATATCACGTATTTAGATTTTAAAAATGACGAACTGCATAGCTGCGAGCTCAAGTGAATGTGCTCATATTGATACTTGAACAATGGGCGTGTTAAAATTCTTTTTCGAGCTGGACATCATTATTATTTTAAAAAAAGACATTACAATAATATATCAGAAATTTGGGAATGCCTTAAAAAATGACAGGAAAAGTTCAATAGATTAATTACAGTGATGAATTCTTTCTTCCAGAAGCGTCCGCACAGGAAGTGGACCTGGTCAAGCCCTGACGGTTTGACCAAAAATGAGATTGACTTCATCAGGATGACTAGACGGCAACTATTGAGTGATGTTTCAGTGATAGTGAAAGTAAACACTAGCAAAGATCGTCAAATGGTGAGAAGCACACTAAATCTAAACGTTAAGTTGGAAAGGTCACGTCTAATGAAGTCAACGCTCGAGTTATAAAATCGCTTTCCGTGCCTAGACGATTGCAAATTATTAGATGATATGAATGACAAGCTCATGGAAACTGTATATGAAGTCGAACCTAAGTTTTACCATGCACGTCGCAGAAGAATACACTCCTAATCTAATGGCTGTTAGAAGGGAAATGAAGCTGAAGTCTTCAGCAGATTTGACAGCATACAGGCAACTGAATGGACAGATCTCCAAATGTATGCGGTGGGACTTACTAACTTTAAATCAGCTCGTATTGAAGAAGCTATCCAGGGGAAACAGGACTCCAAAGTCTTTGCCAGAGATCTATCTGACAGAAAGAGCCCACTGTCGAAGCTGAAGACCGAATGTGACAGCATCGTTTCCGGGACACGTGACATTTTTAGTGAGATTCAGAGACTCTATTGGCAGCTTTACACATCATCGTTAGAGCTATACGCAATTGTGAGTAACGATCCAAGAGCAACTTTTAACCGACAATATTCTATGATATTCCGGACGTCAGTCTGAGAGAGATTAGAATGGCTCCCCAGCATCTTAAAAAAGGCTAGTGAATTTAAAAAAAATTCGTGCTGTTAATCTAAATTAAAATAAAGCTAGTCATGAAGACTACCTTTCATCATAGACGATTGTTTCGTCTAAAGGATTAAAACATGTGATCCATACTGATAGTTATTGGATTCCAATGCACTGGAATAGAATCGAATTGCAACAGAACATAGCGTGACTCCATATTACTGACGGAGGGGAGCGTTTATACTTAATTCAAAAATTACATTTCACTTCATCGGATACATTAATTGCAGAAATAGATTATTTACAAGACGATCTTGCAATTAAACTTAATGTGTATTATTTCTGTGCGGTGGTGGTATAAGGGAATCCATAGTTTACTTTATCCTGAGGGTAAGTGATGAGTAAAACTTTAGAGATAAATTATTCACCAGGAACGGATAGCAATGTAAGTAGTTAAAATAGTTAGTTGAGTATAGTTGGTCGCATGTACATATATACGTTGTAGGTGAATGTATGAACAAAATGATTGTTTCTAAAGTTTTAAAATGATATATCTTCAAGATTTTGAATGTATAAAGATTTTAATCCACACACTCACACACACACACACACACACACATACGCACACACACACACACGCACGCACGAAAACGCACCTGCCCGCACGCGCGCATGCACACACACACAAAACACACACACACACACACGCACACACACACGCACACACGCGCACACACACACGCGCACGCACACATCCACAACTTCCCCCATACACACACACGCATACGCACGCACGCACGCACGTACACACGCACGCACACGCACACGCACGCGCACGCGCATGCGCACGCGCAATAAAAACACACACACTCGCACATGCACACGCACACGCAAACGCACACGCACACGCAGACACACACGCACACGCACTCGCACACACACACACACACACATGCATCCTCACGTACGCGCGCACGCACGCACATACACACACACGCGCGCCGCGCGCCGAGCGCGCGCACACACACGCACACACTTTCCCGTTCATAGGTTATTGGGCAAAAAACGAAAAAAAGGACTATTGATACTAGAATGTTAATTGTTATATATTTTTTTTAAATGTGTATGTTCAAATGACGTTATGTAGGATAAGTCTTTTCATTTAATGTGGTAACTTTATCGCCACCCCGTATGTAAACTAATTTATGCTTTACGAACTTTGCATAATCGCAATTAATTGTGATGTACTTGATATGGCCAATCCCTACTATAGGAATAGTTTTCATCTACATTTAGAAGTAATCAACTGCGCAGGGGATATATAATAGTGCTACAATTGCACACGTGAATACAGATGCATTATTCATCGGTCCTGTTGTGTAGTACTTATTTGATAGAATCGAAGGTAGGTTATAATGCAACATCAAAGCTCATAAAGTAGTTTCTTTGACTAAAGAACTATAATGTTGTCGCGATTATCATAGGGATAGTTATTAAATAAATAAATAAAATTTGCTCTTTAAAACTGAATAATATTCAAGATTTTCTCACGCCGTGTAGTGATGGTGTAAGCAAATCCACTACTTAATGTCATATACAAACATATACTATGGCAAATATCCTCACTATGATGTTGCAAGGAATGAATGAATTCAAGATTCGTATAAAAGTTTATTATGAAATTTACTAAAACTATTAGCCGTATAATTAAAACACTACAAACAAGTATTTGTTACCAAGTAAAATAAAACCGTACGGTACCCAAGCCACACTGGTTACCTTACTACAGTATTTATGCAACGTCTGTAAATATTTGTGTGCATTTAACACAGCTCACATGATAGTAGTTTGCAACTAAATGAAACGCTTAATTTGTTGCTTTAGGTAAGCAAGTCATTTATAGTGGCTTCTTATTTTATTGCACTATATCTACATTTTAAACATTCAAAAAAATTGAAGTTTTAGACGTCAGGCAAATTAAAAACGTTTTTTTTTCTTATGTACGAAACTTTAGATTCTTTTATTATTAACAATAACTTCATTTTTAACATAGTAGAGCGAGGCTATACATTTAATTAGGTTCCAATACGAACGGCTTGGATCGACTAGGAAAGAAACATGCATTTACAGAATATCAGAGAAAAAATGCTTAATGCAAGAAGCATTCAGTTATTTTGTTAAAGATAGTGAGTATAAAGACCCGAACTTCCTTTTTGTTAGTAACAAGGCTATTTATATTCAGTATTCAGAGATGACAACACATCTACATTTTGATTCTCAATTGAGGATAGATCTAGAACCTAGTATAGATTACATACTACGTGACCAAAACAATTAGGTGCATAACAGCTAAGACGTCAATAGAACTAGGGCGGGAACACCGGAATGGTGATTGGTCACTAGAGGAAGCGCGGGGATAGAGACGTGTACTTTGACCTTCCTTCGTTTATCTGTGTATTCTTTACACATTTGAGCATTTGTCGTACCTGGTAACGAGCTTCGAAATTTTCTTGTAATAAACCCATTTAAAAAAAAGTGGCGACAGAATATTTGCTGCCAGTTCATTAAGTCAATATGTAGTGACCACCCGGTCACTACAGTATTGAACTCTTCATTACTATCAAAATCAAGTCTTTCAGCTTGGAGATGAAGGACGGCTTTTAAGGTTATTTACTATTTATTAGTGGCTCATAATATTCGGTGTTTCACTTTTCTTGGGCAGTTTGATGAAGCCCTTCCTGTAGAAAACTGCTGCACGAAAATCAAGGATTTCTATAAAAACGTTTTTTACTGTTCCTTCGGAATCGAAATTTATGTCTGTCGGAAAGTTATTTAAACGTAATAAAAGTGAAAGTCTGTTAGGACAAACTCTGGAGATTACGTTGAATGAGAAATGACCTCTAGCATCAACTTTGCTACAGAAATGTCATCCGTACATCACTCAGTTCGTTATGTACTATTTTGTCAAGGTACTTTATTTTACCGATTTCCTGCAAATGGTTTAAATTTTGTTCAGATATTTACCATCAAAAGCCGACGCCAACTTGCAATATCTTAGGATTTAAATAAAAGGTGTCTTCTTCGTAACGGTTTTAATGGCGGACTGAGCGGTGACGTTACAAAAATTAAGAAATACCTTACACCTCCAGTCTTAAATATCTACATAATTTTATTTAAATGAACTTAATAACTAATTTCAAACTTATAATATAACTATACCTATAATCTTACATTGAAATTGAATTACGGGTCGTCAGATTCGCCTGGAACGGGTCAGTGGCTGCGACGGTGGCGGTGGTTGTGGTGGAGTGGCGGGGTCTGGTACAGGCTCGCTGGGATACTGCGTATCTGCTATGGCGTTATCATTACTATCAACATGCTCGGTTTCTACCTCATCTTTTCCAGCAGGAACCGTCAGTTCCATTTGCAACTCTGAAGACGCATCTGCGAACTCATCCTTTAGCCCATTTCGATCCTTTTCATTGACCTCATTAGTGTTATCCGGACAAGTAACATCGGAATGGCGCGACGTGCGTCTTATTTGATCGATGTGTGTTTTAATAAGTTGACGTATCTTCTCGAAACATATTTCTGGGCTACCGTACCTTTGACCCATTTATCCCGGGTGCCGTAGTTAGTCTAGACGGTGTCTCCCAAAGAGAATTTACACGGAACACCATCCAAATACTCGACTTGACGCTGTTGAGCATCGTACACACGCGCTTGCACGTATTCACCGCGAAGTAATTCCAACCGTGAACGCAAGGAATGTCGCTACAGCAGCATCGCTGGGTACGGCTGGCGCAGCCGTGGTGCTTTGCTTACTGTTACGATAGTTAGTAAAAAGGTTTTTAAGGCGGTATTAATATCTACGTCATCCTTATAAGCTTTTTATTGCCCTCTTATACAGCTTAACGTCATTTTCCGCTGCCCCATTAGATGCAAGGTGGTACGCCGATGAAAACGTTTGCTGAATGCCATTTTTTTTAAAAACTATTAAATTCGATACTTGTGAATCCTGATTTAATGATACTTGCTCAGAAACTAGTTCAAAAGGCAAACCGAACCTTGCAAATATTTTATTCAGCACCTTAATAATGGAAGTCGCATTCGTTCGCACTATTTCAATAATTTCAAGCCATTTCGAGCTCAAATCTAATAAACAAAATAAGTTTTAACTTTATACGGCCCTAGGAAGTCTGTGTGAACTCTAGATCAGGGAGGCAAGTATGGCCCCAGAGGTGTGGAGGTGCGCTCGGTGGATGTTCGCCTCGGAGGCGCAGTGAGACCTGCGCGACAGCTTCGGCATAGCGCTTCCACATCCGCATCGATGTTTGGCCACCACACATACCTCCGTGGCAACCCCATAGTTTTCACGATGTCCATATGGCTGCTGTGTAATTATTTTAAAATAATTGGACGTAAATATAAGGTATGACCATTCTATACCCCCACATAATCGATCCGTTATCTTATATATGTATATAGTTCATTGCGCCTAAATAAATAAGGTTTAAGCTCTTCACCAGGGAAAACTGTCGGCCTACCCGATTTGATATAAGCGAAAATTCTACTTAGAATAAAATCCGATGAGGTCTCCTTTGTAACATCCTCATTAGAAATAGGTAAAAAAAATTCTACAAAGTTAATGTAAGTAATTTCTCTAGTCATTGTTTTTTATTACTAAAAGAAATAGGTAATCTTGATTAACCGTCGGCGCAATTTTTACGACTTCTATAACATTATTTAAAGTTAACTTATAATCGGCGCAAATCCAAATGTTACCGTCTTTTTTCACTGCGGATACAATGGGGGTCGCCCAGTCGGAGCGGTCGACGGGCTTGAGGATACCGTCCGCCACGGGGTGCACGCAATGCATAAGCCAGTGAACGTGCTCGCATGAACACGGGCTGCACTCCCTCTCGCACACGGATGCTTAGCAGTGAACAGTCCCAGGCCATCCAAGAACACCTTACAAAATCTGGCACTGAAATCGTTCATGTTAAATACATCATTCGATAAATAGTTTAAGCTTCCAAAAGGGGGTAACTGTATATTGAGTTCTGTCAACCATTGTCTGCCTAACAATATACTTTTACCATTTTAATAACATATAAATCAAAATGCTGTTACTTATCATTGTATTTTACTAAAGGTGTTATCACACCTACACGTCTCACTTGTTCACGCTTATACACCCTTAGAAACAAAGGACACATATTCATTTTTAGGTTACAGAATTGTTATTTATATTACACGTAGCTAGTACATGAAACGGCCCTGCCTGTATCACAATCTATTTGAATTTCCCTTCCGTGTACTATTAATGATATAGACAATGGTTTTTAATGACTAACGTTTAAATGATTAATTCAAACCATTACCTCGTTCCTTCGCTGTTTAGTAAACTGTCATCCTCACTCTACAGTACGTTAACGCTGTGTTGTCCTGCGAGATAAGGACACATCATTTCTAAATGTCCTTGTTTATTGCATACTCGACACACGTAGCGAGCAAACTTGCAGGTCACTACATAGTGAGAGTGCTCTACCGCATGCACGACACTCGCGCTGGCGTCGTCGTCAGTAATCCAGCACCGATGTCGATACTTCGGCCCGGTAGGCGTTGCTGCTGCTACCCTGGATGCTCGGCCGCGCATCTTGACCTTGCCCTTACTACCCACGCGCCGCTCGCCATCACAACCGATCGCGCGTCTGGTCCGTCTTGCACTGACAATCGCGTGGCAGTTAGTGGATGCGTTCGAGTCTCCAGGTATTTTTGGATGTACATCAACGCTAGCTGCACCCTTCTCCGCCGCTTCCATATTCACGCCTAATTAATAAGCCTTGCCAAAGTCTAGTTTTCTTTCGGCAAATAATCTTTGCCAAATTGTTTCACTGATGATAACGCATACGAATTGATCACGAAAACTTTCTTGCTACTAGCTACCAAACTCGCAATTTTTCGACATTTTCTTTAGGTCCGTTACATACTCTGATATGTTTTCACCGTCTCTTTGTTTCCTTTGTGGGAATATAAATCTTTCAGCCAGCTCGCTGATTTTTAGTTGAAGGTAATTTTCAAAAATTTTTGTTAGCTTAAAAAAACGTTTTTGATGTGGGTTTTTCCGGGGTACACAAACTCACGAGTAGTTCATAACTCTCCGCCCCCATTACCGTGATTAATATAGGTACATGTAGTTCACTTGAAATTTT
The DNA here is from genome assembly GCA_963668995.1 of Parnassius mnemosyne. Lineage (NCBI taxonomy): Eukaryota > Metazoa > Arthropoda > Insecta > Lepidoptera > Papilionidae > Parnassius > Parnassius mnemosyne. The sequence goes on from CAVLGL010000001.1 coordinate 58,481,049, forward strand.
TTTCACAACGAAGAATTGTTCGAGCCGTTCCAATTATCTGTGGGCAGTTTAAATTCCGATATTTTTCCAATTGACATGGTTTAGGCCGGTAAGCTTAAGCTTATACAAAAGCGAACTATTACGATACTTTTTTTCTCGTCACCAATGAAATATTTTAGTATTTTAATAAAAGGTGCCTTCCTCGTGATGGCTTTAATGCCGGACTGAGCGGTGACGTTACAAAAATTAACAAATACCTTACACAACTCAGCCGGAGTTCCGCTTCCACTCTCACCTTCAGTTAAGATCAAAGTAAAAAAAAAAACAAATAAGTAATTGATTTAGAAAAAAAAAACATGCATCCAATTTAAAATACATATATTCGCATTTCATTCCATTTTATTCCAAGCCAATTTATCAATCAAAACGTTCATTACCCTCTTTTTATAATTTTATTAAATCAAACCTTAGAGGATCTAGTTAGATATATTATGTTAATACAAGCTAATTCCAGTGGAACTATACTAAGCTATTTTAGTAAAACAGTTACGGGATGACATGGTCGGGTCGACTTAGCACTTTGATTAAACTGAAACCGCAACTCGCACTCCGTATCAAGTTTGAAAGTGGCAACGTGAAATTGCTTTATAGTATTACAATTAAAAATTACGTAACATTTTTACGATAGTGAAGTAAAGTTTACAATGTAGTAACGAGTTAAAAATCAGCTACCTCATGACATCCCGTGAATGTCGCAAGAGGTGACAGGGGAAAATATTGGCAGCTGCATCTCCCTAAAAACAAAGCATAAATCTCAAAAAATCTGAGGTTGTTCTGCCTGCCAGGCGTGGCAACCATAGCAAATATCATCCTTATAAGGCAATGTATGGTAGAGAATTATGTTGAACAGTTGAGTTTTGATGGACTATAATTAATGCACGAATAAAAGATATGACTATAAAATTGCACACTGAATGGTGTTTGTAAAATAAGCTATTAGCTTATCTATGTTAGTCTGAACAACAAGTGAACTCTCAAATTATGCTATAAAAATTCCCGAACGACTGAAACTTAATCTGGACTAGTAGTGAAAATTTTACGGTAATTTATTATATATTAAGTTTGTATCTTGAATCAGCTGTAATTAATTTTCAACTCCGCACGAAAACAGAGATAAATCATAAATAAAATATAAAATAAACGCTTTCAGCCTAGACGAATACTCCACAGACCTCCTCAGATTCTCCCTCCAGCTACCACCCGCATGAGGTCGACATATATACTAGACAACCCAATACAACGGCAAGTATAGCCTAAAGGTAGTTATAAGATAAAATAGTAACAATTGGCCATCAGAAAGGGTTTGTTTGACTGACATACAGTAAATGCATTTTTTGATTGTATGTTTGTCTCACTCACCATCAAGTTGCCTTCAATAATTCAAAGGTAAGAAATTTGCAGAGATATATTTATAATTAAGTTGTTTTATAAACACCATAGAAAAAAGACAGTCTGCACCCTCGTAATGAAGGAACCCGACTTGGACAAAACTACTCAGGCGTGAGTCAAACCAAGACGGAGACAAACAACCATCGCAGAGACACAATGCTGCAGAACGCAACAAGCACCAATACGACTATCGTCACGTTTACACCATCTCAAGGTCCCACATATAGTCCCAGCAGACATTAACACCCGCATATCTCCATAGACCAGAACCACAAGATGCGTCGAATCAGGCGCAGCACACCCGCAGATCCATCACAAGACGCAATACTGCAAGTGGCAGTAAGCATCATACGCCGCCCTCACAACAACAACATCATGGCGCCCCCTCACAACACACCCACATGGTACCTATCGACTTTTGCAACAAAATTGGTAACATTGTTAACTAAAACTAGCACCAACGTATCAAAGTAGCACGCTACTAAGGCGTCAGTAACAAAAAACCAACGTATCGTAGTGCTATTGCACTAAGACTTGGAGTTAAGTATGCTTTCTGCACTTAAATGTACTACAAAATACACTCACCCTAATCCGAAAGATAGCAGACGTATCATAACGCCATTCGCTAAGACGCCACCCATAATCGGTAGGGGTGAGTGATGTCCACGGGCAAGTCGTATTGCTACAACAAACCTGCTTACCGCCTGCACTAAAATGATATGCCTAGGACATACCAGTTAGCGAGTCCAAATTTACCTCAGTATCAGACAATGTAATGCAGCCACTACAATAACCCTTTTCAAGTTCATATTCTATCAATATAATGCTATTACATATTTGTGACCTTTCACATATTTGCTTTAATTTATAGAGCTTACTATTTATTATATGTCTTTTACATGTGGGACTTCAAGTCATATGTGTATCTAAGATACCTATATTGCTTTTGTATCATATACCTTACTATCATAAGTCCCTAATATAGGACTATACATTGTTGAAAAGTACTATATATGTATGGTCTTCGGTATGCGTTTTAGGAAACTTCCTCATATAAGCAACTATTACACGGACACCATCCATTAATACAAGAATACTATCATGAACTTTATCACCGATTTTTCATTTATATTACAATTTTTTTTTATTATTGTAATGTAGTGGACGTGTATTTCTATTACTTAATACTTTTTGTATATTTTAAGCAGAGTTTTAATCAATTTAAAGAATTTTAAAGGCAATATTAGGCCTTTACTATACTGTGATACTTAATATTCGAAATGAATGTATTTTAACTTAATGCTTATTACTAAATTTTAATTTTTTAAACTATTATATCTATGATATTTTATATGTTTATATATTAACTTAAATTATTTATTTATTACTAATTATAATGCACCGTCACAATTGTTTTAATTTATTGTCTTAATATTTTAAGTTATTTTATCTATAATTGATATAATAGCACCTTATCTAGCTACTATATTTAATACAAGCGTCGAATCTAGTGTGTTTACTGATTTAATGAAACATAGTAAAGTCATACCTCAGGACTTGTTTCTTGGACCATTCCTATTTTTAGTGTATATTAATGACTTACCTTCCTTTGTGGAGGATAATCATGACATAGTATTGTTTGCTGATGATACTTCCTTGTTTTAAACGTAAACGTCAATTATTTAAATGTGACGAAAGACATTAATAATCTACATTTAAACGGAAACAAAACTAAATGTATTAAATTTACAATATCGAATGTTAAAAATCTGAATACCAATGTGTTTTTAAATGGGTAAGAACTGAGCCCTGTAGGATCCTCTGTTTTTCTTGGCATCACTCTCGACGCAAAGCTTCAGTGGGGCCCCGATATATCCAAACTAGCAAGCAGACTAAGTTCTGCAGCCTATGCTGTAACAAAGATTAGAGGTCTCACTAGTGCCAAGACAGCTAGATTAGTTTATTTCAGTTATTTCCACAGCATAATGTCTTATGGGATTTTGCAATGGGGAAATGCCGCTGATTCAGAAACTATTTTTACTTTACAGAAGAGGGCCGTTAGAGCTGTTTACAATCTTAAACCGAGAGAGACTCTTAGAGACAAATTTAAATAAATAAATATATTAACTTTGGTCTTTCAGTATACTTACGAAAATTTGATGTATATTCACAAAAAAAATGTAGTTTTAGTAAGAAAAAGTGATATGTACTCTGTAAACACTAGGAACAATCACAAGCTAGTTATACTAGTTTCTCGACACCACAGAGTCACTAATTAATTCTTGGGGCAATGTATACGCTATTACAACAAGGTACCGGAAAGTTTAAGCTCTCTCTATTATTAACTTAAAATGTTTTGTTAAGGCTTTAACTAGCCTGAATGACCTTGACGAAACGGCGATCGCAGAGATTTTAGCCGATGTCAACACCGTCTAGCAACTACGTTCTGAATTACTTATAAAAGTGCAAAGATTAATAGACTGCAGAGATGACAATTATATAAGTGACATACTGTCTGTTATGCTTGCGCATCACTGAGAATTATGTCGCGGTTACGGATCTTCAATTACATTGTGCTGTAGCTTTGTCCGGTAGGCGTCACGAGCTATCAAGTGTTCAAGTTTCAAGTACGTAAGAGTTTTTTATTATATATGTTAAATCGTATTTATTTGTATCGTATTAATAGATCTGGGTCAAAGCGTTCGCTGTAAATTTTCCCGGGTTTGATCCCCACCAGCACGAATGAAATTTGTAATTGCAATTTTCGTCAACACGCATTGGGGAAGCACGGCGGGAATTTCCTTGCCCTAAAACCCTCTCAGAAATAAAAAAAGCGTCCTGTGCCCAGTAGAGGGACTTGTATAGCCTATCACTTTACTTTGTAGCAATATTCATATTCGTTTCAGATATAGAAGGATACCTTATGCTGACAAAAATATCATGTGGAGGCGACGAAAACGTAAAACATCTTTGTACCTAGATAAAACGATCGAAAGATTGTCAGTCATGTCATACGCCACATTTTCTATAGAGCGTAGAACATTGCAGATAGGGCAAAATAAAAAATAATCCAAAATATTATGGGAACTATTTATTAATAATATATACATTTATAGCTATTTATGATAAACATAATGAACAAGCTGCAAGGTTCAACTAATAATGTTTTTGTAAACACAGTCGTTAAATTCCTGTTTTAATTTTTACCAATGGTTAATTGATGAAACGTAGTCAAGATCACTTCATATAATATATATTTAATTAAAATTGACACGTGACATATTTGGCCTTCTACTTACAACTCGGCGGAAATTTGAAAAGAAGATTTTGTCTTTTCACCCACGTATTGTTTACAACTGGCGTGGTTTCGAAAAGCGTGATTAAGTGTCAGCGGTATATAATCAATTAAATACTGAACTTTTTTGAAATTTATTTTTTTGTTTATTTTTGTTATGTCTTCTTAAAAACTGACGCCATCTCACTATTTTATTATTTGTTTTTTTTTGTTAGAATTAGTTAGACTAAGTTAGATTAACTTGGATAAGTTTATAATTTTTTTAATTTTATCACAAAATTTCCGCAATAAATTATTACCTTTTCTACAGTGATTCTCTCCTCTTAGTTTCGGCGTGACTGTAGGATGTTATACTGAGTCACCGTCAGTTACTAAGCGGCCATAAATCATTATATGTATGTATAGACATAAATATATACATTTTTTGATTTTAATATTTATGTTTTTTTTAATTTTGATTGGATTTTTAAAACCTGGTAAAATTATTTTTTCCATGCCAATTGATGGGCCTGAGTATAATGCCAGTTATGCTCTTTGGCTGAAGTTATTTTTTATTTTATGCTCAATTGCAGACAAAACAATATTGATTGCACATTTCTAAAACAAAATTTTACCTCTATTCGTTCTAATAATAGCTCCTGCACCTAACACGGCGAAATAGATATTATTATCTATAAGACTATTTGCGGAAACAGTTTTTGTTAACAGTTGTGAGTGTAACATTTTATCAGCTGCTTTGTTTATAGTGCCTTGAGCAACACTTTGCCGGTTTCGGTACAGAAAATGATGCTGGCTTTGCAAATATGGATGGCCGCTACCATTGAATATAATACCCGCTATGTTACACTTATTTACATAGAAACTTTAATTATCATTTGCATTAAATTCTAAATAGCACTTTTTACACAAGAAAGTAAACTTTTAGATCAGTCCATCTTGTTTTTCTCTAATTAAGTGAAAAGTAAAACAAACCAATAGGTCCGTGATTTAAAATTTATTGCAACTTTTTATTAAAAAGCATGACCTTAACATAATATAGTCAATCATTTAGTGAATTATTTAGCCATGGGATAAAACTTTTAAGTGTACCAGTCAAACATTAATGATGATATTCGGGTCATTATACGGGAAATAGTCTTTTAAATATTTTTTAGTATAATTGACAATCTTCAGTATGATTGACCGTGTATATGACTTTTATAAGTCTATGTTATTTTTGATGAAAATTATTATTGCAGATAAAAGCCCTTTCACATTTATTTTAGTTCGAATTAAATTAATCCAAATGAAAATTAGAACTTTGGCACGTTATAACTGATCTTTAAATGTAAAACACTGACTTGAAATTATATAATTATTAGCAGTTTTTAATTCATTGAACTTTTTTAAGATTGTATTGGATCTCTAGTGGTAAAAAATAACAAATATATATATATTATAGTTCTTGATGAAAATAAAGTATGCGCGTTACATCGTATCCCATCAAGAATTTCTAATGTAATTCTTGGTGTAAAGCTAAGATGTGATAATAACTGTAAACAATAGAATAACAAAATAATGTAAACATTTGTAAATACTTGCTTTATAACCTAATAAACATTATTTGACCGTAATAAAATAAAACAAGGTAGTCTTCGGCATGAAAGTAAAAACGAAAATAAATAATAATCTATAATTTTTAAAACTTTGTTCATTTATCGATAAATGGTTGTTCCAACACTATGCAAAATATTAAATAAAAGTTCCTGGCGCTGGAGACACTCCACGTCAACTAAAGCGCGGCGGTGAAAAGGTTAAGTAATATGTGATAGGTACTGAGTATACATTCCAGTTCTACATTAGTAGTATATAAATTCCTTGGGCTAGGAACATCTCATGATGTCATATTTATTGTCATTTTTTTAATATTGAAAATGGAACATTTTATTAATAGGAAAGAAAAAAATTAAATAGCTTAAAATAGCTAAAGCATGCCCTATGATTTTTTTTTTGATTTAAAAAATTTGATCTCATCGTACAATCAATGCATTGTACTATATAACCTCATGATAAGTGTTTCTCGATTTTCACAAATTCTACATTTAAAGCTAATAAAGTCACAGGCAGAGTTCGTTAACTATATAAAAATGCGTACCTTCGTATCATTACTTTGGTGTGCCATACTGGTGGGTAGGTTTCTCTTATCACCGTCCGGTACTGCCTATTTAGATCCTTTCCGGTCAACGAACATCGATTGTTGCCCACAATTACCTACAATAATAGTAATAATAACACTTTTCGAATAATAATTTTTATGGAAAATTTAATAATTTTTATGGAAATTCGTGCTACAACTATACCAACTACTAATATAACTGCAGCATGGCTCTACCACGTAAGAAAAAATTGACGTTGAAAATTTAAGTATTTTCAGAAGCAACTTTGCAATTATTTTCTATTGAGTGAACTTTTGTGGAATCGTGTTTTACAAACCGCCACCTGAAATACGTACAATTTTTTTCGATAACGACGTGAAATTTCAAAACGATCCCCATGCATATCAATGTAGCTCCATTCAGCCTCTTAAAATGCACATACCTCGGGATTGAGAGATTTTAAAAGTTTTCATGCGTAGATAATGGAAGAAATAATATTATATTATTACTGTCCCGTGTGAGGTAACCTTTATACTTATATACATATTCTTATCATATTTTTATGGTTGGTTAGAAAAGTTATATCTAAATAAAACTTTCACAAGGTAATTTTTTTTTTACTATTTTTACCCAGCAAGTAGTAAAGCAACTACAATCCCATCGCTGGTTATGTAGCCTAAGATGGTGAATTGCACTGACTTAACAAAAACCTATTCACTCTTGACTAATACTCGTAGTACTAGGTAAGTATTATTTGCGACCCATTTGTGTGTGTGTGTGTGTGTGTGTGTGTGTGTGTGTGTGTGTGTGTGTTTGTGTGTGTATGTGTTAAGGAAAGCGTATAAGAATACGTGAAGAGGAATAAAGGTTGAGTACTACTTCGCTTACCTATACGACGTTGCCACTCGAGAACCTTTCTTCCTATTTTTTATCGGTTTTCCAAGTTATATGGTCAGCCAATTGCCATTTCACTTTAATATTCCGTTTAATGTCAGTTACTCTGGTTCAACTGCGAATATCTTCATTTCTAACTTTATCACGTAGAGAAACCTCTCTCCAATTTAAAATTTTTACATTTTTAGATGAGAGTTTGTGTAACATAAAAAAAAACCATGAACCCAAGAATGTCTTTATATAGTTATTTATACTTAGGGAAGCACCATTTTTATTATTTATTTAAATTGTTTGATTTAATTTGATAACAGTGTACCTAAATGTAAGTATCTGTATCTTTATTTCCCTCCCCAACAATATTTTATAAAGTCATACTCATAAAAACAACGTTTTATTGTAATACATAATTATGAAATTCAGTATCAACTAATTAATGAAAATATGCAACAATAAAATTACATAGGAATTAAAAACTATCGAAATCTATGTAACGAGAGCATGTTCGTCGTTCCACATCTAAATTATATAAATTTGCATTTTTCAATTTCACTAACAAACGTCGCCGCGAAAATTTCTTCTTCTTTGGGCACTTTAAAAATTCGTTTATTTAGAAAATAATATTTACAGTTACCAGTGTACAGATATTAACTAAATTAAGTATTTCTAGGCATAAAAATATTTATAATTGAGTATAAACTTATAAAAAACTAATATATATTTGAAAGAAGTCGCTCCAACACCGACGTGCGGTCCACCCTCGACGATGTCCGAAAACGGACTGTGACAGTGCTTACATGGCGACGGAGCATGCGCGCTCGCGTAAATGTATTCAATTTCAGGGAAAAATGATATATTCTCTTATAAAACGGGTAATAAAAATAAAACTCTCAATTAAAAATATTAATATTTTTAAGACCTTTTTTTTAGTGTAAGAACTATTTAAAAAGCTTGTGCCGTTTTGGAGAAATTTTGCAAAATATGACAAAGATAGGTACTCTTTGGGGATTTTTTTTCTAATAAGGGGTTGACAAAAATACAATTTTGTTAAATTAAAAACAATTTTTGTGGATCTTGAGAAAGCATTTGATAAGGTTGTAAGGAAGAAAATGTGGGAACTGTTGCCGGGGTATGGTGTGGATGGTCGATTGCTAAGGGCTGTGCAGTCTCTTTACTGTGACTGTAAAGCCTGTGTGCGGGTAGGACATGACCTGTCACCCATGTTTAACGTCCAAACGGGCGTAAAGCAGGGTTGTGTCATGTCTTCCTGGCTGTTCATACTGTATCTCGACAGCTGTTTACAGAAGCTGAAAGATAGTTGTTTGGGTGTATAATAAAACACTCTCCGATTACTGCTTACACTTTTATTCGCCCTGAGATTATACACGTATTTCGTCTTAATCTATGTTACGTCAAAAACCCAACCGTCTCCTACGACTGTCTCCCACTTCATGCCCCTTTGCTTCGTGCAACTGCCCACATCCCCTCTCTTACTGTAGTGTTGTGCCATTCTAATTAAGTTAATTTACCAATAAAATGTCAATTGCTTAAACAGAAACTATACTCTTAGAAAATTAATTAAGTGAAAACCTAACATTCGTCCATCCTGACTTCGTGCATGTCCTCATGCACGGTTGAAAAGAAACCTAACATTCGGTCAGATGCACGAGGCCTACAGATAATTTCACAGTATTAAAACAATAAGATAAAACTTACATTAGGTACATATTATTATTTCTTACTAATTAGCTTAATCAATACAATCGGACATTGCTATAATCTTATGGTACATTCAGAATATAAGTTTAACAATAGCTTTTGGTATGTACTTAATATATTGCTCTTTGGACCCATCAATTCCCATTGAGCAAGTAAAACATAACTTCGCAGTTTTTTTTTTGTTAATCCATTACAATTTTCAAATGAGTCCCATTAGTAAATCCATCCATTCTTACGAACGGGACACATTTGACAAGCGAACACAGTGCAGAACACTTCACTTGCCCGGTTACAAACCCATCCATTCTCATAACAGGCAAAAGTAAAACGATAAACTGTGAACCCATCCATTCTCACAGATATCTATGCTCAACACCTATGTCGCTAGATCTTAATCATTAGAATCCTTGTCCATCCATTCTCATAACCGGCACAAGTAAAACGATAAACTGTGAACCCATCCATTCTCACAGATATCTATGCTCAACATGTTGCTAGATCTTAACCATAACAATATTTTGCTATTCATCTATCCATCTATATGTACGTCATAACACAACATATTTTGTAACAAAATATTTACCATGAATTAAAGAAACTTAGAAGAAAACAGGTAAAAAAAAATATTGATAATAATATTGTTCACAACTGGTCCATTTACGACATTTTTGATGTAATTTTACAAACTAAAATAACAATTTAAAATAAACATATAAAATAATTGCTTGGTTTTATTACTTATCACTACTACTATCCTCATTACTATCATCATTAGACGTATCGGATTCATTAACCTCTAAAGCAGCAACATTGACCCAAGGCGACATTCGGTCGGCGGCTACAGTTGTTTGTCGTTTGTTCTTGGTACCCGTTAGTCCCGGAATAGCCGCAACCCTATATCTATCATTTCCCAATACTGATATTACTCGATATGGCCCTATGTATGAAGGAAGAAGTTTCCTACTTTTCCCTTCATTTGTAAAAGCTATTTTCGTTATTTTAACTAACTCACCTTCGGCATAAACCTTGGCGGGACGTCGTCCTCTATTGAATCTCAGCTTTTGTTTCTCTTGTTGAGTATCAATAGAGTCCTTAACGTTTTTACGAATGGTGGCTAGATCGTTTATTTCTCGAGTTTCTTGACAAACTATATTAAACTTTGGATTTGCCTCCGAATTTATACCTATACCAAACATAATTTCGGCCGGTGTTCTGCCAGTGGTTTTCTGATACGTATTGTTTAATCCCCACTGTACTCTTCCAATCGTATTATCCCACTCTTTTTCTTCACAATTTAAATTCTGTGCTGTTAATGAGTTAAGGATAGTACGGTTGTATCTTTCAACCTGACCGTTCAATCTGGGACAAGCTACAGCATTTAGAACGTGTCTTATGCCTTTATCTAGACAAAACCGTTTGAAAGTGTGTGATGTGAAACATGTTCCTCTGTCACTTATAATGCGATCGGGAATGCGGAAAGTATAAAAAATATCCTCAAGAGCCCTAATTGCGTTTTGAGTTTTTGTGTTACGTACCGGCCTAGCAAATAGAAATTTAGTGAAGCCATCGACAATAACCAAAAGATGAGTATTACCGCGTTTTGACTTAACAAAGGGTCCCAGGTGGTCTATATGCAGCGTGTGAAATGGAACTTCGACCTTTTCAATCGGATATAAGTAGCCTTCTTTTGTAGAATTATTTTTCTTAGCATAGGCACATTCTATACATGCATTTACATACTTCTTAACGAATCTTGACATTTTCGAAAACCAATATGATTTCTTTATACGTTCCAATGTCTTTTCAACACCAAAGTGCCCTATGTCGTCATGATTCATGCGACAAAGTTGCCACCTTGCACCCTTTGGAACTACCCAACGAATATTTTTAACGTCCCCATCTAGATATCGGTATAATTTGTTGTCTTTTATTAAATAATTGTCTTTAATATATTTAAGCACTTCCACATCTACATCTGAAGAAAGAACATTCCGAATCCTGCATAACTCTGTGTCGCCTAATTGTAACGTGTGTAACCAATCTTCGTTGCTTATAGTCATGACCGATGGGTAATGCACCAAAACTTCTGAATTTTCGTTGTCTGATATAGGGTTGCGTGACAGGGCGTCTACATGAGTCATTCTTGTACCAGGGCGATATTCGACTGTGCACTGAAACTCTTGTATAAGAAGCCACCATCGTGCAACCCTAGGAAGAATATCTCGCTTTGAAAATGTAGAGCGAAGAGCATTGCAATCTGATATTATTTTGAATTTTAGGCCTAATAGGTATACCCTAAACTTCTTTAATGAGCAGACAACAGCCAGCGCTTCTAACTCGTAAGCATGGAAATGTTTTTCTTCAGGCGAAGTCTTCCGGCTATAATAAGCCACTAGCCTAAGAGTATGACTACTGCATGAGCTTTGAAATAACACACCTCCAACAGCTAACTTACAAGCGTCAGTATGTAACTCCGTTTCTGATGTCGGGTCATAGATAGCTAGGATAGGTCTATCCGTTAGTTTGTCTTTTAAACTTTTAAAAGCTTCCTCTTGCTCATAGGTCCAAGTCCATCGTGCGTTTTTAGTCAATAATTTTGTTAATGGATTGGCTAGAATAGCGAAGTTCCTAATAAATTTACGGAAGTAACCCACAAGACCAAGAAACTGCCGCACAGTATGTTGATCAATGGGGCAGGGAAAATCAAGCACGCACCGAATCTTTTTATTACCCGGCCGTACTCCAGCAGCGCTTATTTCATAGCCCAAGTAATCTATTTTGTCCATTAAAAATTCACATTTTGCCAGATTAAGGGTCAAGTTTGCCCCTTCTAATAATTGTAGCACATTTTCTAATCTCATTAGACATTCTTCAACATCCCTACCATATATCAACACGTCATCTATATACGCTGTTGCTCCTTCTGCTCGTGTTGGACTAACAACTCGATTCATCATGCGTTGAAACACGGCCGGAGCGTTCGCCAAACCGAATGGCATGCGGTTGAACTCATACTGACCGTCTGGTGTAACAATCGAAGTTAGTGGGCGGGATTCTTTTGATATTGTGGTGAGTTTAAATTACTGCTTGTCCAAACATTACACTATTAGGGACTTGATAATATCCTGATGTTAAATCTAGGGTTACAAAATAGGCTTGTCCAGACAATCTCGCGATTTCATCCTCAATATTAGGCATAGGATAACGCTCCTTTACTGTCACTGAATTTAACATCCTGTAATCTATGCCCATTCTCATTTTTCCATCTCTTTTTCGGACTAAAATGATAGGACTTGAATACTCTGATATTGATTCACTTATTATTCCGGCATCTAGCATTTCACTGATCATCTCTCTCACATCTTCTCGCTCTTTGTGCGATAATCTATAGGGTCGATAAGCAATCGGTTTTTTACTGTTTAATTCGATGGTCATTTCGGTAACATTTGTGCACCCTAGTTCCTTTAAAGAAGATGCAAAGCAATGTTGGTACTTGTAAAGCTAAAAGTTTTTGTCGGTGAATTTGATCAATATTATCTCCTATTCTCACTTCTTCCTTATCAATACTAGTTTGTCGTTTAATTTGTTTTTGGAAAGAGGCAATTTGATTAATTGTCTTGACTTCTAAACCACGACTGATGGTCATTCCTTGCTTAATGTAACTATGGACTAATAAAGGGGAGATGATCACGTTTAAAATTCTATTCTTGACAGAGTATACCCCTCCCGATATAACAAATTGTTCTGTAGGCTTTCCAATAATCTTACTGTTTATCATAATATTGCTACCAACGTCTGAATCTACAAATACCCTAATGCTTGCCGCTCCATAAATATGAAAATTGGCGGAAGCTACAACCTTGACGGCGGTTTTGTTTTGTAAATCGATCTCCGAAAAAGGCATTTCCCGATTAGTATCAAAGAAGCTAAGCTTATCTGCAGTCTTATAAACAGTGACATGCGACTGTTCAGTAAACGACTGTCCTATTAGGAATGGTAATTCTAAATATTGATCATCAACAACATGACATGCAACCATAGCGTTTACTCCATCAACAGACAAGTTTACGGTAACACTCCCAAGAGTGCGCACTACATCGTTTCCAAAACCTTTCAATAACGTAGATTCACTATCAGGAACCAGTCCCAAACAGGAAGCATTTGATTTCCTTATTAACGACACGTCGCTTCCGAAATCCACAAATCCCCTTTCAGGAGAGTAATTTACAAAAATGTCTTTATAAAACTTAGAACTTGGGTTTGAGTTTGATATACGCAAGGTTTTATGAACAGAGGGCCTACTCTCTTTCTCCGAAACGAAACTTCGTTAACGAACGAAATTTAAACGAAGTTTCGTGTCTGACCCTACTCTATATCATTTTCGGACGCGCACGCAAAGTTCGAGTCCAAAGACAATTTTCGTGAACGAATGGAACGAACAATGTTATGTATTTTACGAATTTATTAAAATAATCGTGGTTTTTTATGCATATTATTCCAAAAAATCTTACACAAGCAATAAATATACAAGTTTTCGAAGAAAATCACAGTGACACTAAAATAACCCTTTCAATGACCGTTAACCGACTAAGTTAAGGTGTACAATAATAACAAACGGTGTTTATAGTATCGTATAACAACCAAACTTATCCGTATTATCACAATGCTGTCAGTCATCACTTGTGGATTTTTTGTTTGCATTCTTTGAAAGTTTGAATAGTTTTAAGTTTGTTTCTCAAGCTCAAGTGTAAGACGTAGGTAGAGATTCTTTCCTGTGTGCTCAAGTGAAGAGTTATTAATATGTTTTGTTTTTTTCTTTGCCTACTTTGTAAACGCGATACACATTCCCTGACAAAGTTTCAATTTCAAGTCGCAGTCTTCATATGGGCGTCCTTTGGTCCACAAAGACTTCTATTTGGTTTTATATTCAGAAAGAGTGTAAGTAATGTTAATTGTTTTTCACTTATAATACTTCCATAACATATTTTTTTGTAATAATAGGTACCTATAATTTATTTTCATCTCATCTTTCAGTGTAAAATAATGGCTCCACATACGGGTTCGGCTACTCCTGAACAAATTGATGCACTCCTCAATTTCCTGGACGAGCATAGGGATCTTGCTCGCGGGAGATTGAGGAGTCTAGAAGGAAAAGTCCAGGCGAAGAGGCTGTGGGATGAATTGTGCAATACGCTCAATTCCATGGGCGGTTGCATAAAGACAGTTCAGCAGTGGCAGAAGGTAATTCGTAGTAATATAATTAAATGCTTAAGCTATTTATCAGTGAAAAGTGAGTGACAAAGATTTAATATTTACTTTTATTTTGGATAGGTATGGTTTGATAGAAAACATCTGGCCAAAAAAGCCGCTGCTGATTCCCGGAGGTCGGCTTCAATGACTGGAGGTGGTCCATCAGTGGCACCCCAACTCTCCCATTCGGAATTAAAAGTCTTATCCATAATGGGAGATGGGTTCGGTGACCGCCAAATTGGAGCCAGAGTGCCAGCTTTCACTGAAGTAAGTACCTCATCATTCTTTGGTTTCCCTATTTCTAAACTTTGATATGTTCAAATATTTATCTTAATGATATATGATTTTTATTTACAAAATTATTTTTCTATGTGAGTATGCTACTTTTTTTAACCCATCAGGTAAAAATACAATACAATTTGTATTGTGGTAGACATTAAAAATTAATACTTC
The DNA here is from genome assembly GCA_963668995.1 of Parnassius mnemosyne. Classification (NCBI taxonomy): domain Eukaryota; kingdom Metazoa; phylum Arthropoda; class Insecta; order Lepidoptera; family Papilionidae; genus Parnassius; species Parnassius mnemosyne. The sequence goes on from CAVLGL010000001.1 coordinate 58,496,220, forward strand.
ACTTAAACATTAAGCATTCAATCTTTTATATTCATTTCAGACGAATGAATCCAGACCATCAACCTACAGTCAAGGAAGCCAACTGCAGCAGCAGAGCCTGGACTTGCATGTAGAAGTTCAGGAGTACGCCGACCCAAGCAAAGAAAGCCAGCAGATCTACTCTAATTCAACGAAAAACGAAATTTCGATCGAAATTGATACACAAGAAGGTATGTATGGATGTATTTGATACATGAAGGTCTTACCACTAAACTACAGTCGAGATTAAAATTACAAGAAAAATATTGTTTGTCACAAAAAATATACTTATTGATTAAGTATTTACTGCAATGTAACATATTGGAATGTTGTTTTGCAGCCTCACAATCTGCACGTCCCAGAAGAATACGATCTGCTGCTGGCTCCGATGTCAGAAGTAGGTTGTACCAGTATGAAGATGGACGTGCAGAGAGAGAGACAGTGAGGAACACCGAGCTCGCAGGCATCAGGGCTGCCTTGGAAGAGTTGCGTGACATAGGGCGAGATTATTTAGAGTTTTTAAGGCAAAATAGGCGTTAGGTTTTAAATAAATTTATTTTTGAATACTATTGTTTCTTTTTACTATTTTTGAGACTATTTGTACTTTCAGATTAAGAAAGCTAAAATAAGAACTTTATTATTACTGAGAGTTGATTATCATGACCATAATTCGATATAATATAAAGATACTGTTAAGTATTTAAAATCATAGAAGTTATTATTTTCTCTGTATGTGACAAAATATCTGCAATGTCATAGGTAAGGATTAAGTAAATATTTGTTGCCATTTTATGAACATCTAGGTAGGTAGGATAACGATAAGTAGGTGAAAAAATAAAACAGAACTAATTTTATGCCTAAAAATATTTTAATCTAGGCTGTTACAAGCACTTGTGAATGTCAAAGAAGCTACGCCATCGGTTCTCAAACCCTAAGCGGGAGACCTTGTAACGAGAAGAACCGGCAAGAAACTCGTTAAGGGCTGATTTTTTTCTCCTTGTATATTTCATACAGAGTCATCAAATTTGTAAAATGACCTTTAAGGTAATGTAATTTTACATCACAAAAATTAACAAAAGTTTACATACAATGGGCAGGTATTGAAATTAATTATCTACACATCGGAAAGGTAAGAGCAAATAACTTTCAACTAGTTGAGAAATCACTGTCTACTAGGTACCTACTCGAAAATTCATACCTAAATAGATAATGTTGTACAATATGCAATATTAACTAAATTCATTAGACATAAAAGTTAACATTAAAAAAAACGCATTGCTTACAATTATAACAAGATAAGAAGTGTATGTTTTATTTATATTTTATATTTCAGTAATATTAATTCCTAACCCTATAATATTATAAATGAGAAAGTATGGATTTTGATTGTTACTTAATCACAAATAAACGGCTTAAATGTGGCTGATATGATGATGATGATGATTATCTCCTAAAACAAAAAAAAGTTTTTAATTGAGTTTATTTTAATCTACTTGCACAATTGTTTGGTTTGAGTTTATCTTACCGGTTCCTTTCTAACATTTGTATTAATGAATTCCTTGCCCTTCGACCTGCCTGTAGAGCTTGAGTAGAAGATGCGGCTGTTTCAAAGGGAACCTGCCTGGTTCTCTCCGATTGGTGTTCCTCTTCAGTCAACTCGGGACCTTCAATACCAGCCCTTATACACATGTTGTGTAAAACACAGCAGGCTAATATAATTTTACCTGCTGTTTCTGGGCAGTAATGGAGTTCCCTAGCTGCCAAAAGACATCTCCATCGACCCTTCAATACACCAAATGTGCGTTCTATGGTGCAGCGTAGACGTTTTTGGAGGTAATTGTACCTTCCCTCTGGAGAGTTCTCAACAGCATTATCTACAGGTGTCATCATATGCTCCCTTAGAGCATAACCAGAATCACCTAAAAATTTAAAAATATAATATTAGTGTAAATTGCATCATCACATTACTTACACATAATGAATATCAAAACTATAAATCAAGACATGCCTAATAGATAAACTGTTTCATCCTGGAGACCCTCCAAGTGGTTTCTTATCTCACATTCCCTCCAAATATAAGCGTCGTGAGTTGCTCCACCATATGAAGCATCAACATTTGTAATTAATAAATCACTGTCACATATCTGAAAAAGAATTTCCATCAATGTAACATAGGATAAAATGTAAGTAATAAAATAGTGAATGTCATAATAAAAACATTAAAATATTGTACATAAACTTACAACTTGAGTATTAATCGAATGAAAATGTTTTCGATTAAAATATCGTTCCTCGTGCTCCGAAGGCCTCACTATGGCTACATGTGAACAATCGATGCACCCCACCACAGCGGGTAGCCCATATTTATCATAAAATCTACAATAAGGATACAATATTATTATAGAATAGTAAATTGTACAATAAAATTATATTTGTTTTTGCATGACTTATTTGCCTAGTCTTGGCACACTTTTTATGTAAATTGTTCATTTAAAATAACAGAATAATATTTTAATTACTAGGTATTTCACATGTTAATAAGTTTAACGGTCAATACTAGATAGGAAGGTAAGTACTTACTTCTGCTTAATAAGATTCCTTTCATTCCTATTTTGTGGGAATCTTATGTGCTTCCTTAGTATGTGGGGTGCATTAAGTGCAGTTGTTACCTCTTGTAAACAACGGGACACTGTCTGTTGTGCCATGGGCCCATCCATATTTTGTCCCACTGACCCCTGGTAACTTCCTCGGGCATAAAAGTTCAAAGCAGTAAGTATCTGAAATACATTAACACAGATTGAGGCTTATGAACAGTAAAATGAAAAATTAAAGAGAAGGGAGTGTTTAAACAATTTAAACTTACTTTAAGTGTGGGCTCGATTCCATGTCGTCTTCCCTTTGGAGGCAATAAAGGCACTATGTCCTGGCACAACTCCTCGAATAATTCCCGACTGAGTCTGTAATTTCCGACAAACTCTAGATCGGGAATATTTGAAATATTTAATTGATTACGCAGGCGGCGCCGGTTCCTTCTACGCTCCAATCGTTCTTCACGTAAAGCAGCCGCGATTAAAAGCTGTCTCGTAGCCATTTTAGTTAAATTTTTAACAAAATCGACCAAAACGAAAATAAAAAGTTAACACTTTTGGTTTCGTCAATTTGAGGTTAAAATTACGAACAAGTATCTGTCAAACTTCAATTTTCGTTCGTAACTTTAGTGCAATAGAGTAGGCTTAGAGAATTTAAACGTCAAACTAATTTCGTTTCAACGAAGTTTCGAATCGAATGGAACCATGGTAGGAATTGAGCGAAATTTCGATCGAAATTTCGTTTTTCGTTGAATTAGAGTAGACCTCCAGGGCCGCTCATACCGTCATTAATGACAGCGAAACAATTTTCTGTTTTATGCCCCATTTTATTGCATTTACCGCACTTTATAATAGGTTTGGGGCATTTTAAGAATGGATGACCCTTTTCCTTACAGTTATAACAATATATATTATTATTGTGGACAAGGTTATTTTTATTTGCTAATCTTTTATTATTATTAACGCTAATAACATTTGTATTTATGCCAGACCTAAATTTATTGTAAGTTCGTTCAAAAGATTGATTGAGTTCTTTATTACTCATTAAAAATTTGAGCAACTGTTCCGGATGTAAACAACGTAATGTGGTAGCGCTTGATTTCATAGTTTTGTCTGTTAAGCCGTGTATAATGCAATCGACCGCGCGCTTTCCTTCAATGTCGCATTGGTTCAAAAGTGCAAATTTCTCATAATAATACACTTCAATAGGTTCGTTAAACTTGCTCTTTCGTTTCAACATATCTTCCAGAGCTTGGCCATAGTTATATTCATATGGAAAAGCATTTATTAACCTATCTTGCCACTCATTCCAATTAAAAAGAATTGAAGGTAAACTCTCGTACCAGGTCTTGGCCAAACCCTGGAGCTTTTGCATGGCGTAATGGATTGTTGTTTTGTCGTCCCAGCCGTAGACTGTTGCACACTCATTTACTTTCTTTAACCACATATCTATTCGTTGATTTTTCGACGATGGATCAAAATCAGGTAAAATATTTTTATAGCTACTTGAATTAATAGAAGCAACTGTGGTTGACGTCGACGGCTGTGACTGTAAGTGTTTAAGTGATTTAAGAATATTAGCTACATCTTTAGTTGAGAACGAGGGACTGGAAGATCGTTGGCCATGTTCTAGAATTCGCCTTCTTTTGGGGCGATCATCCACCCCTTGGTCAAGCGCCCTACTTCTAGATCGAACATTACGCCCAGTGGTTATATCACGCCCAGAAATATAGGAATCATGACGTTCGAAATCGCGATTTTTACTCACACTGCGTAGCCTCCTACTGCGTTCCATAATCACGTCATTCTGGAGATTGTGTAGCCGCTCCCGTTCGCGAGCCAGCTCTCGTTCTGCTACTCGGAGTCGCTCACGTTCGTTAAGACTCCTAATACTGTCACAGCGGGTGCGGCTACGACTGCTTCTGGTTCTATCATCAGCCCTTCGTCGTCGGGACTCCCCACGATCTGGAGTCTCCAGACGTCGAGGCTGTGATTTATGTTCCCTCTGCATTTTTTTCTGCAACTCAGAAACAAAAGCAACTATGAATACATTCAACGACTTGAAACTTTTGTTAAGTAGGTATCTCGAAAGCGGCCTATGTTATCTAAAAAATAACAAATATTTTTAGAACCCCTTGTATTCCAGCACCACAGCGGTGTCTAGCATTGGGTGGTCTTCCTTGGTTTGACATACCACGTTAGGTAGCGCCATACTCACACTTGATCTACACTTAATACTTTAATTAATAAGTTACCATAAGAAGAAGTACAATAATGTCCTCTTTGTTTAACTACCACTGGTTCGAAATAAAACCTCTGGCCTGGGAAGAACCAGCAAGAAACCCAGCGGGACTCTTTTTTTTTTATATCATCTTACAATCATGGATGGTACACAATTAATCACAGAAAACAAATTAGAAATAGCTTGGTAGCGTATCGCAACCTAATATGCCCAGATTTATATAGATATATAAATCTTTGATAATATGCACATCTGAGTAGAATGTGCATCATATATATCATATATAAGGAGAACCCAATAATTACCGAGATAAGTAAAACAAAAGAACAAGTAATATGTAACATAATTTAAAACCTGCTAACAAAACGGCTTTGTCGCACGGCATTTGTTTAAAACATTTATTTATTCACGACTGTTCGCTTATGTTATAAAAGGGTTTAAGTTACAGTTCTATAAAAAGCCGATAAGATTGTCTATAAGTAGAAACAATAACAATAACATTTGGAGGTTTGTTTAGTTTTGTACAGCTCTTTGTTTCTAAGGGATCTTGAGAAACTGTATTTACTGCCAATTAATTTGGTTGTAGGAATGAAAAAGCGTAATTTTTAATTATATTTTTATGTCATCATAATCTGTATAACATGCTCTTCCTAAAATGAACCGAAATGATACATGTAATCATTAAAATAATTCAACTTTTTCACCATTGAAATAATATGTAGTAACATATTATCTCAATGTTTTTCACAAACTTTTTTTTTTTAAAAGTACTACAATAGACAGTTTGCGCGAGTCTCCTTGTAACCTTAATTTCAAAACCTTTTTGTGAAAATATTACAGCGTCATCCTTATTTTTTTATACAATCATATAGATATAAAATTTTGGAATAATATGACTTTATGAATATACACACAATAAACTATCTATCAAAGGCTTTAGATCTATTTGAAATCATGACCGTTATAAATGTTTAAAGTAAAACTTTTTTTTTTCCATTAGACATACTTATTTACAGGTATAATAAAACAAACAGGTACTTACCACTTCTAAAGTATAATAAAACACTCTCCGATTACTGCTTACACTTTTATTCGCCCTGAGATTATACACGTATTTTGTCTTAATCTATGTTACGTCAAAAACCCAACCGTCTCCTACGACTGTCTCCCACTTCATGCCCCTTTGCTTCGTGCAACTGCCCACATCCCCTCTCTTACTGTAGTGTTGTGCCATTCTAATTAAGTTAATTTACCAATAACATGTCAATTGCTTAAACAGAAACTATACTCTTAGAAAATTAATTAAGTGAAAAACTAACAGGTGTGAAATTGGGTGATATTAAAGTAAATTGTCTGCTGTATGCTGATGATGCAGTGCTTATTGCACCATCAGAGGCAGAACTGCAGGCATTAGTCACGTGTATGTAAGAGGAATGTGAAATTAAAGGTCTCCGTTTGAATGCTAATAAAACTAAGGTTCTGGTATTTGAAAGGGACGAAGAGAGAACGAAGTGTGAAATATGGGTAAATCAGGAATGTCTAGAACAGGTAAATGAAATTGTATACTTGGGGAGTACTTTTAGCCGGGATGGAAGATGTGATTTAGATGTGGACAGGCGTGTCGCTGCCGGGAACAAAGTCAATGGTGCCCTGACTGCGTTAGTCAAAAGGCAAGGCGTAGCGAAGAGTGCACGCCTTGCAATACATAACGCAGTGTTGGTACCGACTTTGTTATATGGCAGCGAAACCTGGGTATGCCAGAAGAAGCATAAAAGTAAGTTGAATGCAGTGGAGATGCGATCTCTTCGTAAAATGTGCGGCGTTACCATGGCCGACCGAAAGCGAAACGTAGAGATTCGCAATATGGCAGGTTTGAAAGATGACCTTATCACAAAAATTGATAAGGGCGTGCTTCGGTGGTTTGGGCACGTTGAGCGAATGAGTGAAGACCGAATGGTGAAGAAAATATATAGCGCGAAAGTTAATATTAAAAGGTGTCGAGGTAGACCGAGACTAACTTTCGAAGACCATGTGAGCAAATTGCTCGAAGAGGGTAGGGTCAAAATTACTCGGATACCTAGACGTGCATGCATGAAGAAGATAATGAATCTGAAAGAAGCGAAAGAGGTTTGTAAGGATCGTGACACTTGGCGATCTGTTCTCTCTGGCTACCCCGTCAGGGATTGTGCGTGAAGATAAGTTTAAGTTTAAGTAAAAACATTTACCAAATCCTCTTCTGTTACCCTGTATTTTTTCTTTGTGGATTAAATGAACAGTTATTGAGATTTTTTACTTAATTATCCTAGATTTAGGCATTTCAATCACTGTTAAGGCCTTAAGCTGAAAGTAAAATTGTGAAAGTGTCGTCTACGTAATGCTTGTAGCTTCTTGGATTTACAGGAGCATTAAGAAGGGCTTTTTTCTTAAAGTCCTCCATGAATATATCGGCTAAAAACGTCAGGAATTAAAAAAAATTAAACGCGACAAACTCTGTAAAAATAGTCTCATCTAATGTGTAGTGTTCGCGTAAATATAAGAAATTATTAAGGAATTGTTGTTTCGTTTACTTTTGTTAAATAATATACCTAAAAGGAACTGAGGTAGCTAATTAGCGAAACATTCACCGTAAATTTCATATTAAGCGAGCAACCCGGGTTCGATCTAAACCGGCAGCGCTGAAATTATTAATTGCAATTTAAAATCCCAAATAACCACGTGCTTGACAGTGAAGGAAAACAAAATAACAAAACCAGCATATCGGTGAAATAAAATATATGCTTGCTACATGTGAAGTTTATCAACAGTACTGGAGCAGGGCGGTACATTATTGCTTTAGGAATCCGCGCATAAATGTAAGGAGGCTTGTTTCCAGCTACGGTACATACATAATTAGGTTGTTTCCTATCTGTTGTAATACATCCAAAACTATCAATAACTTTTATTTACTATTCTAAGCCGATGCTTGTCATCTATCCCACTTGATGTTTATACAGACAAATACGGTAAAGTACGCTGTATGAAAAACTACAAAGCAAACCATTTGTTTCGAATGCGTTGTAATTCGACAATTAAAGGGAGGAAACTGGTCAAGCTTCTCTGGTATTAGTGATTCAGAAATGAATTTATATTACAATTAATATAGTTTACATAATATTTCATAAACAATATTTAGAACAATAAAAGATAAAAATTAAAATTACTTTGATGTAGCGCTCATGATCTTTTTCCTATAGATATAACGTAAACTGCGTTTTCTCACTGAATTGCTATACTTAGCTTCTGGACCTGATCTTCTTTATCGTCATATTTTATTATATATTTTTTTGTAGGATTAGGGTGACAAACGAGCACACAGTCCACATAATGGTAAGTGGTTGCTGTGGCCCATAGACATCTACATCTATCTTCGATTACGATTCAAAATGCAGATGCGTTGACACCCGTGAGGATTAAGATGGAATGCCTCGTTTCCCGTGAAAAGGGGTCTCCGGTTCTTTACATTCATCATATGAAACACAACAGCGTTAAGCTGCTATTTTACGCTGGTATTCTGTGAGAGCGTTGTCCTTCCCCGGTTGAGCCGACCCATTCGTGCTACAACTATACCAGTAATATAGCTGCAGCATGACTACCACGTACGAAATATTATATATTATATATAAAATATAATACTTACATAATATGCAAACTTATATAATATTGTAGGTTTATACACTATACAAAAAAAGGTATATGCTGAAATTGTAATACGAGGTTGAGTATTGACTTTGTATTTTACGCAAACTACGATATTGTTTTAACGTCTATGTATGTAATATGTAAAATTTATTCCTTTTTAAATGCATAGAGGAACCTGTTATCAGCTAACATATTATAAAATAAGTTATCATAATCATAACCTAATTATTGACAACGCTGTGGTTTTTTTAGTAAATAAAATAAAATGCTATGTTTGTCATTAAGGTAACTTTGAGAGCTCAAGTATCAACGCCTTATGTACCGTAACTGACTTGAGAAATAGCTGTAACTTGAATTAAAAATTGAAGTATTAAATTACTAATTTCTATTAGAATTAAATAGAAATTTTTAATTGGAAGACTTTATATGTGGTAGAAGATCTTTTTATCCAATCTTAACATTCCAGTATCTTAGATAGGCTAATGTGATAAATAATATAGCTCAGGCAATAAAAGAGTAAACAATACCAACTAAAACATAAATTTGAAGAGTTTGGTAAGTTCGGCACTCTCAGATTCTAACTTTTTAATTGATGTAACAGATAATTCCTAACGTCGTTTCTAACTTGGCCCCCCTTATACATTTATGTTTTATTGGGATATCATAAAGAACAATGGCCATTTTGGACAAGGCAGAAACATACATTGTTACCGATGAGTGAATGAGACTGTCACCAAAATTTCATATTAAATTCTAGACAATGTTAACCGTATAAACTTATGTTAACTATTAAACTATGATAACTATTTATTTTAAAATGCTACAAATTAATTATATACTTCATAACCTCATAAAACATGTTTCATAATAACTATATTCTCCGTACTTTAAAGAATATACTGAAGGCTGTACTTCGTTATATTTAAATAGACAAATGAAACGACATATCATGTTTCATCATGTTAGATTTTACTAGTTTAAGATTGTTAGGAGGGTGGCCACTGTTCCTTTAAATACAAATAATTATTCATTTATCAATATAAATGAAAATATGACCACCAAAGCATTTATTTCTTGCGTTTAAGCTGCACATTTTTCTATTATATTTTAAGCTATAAGTATTTCACCTGAAAGAAAATGATGTTATTGATAGTTTTAATATAGTAGTGTGTCACACCACCTGTTGACAGTGAATATTAATTGTTTGTAGTATTCAGATTTTTGTCCATTCTACACGAATAAGCCCTGATGTAATTTTAAGATTCAACTCTTAAGTCACCTAGAATTGGCATTGGGTTTTGGTGAGTGATTCAGGTAAGTAATGATGAAATTAACTCACTTCAAACCTTAATAACTTTAAATGCTAAGGTAATTAAGGTTCATTCGTTAATTTATTTTAATCATTCAATTAGGTTATTTATAGTGTAGTAACATAGTTTATTAATAAAATTCCAGATTTTAGCCATCCACGGGGTACTTATAAGATATGCAAATTATAAGTGAGCATGTCTAAAAAATTTGAATTATGGGGGATTCGTAAGTGGCTAATAATGATTTGCGGAAGTAATCCATTATTAGCCATTTATTCAGCATTATTTAATTTGATTAAAAAATATTTGATATTTTGTCATGGTTAGGGTATTTCGATGTTCCTCTATCATAAATACTTTTATTATTCTCCTTCAAAATTTAGTTAATCCTTTTTTATTGAGCTTTCGTTGACATTCATGACACGATTATAAATATTATGGACACTCACTTCACTAATTTCGTACATTTTTAGTCTATGAGACCAGGCTCATCGCATCTAAAAAAAAGTTAAAGTGATTTTGTCTGTAACCAATGTGATGGCAACAGTATTCTGGAATTTGAAGAGTGTCAATAAGATCGATTACCTACAGCAAGCACCACAAGCTATAGTTATTATTACATCATTTTACGTCAGTTGCGTGTTGAAATTAATAAAATAGGCAAAGAAATGTTAACCAAAAACTTTGGTTTCATCAAAATAAATCACAGGCACATACGTCCATCTATGATTATTTGTTCAAATTTATTCCGTGCCTAATCTGGTAACATCTAACTTTAATTTCTTCCCCAATTAAAAAAAAGCAATTTAAAATGATTGAAGTTGTCATCAAACAAAGAGATGAAGGCTGCGTTAATGCCCATTTTAAAGTTTAAGATGAGGCATTTTTAAACATGTGTAACATTTTTAAAAGTACAGTGCGTCGAAAAATAAAAGTAATTTTAAAATCAGTTTTCGTTTTAATAATTTTAACGCTGTGATTTTTTAAATCAACCTTACAATATTGCTAACATCATTCCTCGTTCACTCCGTAATTCACTTAAAACCAAAATAGGCAATTCTGAAATAATATTTACTTATGACTGTTTAATAAAAGAGGGCGAAACGATCGTGCAGTTCATATAGTGGAAAATGACTAACATCGCCGTAAACAATAACAACAAAAGACGAATTGCTGTTGTAGTACCAGCCTTTTAAAATAAGTAGTCTATTTTATTGAGGTGAACTCTCAACGAATCGGCCTGATTATTGGTGGTCAAATAAAAAAAAACCCTCTATAATAGTCACTCATTTATGGTCATAAATTCTTTAATCTACACTCGTAAGAATCAAAATGTAGACACATTTTTACCCCTGATGACTAAGACGGAATACCTCGTTACCAGTAAAAGGGTTTTTGATTTTCTACAATCAAAATGTGTTTTAACACAGTAGCATTAAGCTGCTATTTCACACCTGTATTCTGTAAGACCTCATAAGTATGTAGGTTAGTAATTAATTAGCGGAGATAATGGTGGACATTACATTTTATATTTATATCATTTGTAATTTATACTAATCGCTCGGGTGATAGACGTTAATTCAAAAAGCAATATGCATTGTGTTAGCAACGTGAAAATATGACAATTCGTACCTTTTCATATGGTATATTATTGTACGCGCCAAGCGCTAGTTTCAAGGATTGACGCGAGAGGGCGCTCGGCGCGGTGCATTCATACCGGTTGACTTTCGGTCGTGCGAAAAACGCACAAGGGCAGGCAGTCGTCTGTAAGCGGTGCTGACGGTCAATTTTGTTAGGGAACTCGGAATAATTAGGAGCGGCCCGTAATTATACGGTCTAGGATTTGTGACGCGTATTCCTAGCTGGAGAGCTTCCCAGGGACTTATTGGATCCGACTCAGAATCTGTATAAGTGCATTCGGCAATATTAGCTAGTGCGGCCTGATATTCTAGAACTAACTGTTGCTACGCGAAACGGTAGTGACCTTTGATCTGTAAACTCCGTGTGCGTTTTGTGAGTTAACCTTATACCCAGCGATAGTTAGTGGCTTCTGTAAGTTAGTTAATCGTACGATAGAGTTAATTGACTGTCATTGTGACGAAAGAGGAAAGTGACTGTGGACAATCTCGGAAGGCCCCCTCAAGTTGGAGCGGTGTCGACGCTCGGGCTGCTGCCGACGGTCAAGGTCTAGGTTCAATCACCCGCAGTCACACCCAGATACACATCACATCACCTTCTTTCCCTTTCACTATACAACCACATGTGACCTGACCGACTCCGGAGGGACCAGTCGCCTTGGATATAGGTAAGTAAGCTTCGCCTAATTCCTCTGCCGGTTGACTGGCCATAGTATAGAACGCTCCCCCATATATTTAGTGTAATTAGAGAGATTCCACGTGGCCAGTAAGCTTCGCCTAATTCCTCTGCCGGTTGACTGGCCATAGTATAGAACGCTCTTCCGTATATTTAGTGTAATTAGAGAGATTCCACGTGGCCATATTGACGCCCGACCTACGTCTGCTCTGGAAGACTTCAGCTCATGGGCCCCTGAGGATTTGACCTTTTAAGGGAGCAGCCGTAGGCCGTAACAATTATATATGAAATTTGTTTGATTTAAATATAGCGAACTGACATTATATTTTGGCGTTATCTTTGTGATGTGTGGATTAATAAGTATTTTAGGAAATTAGCTGGAACAGTTTTTTATACATTTTTATTTTTTATCACGTAGGTATTTTGGACTCCCTCATCTTAGAAGAATATGTAATGAGTAAGTGGTACAAATATGAGTATCTGAGAAATGACTTTATATTTTTGCAATTTGCTGTAGTATTTACTGTGACGTCTGTCAGCAGTAAAGTTTCTAAAATAAGGATTGTGCGGTACAACGTTCTTCGTAATAATAGAATTATGATCTCATGAGGCACGTTAGTACTCAGTGGGTGTAAGTAGTGCAGAGCTATACTTTGTGTTAATCTACGCTTATTGCTAGTGTTTGAAATGTAAACGAAAATGGAATGTGAAATTTGAATGAGTGCGTATGGAATGTTTGCCCGTTACTCGATGCAACGAACACTCCATTTTCAGCTCATATGGAAATAATCCGCAGTATTGAATGGCTTCAATTAAAGTATATTTCTACGAAAAGGCTCTAAAGGTTTGTTAGGAACTTTGTTTCTTTAGATATTTTATTTACTTAGCTACATGCAAGAAGAGGTAAGATTTATGTAGGTAATAGAAAAACGGGTGTATTTAGAAAATTTTAAAATTTCAAAACATGGTTTCATTGTACCATGTCGTTGTAGTCGTAAGCTCGACTCTGATTTTGTTGCTTTGGATTCAAATTTCGGAACCGTCCAAAATCAGCTATTGGGTTTTTGTCATATTACATTTACAGTAAAAGCCAAAAATCACGCGTTGGCGGCATTTCCAGTGACTCGAAAAGCAGATAAAGCGGTTGATGCTGCACCTGAACTTTTTCCGACTATGATAAACATTTTTGTACTATAAATATGCCTGTGCAGATGGATTGTCTCCGTTGTGACTGGCCGACTCTTGAAAACAGCACGAAGACGTGGCTCAGAATGGAAATCGGTCTGTAGTTTTTCAAGAGAGCGTTGTCGCCGTTCTTGAAGAACAAAGCCACCGCAATTCTATTCCACGCCTCCAGTATAGTACCACCATGGATGACTGAATTTTAGCGCTTCTGAAGGACTTTAAGTACCGGTTTTCCACTCGCTTTCAAAAGCTCCGCTTTAATTTCATCCTCGCCCGGGGACTTGTCCTTTTTAAGGTGCTCAGACTGACGTCCAGAAAATCATCCGAATTGTGTCAAATAAGACTTGCTCTCGGAGTGACCGGGCCGAAATTCAGAATGTAATGTACTTAAAATATTGTTGGACTTAAGATAATAAGATTGTGAACAATATGTTCTAGTACTTTAGAGAGGAATAGTAATACAGATATGGTTCGAAATTTACAAGGTAATATAGGGTTAGCAAAAAGATAATGAAAAATTAAATATGTTAGTAAGAACTGGGAGAATAAAAGGTTAAATCATAGATATCACTGTGGAATAAATTTTAAAACGATACGATAAAATTTCTTCCACAGGCGATATGGATAGCACTGAACGCTTTACTTTATCTACTGACACTAATACAAATTCAAATTGGGAGAAATGTTGCAAAGGTTGCCGACACTATTCCGAAGATATCCCGGACGTCAGTCTGAGCGAGATTAGAATGGCTCTCCAGCACCTTAAAAATGGTAAGGCCCCAGGCGAGGATGGAATTACAGCGGAGCTTCTGAAAGCGGGTGGAAAACTGGTACTTGAAGTCCTTCAGAAGCTCTTTAATTCCGTCCTCCATGGTGGCATTACACCGGAGTCGTGGAGCAGAGGTGCGGTGGTCTTGTTCTTCAAGAAAGGTGACAACGCTCTCTTGAAGAACTACAGACCGATTTCCCTTCTGAGCCGCGTCGACGTGCTGTTTTCGAGAGTCATTACGAATAGTCTCGCGCGCAGACTTGACGACTTCCAGCCTCCCGAACAAGCCGGTTTCCGAAAGGGCTTTAGCACCATAGACCACATACATACCCTTCGGCAAATTGTACATTAGTCCGAAGAGTACAATTTGCCACTATGTCTGGCGTATGTGGACTATGAGAAAGCATTTGATTCCGTCGAAATTTGGGCGGTGCTGCAGTCCCTTCAGCGGTGCCAAGTTGACTGTCGGTATATCGAAGCGTTGAAGTGCTTGTACAGTAGGGCTACGATGGCTATCCGAGTACAGAACCAGAGTACGAAACCTATCCAATTGCAGAGAGGTGTAAGACAGGGTGACGTCATATCCCCGAAACTCTTCACCGCTGCATTGGAAGAAGTTTTCAAGATTCTGGACTGGAAAGGATACGGTGTCAACATCAATGGCGAGTACATCACTCACCTTCGATTTGCCGACGATATAGTCCTTATGGCAGAATTGCTGGAAGACCTAAGCACTATGCTCAATGACCTCAATGGTGTTTCCCAACGGATAGGTCTTCAGATGAACATGGACAAAACTAAGATCATGTTTAATGTCCATGTCACACCTATGCCGGTAGTTGTTGGGAACACTAAGCTCGAAGTTGTTGACGAGTATGTTTACCTGGGACAAATAGTCCGACTAGGTAAGTCCAACTTCGACCGAGAGGTCAATCGACGGATTCAACTCGGTTGGGCAGCGTTCGGGAAATTACGGCACATCTTCTCGTCAGGTATACCTCAAACCTTGAAAACGAGACTGTACACCCAGTGCGTGTTGCCAGTGATGACATACGGAACTGAGACGTGGTCCTTCACTGCTGGCCGGATGAGGAAGCTCAAGGTTGCTCAGCGAGCTATGGAGATGGCTATGCTCGGAGTTTCTCTGCGTGATAAACTTAGGAATGAGGATATCCGCAGCAGAACCAGAGTAACCGACATAGCCCAACGGATTAGTAAGCTGAAGTGGCAATGGGCCGGCCATATAGATCGAAGAACCGACAACCGATGGGGAAGAAAGGTTCTCGAGTGGCAGCCTCGTACCGGTAGGCGAAGGCGTCCCCCCACGAGATGGAGTGACGACCTGGTAAGACATGCAGGAAGTCGATGGATGCAGGTGGCTCAGGACCGTGCTTTGTGGCATTCTTTGGGGGAGGCCTATGTTCAGCAGTGGACTTGTGAAGGGCTGTAATGATGATGATGATGATGATGTTGCAAAGGGCATCTGGATAATTCTTGCAAGATATTAGCTTTTATAAATGAAAATAAGGAAACAGGTGGAAAAGAAAAATTTTGATTCAGAAAATATATCAAGATTTCCGATTGATTGTGTAGAGTGTTTACCAATGCTGACTGTTTTGAGAAAACTCTAGTATTTTCCTGAACCGCGATTTGAAAGTGAGTAATAAAAGTAGCGCCTTTTAGCATCTCTACACAGACGATTGCAGCGTTACGCAATATCTTAAACTTAAATATTTCAAATGAAGCTAACGTGCCAATATTTGGCAAACGCATTCGATTGACGATAACTTAAATTCCGACATTTTTAATACAATATGGCGGACGTAACAAAATAGCGATATCTCATTTCCACAGCAACCCTTATGATATTGGTATCAAATTAAAGAAATTGATGAGTGAAACTCAATAAGTAAAGTGATGTCATTCTAAATACAATATGGTGAACGTCTTATATGACAATGCAAAATTATTATGATATAAAGTTGATCTGATAACGCAGCTAGAATATGGCCATGGCTAAATAGGTGGAAAACAAAATGGCCGCTATACCAATTTTAAAGAGTTCAGCAAATGTTGGGGATATGTTGTTAGTACTCGAACAAATGTTGTAGGGAACAACAAGGGTCAACTGATGGCAATTAAAATAAAAATCAAGATGGTAGATCTAAGTTGGCGATCAAAAACTTAGTTGCTACAATCCGCCTGTATGTTTTTTATTCCGGATTTTTAGGGAGACCCCGTAGTATGTTTTTTTTTTCGCCACATTGATATGGTTATCAAAAGAACAAGATGAACCGTTTGTTCGCTAAAAAGAAAATGAATAAAAGTGTGTACTACTGACTGGCTAAACGGTAAGACTAAGCGGTATCATGTTTTAACTAATATCAACCTACATCCTGGGCAAACTCTAGCGTCTAACAAATTCTAGCGCTCAAACAAGATGGTCGCCATACTAATTTTAAAGACGTATAACCTGGAGATAAAAAAATCAAGATGGCGTTCTTTACAAAGGACATTGCTCTGCGCCCATACATTGTTCGCCCTGGAACCAAGAGCATCGGAAAATTATGTGTTTTATTGTCGATCATTAGTTAATTCCTATATGATCTTATTTTTATAGCGGACTAGCTGCATAATAGATATATTTCAAAAAAAGTATCAGATTTTGAGGTTATAATCGAACCACGAATATTACGGTCTTTCATAGCTCCGAGTGATTTTTAACAAACTGAAAAACGATGTCCTAAAACATTTAGCTATTTTTAGTGTCTATCTAGATAATTAGGTATGCAGTTTTTGTTCTAAAGCATAAATGTATGTAAGTGCAACGTATAAATGCATTGAATCTAGTTAACAAACCTGCTTTCTTAGCGTTGGTTTTGAAATGAGAGATAATGTTTGTGAATTAATGTAAAATTAAAAATGTATGTATATATATAATGGCTGTTGGCATTTGATGTTGTCATTGGATGCTATGGTAAGGTAAGAAACCTAGTACCTAAACGTATAAGGACTTAGGCTGGTTTTAGTCACAACGCTAGACATGCCGTCGTACAGCGAGCGTATCAACCACGGTTTCAACCAAGTTTCAACAGCGCGCGCTTGAACAGCGTGAATATTATCGACTACTATCTAGTGCATTTGCAAGCGTGTGCGTCTGGACAGCGCTGTTCAAACGTGTGACTATGAAACCAGCCTTACCAACTTAGTACCTAATTGGTAGTATAAGTTGTTTTTACACCTACATTAACTTATTATGTTTGAATTAGAAATAAAACACAGATTAATTTCATGTATATTGTTCATCTTCTAAATTGGAAATTAAAATATTGTCTAAAAACTGTGCAGGGATGTCGATATTATTTTGATGTCTCGTAAAGCTCAAGTACCAAATAATGGTCATAACATGGGCACAGCAACCGATGGTTCTGCGTACAGCAATATTGCACGATTTCTTCTCTATTCGTCTTTCATCAACATTAAACCACCAACAGAGTCGCAATTTACACAAAATAAACCTTCCATAGCATATGCGTAAGTCCGTTTATGAATAGCTAGGTTATCGTTTGAGCGGTACACAGTTCCGAAAATCACTACAAGGTAAGTCGTTCTTGAAAGCAATCAGAGTCCGTTAAAATAGCCAAGTCATAATTTTCAATATATAGTCCCGAAAGTAACCAAAACACCGATTCAATTACAAGGAGCAAACGACGCCAACCAATGTAATTTTGACAGAGTGAGAGATGACAGTGACAGTACAAAGTAGGCATGACGATTTGAAATCGTTTAATCGATTGTTTATAGTAAAATAATCGATTTTCTATAAATATATTTAGATATTTATGTATAGATCTGAAAAATCCTTGTCCAATGTCCTGATATCGACTTAGAATACTCCATCGATTAAATGAATTGATCCAAAACCTCTCGAATCGGATTTAATCAAGATCTAGCTATATTTCAAACAATTCAAGAAATACTTTTGCATAGTTGGAACATCTGTTCTCTGGGACAGACAGAAATACTGCTCCTTGTGTACCTTGTTCTATTCTAGATTCGATCCCAGGGTAGGGCAAATTGTTATTGGGTTTTTATAACTTGAAGCTGCCAGTAGTAGTGCGGAGTCTGGATTTGTGCCCAGTGTTTGGCAATACGCGCACCCCCTATTACATGGGACGTATAACATAACAGTACTAGACACCTCTACCTACTCCTTCTGGTAAATACAAGCGTAATGTTATATTTATTAATTTAATGATGTTTCCATACAATTATTTATATTTACGGTAAATTATCGTCAATAATGTTCTGTGTCTATATTAGGCATGTTTGAAAATGTCGCGATTGATCGAAAATAGATCTTATTTTTTTTAACGCGAGACTGACATGTGATCATTTAGTGACATAAAAAATATGAGCGCCAAATACAATTCAATTTATGAATATACAATAATATTTATTATAGCCATACGTTACAAAGAGTATTACATACATCATCTTTTGTCATACGATTATATTACCAAGTATGACAATATTCTACTTTACTTATAATAACACGTACGTCTCTACTTTTTCCATACTTGTAAAAATATTAATAATAACATCTATATCTAGTTTGCAATATTGCTCTTTTTAAAGAACACATTTATAATTAATGCAGTAACGATAAGTGTTTTTTTTTTTTAATATTAAGTGTCGTAAACTCGTAAGTTATCGTTTAGTAAGACGTAAAATACACTCCTTTCTAAACGATCATTAGAAAATCATGAATAATTATATTTACGAATATTTTTCTTCAGCATTCTTCTAACTACCTATTCAAAATCGAGTATGACCTCATTCATTAGGTATAGTAGGTTTTTTAAATTATAATTTTAGGGAATAATATAAAAAAATATAAAGAAATGGTAATTTAATATTTTTATTGTAGTTTATTTTTGCAATTTTATTCGCAATAAATTCTAAATGTAATTCAGATTAAAAAATATGCAACCAAAAATTCAAAAATCGATTACAATCAATTGGGCATCCCTTATCATTTTTTGACACCACAATGTTTGGCGAAGATGGCGGCGATTAATGTTATTAGTCGAGTAGAATACTTTTTAATGTTAATTTTTGCACGCAGCTAGTCCGTGTTATAAAAATATTTGCAACTAATATAATAAAATAGACAATTAATTATCGTGTATGTCCGATGATTTTATTACACAGGGCGATTTTGGACATTGTCCTTTATAACTGTATTCGCGTATTATATTCTTTCTTTTTCTTTCTTTAAAAAAAACGTTACCCCTACACTAGGATTTTCTCCTGTATGGTGGAGGCAGTTTACAAACACAAATTGCACAAGGACAAACATCCAGACCCGGAACAATTATTTGTAGGCCATACAAATACTTGTCCGTGCGGGATATATCCTCGTCGTCAGTGATATAAGATATCATTTTTACATTGTTGTATTACACCACTCTTTTAAATTAATATAATTACAAATATGTATTGTGTAAAAAAAGTCTAAAAATAATGTTTCATTTTGATTTTAATTAAAAAGTTATTATTTTCATTGTGTGTGTTAATATTAATTCTGCGAAATCCAATATAAACTCACGGAATTATATAATATCCATGAATTTTCCTGAGTACTTTTTTTTTAATAATAAAAATGTAAACATCAATTACATTTACACAAGCAACCAAAAATACACGGCGAATTTTAATTAAAAGATTATCTACTACACCCTTGTCATATCGCTGTCGGATTACATGTACTAGACAAGTCGAGTAGTATTTGCTTAAACCGGATATGTTTAAAAGTTAATAAATCGTGAATTAACTCTTTTTTTAGTTCGTGGTATGTTTGTTATTCGTATATTAATTAATTTTTATATTTGTTATTGTTATCTTCAAATTTATTTTTGATGAAAAAAAAAGAAAAGTTCATTTATTTGAGTAACTAAGACTCATATTTTGTTCGTATTTATACAGTACAGTAAGATCATCGCACATCGCAATAACTACTAGGGTAGTGATTTGATTTCATTTCCAACTCTGCAATTATATTCATAGTATAAATTTATCACAATATACATATAATATAACCGAATTTAGCGAGAAACTGCAATCTGGCGAATAAGTAATGGATTAAAGAATGGGATTTCGATAACCAATTATGTCATAAGGAAAAAGAAATGTTAGTGAAAATTCTTCTTCGATAATAATTACTATGAATTTTAGGCAAAAGTCATGACAGCTAGTTCAACATTGAAATTTTCAAGTGTTGGCGTTATTGATATCTCGATGTGATGAAAAGCGAATTCTATTGTAGACTTTGCCCCTAATATAAAAAATGTAAACGAGTAAAATGAAAGTACAACATGAAAATTAAACAATATTGCGGTAATGGATGATTAGTGTTAATTGTTGTGTACTAATAAAAGAAGTAAAAAAAGTTTATTATATTTATAATAACTTAACAGAATATTTGTTAACCAAATGCTTAGATTATAAGATTATTTTGTACCGATGATATATCACATTTTTGAATCGTTTTCTAAGAAAAAACTAGTAAGTTTTTAGCCAGAAATGCTTGTAATGTTGAGCGCCACCAATTAATGCCTGGTAAATAGAAAAACTAGTTGTCACTAGCGCCCTATTGTATCGAGTGGCAGAACTAAGAGACTCCTGCTAGACATTTCCATGGAATAAATTTCTATAAGTATAGACACCTAGTAAATTGGGACCGGTATGTACTCGAATATTCTAGATATTTCTACAGAAGAAGATTCTTGAACTATTAGAGGCCCTATAAGGCCGGTATAGACCACGACCCGGGTTAGTGTTAAGTTGACGATACAAGCGAATATTTGAAGCGATACAATTGTGAACTAAAGTAATCAGTGGTTGAGTTGTGTTTTGTTATTAGTGTGGTTTTAAGTTGTAATTAGTGTTCCGTAATTAAAGTCTCAAAAAATAATACTGGCCCTAAAACGCTGACTTGAGGAACACCGTAATTTTTTTCCCTGTACTGAGACGAGAAGGATAGTATTTCATTTCCTACCATTTTATCAATAGTAACACATTGTCGTCGATTTGATAAATAAGATTAAATCCATTTTAGTGCTATCCCACTAATTCCAAACGATTCTAGCTTATTTAGAAGAAAGCTATGTGTGACTAAGTCAAATGCCTTACCTGAATCAAAGAATGGTCCTGTTGTTAGTAGGTTTAGGATTTAGTTAGGATTATTTTTATGAGATTAAAAGTTGCTAGCGTTGTAGATTTCTTTTTCTGGAAGCCGTATTGTTCTTTTTTGATTATGTTAAATCTCTCACAAAACTCCATTAATCTCTTATAAAAACATTTCTCAAGATTCAAGCTAAATGAGACGGACCGTACCGGATTGTGATAGGGATCAATAACGTAACCTACCGGATACAAAAAGGTGTAAGAGGTACTCCCAAGAACGTCCGTGTGGATCGACTGGTGCGTTATTATGGGCCCAATAATGCTCGGGATGAGCATGTTTTAGGAGGGGGCAGTGTTGAACGACAACATTAATGCTTGTTGCATGATAACACTTATTACCACTAGCGCCCTCTAGTATCGAGTTACTGAACTAGGAGATTCAAGGTCCTTCTAAAAATTTCCATGGAAGAACTTTCTAGAACTATCGACACTTAGTCAATGCGGACGTGTATGTACTCGAACATTCTATATGTTTCTACAGTAGAAGATTCTGGAACTCTCTGAGGGCCTATATAAGGCCGGTATCGACCGCGACTGGGAATTCATATTTATGTGGAACTTATAGCCATAAAATTAGCTTTGAACGAAAAGTAAAAGATGACTTCAAATAAGTGCTAAGATATAGATATATACTTTTGAGTGGACTCCTTAATATCACAAACTTATTATGCCATCTCTAGAGGTGGAATTTTTTATCCAAATTTATATAAGAGCACCACAGAAGTATATAATCTATTTAATAGAAAATCGCATAACATTCATACAAAGAAACATACATTCGAATAATTGTTAAGCTCCTCCTTTTTTAAAGTAGGCTCGAAAGAATGAGCTAACTTTGTTTTTTGCAGGCGATTGGTTAGTCACCTATTACTTACTTTACAATTTAATATTTATACACATAGTTTTTTATAAAGTTTTTTTTTATATAGTAGAGGGGGCAAACGAGCATGCGGCTCACCTGATGGTAAGTGAGTACCGCCGCACATGAACAACCGCAACACCAGAGGAATTGCAGATGCGTTGCCGGCCTTATAAAAAGGAGTAGGCTCTTTTCTTGAAGGTCCCTAAGTCGTATCGGTCCGGAAAAATCGCTGATGGTAATCGATTCCACAAGGAAGTTGTGCGAGGAAGAAAACATCTATGTATGTGGATATGAGAACAGAAAGGGGCTGCCGCGTTACGTTAATTAACTGACTTTACCCTTCTCATAATACTTAGAAGTCGTCTTTTATACAGGTTTTTGGGTTTTAATTCACCGTAAGAAAAAACGAAAATTATGATTTGTGTGGAGCTAATGATGATTAACGGTACCCAACAACAACATATTTTATCTAGTAGAGCCATGCTTCAGCTATATTAATAATATCTTTGTAGGACGAATAGCTCAACTTGACCGGGGAAGGACTACGCAATCACAGAATACCAGCGTAAAATAGCAGTTTACCGCTGCAGGGTTTCGTATGGTGAGTTTAGAAAACCGAAGACCCATTTTGACCCAAATGAGGCATTACATCTTAGTTCTCACGGGTGATAACGCACCTGCATTTTTATTCGTAGTCCAGAATAGATGTAGATGTCTATCGGCCACAAGCTTACCATCAGGTGGAATTTGTGCGCGTTTGTTGTGCGTCACCCTTATCCTATAAAAAATAAACATACAAAACGTAGTCCTTCACCACTGGATGTATGAGGAAGTTCAAAGTCACTCAGCGCGCTTATGCTTGGAGTTTTTCTGTGTGACAAAATTAGAAACGAGGATGTCCATTATCAGGATGAAGTGGCAATGATCCGGCCGTATAACACAAAGAAGAAGACGCCTCGTGCTAGCAATTTTAGTTTTAGGCAACTCTCCCAGTAGACAGAATGACCACCAGATGTGACGAAATATCAAGGCCATCGATGGATCCTGGTGATTCATGATCGTCTTTCGTAAACATCTATGGATTATTTCTATTTTCAACAATGAACTTCTGATGGACTGTAATGATGATAAAGATCTTGGACCAAAAATATTATATTTGTTTATTTCAGACATACTTTACGCGTTTTAACCAAGTTCAAACGAGGAGATTCTATATTCGACGCGTATGTTTTTTATTGTACTCGTATGTTCACAGAATTCTCGAAAATGGCTGATTCTATGAAAATGATTATTTTTATTATAGGTTCTATTTGAAGTTTATGCTCTAGCTATTAAAACAACATTCTGATTGCAACATTAAAGTAATTTGATAAAAGCGTATGAAGTCAGCGCTTTTTTTCTTTGATACACTATGTTATACCGACTTCAGAAATTAATGTATTCTCTTTTGTTTTATAATTCAGTTTTTATTTTTTATTTTATGAGATATATTGACTTCATAAATTATTTTTACACACAATGCCTTTATGTAAAATGTTTAAGAAGAAATAAAATCACTCAAACTCTTTGACGATTTTAACCCTACATTAAACGTGGATATAGCTTTTCCTGAACGTCGGAATTCTCTCAAGCATTTTAGAGCTTACCGTCATTGAAACTTTGAAATAATTTTTGTTTTCATTTAAATGTCGTTTTTTAAGTTAACACAGTCACTTTTAACACTATAAACTGGATCTTCATGATAATTGTCATCAATAACGACTACAGAATAATTTGGAAAGCTTTAAGAACCTATATTGGTATTGGCTGTATCTAGCGATTTCAGGTGTTATCTTCCATAAAAGAACCAAATAAAAAAAGCATATCAAGATGCTGAACTATTTTAAGCAGATTTGTTTGAAATGGAAAATATTATACAATTAAAACGTCTTTTGACATAATCAGTATTCCATTATCAGACTAGAAAAACTTCACTTAAGTTTATTTTAACTGTTTGTTGAATCACGGTATGAAGTGAAAAACAACACCGGTAGTTAAGCCTAATTCTTACAAAAAGTAAATATTTTACTAACCACTGAAAAAAAAAAGACGATATAAAATCGATATAAAATACAAAAACTGCATTATAATAAATAGAAGTTCATAAGGTTGACACTGCAAAATATTATGGACGTATCCGGGTCTTATGCTCAATTTTATTATTTAACTGTCTGTGCCCACGACTTGTTCCGCTACATCATTGTTTTGTATTTAATTTGTTTTGACGTTTTATTACTTTGTGCCTAATTTATTATATTTTATAAACCTCACTACTTTTCCAAGTCAAACAGTAACAGTACAGATATTATACTTATAAGGAGTAATTTCATCATAAAACCAAAAAAAAACTACGGAAGAAGTTAACAAAGACTAATTTATAAAAAACATAGGATTTCTTACATTGGAAACTTCAATGACGTAAATTAATCCATCTTTCTGTTACGTCCCGGAGGTATAGTAAAACGCGGTCATGAGAAATTCCAGAAAAATCTAAGGGCTTTCGATAAACGGTGGTGTGACAATATCGGTTACGTCACAACCAGTCATAAAATATCCAGGCTGGCTACGTAAAGCGTAACGTACGGTTTCATTACTCATGTGGTAACGTAAAAGGTGCGAGTCGTTTTGCATTGCAATCGTCAATCTGCCAGCCACACATGAAAATTATCGAAAAACTAACCTACAATGAGAGGCCCAATTTTTGCTGTAGACTTTTACGAGCTGATGATGATGAAGAATAATTCATTCATGAATTCTTTTGACATTTTTGTGTCATAAAGTAATTCGATAAAATTCTTCAGTCTCTGACCCCCTCCAATATTTATTTGTTTATTTTCACTGCAATGTCGTAGATGTTTCGTTTTAAAGTAATTATGGGAGTAAGCATTATAATTAAAATGAGTCGTAGTATCTCAAGGGCTAAGCTGTCGTTGTGGATTTCACAGTACTCGAGTAAATCAGGTCCGATCCCCGCTGGCAACAATAAAATATTTTACTGCAATTTTGAGTGCTGATTTATTACTTGCCCACTGGTGAAGGTGAACATCGTGAAAACATTAAGAAAAATATTTAGGAGACATAATATGAAGTCCACCAACACGCATTGGTGCAGTGCGTCGGACAATTTATCGTCCTAAAACCATCTCAGAAAGAAGGGAATCAGGCTTCCCCGGCAGTGCAACGTTTATAAACATCATAACTGGTGGCGATACCGGTATCTACTACGTTCTTTTAGGAAATACATAATTTGAGCCTTGTACTATTGTAAACATTTGGAGGATATTTATTAAAAGTAAACAGCGACATCTGTCGGTAAAATGTTAAAAGAATATAAAATATTTACGGCTAACTAAATTAAAAGTAACAATGCTAATGTTTACTATAGAATTATCCATACAGGACAGACTTAAATCTAACAGATTTAAATTTAAGTCTGTTTAAGTCTGTCCGATATAAACGAAATTCTTAAAATATATTAATGATTATTTTTTTAAATATAAGATTTGTGTTAAAAATGTAGTGTTTGTCTACTTTTAAGATTTCCTATAACAAGTAACAATATACACTATTATAGAACAAAATTGTAATTTCTTTTACAAATAAGTAATGTTCCGAAAATATTTTTTTTAGTTTATCTTAAAAAAGTAATACAAATCAAATCAATGTTATTGTCATCGACAGAATATAAGGTGTTTTACAACCATTTGGTGTACAATATAAACACATACAAATTAAAACTAACGGCCTCTATTTAAGTAATATAAAAGTGTGAGCACTAAGGTAGAATAAAAATAATTAAATGAAATATCATCATCATCATCATCATCATCTTCATAACTGTTCACAAGTCAACTGATGTACATAGGGCTTACCCCAAGGTATTGATCGTTCTACGCTACTCCACATGAGAGTACGTAATTTACTTCAACCAACTATTTGCATAATTAATTTTATTTTAAACCTTTGTAATGTCGGAGATTCGGGTGAAAGGACAATAGGTCATTTATATATTATATTATATAGATGATCTAGATACAAAGGGTTACCGATTTTCGGAATGCTTTTTTAATGTATGTGGCGGTAAATCAAAGTAGCTTTTGAAATGAAACGATTAATTGAATAAAGATCATCACATTTAACATGATTATTTACAATAATTTGTCCTTTATTCATTCATTCTTTGAACGAATATACTAATTTCATCATATCACATATTTAACTAGTTTGTACTTAAGTGTTTTTAATAATTTAAAAAAGTTTTCATTCCATCCTAACAAAAAATTTATAAAATTTGAAACATAATTGCTCAAATTGTTTTAACCACAATTTTCATGAACTCTGGCTTGACATCCGTCTCTTCCACAGAAAATGATAGATAGCCATACCCGGTACTGTTATAAATTTGGCGATACATGGAGGATGGTCCAAAGTCACCTCAGGAGTACCGTTATCCGAGAAGCATGTATGTGTAGATAATATATAGAGGTGAAAGAAGCGGATCGTGCCAAATGGAAGTCCGTAGTCTCTGCCTACCTATCTGAGTGACAAGCGTCAGAGTTGATGTTATGTTTTATTAAATTTCGCTTACATTTGGCTACTATATTGTATACGAAGCCGGTGCTCTTGCTAATACATCATGATGTTTTACGCAATTCATTAATGTTTTTAAAATTCCATTTTACAATATTTTGACAGTAAAATATAGGAAAACATTTTTTGCTATCAAAATTTTTAGGTTTTCACTTATGAAATAATTTAAAAATACATAAGTGACTATTTGCATGAAATTCGACCGTTCGAAAAAAGGAATTAAAAGAATAAAGCAAAAGCTTATGTTTTGGTCCATCCACGTCGAAAAACCGAACGATTACTTCAGTCGAGTTCTTAAACGACAATTCCGTCTTGTTTTTATTATTGCAACAACCGATAAAGCAAATACTACAAATTGTTTCTGGGGATCTCCTTTCCTAAATGAAAAAATATCTATAACATTTCTTATGTATTAACGCTCTAGTACAAAATGAGATATTTCTATCACAAAAAAGTGTATTTAACTAGGTATTTAATTGAATTGAGTCTGTAACTATCTAGGAGTCTGAGAAGGTGACAACGCATTTGTGGTTTTCCATTATGTTTGAAATTGGTTGTAAATTTCCATGGACTACAGTATCCACTTACCATCAGGTAGGTTCCTTTCTGAATTTAGTTTTATAAAAAATATACAATATATTCTTGGAGTTTACTTCGTAAGAATAGATTTTCATATAAAGCCGATTTTTATATTAATCTAGTGTTAGTAAAATGTTAAGGGTTATGCTGCCGTTCTGCGCAGCTATACTAATAAATGAACACGTCTAACGAAAGCGTAGTATTCGTTATATTTCCCGTCGTGATAATTCGTTTAGGACAAGCAATATATATATATATATATATATATGTCGGAAAGTCTATAAAATACCCGGTCGGATCGAGGTAGAATGGAGGGTATATCGAGAAACCCCCTCTTTCGTCTCTAGTACTGTAGTATAAAGTTCACTGTAGGTGCCGTGCGCGAGAGATTCCGCTCAAGTCATTCACCGAGTGTGGTCACTCTACTAGTGCTAAGATAGTGTCGTGGTTCTGTTCGTTGTTGTAATTCTTCTAGTGCAGACAAGGAGGATTGGTGTTGCTGAGATGCTGTCCAGTGTTACATTGAGATAAGTAGTGTTGCTTTTGGTTTACATATTTTGGTGTTATCATGTAATTACGTACCTCACGTTACACTGGTGTGTGATTGTGGCGGAGACGTGTTACGGTGTGGTCGAACTGTAATTTCACTATACTGGATGTATAGTGCGTTACGCTGTATTATAACTGATAATGATTAACTGCCTAAGCAAGAGAGCAAGTTGAACATCCGCTCTCATACTTATATTATTTTTAACAATCAACGCTATCCTGATGTATCTCAGAGATCAAAATTGTAATCCTCTATTGTAATCTCCGACATCAGAAGTGGGATCTCCTGTTGTCATTTCCGACATATATATATATATATTGTATTTACTTCTCATGCTTTCCATGAATATTTTATAACGTAAGGTCGTTGGTAAGTAATTTTCATATATTTAATAGTTGAGAGGATTTATTAACACGATGATGGCTTTAATAGTAAATTGTTAGTAGTTATAAAGTAAAAATAATTTTAAACAATGTATTTTTAGATACCATTTTGATATTTTTATGTATGATGTGTTCGTTTCAACGATTTAAATGATTTTTTTCGTTAAACATACCGTTACCGGTACCGTCACAGCCTATTAAAGTCCACTGCTGAGCATAAGCCTCCCACATAGATTGCCGCATAGGGGGGATATTTGACATAGTTGCCGCGCTTGGCAAGGGAGTTGGCAACCACAGTTTTTTATTTTTAGTTGTTATTAGGAAGACGCTGCTGCATATCTCCTGATTTGTTTCCCTCATTTCTTCAAAATAAATCAACCCTACCCGAAAAGAAATATTGTTAGTTTTCTCGTTAAGAAAAAAAATAACAAACAACACTAAATTCGTATTCATAATTTTCTCAAAATCGTCTCACAGATAAACCTCAGTCGCAGCAATCACTCAAGAATTTTTTTCCTCGTCGTTTGTCGTTTTCTCGAGCTAGGTATGTAGTCGGTCCATTGTAAATTCAGCTTATTAATCTAATGGGATATGTCTGTCACTCTAGTTCTACTGGCGGCAGTCTCTGACTGGGAAGCGAAGTGTAGGGCGACCCTCTATTAAATTTATGAAAGGTATGAATTGAGCACCTGCATCCATTGAACCGCATTTGGCGGCATTTCTTGTAGTCCAAGCATACTTCTGAATCTGAAAAAGTTTACTGCTGAACATGAGGCCGATTTAACTTTTACTTACTAACTTATTTCACCGGTTTCATTTCAGTTCACCGTCGCTTTCGATAGTGCGCGGACACGTTTGTCTTGTGTCGAATCGGTGGCTCATCGAAGAGGACAATGACCTCTAAAACTGTGAAGTGTGCAAACTGTAATGTGGTTATTAACGAACTGTTAGCGTTTTTGGCCAATGTATTGGACTATATGGATGAAGAAAGCATACATCAGTTAGTCACTTCATCCTTCAGCGTTGAAAGTATAGTATCGGCAAAATCGCTGTTGTTTGAGTCGATACCTAATGCGAAGAAGAAGCCGTGTCGACGAGGAGATGGGAAGAAGAGAATGTCGAAAGACCTAGACGACATTATCTGTCTCATGAAAGGCACAAATGCCGAGACGTTTCCGATATTTGTGGCAAAGGATCTTCATCTAGTCCCGAGTGTGGGATTTGATCACATTGATTGTACTCGCCTGTTAAAAGATATTGTAAGCCTTCAAAGGCAAGTTAACTCGTTGCAGGAAAAGACTGCCACAATGGAGATGTTTGATGAATTAAAACATGAAATAGAAAACATGAAACATGCATCTATTGTGGATAAATTTCCTGTTAATAGTTATGTGAATAAACGAAGAAGAGCATGTCTACGAGAAAATGACAGTTATGGGTTAAGTAGTGGACCAATAGGGCTTTAATATGTACCGATAAAACCTACGCAAGTATCAGCTGTTGAAGTCAACAGCCACTCGACCCCATCGCGATCAACGACCCGAGCACATAGCGAAGATGAGTCTGTCTCTTTTAAATGTGAGCAACCGAACGCAATAGAAAGTCGCAGTTGCGTTATCACTCCAACGCGGTCAAAGACCCGAGCTCACCGTAATGCCGAGACTGTCTCTTTTCAATGCGAACAACCGAATGCAATAGAAAGTCGCAGGTGTATTGAGGCGCCAGTACAATAACGTTTTCAGGATGATGTTGGCACTCCCCCGATTCTGTAGTGCTTCTGGCATATTTGCATAGACCAGAACTGATGGTTTTCATGCCATAGTTCGGAAAAAAGGAGCGTCGCTGATAGGAAGGATACGGAGAAGTGACAACAGCATCCTGAGAACGGTGGGAGATGATCCGCATGTGCCTATTGTGAGGCACTTCGTGCGAACGATGACTCATACAGAGGATGGTAATTCTTCTAGGTGTCGATCGCACGGAGTGCCTCTCAGGTACATGACAAATTAGAATTTAATTTAATCTAATTTTATTTTGATTTGATTTGATTTAATTTGAATTAATATGATTTTAGTTTGATGTAATTTAATTCTAATATAATATAATTTAATTAAATATTTTATAAGTACTAACACTAAGTTTATAAGCGATAATGTAATACTAACCCATAGATCTTTGTTGTCTGAAATTAAATGAATTTGAATTTGAATTATTTCAGTTTCAAATTTTGAATTGAACTAATTTGAATTTTTTACTGTCCAACTTAACGTCACAGATATACTGAGTATTCAAGCAATGATACTTAATATTCTCATAGAACCTTCACAAAATGGCGTTTTAAAATCGAAAAAGTACTTTGAATTTTGTAGAATGCTAGCATTAGGAAAAAGTTTTAAACTGTAGAAAGAATTCGGAATGCGAAACTCGAACGACGAAAAAGAAGCTTATGGAGCAAATTTAATACTCACGCTATTCACAAATTGAAAATCAGTTAAGTTTCTTTATGTAAATAAGTACTAATATTTCTAAAATTTGCTCAGATTATTTTGTTACCTATAAGATAAAAAAAATATTTTGTTGTAATATTCTTATTTATCACTAACTATGTTATTATCACCATACTGAGAAGGTGCGGCTTTATTTCACAGATAACTATGAACGTTACAGTTTTTACAAATGGCAATCAGTACAATTTCCAATCGTCACTATAGTGGTAATGGCGGTGGCAGTGGCGCTGCTGAAACTGAATTCTAAAGATGAAAACTTTAATAAAGAATTTACTTTCATATACGTAATAATATGAAATATAAGCTTGATTTGACTCGTACAAGTGTTACATGGATAACCTTTTTAGAAGAAATTTTTCTTTTGATACGAAATACCTCTATATTATTTCTTTTGTTTAGGTCACTCATTCGGTTTTTATTTTATATAAAAGGAAATCAGTTTACGTGAGTTTTTAGCAAAACATTAAATATGATTAACTATTAAGTCTTCTGAGAAATTATTTTGTTATCATAACATTTCAACTTAAATAAGACATAGACGTTCTATAAATAAAATGTGTAGGTACAACTACTCTTGATGAAATATTGGACATTTAATATGATAATAGTCCATTATGTTAACAGAAGCCGAAATGAAGTTAATCAAGCAAACCGTTTCTTTAAAAATTGATGAAATTAAAGCTGGCAAATATCCCAACACTTTCAGACAGCATTATTTTACCAAATTCTAGTCGCTGCATAATATGTGGTCCATCAAACTGGAAAAACAAATTTAATGATAAGTTTGTTTTTGAACGAAAATGGGTTGAAATTTTGTAACGTTTATTTATATTCAAAAACGGCTTTTCAGCCTAAATATCAATTTTAGAGAGTGTTAACAAGAATTCTTGATATTAAATTTTTTCCTGTTCCAGGATGAAAAAAAAAATATTCCGCCTCACAATGCTTTAGAAAACTCAATATACAATTTTCATAATGTAGTTTATGAAACCCATAGTGACATACATATTTTTTTTTCTATTGGACAAAATTAAGAAATCATTTTTTTTTGTCAAAAATAAGTAAACAATTAACTCGAAATAATGCCAATTTATTGGTTATTCTCAAATAGAATGACATAAATTTTAAATACATTTGTGATGAGCATGTCAATTCTGATATGAGTTAGCATAATTTTAAATCATTGGCTACTGGTATATGGAAAGAAAAACGGGAAACCCCGTGTATTGGCGGGTAAGAATAGTCACTACGACATATCTTCCCGTGGGTGTCGTAAAAGGCGATAGAGGGAAACTGAGGCAGAACATGGGCTGCAGCATATTTCTGATAACAGCAAAAATATTAAGAAAACTGCGGTTGCCAACCCAATAACTATTATTGGCAACTATGGCAATAAACCCCTAATGACCAATGACACTAATAAACGGTCCCCAGTCCCCGGCAGCCCCGTTATTACTGGCTACGGTGGCGACCATGGTAACAGCGGGGCAGGGTTGCTAAGAATCTACTGTGGATGTTTGGTTGCCACCTACGACGATTCGACCTGGCAATTTTTTATTTTATTTATTTATTGGCCATTTCGTTACATTATATAACATTGGTACGTCAAAATTACTATTCAAATGATATTAGATTACACTAAATTTTTAAAATCACAAATTAATATACATCTACATTTACATTTACATTATTTTACATGTCACGCAAGTCAGAAAATGAACATTTCATATACTCTTCTAATATTATAGAAAGCGTGATTCAAAAAGAATGTTTTTGTCACTTGTCGAAACGCATTTAATGAAAGTTTTGTTATTTCTAAAGGCAATTTATTGTACATTTTGATTTTTAATGGAAAACCTTGTTTGGACGCTTTGACTAATCCGGTTCTTGGAACAACTAATCTTTCGCGATTTTTTTAATTGTAGTTGTGTACGTGCATCTTCATTAATAGTTCACTTTTTTGCTGGTGCACTTCCAGAAGCGAGTTATAAATATTATACAACGACACGACAGTCATGATTTTCGCTTTTTGGAAATAGGGTCTTGCTGATGTCAATCTTCGCAATCCATGTATAATTCTAATCGACATTTTTTTACAAATCAGTATTCTTTCAATTTGTGAAGCATTACCCCATATCGTAATCGCGTAACTAATAATTGAGTGACAATATGCAAAATAGACGGATATTAGAGTTTTCCTGTCAGTAATGGGCTTAAGCTTAATTACGGCGTAATTTGCACTGGATAACTTTTTACAAACATTATCTATATGGGTTTCATAACTTAAAGTGGAATCGAGAGTACGCCCTAAAAATGTAACTTCACTATTTTTGACTTTATTTGTTTTTTTTTTGCTTGCATAATTAATTATGGTACTTTTTTCTGCATTCAAAATTATTCCGTTTGCTTCAAACCATTTTCTAAGTATACTTAAAATTTCATCTGTACACTTGGCTACTTGAAACGCATTTTTATCTTTAATACCAACAAAAAATTTTTGCAAGGTCATTCAAGTATATTAAAAACAGCAATGGTCCCAGGATGGAGCCCTGCGGTACGCCAATGTAACTATGATGTGGATCGGACTTAGTATTATTTAGATTAACTATTTAAATTCGATTGTTAAGATAAGACTGCAATATACTTAATTCTTTTCCTTCAAATCCGTAAAATTTCAGTTTATGAATTAAGATATCATGCCGCAAACAATCGAAAGCCTTGGATAATTAGCGAAAAATGCTAGATACATTCTGTGATCCATCCAAAGCGTCCAATACGAAGTATACTGTTTTTCTAATAGCCATTTCGGTTGAATTTATTTGCGAAAACCAAATTGACTATCTGTAAATAGATTTTTTTTTTTCAAAACAGTCTAATATCCTAGATTTTATGACAGTTTCTAAAATCTTTCATATAACTGGTATTTTTAAGCCATCTGGGAATATCCCATCTGTGATGCAATCATTCAAGACTTCAAATATTATATCAAATATGTTTTGTTTTGGATGATAAGTTCTATAAAAGTTTTAGTTGACATACCGTATATGTCTCTTGATGTTTTACATTTTAAACTATTAATAATATTTCTAAATTCGGATTTACTTATTTTAGGAAAGCTTATTTTATCTTTTGTTGGGTATTTTAAATATTTGCTACAATTATCAACCTTAATGTCTAAATTTTCTGTAAGTTTACCGGCTATATTGCAAAAGAACTCGTTGAAACTGTTTGCTATATTTTTATTATTTGTGAATTTGTCTCCACTGTGATTTTTAATTTTAGTAATTTTATTTTTACCTCTTGTTTTAATTTGATTATTTTGTACTTTAATCATTGTCCAAGTGGTTTAAATTTTATTTATGGAATTTTTAATTCTTGATGCTTTTCTAAGTTTTTGAGCTGTTTGAAGTACTTTTCCATATATATTCTTATAATTATTTAGTTTGGATTTTCTAATTTTATCTGCAGTTATGTAATATTTCGAGTTTTTGAAGATTATTTCTAGATATCAAAATACATTTGGTTGTTAGTTTATGCTTGTTTCTTCTGGGTTTAAATGTTTTTAATTGAAATGCAGCGTAGTAACAATATTTTATAAGGTGTATCAGAATTTTTATTGTCTCATTTGCGTCAAGTTTTAAGTTTATATCATTTCTTACATATTCAAAGTCTTTACAGAACAAATAATGAAAATATTTTATATTATCCTGAGATATTATTCGAGATCTGACCTCAGTCTTCTCTTTTGGTTTAGGATACTTAGAATTCAATGTATACTTTAATTTTATGACATTATGATCTGTTAACTTTACAACCAATACTTTACCTCTGTGATACTAAAAATCATCATAGTCATTTAAGATGAAATTTTCAATACATGTGGAAGACTTGCCTTTAGTTCAGGTTGGCTCATTTAAGACAAATTTATATTTCAATTCCCTCAGTAGTTTTAAAATTTGCGTACTTAATTATTTGGGTTCAATATATTTAAATTAAAATCTCCTGTAATTACAATAGCCTTCGATATTCATTACACCTAACTTTAATTCATTCGTCCAAGTCTCTGTTAGACAAAGCACATCACAAGTTGTATTTTCGGTTAATAATTCCAGTTTTATATATATTTTCATATTTATATTTTCATATTTATTATTAATACTCTGAATTTTAGCCTGCATAATCGTAACCCGTTGACGGAGTCTTGGTCATGTCTAAAAAATTTTGTGAACAATTTAAATTAGAACTTAATTTTATAAAGTTTAATTTGATATCTAGGGGGATGAGTCGCTCGCGTCCGTAGGCTTCGACCACCTAATCCTAGGCCCACCCTACACGTGTCCCCCGGGTGGTGCTAAACGAGCGACAAAGCCGAAACGACAGCCTCGGCTCCTCGCCGTATGATAGCGGCATAAAATCTACCACCCCTTAGTTCGCACCATGAGCCAAGAAGGAAAAGAAATGGCCCCGAGTTCCCGGCGCCCCTTTAATGGGGCAGGGGTGCGAAGAATCTCCGGGAGAAAAACCGGCGACGAGGTTCGCCACCCGTCACGTCCTGTCTCCCGGGGGGGCGAAAAGTGGATTGCGGAGGCCCGTCTGGCCACGCTGAATGTTTGTGGAGCAATGAATGATAAGATGGATGAAGTATGCGAAATGATGAATGATAGAGGAATAGATGTGTTATGTGTAAACGAGACGAAACGAAAGGGAAGAGATGTCACTGCACATGGCATGTATACCGCTTACTGGTCTGGAGTAGACGAGACCGAGCGGGCATGTCAGGGAGTCGGTGTCATCCTTTCAGAAAGAATGGGTCAATGTGTGAAAGAGTATGAATGTGTTAGCCCAAGGCTGCTGTGGATACGAATGAAAGTGGGCTTAAAGAAGTTGTTTTTGCTAGGGGTGTACGCCCCAGATATGTCTAAGCCCACTTATATCCGAGAGCAGATTTGGGACATGGTAAGGCTGGTGTTGATGAAATGTAAGGAAAATGAAAATATTATTATGTTAGGAGATTTTAATGGAAGGGTTGGGGTGAAGAGGTCTGGTTATGAAAGGATATTAGGAACGTTTGGCGATGAAAGAATAAATGAGAATGGTGAAGACCTCCTCACCGTATGTGTGGAAAAGAATCTTTTTGTGGCGAACACTTTCTTTCGCCATAAGAGGATTCACATGTATACATGGGAAAGAGGGGATGATAGAAGCATGATAGATTTTATAATTGTGGATGAAAGAATAAGGAGCGCAGTGGTAGATACAAGGGTTTACCGGGGGTCCAACGTAGGGACGGATCATTACTTGGTCTTATGCCGAATTAATGGTCTATTCAGACGTTGGCGGCATCGGACATCGGTGTCTACCACTGCGTTACAGCGTATAAGAATAGAGAGGTTACAAGATGAAGGTGTGAAAGAGAAGTATAAATGCAGATTGAGGGAAAATATAAGTGGGTTGAATGAATTATGTATGAATGATTTAGAATTGAAGAATGTATGGAATAATATTAAGAAAGTTTTGGTGGATGCAGCCACCGAAGTATGCGGTGTAAGTAAGAGAACGAATGAAAGGAAAAGTAATACGTTGTGGTGGGATGATGAGGTACGGATGGAAGTTGAAGCAAAGAAGAGAGCATGGCTAGATTTACTAGCAACTAAAGCTGGTAATTCTGGCGGTATGAATGATGAGATTGAAAGAAAAAAGGCAGAATTTAGACGTATAAATAAGAGAGTAAAAGAAGTTGTTGAAAGGAAAAAGCAAGAAAGGATAGATAAGAATGATAGAAGGATATCTGATAACTTCCAGGCAAATATTAAAATGTTCTGGAAGCTCGTAAGAACTGCCAGGGGAAATTCAAAACAGTCTAGAATGACTGCTATACGAGACGAGAATGGCTGCATGTTGAATGATGAAGTTTCGAATTTAAAGAGATGGAAGGAATACTTTGAAAGCGTGTTTAAGAGTGAAGAGTCGTCTGGAATAAGTGAAATAGAAATTCCGGAAGAAGTGGAGAGAGGTAGGGAGATAAGTGTAGATGAATAATGAAAGCAATGAAAAGCATGAAAGCAGGTAAGGCAGCCGGATATGATAGAATATCACTCGAAATGCTAAGGGCTGGTGAGGGTGTGATTACAGGCCTGCTGCACACCTTGTTTAATTTATGTTGGGAACTGAAACGGGTACCGGAAGACTGGTGCAAAGCCGTTATAGTCCCAATATATAAGGGAAAGGGGTCGCAGCAGGACTGTAAAAACTACCGTGGTATCAGCTTGCTTAGCATTGTGGGTAAACTGTATGCTAAGGTGTTAATTGAAAGAGTTATGGAAGAAACTGATGGAAAAATTTGGGATGTGCAAGCTGGATTTAGAAAGGGGATGGGGTGTACGGATCAAGTCTTTTCCATGCGCATGATAGCGGAGAAGTTTTTGGCTAAAAACCAGAAAGTTTTTTGTGCGTTCATGGACTTGGAAAAGGCTTATGACAGAGTGGACAGGAATGTGTTATGGCAAACACTGAACTCATTTGGGTTGAGCGCTGGCTTGATACAGGCATTAAGATCTCTTTATAGGGACTCTAGTGCTTGTGTCAGGATCAACGGGGTCTACTCGGACTGGTTTGGCATTCATAAAGGTGTCAGACAGGGATGTGTGGCTTCCCCGTGGCTGTTTAACTTATTTATGGACAGTTGTTTGCAAACTTAGAAAGTTGAAGAATGTGGGTTGAGAATGGGTGAGTCAACCGTCAAATTCCTTTTGTACGCCGATGATCAAGTCATATTTGCATCGTCGGCGGCCGAGTTGCAAATGATGGTTACTTTAATGAATTGGTCATTGAAAGAAAGAAAGTGGGAATGGGATAAGCTTCGGAGGGAAACGAGCACGCCTAAAGGGATTGTCAATATATCAAGGTATTGGTACCACAACCAATCAAACAATGTAAGGTGGGCATGCTCATACTCGAGTGAATATAGGTTGGAGTGCGGAGTGAGACAAGGAGGATTAAATTCACCGAGACTCTTTAACCTGTATATGAATGGATTTATAGATGAACTTAGCAGAACTGGCGTCGGATGCTCAATAGATAGTAACTTCGTAAACAGCATCAGTTACGCAGACGACATGGTGCTGCTGAGCCCTTAGATCAGAGCACTCGAGGTATTAATAAATTTATGTGAGACATATGCAGAAGCTTATGGCCTGAAGTATAACTCCATAAAGAGTGAACTACTTATTTTCAAGGCAGGGATCAAAGCACCCAAGGCTATCCTACTGGTTAGGCTTGGAGCAGTACCTTTAATTAGAGTTACCAAATTTAAATACCTGGGGAACTGGGTTACAGAAGACCTCTCTGATGACATGGATATTGAACGAGAACGTAGAGCATTAGCAGTAAGGTGCAACATGCTGTCTCTCAGGTTTGCAAGGTGTACAAAAGCTGTCAAAATAACCCTTTTTAAGGCGTACTGCCAAACATTTTAAACTTGAAGCCTGTGGGTCAAGTATACTCGCAGATCTGTAAATGATCTACGCGTTCAGTACAATAATGGCTTTAGGATGCTGATATTGCAGCGCATCAGGTATGTTTGTTGAGGTTAACACGAAAAGCTTTGATACAATAAGGCGGAAGATAGTAGCCTCCTTGACGCGAATCGTGCGAGACAGTGCCAACGGACTCCTATGTTCTGTATTAGGAAGGCTTGATTGTCCGGTTGTGCGGACTGGAACACTGTGAATATCCAGAGCTGTTATGTTTAATATAAAATAAGTATTGTTGTTTTAAGTTGTATATTTACAAACATTAATTTTGAATTTATACTATTTATTACTAACAAAGTATGGAGCTTGTATCTGAAATAAAATTATTACTATCTGGGTTATCTATAAAGTTTTTTCATCTATTTGGGCTGTTTATATGTATATAATTGTGAACAAAAGATATGAGTAAACATAAATATCAATAAAATAAAATAAATACAAAAAAATACATAAATAAATAATAACCCAACCAGATGGAAGCCCTAGGCAGGGGAGACCAAACGGCCGAGAGTTAGGGGGAAAGGGAAAGAAACCGGCGGACGATGCGGGCAGTAACGAGGAGCACCGCCTTCTGCATTTGAGCCTGGAGCAGTCCAGCACGGAGTCCCAGTCGCCTCAGATGACACGAAAGGCTGAGTGGGATTAACCCGTTCGCAGAAACGACCACATTAATAATTTCGATCGGCAGACCACCCTACATATCGGTTACCTCGTGAGCCAGGTCCAGATATTTTGTTAGCTTATCTGTTTCGGCTTTCACGAGGTTCTCGTCATAAGGAATAGTAATGTCGACCAAAAATATCCTTGACTGTGCTCGATCCATCAGCACAATATCAGGCTTGTTCGCAAGAATAGTCCTGTTTGTGATGATGGCCCGGTCCCAGTAGAGCTTGGCGCGGTCATTTTCGAGCACGGCTTCCGGCAAGTACTTATAATACTGCAGTTTCCGATCCACGAGACCGCATTTCAGAGCGAGCTCCTGGTGTAGAATCCTGGTTACTAGGCTGTGTCTTAGCAAATACTTAGAGTTAGAATGCGCCGAACAACAAGAGGTGACATGCCTAAGTGACTCACCGGGATGGTGACAAGCTCGTCAGATGTCGGCGGCGCCATCGTTTAGGATGTATTTAAGATAGTTGATAGTTGTTGGTCTTAATTACCTGATCCTGTATTGCACAGAGATAACCCTCGGTTTCCCCAAAGAGGTCACGGAAACGTAGCCAGTGGAGAGAGGCGACTGTGTCTACGTAAGGATCATGAAGAGCCTTGTAGAACCTCCCGCGGAGCTCCTTCTCCTTCCATACGGTCTCTCGGTCGGAAATGCTCTGTACTGTCGGGTCTTGCCATTGCTTGATGGCTAAGGATCGTGGGGTTATCCCTTTATCACAATTATTATTATTATTATTATTGTAGGTACTTCAACTATTTATTTTTTCATATAACTTGTCTATGATTCCTTCCAGGTCGGTTTGCAGATTCATCATCATCATCATCATTACAACCCTTCACAAGTCCACAGCTGGACATAAGCCTCCCCCAAGGAATGCCACAAAGCACGGTCCTGAGCCACCTTCATCCATCGACTTCCTGCATATCTTACCAGGTCGTCACTCCATCTAGTAGGGGGACGCCCTAAACTTCGTCCGCCGATACGAGGCCGCCACTCGAGAACCTTTTTTCCCATCGGTTGTCGGTTCTTCGAGCTATATCGCCGGCTCATTGCCACTTCAGCTTACTAATCCGTTGGGCTATGTTGGTCAGTCTGGTTCTACTGCGGATATCCTCATTTCTAAGTTTATCGAATTCAGAGAAACTCCAAGCTATGCATAGTCCTTTCCATAGCTCGCTGAGCGAACTTGAGCTTCCTCATCCGGCCAGCAGTGAAGGAGCACGTCTCAGTACCATAGGTCATCATTGGAAACACGCACTGCTTGTACGAGTACAGTCTTGTTTTCAAGTTTTGAGGTATATCTGACGAGAAGATGTGTCGTAATTTCCCGAACGCTGCCCAACCGAGTTGAATCCGTACATTGACGATTTCATTGGTGAATAAACTGTGATAAATTTCGTTACGTTCTTTGTGTTCTCTCGAGGATAAAAACGTAGTCTTATTGTGTTTTTAATTGTTGTAGTATAAGTTTACAAGTTAATTCGAGGACAATGTTGCTTGGAAAAGTAAACGACTTCGATGTAAAAACCGGGGTGTGGTCGTCATATCTCGATAGACTTGAGGTGTATTTTACGGCAAATAAAATAAATAGTGATCTCAAGTAGACCACGCTAATAGCGGTCATGGGCGATGAGGCCTACGAGTTGCTGGTGAACCTAGCTAACCCCGTGAAGCCATCGGAATTAAAATACTTACAACCGGCACCATCCGCGTTAGCGGAGAGGTATCGTTTTAGACAGAGGAGGCAAGCAGCGGATGAGAATATAGCAGAGTACGTAGCAGAGTTGAAAAGGTTAACACGTCAGTGCAAACTGGGCGACGATCTTAGTGAAACTCTACGGGATCAATTTGTCTTTGGATTAAGGAGCGATGTTATCCGGCAGAGGTTGTTTGTCGAGGATGACACATTAAATTTTACCAATGCGATAAAAATTGCTAGCTCGTTAGAGGCTGTGGAGCGAGACGCTGTGGCGGTAGATGCGACCGGGTCAGCCACATCAGGAAAAGATATGGCGGGGGTGCACTCGCTAATGATTAGAAAAAATAGATCGCGGAGAAAGTCGGGGCAGGCGGGCGCGGAATCGGGTCGGCTACAGCTGTGAGAAGGGCCGATGCATTTAGTAGTCAAAATTTCAGCGAATGTGGAGCGACAGGCCACGGTTATGAGGGTTGTCGGTTCCGGTAATACGTGTGCATGTTAGACGTTGTAGGTTTTAGTGAAATATTTTTTTAAATAGTTGGTCGTTATCATGTTCATGTACGCATACCATGATAGTGAACTTATAGGCCGTGGCGCATGATTACTCCATACAAAGTTTAAGGACGTCCATACTCGTTATTTTAAACCTTACAGATTATAAGAACGTCGTTAAACGTCAACGTCGGCACACGTTTTGCTTTAATCTCTAGACTAGATTTCTACAATATATTGAACAACGTTTAACAACGTCAACGTTTACAGCCGTTCTGTTACTAGTTGCCAATTAGATAAGAAAGCAGCGTCAATGCACGTTGACGTTCATAACTGTTATTCTGCAAATATATAGTTAAACTTAAAGTTTTGGGAAACATCGTTTAATTACTCAAACGTTACTTGACGTTCTGATTATTAATCGACTATACGAGCTAATTATCTGTTGCTTATCGTTTCTTGATGTTGATTTTGATTTATAAAAATAAAATGATAAACAGGATTTGATATGAAATAATACTTAATAATCATCAGTTTTTTGTTATATATTTTTAGAAAATCAAGTATTTTTCAAAAATCACCTACATATCACATTTTAAGACAATATCTACCCCCTTTTCGACTTAATTGAAAATAATTTAGGTGCTATTGTCCATAAACTTCTTCCAAGTTTTACTTTAATAAATTTTACTTTTACTTCCTATCCTATGTATGAGTAACTTTTTCACATTTTACGCTACTATTACAAGATCAAATAATACTATGGTAAGTTTGGTATTTCCCATAGAAGTAACGAATTATATCTCAAAATTTACAGTTTCTCACAACTATCTTATCAATTAATTACCAGTATAGCACGATAATAATCAGTCTTACACAGTTTTGTTATAACATTGGTAGCAAAAAATTATAAAAATTCTAAATACTCTCATACCTTTACCTACATATCACATAAATGAGTAACCTTTTAACATTTTACGCTACTATCACAAAATCAAATAATACTCTGGTAAGTTAGGTATGTTCTATAAAATAACAAATTATTTCACAAAATTAACAGTTTCTCACTTTTACCTTATCATTTAATTACCAGTATAGCACAATAATATTCAGTCTTAAACAGTTTAGCGGATTTGTTATAACATTTGTAGCAACAAATTATAAAACTTCTAAATACTCATATGCATGATACAGTTATACTTATTTAATATCACTCTCATATAAAGGAACAAAATAGATAAAAGAGCATTAT
The DNA here is from genome assembly GCA_963668995.1 of Parnassius mnemosyne. Lineage (NCBI taxonomy): Eukaryota > Metazoa > Arthropoda > Insecta > Lepidoptera > Papilionidae > Parnassius > Parnassius mnemosyne. Next base: position 58,538,726 of record CAVLGL010000001.1, read on the forward strand.
ACTTCTTTGTGCCACTCTTCGAAGCAAAGAGCACACAGTGCTGGATTTTCGGGGCAACCTTTACATCTCAAGCAAGTGTCCCTTCTCACCTTTTTTTCGTGCACATCTTGCATTTCAAGTACTTTTATGTTTTGTTTAAATCTTCTTACACGAGTATTTTCTCAGGCCAGTGACAATGGACACTTGAGCTTCCGACGTCATCATCAATGGTTCTGACTGGTAGTGGCAATAAATTAGCTCTGAGTCTGTTGTCATATTTGCTGCGAGCTAAAATCACTTGCTTTGCTGTTAAATCTGCTGGTAAGTCCAACAGTCTTCAAATCAATTCCTCTCGGAAAAGCAAGAAATCAAAATTGGCTTGGCAGTATTTTTTGAAAATAAAAAATGAGTTCCGTAGTGCGATATCCAATAAGTGGAACATCACTTTTTTATACCACTGGATTGATTTCCTTGGTCAGGAGTAATATGAGATCATTTGATCTGCTCTATCAACTCCGGACATGTGTTGATTGTATTCTGTCACTTCTGCAGGTTTAACTTTTCTTTGTTGAGATTGTCTGAAGGCTAGGCGGCCTCTAAATAAAAGCAAAGATTCGTCCAAAGTTAACTGTTTGAATGGCTTATATTATTATCTTTACCTTTTGATTTGAAATCTGATACATAAATTCATTTTAAGATTTGTTCAAATCTTAGAGTTTTTGCGTTTCTGATGAATTTTGATTTGACCCATAAGAAAACATTTAATCCGAAAAAATTCAAGATTTCTTCCCGGTTTGTGTCCCTAAAGTTATGGTTACGTGAGTTTCGAGTAGCATGTCTTGTTTTCTCGCAAAGTGTCTTGTACGTATTTGTACATGTTACATTGTAGTCTACAATATTAGGATTAAGAATTTTATAGAATATTTTTATAACTGTCATACCTGGGTTGACTTCAAACTGGATACCTGCTGAACTCTTATCAAACTCGAATGTAGGTATGTCTGTGTTCGTATGTTCCCAATCATAATTTATCACTGGAGGAGTGCTTGGTCTGCAATTGGTCTCTGGATTTATATCGGGGAGTGTGTCAGGCATGGAGTTTCTTTCGTCGGCCTCTGGGTCAAGCACACACAGACAGAAGGGTTGCGGTGTACAAATGCTTCCCGATCTAAAGCAGATGGACTAGTGGGTACAGAATTTTTTTCGGCAGCATCTCGTTCCGGCATAGGAGAGTCAGGTAAGCCACGCTCTGCAACTACATCCAGTGCAAGTGTGCTGGCCGGAGTCGGATTTTTTACAGCAGTGTTTAGTTCCGGTGGTGCAGAAGAGCTAGGTGAGCGGCACTGCAGAGCTGCATCTCAGTCCAGGGCAGGAAGGTTGGCAGGTGCGGGATTTCCCTCAGTAGCCTCTCGATCTGGTATAGGAGAGCTAGGAGACCGGCGCTGTCCAGCTGCGTCCAAGTCCAATCCGCTGTATTTCCCTCAGAAGCCATTGGATCCGATACAGGAGAGCCAGGAGAGCGGCGCTGCTCAGATGCGTCCAGATCTAGGGCAGGTATCTACCTGGCAGGCGCGGAATTTCTCTCAGCAGCTGCTGGAGCTGGTGCAGGAGTGCCAGGAGAGTGGCGCTGCGCATCCGCGTCCAAGTACAAGGCAGATAGGTTGGCAGGCGCAGGATTTCCCTCAACAGTTTCCCGATCCGGTGCAGGAGAGCTAGGAGAGCGGCGCTGCGCAGCTGCATCCAGTTCCAGGGTAGGTAGTTTCTCGTGCACGAAATTTCCCTCAGCAGCTGTTGAATCCAGTGCAGGAGAACCAGGAGAGCGGCGCTGCGCAGCTGCGTCTAGGTACAGGGCAGGTAGGTTGTCAGGCGCGGGATTTCTCTCAGCAGCTGCTAGATCCAGTGAAGGAGAGACAGGAAAGCGGCGCTGCACAGCTGCGTCCAGTTCCAGTGCACGTAAGTTGGCAGGCGCGGGATTAATTGCATCAGCTGCAGCAGCATGGTGCTCTTCAGCACCTTGAATTTGTGGATTAATATGGAAGTGCCTTCCTTCGATATGTGAATAAATTGAGATATTTTCTAATACTGCAGGATCGAGTTGCACTAAATAGCTTTCAAGATTTTCTATATTATTCAGAAATGCCTCAGACTCTAACGACATAGTGTCGGTACTCTGATCTGCACTGGCAATCTTAGGTTCTTTGTATCTTGATCCTAAAGAGAAACTCTGCCCCTTCTTTTATCTCTTTCTATTGTAAAAAATAATCTCATCACTAGATTCTGCTGATATCGAATTTGTATTGTCCTCGTTGTCATCGCCATCACATTCGTCCGTGCCCTCACTAAAGCCTTCGGTTCCATCGCCTGAATCAGAGTTGCTACTCACACTACTTTCAGAGTTGCGTTTACCATGTTACCTTGTTGCGTTGTCCTTGAAACGTTTCTTTAGTTTTTTTTTTTATAGGAGAGGGGGCAAACGAGCATGCGGCTCACCTGAATGTAAGTGACTACCGCCGCCCATGAACAACTGCAACAACAGGGGAATCGCAGATGCGTTGCCGGCCTTTTAAAAAGGAGTACGCTCTTTTCTTGAAGGTCCCTAAGTCGTATCGGTCCGGAAAAATCGCTGATGGTAATCGATTCCACAAGGAGGTCGTGCGAGGAAGAAAACATCTTCTAAATCGCACAGTGGTGGACCGCCAATCATCCAGATGGTGTGGATGGTATCGGGAGTTCTGCCGCGATGTGCGTTCGTGAAATTTGGCGGCTGGGATTAATCTGAACAATTCCTCAGAGCACTCCCCATGGTAGATGCGAAAGAAAATGCAAAGGGATGCAACATCTCTTCGCAGTGCCAATGAATCGAGCCGATCGGAAAGGGCTCGGTCGTCGACAATTCGAGCCGCTCTGCATTGGATGCGGTCAAGTGGAAGGAGCTGGCACTGGGGAGCCCCTGCCCAGAGATGGGAACAGTATTCCATGTGAGGCCGAACTTGCGCCTTGTAAAGTAGCAGGCGGTGTGCCGGCATGAAATACTGTCACGCTCTGCTGAGCACGCCAAGCTTTTTAGAGGCCAATTTGGCCTTCCCTTCCAAGTGACCACAAAACTGCACGTCACTCGATATGTCGACTCCGAGGATACCGATACTGGCTGAGGCAAGAAGGGGAGTGCCTTGAAACTGAGGAGATACGACAAAGGGTTTCTTTTTAGCGGTAAACGCGCAAACTTGTATCTTCTGAGGATTAAATTGGACTAGATTTAGTCGCCCCCAATCCGAGACTTTGTTCAGCAAAGACTCGACTTCAGACACAAGTTTGTTCCGGTACTCAGCGACGTTTTCCCGAGAAATATTGGCACGGTCGGTGTATAGAGCATCACCAGTGCTGTCATCCGCATAGCAATGAATGTTACCAGTTAGCAACATATCATTGATATGCAGTAGAAACAGCGTTGGTGATAGCACACAGCCTTGTGGAACACCAGCGTTAATAGGCTTGTAGTCAGAGCATGCACCGTCTACAACGACCTTGATGCTCCGATCTGCAAGGAAGCTGGTGATCCAATTGCACAATTTCTCGGGAAGCCCATAGGAAGGGAGCTTCGAAAGAAGCGCTTTGTGCCAAACCCGATCGAAGGCCTTCGCAATGTCCATACTAACGGCCAACGCCTCCCCCTTGGACCCAACTGCCTCCGCCCATCTATGGGTCAGGTAGACCAGAAGATCACCAGCTGATCGACCCCGACGAAAACCGTATTGGCGGTCACTAATCAGCTGGTGATGCTCAAGGTACCGGATGAGCTGGCAGTTAATAATGGATTCCATTATTTTGGAGAACAAGGAGGTGATCGCGATAGGCCTATAGTTGGATGGGTCTGAGCGGTCGCCTTTTTTAGGGATCGGGTGGACAAAAGCTGTCTTCCATGAATTCGGGACTACGCCTTGGGAGTAGGAGTACCGGAAAAGACGCGTTAGGACCGGTGCCAACTCCGGAGCACACGTCCTCAGCACAATTAGGGGGATTCCGTCAGGCCCTTTCGACTTCTGGATATCCAGGGAGAGCAGTGCTTTGCGAACCGAGCGCTGTGAGAACAGCACATCCGACATGGAGCACTCACACCGCAGGATGGTCGGCGGTGTTTTCCCCCCGTCATCAAGAGTCGAGTTGGACGCAAAAAGGGAGCCTAAAAGGTCGGCTTTGTCTTTTACGTCATGGGCCAGTGAGTCATCCTCCCTGTGCAGAGATGGTAGTGATGGCTTACAGAAATTCCCTTGGACAGCCTTGGCGTGAGACCAGAATGCACGGGTTCCCGAAGGAAGGCGAACTAGTTTCTCGCCAATTCTGCCTATGTGCTCTGACTTTGCCTTGGCAATAACTCTTTTGAAGGACCTGGAGGCGAAGTTATACTTCTTTTTAAGTGTGCTGGTATTTACATCCCGAGTCGCCGAAGCCGCAGCCCAGGCTTGATAACACTCCTGCTTACTGCGTAATGCAGTCTTACAGGAGCGACCAAACCAAGGCTGAGATCTGCCTCCGATGGGTACCACAGATGATGGAATAAATAGTTCCATTCCCTGTAGCACCAAATCAGTGACAGAGTCAGCAACAGCGCTGGGATCATCCGGCGAGAAGCAAACCCGCCCCCATGGGTAGTATGCAAGGAAGGACCGCATTCCGTCCCAATCCGCCGACCTGTAATGCCAAACACGGCGGCAACCTGCAGAACGCAACCGCGAAGGGAGCGTGAGTGGCACCACACTCCGGATCAGACAATGGTCCGAAGAGCCGAGAGGGGCATCGACGGAAACCTGATATCCGTCCGGATGAGAGGTCAGCAGAAGGTCCAACAGGGAAGGTGTATGATCCTCCACATCTGGAATCCGCGTAGGCGAAGTAACCAGTTGTGTCAGACCATATGCCAAGGCAAAGTCATAAACAGATCTCCCCGCATGATCGGTTAGACGTGAACCGAGCCATTCGGCATGGTGGGCGTTAAAATCGCCAAGGATCACGATCTCTGCGGATGGGACCTGTTGTAGCAAGAAATCTGTAGCCATTTGAACGTGGTCGATGAGTCGGTCTGTTTCGGCATTACCGCTATGGGACCTATAGAGGCACCCGTAGACGCGCGGATGGTCGTCGCTGTCTACGCGTAGCCAAAGGATGGACAGGTCCGAACCTTCAAGACTGCCGAGGCGTCGAGAACAGATGTCCTCTCTGACATACACGCAAACTCCAGCCCGAGGCACAAAGGAATGCTCCAATTTGTACCCCGGGTAGGAGAGATACGAAATATCAGCCGGAGAGGAAACCTACGTCTCGGTCAGAAAGAGCAAGGCCGGCTTCGCCGTCTCGAGATGGTAGTGGACGGCGTTTAGTTTAGAGTGAAGTCCCCTGATGTTGCAGAAATTCACGGATAGCGTGGCAGGGGTCGCCTTGGTGTTCTTGCTCAGTTTGCCCCTAGCAGTAATGCTTTTGAGCGGAATTTTGCCCCCCCCTAGAATACGCGGGGCAGCCTGAGCACCCATGCTCAGGATCGGAATAACATGGTCGTGGATGCTCAGCGAGGGATTCTCCAGGGGTGCTGGTACCCTCCTGGGGTAGTTCTTCGTGTAATTCCGCTACCATGTTGATGGGGGGGAGGGGGGGGGGGGGGGAATTGGGCCTCCGGCCACCTGCACTCACCAGACGAAACGCAGAAGCAAAGCTTCTACTTCACGCCGGTATTCTGTGAGGTCGTGGTACCAACCCGGCTCGAGCCGGCCCATACATGCAACAGCAAAAACTGCTGCGTGGCTCTACCACCGTTAGTTGTTTCTTTTTACGTTGCTTTTTGTGATCACTATCAGTGCTGGTGCTGTCTGTATTATCATCATATCCTGGATCATAGTCGTCTTCGGAGCCATACTCTCCATCATCACTAAATGAGTCTGGTGTAGATGGTCTTGATGAAGAATCATATTATACAGAGATTTGACGTTGCCAACCGTTGTGCTTAGAAATTAAAATTTTTTTAGGAAGCGATGAGACTATGTGCGTCATCACGAAGACATCAGATTGGACGTTCTGTAAAGTTCTGTAAACAGTGGTAGAGCCACGAGGCAGCTTTTGCTGTCGCACGGATGGGCCGGCTCGAACCGTAGTGGTACCACGACTTCACAGAATACCAGCGTGAAGTAGAGGTTTACCTTGGTGAGTGCAGGTGGCCGGAGGCCCTTTTTACTGGAAATGAGGCATTCTATCTTAGTCCTCACGGGTGACAACGCATCTGCATTTGGATTCGCAAACGAGGATAGATGTAGATGTCTATGGGCCGCAGCAACCACTTACCATCATGTGGACTGTGTGCTCGATTGTCACCCTTATCCTATTAAAAAAAGAAAGTTGTTAGAACGAATGTGTTATGTATGTTACACGAAATACGTTTGATTCGATAAAATTCTTTGTGCTCCCAATAGTATGTGGTTTTGAATAGCTTTGTTGCAAACTTCTTAAAACTGCTTTCGTTTTTTGTCAATATATTTTTGTGTCCTACTGGTTGGTGAATACTTTTTGATGTTTGTAAGAATCCTTTGTAATTCAGTCCCTTCTGACTCCTGGCTCTTGATAAGTTCGTTCACAGTTGAAATGTCTTCTTTCTTGAAGTCCCTACTAATCCCTAAAATTTCCTACAATTCCTAACAAATAAACATACTATATCTCCATCTTCCTACGACATATGAGACTTCTCAAAACACTGGTGAGACCCGCTTATGGGAGGAAAGTGTCCGAACCGCTGTGGTGAAAATACAAAACACATTATATTATTACCCCGTACTTTAAAATGCCGTCAACTACTGCTTATTTCGGGTACAGTAGCCCACAGCTTCTTATTTTAAATAATAGGATTCATATAACGTTCCCTAATCTACACCCAACAGAAATTTTAAAGATTTTAATTTCAAAGTTTACCAAAATATTTTTCATTTTTATTTTTTATCGATGGACCACAATGTCTTATTTTTATTATTTATTTATTTAAGTTAGGCTACGAAGAACGATAATGTACAGTTAGGTAGTTGTTTGTTTAAATATTTACCTTGTTTATCTTCGTTTGTTAAACTCCTTGTATTAGACCCTACAGACCATAAGTAAGTTCCCTATACCTAGCAGTTCCTAGCTGCCCTAATACCCTAGCTCTACCATAAAAATATACATAAATTAATAAAACAAATGCGGGATGTCTGCATCATGAGACAAAAGGTAACAGACGGACAGAGACAGGATGTCAAGGTTAGGTGATGGGGTTTTCTCACTGCCATTCAAGCAGATTCACAAGACTGATCACAAGTTCTGACGGCTAAAGGTGTTAAATGTGTTAAAATTAAAAGGCTGAAATCAATAGACCGTACTTTTTGCTCAGACTTTACTTACGAAAAACCTAGCTGAGTATATGCCTAGCATAATCTCCGGTTCTAAATTTATAGATATATCGGGCTAAGATTAAGCTAAGCTTATGCTAAAGCCCACAGTCAAAAAAATAATTGATGCTTTATTCCACGCATTACGTTCTTGATTTTATTGAATAAAATTAAAAGAAATATTTTAAAATCGATAACAGTCCAAATTGTATTTTATAAATAAGTAATTATTATATGAAATAGAAAACAGGCTTACGAGAACGGGAACGGCTGAGAACAGTGTAAAATCAGAAAAAAGGTAAAAAAAGATTTTAAGAAATTCGAAATAAGTTTGAAATTACGTTAATAGAAAATGGATGAATGCTGTTTAAAACTTGAAGACGGCATAAAACTTGTTATAAATAATTAGAGTGACATGAAAACCACAATTTATATAGGTACATATATATACGTACGTAATAATCTTACACGGCCACTACACTATATATATATATATAATATACACACACACACACACACACACACACATATACCTAGTCAGGTCAAAAATTCTGTCACATGTTTAATATAAAATAATTGAAACAAGTTCATTTATTATGTAACCATTTATATACCAAAATGAACTTAACGAAACATAGATTCTTATGACTTTAAAGTTTATTCAAAATGACCTCCGTGATTTTGAATACAGGCCATCAATCTGCGCGGCCAGTCGTCTATTGCAGCAAGAACGAGGTCCATGTCAATATCGGCGGCTGCCTCAATCAAGGATGTCTTGAGTGACTCCAAATTGGGATAATGCTTTGAGCACGACTTTTCCTCCAAGTGTTGCAATATCTTGTAATCTAACGGATTCAAATCTGGACTGGAGGAGGGCCAGTCTTCGTGCCGGATGAAGTCGATTTCACGCGCCACCAGCCAGTCTTGTGTGCTCTTCGCTCTATGAGCTGGCGCCGAATCTTGTTGGAATACCCAGTGCCTGTTATTAAACATGATATAAGAAGAAGGTTCCACAAGGTTCGTCAGGACTGTATTTTGATACACAACTGCATTCGTTTTTACACCTTTCTCACAAAAATGTACCACTGTTAAGCCCCAATAAGAAACTCCCAACCATACCATGAGCGAGGATGGAAAATGACCTCGTTGGACACGCGGAATACGGTTGCTCGCTTCTTCACTACTGTGTGCGTACACCTTATCATTTCATTTGTTGTAGCTCTCTTCTACGGTAAAAATTTTTTCATCCGAAAAAAGAATTTCCCGATATTTTTCCCGCGTACCGCTTCAACAAAGCACGGCATCTCTTCAGTCTCAGGTCCATTAGACGAGCATTCAAACGATGTCCTGTTTTTCTTCGATATGCCCAAATCCCTAAGTCTTCATTTAACACCCTTTTCACAGTGGTTCTGCTTAACCCCATCTGAAGGGCCAACAGTTTCTGCTTACGTTTGGGATTTATTTGAATTCGCGCCTTCACAGCTTTTATCACTGCTGGAGTCCTAACAGACCGAAGGCGACCACTTCTTGACCTGTCATCTACACTAGAGTCTATATTGTGTCGTTTGATGGTACGATAAACGAATCTTTTGGTTATATTCAAATTTTTCAGTATGTTAAAAATTTGAATTGGCGCGTAACCGCAACGATGCAACGCTATAACTGCAACACGGTCTTCTTTAAGCGTCCACTCCATATTTAAAAATGAATAAAATTCTAAAAAGTATACAGTTTTATTTTCATGAACAATTCGAAATTCGAATTCAATAAACTTTTAAGAAAAGTTTTTACTGTGTGACAATACTTATGACCTGACTAGGTATATATATATCTGTGTGTGTGTGTGTGTGTGTGTGTGTGTGTGTGTGTGTGTGTGTGTGTGTGTGTGTGTTATATTACACAGCAACAAATAGTTTCTATTTCATTATCTCTCGTTTTATCGGAATTGTGTCGTGTATTTTGCACCATTGGGATTCAAAAATAAATTACACGCACGTTGATCAAGTCGATTGTGAAATCTGCCTGATTGAATAAATCAGGAATATCGTAAGCCGCAGCTAACTATTCTATTTTATTATTATATACATAAAAGAGAATATCCTGAGCAACTGACTCATTTCTCATTTTTCTTCATTCTTAATTTGTAGATTTTGGAAAATTCAACCCCTAGGAGGATGAAATGAGATGTTCCAGTTTCTATGAAACTTTTCATATAACGGGGTGATTAACTCAGTACTTACTGAAAATACTCTGTAAATAAAATAAAAAGATCACATTCTAAGTTTTTTCAAAAGAACCCTGATGTTCAAATTTGTACGGAGAAGTTTAGTTTGACAATTATAAAGTTTACGTTTTGCTATGGATAAAATACATTGACATGATGCACAGCTCATAGCGCTCGACGTAAAATTATGAAATTGTGACAACATTGCTTTCTTTTATTACGTGGACATTAACTTAAATGATATTTGTAAATTAATTGAAGACGAATTAAGGTGTGATAGTTTGTACGATACTTTTTTTTTTACAGGCTGATTACTTCTTGGTATTGTGAATAATTATCACCTTCACGTACCTCAATAAGCTTTCTATAAGAAACTTCGTAACACGTGTCCAAGTATTTTTGAATACTCTACCCTTGATCGTAATATAGGGGTTGAGAGTTATTATGAATTTTAAACTATTTTAAAGCGGTTTTCAATTAATTCAATATATTCTTTATTGTACACTAATACACATTGAAACAAAAACAAAGTTTAATAAATAAAAAAGTTACAATAGGCGGTCTTCTTTCTAAGCGATTTCTTCCAAAGCGATACCCTATAATGCAAAGAATTGTTCACAACGAATGGCTAGAAGCGAGGTGTACATAAATTATACAATTAAGGTAAAAAATCAAATAATAATAAAAACACTAGATGTAACAGAAAATAATTACCGTAATATGGGGTGAATAGGGACAAATCCAAACGTTACGTAGAATTTTAGGGTAGCTTTTTTACGGATATATTTCTGTTTTAAGATAGATATGATTGATTCTTAGGGGTATCTTTGTAATCAAATATACAACTATGCAATTAGCATTTCAATTAATGCAAAAAACGTAAAAATATATGCTATCTCTATTCACCCCTTGATTCTTATTCACCCCATTTTACGGTAATTGAAGAAGGGGGTGAATGTACACAATGTACAATGTACAAAGGCAGATTGTTAGAGTGGCTTTAACTATTTAAAAATCCTTATTATATCTTAAAATCTGTAATCATTATCATTCTGAAATATGAGATAGTTTCCATGCGTTAGTTTGAGCTCTTGGCATTATGCGATCTCATAATAACTGTGGAACATATAACGTGGGTGCGGGTAACACCGCGAGGCGTAAAACTAGTATAATATAGACACATATAAAATTTTTGTGATTACTAGCAAAAGCTGGTATATCTGTAAAGTTCACCACTTTTTAGCCTGGAGCGGTCCAGCACGTAGTCCCATAATAGACAGAAACGACTATGAATGGTTTCGGACGGCTCCACCTCGCATTTCGGTCACCTAGTGAGCTAGTTCAAGTTCCGACTCACGAGGCCATATTTTAGAGTGTGCTTTTGGTAGAGAATATTGGTGTTTGTACAAATACATAAGTGTTAAAAAGCGCTGAACGTCAGGAGATGACTTGTCTAAGTGATTCACCAGGATGGCATCAAACTCGACAGATATCGACGTCTGTATACTTTAGTATGTATCTTCGATAGTTGTTGCTCTATATAACCTGATTTTGCACAACAAAAACCCTCGTTTCTCGCTTCGATAATTGTTGGTCTTTATAACCTGATCCTGTACCTCAAAACCCTCGGTTCTTAACTTCAGAGAGGTCACCGAAACGTAGATATTGAAGGGAGATGGTGATATATTTTACGTATATTGTGTTTAAGAAAGACCCATTGGATGTTGGCCCGTTAAAGAAATGTGAAGACTTATAGTGCACGAAATTATATTCGTAGAAAATTTCATTAGATGACGTCAGGTGGTAGGAACAGAGGTTGCAAACCTTATGTGTGGAGAGGGCACTTGTAGGGCTACACAATGCATTAACAACAATGCCTCCGTGGTAAATATAACCTCGCCATTGTCGTATCTTGTGAGATAGTGATTCGGACTTTTCCACCCATTACGTGTAGTTTAGTTTGAGTCTACCTAAGGTCAAAGTTAGACACGAAAACAGGCATTATTTTTATAAAATAATAATATTAATGGAGCACACAATTCAACTGATGTTAAAATGGATTCTGTGGCCCATAGACATTTTAAATTTATCCCCGATTAAGAATAAAAGCGTGGATGCTTTTTCACCCTTTGAAACCTAAATTGGAACGGTTCCAATAAAAAGGGTCTCCGGTTCTACACTCACTTTAAAAAACAGCACTACGCTACTGCTTTAAGTTTCTGTTCTATGAGATCGTGCTATTCTCCGGTTGAGCCGACCCATTCGTGCTACAGCCATAATATATCTGCAGTGTGTCAATACCACCTGAAATAAACAAGCCTATGTATTGTAATTACCCAACATTTACTTTAGCGTGTGCTTTGTTCACGTCCAACGAATGACTACTCTTTACTATGTTAACCGTGTAAAAAACATATCGTGAACTGATCGTTTTATATCTACCTCATCAATACATATATATAAATGTTATTCTTAACTTTTTATAGTAGCTTTCGTCCATTTTAAAATGTTATATTTTTTATTTTTCAGACTTCAGGTTTTACTCACGACGTTTTGGTTTAGAAATAGATAATTAATCAGTTTTTAAAATTGAACCTAGGTTGCTCGCGTGCCGTGAAATTTATAGCGAGCGCTTAGTCCCTGACCCATCTGGTTTATAAAGTGGAATTCACGAGCTCGCCCTGGATGCGTGTTGGTGGACTACTTTGAGAGGGCTTGTGAGGGGAAGAGGTCCATAGCAAAATGTATCAAAGATGCGCGGCACCAGGTACTAGAGATAGATTTGATTAGGTTAAGTCGTTCACAGTAAGAACAGTCAAGTACCAAATAATTCTATCAAGTCATATGAATAAGCGAATATTTCATAATTTTTTTAATAAATAGAAACCTTAATTTATTTATTTTTGACCTTTGAAAACTTTATCTAAAAAATCTATTTAAAACCTAAGGTATATTGAACAAAACTATTTTTACGGATTTTATCGCGTGTCGTCGGTGTAGCGATGGACTCAATAGTATCTTCCACAGTCGCTGATATATCCATGAAGGATTTTGAGGAGAAGGTCCTTCTTACTGCTCTTGTAAATTCAAGATAATACAAGTGGTACGTAGACGACACTTTCACAATTTTACCACGACGAAGTAACGAAGTAACTGAATTTTTAGATCACCTTAACTCATCAACCATAAACTCTAAAATATAATTCACAATGAAGTTAGAGGCAAATTAATTCTTTAGCTTTCCGAGATATTTTAGTCATCCGAAATCCTGATAACACAATTGGTCACACTGTATATAGGAAAAAGACCCATACCAAGCAATATTTAAATGGTGGAATTCACCATCATTTATCATAGTTAGCTACCGTGGAAAAATATTTGTTTCAGCGAGCACGAGGTACCTGTGACAGAAAAAATCTGGCTACCAAGCTTCAATACGTCAAGCAAGTATTGCAAGACAGCAAGCTTTGGTTTTTGACGCCGGCCGAGCGGTGGGCTGAGAACGCGTAAAGGCGAAGAGTCGTCTGCTAGCTGTACTAATGTCTGCACGCTGTCAATTTTTGTCGGGAACTCGGAATAATTAGGCGCGGACGTAAATATACGGTCTAGGATTTGTGACGCGTATTCCTAGCTGGAGAGCTTCCCAGGGACTTATTGTGTCTGACTCAGAATCTGCAAAAGTGCATTCGGCAATATTAGCTAGTGCGCCCGTTGATATTCTAGAACTATCAGTCACACCCAGATACACATCACGTCACTTTATTTCCCTTGCACTACACAAACACATACGACCAGACCGACTCCGTAGGGACCAGACGCCTTGGATATAGGTAAGTAAGCTCCGTCTAATTCCTCCCGGTCGACTGGCCGTAGTATAGAACGCTCCCCCATATATATATTAGTGTAATTAGAGAAATTCCACGTGGCCATATTCTAGCCCCGTCCCTCTGCTGCTCGTCGATGGGATAACTCATGGGCCCTAATCCCGTCAGCCTTGGTTGGGGCAGCTAGGGGCGTGCATATTCTGGTAGCAGAGCGTGGTTCCGGGTTCGATTCCCCGGTCGATCCCGTCCATAGTGTTTGATAAAAATTAAGCAATTCTGGTGGCAGGGAGCGTTGGTTTGATTGGTTGAATTTTGTGTCTAAAATCACGCCCGTCCGTAATACGTAAAAATATTTTTGTGTACGTAATAATAAAATTATTTTCCTTGTTGCTTTGTTGCTTGCCTTTTTTTGGTTAGTGGGTAGTTAGAAAAGCTGCGCCCTAGGTTGCGCAAGCGGGAGTTTTTCTAGTGATATACGTTATGTAGGTAGATGATTATTTTTACGTAATCGGTTAATTATCGTTGTCGGATAGTTGCAGTGGATTACTTATCGAAGGGTCGATTTCCGAGCTAGGCATTTTTTGTTGATCGGCCGTGATGTGGATCTTATGTGAATTGTAATTTGTATTTGAACTAAAGAGTAGTAACTGTATTTGCGCAATTTGAATTTAACTAGATTTGATCGCACTAGTATTTGTTATTTGTTAATTTTTAAAATAAATTTTAAAAAGACAAAAATTTGATTTTTGTCTTTTCTTTTGTGCTAACTTGTATTTGGTTGATACGTAGTAATTTGTATTTGTGTAATTTCTATTCAACGCGATTTGATAGGAACTGCATTTATTAACTGTAAATTTTTGTTGTATTTTTTATTTGTTATCTTTGTAATTTGTGCTCGAACCGCGTCGTAATTTGTATTTAGTAGTGATGTCATCGCCCAAGCTACTGATCCGTTGTTTGCGGACTGAGCTACGCTGGGCCACAAGCGGCCATGCTTTGTTAGGTCGACCGGATAGGGTCCAAAAATTGATGAAGCGGTTCGAGCAGGTGGATGCTCGAAGGGCCGCAGTGGAGGAGGCTTACGCTGAGCGCGAGGATTCAGATGTGGAGAAGGGAGTCCTGGACTCCTGCTTCGCGGACAATGAGCAGTTCTTTTCGCTCACGGACGAATTAATCGAGGCTGAAGGCAGGTATGCCGAGGAGGCGCGTGAAGCCCGGATGAGTGGCCTGCCCAAGTCCTCTCGGAAGCAGCTTCAGCCGGAGCTGTTGGCACGACTCCCAACTCTGGACCTGCCAAAGTTCTCCGGGGTCCTTTCCGAATGGCTGACCTTCGTTGGTCTTTTCGACAGCCTAGTGGACGCCCGGAGTGACTTGACCCCGAGCCATAAGATGGCGTACCTCCTGGCTTCACTGGAGGGGGAGGCCCTGGGCGTCGTCGGCCACTTGAGATTGTCGGACGACGCCTACCAGACTGCTCGGGATCTCCTAGCCAGAAGATACGCCAACATCCGGCGAATTGCGGACGAACATGTTAAGCAGCTTCTAAGCCTCCCGCTGCTTAGTGACCGGGCCAGACTACGTCCGGACCTGTTGGATCCAGTCTTGGTGGCCTGTAATACGTTGAGGCGGCTGGATTTTCCAGTGGGCGAATGGGCTTTTTTGTTGCTCCGCATCGTGCTGTCCCGTCTACCTCTCGACCTTCGAATCCATTTTGAGGAGAGGTACGGTGGGGACGAGGCCTCCTATATTCCGCCCTTCTATGACCTGCTGCGGTTTTTGGAGGAGCAGTGCCGGCAGATCGAGAACGCGACGGGTGCCGTTGACGACTTACGAGCCGTGCCCAGTGAGAGGCTGACTCCGCCTGGCAAGTCGTCGTCAACCTCCGGCTGCTCCTATTGTCGAGCATCTGATCGCCGGGTAACGTCGTGCCGGAAATTATTAGGTAAGCCGGTTCCGACGAAGCGAACTATCGCCAAGGAGCGCCACTGGTGCTACTCATGCTTGGAAGGGCACCTCCAGCGATACTGTCCGCATCGGCGGCCCTGTCTGCATTGCCAGGGCAATCATCATGCCGTTTTGTGCCTGGGTGCGAACGGCGTCTCCTCTCGGGGCTCTGCCAGGCCTTCGACCCCCACGGGCGGGGGCGCTCAGTCACGCCCTCTGCCGGGCGACTCTCGGCGCCCGCCGGCCAGCCACCAGGCCCCTAAGTTTGAAAGGGGTCCCTCCCCCGACCAGTCGGGGGGTTATTCCCCCAGGGGCGGGGGTGTCATCACCCCCCCTCAAAGTGTGGAGAGGAACTGCACGGCCACTCATCGGTCCGCTGGACCTTTCTCACTCCCGTTAGCTGAGTGGCCGCGACTGGTGTACCACTGTTCCCCATTTGAGGGAGGCGGCCTAGGCTAGCTGCCGCCTTAGCTCCCACCACGGCCGCCTCCACTGAGCCTTAAGTCGTCAACAGTCCACTTGTCAAAATGTTCTGTTGCCGACGTCCTCAGTGAAGGCGTACAACCCGAGTGGCGACTGTTAGCGGTTGCGCTCTATTGTTCTCGGGTTCACGCCGTGTGGCCTCCACTTGTTGGTGGGAAGATTAGGGCCCGCCTGGAGCATTGAATCACGCTGTCAAGGGGTATTAGATTTGGTTTGGTCGAGCACTTAGTTAAAAATTCTTTGAATTGGGGTTAAGGAATGCTTTGGGCTTTCTGCGAAATTTTCCTATTTGTAGCGGTTGTGATTAAAATAATTGAATTTGATCTACTCCTTTAAATGCTACTGCATGTGTTTTGTAAATATATTTAATCATTATGTTTGATTGTTGTGCCTGGTTGCTAAAAGAAAGTTTGAAATAATTTCAATTGAATGTCGCGCTATTTGAAAAATTATGTATATGTTTTATGATAGTGTTTAATCATTTTGCTTTGTGAAGAAGTAGGGCTGTGCCTTACGTTATTGTTTTGTTTAATTTGTCAAGTTCACCTATGTGCATCGGTGATTAATTTGGTTGAATTGATTCTGTAGTTGAACATTCATGCTTTGAAAAATTAGTTGAAATATGAGCATAGGACTGCTTGTCTAACAGGCAAGCTAGTTTTGGAGATTATCAGAGTGAAATTAGCTGCCGCACTATTTTAGTAAATGATAATATGGTGGGTGGCCTGGCTAGGCCTACTTGTTGAAAATTCATACTAGGGACTATCTGTGCGTTTCGTTCGGCTCTCCACAGATGACGTTCGTGTAGAATTTGTGGGTGCTCTCTGCACTGAAGCTTAGGAGGCCGCTCTGGGCCGCTTCGTGTCACTTCGCTGTTTGCAGACCCGATCCGGTCGGATTGCGGAACTAATCGTAGGGGCACAGATAGGTTTTTGAAAGAGGTCGTCGGACTTCTGTCCAGAATAGGACATATTTATGGGCTGTGATGTCCAGCAAGGGCATCCAGTTCAACCCTTCGGCTTGCCCACGTTGGGGCGGTAATTTTGAGGCCTTGTTTAGGGTTTCAAGATCTGATGGGTTGCCTAAGGTGGCCTAGATTGGTTGTAGATTCGGTCTTGCAACTTGCAGTCTCGACCTTGTCCCGCTGACCGGTTTGCTCGCGAACCTAAATCCTTGTGTCCGGGACGGGGGTTTGTTCGCGCCAAACGCTGTTGTCGGAATCGACGTCTAGGGCGCGCGCGGCTCTGGGCCATACCGGTTTTTGACGTCGGCCGAGCGGTGGGCAGAGAACGCGTAAAGGCGAAGAGTCGTCTGCTAGCTGTGCTAATGTCTGCACGCTCTCAATTTTTGTCGGGAACTCAGAATAATTAGGCGCGGACGTAAATATAAGGTCTAGGATTTGTGACGCGTATTCCTAGCTGGAGAGCTTCCCGGGGACTTATTGTGTCTGACTCAGAATCTGCATAAGTGCATTCGGCAATATTAGCTAGTGCGGCTGTTGATATTCTAGAACTAACTGTTGCTACGCGAAACGGTAGTGACCTTTGATCCGTAAACTCCGTGTGCGTTTTGTGCGTAAACCTTATACCCAGCGATAGTTAGTGGCTTCTGTAAGTTAGTTAATCGTGACGAACGAGGAAAGTGACTGTGGACAACGCCTCGGAAGGCCCCCTCAAGTTGGAGCGGTGTCGACGCTCGGGCTGCTGCCGACGGCCAAGGTCTAGGTTCAATCACCATCAGTCACACCCAGATACACATCACGTCACTTTATTTCCCTTGCACTACACAAACACATACGATCAGACCGAGTCCGTAGGGACTAGGCGCCTTGGATATAGGTAAGTAAGCTCCGTCTAATTCCTCCCGGTCGACTGGCCATAGTATAGAACGCTCCCCCATATATTTTAGTGTAATTAGAGAAATTCCACGTGGCCATATTCTGGCCCCGTCCCTCTGCTGCTCGTCGATGGGATTACTCATGGGCCCTAATGCCGTCGCCTTGGTTGGGGCAGCTAGGGGCGTGTACAACTATATTATGTAATTCTTGTCATTTCTGTATGTACTCATTTAAACTTTACTAGTAGTCATTAATAAATGCTTATTATTATTATTATGGGTTATATATAAAGTTTTCTCATCTGGTTGGTATAAATATATAATTGTAAATAAACATGGTAAACGTACATAAATAACAATAAAATAAAATAAATGCATAAAAATACATAAATATATAAAAACCCAACCAGATGGAAGCCCTCGGCAGAGGAGACCAAACGGCCGAGGGTTAGGGGGAAAGGGAAAGAAACCGGCGGACGATGCGGGCGGTATCGTGCAGCACCGCCTTCTGCATTTGAGATTGGAGCGGTCCGTCACGGAGTCCTAACGCCTCAGATGACCCGAAAGGCTGACTGGAATTAACCCATTCGCAGAGACGACTACAGGTATCATTTCGGCCGGCAGTCCACCCCACATGTCGGTCACCTCGTGAGCCAGGTCCAGATATTGTGTCAGCTTATCTGTTTCGGCTTTCACGAGGTTCTCGTCATAAGGAATGGTAATGTCGACCAAAAATATCCTTGAATCTGTCCGGTCCAACAGCACAATATCAGGCTTATTCGCAAGAATAGTCGTGTCTGTGATGATGGCCCGGTCCCAGTAGAGCCTGGCGCGGTCATTTTCGAGCACGGCTTCCGGCAATTACTTATAATACAGCAGTTTCCGATCCTGGTTACTAAGTTGTGCCTGTGAAAATACTCAGAAATAGAAAGCGCCGAACAACCGGACATGACATGCCTAAGTGACTCACCGGGATGGTGACAAGCTCGACAGACGTCAACGGTGCTATCCTTTAGAATGTATCTCTGATAATTGTTAGTCTTAATAACCTGATCCTGTATCGCATAGACAAAACCCTCGGTTTTACCAAAGAGGTCACCGAAACGTAGCCATTGAAGGGAGGCGAATGTGTCTACAAAGGGCTCATGTAGAGCTTTATAGAACCTCCCGTGGAGCTCCTTCTTCTTCCATACGGCCTCCCGGTCATAAATGCTCTGTACTGCCGGGTCTTGCCATTGCTCGTTGGCTAAGGATAGAGGGGTAAGTCCTTTATCACAAGAAATAACGTCCCTGTAGTATGGATCATCCGTTCTCGTCAGAAAATAATTACAAAAGTTGCACACTTCGCGGTTATGCATGGTAAGCCCGCGTTAAAAGCCGCGCCCACCATGCTTGCGCGGCAAGTACAGCCTCAATACAGACGATCTCGGATGATGCATCCTGTGGGACGTCATAATAGTGCGGACTTTTCGGTCCAGAGCATTCAGTTCGGTCTGAGTCCACCTGAGCATGCCAAAGGTATACATGAGAACAGGCATGATCCAACCGTTATGTGCTTGCGTCTTATTTACGCCGGACAAAAGTCTGTTAATCACTTTGGTCAGGCGTGCATAAAATACATCGCAAACTGATTGTTTCATACCCAGGTATCGGTATGTTTCAGTCTTGGAAAGGGTCCTTATGTTGATGGGCAGAGATAAGTCTATGCCCTTAGAGTTAGCAACCCTTCCCCTTTCAACATGGAGGACCGCACACTTATCCGTCCCCAGCTCCATTCTAATAGAATTGCTAAAATCACAAGTGATGTTTAGCAATTCCATAAGATGAGAGCGACTGGAGGCGAATAACTTAAGATCAACCATATAGAAAAGTTGGGTCACTTTTGTACTTCCTTTCCGAAGCTGAAATACCCTCCCGGAGCCCTCCAGTAAGGTACTGAGAGGATTTAGAGAGAAGCAGAACCAGATTGGACTCACTCAACAATCGTCCTGGAAGATACCCCTTCTTATCCTTATATGGTTCTCCGCAGCTGTCATCCGCTCGCCTAGCTGACAAAGGATCGTATTCCATTGCGCCATACACTGCCCGAGGAAATCTCGAACTGTACAATTAACCTTATACGGCTCGAGGACCCTCTTAAGCCATGTATGAGGCACCGAGTCCAATGCCTTTTTATAGTCTATCCAGGCGGCGGAGAGATTCCGACGGCTGCTTTTAACCACCTTGCCAATGACCGCGTCAATGAGTAGTGGTTCCTTGGTTCCACGACTACTGACCCGACATCCATTCTGAGCCCGCGACATCACCTGATTTGAGTTCAGGTGACGAGTAATTCTCGCGCTCAAAATGGATGTTAGTGTCTTGTATATGGTAGGTAGACACGTTATGGGGCAGTATTTGCTTGGGTCTGTAAAATCTCGGTCTTTAGGAACCAAATGAGTGATCCCAGTAGTGAAGAGGCTCGGGAGCGACTTTTAGTCGGGAGCCTCTTGAAACTGTCCGGTTGTGATGCAGTCCGTCGAGTCCCGGACTTTTCCAGTTCGGGGCCCTACGGACCGCCTCATCTACGTCATCCGTCGGTATGATGACGGGGTCCATGGGCGTAACATTCACACACTGACTCGCCACAACTTCCGTCCAAGGGCCCTCGCTGTGGTTTACGGGCCCTGACCACAGGCCTCGCCAGAATGCGATAGTGTCGGCCTGATTCGGTGCTGGGCCCGTTCCACGTACCAATTGTCGCTCCAATGATTCATAGAGCCTCTTCTGATCAATCTGGAAGAGATGATTCTGGTTGAACCGTGTCGACCTCTCGGTATATTGCCGAATCCGCTTCACCCAAGCAGCGACTCTCTGCTTCATGTCGTCTATGCGCTTCATTAGTTTTTGCGTTATATCTGGTTATATGCTAGGTCAAACATCAGTTTGTCCCAGCAAACGCCATCCTGACGGTGCGCACAATTCTCGGCCTATTATTGCCCGACCTGAAGCTTATCAGTCTGCCGATGACGGCCCTAGCCTTTGCGATACGATCCTCAATCCTTCTTCTCCAGGCTGGGATGGCGCTACTGTATCCTGTGTACCGTCCTGTGTACTGTGTACTGTCCGTGTCGTAAAGGTCCCTGCTGGCTTCCAAATAGGTCACCAGCATTGGGTTGAGAGCCCTCATGACAGCCCGATTCCGCTTGCTGAGGGGTATACGGGGAAGTCGCGGTCGATTCTCGAGAGGTGTACTGCGCGTTTCCCTTATTGCCTCTGCCAATACGCTCCTCATTTGCTCTTGTTCCTGGGCGACAATTCCATCGTCGCTGGAGTCACCCACAACGAGATCTACGGTGGCATCTACGTGAGCGGGTTGCTCTGTAACTCGTAGAGCCGCATCACTTGTCGTAGTATTTTCATTCGATAAAGGAATAGCCTCACATCGTAGCCGTTCGAGTTCGGCGTCATGAAATATTTTTGAGCGCATGATGTACCAAACTCGGTCTGCCAGGATTTGCTCGGTAACGGAAATAGACGGTTCCAGCTCAGCAAATAGTCGATGCATCCTAGCACGGTACACAAAACCTCCAATTTCTTCCCTTTTCGCCCTCAAATACGCCCGCAATACGTTTGTATTCATTTCCTTCCTCCAACGCATGCGGCGTACTCCACCAGCGGTGGGTGCCGCTTGCAGAGTCCGAGAGAACCCTGCCATCTCGTGGGGATGATAGATGCGAAGGGCTACTAGGTGGTCGTGTAGCACCTCGCGCTCGGCTGGCGGCCCGCATGCTGTCGCGTCCAGCGCCAGCTCCAGACGCGCCCCGGCGACCCCCAGGCAGCGGCCCTATACGCAGTCTATTCGTTTCCATCATCCATAAATTTGGCGTCAGTTAACGGGAGACACCCAGACCTGGCGCCGTTTCATGATGGAGCCATATGCAAAAAAGGGCCTTTGCACCCTCAATTTTGCCGAGGCACGGTGCTAACACCGCTTGGCAAGGTGCTGACTGATTGCGCCGACGTAGCAGTTTTGTCACTTAACTCTTACGTCAGCGGCCGATGGGGTCGTCACTTCCCTACGCCAATTATTATTATTATTTGGGGCATCTATATAGTTTACTCATCTGGTTGGGCTGTATAAATATATAATTGTAAATGAAAATGATAAACATACATAAATATGAACGAAAAAAAATTATTATTATTATTGGGGTTATCTATAAAGTTTTCTCATTTGGTTGGGCTGTTTAAATATATAATTATAAACGAAATATATAAACATACATAAATATCAATAAAATAGTATAAATACATAAAAAATACATAAATATATAAAAAAAACCCAACCAGATGGAAGCCCTCGGCAGGGGAGACCAAACGGCCGAGGGTTAGGGGGAAAGGGAAAGAAACCGGCGGACGATGCGGGCGGTATCAAGGAGCACCGACTTCTGCATTTGAGCTTGGAGCGGTCCGTCACGGAGTCCCAGTCGCCTCAGATGACCCGAGAGGCTAACTGGGATTAACCCGTTCGCAGAAACGACCACAGGAATAATTTCGGCCGGCAGACCACCCCACATGTCGGTCACCTCGTGAGCCAGGTCCAGATATTTTGTCAGCTTATCTGTTTCGGCTTTCACGAGGTTCTCGTCATAGGGAATGGTAATGTAGACCAAAAATATCCTTGACTGTGCCCGGTCCATCAGCACAATATCAGGCTTATTCGCAAGAATAGTCCTGTCTGTGATGATGGCCCGGTCCCAGTAGAGCCTGGCGCGGTCATTTTCGAGCACGGCTTCCGGCAAGTACTTATAATATGGCAGTTTCCGATCCACGAGACCGTATTTCAGAGCGAGCTCCTGGTGTAGAATCCTGGCTACTAGGTTGTGTCTGTGCAAATACTCAGAGTTAGAAAGCGCCGAACAACCGGAGATGACATGCCTAAGTGACTCACCGAGATGGCGACAAGCTCGACAGATGTCGACGGTGCCATCCTTTAGGATGTATCTCCGATAATTGTTGGTCTTAATAACCTGATCCTGTATTGCACAGACAAAACCCTCAGTTTCCCCAAAGAGGTCACTGAAACGTAGCCAGTGGAGGGAGGCGACTGTGTCTACGAAAGGCTCATGAAGGGCCTTGTAGAACCTCCCGTGGAGCTCCTTCTCCTTCCATAGGGTCTCCCGGTCGGAAATGCTTTGTACTGCCGGGTCTTGCCATTGCTCGTTGGCTAAGGATAGAGGGGTTAGCCCTTTATCACAAGAAATAACGTCCCTATAGTATGGATCATCCGCTCTCGTCAGAAAGTAATTACGGAGGCTGCACACTTCGCGATTATGCATCATAAGCGCGCTTAAAAAGCCGCGCCCACCATGCTTTCGCGGCAAGTACATCCTCATTACCGACGATCTCGGATGATGCATCTTGTGGGACGTCATTATAGTGCGGACTTTTCTGTCCAGAGCTTTCAGTTCGGTCTGAGTCCACCTGAGTATGCCAAAGGTATACATGAGAACAGGCATGATCCAACCGTTATATGCGTGCGTCTTATTCACACCGGACAAAAGGCTATTAAGCACTTTGGTCAAGCGTGCATAAAACACATCGCAATCTGACCGTTTCATACCCGACTCATCTACACCGATGTTCTGTGACATACCCAGGTATCGGTACGTTTCAGCCTCGGAAAAGGTCCTTATGCTGATGGGCATAGATAAGTCTATGCCCTCAGAGTTAGCAACCCTTCCCCTTTCGACATGGAGGATCGCACACTTATCCGTCCCCAGCTCCATTCTAATAGAATTACTAAAATCACAAGTGATGTTTAGCAATTCCATAAGATGAGAGCGACTGGAGGCGAATAATTTGAGATCATCCATATAGAAAAGGTGGGTCACTTTTGTACCTCCTCTCCGAAGCTGAAATCCCCTCCCGGAGCCCTCCAGTAAGGTACTGAGTGGGTTCAGAGAGAGGCAGAATCAGGTTGGACTCAAACAATCGCCCTGGAAGATACCCCTTCTTATCCTTATGTGGTTCTCCGCAGCCGTCATCCGCTCGCCTAGATGACAAAGGATCGTACTCCATTGCCCCATACACTGCCCGAGGAAGTCTCGAACTGTACAGTCAACCTTGTACAGCTCGAGGACCCTCTTAAGCCATGTATGAGGCACCGAGTCGAATGCCTTTTTGTAGTCTATCCAGGCGGCGGAGAGGTTCCGACGGTTGCGTTTAACCACCTTGCCAATGACCGCGTCAATGAGGAGTGGTTCCTTGGTTCCACGACCACCGCCCCGACATCCATTTTGAGCGCGCGACATCACCTGGTTTGAGTTCAGGTGACGAATGATTCTCGCGCTCAAAATGGATGTTAGTGTCTTGTATATGGTAGGTAGACACGTTATGGGGCGGTATTTGCTCGGGTCTGTGGAATCCCGGTCCTTAGGAACCAAATGAGTGATCCCAGTAGTGAAGAGGCTCGGGAGCGACTTTTGGTCGAGAGCCTCTTGAAACTGTCGGGCGAGCACAGCGTGACACACCATGAACCCCTTCAACCAGTAGTGATGCAGTCCGTCGAGTCCCGGACTTTTCCAATTCGGGGCCCTACGGACCGCCTCAGCTACGTCATCCGGCGTTATGAGGACGGGGTCCATTGGCCTAACATTCGCACACTGACTCGCCATGACTTCCGTCCAAGGGCCCTCGCTGTGGTTTACGGGCTCTGACCACAGGCTGCGCCAGAATGCGATAGTGTCGGCCTGATTCGGTGCTGGGCCCGTTCCACGTACCATTGGTCGCTCCAGTGATTCATAGAGCCTCTTCTGATCACTCTGGAAGAGACTATTCTGGTTGAACCGTGTCGATCTCTCGGTATATCGCCGAATCCGCTTCCCCCAAGCAGCGATTCTCTGCTTCGGGTCGTCTATGCGCGCCGTCAGTTTTTGTGTTATATCCGGCTGGGACAAACTGATATTTGTCCCAGCAAACGCCATCCTGACGGTGCGCACAATTCTCGGCCTATTATTGCCTGCCCTGAAGCTTATCAGTCTGCCGATAAGGGCCCTTGCCTTTGCGATACGGTCCTCAATCCTTCTTCTCCAGGCTGGGATGGCGCTACTTTGTCTAGTAGCGCGTCCAACAGTGGGACCTTTGGCGCCAATAATGCGGCAAACTGCCAGTGCGGCGCTAAAAAGAATTGAGTCCGTCTCGCAAAGGTCCCGGCTGGCTTCCAAATAGGTCACCAGCATTGGGTTGAGAGCCC
This sequence comes from Parnassius mnemosyne, assembly GCA_963668995.1. Lineage (NCBI taxonomy): Eukaryota > Metazoa > Arthropoda > Insecta > Lepidoptera > Papilionidae > Parnassius > Parnassius mnemosyne. Next base: position 58,563,650 of record CAVLGL010000001.1, read on the forward strand.
TCACGACAGCCCGATTCCGCTTGCTTAGGGGCATGCGCGGGAGTCGCGGTCGATTTTTGAGAGGCATACTGCGCGTTTCCAAAATAGCCTCTTCCAATGTACTCCTCATTTGCTCTAGTTCTAGTTCCTGGGCGACTGTTCCATCATCGACTGAACCAACCATAACTGAAAGATTCACGGCGGCATCCACGTGTGCTGGTTGCTCTGCATTTTGTGGCGCCGCATCCTCAGCCGTAGCATTGTCATCCGATGAGGGCACAGCCTCACGTCGTAGCCGTTCGAGTTCGGTGCTATCGAATATGTTTGAGCGCAAGATATACCGAACTCGGTCTGCCAGGTTTTGCTCGGTGACGGTTATAGATGGATCCAGCTTAGCAAAAAGTCGATGCATCCTAGCCCGATACGCAAAACCTCCAATTTCTTTCCCTTTCGCCCTAAAATACGCCCGCAATGCGTTGCTATTCATCTGCATTGACCAACGCATGCGGCGTACTCCACCAGTGGCGGGTGCTGATTGCTGGGCCCGCGAAGACCCTGCCAACACCAAGCCAGCTGGTGGGGATGATGGATGCGAGGGGCTGCTAGGTGGTCGTGCAGCACCTCGCACTCGGCTGGCGGCCCGCATGCTGTCGCGTCCAGCGCCAGCTCCAGACGCGCCCCGGCGACCCCCAGGCAGCGGCCCTAAACGCAGTCTATTTCCTTCCATCATCCATAAATTGGGCGTCAATTAACGGGAGACGCCCAGGCCCGGCACCGTTTCATGATTTGGCATATAGCACAAGCGGGTCCAAATTAGCACCCTCAATTCTGCCGAGGCACGGCGCTCACACCTCTTGGCAAGATGCTGACTGACTGCGCTGACGTAGCAGTTTTGTCACATAACCATTACGTCAGCGGGCGATGGGGTCGTCACTTCCCTACGCCTCGTTATTAATATTATTATTATTATTATCTTTTCTACTCCTTTTTTTCTCAAGATTTTCTAAGATCTTGGTTTTTAAGAAATGCTCACGGGCCTAAGCCAAGTGCGCGTCCCTTTGGGAATCAAAATTTGAGGTGTCTTCTTGCAAAAATTTTCGGACTATACGACAAGTGTTGAGGATGGATTATTATTATTATATTAAAATTATTTGATAATTGATGAACACTCGTGGTGTTTAAATGCATAAAACGTTTTGTAGTGTTTTACTTTAACAATGTGTGAAGATTTATCATGATTATAAGTTACCTGCCGTATTTAAGACAAGACATTAACAATTGCGTTAAAACTAATTGATATAATACTCTTCTCAGAGCCCTATTAGGTAATTTATATTTTCTGTTTAAGATTCTAATTTACAAATATAATAGTGTCAAAAATTTTGATTTAGAATAAAATTTATCAATTTATTAATATTTCCTTGCAGTGGTTTTTTACATTTTATTTTAGTTTTGAATGGTATATTTTTGTCTATAGTAATTATGCTTGTAAGAAATGCTGGGAACACTAAATACAATATTTACGTGTTATAAAATGTGCACTTAGTTTATGTTACTCTAAAAAATATAGCGTAATTATAAGTCTAAAATTTGCTGATGAACCAAATAAATGAATACTAGATTTATTGCATGCATAGACCGTTTTACAATTATTTCTTGTTCTGATTTCAACTATTCGTTTTTCAGTATCCCACGCTATGGTATATTCGTAAGATCCAATATTGGTTGATTTTTCTAGAAACATAGGGAATAAGAACAATGCATGGAAACAACCGACAAGACTATAAATATAGTACACACTTTTAGAGTGAGAATATCATTTAACGTTTTTACTTTTTTATCTGGTAATTACTATAAAAAACCGAGCCGTCTTAAAAAACATTGGCAGATCTAATAGCCTATGATATGTGCATAAATTTATTTTACGTTAATAAAATTTAAATATTTTAGCAGTAATTAAAGACCCATAATGAAATAAAGGACATATTATCGAACACATTATTGTTTTAAGCTACATAGAAATATAATTTAGATAATGACGGATTCAGCTTAAAATGATAAATCAAGAAAAGAGAAAATTTTTAAAGTTAAAAGTTTAAAGTCCTCAGAAATTGTTTGTCAGCTTTATTTAAATATTGAAAAAAATTATATTTATTTAAATAAAAAAGCCCACAAATTTATTGCTCCTTTTTTTCGGATGTATTATTAAAATACACCGAGCTTCTTCCCTTTTAAACGAACCTTTTTCAAACCTCGCCTTTGGGCGGTTGATTAAGTCCAAGATCAAAGCAACCGCAAATAAGTTAGTTGCTCTTACAAAAGTACAAATGTACTCGTACCTAATTTACACTGGAAATATTTCTTAGATTATTCAATATCTAGTTGCGACAGTACAGGCTCAGTATAAAGCTGTGCTAAAAAGCTTATTGGCAATCTTAATTTGATTACAACCGTACTTGTCCGTCTCAATCACAAACACAGAGCAGCCAGCCTCTTGGTTTCCTTCGTCCCTTTCTACTTTTGAATGACATACTACGTATTCAAACAAAATAGCGGCTTTATTGTTCGTAGTAACCGTACCAAACGAGTATAATAATTTTCCTGGCATTTGTTTTATCATCGCCTTACATTGTTGCTGTCTTCAAAGTAGGAATAAAAAGTATTTGAAACAGTTAAGCCAGTGTGCTTTTGCGTCTTCAGCAACATGTTTATTAACTGACGGCTTATATTTGGTAAAACGAGATAATACTTTATCTTGTTCTTTGGTATTGTGAGTAGGCTTAAGGAAATTTTGTAATTACCCTGCCAACTCAAATCTTTTACAGCGCGAGAGACGCATAAACATTTTCAAACGTATTAAAATACCCAGACAGATAGCTGAGTGTAATATCTGATGTTCGAGACGTCTGTTGCGGTGATTGCTAATCCACCTACCAACTCTGATGAATATGGCAAATAATCCTTTTATATAATAGGTTAATTATATAATAAAAATAGGTAAGTTATTATTTATAATAGGAAAATTTAACACATGCTTGGCGGTGAAGAAAAACATCGTGAGGAAACCTGCAAGTCTGAGAAATAATAAAAAAAATATATCGAAGATACATATGTCAAGTTCGCTAACAAGCATTGGGGCAGGGCAACGGACATTACCTCGCCTTAAAACCCTCTCAATATTTAAATTGCACAAGAAACATATTCTGACACATAACAATTATTTATAGGTCGTACAAATAAATTACGTGACCCGTTCCAATAGTCCAAACACAAATCCCCCAGACAGGAGATAAACCTCAGCATTAATAATAACAGGATATCGGCTCTGAGTTCATCTACCTGATTATTCATTTGCAAATATCTTTCGGTATGCTTGTCATTTGGCTCATTGCCATTGCCTGTGCCGTAACAAGAAAGTGCTGTAACATGAATGGTGCCTTCTTTTCCCCACACATTTTCCAATAGAAAATGGCTCAATATATATTAGTTACCTCTCATAGACCAATGTGTATCTAAGTTACAAATTACTTACTTTTCGCCATTTACTCATTTTAGCTGTCTATAATGCTACCCCGGTCCCAAAGGTGGTACTTGTGACCTACATAGCGTCTGACACAATTTTACTTTTCTCCTAAGCCATTAAAGTCATACCGTCGGACTCTTATACCTTTATATAAATAAGTATATTTATTTAGCTTCTAACATAAAATATCTTTCCCGAGTCTGTGTAGCTTGACTTGACTTTTTTCTCCTTTCATAACACGTTGAAGGAGAAAACAACCAATAGTTTCGTAGTATTTTACGCTAAGTGGCCATATATACTACCAAGCTAGCAAATGCAAATTAAAAGACTTTACGAGTATTCGAACGAAAGTGTGCTGATAGTGTTGTGGTACATTTTACTAGCTTCTGTTTTTGTTTAATATTAAAATACATTTTTCGCTTTGCGTACATATTAATAATTAAACGAATTTAAATGATAAAACAAGAATTAAGAGTCCCTCAGGTCTCTAGGACATCACCGAAAATGAGAATTTAAAATCATGTGAGCTAGTTTGGGAGTTACAAAATCTTTTGTTTTCTGAGACATTGTGAACACTATACACAGCATAACAGCCAAGTTAAAAAATTAAAGCAAGTGGATAACGATTTTGTGTACTTGTGAAATGTCATCTAATGGCGGCCTCTTCTGTGGTAGGTTTTGTGATAATTGCCAGCTTTTCAAAGATTTAGCGAACTTGATAACAATCAACCTCTTTATTTATTAATAATAAATAGTGTACGAATACTACAGCAATGTGCATTTTATATTACTAAGCCTAAACTTAGTTAAACAAAATAAATTAATTAGACAATAAACAAAAAATTAAATAAAGTAACTAATAAATGTCGTTCTACCTTTCTTACATATAAAATTATTTACAATATATTAATATTATGTATGTAATAAAGAAAAACAAAAAAAAAACAAGCAAATATAAACCTTATAATATCAACATTATTTATAAAAACAGTTCAAAAATAAATTCAAATAAAAAGTGAATAAAAATAAATTTAGTAAAAAATTTCTTGACAACTATTTTTTAAATAAATATTCTGATTACTCTACAGAGATCATCATCATTACAGCACTTCACAAGTCCACTGCTGAACATAGGCCTCCCCCAAAAAATGCCACAAAGCACGATCCTGAGCCACCTGCATCCATCGACTTCATGCATGTCTTATCAGGTCGTCACTCCATCTAGTGAGGGGATGCCCTACACTTCGCCTGTCGGTACGAGGCTACCACTCGAGAAACTTTTTTCCCCATCGGTTGTTGGTTCTTCGAGCTATATGGTCGGCTCATTGCCACTTCAGCTTACTAATCCGTTGCTCTATGTCGGTCACTCTAGTTCTACTGCGGATATCCTCATTTCTAAGTTTATCACGCAGAGAAACTCCAAGAATAGACCTCTTTATAGCTCGCTCAGCGACCTTGAGCTTCCTCATCCGGCCAGCAGTGAAGGATCATGTCTCAGTTCCACATCTCATCACTGGCAACACGCACTGGTTGTACAGTCTCGTTTTCAAGTTTTGAGGTATATCTGACGAGAAGATGTGCCGTAATTTCCCAAACGCTGCCCAACCGAGCTGAATCCGTCGATTGACTTCTCGCTCGAAGTTGGACTTACCTAGTTAGGCTATTTGTCCCAGGTAAACATACTCGTCAACAACTTCGAGCTTAGTGCTCCCATCAACTACCGGCAGAGGTGTGACATGAACTTTAAAGATGATCTTTGTTTTGTCCATGTTCATCTTAAGACCTATCCGTTGTGAAAAACTATTGAGGTCATTGAGCATAGTGCTTAGGTCCTCCAGCGATTCTGCTATAAGCACTATATCGTAGGCAAATCGAAGGTGAGTGATGTACTCGCCATTGATGTTGATACCGTATCCTTTCCAGTCCAGAAACTTGAAAACGTCTTCCAATGCAGCGGTGACGAGTTTTGGCGATATGACGTCACCCTGTCTTACACCTCTCTGCAATTGGATTGGTTTCGTACTCTGGTTCTGTACTCGGATAACCATCGTAGCCCTACGCACTTCTAAATTTCAATATACCGACAATCAACTTCACATCGCTGAAGAGACTGCAGCACTACCCAAATTTCGACGAAATGAAAGGCTTTCTCATAGTCCACATACGCCAGAAATAGTGGAAAATTGTACTTTTGGGACTTCTGTACAATTTGCCGAAGGGTATGTATGTGGTCTATGGTGCTAAAGCCTTTTCGAAAACCGGCTTGTTCGGGAGGCTGGAAGATGTCAAGTCTGCATGCGAGACAATTCGTAATGACTCACGAAAACAGCACGTTGACGCGGCTCAGAAGGAAAATCGGTTTTTAATTCTTCAAAAGAGCGTTGTCGCCTTTCTTGAAAAACAAGACCACCGCACTTCTGCTCCACGCCTCCAGTGTAATGCCACCATTGAGGACGCAATTAAGGAGCTTCTGAAGGACTTAAAGTACCGGTTTTCCACCCGCTTTCAGAAGCTCCGCTGTAATTCCATCCTCGCTTAGGACCTTTCCGTTTTTAAAGTGCTGGAGAGCTACTCCAATCTCGCTCAGACTGACGTCATCTGAATAATGTCGGATAAGACTCGCTCTTGGATCGATACTCACACTTGCGTGTGGCTCCAACGATGACGTGTACAGCTGCCCATAGAAGCTCTCAATCTCACTCAAAATCTCAGGTGTCTCGGAAATAACGCTGCCACACTCGGTCTTCAGCTTCGACAGTTGGCTCTCTCTGGCAGACAGATCTCTAGCAAAGACTTGAGAGCCCTGGTTCCACTCGATCGCTTCTTCAATACGAGCAGTATTAAAGTTGCGTACGTCCCACCACCTGCATTTGGAGAAATGTTTGTTCAGTTGCCTCTATACTGTCAAATCTACTGAAAATTGCAGCGTCATATCCCGTCTATCAGCCATGAGATTAAGAGTGTGATCGGAGTTTTTGTGTTCTTCTGCAGAGGGTCTTGCAAAACTTAGCTCCGACTGCATGGATAGATTCCACGAGCTTGTCATTCATATTGTCGACTGCATTGTAATCTTTTAGGCACTGAAATCGGTTTCGTAGCTCGAGCTGAAAGGTTTCGGGACTTTGGATTAGAGCACGAGGGGGACCGAGCGTTGACTTCATTAGATGAGACCTCTCCAACTTAACGTTTAGGTTCAGTATGCCTCTAAACATTCGGTGATCGCTACCAGTTTTCACCCTCGCGATCACGGAGACATCACTGAACAGTTGTCGTCTGGTTGTCATAACGAAGTCAATCTCATTTTTTGTGGAATCGTCGGGGCTCGACCAGGTCCACTTCCTATGGGGCCGCTTCTGGAAGAAAGAGTTCATCATAAAGAGTCCCTCTTTCTCCATGAAGTCTGCCAGCTGCTGGCCCCTTGTGTTCCGTTGCCCTATTCCAAATTTCCCTACTTTTAACTCACCGTTCTCTCTTGTGCCTAGTTTTGCATTAAAGTCTCCCATTAACACCGTATATTGGGTTTTGGAGGAATGCATGGCTCTAGAGATATCCTCATACATTTCCTCCACCTCCTCATCGGGGTGTGCCGAGGTTGGTGCGTAAACCTGTATGATCTTCAGCGAATACCGTTTGGTGATTCTGAGTATAAGGTACGCAACCCTCGTCGACACACTCTAAATCTTTACATCATTGTTAACGAGAGACTTGTGGACGATAAATTCGACACCTCCTTGGGACAGACGGTCGCCCTCCCGGTGATAGAGCAAGTTGCCGGATGCGAGGATTACTCTGTCCTCCCCCTCTCTTCGGACTTCGGATAATCCTATAATATGGCAGCGTAACTTGTTTATCTCTTCTTCCAGCTCCACGATCTTCTCGTCAGTCCTCAGGGTGCGTGCGTTGTATGTTGCCAGGTCGAGTCGTCTTAGATGGCAACTGAACCTTCACCGGAGATTCTTAGCACCCTATGCCCCGCCATTACCATGGTCGCCACCGTAGCTAGGAATAGCGGGGCCGCCGGGGACTGGGGGCCGTTTCTTTGTGACTCTCATCATGGGGGGGGGTATTTACCATAGTTGCCACGCTTGGTGAGCGGGTTGGCAACGGCAGTTTTTTATCGTAAGTTTGTTGTTATCAGGTAGATGTTGCTGCCCATCTCCTGCCTGTTTCCCTTTGTCGCCTTTTACGACACCTACGGGAAGATATGGGGTAGTGGATATTCTTAACCGCCACTACACGGCACTATTTATATATGAATATATATATTTTTTTCTTATGAATAGTAAGATTAGTTTTTTATCAAAAAACTTTATTTGTGCATGTACTATTTGTGATTGGCAAGAAAAAAATTTGTGTCTCTTTAAAAATTTAGAAATTAACTCGGCGTCTTTAATAGACCGTTATTGCAAATAAGTCAGCCTTCATCTATGATATGCCAGTATAAAAATCTTCAATTTTTTTCTAAGTCCTCTTACATTTTGATAATATTAATCTATCGATCTTGTTACTTTCATGGTAATTTTTTAATGTTTGTTGTTGTGTGTGGTATGATTTCCGAAACAAAATCCATTCGCAAAATTTAATATTTACGGGCCAACTTTCAGGTTTACATATTTTATCATAATCACCCTCGGGAATTCCAATAATGTAGGAGGCGTAATCTCTCTCTTTCTCTCTATCTCTCTCTATCTCTCTCTCTCTTCTGCCTTGTTTTATCTATTTTTACTTGTATTTCCTCTTCGTATAAGCTTTGAACATATTTTTCTAAATTTGTTTCTGTGGTGTCTTTATTAAGACGCCATACATGTAAGGTATTTTTTCTGTTCGGTTCCCTGAATTAAATTCATATTAGAGATTTCCGCTTTCTTTACTTCACGTTGGAGTATCTATTCTTTTTTTATTTTTCGTAGCAACCTTCCAATTTTCTGCGCTCTTTAAATTTCCTTCGATTTTGCCTTCACTATCGATTTTGATGATTTCATCCCTTGACCTATTGGATTCGCAATTTAAACATTTGCCTGTTTCATGGCCCTACATTCCTTTACCTTATCAGCCGCGGTAATCTGTATTGGTTTGTATTTTTTAACTGCATCAACAAATGATACTGATGGCTCTTTATGTGACATTTGCTGGTTATTGGATGGCAGTACATTCCTTTTTTTAATGCCGTGGCTTCTAATTCCATATTTTTTCTCCCTAGTTCTTCAATTTTAGTCTCTAATGCTTCTATTTTGCTGGCTTCTTGTTTTTACTACGTGTGACTCGTTTTCTGTTTTTATCAGTTTACCTTGTAATAGTGCATATTCCTTATTTTGTTCATCGAGTTTTATGTTCATTTCTCTTCTAAACTCCCTCGATTCGTCAAGAAGTTTATTATCAAAAGAAGAAACCATTATTTACTTGGTATATTTACAATTACCGCCACGTTCGCTATTTACGAAATTGCTAGTTGTAAACGTTTTGTTCGTGATAATTTCCTTCTTCGGAATTGTACATACATACTCCGGACAGATCCACGTATCCTTATACTCCTGCGAGAGGGTATCAAAACTTTCTTCTTGTATAGCAAGACACTTCAGATGATAAAGCTTCTTGCATAATTGTTGCCACCACTTCATGTACAAAATATCGTAAATTAGGGTATCGCACCCAGCGCATTTAATTCCCATTTGGGAGATTCTTTTACGTAAATAAATTAATAATACACAATTACACTTTTAAATACTTCCATCCGCTTAGACGCCTGACACGCGAAAAAAAATTAATATTCGTGTAACATATTATTATTAGAGGTGCAATAGGGTAAGTGTTTTATTCGTATTCTTTATTTTGTAGTCTGAGTAACTGCAAAAAGCGAGAGTAGCCTAATGGTGGGGTGTATACCGTGAACTCAAAAGTTCGTGGGTTCTAATCTGCCATTAGACTACTCTCCTGAAACACTCTTAACACAAGCCTTTTTAAGATTACTAGAAGAAAAATGTATTTTGAGATTATGCATTTATTTCAGTCTGTGGAAATGCCCATTAAGTTGATTGTAATAATAACACCTTCCTACATCTCTGACAATATGTTAATCCAAGACGAAGAAAGGCGATACTAAATCCTTATTTTAATTATTTCGTCAGTTACAGGTTTAGCCTATTGGCAAAACGGATATATACGAGTACATCGTGCAACCAAACTACAAGTTCATGGTTCAAATCTCTAACTAAATAGGAAAGTTTTTTTTTTGCTTTTTCTTTCTTTTATCATTAAGATTTATATTTTTGTTATAATCATTTTATATTTTTATTAACAAAATATTAGTATTTATTTTAGGTTTTTTTATTTTATTTTTTGTTTCCTTGAATTTAGCTTCACCATCACTTAGCAAAACCTAACAAATATAAATTTTCATAGTGTCATTTTAATTTTCTAGCAATTTTATTTTTTAAGTGCTTACATATTTTTGTGTTAAGATGATTGTAGTTTAATACTTTCAATTATTTAGTCAATTGTTCTGTTATGCCCTTATATGTTGCTTATTAATTTTTTACACTGAATATAATGCATATTTGTTTCTTATCTTAGCCGAACCCTGATCTCCCTTGGTTGAGCACTCCAACACATTTGCTATAGGATGTCCATATATTTTATAGCTATCGAGAGACAATATTGCTTTGCTACCGAAAGCTTGCCGAATATACTTACATCCTTCATCCATTATTGCAGCCTAATAAGAGGTTAGTAACTAAAAAGAAACATTACAACAAGTACTTACATACAAACTGATCAATAAATAATAAAACAACATATCTTATGCCAATATATAAATAAAAGAAAGATACGTCGGCAGATCCGATATGCGGACGTCAAAAGGAGGTGGACGTCATTTTTTTTCCAGGATATATATATATTTCTCCGGGAATATTATAAACCTGAGCAAATATTTGCTTATTTTGGGATAATTTTTAATTTGGCTGCTGATCAGGTATTGCTGGTATTTTTCTTACGGCTGAAAAAAACATATTACACAATTATTTTTAGCTGATTTTTCTTGCTGACCGAATATTTTAATAAAATACTATTTAATAACTTCCTTATATATAGTAGTTGAGTAATGCAAGGTAAAGAAGTCGCTTCTAAAATAACGTTCTCATCAATTTCCAATAAAACAATGTGCGGACGATAATGTTGGGTTAACTTAACACTTTGATTAAACGGAAACCGCAGCTCGTACATAGTCCAAATATTCAATCTAAAGTTTAAAACAGTTTTACCCAAATATATTTTAAGGAGTTTAAATTTTTAATTACACGGCTAGTATTTTAGAATATTAATATAAACTTTACAGTGGGAAGTTATTAGATATATCAGAAAGTTTATGTGCATTTTTACATTGATAAGGCCTACGACAAAGTGGCCAGGGTTGCATTATGGCAAACGCTGACCTCGGTTGCTTTGAGCACGGGGCCGGTACAGAAACTTAAATTCCTACAATATTGGAACTTCTACCAGGACGAACGTGCACGAACAGACAGGAGAATGTAGGTTATGTAGCTTCACTGTGGTTATTCAATCTGTTTCTAAATAGTCAATTAGAAACGTTGAAAGTCAAAGAATATAGGATAAATTGGATGAGTGGGCAATCAAACGTACGCCGGCGTACAAATTATAGTATGTGAGATGTCAATTTGCCAATGATGGTTGCATTATCAAATATATTATTAAAAGTAAGAGGAATGAAAGTAAAACGATATGGAAAATATGAATAGTAGTTGGTCGAGCAAGTGGATAATTTGTGTTTTTAGGATGTGTTTAGCGGGAATGGTAGACAAGACAAGAACACAAAACGAAGAGTGAATGCACGACACAGAGTAAATGGGGTACCTCACTCTATTATATGAATAAAAAGAATGTGTCAAAAAGGTACTAGAAGTTTTTTTGTATTTTTTTATTTATTCTGCAGAAATGCAGTTTATGAAGTTATTGAAGAAGTATGTTATCGATGACTTTAAAGATGTGAAAGGAGAAAAATATATGATAAGAGAAAAGTGTAGATGTGTATTGGACTAGAACATGTTGCCATATATATATTATACTGGTGCTATAAAAGACCACCTGTCAGTGCTAAATGGAAGTCTCTGCCTACCCCTCTGCGTGATAGATGTGAAAATTTATGAATGTATCTTTTATTGTCCTGTGCATCATCCCGGCTAATGACTGAGTTCGCTTTTCTACCAATTTGTCCTCACCTTGCCCGGTTTGTAGCGTTCTCGGTAATAATTCTATTGGCTCAAATATCCAACCCAACTACGTTGGACCTGGACTTTTTAGGTCTGCTGTGCGGACTTTCTTCTATCAAAATGGTATCAAGGCATCTATTTGTAAAAAACCAGCTTCATTTACGTAACGCGTACCGTATAAGAGTATAGGTTGGATAATGCTTTCGTAGAATTATCTCGAACTTTAGAAGTATCATAAGATCGCCGATAACCCCAGTGACTATTCACCACTTACTCAAAAGTGCGCCAATACAGGCTCTAATGTCATAATTTATCCACGGACTCGGGCAGTATAAATTCAAGGTATCTGAATTTCTCCGTTTTAAGAACGTACTAAGAGCCAATTTTGAAGGATTCGGGATCTGTACTCCTACAAAACATGTACTCAGTTTTGGCAACATTTAGTTTCAGTTTGCCGTTCTCGATTGAGCAATTTCATAAATTAATTTCACTCTCTGCTGTAAGTTTATTCTTCTTTGTCAACTGTTGCGGTGTTATCAAGACAGGTTCCATTCGATGCACAATTTTTTTATTTATCAATGTGAAGGTGTCTAATAAATAACTATAGATGCACAAAATAAAAATAAAAATTTTACGATTACTTGAGTTTAACTGTAAATAAAGTACGGAGTCTGTACAGTACGTTCGTGATTTGTGTAAGATAGCAGATGTTATTGATCTTCAGGAGACTTGGCTGATGACAAACGACTTGGTTTTCCTGGATACAATTAACCAGGATTTTAGCATAGCAGCTAGCAATTGGCTGCGGATACGTCAGTGGATGTGCTGCAAGTTAGGCCCTACGGTGGGACAGCGCTGCTGTGGCGTACGAGTTTCTTTACCAAAACGGAAATCGTGCAGTGTGATAATGACCGAAAAGTGGCGATGCGATGAGATCATAGCCTTCTTGTGTTTAGCGTATATATGCCTACTAACTGTGAGAATAACCTATCAGAATTTATTCAATGTCTAGCGAATATAAGTGAGAGATATAAAATAAGCGAGAAATATAAATATGAGTTGAGAGTGCCGAGATTGAATTCGTTCTGATCTTAGGCGATTTCAACGCGCATCTGAGTACTCTGTTTGGTAAGGAGCTAGTGGACTATTGTTGTGAGCAGTCGTTACTATGCATATACTTAAAGAGACTAGATTCAAACTCATACACATTTGTGAGTGAGGCGCACGGCACATATTGGTGGCTTGATTATTGCATTGCTACCGCTGCTGCAGCCAGTACGGTAACCGATCTGTATGTGAAGTATGACTTATTTTGGTTTATTCTCTTTTATTAGTTTTTATTTTTATACGTGGCAGAGCCATGCTGCAGCTATATTTTTGGTATAGTTGTAACACGAATGGGACGGCTCGATTGGAGAAAAACGAGGCTCTCACAGAATACCAGCGTAAAATAACAGCTTAATGCTGCTGTTTTTCATATGGTGAGTGTAGAGAACCGGAGACCCTTTTTACTGGAAATCGAGGCATTTCATCTTAGTCCTCACGGGTGACAACGCATCTGCATTTTGATTCGTAATCAAGGATAAATGAAGATGTCTATGGGCCACAGCAACCACTTACCATCAGGTGGACTGTGTGCTCGTTTGTCACCCTTATCCTATAGAAAAAAAATCTCTATTCCTATTGATTGTCGTCTAGTTATTAATTGAAAGCTTAATTTTATTAGATTTAAAGAAATTTACTATGAGTCTAACCTAAAAAAAATAATGCGAAGGTTTTATGCAGGTATAAGGATAGGTAGCTTGAACAAATAAAAATGTATTCAAAAATTTTTGATGAAAAACTTAATGAGATAATGAGTAATTATAAAAATATAAACTTGAAATGTATGGATATAAAACATTTGTGTGAAAAATCGTGTCATTTTAATATGTAGACATCGCAATATTGGTAAATTTAATTAATTTTGGAGATATATAAAAAAGTTATAACATAAGAAATATTTGCCGTTAAGTGTAGATGGAGAAAACAATAAGAAAAACATAGCAAATTTATTTATAAATCAGTTTAATCTTCTACAAAATATATCTAATTATGCTACGCCGAAACATGTTGAGTTAATTTTAAGGGGTAAGTCTGAGGGTCATGACGGTCTTACTATAGAGCATCTTTTGTATAAGGGCCAACACATCTGTGAGGTGTTAGCGCAATTTTTCAATATCTGTGAAACATTGTTATGTACATGAGGAACTTATTCGTACGATGGTTGTTCCTATTATGAAAAATAAAACGGGTGATATCTAGGGCTCGGAAAACTATAGCCCTATTTCGCTAGCCACTATAGTGGCCAAGGCACTAGACCGAGTTTTACAGTTATACTAAATTCCATAAATTATAATATTGGACAGTTTGGTTTTCTTCCGAATCTATCAACAGATATGGCTATATTTTATGTACAGCAGGATGTAGGTTACTATAATCAGCGTGCTTTTGTTATAAGTATTCACGAAATACTGAGGAAAAAGCTCAGTGAACTTAGCACAGATGTCTCGGCTATGGTTGTAGATCTCCTAGCGTTTTGATACCTTAATCATACCAACAGCGTAAGGTGGGGCTCTGAATTTTCGGACTACTATAAGCTTTCTTGTGGTGTGAGACAAAAAGGTGTTACCTCAACAGATCTTTTCAATACCTAATAATAATTAATTCATTGAAATTTAATGACATATTATGACTTTTAATAATAACATATCGCTATGAGACGCGCGCCACCTACTGTAATCTAATTTTACTATGCATATAACCTTCGCGCAAGTGCAAGCAATAACTTAACAAAATTTTAGCGCATAATAGAACAAACAACAATTAAGTTTTGATAATCGGACAAAAAAAATTAATTTCTGTTTGTTCGATTATGAAGGCCTTACCAATCTGTTAGGACTGATCTCTCCTAATACAATTTTCCAGCACGGTAGTAGGGAAATATTTCCAGAATGGGGATTCATCCTTCAATAGATCATATTTCTATAAATGGTAGAACCATGTTGTAGCTATATTAGTAGTATAGTTGTAGCACGAATGGATCGACTCGACCCGGCAAGGACCACGCTCTCACAGAATACCAGCGTAAAGTGGCTGCTTGACACTGTTGTGTTTTTTTGGTATGGTGAGTGTAGAGAACCGGAGACCCATTTTACCGGAAAAGAGGCATTCCATCTTATTTGTCACGGGTGACAACGCATCTGCATTTTGATTCTTTATTTGTGATAAATTTAGATGTCTATGGGTCACAGCAACCACTTACCATCAGGTGGACTGTGTGTTCGTTTGTCACCCTATCCTATAAAAAAATATTTTAGGGCAAGTGCTAGATGGATTAGTTTGGCGACATCATTATGACGCTGCGTCTATTCTTATGCAGGAAGATTCTAGCCTTTTTAATAGCATCGTCTACATAGGTCGCCTTTGACATTTGTTTTTGCTATATATTTTAGGTAATTCTTTGTCGGAATTACTTGATCCTGTATTGCTATTATAAAACCCTCAGTTTCTGCAAACAGTGTCCCACGGCGCAACAAATAAGTCGACGCTGCAATATCAACATAAATTGATAATGTACCTTAAATAACTCAAGGAAGGAAACTTGTAGGAATCAGTTAAATAAGATTGCTCTGCTTAAAGGCCAATATGTTTATGAGGCATCATCATGTTTCATGTTTATATTCTTTCATCTGTCCCTGAAAAGTATAAAGTAGTTATTTGATAGAGGTTTGGTTCCTGATTATAATAATACCACACATATTAATAGGTAATGCACCGTTATCGAATAAATAAATAAAAACTGTTATAACCCAAAACGCGCAAAACATGAAAAACGTATGTAATATTACTCTGAAAGCTGGATAGCTCACAGAATATTGTGTAAGTGTGAAAAGGACGTAAGATCAAATAAAAAATGATTACAAAATTATACTGTTTTATTTCAGAATTGTTTAAAACTGCCCAGAAATACTTGAACACCCATATATACTCGTACTTTCAGTTGTAAAAGGTTAGAAGTATGTGGAGGGAGCGAAGCAATCTGGTTTTATAGATAAGATATCTGATCTGATCGAATCTGTACTAAAATTGAATTAGCACGCCCCGACTCCACGTACTCTTGGCTGCCCTACTCCTAGAGTGTTTTTGTAAAGCCGTACGCGTGGAACGCAACGTTACGCTACGCAAGGGCGAAGGGAGTGTACTCACTGCAGCGCCGAAGCCGTTGTAGAAGTAACTTTGGGTCAATATACCTGTGTAAAAAAGTGGGGTTATGATTTAAAAAAAAACCATTACTCATAAACTATACTTTTCCGCAAGGAGGATAGGGTAGAGGGGCTTTCCTTGATAGGGCACACTCCTGCTCCCCTCTTCTCCCCTCATGCCGGAGACGATAAATGTCATCATTTTGAGCTTAGGTTAGGTAACAGTGTATTACCTTTTAATGGGAATGGTGTCGGGAGTAAGGGGACGCACCCCCCTACCCTCCCCTCCCTTCCTGCCCACTCCAGTAAAACGATTCTAAATTTCAACATTTATCTTTATTTATCTAATGTTTTGAAAGTTAAATTTTAAAGTCTTATTATAACACTGTTTTGCCTACTGATAAAAATAATGTAGAAATGCCTTCTTTTAATAAAATTGTTTTATTCTACTTTTTCTTTTATACTCTCAAGAAAATGTTTGCTGCAAATTGTTGAGTTCTTCTATGCATGACAACCAACCCGTCCAATGAATATTAACCATTTTTTCTTATTATAGAATCCGGAGGGGATCTGTTTGACAAACGGCAAAATACAATTACATTTTAGAAAGCAAGCCGAGGATTTATTTTCTTGTTGTTTAGGCAAGTCTATCGATTCATTATAAACATTCAAGATAAATATCGATATTAATTTTAATATAGTTGAGTCAATCCCTACCGTACATGTAAAATATTTTGTATAAAAATGTATTTATCAAATTCATGCAAATTATCAGCAACGTGACTTTTTTATTTGTAATATATCAAAATAAACAAAATAATTGAAAACGTTCTATAAAGTAATATCGTCTCAATCCGTCCCTGGCTCAATATTCCAAACCCCCACATCAGCATATGCGTGAGAACTCGAGTGATAATTCTAAAAGTAATGTAAGACGATATGATAATTGTAATAGACTTATTTTATTAACGTTAATATTAATTCATTCTGTAACTAACCACCTTCGAAAGAACATTAAATTATTTTATATTTTAAAATGTGTTTTTAAAAAGACTGTCGAGGTTCGTCGCAATTTAAGTGGCGTAGCCGGTAGGATATCCGTATATATTCTGCTGTCGTGCTAACGCCTTTCGGACCCCAAAATCGGTTTAAGCGTCAGTATAGCAGTCAGGTTCGGATATCCTCGAAACAAACAAATAACTCCCGCGACGCGCGCGCTATCGTTTCCAAATCAATCGATCACGCGCATTGGATCATCGGCAGTATCGAAGTGGTCAGAATCAACTGGAGGACATGAGATTGAACTTCCTGTTAAAATATATCCCATTCTTTTCCACATTTTCATTTTCAACTAAAATCGTCGGGCCAAATTATTTGCAATTATCTGACTTTGTTGGCACAAAATAGGCTGATAATATTCTTGTTAATAGTTTATGCTAGATTAAATAAGATAGTTTAAATAAAAATGCCAGTAACTGTTATTCCAGCACATATTTTAGATTTAATTCCTAGATACGATGGAGATAAAAAATTGCTCAATTTATTCATTTCAAAATGTGAATACGTTTTATTAAATTCAGGGGGTAACAATACTCCGATTCAAAATTTATATAGATTCCATGCTATAAGTAGTAAGTTTAGTGATAGAGCTGCGACTCTACTTAGTGACAACCCTAGTTTAAGTACGTGGGAGGATTTGAAAGAAATTTTGACACAGCATTTCGGCGACCCCCGTTCAGAGGAATGTATTGCTATCGAGCTAGAATCTCTAAAAATCAAACAAGGAGAGTCATTTATTCAGTTTTGTACTAGAATACAAAATGTAAAAAGTTCTTTATTTGCTAAAGTCCAAAGACATTGTAATGAACGAATATAGGCAGCCAAAATGATTAAATATAATAATACCGCCTTAAACGTATTTTTGTACAATTTACCCGAAGACCTTATTAGAATTGTCCGATTCAAAGGTGTTCTACTTTGAAGATCGCTTTAAGTATAGGCACAGAGGAAATTAACTTCTTGGCTCAGTATAACGCCAAAAATAATAAAGCCAAACCAGTTCAGCAATTAGCTCTGCAAAGTTTCGTGAGACCAACTGAATTTATAAATTCAAATTCGACACCAAACAATAATAATAATAGTAGTAATTTCAAGTTCGGTGTACCCAATAACCAGATAAGATATAGATAAGGATAAGTAGAAGGGATTTCGTGTAAACGAATAAATTCGCGGCCCCTCAACAAGGCTACTATTTTGCATCACAACAAAATTCAATGCCACGTAATTTCAATCATCAATTTACCCAACAACGACGAGCACCATTTGAAGTTGGTGGATTTAAATTAGGCATTCCCCAAAACCAAGCTCAAAAATACGGTGTGCATAAACAACAACCTAATCAGTTTAAATACGGCTTTCAACAACAGCCTAATCACTTTAAATACGGCTTTCAACAACTTCAACGCAAAACTAGGCACAAGAGAGAACGGTGAGCTGAAAGTAGGGAATTTCGGAATAGGGCAACGGAACCCAAGGGGCCAGCAGCTGCCCAACTTCATGGAGAAAGAGGGATTGTTTATGATGAAGTCTTTCTTCCAGAAGCGGCCGCACAGGAAGTGGACCTGGTCGAGCCCCGACGGTTCTACAAAAAATGAGATTGACTTCATTATAACGACCAGACGACAACTGTTCAGTGATGTCTCCGTGATCGCGAGGGTGAAAATTGGTAGCGATCACCGAATGTTTAGAGGCACACTGAACCTAACCGTTAAGTTGGAGAGGTCTCGTTCACGCTCACGTTGCACGCTCCGTTGACTTCATTAGACGACGTCCCCCTCGTGCTCTGTTCCAAAGTCCCAAAACCTTTCAGTTCGAGTTACAAAACTGTTTTCAGTGCCTAGAAGACTGCAATGAAGTGGACGATATCAATAACAAGCTCGTGGAAACTGTCCATGCGGTCGGAACTAAGTTTTGCAAGACCCGCCGCAGAAAAACGCTAAAACCCTCTGATCACACTCTTAATCTCATGGCTGTTAGACAGAAGATGAAGTTACATTTTTCAACAAATTTGACAGCATACAGGCAACTGAACGAACAGATCTCCAAATGCATGCGGCGGGACTTACGCAACTTCAATACAGCTTGTATCGAAGAAGCAATCGAGCGGAACCAAGGCTCCAAAGTCTTTGCCAGAGATCTGTCTGCCAGAAAGAATCAACTGTCATATTTGAGGACCGAGTGTGGCAGCATCGTTTCCGGGGCACCTGAGATTTTGAGCAAGATTGAGAGGTTCTATGGGCAGCTGTACCCGTCATCGTTGGAGCTACAAGTATGAGTAACGATCCAAGAGCGAGTCTTATCCGACCCTATTCCGAAGATATCCCGGACGTCAGTCCGAGCGAGATTAGAATGGCTCTCCAGCACCTTTAAAACGGCAAGGCCCCAGGCGAGAATGGAATTACAGCGAAGCTTCTGAAAGCCGTGGCCGTTGGCCGTGTAGTGGCGGTTAAGAATATCCACTACCCCATATCTTCCCGTGGGTGTCGTAAAAGGCGACAAAGGGAAACAGGCAGGAGATGGGCAGCAGCATCTTCCTGGTAACGACAAAATACAATAAAAAACTGCGGTTGCCAACCCGCTCGCCAAGCGTGGCAACTATGGCAATATACCCCCTATGAATGAATGTAACAAAGAGACGGCCCCCAGTCCCCGGCGGCCCCGCTATTCCTGGCTACGGTGGCGACCATGGTAACGGCGAGGCAGGGGGTGCTAAGAACCTCCGGTGGAGGTTCGGTTGCCACCTACAACGACTCGACCTGGCAACATACAACGCACGCACCCTGAGGACTGACGAGAAGATTGTGGAGCTGGAAGAAGAGATAGACAAGTTACGCTGGCATATTATAGGATTATCCGAAGTCCGAAGAGAGGGGGAGGACACGGTAATCCTCGAATCCGGCAACTTGCTCTATCACCGGGAGGGCGACCATCTGTCACAAGGAGGTGTCGGATTTATCGTCCACAAGTCTCTCGTTAACAACGTTGTAAAGATTGAGAGTGTGTCGACGAGGGTTGCGTACCTTATACTCAGAATCACCAAACGGTATTCGCTGAAGGTCATACAGGTTTACGCACCAACCTCGGCACACCCCGATCAGGAGGTGGAGGAAATGTATGAGGATATCTCTAGAGCCATGCATTCCTCCAAAACCCAATATACGGTGTTAATGGGAGACTTCAATGCAAAACTAGGCACAAGAGAGAACGGTGAGCTGAAAGTGGGGAAATTTGGAATAGGGCAACGGAACCCAAGGGGCCAGCAGTTGGCCGACTTCATGGAGAAAGAGGGACTCTTTATGATGAACTCTTTCTTCCAGAAGCGGCCCCACAGGAAGTGGACCTGGTCGAGCCCCGACGGTTCGACAAAAAATGAGATTGACTTCATTATGACGACCAGACGACAACTGTTCAGTGATGTCTCAGTGATCGCGAGGGTGAAAACCGGCAGCGATCACCGAATGGTTAGAGGCACACTGAACCTAAACGTTAAGTTGGAGAGGTCTCGTCTAATGAAGTCAACGCTCCGTCCCCCTCGTGCTCTAATCCAAAGTCCCGAAACCTTTCAGCTCGAGTTGCAAAACCGTTTTCAGTGCCTAGAAGACTGCAATGAAGTGGACGATTTGAATGACAAGCTCGTGGAAACTGTCCATGCGGTCGGAGCTAAGTTCTGCAAGACCCGCCGCAGAAGCACACAAAAACTCTCCGATCACACTCTTAATCTCATGGCTGTTAGACGGGAGATGAAGCTACATTCTTCAACAGATTTGACAGCATACAGGCAACTGAACAGACAGATCTCCAAATGCATGCGGCGGGACTTACGCAACTTCAATACAGCTCGTATTGAAGAAGCGATCGAGCGGAACCAAGGCTCCAAAGTCTTTGCCAGAGATCTGTCTGCCAGAAAGAGCCAACTGTCAAAGCTGAAGACCGAATGTGGCAGCATCGTTTCCGGGCCATCTGAGATTTTGAGTGAGATTGAGAGGTTCTATGGGCAGCTGTACACGTCATCGTTGGAGCCACACGCAAGTGTGAGTAACGATCCAAGAGCGAGTCTTATCCGACATTATTCCGATGATATCCCGGACGTTAGTCTGAGCGAGATTAGAATGGCTCTCCAGCACCTTAAAAACGGCAAGGCCCCAGGCCAGGATGGAATTACAGCGGAGCTTCTGAAAGCGGGTGGAAAACCGGTACTTGAAGTCCTTCAGAAGCTCTTTAATTCCGTCCTCCATGGTGGCATTACACCGGAGGCGTGGAGCAGAAGTGCGGTGGTCTTGTTCTTCAAGAAAGGCGACAACGCTCTCTTGAAGAACAACAGACCGATTTCCCTTCTGAGCCGCGTCTACGTGCTGTTTTCGAGAGTCATTACGAATCGTCTCGCGCGCAGACTTGACGACTTCCAGCCTCCCGAACAAGCCGGTTTCCGAAAAGGCTTTAGCACCATAGACCACATACATACCCTTCGGCAAATTGTACAGAAGTCCGAGGAGTACAATTTGCCACTATGTCTGGCGTATGTGGACTATGAGAAAGCCTTTGATTCCGTCGAAATTTGGGCGGTGCTGCAGTCCCTTCAGCGATGCCAAGTTGACTGTCGGTATATCGAAGTGTTGAAGTGCTTGTACAGTAGGGCTACGATGGCTATCCGAGTACAGAACCAGAGTACGAAACCTATCCAATTGCAGAGAGGTGTAAGACAGGGTGACGTCATATCCCCGAAACTCTTTACCGCTGCATTGGAAGATGTTTTTAAGCTTCTGGACTGGAAAGGATACGGTATAAACATCAATGGCGAGTACATCACTCACCTTCGATTTGCCGACGATATAGTCCTTATGGCAGAATCGCTGGAGGACCTAAGCACTATGCTCAATGACCTCAATAGTGTTTCCCAACGGATAGGTCTTAAGATGAACATGGACAAAACAAAGATCATGTTTAATGTCCATGTCACACCTATGCCGGTAGTTGTTGGGAACACTAAGCTCGAAGTTGTTGACGAGTATGTTTACCTGGGACAAATAGTCCGACTAGGTAAGTCCAACTTCGACCGAGAGGTCAATCGACGGATTCAACTCGGCTGGGCAGCGTTCGGGAAGCTACGACACATCTTCTCGTCAGGTATACCTCAAAACTTGAAAACGAGACTGTACACCCAGTGCGTGTTGCCAGTGATGACATACGGAACTGAGACGTGGTCCTTCACTGCTGGCCGGATGAGGAAGCTCAAGGTCGCTCAGCGAGCTATGGAGAGGGCTATGCTCGGAGTTTCTCTGCGTGATAAACTCAGAAATGAGGATATCCGCAGTAGAACCAGAGTGACCGACATAGCCCAACGGATTAGTAAGCTGAAGTGGCAATGGGCCGGCCATATAGCTCGAAGAACCGACAACCGATGGGGAAGAAAGGTTCTCGAGTGGCAGCCTCGTACCGGCAGGCGAAGTGTAGGGCGTCCCCCCACTAGATGGAGTGACGACCTGGTAAGATTTGCAGGAAGTCGATGGATGCAGGTGGCTCAGGACCGTGCTTTGTGGCATTCTTTGGGGGAGGCCTATGTTCAGCAGTGGACTTGTGAAGGGCTGTAATGATGATGATGATTCTGAAAGCGGGTGGAAGACCAGTACCTGAAATCTTTCAGAAGCTCTTTGATTCCGCCCTCCATGGTGGCGTTACACCGGAGGCGTGGAGCAGAAAAGCTGTGGTTTTGTTCTTCAAGAAAGGTGACAATGCTCTCTTGAAGAACTACAGACCGATTTCCCTTCTGAGTCGCGTCTACGTACTGTTTTCGAGAGTCATTACGAATCGTCTCGCGCGCACACTTGACGACTTCCAGCCTCCCGAACAAGCCGGTTTCCGAAATGGCTTTAGCAACATAGACCACATACATACCATTCGACAAATTGTACAGAAGTCCGAAGAGTACAATTTGCCACTATGTCTGGCGTATGTGGACTATGAGAAAGCCTTTGATTCCGTCGAAATATGGGAGGTGCTGCAGTACCTTCAGTAGTGCCAAGTTGACTGTCGATATATCGAAGTGCTGAAGTGTTTGTACAGTAGAGCTACGATTGCTATCCGAGTACAGAACTAGAGTACGAAACCTATCCAACTGCAGAGAGGTGTAAGACAGGGTGATGTTATATCCCCGATAGTCTTCACCGCTGCATTGGAAGACGTTTTTAAGCTTCTGGACTGGAAAAGATACGGTATTAACATCAATGGCGAGTACATCACTCACCTTCGAAATGCCGACGATATAGTCCTTATGGCAGAATCGCTGGAGGACCTAAGCACCATGCTCATTGACTTCAATATTGTCTCCCAACGAACAGGTCTTAGGATGAACATGGATAAAACAAAGATTGCGTTTAATGTCCATGTCACTCCTTTGCCGGTAGTTGTTGGGAGCACTAAGCTCAAAGTTGTTGACGAGTATGTTTACCTGGGACAAATATTCCGACTAGGTAAGTCCAATTTCGAACGAGAGGTCAATCGACGGATTCAACTCGGCTGGACAGCGTTCGGGAAACACACATTTTCTCGTCAGACATATCTCAAAACCTTAAAACGAAATTGTACAACCAGTGCGTGTTGCTAGTGATGACTTACGGATCTGAGATGTGGTCCTTCACTGCGGGCCGTATGAGGAAGCTCAAGGTCGCTCATCGAGCTATGGAGAAGGCTATGCTCGGGGTTTTCTGCGTGATAAACTTAGAAATGAGGATATCCGCAGTAGAACCAGAGAAACCGACATAGCCCAAAGGATTAGTAAGCTGAAGTGGCAGTGGGCCGGCCATATGGCTGGAAGAACCGACAACCGATGGGAAAGGAAGGTTTTTGAGTGGCAGCCTCGTACCGGTAGGCGAGGTGTAGGACGACCCCCCACGAGATGAAGTGACGACCTGGTAAGACATGCAGGAAGTCGATGGATGCAGGTGGCTCAGGACCGTGCTTTGTGGCATTCCTTGGGGGAGGCCTATGTTCAGCAGTGGACTTGTGAAGGGCTGTAATGATGATGATTATGATGAATGATTTCAACAACAGCCTAATCAATTTAAATACGGCATACAACATCAACCCAATCAATTCAAATACAAAATCAACCGCCCAAAAACGTTTACGACACTGACGTATCTATGCGTACCGCACCAATTAGGCAAAACATGACGACGAATGATTTGTTCTTTTAGCGAGGAACCTTCAACGTCATGTCAAGATTTCTCTCACGATAATACTGACGGTTACTACTACGACCACTATGGTGGTTTTGTAGATGAACCTTCATTTGAAGGTTGTACAATATGTAGAAAATTCTAATGAAATTAATAATGAAGATAATGCAGTACCTGAAAATTTTCCAATAGTAGCCTTCGAAAGCCCTCCGAAATGATCCATCTTAATTATTGCGGTAGCATTTTAAAATTACTTCATATAGTAATTCCCGTATTAAATTCGAAATTTCTAATAGAAACCGGAAGCAGTAGATGCTTTAATAGTCCTGCCAAGGCTAACCAATATTTTGGTGAGTTTAAATTCAATGAATCTTTACAGTTGTAAGTACCCATGCGCAAAGCATGCACGATGAAATAATTTTTATACCGCTTTTAAAAACATTCAAAGTACTCTTCCATATAAATATTACAATGCGGACGGTAGATGCGACGGCCTTATTGGATCAGACTTATTAAAAAAATTGGCAGCTAATATCGATATGATCGACCAAATTTTACGAACACCTAATACTGAAATTCCAATAATTTATAATCCACCTTATAAAATTAATTTAGAACCAAGATCGGAAACACGAGTAAAAATACCTACCAACTTACAAAACGGCGACGTAATCATTGATTTTACACAATTTAGTGAGGGAGTTCGTATGCCATGTGCCCTTAACAAGTGTGATAATTTCTTTGCCGAAACAATTATTCAAAATGTGTCAAATGAAAAAGTTAATATTAAATTTATAGAACCGTTTAATGTAACTGTATTTGAAAATAATGAGTGTGCCATAAATGTGATAGATTGCGATTGCGAGATAGATGAGATTTTAAAAGAAAATTTAATTAAACTACAATTAGATCATACAAATGAAGAAGAACGAAAAGCTATAACTTAATTATGCTATGAATACCACGACATATTTTATAGTGATAAAATTCCGCTTTCTTTTACAAATCAGGTAAAACATAATATTAGAACAGTTAACGAAGATCCTATATATATCAGACCGTATCGCCACCCACCTTCCCAAAATGAGGAAGTACAAAGAGAAGTAGACAAACTTCTTCAAGATGACGTAATCCAAAATTCTCACTCACCTTGGAGCGCACCGGTTCACTTAGTCCCCAAAAAACCAGATGCATCCGGGCAGCCCAAATTTATAATGGTTATAGATTATCGGCGACTAAATGAGAATACAATAGACGATAAATACCCGTTGCCTAATATAACTGACCTTTTTGATAAGTTAGACAAGTCTGTATATTTTAGTACCCTTGACCTGGCAAGTGGCCCGGTTACATATAAACATAAACATAAACATAAACACTCACGCCTGTCACCCAGAGGGGTAGGCAGAGACTACGGACTTTGGCGCGATCCTGACACACCTCTCTCGCCTCTTTTACATCCATATATCTACGCATACACGCCCGTCGGTTATGGGTACTCCTAATCTGGCCCATTTTTAATGTATCGCCGATTTGGTCGATAAACCTTCGTCTAGGGCGTCCCTTCCCGACCCTGCCGTTCACTTCCGCAACATAAATTTGCTTTGTCACTCTTTCCTCGTTCATTCTTTCTACATGACCAAACCACCGAAGCATTCCTTTCTTAATCCTTGTCACAACGTCATCTTGCAAACCACACTTTTCTCTTATCACACTATTTCTCACCCTGTCATTCAGATTCAGCCCTAGCATACTCCTTAAGGAACGCATTTCTACAGCATTTATTCTACTCTCATGCTTCTTCTGCCAGACCCAACTTTCACTACCATACATTAAAGTAGGGACTAACACAGCATTATGAATTGCCATACGTGCCTTAGTTGACACATTCTGACTCCTCATAATAGCGTGTAGAGCCCCATTCACTCTATTTCCTGCGTTCACTCGTCGTTCTATATCCTTATCATATCTACCATCCCTGCTAAATAAACATCCCAAATATACAAACTCATCCACTTGCTCAATCAACTCCCCTTCTATTCTTATTTCACATAAAGTTTTACTTTCTTCTCTTTCAAAAACCATCACTTTCGTCTTACTTGCGTTCACTTTCATACCCTTTCTTTCAATGACCAATTCATTAAAGTAACCATCATTTGCAACTCGGCCGCCGACGATGCAAATATGACTTGATCATCGGCGTACAAAAGGCATTTGACGGTTGACTCACCCATTCTCAACCCACATTCTTCAACTTTCAAAGTTTGCAAACAACTGTCCATAAATAAGTTAAACAGCCACGGGGAAGCCACACATCCCTGTCTGACACCTTTATGAATGCCAAACCAGTCCGAGTAGACCCCGTTGATCCTGATACAAGCACTAGAGTCCCTATAAAGAGATCTTAATGCCTGTATCAAGCCATGGCTTGGCTGGCTGGCTTGATACAGACATTAGTATCAAGCCAGCGCTCAACCCAAATGAGTTCAGTGTTTGCCATAACACATTCCTGTCTACTCTGTCTGCCCGGTTAGTTTAGGCCAAAAAAGGTAATTGTTGCCTAGTTAGATTAATTTGCGTGTCAACGAGGCGTATTTTGACTCTGGCGCGACGTGTTATTCTGGTGCCGAACTTATGATTTGTGATAAGGGAATCCGGGACATTCAATATCGAATTTTGTGCTATTGTCCTTGCCGTGTCGGATATCACGTGTTCCATTCTGCGATGAGTGTGGAATTAGGCGAATTGTAGTTACTTAAATGTACAATGAAGCTGAGAGACTGAGTAGTGACAGTGAAGAAAGAAGTGGTCCGGCGCTGAGGCCTGCTGAAGCGATGCAGCATTTTGGGGCAGCCTGCAACTCGGCCGCTGCTGGTCGCCTAAGCTTGCTCATGTCGCAGACATTTACACCTCACTGTACACTACTCACCATCCACTATTACACACACTCACGGCCTGCCCAAGCCTTGGTGCGAAATTAGCTTCGGATAATGGTAAGTACTATGTGTTTCTAGCTTTCTCCCATATAGTTTATTGTGATAGAACATATTCCTCGTGGCCATATTGAGCCCTACCTACGTCTGCCCGTCGAAGAAGCTGCTATGGGCCCCAGCTAGGACTTGACCTTTGTGGGAGCAGCCGTAGGCCGTAACACTGTAAATAACATAAATTTTAACCAAAAAAAAACGCTTCGTAACATTGACGACGTCTTGAGAATTTACTTGTAAAATGTGCAATTATCAGGATTATTTCTATTATTAACACCACAATCACTCACTGAACAAGTAAGCATTTTGGAAAAAAATTTCTTACTAAAAATAACCACTATTACACTTTAAAAAATTACTAAATATGTAGGAGCTATTTCTTGCGGGCCGAATTGCGCCGATCTGTCATTCAAAATCGGTTACAGAGTCATGAGATTTGGTATCCTTTTCTATCTTGCATTTTTGCCATAAGGAAGTTTCATCTTTCTTGCACACTATGTTGGTCTATACGCCAGTATATTCTTAGTCTATGGCAAATTCTGACAAATAAAGCCGTGTTTGCCTTGATGCGGTTAAGAACGTCTGCCAAACTTCAACCTCAAACCATTTCGGTTTGCGGCTAACAGTCAATAAATTTGCATACAAAGTGGTTAATCTGATTTTACTGCAATTAATCAACCTATTAAACAACTGAAAACATGTTGCGTCTATCCGCAGAGATAGAAATTCAGATAGATTTATATGTATTACTAAAATAATTTTAATTCGTAACATAGATTATCCATAATTGATGAACTATTTTATTTAAGCTATCGTCATGATAATCATCATGATTATCATTACAGCCTATTACAAAACCTGCTGCTGAGCATAGGCTTCCCCACAAGGAAAGCCACACACGCGAAAGCAAATGAGCACACAGTCTACCTGATGTTAAGTGGATGCTGTGGCCGGTAGACTACGTTTGCGTCAAGCTGTCAGATAGCATTAGAAACAGTGTTCTGTATTTCAAAACTCGAATGGCGGACGTTGGTCACAAAGCCGCTGACTGAAGTGGGGCTGTTTATTTTACATGAGGAGACGCACACACCGTGCGGATGCAAGGACGGCCGGACTCGATTTTGTCTCATATTGGTTAGGTAAAATCGCTGGTGATACACTTTTTACTCCCAATTGTCTCTCCTTTTTGGCTGGTGCATAATTTTTGCAGTACCAGATGTTTCACACATATGGATCTGCTTCCTCGTCGTGTTTGGGTCATTTAAATCAGGCTAACCATTGAAAGCAATAGTGTTTCCGACCTGAACTTTCCTATACTCATCTCTTACGAAATCCAAATAAAATGAGAAACAAAAATAAAACTGAAATTACTTTTCCAATGCTGAAATAATTTATAAAATACTAGCTATACGTCGGCTTCGCACGGGTGATTTCTTGGTCTCGACAACAACGCCACCTACCAGGTCCAAATCGTGAATCTACACCATCTAGGATAGTGGCTACGGAAGTGGCAAGTGGCAGCCGCCGCCACCGCAAGTGCATTTCTTTGAACAAGGTGTAGACTCTTGACAAGACCAATTTCACAATTCTTCTTATACTATGTATTACTAAGCTTAATATATTTAAAAAAAAACTGTCATTAGCCAAGAGCATAAAACCAAGTAGAGGGCTAAATATAGCAATCTTGAAAGCTTGAATAGTTAGAGGAAATTACATTAATAAGTGAAAATCTAAATTTGAAGAACTTACCTTTTTTATAAAAGGAGTCGTATAAAACTTACATACTTTGAAAGTTACTGTATCATGATTGATTCACAAATTTAAACATACACGTGTGTATGTTTAAATCTGTGCTGTTTCAAAATTTAAAACTATACCGTGGGACGTACCTTATTTCTCTTAGGCTGTTACTTTACTGCTTATTTTGAAGTTATGAACTTGGGAATCTGATAACGCTCAGTCCGAATTTATGGCCAAATTGTCAAACGCTACGAAACTGAGTTGTGTTTAACCTTGTTGCGTAAAGCAAAGTTCGTGCACCCAGAAATATATTAAATCAATTGTTTTATGTTATAGTATATCGGATATCAATATCGTTCCATTTCCAATAACGCACACTTTAAAGACATTTTGTTCATATCTCTTCATGAACTCCATATTTTATTTGTCTATAAACAGTTTATGAATTTAAAAAAACATCCTAAACTTTTATGTATTTACTTGTAATATGGATGAATATGTAATGTTTACGATTCGTGAACGTAAAAAAAATTAAAAACAATTGCTAAACATAATTCGTAAATGCTGCCTTGTAAACGAGTTGTATTACTGGTAAAAAAAATAAGCAAGTACAATAGATCTCCTAACCAATATTGACTACAATTAAGTATACTTTGTTATGTTCACAGCATATTTTTTGTACTGAGCTTACTCGGCTCGTGGGGAAACTGAACTAATAATAAATATAAAACAGAAACTATTGTATGAACGTAAGTAATTTTAGTAATTGTATGGTAACAATTACTAAAGTACAAATATTTGCCATTTTTGACACATCCTGACTTAATGATTTCTTATATTTACTCATTTGGTACACATTTAAGCCACCATTCCGTAGCCGACCGCAGACAGCAGCAGCAGACGATGTGTCGTCGCGACACGACTGGTTTCTATGTAGTTCTATGAAATACCTTCCGTAGCTAGCGACACGTCGTTGGCCGGAGCGGCAGACGACATGACGCCCGACCGCAGATCAGTAGTGCCGCCAACGCCCGAGCGACATGTTGAATTTTTCTCAAAAAAATGGGTTTCACCGATTACGTGGAAGAGAAACTGATAAACCAGGTGGCCCAATATCCCGCACTATACGATGCATCTCACAATAATTATTTAAACACGTCACGTCGCCCGCTGTTGCTGTCTGCGGTCGGTTACGGAATGGTACCGTTATGCAACACATTTATCGCGTTTAATTTTAATTTTTTATTCCCAACCTTTCGACCAGGGGGCAGGGGGGAGTAGGGGGGGGGGGGTTAATTGATATTCTAAAGTCCAAATTTTTAGGTAGCTGGGCTAACCACGACATCGGGACGTCGAAAACCTGTGGCGTGACGTGATGGATGCAGTAAATTACATGAAACCTTCGGGTATTTAAAAGTTCAAATTAAACGCAATAAAAGCAGTAAAATATTTTTTTTCCTTTTTTTTTGTTTTAACTACTTTTGTAATTATACTAGGTTTTTCTACTGTATCGTGGAGGTAGATTACATAGATAAATTTCACAAGGATAAACATCCAGACCCGGAAGAATTATTTGAAGGCTGTGTTCCGTGCGGGCATCAAACCCGCGGCTCTCATTGGCGCATCTCATTGGTAAGGCACTGCAACACGGAACCATTAAATGACAAAAATAGTTTTATTTAACATTCTGACTTCCCACCATAGAGGGAAGAGTCCCATATACTCTGCATCCTGCATTCACTCTTAGTTTTCTATCTGCTAGTAAATAAACTAAAAATAACCGCTGGTCAACATTTAGCATGTTGTATGAGGCAATTTTCTCAACCAAAAAAAATATTATTATAACATTACTTATGTGTGAAACCGCTATAAAAAATATGTGCCTAGTAAGATGTCGACGATGCTAACTTGCTATTTCCTAAGTTAACATTCCCGAAGCTAGCAAGTTGTTAGGATCAGCCGGACGAGAAGTAAACACATAAATTCACAAAGGTGCTGACGAACAACATAGCTTGGGCTGCTCTGCGAAATTCTTAAATATGTTTTCGTATGTTATATTACATTTAAGTGTAGATATGACAGTAATTTGTTAAGTTTTTTTTATTTTATATTATATTGGTTCTAATGTCATATGCCATATATTTTTAGTAAGTGACACCATTACCATTATATACTATCACAAAACTAGGCTCTGTGAAACGGTGGGGGACTTTCTTTCTGCCAAAATTACCGTCTAGATACCACTCTCTTATCTATTTCTTCCGCCAAATAGTAATGCCTTGATAGCTGTATTTTGCTCTGAAGATGCAAGCTGTGAGGCATCTTAGGCCTCATAGACGACAAATCTATCATCATCTAAACTGAGCATGGACTGCAGAAACTACTTATGGATTGTAGGTTCGTTTGTCGTTCATAAAGTAATACTACTGAACTAAATTCTATCCCACGGATTAACAATTTATTTATGTGTCAAAGTATGGTCAGCAATGATATTATAATGTGACTGAGGTGGCAAATTATTATTTGAAACGTGTCTTGTAGTGTCTTGTATAAAAGACCACGAAACCTTTCCGTTGAGCATATGAAAATATTTATATACTCGAAGGTCTCATTGTATGTGGTAATCATACGTCGAATCGGTGAACGTATACCGGTATAGGATCGACAGGTACATACGAAAAAGAGTATAGCCGCACGCATCTGTCGTCTATGGACAGTTCTGGGGACCGCATAACATAACACATTATTTAACTCAATACAGTCAAACTTGCATCTTACTATATGGAACAGTGTCATAGCCTCTAATTGCTTACGTCTAGAGTCGAAGGTTAGAATTTTGTATCTACTGAGTAACTGGTCATATACTATAGCAAGGTTATGAGCCATCTGCATTCATCAAATCCCTGCATGTATCATTTGGTGGTCAATTTATCTTATTAGAGGCTACTATGCCTCTAATTAGATGATTTCACTTTGTATGCTAACGAGTGATATTGAATATAATGCGACTGACATTGAAGCCATGTTTGTTTTGCAAAAGAAAGCCGTATGAGCGATTTATAATTTAAACTGTAAAGAGTCCCTCAGTGAAAATTTTAAAGAAATAAGCATATAACTTTGACATCGCAATATATTTATGAAAATGTTATATATGTACATAAAAATAACTTTAATAAGAATAAGGATGTTCATACTTTAAACACTGGGAACAACATAAGCTTTTAATGCCAGTTACTAGACTTCACAGAATTAGTTATTCATTTATGGGGCAACATATACGCTTTTACAACAAAATTCCAGAAAATTTTTTTTGTTTGTCAAAAACAAGTTAAAAAGTATTATAGAAAAGTTTTATAAAAAGGGATATTATAATATCAAGGAACACTAAAATTCATTTAAAATTGTACAAGTAAAATTATTGTTAAGTAAAATATGTTTAAAAAATTCCCGCTAAGTTTCTTCCCAGCTTTCCAGGACATAGGTATTTTCCGAAATAATAGTAAATGAAATAAAAAATCTGACTTTCAATAATTATTATGTAAATTAATATTGAATAAAAATCATTATATTCTATTACGTTTAGTCAAACCAACGTTTACATTTAAAGATAAGATGAAATAATAATTACTCCGACAATTGTCATCCTTGCTATAAATTTGGCTATCCACTTTATGAATTAATCGATTTTAGGATCGGTGTGGTTTCACGAACGCACATCGCGGCCGAACTTCCAATACCATCCACACCATCTGGATGATTGGCGGTCCACCACTGTGCGATTTAGAAGATGTTTTCTTCCTCGCACAACTTCCTTGTGGAATAGTTTACCACCAGCGATTTTTCCGGACCGATACGACTTAGGGACCTTCAAGAAAAGAGCCTACTCCTTTTTAAAAGGCCGGCAACGCATCTGCAATTCCCCTGGTGTTGCGGTTATTCATGGGCGGCCGTAGTCACTTACCATCAGGTGAGCCGCATTCCCGTTTGCCCCCTCTCCTATAAAAAAAAATGAGATTGTCGTATCGAAATGAGAACATAGTATATACTCACTAGAAACAAAAATACAAAACATTATAATTTGCCATTATCTCAAGCTGGTAATGATTTCTAGGCAATGATTAATTTATCAGCAATTTAAGTTATTGTAATGAATCAATATAGATCTGACACTAAGGCCCTAAACGGTCACTTTAGTGGTTTGCACCTGTTCAACTGATTAATGTTATTCTTCTCTTAGTTTTGTTATGTAATAATAAAGGTAAAATAAATAATTGGATCCTAGAAAAATGTGATAGAATTCTACTAGGATATTTTCAGGTTATTTTTCTGACTCAGATCCGTTTAGGCTGGGTACGAAGCGGAGTTGTTCGAAAATTTCGATAGCGTGATATAGACTTCGGTTGTGGTCCGTTTACT
This sequence comes from Parnassius mnemosyne, assembly GCA_963668995.1. Classification (NCBI taxonomy): domain Eukaryota; kingdom Metazoa; phylum Arthropoda; class Insecta; order Lepidoptera; family Papilionidae; genus Parnassius; species Parnassius mnemosyne. Next base: position 58,596,998 of record CAVLGL010000001.1, read on the forward strand.
CTATAATTGTGTGATGACATGAAGATGTGGATTTTCTTATACTGCCACTACATGGCACATGAGTAAATCACGAAGTAAAATTGTAATTAACAATTTCGCTAGTGGCATTGGGATTCTCGTCTAAAATTTAATGTACAGAGCTTATCTGTACATTAAATTTTAGACGAGAATCCATGCCCTAAGCTGAATGATTTTTTCAGTGTATAGACATACATTAATAAATTCTCCCCCCCCCCCTAAAATTAATAAAACTTGTTTAATATAAGCTTCTGTATTTTTTTTACTGTTTCATAGTTGTAAAATGAGATTAAAAGCTTAAACTTTTTTCGATTAAAAACAAGCAAAAACATCAAATAGTCCATTGTGTTTTGTACACTATTACATTAAGGAATCAATAATTTCAGTTTTTCTACGACAATAAGGCTGCGTTTCCACCAGAGAGCGAGGTAGCCAGAAGGTACGAGGATGCGTAGCGTAGTAGATAACACATAAACTCGCAAACAGCCCTCAAACACATCCCTCGTTACACATCCCTCGCAACACATCCTTTGCACACATTCTTCCCTTGTTTTTTATGAACAAGAACCTCGCTCCGTTGAGCCGTTTTCACTAGAGCTATGCTGAGCGAGGCTAGGTAAAGGAAGTGATTCTATTGATTTTTAACAAACACATCCCTCGCTACGTATTCTCGCAAATCTTTGGTGGAAACGCAGCCTAACACTGCCGACGATCTCAATATAGAGAATTTAAATTAAGTGAGAAATAAATGAAATTAATGACAATAAATTAAATACAGCAGACTTTTCCTGTCACGAGTATTTCACCGGGGTGTTCTGTCGATCGTGATACCTTCCGCTTGAGCCGGCCTATTCATGCTACATTATAGCTGTATCACGTACAAATTTCTTATATGCTTAAAATTTTCTTGGGGTAACTGATGAATATATCGACATACAGTTCAATACTGAATACTCTTCCGAGAGAATACTCTGCTGAGAGAACTAGAAACGAAGAAACGACCGCTGCAATAGTCTAGTACAACATATCGAAACTCTATATATTTTTAAAATCTCTGGAACCTATGTAAGTTTAATTTGGACGATATCTTTACTGCTTATCCCGTGGTAAACCAGCAATTAAAATTGTGATTAATATTACAGCGGTGCAACTGGCGTCAGAATGCTGCTGTGAAATTATGAATGAATCAATTAATATACTTCATTGCACACCACAAACAACTATACGAAAAACATAACATAAAGCAGATTATATGTACAATTTGGCGGCCTTTTCTTAGAGATTTATTCCAGGCAACCAAAAGTGTAAAGGAATAAAATTATGAAAACTAGGTAGGTGGTTCAATATAAATATACATAATATAATATTTGTTAGGGATCGCAGTGGACTGTATTATTGAGTACGCTGGGGAAACTGCTTAAAGAAAAGATGGTACTGTCGAACTATACTGTATTCAAACTATTTACAATGTGGCACTATTAACTACACTATACAGAGGGGAGTCTTCTTAATTTCTATGGAGTCTTGATTCTTCTTGATTTCTCTTGCTCTTTCTTCTCTTCGAGTGCCGCTTCCGAAATGAACAACTTACCGACCGAGACGCCCTTCTTATATGTCGCCAGAGAGCGTCTCGGGTCGTGAGTAGCGTCGTCCGCGATGCCGCGCGCTCATTGGTCGGCGACATCGCGTGATCTGCTGCCGGTGTGCGGGGTGCGCGGTGAGCACCGGGGTGTGAAGGGGCGACGGGGCGGCGGCCTCCTCGTTGTCCGCTACATCCTCCCCCCGGCGTAGTCTGCGAGCCTAAGCTTCCCTCGGGAGGACGGCGATCTTCCTGACGGGCCGCCGCAGCACTCCTCCCTTGGTCCGGACCTCGACGTTGCGCACCACGCCGTCTGGTCCAGGAAACGTCTTCGTTACGATGCCCCGCGGCCATACATTCCTGGGTAGGTTGCCGTCCGCAACCACGACGAGGTCCTCTTCCTGTATTTGGCGCTGCTAAGCATCTCTGGAGTCCACGCGCGCGACCAGCGTCGGCAGGTACTCCTTCACCCAGCGCCTCCAGTACTCGTCGGCGAGCCCCTGCGCCGCTCTACACGCCCGACGATCCATGGGTGTGCACGGCGTGGTGACTGGCAGGCCCGATGGTCCCAACAGTAGGAAGTGGTTGGGTGTCAGCGCCTCTTCATCGTCGATATCGACCGGTACCTGCGTCAACGGTCGAGAATTTACAGTATTTTCGGCTTCAGTCAAAAGCGTTGCTAAACGTTTCTTCTCGTGGGCTCTTCTGATGGAGAGTGGCTTCGAGTGCGGTCTTCACTGAGCGCACGAGACGCTCCCATGCGCCTCCCTGGTTAGGCGCGCCCGGTGCGATGAACTTCCAGTCGACGCGCCGAGTCAGCGCGTAATCCTTTAACTGTAGCGCCCACTCTTCCATTGCCCGTCGTAGTTCTGTGTTTGCCCCATGAAAATTAGTCCCATTATCCGAATAAATAACCCGTGGCCACCCACGCCTAGCCGCCATGCGCCGCAATGCCGATACTGCCGAGTCCGCGGTCAGAGAGTAGACTATCTCTAGATGTACTGCGCGCGTCGTTAGGCACGTGAACAGTGCCACCCACCGTTTTTCGTGCCGTCGTCCTATCGTAACCGTCAGAGGCCCGAAATAATCAATCCCGGTGTTCGTAAGCGGTCGCGCAAACGCCCCTAACCGTTCAGGTGGTAAGTCTCCTGTAACCGCAGGTCGTGGTGTCGCCTTCCGTATTCTGCATCGTAGGCATCTCCGCTCCGCTTCTCGTAATGTAGGTCGCAATCGGAGGATATGATACCTAGTGCGCAGGTCGTTCACCACTCTCTCTCTGTTGGCGTGGCTTGCTTCCTGATGCGCCTTCTCCACAAGCAGCTTTACCAATTGGTGACGTCCATTCAGGATAATGGGTCTCTTCATTTGACCGTCCATGTCGGCTGCGTCGATCCTTCCCCTGGCTCGTAGCACTCCATCCTCCAATATGGTGTCGAGCTTCCTTAGCGGGCTGCCGGTGGCCAAATTCCTTCCCCGCTGAAGTCGGCTGATGTCTTCAGCGAAGCTTTCCCGCTGGCTATGTTGTATCCACATCCGTTCTGCTCTCTGGATGTGCTGCAATGTCAGTCCTCGTGCTCTTCCTCGTGCCGCATCGAGGAATTGTAGTACTCTTGCTGTGGCCCTGATTAACTTCTCGTAGGCAGAGAATCTCCCTATGTCTGGCAGGTGTGGAGCTTCCTGGGTGTCGCTCTGGTACGCCACGATTTCCTCCAACTCTTCATCATCCCCCGCCTTCTCTTCCTGTCGGTGAGGCCATCTGTCTTCATGCTCGTAGAGGAAGGGTGGTCCTGTAAACCACTTGTCGCTCTCTTCCTTGGTTGTGAAATTCATACGCGTTGCTTGATCCGCTACGTTTTCCGTCGGTATCCACCTCCATTGCTCGGGTGATGTCTTCTCAGCTATCTCCCCTAACCGGTGAGCAACGTATGCAGTGTAACGCGCCGTATCGTTCTGTATCCAGTGGAGCGCCGTAGTAGAGTCCATCCAATATACGACCCTATCTGCTACCACTCTGTGTTCGTCCTGCACGAATTCCGCGAGTCGCGTGCCTATTAAGTTCGCCTGCAACTCTAATCGCGGTATACTTTGCGCTTTAATTGGAGCGACTTTCGCCTTAGCCGCCACTAATCGTACCCTAATCGTTCCGTCACGATATCGTATACGCCAATACGCCGCGGATGCGTAAGCACGTTCGCTCGCATCATTGAACACGTGAAGTTGACGCTCTACCACTCCCCCCGTAGGAGCATAACACCTTGGCAGTCGTAGTCGCGATACCTCCTCGACGACTCGCAGCCACCGCTGAAATTCCTCTGCTGCCTCCTCGGGTAGTTCGTCGTCCCATCCGACCTTCTTCATACGCCATAGGTCTTGTAGCAGGATCTTGGCGGTGATGGTGAGGTAACTTAGCAGTCCAAGCGGGTCAAAAACGGACATGACTGCGCTTAATGCTTCCCTCTTGGTCGGTGGTCGCTGTAGCGCCTTTACTTCTTGCGGCACCCTATTCATTGTCGTGTTGAATGTTAGGCCGTCTTCATCAGCCATCCATAATAACCCTAAGGTTCTGCCTGGGCTGTCTTGTCTTAAGCCTACTTCCTTAGGCTTACGCGCCAGGAAGTCCTCTGGCTTGTCTTCTATCAGGGCTGCGTGGTTAGAGTTCCATCCTGCCAAGGTGAAACCGGCCTGCTGGTGCACTTCCGAAACCTGCTTCGCCGTATTTACCGCTTCCTCTACCGTGGCATAACTGTCTAAATAGTCATCCATATAATGGCTACGTACGATAGCGTTAAGTGCCAACGGGTGTGTCTCTGCGTGTGCGCGCGCGTTATGATCCCTGACACTATGTGCGAGAAACGGCGAGCTCCTCGCACCGAAAATCATAGACGTAATAACGTACCCCCGCGGTGGGCTGTGTCGCTCGTCTCCTCGCCAAAGAAACAACTGCGCGGGCTGATCGCGACGGTCAATCTTCCCACGCAAGAACATTTCCCTAATATCCGCGGACACCGCTATCTCGTTCTCCCTAAATCGAAACAGTATGCCCGGTAAGTTCCGTAATAAGTCGGGGCCGTCGAGTAAATAATCGTTAAGGCATCTGCCGGATGCCGCGTCGAACACTACTCTCGTCTTCCCCGGCTTGTTCGGATTCCGTACTGCGAAGTGTGGCAGGTACCAGCTCTTGGGATCCTCTCGCTCTGTCCCTTCGGCTTCCCTTGCGTATCCTTTCGCCAGGAGATTGTCTATCTGGGCTGTGTAGGCGTCACGAAACTCCGGCGACTGGTCCATCTTCTTTTTAATCGTCCGTAGTCTTCGCGCTGCCATCTCGTAACTGGGTGGCATCCGCACGTTGTCATCCTTCCATGGCAGTCCAACTTGGTATTGCTCGCCGACCTTCTTGACGGTGCGCTGGAATTTGCCGACAGCGCGCTCCTCATCCCGTCGCAGCCTACTCTTCAGCGAGATACCTATAGAGTCTATCTCGTACTGCCGTTTGAGGAGTTACGTTAGCTCCTCGTCCTGACTGGCAAACGTTCGGATGCCCCTATCTGACCATCCGCTAGTGCTCTCTACGTGTAATACGGTCTCGCCATCTTCCCTACACGTTAACCGCGGCACGGTTCCCTGAATTACCCATCCTAATAACGTTCGTGCAGCTATAGGCTGCCATCGACGTCCTATCCTAAACCACGGGTAATTATCAAATGCCAATTGTCGGCGCCTAATAGCAAACTCGGCTTCGCGTCGTCGTAACACACCGAACTCGGTAAGTCACGTAAGTGCTTTAATCGTAAGCACTTCCTACTCACAGACTGCGAGCCTATCTTTAAGTCGGTTATTGTGCGCGTTTATGTTAAACATCTCGCTGCGCGTCTTGCCACGTATCCCTATATTGACTAATCTACTATTAGCCTCGCGTTGACTGTTACCTACGCCTTTGATATTGAGCGGCTTTATCGGTCCTTCCGCTCCTAACTCGCGAGCTAAGTCGTTGTCGATTAGCGATATCGTAGAGCCTTCGTCAAGTAGCGCGTACGTGTTTACTTCCTTTCCGCGTGGTCCGCGCACGGTTATCGGACACGCTTTTAACAATACGGACGCACTACTGCTAACACTTGACGCGACGAGCACGGTTTCGTCCGGTTTAACCAACGCTGCAGGCGTACGGGCCTTGCGGGTGTGAAGGAGAGCGTGGTGGGGGGCGTTGCAGCCGTCGACGCCGCACTTCCTAGCTTTGCAGCGTATACGTCGGTGCTTGCTGCTCAAGCACTTGAAACATACCCCATCTTCCCAAACCCACTTCCACCGGTCGTCCGAGCCCATTTGCTCTAACTTCTTACACTTGACGATAGGGTGTTTACCCCCGCAACACATACATGAGGCACTACCGGTGTCCTCTTGGGCGGTGAACGTCTTTACGTCGCGGGCCCTATCTTCTACGCGGCGTGTTAACACTATGCTTTTCGACGGCGGCGCTTCTCGTCTTACGGGCGATTCCTTAGTCGACGTTACGGACGTATAGGCATGACTTAACGCACGGTCAGCCTCTCTCAACATGAACCAGGATAACGTAACGATGTCCGGTTCGTCCGCACTTCCGTAATGCTCCGCATAATCACACCAACGCGACCGTAAGTGAGGGCTAAGTTTGCTAGTAACCTCCCTAGTCAGCATTGGATTACGCAAATAACCCTTGCCGTCGACGTTCTGCATAATGCACACTATATTTTGTAATTTAATCGCGAACGAGTTTAATTCCTGGGCGGTTTGACCCGGACGCGGAAGGCGTTTTAATTCTTCTAACGCACGATCTATAATTACTTCCGGGCGGCCGAAACACTGCTCCAGTGTCCGCATAATGTCTGCCGGATCCTTCGCGGTAAACTGCAGAGCCGATACTAACTCTCTAGCCTCACCGCGTAAACAGTTCCTTAACCTTGCCATATTTTCCGTATTTGTGAATCCATATAAACGCGTGGATTCATTCATCGCGGCTTTAAATACTAACCATTCCGCGGCCGAGCCGTTAAAAATAGGCAAGTCCTGCGTCAGTTTCGCGGCAGCTGGTCTAAACCTAACCATGCTTTCTAAAGCTTCCGCTAGCCGTTCTTTACCTCTACCCTTATTTTCTTCTAGCCTACGCTGTGGCGCCGGCGACCTATGTACACCTACATCCCTATGACACGGCGACGGTAATCTACGATCCGCAAGGCGACGTGGCGATTTATCTCTGCCTACATCATTACACGGCGACGGTGATCTACGATCCACGTGGTGATGTGGCGATGGCGATCTACGTGCGCCTACATCCTTATGACACGGCGACGGTAATCTACGATCCGTGTGGCGATGTGGCGATCTATGTGTAGGCGATAGAGTGCGGCGTTGGACGCGCGACGGTGGCATAACCTGTACACGACGATCCACCTGGTTCATTTCTACGGCGACTCCATTATCCCTCTGTGTCGTATTTACGCGGCGCGGTTGAACGTCATTCGCAACCAACCTCCCCTGGGCATCTTCAGCGTGGTCGTAACCGGTTCCCCTACTCGGCGGGGCCTGCTCTATCTCGATGCGGGGCGCGGGCTGAGACGGGCGGTAGGGCGGCTCCCCCCGCACAGTCTCTACGTTTTCTAACCACCTATCAACGCGTACCCTATTTTGGACTAATTCGTCCTCGTTTAGGCTTTCCCTATCGGTTTCTTCTTGCAGTTGCGCGATATCCCTAGCATACTTTTTCTTGATGAGATCTTCCTCGATTTGCAATTGCTTCCTCCTAATTGCAGCTAGTTCCTCCGCGGCATTACATTCGATTTGTTTTAATCTTGCTACTGCGCTAGCTGTCGACCGGGCTGAACGGACTGAACAGACCGACGGGGCGCGGGACGCGGGCCTATGTACAACGTCTGCTACAGGCGCGACGGTAAGCACTATCGAACTAGTTTCTGTAGTCGGAGGATCTTCTATTATCGCGGCGAGCGTTTCTGTGCGCGGCGCGGATGTGCTAACTTCTCCCAAGCGATCGGTTGTAGACACGGACATAGCGGGGCGCGGCGGCGTGGGCGTGGGCGCGGGCGTAGATGCGGGCGCGAGCGGGGGCTGCGGCACGGCGGAGGGCGCTTGTGCCAACGCGAGATAATCGGACGGGGACGCGGGTGCTTCCTCGAATATCCGCATTCCTACTGGCGTTTCGTCGTCGTTCCGTGTCTTCTGGCTTCTTGTCTTCCGCATGATGGTGTCCCTCGTTGCGACCTCCGATCGTCTTCAAAAAGACGCACGTGTTGGACGCCGTTCCCGCCTCAAGGGCGTTACCAGATGGTCACAGATTGGCACCGTTAGGGAGCAACCACCCGGCCGCGTAAACGCGGTTTAAGAAACAGGAATTGTCTGGAAACAGACAATATATATGACGTAGATGTAAGTAAGAAACGAGGAAGGAGTTAGCACCGACGATCTTCTTTCTTCGTCGACGTACTTCTTTCTTCCTCGAAGATCTTCTGTAATGATCTTCTCTCTTCTGTAATTATGTTCTTTCTTTTATAATTATGTTCTCTCTTGTATAGTTATGTTCTTTATTCAATAATTATGTTCTTTCTTCTATAAATATGTTCTTTCTTCTATAAATATGTTCTTTCTTCTTTCTTCTGGCTTGAATCCGGCTCGAAGGACCAAGAACTTGTTAGGGATCGCAGTGGACTGTATTATTGAGTACGCTAGGGAAACTGCTTAAAGAAAAGATGGTACTGTCGAACTATACTGTATTCAAACTATTTACAATGTGGCACTATTAACTACACTATACAGAGGGGAGTCTTCTTAATTTCTATGGAGTCTTGATTCTTCTTGATATCTCTTGCTGTTTCTTCTCTTCGAGTGCCGCTTCCGAAATGAACAACTCACCGACCGAGACGCCCTTCTTATATGTCGCCAGAGAGCGTCTCGGGTCGTGAGTAGCGTCGTCCGCGATGCCGCGCGCTCATTGGTCGGCGACATCGCGTGATCTGCTGCCGGTGTGCGGGGTGCGCGGGGCGCACCGGGGTGTGAAGGGGCGACGGGGCGGCGGCCTCATCGCTGTCCGCTACAATATCAATACATGCGATATATAGACAACGCATATAAATAACTAATATATGAAATAATATAAATTACTAATACATTATAAAAGATAAAGTAATATATATATATATATATATATATATATATATATATATATATATTATAAACAATCTTACATTTCTATCTGAATTATACAACAATTAACAAAAACCCTGTGGTTCCCGTTAAGTTCGTTACCAGGATCAGTATACAAACCAATAGAAATAACTTTTTTTTTTAAACTTGACCACATTTTTTTAAATTTATTAAAATATTTTTTTTAATTTTATGTGGTTTTATTACCTCTTACTGACACTAGCCGATGCTAAAGCTAAGTAAAGTCGGGTCTTTGACAATCCTCTTACTCCCCAGACAATGCAGAGGTAATAAAACCACATACAATTTGCATACAAATATTTTTTACATAAAATTAAAAAAAAATAGTTCGAGATTTAAAAAAAAAAGATATTTCTATACGTTTGAATAATGATCCTGATAACGTACTTAACGGGAACCACAGGGTTTTTTTACATATTGTATATATAAATTACAAAATTCCTCAAACAGTAATCTAAAGCTGGTAAATCAATAAATACATATTCACATAATTTATTCTAACGGTGTCCGAACGACTGTCACAAGTAATACTCTTTAAGTTGTCGTTTAAATATAACAATAGTTTGTGCTCAAGTAAATGTAAAAGTAGGGCATTCCAGAGCTTAATAGACTGGACAGTAAAAGATTTATTAAAAAATTATGTATTGTGAGTTGGTACCCTTAAAATGAATTTTCTTGAAGCGCGTAGACGTTCCGCAGAAATCCTCACAAAATTAAATTTCTCCCATAGATAAGGAGGAGTAGAAAGGTTAAATAATACACATTACAGAACAGAAAGAAGTCGGATAGGTAACCACTTGAGACGTGAGCGAAATTGCGAAATATGGACAAATTTGCGCAATTCAAGTAACCAATTCTAGTATTTTAAAGTCTCTCAATCTTATTTAACTAGTCCTTAGTTATCTCTACTTAGCTTCCGTTAGCATAATGAAAATCGGAAAGAGAAGAGAGTGTGCGAGCATAATTTTTGTAGGAATGGGAAGAAATGATCGAAGGCGACACAGTTGAACAAAGAGCGACAAAGGTTTTCTTACCTACCTCATTCAGTTGGCGTATCCATTTTAAGGAATTATCTAAATAAATACCAAGATTTTTGATATTGTCAAACGCCTGTAGTAATATCACACCAAGATGAGTGAGTTTCATCGACACGAGTACACTACCGACGGCCACAGAGATAACTTCAAACTTACGTGTCTATTTTAACGTATCAATTTTAAGCTCGTGGGCGCACCTTCTATGTAGAGGCGAAGGTGAAGTTTATGTTGGCATAGTGAAAGTGAGAATTACCTTAAAGATATTTTTCATCTTAAGACCCATTCCGAGAATTTCTTTGAGCCTACCGTAGTACTCTCTTTACACATCCGAGATTTTATTTTCTTGTGGTCGTTCCTAAGAGACTAGAGTAGACCAAGATATTTTTAAATGTCATCTTCAGTCACAGCATCAATTCCACCACCATCCTGAAGGTTTTTTGACCTTTTCTGTAACAAAACTTAATTTTCGACACTTTTCCAGGCCATAAGACATTTTAATCTCATTCGGGAACTGCTCGGTACTTTGAAGTAAGCCTCTAAGTTCACGAGCATTAGCCGCATATAACTTTATGTCGTCCATGTACCCAGCTATTATTATTAATAATACTTTTTATTTTAAATCCTTTTGTTGGGGTGATATCCTCAAATTGGTCAAAATTGGAAATTATTTGGCTAGAAGGTTAAATGTCTCTTCACAATGGCAGTTGTCCTCAAGATTACAACCTCTTGAATTTTGTCGAGATACAGATCTTGCTTAGCCTAATTTTTCAAGATTCTTACTTAGCTGTTGCGGGATAATACCTGTAGTTGAGAGTATAAGCGGTATTATAATTACCTCATCCTACCGCCACATCCTCTTTACCTCTTCAGCAAGTGGTTTGTACTTTGTTATTTTTTCTGTGTAGTATTGTTGAATGTTGTGTGAGTTGGGAAAACCAATGTCAATTAAATAAGTCCGCTTCCTTTCTTCGTCAATCAGCACAATATCTGGCCTGTTGTGGGGAATCGATCGATCTGTCAAAATCCATATGTCCTAATAAGCCCGTACTTTATCGTTTTCTTATAGAAGACTCGGTTGGTATTTCCAATACACGATTTCTTTCTTATTTTATCAGAGAGAGCCTATCACTCAAGTGTGAAAAATCATCATTTGAATTATTTTGCGACATGGTTATGTCTTTAGGTATATTGTTATGTCGCAGCAAGAGCCTGTTAGGCACAGGTGATGTGCTGAATAGTTTCGGGGCTTTGTCTACAACATCTTTATACATATTTATTTTAAAAAAAATCCCGCTGGGTTTCTTGCTGGTTCTTCCCAGGACAGAGGTTTTTTTTTCGTACCAGTGGTAAAGTAAAAAATGACTTTCAATAAGAATTACACATGTAATGTATATTGAATAAAATTATTCTATTCTATTCATCTGCATAGTTCATGCTTGACATCAGCTTTAACTATTTATTTCAGATAGTTCCTTGTTGAGAAAAGGTTGTTCATTCCAGAAGTACTGCTGTAAGTTTCTTATTTGTCTGACATGCTGTCTCTTAATATGATCGGTTCTGTTTAAAACATTATTTTTATTTAGAAGCATTATTGTAAATTTATTAGGTCATAAAATTGGGAAAGGGTGATGATTGCTCAGGTACAGGTATAATTCCTAGTTCAGCAATCAAAGATTTCACATATTCACTGTATAAATATCACGTTTTATATATATTTTAATATCTATGACTCATCTGCCTCTCTCAGTTCTTGGTAGAGCAATTTTCTCTCAATTTTTGACTTCCTGCATGTCTTACCAGATCATCACTCCATCTAGTGGGGGGACGCCCTAAATTTCGTCCGCCGGTACGAGGCCGCCACTTAAGAACAGTATTGTACAAATGCAATAATGTAATTATATAAGTCCAGCAGTTCCTATTATCATTAAATTAACTGAGGAAATGGCAATCTAACCGAATGTAACTGATAATCTATATTACAGAGGTAATAAGACAGATACAGGTTCCAACAATCCTATAGAACTTTCTAGTAGGAAGTTTGTAGTGTGGGTCTACCGGTTCGCAAAAATTTCTGATATTTTACCGTAAATCAAAATTAAAAAAAATTGTACAAATAATTGATACGTACAGAAAAAGTCCATACGAAGTAAATGTTCCAGTTCTTCTCTCCATCTAGTGGTAGCCGCACCACACTTTTTATACTTGTGAGTGGCTAGCACTCAAGATTTTTTTCCCTATCGACTGTCGGTTCTTCGAGTTATAGACCCGCCCATTGCCGCTTCACTTACTGATCCCTGTAGTTATGACGATCAGTCTAGTTCTGCTGCGAATTTATCTATATTACGAGTTATACCACGCTAAGGATTACCTTAATGATGTTTTTCCTCCTAAGACTCAATCCGAGAATTTCTTTGAGCCCACGGTAGTACTTTCTTTACACATCCGAGATTTTATTTTCTTGTGGTCGTTTTGAAGAGAAGAGAGAGAGAGAGTAGGCCAAGATATTTCTTATTGTCATCTTTAGTCATCGCATCAATTACACCAATATCCTGAATGTTTTTTGACCTTTCCTCTATCAAAACTTAATTTTTGGCACTTTTCCAGGCTATAAGACATTTTAATGTCATTCGAGAATTGCGCGGTACTTTAAAGTAAGCCTCTAAGTTCACGAGCATTAGCCGCATATAACTTTATGTCGCACGTCTCACCTTTCGTGATAAGTGTCCAGCCGGACGTCGTTAAGGTTGGATGTTTGTCAATTTTTTTTAGATACGCTCCACGCGTTTTTGAAAACGACACATAAAAGTTATCAAATTTGAAAAACAAAAACATCTGGTGAGCACAGTAACATAATTATTCTAAGTAAATCAGTATGAGCATTAAATTTTTCCAAAAATGTATTTCTATGTAGATTTTATTAAACTTAATTTTTGTTTTTCTTTGTATTTCACTCTAAAGTAATGTCAATATTAATTATTTTTAGAGTTATTTTGCCAAATTGTCTTCACAAACGAAATTAAATATATGTAGCACTGTAAGCAAGAGCGGAACCACCTGGAACAATTATTATTATTGCTTAATAGGTTGGTCCCTACCTCTGTTTACAATTGTTGTAAATCACTGTGTTGTTAAATAAAGTTTTTTTCCTTCCAGTATAAGCGTACAGTTCGAACATTATTGTAGTCGGAAATGTGTCTGAATTATTGAAATATTTCTATGTAAACAAATAAAATAGACGCCCTAAGAAAGGTACCTTGACACATAAAAAAGGAATAGAAGAACAGTAAGTCCCTAACTTACATTAAGTTAGCATAAGTAAATTGATTTTATTTCCACACAAGTCATAGTCATACACCTAGATTATTAGACATACATACTATGTTATGTTAATATAGATTATTTTGTCAGTTGGAAAATATGTAAAATCTCACGTTCAATTTGTGATTTCTTTTTCAAAGAGATGGGACCAATTCAACAAAACTTTGGAGCTGATGTATCTAAAAACTCCATTTTTAACACTAGATCCTCTAAAATAGGAAGCCGACCTATCGATTATGTTTGATAGTAATTTTTTAAGTCTCGATATGATGTAGTCCTCAGGGCCGAGAAATATTTATATAATTACTAGGTTAGTAAAAAAGTTTTCGGGATAGGACACTTATCAGTGAGTTATAGAAATGTGTTCCAGTTTGTCGAATCTTAAATTCATTAGTAGCGAAGGCCTTATGCAAAGTGGAAAAACTCGAACTGGTTTGGGCGGCTAACAATGGCCGCTATGCAATAAAACGTCAAAAAATCGATAAATTGTCAAGGTAGATCGACGTGTGACATTACGTTATTTATGTGAGAATATAAAGTTCTCGTTTAAGAAAATTCAATTTATTTTAATTACTACCTTAAAATTTGAAAAGGTTGGGTTTTTCGAATGTTAACAGAGGCCCGAAGGTAAAAGAAGGCAAGAGTTGAGATTTGGAAGCTAAATGTAAAACACAAAAAACAGTATAAAACATTTTCCCTCTTATTTTCAGTTGTTTTTGTGTCCGCCAAAATGAGTGAATGTAACGAAGAAATGCAATACATTGCGAAGTTTTATTACAAAAAATCGCTCCCATACGGATAAAGTCGATGTCATTTTCGAAAAAGTGGAGCAAAATCGGCATATTAGTAGTACAAAACATAGAAGAAGATTTAAAGTTTGACCAGAAACAGTTTTGACCCCCTTGTAATAGTTTGTTTATACAAAATACCACACCTCACGAGCTCACTGATAGAAACCTAATGAATCGTGTACTCATTTGCGATTACCTATTGAAACACTTTGAAAAGATTGATCACTGGTGATAAAAATTGGATACACTACGACAAGAACTTGATGTTAATCTGCTTATAAACCACAGATTTTTGAATTTACTTTCAGAAAATTTTATAGTATTATAAAGAATTTTATTATAATAATATTCCTGTGTATTTTCCCATGAATGACTCATTTATCTTACGCCTAATAACTATTATTATACGGCTTTCTACAATCTTTAAGTTGAAACACATCAGTGCAAGCAATTTAAGTAAAACTAACTTTACGGATTTTATTTAAATATTTTGAATACCTAACAAATCAAGCACTTAACGGGACGACTGAGGTCTTTGACATCCTGATGTAATTTTTAACAAAGGCTACCATCAAGTTTTAAATATTTATTCTTTATCCAGCTGCACAGAACGAGCGTAAGGCACTTTAAAATCTTGCAAAATGCTTGGGTTTCGATTTAATTTTATTGATAATAGAATTCCAAGCAGATGTCAGCACCCAGGCATCTTCTTAATTAATATTAGTATTTTTTTCTAATTCCAATATCTTCGCGGATTTTTCTTGAGACGAGTCGACGTGCTTTTGCTAGTATTTGTGGTATTTCAAATCTGATGTAATGGTTCAGACGATCTTGAACATGTTATCATATTGCAGACTTCCTGGAGCATAGAGGTGTTTAACATAAGCGAAATGGTATTTTACTCAGATGGATCTTTTTGTTTATCCTATGTAAGGGAGACTACATTCACAATCAAGTTTGTACACTCCTGCGTCTTTTAGAGTAACCACGGCTACCTTCACATTAAAATTATAAATTTTTGGTCTGACCTACGCAGTATTAATCTCAAACACAATTAATTTTCGAACACCTCAGTCTCTATATATTTATTTATATATTGAAAACTGCACCCCGTACTATTCAACCTAAAGAACCTTCTCGTTTTTGGAACTCGTTTAAAAATAATAACTATGACATAGTTTGAAAGCTGGTGATAGAATTGTATGAATTGCAGACCGGTATGCATCCAATCCTTGATTGACTTTCATTTGGTACACATTTTTACGATTCCGCAATCAGTTCTTCTAGTAGGTGTCGAGAGGTGAAAGGGGAAAACTGCAATAGGAGAGGCGCAGCAGTATATTTCAGATAACAACTGAAAATAATAAAAAAATTATGTTGCTAACCTGTCTCCCAATCTTGACAACTACGGTAAATATCCCTCCAATGAGACTATCTATAGAGAGGGCTATATTAAATTAGATAGACAGTCTATAACAATGATGATAAGCCCGTTTTTCACTCAGTACTTATTTTCTTGTGGTAGTATTAGTAGCAAAACTGTCAGTTATTTCCTATTTTTTTATTTTAAAAGTGTTTGACGCCATCTTCACTGAATCAAAATGGTTTATCTCATAACATGAGAGAGAATTTGCTTTGATTGGTGGCCATTAAACCTTTTCTCTGAATAGTCTCTTTTAATGAATGTCATTTACTATAACCTTTTTGAACGTATTGTATTGTAATTTTGTACACATTTTAGGTAATTTTGTAGTCTTAAAATAATCTTAATTACCAATAAAAGCTCCTCAGTTTAATGTCTTGTTTTACAATATTACTTTAAACTATATTAAAGTTATTTTGTTACCGATGTTGATATTTGTGATGTTTGTACTGTATATTTTATTAATCAAATAATACATGGTAGGGCTACGCTGCATCTATATTATGATTTTAGCCCGGATGGGTCAGCCCGACTGGAAAAAACAACGCTCTCACACAATATCAAAGTAAAATATCAGCTTAGTCTGCTGTGTTTTGTATGGTGAGTGTAGAAAACCGGGGACCATTACTACTGGAGGCATTCCATGTTAGTCCTCAGGGGTGACGACGCATCTGCATTTTGTTTCTTAATCAAGGATAGATGTAGATATCAATGGACCATAGCATCATTTTAACTACCAATGTGCTCTTAAATGGGGAGGAGTTGATTCTTGTGGATACCACTGTTTTTCTTGGTATTACTATTGACGCGAAGCTTCAAAGGGGCATATGTAAATTAGTAGGCCGACTTAGTGTTGCAGCATATGCTGTAAGAAAGATTGAAGTCTTAACAATGTTAAGACATCTAGATTAGTTTATTTTAGTTACTTTCATAGCGTGATGTCTTATGGAATTTTGCTATGGGGTAATGCGACTGACATCGAAGCCATATTAGTTTAACAAAAGAGAGCCGCACGGGCGATTTATAACTTAAATTGTAACGATTCCCTTAGAAATAATTTTAAAGAAATAAACATATTAACTTTGGCATCGCAATATATTTATAAAAATTGGATGTATGGACATAAAACATAAATAGCTTTAATAAGAATAAATATGTTGATACTTTAAACACTAAGATCAAACATAAACTTGTAATATCAGTTACTAGACTCCACAGAACTAGTAATTAATTTTTGGGGAAATGTAAACGCTTTTAAAACATAATCCCAGAAAATATACAATATTTGTCAATAAATAAGTTAAAATATTTTAGTAAAGAAAAATTTAACAATATGGGTTACCATAATATTAGAGAATATATAAGTGAAAAAACCCCTCAGAATGAGATTATAGCTACCATGCTGATTCTAGTAAATGTCATTTAAAATTTGTACATATTTGCCATAAAAAAATTATAATCTAAACACCTTCTACTTGTGGCGCCAACTGTTGTTCGTTTATAAACTAAAGTTGACCATCTAAACAGATGGATTGAAGGTTTTAATTAATATAACTAAAGCTAAATTGATCAAAAGTTGTACTTCCCACGGTATACTCCCCAGAATATTGGTTACGTTTCCTCGCTTAGTAGCTAGTAGTAGCGCCCGCGGCCATCGTCGCATAAATGTTGTGTTACAATTATTTAATCGTTGTACGTTTGTTCAGTGTACATGACTTTATTGAAAATAAATATTCTATTGTGAATAAAGTTAGTGTCAACCAAGCTCATCGTGTCAGCGAGACGTCAAGAGATACGAGACCCACTTCTTCTTAAGTGTATTGTGTTTTATTCATCCCTTTCATGAGATGTTTATTTGTTGTTCCCAATCCGCAGCAACTCATCTCCGTTCGTGTAAGCCAACGAATTAAATCAATTTTACGCTCGTATATAGTCCAAAGTATATCGCATACCAATACTGTATTGGTCTCTAAGATTACCGCTATAGTACGCCGATACAGTACATTTAATTTTAGTTTATACGAGCCGGCTTGCTGACCATTTATTTTTACTTCAAGCCGGATTGTAGAATTCATAAATCGCTGAACCAGTTTGTCATCTTCAAGAAATAATTTTAATGATTGCAGATACTCAAATAACTGCATCTGCATCAGGAATAAGATGGCGATACTTTCCTCCACCCCCATTAATTTCATTATTTATATAGAGTACAATAGAAAAAAAATAGTTAACAAAATAACTGATAATTAGCCGTCGCCACGAAACTTTTTTCATTTCGTCTTAAACTCAAATAACAGAAATTTAATTTCGGTGTTCTTTCCGTCAGACATAAATTAAAATGCTTTTGTTTGTTTTCCATTTACCATCTGAGAGAAAATTATTATTTATAAATTTTTAAATAAAACTAATTTTACGGATTTTATCGCGTATATTAACTTATTTTTAACTTATTTTTATATTCCCGACGTTTCGGGTGCTTTCCAGCACCCGTGGTCACGGGGGACTGAGTTGTTTGACGTCCTGCTGTCATAGTTAGCCCGGCTACCTTCAGTTTTTTAATATTAATTTTTGGTTCGATTTACGCAGAATGAGCTTACAGTATCTTGAAGTCTAGCAGTGGTATACTTGGGTTTGGATTTGATTTTATTAATTATGGGATCCCAAGCAGATGGCAGCACCCATCCATCTTCTCTATTGAAATTAGGATGTTTTTTAATTTCAATAGCCTCGCGAATCATCCTTGGGAGGAATCGGTGTTCTTTTGCGAGGATTTGTGGTCTATCATATCTAATGTAATGACGGGGACGATCCTGAACATGTTCACAAACTGCAGACTTCCCGATACGTCGGTGCTTCACGTCAGCTATATGTTCTTTAACGCGGGTTTTAATAGATCTTTTTGTTTGTCCTATGTACGAGAGACCACATTCACAATCCAGCTTGTACACTCCTGCATCTTGTAGAGGGATATGACACTTGACGGATGGTAAAAATTGACCAATCTTCTTCAGCGGCTTGAAGTACGTTTTAATGGAAGCTCGCTTCAAGATGTAGCCAACCTTGTCTGTGACTCCTCTGACATAGGGTAGTACAGCAGGCACACGCTCGACTGTGGCTGGCTTCACTCGGTCACTGTGACGTAGGCGCGGGACCCGAAGCTTGTTGTCTTGCAGTACTTGCTCGACGTGCTGAAGCTCGGCGGCCAGATGTTTTCTGTCACAGATCCCTCGTGCTCTCTGAAACAAAGATTTTCCCACGGTAGCTAACTGTGAAGGATGATGGTGAGATTCACCATTTAAATATCGGTTGGTATGGGTATTTTTTATGTACACAGTATGATATATAATAGTGTTATCAGGATTTCGGATGACTAAAACATCTAGAAAAGCTAAAGTATTGTTTGCCTCTAACTCCATTGTGAATTGTATTTTAGGGTTTATGGAATTAAGGTGGTTTAAAAATGCAGTTACTTTGTCAGATGGTAAAATTGTGAAAGTATCGTCTACGTACCGCTTGTAGAATCTTGGATTTACAGGAGCAGTAAGAAGGGCTTTCTCCTCAAAATCCTCCATGAATATGTCGGCGACTACGGGAGATACAGGTGAGCCCATTGCCACTCCATCTACTTGCATGTAGAACTCTTCTTTCCACAATAAATAGCCAGATGTGAGGCAGTGTTTGAGTAATACTGCATATTCTGTAGGCATGTTGTTATCTTCTAGCTTTCTAGTAACAATTGAGATGCAGTCTTCAATAGGTAGGCATGTGAATAGTGACTGAACATCAAAACTGACCATAGTTTCATTGTCAGCGAGATGTAGGTCTTTAATCTCACTAACAAATTGGTATGAATCCTTTGTGTGTGCTCTGGTATGTCCTCTTAGTGGTGACAGTATTTTCGCCAAGTGTTGAGCCAACTTATAAGTTGGTGAATCGATCTGGCTTACTATAGGACGTAGTGGAGCGTTTGGTTTGTGTATTTTCGGTAACCCATACAACCTCGGTGGTTTGGCACATGATGGTATTGTCGAATTCACGTCAAGATTTAATTTTTTTTTCGGAGTATTTCTTTATTAAATCAGTAGTTGTTTTGAGTGTATTAGTTGTAGGGTCTATTTTGACCTTTTTGTATGTACTTACGTCCGATAAAAGTTGTTGTATTTTGAAATTATACTCTGACGTGTCCATTATTACCGTAGCATTTCCTTTATCTGCGCGGAGAATCGTGAGCTCTGGTCTGTTGCGTAAGTTGTACAACGCTTTAAATTCGTCTTTGGGCAGGTTTAATTTCGGCGCTGAACTTCGACGTAACAAGGACGAAATGTCTTGACGTATAGCCTCTAAATCCTCTTTACCGATATTATTCTTAAACAGACAATCCTCAACACTACAGATAATTTCCTCGTACGGGATTTTTTGCGGCGTTATAGCAAAATTTAAGCCTTTCGACAATACTCTTATTGTTGGTTCGTCCAGTGTTTCTTTTGACAAATTATAGACCGTGCGTTGTTTATTGTTTGCGTCTGTGGTCAACGGTTGTTGCGTTTCGTTTCTACTTTGACATGGATGTTTGGCATTTGATTTGATAGTTAATTTTTGGTATTTTTCTATTTGTTTGTCTTTGCATTCATTATATTTCGATATTTCGCGTTTGTTTAAAGTTTCAATGCAATTATTAAAATCAAATGTCGTTAAAACGGTCTTAAACTCACTGGACAAATTGTCTATGGTATTATTTATGATTTGTAAATCGAACCGTTTTTGCTGAATCACCGTTCGTAACAACTTTTTACTTGCCTGATTTAAGATCTTAGCGCTTCCTCGAATGTCCTTTTTAGTAGATATTTTGACGCACGTAGGAATGAGCTGGTGGTCGCGGCACCTTTTCAGAAAATTCAACGATGTTACATATCTTGCGCGCTTGGTCATGAGATCTTCTAATCGGCGAATTTTATTTGCAATTACCAGTCCGTACTGGTTTACATAATGATTTCTTATATTTACGCGAACACTACACATTTTTAAATAAAACTAATTTTACGGATTTTATCGCGTATATTAACTTATTTTTAACTTATTTTTATATTCCCGACGTTTCGGGTGCTTTCCAGCACCCGTGGTCACGGGGGACTGAGTTGTTTGACGTCCTGCTGTCATAGTTAGCCCGGCTACCTTCAGTTTTTTAATATTAATTTTTGGTTCGATTTACGCAGAATGAGCTTACAGTATCTTGAAGTCTAGCAGTGGTATACTTGGGTTTGGATTTGATTTTATTAATTATGGGATCCCAAGCAGATGGCAGCACCCATCCATCTTCTCTATTGAAATTAGGATGTTTTTTAATTTCAATAGCCTCGCGAATCATCCTTGGGAGGAATCGGTGTTCTTTTGCGAGGATTTGTGGTCTATCAAATCTAATGTAATGACGGGGACGATCCTGAACATGTTCACAAACTGCAGACTTCCCGATACGTCGGTGCTTCACGTCAGCTATATGTTCTTTAACGCGGGTTTTAATAGATCTTTTTGTTTGTCCTATGTACGAGAGACCACATTCACAATCCAGCTTGTACACTCCTGCATCTTGTAGAGGGATATGACACTTGACGGATGGTAAAAATTGACCAATCTTCTTCAGCGGCTTGAAGTACGTTTTAATGGAAGCTCGCTTCAAGATGTAGCCAACCTTGTCTGTGACTCCTCTGACATAGGGTAGTACAGCAGGCACACGCTCGACTGTGGCTGGCTTCACTCGGTCACTGTGACGTAGGCGCGGGACCCGAAGCTTGTTGTCTTGCAGTACTTGCTCGACGTGCTGAAGCTCGGCGGCCAGATGTTTTCTGTCACAGATCCCTCGTGCTCTCTGAAACAAAGATTTTCCCACGGTAGCTAACTGTGAAGGATGATGGTGAGATTCACCATTTAAATATCGGTTGGTATGGGTATTTTTTCTGTACACAGTATGATATATAATAGTGTTATCAGGATTTCGGATGACTAAAACATCTAGAAAAGCTAAAGTATTGTTTGCCTCTAACTCCATTGTGAATTGTATTTTAGGGTTTATGGAATTAAGGTGGTTTAAAAATGCAGTTACTTTGTCAGATGGTAAAATTGTGAAAGTATCGTCTACGTACCGCTTGTAGAATCTTGGATTTACAGGAGCAGTAAGAAGGGCTTTCTCCTCAAAGTCCTCCATGAATATGTCGGCGACTACGGGAGATACAGGTGAGCCCATTGCCACTCCATCTACTTGCATGTAGAACTCTTCTTTCCACAATAAATAGCTGCTGCTGTACTACCCTATGTCAGAGGAGTCACAGACAAGGTTGGCTACATCTTGAAGCGAGCTTCCATTAAAACGTACTTCAAGCCGCTGAAGAAGATTGGTCAATTTTTACCATCCGTCAAGTGTCATATCCCTCTACAAGATGCAGGAGTGTACAAGCTGGATTGTGAATGTGGTCTCTCGTACATAGGACAAACAAAAAGATCTATTTAAACCCGCGTTAAAGAACATATAGCTGACGTGAAGCACCGACGTATCGGGAAGTCTGCAGTTTGTGAACATGTTCAGGATCGTCCCCGTCATTACATTAGATTTGATAGACCACAAATCCTCGCAAAAGAACACCGATTCCTCCCAAGGATGATTCGCGAGGCTATTGAAATTAAAAAACATCCTAATTTCAATAGAGAAGATGGATGGGTGCTGCCATCTGCTTGGGATCCCATAATTAATAAAATCAAATCCAAACCCAAGTATACCACTGCTAGACTTCAAGATACTGTAAGCTCATTCTGCGTAAATCGAACCAAAAATTAATATTAAAAAACTGAAGGTAGCCGGGCTAACTATGACAGCAGGACGTCAAACAACTCAGTCCCCCGTGACCACGGGTGCTGGAAAGCACCCGAAACGTCGGGAATATAAAAATAAGTTAAAAATAAGTTAATATACGCGATAAAATCCGTAAAATTAGTTTTATTTAAAAATGTGTAGTGTTCGCGTAAATATAAGAAATCATTATGTAAACCAGTACGGACTGGTAATTGCAAATAAAATTCGCCGATTAGAAGATCTCATGACCAAGCGCGCAAGATATGTAACATCGTTGAATTTTCTGAAAAGGTGCCGCGACCACCAGCTCATTCCTACGTGCGTCAAAATATCTACTAAAAAGGACATTCGAGGAAGCGCTAAGATCGTAAATCAGGCAAGTAAAAAGTTGTTACGAACGGTGATTCAGCAAAAACGGTTCGATTTACAAATCATAAATAATACCATAGACAATTTGTCCAGTGAGTTTAAGACCGTTTTAACGACATTTGATTTTAATAATTGCATTGAAACTTTAAACAAACGCGAAATATCGAAATATAATGAATGCAAAGACAAACAAATAGAAAAATACCAAAAATTAACTATCAAATCAAATGCCAAACATCCATGTCAACGTAGAAACGAAACGCAACAACCGTTGACCACAGACGCAAACAATAAACAACGCACGGTCTATAATTTGTCAAAAGAAACACTGGACGAACCAACAATAAGAGTATTGTCGAAAGGCTTAAATTTTGCTATAACGCCGCAAAAAATCCCGTACGAGGAAATTATCTGTAGTGTTGAGGATTGTCTGTTTAAGAATAATATCGGTAAAGAGGATTTAGAGGCTATACGTCAAGACATTTCGTCCTTGTTACGTCGAAGTTCAGCGCCGAAATTAAACCTGCCCAAAGACGAATTTAAAGCGTTGTACAACTTACGCAACAGACCAGAGCTCACGATTCTCCGCGCAGATAAAGGAAATGCTACGGTAATAATGGACACGTCAGAGTATAATTTCAAAATACAACAACTTTTATCGGACGTAAGTACATACAAAAAGGTCAAAATAGACCCTACAACTAATACACTCAAAACAACTACTGATTTAATAAAGAAATACTCCGAAAAATTAAATCTTGACGTGAATTCGACAATACCATCATGTGCCAAACCACCGAGGTTGTATGGGTTACCGAAAATACACAAACCAAACGCTCCACTACGTCCTATAGTAAGCCAGATCGATTCACCAACTTATAAGTTGGCTCAACACTTGGCGAAAATACTGTCACCACTAAGAGGACATACCAGAGCACACACAAAGGATTCATACCAATTTGTTAGTGAGATTAAAGACCTACATCTCGCTGACAATGAAACTATGGTCAGTTTTGATGTTCAGTCACTATTCACATGCCTACCTATTGAAGACTGCATCTCAATTGTTACTAGAAAGCTAGAAGATAACAACATGCCTACAGAATATGCAGTATTACTCAAACACTGCCTCACATCTGGCTATTTATTGTGGAAAGAAGAGTTCTACATGCAAGTAGATGGAGTGGCAATGGGCTCACCTGTATCTCCCGTAGTCGCCGACATATTCATGGAGGACTTTGAGGAGAAAGCCCTTCTTACTGCTCCTGTAAATCCAAGATTCTACAAGCGGTACGTAGACGATACTTTCACAATTTTACCATCTGACAAAGTAACTGCATTTTTAAACCACCTTAATTCCATAAACCCTAAAATACAATTCACAATGGAGTTAGAGGCAAACAATACTTTAGCTTTTCTAGATGTTTTAGTCATCCGAAATCCTGATAACACTATTGGTCATACTGTGTACAGAAAAAAATACCCATACCAACCAATATTTAAATGGTGAATCTCACCATCATCCTTCACAGTTAGCTACCGTGGGAAAATCTTTGTTTCAGAGAGCACGAGGGATCTGTGACAGAAAACATCTGGCCGCCGAGCTTCAGCACGTCGAGCAAGTACTGCAAGACAACAAGCTTCGGGTCCCGCGCCTACGTCACAGTGACCGAGTGAAGCCAGCCACAGTCGAGCGTGTGCCTGCTGTACTACCCTATGTCAGAGGAGTCACAGACAAGGTTGGCTACATCTTGAAGCGAGCTTCCATTAAAACGTACTTCAAGCCGCTGAAGAAGATTGGTCAATTTTTACCATCCGTCAAGTGTCATATCCCTCTACAAGATGCAGGAGTGTACAAGCTGGATTGTGAATGTGGTCTCTCGTACATAGGACAAACAAAAAGATCTATTAAAACCCGCGTTAAAGAACATATAGCTGACGTGAAGCACCGACGTATCGGGAAGTCTGCAGTTTGTGAATATGTTCAGGATCGTCCCCGTCATTACATTAGATTTGATAGACCACAAATCCTCGCAAAAGAACACCGATTCCTCCCAAGGATGATTCGCGAGGCTATTGAAATTAAAAAACATCCTAATTTCAATAGAGAAGATGGATGGGTGCTGCCATCTGCTTGGGATCCCATAATTAATAAAATCAAATCCAAACCCAAGTATACCACTGCTAGACTTCAAGATACTGTAAGCTCATTCTGCGTAAATCGAACCAAAAATTAATATTAAAAAACTGAAGGTAGCCGGGCTAACTATGACAGCAGGACGTCAAACAACTCAGTCCCCCGTGACCACGGGTGCTGGAAAGCACCCGAAACGTCGGGAATATAAAAATAAGTTAAAAATAAGTTAATATACGCGATAAAATCCGTAAAATTAGTTTTATTTAAAAATGTGTAGTGTTCGCGTAAATATAAGAAATCATTATGTAAACCAGTACGGACTGGTAATTGCAAATAAAATTCGCCGATTAGAAGATCTCATGACCAAGCGCGCAAGATATGTAACATCGTTGAATTTTCTGAAAAGGTGCCGCGACCACCAGCTCATTCCTACGTGCGTCAAAATATCTACTAAAAAGGACATTCGAGGAAGCGCTAAGATCTTAAATCAGGCAAGTAAAAAGTTGTTACGAACGGTGATTCAGCAAAAACGGTTCGATTTACAAATCATAAATAATACCATAGACAATTTGTCCAGTGAGTTTAAGACCGTTTTAACGACATTTGATTTTAATAATTGCATTGAAACTTTAAACAAACGCGAAATATCGAAATATAATGAATGCAAAGACAAACAAATAGAAAAATACCAAAAATTAACTATCAAATCAAATGCCAAACATCCATGTCAAAGTAGAAACGAAACGCAACAACCGTTGACCACAGACGCAAACAATAAACAACGCACGGTCTATAATTTGTCAAAAGAAACACTGGACGAACCAACAATAAGAGTATTGTCGAAAGGCTTAAATTTTGCTATAACGCCGCAAAAAATCCCGTACGAGGAAATTATCTGTAGTGTTGAGGATTGTCTGTTTAAGAATAATATCGGTAAAGAGGATTTAGAGGCTATACGTCAAGACATTTCGTCCTTGTTACGTCGAAGTTCAGCGCCGAAATTAAACCTGCCCAAAGACGAATTTAAAGCGTTGTACAACTTACGCAACAGACCAGAGCTCACGATTCTCCGCGCAGATAAAGGAAATGCTACGGTAATAATGGACACGTCAGAGTATAATTTCAAAATACAACAACTTTAATCGGACGTAAGTACAAACAAAAAGGTCAAAATAGACCCTACAACTAATACACTCAAAACAACTACTGATTTAATAAAGAAATACTCCGAAAAATTAAATCTTGACGTGAATTCGACAATACCATCATGTGCCAAACCACCGAGGTTGTATGGGTTACCGAAAATACACAAACCAAACGCTCCACTACATCCTATAGTAAGCCAGATCGATTCACCAACTTATAAGTTGGCTCAACACTTGGCGAAAATACTGTCACCACTAAGAGGACATACCAGAGCACACACAAAGGATTCATACCAATTTGTTAGTGAGATTAAAGACCTACATCTCGCTGACAATGAAACTATGGTCAGTTTTGATGTTCAGTCACTATTCACATGCCTACCTATTGAAGACTGCATCTCAATTGTTACTAGAAAGCTAGAAGATAACAACATGCCTACAGAATATGCAGTATTACTCAAACACTGCCTCACATCTGGCTATTTATTGTGGAAAGAAGAGTTCTACATGCAAGTAGATGGAGTGGCAATGGGCTCACCTGTATCTCCCGTAGTCGCCGACATATTCATGGAGGACTTTGAGGAGAAAGCCCTTCTTACTGCTCCTGTAAATCCAAGATTCTACAAGCGGTACGTAGACGATACTTTCACAATTTTACCATCTGACAAAGTAACTGCATTTTTAAACCACCTTAATTCCATAAACCCTAAAATACAATTCACAATGGAGTTAGAGGCAAACAATACTTTAGCTTTTCTAGATGTTTTAGTCATCCGAAATCCTGATAACACTATTATATATCATACTGTGTACAGAAAAAATACCCATACCAACCGTTATTTAAATGGTGAATCTCACCATCATCCTTCACAGTTAGCTACCGTGGGAAAATCTTTGTTTCAGAGAGCACGAGGGATCTGTGACAGAAAACATCTGGCCGCCGAGCTTCAGCACGTCGAGCAAGTACTGCAAGACAACAAGCTTCGGGTCCCGCGCCTACGTCACAGTGACCGAGTGAAGCCAGCCACAGTCGAGCGTGTGCCTGCTGTACTACCCTATGTCAGAGGAGTCACAGACAAGGTTGGCTACATCTTGAAGCGAGCTTCCATTAAAACGTACTTCAAGCCGCTGAAGAAGATTGGTCAATTTTTACCATCCGTCAAGTGTCATATCCCTCTACAAGATGCAGGAGTGTACAAGCTGGATTGTGAATGTGGTCTCTCGTACATAGGACAAACAAAAAGATCTATTAAAACCCGCGTTAAAGAACATATAGCTGACGTGAAGCACCGACGTATCGGGAAGTCTGCAGTTTGTGAACATGTTCAGGATCGTCCCCGTCATTACATTAGATTTGATAGACCACAAATCCTCGCAAAAGAACACCGATTCCTCCCAAGGATGATTCGCGAGGCTATTGAAATTAAAAAACATCCTAATTTCAATAGAGAAGATGGATGGGTGCTGCCATCTGCTTGGGATCCCATAATTAATAAAATCAAATCCAAACCCAAGTATACCACTGCTAGACTTCAAGATACTGTAAGCTCATTCTGCGTAAATCGAACCAAAAATTAATATTAAAAAACTGAAGGTAGCCGGGCTAACTATGACAGCAGGACGTCAAACAACTCAGTCCCCCGTGACCACGGGTGCTGGAAAGCACCCGAAACGTCGGGAATATAAAAATAAGTTAAAAATAAGTTAATATACGCGATAAAATCCGTAAAATTAGTTTTATTTAAAAATGTGTAGTGTTCGCGTAAATATAAGAAATCATTATGTAAACCAGTACGGACTGGTAATTGCAAATAAAATTCGCCGATTAGAAGATCTCATGACCAAGCGCGCAAGATATGTAACATCGTTGAATTTTCTGAAAAGGTGCCGCGACCACCAGCTCATTCCTACGTGCGTCAAAATATCTACTAAAAAGGACATTCGAGGAAGCGCTAAGATCTTAAATCAGGCAAGTAAAAAGTTGTTACGAACGGTGATTCAGCAAAAACGGTTCGATTTACAAATCATAAATAATACCATAGACAATTTGTCCAGTGAGTTAAAGACCGTTTTAACGACATTTGATTTTAATAATTGCATTGAAACTTTAAACAAACGCGAAATATCGAAATATAATGAATGCAAAGACAAACAAATAGAAAAATACCAAAAATTAACTATCAAATCAAATACCAAACATCCATGTCAACGTAGAAACGAAACGCAACAACCGTTGACCACAGACGCAAACAATAAACAACGCACGGTCTATAATTTGTCAAAAGAAACACTGGACGAACCAACAATAAGAGTATTGTTGTATAAAAGTTGTTCATAGGATAACAACTACATAAACAAATTAAAAGTTACAATAAGTGAAACAATTGAAATATTATTAAAATAGTTGTTTCACTTTTACATTCACATAGGTAAAATTTTTATTGATGGATGTATTTATTTATTGATTGAAAAATGAACCTTAAATCAAAATTTAACCGTATAACACAAATGAACTGATTTATTGTTGAGACAAAAAGATTACTTTTGGATGTGATTAAACGACAGAATCGAGGTAGACAATCCAAACTCTATCAGACACGAAAATCAACAAATTTTGTTAATGCACTAATGCTGCTTCGTGCTAGGCCTAAACTCAGGGCTCGTGTTGTAAAATCAGAATCGACGCAGTTTGGAGTAAATTGCAGACGGTACGGTGATTATTTATAATCGCAAATATTAAAATCATTCAATGCATGTACTTTTGTATTTCGGTCAAGAGGTTATGATGAGTCCAAATAATTACAGATGCGATCAATATCAGTTCTTAGAGGTGACAATGCATCAGCAGCATTATTTGCACAAGGTTATTTGCAGGAATCCAGACTGCGGTAGCCATTTACCATCAGATAAACTGCAAGTTTGTCACTACAATTTTTATAAAAATGTAATATTTCATGTAACTAGAAAATAAGCCTAGAAACTAGCCCTAGTCATAGACATCATGAAAAATCATTGTTTATTTAAGTATGAAAGAGCAAAAAAATTCAAGAAACAAACAAAACGTTTTTTCAATACCCGCCGGCGCCAATGAAAAACTAATTTCAGTTTAAGTACTGATTTATTACGTGCTTGGAAGTGAAGGAAATAATCGTGACGAAACATGCACGTCTTAGGAATATAAATATTTCGTAAACATGTCGCACATTGATAATAAGACCGTCACTATACGAAAAATGATCTTATTTATATAAGTGCGCCATCTTATAATTCGCGTAGTAAACTATTTTTTACGAAAACACCTGTCACCATAACGTTAATAGCGTTCGCTAGATAGCGTTGTGTCGAAACGACTTTATCGACATTTGCGAGTGATCTGTCACGGCAGACCGACATTTTTTCATTCGTGACCGCTAAGCTAACGAGAAAGCTTACATTTGGTACATTTTATAGTGACACTATTTGTTTTAAGACGATTTGGATTGAGAAGAATTGGTAAGTATAAATTGAATTTAATACGAATAATGGCATCTTTCGT
Source organism: Parnassius mnemosyne (assembly GCA_963668995.1). Classification (NCBI taxonomy): domain Eukaryota; kingdom Metazoa; phylum Arthropoda; class Insecta; order Lepidoptera; family Papilionidae; genus Parnassius; species Parnassius mnemosyne. The sequence goes on from CAVLGL010000001.1 coordinate 58,626,400, forward strand.
TAAGTGTCGTGTAGAGAGTTAAATTATTAAAATAATGCTGCAAACTTGGAAAGACATAATGACATTTTTCGTTTAGTGTCGAAGTTCCTATTACCTTATTTAAAAATTTTGATGTATCAGGGAAGTTATAATGTCATTATTTTTTTAGTGTCACCCTTTTTGTTACTGAAACTGAAGTATTTATTCTGGTGACGAATTAACAATGTCATTATTCTTTTAATGGCACTCTTCTTGTTAGCCAAACCAAGGAATTTGATTTAATTATAAAGTTAAAAATTATTGTCATTATTCACTTAGTGTCGCTTTCCTCGTTAATAAAATATAATGTTCGATATACTGATGAACTTACATTGACACTTTTTGTATAGTGTTGTTATTCATATTTAATAAAATATAATAATGGGTTTTGTGATAAAGTTGTAAAAACCTTACATGTATAGTGTCTATTTTTATTATTGTTTCAGGTCTCTTTTTAAAGTTTAAACGAGATTTTTTCTTTAGTGCCGGAAAGGTATTGTAATATCTTCGAGTTCAATTATATTTTTGTTGTTTAGTGACGCTATTCATTAGAGAATTAATAACAATTGTATTAAATAATTTTAAATGTATTGATAATAATAAATGAGAACAATATTAAAATGTTTCTGTATTAGTCATAACATTTAATATCACTGGCAAATATAACTGACTTTTACCACTATTTATTTATTTTCAGGCTGGAAAATGCCTTTGCCTAGTGCAAGAATAAACAAACTTAAGAATATTTCTCGAAGACTCTTTGAGGATTCATTAGATAATAGAGAAGAATATATAAAGCGTAATTGTTATGGTATTTAAAAACAAAGTTTACAATTGGAATGCGTAAATTACGAGCCAAAAATACACCAGACCCCAGAAAATTATTCCGAATTATCTAATAATGAAAACAGTGTTAAATCGAATGCAAATGAAGACATTCCTAACAAAAATCTTGGATTTTCTTACCATCAAAGTATTTTATCTAAAGATCACCAGACAGCTGAACAGGTTGCTAATAATTTGTTACAATACTTGTCAAAAAGTTTATAAGAAGACTAGGTAGCATTGAATTCTAATGTTTTTTACTAAGTTAAGGAAATCTGTATTGAAAATAAAACTACTAACTAACATCTTATCCAATTTACATAAGTTTCTACATTTGTTAACTTGTACGTAGTTTTGTCTATTCCAACCCACATAATTAGTATTACATATACTTAAACTACTACTTATTAAAAGATTAAAAGGACAGAATGTTTGAGATATTTTAAGTAATTTTTCTTTATCATTCGCCTATATTACTTAATCTAAACCTTCTCTGCAAATTTGGGCGTATATTGCAAAATAACTCTGTATATCTACTTTTAATTTATCACAGAATAAAAAGACAAGAAGACATGTTTCAATTTCACTTAGCGAACAGATACACTGCTAGCACTTTAAACATTAACATTATTTGTCATTAATTTAATCAAAATGTTATGATAAAATTGACGAAAACTATTCCTTCCTAATTAATTTACAAAATTCTGAAAAAAGTTAAATTTAAAATTATCAAATCATACCTGCCTCCTTTTTTTATGCATAAGAGATTATAATTATATTGTATTTGTCTGTCCGTCGTATATCATCGCATAAATATTTGTTTTGTCAAGGCGATTGCTCATAGCTATGCTAAGATCCGATAGCTAGAGCTATAAAGAAGTTATCAGCGATATCTATATGACGTGAAGTTTCGTGGTCACTTGGAAGAGAAGGCCAAATTGGCCTCTAAAAAGCTTGGCGTTCTCAGCAGAGCGGGACATTATTTCATGCCGGCACACCACTTGCAACTTTACAAGGCGCAGGTTCGGCCTCACATGGAATACTGTTCCCATCTCTGGGCAGGGGCTCCCCAGTGCCAACTTCTTCCACTTGACCGCATCTAGCGCAGAGTGGTTCAAATCGTCGACGACTGAGTTCTTTCCCATCGGCTTTACTCACTGGCACTGCGTGGAAACGTTGCATCTTTTTGCGTATTTTATCGCATCTATCACGGGGAGTGCTCTGAGGAATTGTTCGGACTAATTCCAGTCGCACAATTTCACCATCGCACATCGCGACAAAACTCACGATACCATCCATACCATCTGGACGATTGGCGGTCTACCACTGTGCGATTTAGAAGTAGTTTTCTTCCTCGTACAACTTCCTTTTAGAATCGATTACCAACAGCGATTTTTCCGGACCGATACGACTAAGCGACTAAGGGAAGGAAAAGAGCCTACTCCTTTCTAAAAGGCCGGCAACGCATCTGCAGTTCCCCTGGTGTTGCAGTTGTTCATGGGCGGTTGTAGTCACTTACCATCAGGTGAGCCGCATGATAGTTTGCCCCATCTCCTATAAAAAATATGTTGTTTGTTCTAAAAAGTAAATTACAAAATCTGACGAGTGAAGATGTAGTCGAGTTAATCAAATTTATATTTACAATATTATTGGACCGCAGTTAATTAAAATTGTAACTTAGTTATTATTAAACTTATTATGTTATTAAACACCAGCCTATCCACCATACGGCTTTCCACATCCACTTACCAGAAAGAATGAAACAACCTTTACCTGGATGGCTTGTCATCATTATCATCATCATTACAGCCCTTCACAAGTCCAATGCTATATATAGGCCTCCCCCAAGGAATGTCACAAAGCACGGTCCTGAGCCACCTGCATCCATCGACTTCCTGCATATCTTACAAGTTCGTCACTCCATAGGGGGGGACGCCCTACACTTCGTCCGCCGAAACGAGGCCGCCACTCGAGAGTCTTTTTTCCTCATCAGTTGTGGGTTCTTCGAGCAATATGGCCGGCCCATTGGCATTTCAGCTTACTAATCCGTTGGGATATGTCGGCCACTCTGTTTCTACTGAGGATATCCTCATTTCTAAGTTTATCACGCAGAGAAACTCCGAGCATAGCCCTCTCCATAGCTCGCCGAGCGCCCTTGAGCTTCCACATCCGGCCAGCAGTGAAGGACCACGTCTCAGTTCCATAGCTCATCACTGACAAAACGCACTGGTTGTTCAGTCTCGTTTTCAAGTTTTGAGGTATACCTGACGAGAAAATGTGCCGTAATTTCCCGAACGCTGCCCAACCGAGTTGAATCCGCCGATTAACCTCTCGGTCGAAGTTGGACTTACCTAGTCGGATTATTTGTCCCAAGTAAACATACTCGTCAACAACTTCGAGCTTAGTGCTCCCAACAACATGGATATTAAACATTATCTATGTTGTGTCCATGTTCATCTATCCGTTGGGAAACACAATTGAGGTCATTGAGCATAGTGCTTAGGTTCTCTAGCGATTCTGCCATAAGGACTATATCGTCGGCATATCCATGTTTTTTTTCTTTTTTTATAGAATATGGGCGACAAACGAGCACACAGTACACCCGATGGTAAGTGGTTGCTGCGGCCCATAGACATCTACATCTATCTTCTATTACAAATCAAAATGAAGATGCATTGTCACCCGTGAGGACTAAGATGGAATGCCTCATTTCTAGTAAACAGGGTCTCCGGTTCTCTACACTCACCATACGAAACACAGCAGCGGTAAGCTGCTATTTTACGCTGGTATTCTCTGAGGGCGTGGTCCTTCCCCGGTCGAGCCGACCCATTCGTGCTACAACTATACTACTAATATAGCTCCAACATGGCTCTACCACCACGTTGAGTGATGTACTCGCATACGCATATGTAGACACATACGCCAGATATAGTGGCAAATTGTACTCCTCGGACTTCTGTACAATTTGCCGAATGTATGTAGTCTATAGTGCTAAAGCCTTTTTGGAAACCGGCTTGTTCGGGAGGCTAGAAGTCGTCAAGTCTGCGCGCGAGACGTTTTGTAGTGACTCTCGAAAAGAGTACATAGACGCGGCTCAGAATGAAAATCGGTCTGGAGTCAAGAGGGCGTAGTCACCTTTCTTGTAGAACAAGACCACCGCACTTCTGCTCCACGCCTCCAGTGTAATGCCACCATTGAGGATGGAATTAAAGAGCTTCTGAAGGACTTCAAGTACCGGTTTTCCAGCCGCTTTCAGAAGCTCCGCTGTAATTCTATCCTCACCTTGGGCCTTGCTCTTATTAAGATGCTGGAGAGCTATTCCAATCCCGCTCAGATCGACGTCCGGGATATCATCGGAATAGTGTCGGATAAGACTCGCTCTTGGATCGTTACTCACACTTCCGTGTGGCTCCAACGATGATGTGTACAGCTGCCCATAGAACCTCTTAATCTCACTCAAAATCTCAGGTGCCCCGGAAACGATACTGCCACACTCGGTCTTCAGCTTCGACAGTTAGATCTTTCTGGCAGACAGATCTCCAGCAAAGACTTTGGAGCCCTGGTTCCGCTCGATCTCTTCTTCAATACGAGCAGTATTAAAGTTGCGTAAGTCCCGCCGCATGTATTTGGAGATCTGTTTGTTCAGTTCCCTGTACGCTGTCAAATCTAGTCAAGACTGCAGCTTCATATCCTGTCTAACAGCCATGCCATTAAGAGTGTGATTGTAGTGTTTTTGTGTTCTTCTGCGGCGGGTCTTGTAAAACTTATCTCCGACCGCATGGACAATTTCCACGAGCTTGTCATTCATATCGTCCACTGCATTGCAGTCTTCTAGGCACTGAAAACGGTTACGTAACTCGAGCTGAAAGGTTTTCGGATTTGGATTAGCGCACGAGGGGGACTGAGCGTTGACTTCATTAGACTGGATCTCTCCAACTTAACGTTTAGTTTCAGTGTGCGTCTCACCATTCGGTGATCGCTGCCGGTTTTCACCCTCGCGATAACGGAGACGTCACTGATTAGTTGTCGTCTGGTCGTCAAAATGAAGTCAATCTCATTTTTTGTCGAACCATCGGGGCTCGACCAGGTCCACTTCCTGTGGAAGAAAGAGTTCATCATAAAGATTTCCTATTTTTCTATGAAGTCGCCCCTTGGTTTCCTTTGCTCTATTTCAAATATCCCTACTTTAAGCTCACTGTTCTCTCTTGTGCCTAGTTTTACGTTAAAGTCTCCAATTAACACCGTATATTGGGTTTTGGAGAAATGCATGGCTCTAGAGTCATGCTCATACATTTCCCCCACCACCTCGTCGGGGTGTGCCGAGGTTGGTGCGTAAACCTGTATGACCATAAGCGAATACCGTTTGGTAATTCTGAGTATAAAGTACGCAACCCTCGTCGTCACACTCCCAATATTTACAACGTTGTTAACGAGAGACTTGTAGACGATAAATGCGACACCTCCTTGGGACAGATAGTCGCTCTCCCGATGATAGAGCAAGTTGTCGGTTTCGAGGATTACCGTGTCCTTCTCCTCTCTTCGGAACTCGGATAATCCTATGATATTCCAGCGCAACTTGTCTATCACTTCTTCCAGCTCCAGGATCTTCTCGTTAGTCCTCAGGGTGCGTGCGTTATAAGTTGTCTGGTCGAGGCGTCGTAGGTGGCAACTGAACCTCCACCGGAGATTCTTAGCACCCCCTGGATGGCTAGTATTTAAAGAAATTAATCTTATTTTGATATGTAAATAAATTTTATGTTGCAATTGAGTATAGTTAAGTTTTTTTTTAGTGGTACAAATTCTATCATGTTGATTACATTTAAGTACAAAAGCCACGACGAATGACTTAGCAACCATCCTTTCATTAGGCACATCGTTTAGAGAAGATTAAAACACAAAAGGCGATTTTACTCTATCTCGTATTTATATCGTCTACGAATTCGTAAGAACACTTTTCGTAAAAGCCTTCTTAATAAGTGAGTTTATATACTATTGAGTATACTATAAACATTCGAAAAAAAAAGCGAATATATTATAATTGTATTTTAAATTTTTGCGTATTTTCACGTATAAAAGCGACCTATGCGCATTCAAATTGACAGTGAATACTAGTATTACCTGTATACTTCTTTGATAAATGTATTTCTATGCCTTACGTTTTTATTGTTTGTAAAAAGTACAAATATCCAATCGAATGTGAGCTAAAATACCATGATACTATTGTAATAATTCGCACTCGCCTTTACTATTTTTATGCTACTGTTAGCGTTCCACTTCGGCTTGGCGTGGGTGATTTATGGATCTAACTATAGCTTAGAAACCTTCCAGGTTACCACATAAGTAATTAATACCATACTACTTATGACCATAAATTTTACATCAAAATCGGTGAAGCAGTTTAGGGGAAAAGAGAATTACGAAAATATGAACACTGGAATTTTATATAAAAATTTACTATGATTAATAAAAAAGTAAATCAAAAAGTATACCAACTATTTTTTTATCATTTTAATATTGTACGTATCCTATGTATAGGCTCAATATTTTATTTACTAAACTATATGCCATGTGGACAAAAGTTAGTATAAATAAATAAAACAAATTTGGAATATGGCCAAGAAAGTACCGTAAATTTCGCTCTCGATAAGCAACAGTATCGCTGCGTTTGAATCGAAATTTATGTTGCGGTCGATGGAAAATATTGTATTCAATATGTATTAACTAAACTAAAAACTAACTGACTGTGAAGTGGCAGTTAAGAATATCCACTACCCCATATCTTCCCGTGGGTGTCGTAAAAGGCGACAAAGGGAAACAGGCAGGAGATGGGCAGCAGCATCTTCCTGATAAGAACAAATTTACAATAAAAACTGCTGTTGCCAACCCCCTCGCCAAGCGTGACAACTATGGCAAAGACCCCCCTATGATGAGAGTAAAAAGGAAACGGCCCCCAGTCCACGGCGGCCCCGCTATTCCTGGCTACGGTGGCGAACATGGTAACGGCAGGGCAGGGGGTGCTAAGAATCTCCGGTTGAGGTTCGGTTGCTACCTAAGACGATTCGACCTGGCAACATACAACGCACACACCCTGAGAACTGACGAGAATATCGTGGAGCTGGAAGAAGAGATAGACAAGTTACGCTGGCATATTATAGGATTATCCGAAGTCCGAAGAGAGAGGGAGGTCACGGTAATCCTCGAATCCGACAACTTGCTCTATCACCGGGAGGGCGACCATGTGTCCCAAGGAGGTGTCGTATTAATCGTCTACAAGTCTCTCGTTAACAAAGTTGTAAAGATTGAGAGTGTGTCGACAAGGGTTGCGTACCTTATACTCAGAATCACTTCAATGCAAAACTAGGCACAAGAGAGAAAGGTGAGCTGAAAATAGGGAAATTTGGAATAGGGCAACGGACCCCAGGGGCCAGCAGCTGGCCGACTTTATGGAGAAAGAGGGACTATTTATGATGAAATCTTTCTTACAGAAGCGGCCCCACAGGAAGTGGACCTGGTCGAGCCCAGACAGCTCCACAAAAAATGAGATTGACTTCATTGTGACGACCAGACGACAACTGTTCAGTGATGTTTCCGTGATCGCGAGGGTGAAAACTGGTAGCGATCACCGAATGGTTAGAGGTACACTGAACCTAAAAGTTAAGTTGGAGAGATCCAGTCTATAGAAGTCAACGCTCCGTCCCCCTCGTGCTTTCTTCGAGAGTCCCGAAACCTTTCAACTCGAATTACAAAACCGTTTTCAGTGCCTAGAAGACTGCAATAAAGTGGACGATATGAATGACAAGCTCGTGGAAACTGTCCATGCGGTCGGAGCTAAGTTCTGCAAGACCTGCCTCAGAAGAACACAAAAACTCTCCGATCACACTCTCAATCTCATGGCTGTTAGAATGGAGATGAAGCTACATTCTTCAACAGATTTGGCAGCATACAGGCAACTGAATAGACAGATCTCCAAATGCATGCGGCGGGACCTACGCCATTTCAATAGAGCTTGTATTGAAGAAGCGATCGAGCGGAACCAAGGCTCCAAAGACTTTGTCAGAGATCTGTCTGCCAGAAAGAACCAACTGTCAAAGTTGAAGACCGAGTGTGGCAGCATCGTTTCCGGGGTACCTGAGATTTTGAATGAGATTGAGAGATTCTATGGGCAGCTATACACGTCATCGTTAGAGCCACACGCAAGTGTGAGTAACGATCCAAGAGCAAGTCTTATCCGACACTATTCCGAAGATTTCCCGGACGTCAGTCTGAGCGAGATTAGAATGCCTCTCCAGCACCTTAAAAACGGCAAGGCCCCAGGAGAGGAGGGAATTACAGCAGAGCTTCTGAAAGCAGGTGGAAAACCGGTATTTAAAGTCCTTCAGAAGCTCTTTAATTTCGTCCTCCATGGTGGCATTACACCGGAGACGTAGAGCAGAAGTGCGGTGGTCTTGTTCTTCAAGAAAGGTGACAACGCTCTCTTGAAGAACTACAGACCGATTTCCCTTCTGTGGCGCGCCTACGTTCTGTTTTCGAGAGTCATTACAAATCATCTCGCGCTCATACTTGACGACTTCCAGTCTCCCAAACAAGCCGGTACATACCCTTCGGCAAATTGTACAGAAGTCCGAAGAGTACAATTTGTTACTATGTCTGGTGTATGAGGACTATGAGAAAGCCTTTGATTTCGTCGAAATTTGGGCGGTGCTGGAGTCCCTTCAGCGGTGCCAAGTTAACTGTCGGTATATCGAAGTGCTGAAGTGTTTGTACAGTAGAGCTACGATGGCTATCCGAGTACAGAACTAGAGTACAAAACCTATCCAATTGCAGAAAGGCATAAAACAGGATGACTTTATATTCCCGAAACTCTTCACCACTGCATTGGAAGACGTTTTTAAGCTTCTGGACTGGAAAGGATACGGTATTAACATCAATGGCGAGTACATCACTCACCTTGAATTTGCCGACGATAAAATTGCGTAAAATAGCAGCTTACCGCTCCTGTGTTTCGTATGGTGAGTGTAGAGAACCGGAGACCCTGTTTACTAGAAATGAGGCATTCCATCTTAGTCCTCACGGGTGACAATGTGATTTGTAATAGAAGATAGATGTAGATGTCTATGAGCCGCAGCAGCCACTTACCATCGGGTGGACTGTGTGCTCGTTTGTCGCCCATATCCTATAAAAAAAGAAAAAATCATGGATTTGCCGACGATATAGTCCTTATGGCAGAATCGCTAGAGAACCTAAGCGCCATGCTCAACGACCTCAATTGTGTCTCCCAACGAATAGGTCTTAGAATGAACATGGACAAAACAAAGATCATATATAATGACCATGTCACACCTATGCCGGTAGTTGTTGGGAGCACTAAGCTCGAAGTTGTTGACGAGTATGTTTACCTGGGACAAATAGTCCGACTAGGTAAGTCCAACTTCGACCGAGAGGTCAATCGACGGATTCAACTCGGCTGGGCAGCGTTCGGGAAACTAGATGTGTCGATTTCATCGTCAGACACGTTTCTCGTTTTTTATACGTGGTAGAGCCATGCTGCAGCTATTTATGGTTGTAGTACGAATGGGTCGGCTCGACCGGGGAAGGACCACGCTCTCACAGAATACGAGCGTAAAATAGCAGCATTACGTTGCTGTGTTTCGTATGGTGAGTGTAGAGATCCGGAGACCCTTTTTACTGGAAACGAGGCATTCCATCTTAGTCCTCACGGGTGACAATGCATTTGCATTTTGATTCGTAATCGAAGATAGATGTAGATGTCTATGGGCCACAGAAACCACTTACCATCAGGTGGACTGTGTGCTCGTTTGTCACCCTTATCCTTTAAAAAAAAAAGACATACCTCAAAACCTTAAAACGAAATTGTACAACCATTGCGTGTTGCCAGTGATTACTTACGGATCTGAGACGTGGTCCTTCATTGCTGGCCATATGAGCACATTTTTGACGCTATAAGTCATTAAAAGCTAAGAATTCTGACAGTTGTAGATTTTTTTTAGGGAATTATGATGGCCAATCCACGATTGACACATTTTGGCTCGATACGAAAATAATCGCAGTTTCCTCAAAATCTACAATTTTAGGTACGTCCATTAATGGAAAATATCAGTTACATTCTATATTCGAATTGAGAAATTAAAGCAATTTTAATTAAATTTTGGCTCTAAATGTTGACAAGTAAATACTTGAGGGAATTATGGGTTTATTTAAAAAAAAATCATTTTAAAAAGAAATATCAAATAAATGTCGTGCAATAAAATTGCTCGCGGGCCGGCTAAATACGAAAATATCGCTGCTCCTCGCTCGTGACTATTTCGCCAAAAAGAATAATTATTTTAAGTAAACGCGAAACGTAAAAGTTAACTTGAAAACAAGACTGTACAACCAGAGCGTGTTGCCAGTGATGACATAGCATACTGAGACGTGGTCCTTCACTGCTGGCCGTATGAGGAAGCTCAAGATCGCTCAGCGAGCTCGCTCCATAGCTATGGAAAGGGCTATGTTCAGGGTTTCTCTGCGTGATAAACTTAGAAATGAGTATATCCGCAGTAGAACAACATACATTCTAATATATATATATATATAATAGACATAGCCCAACGGATAAGTAGGCTGAATTGGCAGTGGGCCGGCCATATAGCTCGAAGAACAGACAACCGTTGGGGAAAAAAGTTTCTCGAGTGGCGGCCTCGTGCTGGCGGACGAAGTGTAGGGCGTCCCCCCGCCCGTAGGGGTGACGACCTAGTAAGATATGTAGGAAGTCGATGGATGCAGGTGGCTCAGGACCGTGCTTTGTGGCATTCCTTGGGGGAGGCCTATGTTCAGCAGTGGACTTGTGAAGGGCTGTAATGATGATGAAACGCGAACATTTCACATTAAATGACACCAATTTTTATTAATTTTTTATAAATATATTGTATGTAACACAATAAATAATATAAGAAACACTTTTCATGCCATTTTCCACACTAAGAGGACATGCTTTATTATTAACCTCAAAATAATTGCACCGGAACAATCATTTGTCAGTCATGCAATTTATGGTTCTGGTCGTAAAACGAGCTCGCCGTCCATCGATGCGCCGCACCTAAATGCGTAGGTAATGCGCTACCAAGATGTTCTCATTTTTTTGAACAATATTTCCTATATTTTATTGCCTATAGTTTAAAAAAATAGGCGCTAAATCTAGCCAAAAGTTCGTTCTTGTAAAGTTACTTTGATTTTGAATTACAGGAACGAACGGAGGTCCTATGATTCAATCAACTGCTATAGAGCTTGTCACATGTTGAGACCTCAACTCTTTTATCAGAGAAGCCGACCACCCCGAACATCGTTTGTACCGAACTTGGCCCCCTTTTCACTTTCATGTTTTTGGTTTACTTACTTCATTGGAATATTACTTACCGAAAGACATTCAAGACGGAATTCGTCGGTAGTTAAAGAGTCTCCAGTTCTTGTTACTTATCAACTACAGCGTTATGCTGGTCTAAGCGTTGTATTTCGACTTATCCATGTTGCAGCCAATATGCTTCAGTGTAGCTGTATCACGTAACACTGCCATACCCCTCAAAGATGAGGTTGATATTTTAATAATTTATTAGAGACTACGCACAACCCCATATACCAATAATTTAAGAGAAATAGTACGAGAAACATATATCAGCTTTAATTTATTGCACAAAAGTTAGGTGTTAATTCTACTATTCGACTGAAATAGGTATGCACATAAAATAATTTCCATATTATGATTTACGAGTATGCTTTAATTTGGGAACGCTCAGTGCCATAGTTTTGCTCTATTTCGTATTCTGGATAATATGAGGAACTTCTATAGTTCGTAGATTCAAACATTTAAACGTAAATTATTTTTAATCAAGGTACTTAAATAGCGGTCATTTTAATCCAAATCCTTATAAATCTGCTTCTAATGTTTAAATTAGCACCAAAATTTTATTGATTTATAATATTAACAATTTACCTCGTTATGTTTCCTATCCTTATATAATGCAGCACACAGAATGAATGGAGCTCTTTACGTAATAGTAGAATGTCAAAATTTGTTTAAAAAGGCACGAATGAAAATTCACGAGAATGTTTTAGTCCTTAGGCTAATATATGATAATGAAAGTTGGGCTGCAGGTGAAGCAAGAGAATAAAATTAATACTGTAGAATTGCGGTAAATAACAAATACTACATTGGACGTTACTCTTAATGATAATATTAAATATAATAAAATTATTATCATTCATAGTAGCATCAGAATAATAATAAAATTGTGTGAATTATTGTAGTGGATTATTCACAGTAATAGATAGGCGTAGGGAAGTGACGACTCCACTGCCCGCTGACGTAACAGTTACGTGACAAAACTGCTACGTTAGCGCAGTCAATCACCGCCTTGCTAAGAGCATTGAGGCTGCAAAAGTTCGTCTGCGCTTATGGCCGAACCATAAAACGGTACCGGGCCTCCCGTTAATTGACACCCATTCAATGGATGATGGACAAAAAGATTGCGCAAACGGCCGATGCCTGGAGGTCGCGAGGGTGCGTCAGGAGCTGGCACTGAACACGACAGAATGAGAGTCGCCAGCCAAACGCGGGGGGCTGCAAGACCACCTAGTAGCCGCCCGCAGACATCATCTCCACCAGAGGGCTTCATATCGGCTGGGTCTTCTCCGACTCAGCAAGCGGCACTCGCCACTAGTGGAACATGTCGCATTCGTTGGACGCAAATGACGAACGTAAACGCATAGCGAGCGTATTTTAGGGCTAAAGGGGAAGAAACTGGAATGTTAGCGTATCGGTCTCGGATGCATAACTCTATCGCAGAGCTGGAGCCACCTGTTGGTATAACGGAGCAAAACCTGGCATACCGAGTTCGGTACATCCTGCGCTTTTTTGAGAATGCGCAGAACGCCTCTCGAAAATCGACCGCGACTTCCCCGCATACCCTTAAGCAATCGGAATTGGGCTGTCGTGAGGGTTTTCAACGCAATGCTGGTTTGCCCGGCTGGCTTCCAAATCTATTTGGAAGCCAGTCGGGACCTTTGCGAGACGGACTCAATTCTTTTTGGCACTGCACTGGCAGTTTTTCGTATAATTAGCGCCAAGCTTCCTACAGTTGGACGCGCTACTAGACAAAATAGCGCCATCCCAGCCTGGAAAAAAATATTGAGGACTGTATCTCGACGGAAAGAGCCCTCATCGGCAGACTGACAAGCTTTTGGTCGGGTAATAATAGACCGAGAATTGTGCGCACCGTCAGGACGGCGTTAGCTGGGACAAATATAAGTTTGTCCCAACCGGATATTACGCAAAAACTGACGGAGCGCGTAGATCATCTGAAGCAGAGATTCACTGATTAGGGAAAGCGGATTAGGCGATATACCGAGGGACGCGCTACTAGAAAAAGTTCCCTTATCCTAGCCTGGAAAAAATAATAATTGAGGACCGTCAGAATGGCATTTGCTGGGACAAATATAAGTTAGTCCCAGCCGGACATTACGCAAAAATTGACGGAGCGCATAGACGACCTGAAGCAGAGAATCGCTGCTTCGGGAAAGCGAATTAGGCGATATACTGAGAGGTCGACAAGGTTCTACCAGAATTGTGTCTTCCAGAGTGATCAGAAGAGGCTCTCTCTATAAATCATTGGAGCGACCAATAGTACGTGGAACGGGCCAAGCACCGAATCAAGGCGACACTGTCGTATTCTGGCGCGGCCTGTAGCCAAAGCCCGTAAATCACAGCGAGGGCCCTTAGACAGCAATTGTGGCGAGTCAGTGTGCGAATGTTACACCCAAGGATCCCGCCATCATAACGCTGCCGATGTAGCTGAGGCGATCCGAAGGGCCCCGAAATGGAAAAGTCCGGGGCTCGACGGGCTGCACCACTACTGGATGAATGGGTTCGTGGTGTGTCACGCTGTGCTCATCCGATAGTATCAAGAGGCTCTCGACCAGAAGTCGCTTCCTTGCCTCTTCACTACTAGAATCACTCATTTAGTTCCTAAAGACGGGGTTACCACAGACCCGAACAAATACAGTCTCTCATGTCTACCAACGATATACAAGACACTAACATGCATTTTGAGCGCGAGAATTACTCGTCACCTGAACTTAAATCAGGTGACGTCGCGCGCTCAAAATGGATGTCGAGCCAAGGAATTACTGCTCATTGACACTGTCATTATCAAGGTGGTTAAACGCAATCGGCGAAACTTCTCCGCCGCCTGGATAGACTACATAAAGGCATTCGACTCGGTGCCTCATAAATGGCTGAAGAAGGTCCTCGAGCAGTACAATGGTGACTGTACAGTTAGAGACTTCAGATATGAGTACGATTTCTTTACTGCTGGACATATGAGGAAGCTCCAGGTTGCTCAACAAGCTATGGATGAAGCTATGCTCAGAGTTTATGTTATTGCATGATAGACTTCGAAATGAGCATATCCGCGGTAGAGCAAGAGTAGCCGATAAAGCCAAATGTATTATAAAGCTTGAAGAACCGACAGCCGATGGGTTATCGAATGAAAACCTCGTACTAATAAGCGAAGTGTTAGGCGCTCTACCATTAGTTTAGTAGTTATTTACCAATTTCGATTATGATTTACTATAAACCGTCAATTATACGACAAAAAATCCACGAATTGAGTAAAATAACTATTGAGTTACAGTCATTGACTTTCGTGCATTTTGTGTACGAACGTAATTACGTATGTCAAATAAATGTCATTTATTTTCACATGTTGATTGATTTGTGCTTCTTCAGTAACATATCATGATATCTTTGATAATATAGACAGAGAAATAATGAAAACATAATATGTACCTTGAAAAAATAATTTGACTATAAACAATATAACACATTAACTTGACTTGAAGTTACTTTTTATGAAATATGTTCTACGTCTGTTTATAATTTTTTGCTGCAACTCGATACTGTTATCTGTGAAGCGTGCTCATTGCTTTTTAGCAAACATGGTGGATATGGAAATATAATTGCTGAAAAATAATTTCGCACACGTTTGCTTAGGATATAGACGGTCTGTCTTGGGATGTAGACAACACATAATATATCACACAGTTGAAGCCAATGATCGATTAATATATATTTTATACTTTCATAGCCTCCTTACAATGAAGTTCTTATATTATATTTTGATGTGCTTTTGTCAAAATGTTGAAATGATGGACAATGTGTAACAAGATTGTGATATAGTTTCAAATGTCCATAGTTTCAAATCCAAGGCAATTATTGAAAATATCTACCAATGATGCAACCTATGGGAAAGGCCTATGTGGAGCAGTGGAGCTTTGATAGGCCGTAATGATGATAAAAACATGATAAAAACACTTCAAACAATTATTTGTAGGCCATAAAAATATATATTTATTTTGTGCGGAAATCTTCAAAACTTAGCCACTATTTAACATGCTACGATTTAAAAAAATATCATTTTCAATAGATAAATCCACGAGTGGAGTCCAATAACTCACCGCCCGTATACCATCCCTCTGTTTTATTACTTTATTAAATAAATTAAAAACTATTGTTTTGATAACTTAATTTTTTATCAAATACTATGAGCTTGTATAGTTCTTCAATAGAGTGTTGTCAACTTCCTTGAAGCAATGTAAATGAGTATCACGCACCCGTTACTGATGGAACTAAAATTAATATCTTGATAACACCTGCAAGAAATATACCTTTTGAAAATTAAAAGAAAAAAGCTACTTTGCTCTTTTGATTTCATCATCATCAGCAACATCATTACAGCCCTTCACAAGTCCACTGCTGAAGATAGGCCTCCCACAAGGAATGCCACAAAGCACGGTCCTGAGCCACCTGAATCCATCGCCTTCCTGCATGTCTTACCAGGTCGTCACTCCATCTAGTGGGGGGATGCCCTGTACTTCACTTGCCGGTACGAGGCTGCCACTCGAGAACCTTTCTTCCCCATCGGTTGTCGGTTCTTCGAGCTATACGCCGGGCCATTGCCACTTCAGCTTACTAATCCGTTGGGCTATGTCGGTTACTCTGGTTCTACTGCGGATATTCTCATTTCTAAGTGTTCACGCCCAAACGTTGGTTTCAAGGCTTGACACCGGAGGGCGCTCGTCTCGATACGGCGCGTTCATAACCGGTAGAAGTGTGGGCGGTTAACGGGAGTTATTGTTGCCACGACGAGGTCAGTTTCTAGAATACAGTGCTATCGAGAGCACGTCGTGAAGTCGCCCGGCAAACCTCCATTTTTAGAGTCGGTTTTATTAGCAAATTGTTGCCACGACGAGGGTTTTTTGTTAAGTCTAGAATTAGAAGCCGGGCTAACAAATTGTCAGGAAGTTAACATTGATTGCGATCAACGTCTGAATTGTTCTAGAAATAATTGTTGCCACGCGAAACGGAAGTGACCTTTGATCCGAACATTCGGTATTCGTGTTGTGTGTTACGCTTTATAATAAACGGTGTTAGTGGCGTCTGGAAGTTAGTTAATTGTACGGTATAGTTAATAGACTGACATAGTGAAGAAGAAAGAAAGAGACTGTGGGTGACGCCGCTGGAGATTACCACAATTTGGAGCGGTGCCGAAGTCCGGGCTGCTGCCGACTTCAACGGCCCAGTAAGGTCTATCACAACCAATACCACAAAAACACCAATACAACACATACACACCTCCGGCCTGACCGAGCCCTGAGACAGCGGTCGCCTCATATACAGGTAAGTAATCTCTATTTGACTAGCCTCCCCATTAAATTGTAGTAGGATAAAACATTTTCCATATAGCTTAGTATTATAGTAATTCTTCCATATAGACACTCGGGCTCGAACCTGCGCCAGCTCGTCGAATCTTCCGCTCATGGGCCCCGGATATTGAACCTTTGCAGGAGCAGCTGCGGGCCGTAACATTTTGGTAGCAGAGAGCGTTGTTTGGATTATTCAAATTTGTGTCTACAATCACTCCCGGCCTAATACATAATAATAAAATTATTTTCCTTTGTTGCTTGCTTTGTTTGTTTGTTAGCGGGTAGATTGGAAAGTCGCGCCCGTAGGTTGAGCAAGCGGGAGTTTTGTTAAGGCTAGGTACTTTGACCTGGTAGATAAGGTTATCACGTAATCCGGATAATTTTGTTGATCGACTGTGGTGTGTACCTTTATATATTTAACTTGATTTGATCGTACTAGTGGTTGTTTTTTTTAATTTGATTTGTGTTTTTTTGTGCTAACTTGTATTTAATTTAATAAATAGTATTTGTATTTGGGGCGATGTATACGCATTTACAACAGAATTCCAGAAAATATACAAAATTTGACCTGCTCAAAGTTCAAAAACTTTATTAAACTAAGTTTGTATAAAAAGGGTTATTATAATATTAATGAATTTATAGCTGATAATAACCCCTGGAAATGAGGTGATCGCTACCAAGCTATTTCTAATTTGTTGTGTTGTTAATTTGTGTAACATACATGATTGTAAGCTGTTATTTAAAAAAAAAAGTCCCGCTGGGTTTCTTGCTGGTTCTTCCTAGGACAGAGGTTTTTTTTTCGAACCAGTGGTAATCATACAAAAGAGTGACTTTCAATAAGTATTATTTATAATCTATATTGAATAAAAAAGTTTCTGTTTCTGTTTCTGTTTCTGTAATTTCTATTTAATTTGATTTGATAGGAACAGTATTTGTCTTATTTTGAGCCGCGTATTAATTGTATCTAGTAGTGATGCCATCGCACAAGCTACTGATTCGTTGCCTGCGGACTGAGCTGCGCTGGGCTACCAGCGCACATGCCTTGATAGGTCGACCGGATAGGGTCTATAACTTGAGGAAGTGGCTCGAGCAGTTCGATACTTGAAGGGCCGCAGTGGAGGAGGCTTACGCTGAGCTCGAGGATTCGGATGTGGAAAAGGAAGTCCTGGACAACTGCTTCGCGGAATATGAGCAGTTCTTTTCGCTCACGGAAGAGTTGATCGAGGCTGAAGGCAGGTATGATGACGAGGCGCGTGAAGCTCGAATGAATGGCCTGCCCGAGTCCTCTCGGAAGCAGCCTCAGCCGGAGCTTATTGGGACGACTCCCAACTCTGGACCTGCCAAGGTTCTCCTGGGTCCTTTCCGAATGGCTGATATTCGTTGGTCTTTTCGACAGCCTAGTGGACGCCCGGAGCCTCGAGCCAGAAAATGGCGTACCTCCTGGCCTCACTGGAGGGAGAGGCCCTGGGCGTCGTCGGTCACTTGAGATTGTCGGACGACGCCTACCAGACTGCTCGGGGTCTCCTAGCCGGAAGATACCCCAACGTCCGGCGAATTGCGGACGAACATGTTAAGCAGCTTTTAAGCCTCCCGCTGCTTAGTGACCGGGCCAGACTACATCCGGACCTGGTGAATCCAGACTTGGTGGCCTGTAATGCGTTTAGGCGGCTGGATTTACCATTGGACGAATGGTCCTTTTTGTTGCTCCACATCGTGCTCTGCCGTCTACCTCTCGACCTTCGGATACATTTTGAGGAGAGGTACGGCGGGGACGGGGTCTCCTATATTCCGCCCTTCAAAGACCTGCTGCGGTTCTTAGAGGAGCAGTGCCGGCAGATTGAGAACGCGGCGGGCACCGTTGACGACTTACGAGCCGTGCCCAGTGAGAGACGGAATCCGCCGGGAAAGTCCATGTCCATCTATCGAAGGTCGACCTCTTAAAAGAGTTCAAGAGTTTAAGTATCTCGGATCCATTGTAGCACCAAAGGCATGTACAGAAAGAGATATACAAAACAGAACCCAAACAGCTTGGTTAAAATGGAGATCGCTGTCTGGTTTACTATGCGACTCCCGTATGCCTATTAAAATAAAGGGCAATATATACAAAAGAACAGTAAGACACGCTCTGCTATATGGATCGGAGTGCTGGCCGATGAGAAAGACGGACGAACAAAAACTTCACGTCACTGAAATGAAAATGTTACGTTGGTCAGGAGGAGTTTCTAAAATGGATAGAATAAGAAACTGTTATATCCGTGGTAGTTTCAAGGTTGCTATGGTGCACGAGAAGCTTAGAGAAAACCGTATGCGTTGGTACGGACACGTGATGAGACGAGATGATAGCCATGTTACTAAAAAAGTTATGAACATAGAAGAGGGGAAGAAAGGCCGTGGACGACCACCAATAACCTGGCTGCAAACAATAAAAAACGACCTGAAATCTACTAACATGCTAGAAACGACTACCCACAATCGCACGATGTGGCGCAAGATTACTAGAAGGGCTGACCCCAATTAAATTGGGACAATAGCCAGGGAAAAGAAGAAGAAGAAGAAGACTCCCCATGGTAAATGCGAAAGAAAAAGCTAAGAGATGCAACATCTCTTCGCAGTGCCAATGAGTCGAGCCGATCGGAAAGGACTCGGTCGTCAACGATTCGAGCCGCTCTGCGCTGGATGCGGTCAAGTGGAAGGAGCTGGCACTGGGGAGCCCCAGCCCAGAGATGGGAACAGTATTCCATGTGAGGTCGAACCTGCGCCTTGTAAAGTTGCAGGCGTTGAGCCGGCATAAAATACTGTCCCGCTCTACTGAGCACGCCAAGCTTTTTAGAGGCCAATTTGGCCTTCTCTTCCAAGTGACCACGTAACTGCACATTACTCGATATATCGACGCCGAGGATTCCGATACTGGCTGAGGCAACAAGGGGAGTACCTCGAAACTGAGGAGATACGACAAAGGGATTCTTTTTAGCGGTAAACGCGCAAACTTGTGTCTTCTGAGGATTAAACTGGACTAGATTTATTCGCCCCCAATCCGAGACTTTGTCCAGAAAAGACTCGACTTCAGACACAAGTTTGTTCCGGTACTCGGTGACGTTTTCCCAAGAAATATTGGCACGGCCGGTGTATAGAGCATCACCAGTGCTGTCATCCGCATAGCAATGAATGCTACCGGCTTGCAACATATCATTGATATGCAGAAGAAACAACTTACTTGGAAAGGAACACAACGATTGGTTGGAATTATTTTAAAACATTTTTTTTAATTTTATTTAATTATGTAAGACTTTTACATGTTGTTTAATTAATGTTCATGAATAATATATCTATATTTGCAACTTTGATTTAAAGGTTGTAATTATTCCACCCATTTCATGGTTTCAGAAGTCTCAGGAAAAAATTGAGCTACTACTAACGATAGCTTAATTAAAACCAAATAAACAGGGCCACAAGGATATCCAAGAATTATAGAACTAGACAAGTAAAATATATAAAGATAGAATATTCTGATTTACTATTTCTAGCAGTAGACTATCATAGGCTGATTAAAACGATGTAAGCTTTCGTGCAAAAATCGACCAAATCGGCCGATTAGATATTGAAAGTCTTTTTGTCGCACGAATAATAAGATAAACTTGATTAAGTATTAAAGCGATGAGAATAATCGTGATAGTTCACTTTTATAGAACTAGATAATATACCACCGAACTACGCAGATATCACTTAACAATATATCGTTTTAAATTCAACTTAAAAAGGTAAAAAGCTTCTTTTATGAAACAGCAAAAATGTATGACTTAAGTTGATGTTATTATTTAGTTATAACATACGACCATAATCATGTTATTATATCTTACTTTATTATCTCTAACGAACAGATATGTGGGAAAAGTTTGCTCATTAATAAACATTAGCGAAAACTTTGGTGTGCTGTCGATTACTTTATAGCTATTAAACTTTTGTATCGTTCACTAAGCAGTATTTTATTTCGTTCAATTATTTACTCATAATTTAATGTGTAAAATCGAAAATATTTTTTTTAATTCTCAACCGTCTATTCAATATACTTATATTTATAAGTGTGAAAAACTAGAACATACTCTCAGTCATTCTAATGATAATTGAGTGCTGTGACTCATAGGCCCTACATCTATCCCCGACTAAGAATCAAAATGCAGATGCATTGTTATCTCTGAGGACTTAAATAGAATTCCTAAGTGTCCGTCTAGTAGAAACCACGCTCCTAACATATTCTACTGCCAAATAACATTGCTTACACTGGTGTGTTTCACAGTCTGAAGGATATAGAGAACAAGTAGAGACAGACTGTGAGAAATTTCATCTTATCCTCAGAGGTTATAACGCATCTTTAGTCTTTGTTTGTAATTCAATGCAGCTGACCATGATAAGTAGTTGTCACTTATTATCATATTAGTAGTATAGTTGTAGCACGAATGGGTCAGCTCGACTGGGGAAGAACCACGCTCTCACAGAAGACCAGCGTAAAATGGCAGCTTGACACTGCTGTGTTTCGTATGGTGAGTGTTCGTATGGTGAGTGTAGAAAACTGGAGACCCATTCTACTGGTAAAGAGGCATTCCATCTTAGTCCTCACGGGTGACGATGTATCTGCATTTTGATTCTTTATTGAAGAGAAATGTAGATGTCTATGGGTCACAGCATCCACTTACCATCAGCTGGACTGTGTGCTCGTTTGTCACCCTATCCTATAAAAAAATGTAGACTATAACTTCGTTTTCGTAAACAGCACAACAGCATTATGCTGAATTTTGCGGCTGTATTCCGTGGAAGTATGTGCCTTCTCCGGTCGAGCCGACCCATTCATTTTGCAACCATAATATAGCTGTAGCGTGAATCTACCACCTTTTATATAGAATCTTAATAAATATATTCTATGATATTCACGGGGAAAAAAATTACAAAACTTATATAACTATCTGCTGTCTTGGTTGATTTTAATCACTATTAAATATAAAATAAAGATAAAAATCAAGGAAAGTTCCCAATGTTCAAACTGTAGGCATATTCCCGACAATTCTGAATCATTTGAATTCAACTCGAACTCAATGTAATTTATAGTAAGGAAACCGAAGATAGCACACAATAGAAAGGTGGAATTTTCAAATTTCAATTAACTCGTATAAAATATTTAAACAAAATTAAATGATTGTCACACTTTACTCGATCGTATTAATTGAGTAGCTCAGTCAAAATCAAAAGCCAAAATTCACTATAATCGAAAACACACTTTGCTTGGTTTTATGTTATTTTCGAAATAATTTCTTCCGAAATTCACGTCAAGACAAAAAACTTTCTTGTTTTCGTGGGGAAGCACAACGCATACATTTGCTATAGAGATGATTTACCCTTGTGTATATCTTGGCATTTTTTGTTGCATTATTCCTATTGATAATATTAACGATGAACGGGGGCTATTGTTTTATGAGGTGATAGTTAAATATAAAGTAAACTTATTTTGTCTCTGACTATTATTGTACCGTGTAGTAGCAGTGTAAGAATATCCACTACCCCATATCAACCTGTGGAGGTCGTAGGCGGTGATAGAGAGAAACTGAAACAGGAGGAGGGCAGCAGCGTCTTCCTGATAACAACTCAAATTAATAAATAACTGCGGTTTTCAACCCGTCTGCCAAGCTTGGCAACTATGGAAATATCCCCCTGTAAAGCAGTCTATGGGTAGGCCTATGTTCAGTGGACTTTTTTATTACATAATTAGCTAACCTAACAACATCTTATAGTGACCATATCAATATTAAAAATCTTTTATGTTTTAAATACATAGATTGACTTGGCCATCGCATGAAAACACAATGTATCTCACAAGTAATACATATTATATTAAATTAGATTGTTTAGTGCGATTCTAGTTTAGTCAATCTATGTATTTAAAACATAAAAGATTTTTAATATTGATATGGTCACTATAAGATGTTGTTAGGTTAGATAATTATGTAATAACTTGAGACAGAAGGCCTCTTTAAGTAGGGGCTGAATAAATTAACCGACTTGGTATTACATGGATCTCACAACTTTTTACAATAGAAGAACTGAATTGCGAGATATGTTTTTTTTTACAAGTTATGTTTTTGATGAAATCTCATTTCTTTTTGTATTTAGTCGTACTTTTTTTTCGTTTCCGGTACCATCTACATCTTGAATACCAACTACGGTATTTCGGGCAATTTAGTCTAATTAATACTTTGCGGGATTTTTGTACAACTTCATAAGACATGTCCCATCCCTGCTTTTTCATTCCATTGACCATTTTACATGGTACCTTTGAACATATTTATATCTAGATACCTACCTGCATATACATATACAGTTATTTTTTTATTTATTATGTTATACATATACAGGTAAACTAATTCAATCACTGCAAATGTAACTTTGTAATCATATATATTTATATAGAATTACAAAATTATTTATGCAGTTAGTGTATCTCGAAATTACAAAATATTTTAGTATATTCTTAACTTATATACTACACACTAAGTATTCTAAATTTGAAGTTTCTACGTCTGCTAGAAGTGCCTTAGAGTTTTGATGATCGGTCAGTCAGTGAGTGACAAAATTAAGAAACTTTGATTAGTTATAATTTTTAAACTACTTGTCCAAATTCAATGAAATTTGAAATATACCGTGTCTATACAATGCAAGCTTGGTCACTGAAAATTCAAGCTTCTAGTTTTATCCACAACGAAGTTATAGGGGGTCGAACATGGCCTGAATTGCTTCGAGAAAAGGATGGTACGGCCGTGCTGCTTTTTTGATCGACTTGGCGGGGGCACTGCCGTGCCCCCAGATTCACCACTCGCTTCCTAAAAAATTCCATAACAGTGAAAAACATCACAAGTAGACTCAAATATTATTCTCTTCAAAGTGTTTATGACATTTATTAGAACTCATAATATAACCATCACTCTAACGCTAACTACTTAGTTTGTAATAATGCTCTGCTTGCGTAGTTCCTTCAAGTATATATATTTTTGTGTAATTTTCATTATATATTTTCTTTAATGTTAATAATGTAATAACCTAATTGATATTCCTGGCATTGTAGACAAACCTCAGAGGTTTTTTAACAATGCTATTAAAATGTGTTTTTCAAATTAAGCCTATAAAGTTTGAAATGAAACAAAAAAAATGTAGTATTGACGTTATGCAAAATTTTTGCCATAATTATATTTTTGAAAATAAGAGTACAGTATATTTTTATTTAACACTTGTAAGATTCAATACAGGTTGAGAACGACATTATAATCTACAAACTCCTAAGTTTAAAGTAGCGTCTCTTCTTTAAATTAATACGTAAAGAGAAAACTTTTTATCCCTTTTTAGGGATATTGCGTGCAATGAGGAATGTGTGAATGAGCCTCGTTAAAGTTTCTATGGAAAAGGAGCGCAGAAAGCTAAAATTTGTATGTGTAAATGTGTCTTTCTCTTATAAAAATATATGTCTACATATTATCGTTGTCATTATTATAAAACTTTGTGCTAAAACATACTACTGTTATGTGTGTTTATCGTGCTTAATGTACAGGTATACAGCTGTAAGGCAGTTAATTTTATTATTTCTATAATAAATAACGTACGTAGGAGTCAAGTACTTTTAGCTGAGCTGAATATTCACCGTAGAGGAAAATTTTAAAGGCCACCAATGGACATTCATAGAGAATGTTGTCTGTAATGTGACAAATATAAAAGAATCTAACCTAACAGCAACAAAACAACAAAAATAGGACAAAAACAAATAATATATTTAAAATTTTAAAGATTTTTACAATTTTATATAACAAAATGGAATATGAAGATGAGGATGGATGTCGTGATTTACAATTATTTAAAAAAAAAAGATAATAAAAAAAAGGATTAGTGTTGAAGTTGAGCCCGGATATCCAAGGTGTACAGTAAGTGCTCTCAGCGCCTGGAACGAGCACGCACAGCGTAGGTGAAGGTGTGGGCGTCTCTAGGCGACGACTTCGGGTGAATGCGGAGGTTTGCAAGATCCGGCGACTTCAGGCAAGACAGTGGCTTGCAGGATCTTCAGCGACTCCAGGCAGGACAGAGGCCTGCAGAATCCGCCGACTTCAGGCGGGATAGAGGCTTGCAGGATCTTGCGACTTCAGGTAGAGCAGAGGCGTGCAGGATTCGGCGACTTCAGGCAGAGCAGAGGCTTGTAGGATTCGGCGACTTCAGGCAGAGCAGAGGCTTGTAGGATCTGGCGACTTCAGGCAGAGCAGAGGTTTGCAGGGTCCAGCGGCTTCAGGCAGGACAGAGGCTTGCAGGATCCCGGGGCAGTGCGGCCCCGGGATAAGGCCTTTAGGAGATGCTTCGAATTCGAGAACTGAAGCGAGACTGACTTTCTTCACCGATTGTTCGGCTTTTATAACTTTCTAGAAAAAATTATTTAAATTAAACGCAAATTTTTTGTTAATGGCCAAGAGGAAAGAGTATTTATGTGGAATTATCGAAGTAGAAACAACAGACTGGTAGCAAATTTGAATATAATTGTCATGACAACCAGATAAACAACGATGTCAAAACATGTCAAATTTTGGTTTTAGGCTCGTAATAGAAAAACGGCAAGATTTAAGTGAAAAATAAGATATTATTGATATAGGAAAAAAGGTAGCGCACCTGCGCGCACAAAGTCCGAAATTGCAGAGTTACGGAAAACTAAATAAAAGATCGAAAAAGGTAGACTCCATTGACACCAATTTAAAAATGCTGATAATGTGAAAATACGAAGTAGAAATGATTTGTTATTGTGTTCTTATGGTTTAAAATCGTTACAGGATCCTATGGAAATAAAGGTGATGTAAAATATCCAGTTTTGAGGTGAATGCGGAAAATCGAAACAGAATGGAAAAATGAATTTAAAATAATGTAAAATGATATGTAAGTAGCATAACACTACATTTTCCCCCCGACCCTGGAAAATTTTTGACTCAGCAAAAATTTTGATATATATACATTCTAAAATAAACCATAAAAACACAGCTTTGCAGAAACAGACATCACCAGGCAAAATCAGATAAACTATCTCTTACATTCATCATCTGCATTCAGGTAAGGGTGGAGTTCTCATTCAATGACTACCACTCTAAAAGTGTGTTTTAGAAAGGACATTCAGGCTTATTTAAGGAGTAGTCATCCGCTCCTGCGTGGAAAAAAAATTATTAAGGGAGTAGTCAGCCGCTCCCAAGTGAAGATAAAGATAAAGGAATATCTTAAGTAAGCTTTTGTCGCTATGACTTAAGTAAAGATTAAGAACGGCCAGAGCGGTAGGGCTCAAAGTCAGAGATCAGCAACATCACCAACAAGATGTGTCTGAAATAAAAATAAAAAGTGAAGATTATCCAACGAAAATTCGAGGTCCTAAAGCAAGATGTGTTGAAGAACACTGGATCATCAAACAAACAAACAAATTAAAAGAAATAAAAATAATAAGGTGAGAATGATGGTGATATTTATACATATATACAAATTAACAGTTAATAAAAGTTAAGAAAATTTATGATTTTACATCTTTGATGTGCCACTTGCCTCTAACTCCATTAGGGTCTTCAAGCACATAGACTAGTGGTGACAGTTTAGCTATCACTTTGCACTTGATGAACTTAGGGGCAAGTTTAGCATTAAAGTATGCGCCGGCATTGCTTAAAACATGGTTTTTACGCCAAACAGTCTCTCCCACATTAAATTCTTTAAAAGCCCGGCGAAGATCATAGCGAGCGCTATTTTTAGCGTAAGCTATGTGAAGTTTAGTTTGAACTTTGTGAAAGATAGATGAGAGGAGACCAGCATTAGACGCGTAAATATCACGAGGCATAAATATCAATTTCTCGAGGTTCTGAATTGGAGTATAGAAGAAACCGCAAGGTATTGTTTCCCTACCAAAGACTAAAAAGTTTGGAGTAAAGCCAGTAGCTACATTTGTAGAATATACTGATTTCGTCTTCGAGTCATAGGCAATAGACCCATAAGATCTAAGGATATAGTTTGAAAAGGTCTGGAGCAAAGTTTAGGTTTACCCATAAGACCATAAGGAGAATGATTAGGGTGTTTGTAGGTTAAGCAGGTTTCACAAGGCGAGATTAAATTGGCAATGTCCTTAAACATACCAGGCCAATAGTATTTTAAAGTTATTTTCTTGAATGTCTTGAAGATACCAAGATGGAGTTCTGTAGGGGAACCATGGTTAACTTCAATAAGTGCATGTCTATCTTGAGGTAGTGGAACTTCTTTCCAAATAAAGTCATCGTTTAGACGATCGGGAGAATGGATGCAGCGGTAAAGTTTGTTATCCCTGATAGTGTAGTTGGGATATGCGTCTGGGTTGTGGAGCATCCGAGAAAAATCTTGTTGTAGTGCTCAAGTTTACGATCAGGTGGTTCTTCAATCGTAATAGGATGTACGCCTTGAGGTGAAATTTCTCGTGTATCAGGACGTTCTTGATTCTTATGTCTTGATAATAAATCTGGAACAACGTTATCCTTTCCTTTTTTATGTTTCAGGACAAAGTTAGAGCATGATAAGCGTAAAGTCCAGCGAGCAAGTCTTCCTGATGGATTCGATAAGTTCTGAAACCATTTAAGTGCAGCATGGTCAGTATATATTGTAAATTCTTTACCATTGTCTAGGTAACATCGCCAATGTTCTAACGCAGTTATTACAGCCAATGTTTCTCTTTCAGTAGTTGAGTAGTTCTGTTGATTTTTGTTTAGTGCTTTACTCATGTAAGCAATCACGACTTCTTTGTCATCTTGATGTTGAGTAAGCATTGCTCCTTTGCCATAGTTTGATGCATCACAATGTACACAGAGAGGTGCCCTAACTTCGAGAAGGGTAGTTCGAAGTTAGGGCAAGCAAGGACAGGAGCAGTTACCAAAGCTTCTTTAAGTTTGTGGAAAGCAGCTGCAGCTTGTGAATTCCATAAAAATTTAGGAGCGTTCTTCCCGGAACAGGTTAGTTGGTTGAGTGGAGAGGCAATAGTGCTAAAGTTTGGAATGAATCTTCTGAACCAGCTGCAGGTGCCTATGAATCTTCGCACTTCTTTTCTACAAGTAGGTACAGGATATTCTAAAATAGCTTTTATTTTATCTGGATCAGCACGTAGACCATACTCGTCCACTAGAAAACCAAGGTATTTCAGTTCTTTCCTGAAGAATTGACTCTTCTCAAAGTTAATAGTCAGATTAGCATATAAAAGTTTTTCATGATCTTTCAGTGTCAGAGTGATATGTGTTCATCAAAAGTCTCGCTAATGATAACCATGTCGTCCAGATAGCAAAATACCTTGTTCTCAAATTCAGGAGTAAAAAGCATATCCATTAATCTTTGTAGAGTTGCAGGTGAGTTAGAAAGACCAAAAGGAATTACCTTGAATCTAAACATACCTCTTCCAGGTTCAAGGGAATCTCCCAAAATGCTTTCGCAATGTCGATGCTTGATAAGTATTTGGCATTCCTCAAGTTGTCCAAAATTTCGCTTATTAGTAGCAGACTATAAGCATCACGACGTGTAATTGAGTTAAGCTTCCTGCAGTCTACGCAGAAACGCCATTCACCATTCTTCTTAGGAGTGATGAGAACTGGAGATAACCAAGGACTTTCGCATTGTTCAATGACGTTCCATCCCATCATCTTGTCAACTTCATTAATTAACGCCTTTTGTTTTTCAGGAGACAGTCTGTAACATCTTTTTTTGATAGGAAGAGAATCACCAGTGTCAATCTTGTGGGTGATTAAGTGTGTGCTTCCCAGGATACCTTTTTCTTCAAAAGAAATTGTCTTGAAGCGTTGGATGATGTCATTAGCGATGTTCTTTTGATTAGGAGTTAAATGCTCATAAGGTAAAACTTTAGTATCTTTAGTTTCGATAGCAGAGCATTTAGATTCTATAAAATTAAGAGAAGATAAAACACTAGGTAGAAGATTAAATTTTCTCCAAAAGTCAATACCTAGTATTAGCGAAGGAAATATTTCAGGGAAAACGTAAGCTTTAATTAAATGAGTTTGATTATTGAAATGAATAGGTAAGTCAAAATAACCCAAGGAATTAACTTTTTGCTTATTAGCAGTAGAGACAGTAATAAGATCTGACTTGAAAAGTTTGCAGCCCAGTTTAAGAATTTCCAAAAGAGAATTATTACCCAGAATAGTTACTGAACTGCCAGAATCTAGTAAACCAGATAAAGTTAAGTTATTAATTTTGACATTAACGAATGGACGATTAAGATCTTGTTCTTTGGAGTAGAGTGTAGAAGAGATTTTGTAACAAGAAAAGAAGTTTTGAATTGTTTTAATCCAATTAGTCCAATCGTCATTATCAAAGTTTAAGTTACTTTTCAAGTCAGCAGTTAGTTTTTTGAACTTGTATTAGGTTTGGGAGAACAAGTAGGGCAATCTGCAGTTTTAAAACCCTTAAGACCACATTTGAAACAAATCACGAATCGTGGTTGAGTACAAGTGTTCAAAGAATGACCTTGTTTACGACAGCGAACACAAAAGGAGCTTTGTTGAGGAGCTTTAGTTTGAGAGAGACTATTAACTTGTCTAGAAGGGTATTTGTAGGATGGAGTGAATTTATTCATGAAGGGAGGAGAAGGTCGTGAGTTATTAAAAGAATTTGGAGAGTCAACTGAACTTGAAGTGGAATGCTTGTAGTTGAATTCAGAAATAAGAGGACTTTGTTGTACATTTGGTTCTTTAAATTGTTTGTCTCTGTCTAGGAATTTTTCATAGTTTTGGCAAGTAGCCAGAAGAGAGTCGATAGAGTCAATGTCTTTTAGAACTACGAAAACTGAATAACATGGGCGAATATTCCTCAAAATAATCTCCAATTGTTCTGTTTCAGAAAGTTTCTTCGAAAGACGAGAAAATATTCCAGACATGATGGAAATATAGATGACAATAGGTTCATCACGACCTTGAGTTCGATTCCTAATCGCTTCTAAAAGTTTATGATCATAATCAAAACCACCAAAATCTTTGATTAATAAAGAAGAAAGTTCGTTCCAAGTTAAGTTTGGATTTTGATTATATTTAAATCTGAACCAATGAAGAGCATTGTCAGTGAAAATTTCGAACGCTTGAGAAATCAACAAGTCTTTGGACAAGCCACGAGCTAAGCAGTATTCTTCAAGTTTTTGAAGAAAGGATCTTGGACAGCTTTTACCATTGAAGGTGTGTCTTTTCAGATCTTTGAAGACGTTAGTTGGAGAAAAAGATTGAGGTGGTGGTGGAGGATACGGGGTATGGACCTGAATGGAAGTTTGAGAAACAAGAGGGAGTTCCGTGACAGTCGGGTCAACAGGAGGGTCAAGTTATGAAGGGTCATTTTCAGTTGAAGCTGGAGTCAAGGATTCAAATTGTTTAGTAATATCGTCAAATTTCATCTTCAAAGTATCGAAAATAGCTTTAAAGTCTGGATATAAGTCAGTATCTATTCGTTCCAATCTGTAAAAGACATGATTAATAAAAGTTTCTATTAGTCGCAAGTATTTGGTTTCACCTTGTAAACATTTTTTAATTTTACAGTCCAGGTAGGTCAAAGTAGAATCAATTTGAGACAAGTCATCCTCGATCGGAATTGAAGAAGTCAGAATATCTTCAGGGTGAGAATTCACAACTAAACGCAAAACCTGTTTTTTTTGTAAATGGCCAAGAGGAAAGAGTATTTATGTGGAATTATCGAAGTAGAAACAACAGTCCGGTAGCGAATTTGAATATAATTGTCATGACAACCAGATAAACAACGATGTCAAAACATGTCAAATTTTGGTTTTAGGCTCGTAATAGAAAAACGGCAAGATCTAAGTGAAAAATAAGATATTATTGATATAGGAAAGAATGTAGCGCACCTGCGCGCACAAAGTCCGAAATTGCAGAGTTACGGAAAACTAAATAAAAGATCGAAAAAGGTAGACTCCATTGACACCAATTTAAAAATGCTGATAATGTGAAAATACGAAGTAGAAATGATTTGTTATTGTGTTCTTATGGTTTAAAATCGTTACAGGATCGTATGGAAATAAAGGTGATGTAAAATATCCAGTTTTGAGGTAAATGCAGAAAATCGAAACAGAATGGAAAAATGAATTTAAAATAATGTAAAATGATATGTAAGTAGCATAACACTACAATGTATATAATGAAAAAGAACTCAGATCGAAGAGCGAATCCTTACCAACAAAGTGTAGAAGAAGTTTTCCTTTGGTTACAGAAAATTTAAACCAAGGATTAAAGAAAGGGACTTGTTGATATGTTTTTTTATAGGATAAATGTGTTTTGTAAAGTAAAGTTGCAGCCTATATATGTCCCACTGCTGGACACAGGCATCCTCTCATTTCTGAGAGGGTTTTAGGGCAAGGAAATGTACGCCGCGCTGCCCCAATGCGTGTTGGCAAACTTCACATGTCTTATAGATAATTTTTTTTTTATTTATCAGACATGCAGGTTTCCTCACGATGTTTTCCTTCACCGCCAAGTACGTGGTAAATCAACACTTAAAATTGCAATTAACAATTTCATTGGTGCCGGCGGGGATCGAACCCGGGTTGCTCGCGTACTGTGAAATTTAGAGCGGTAACTATCTGAGCTACCAGTGTTTTGGCATATCTTTAAATGTTAAGAGCATATATTCAAAAGTACCTAGCTTTTTCTGGGTACAGAAACCAGCTCAGGGGAAAGAAATTGGAAGATTGCAGGCATTTGGGGAGGAACAAAATGAATATTTGTTGTTGGAGTTGATGAAATATATGTGACCGTATGGCAATGATAATAATTTGAACATCATTATTATTACAGCCCTTCACAAATCCACTGTTGAAAAGAGGCCTGCCCCAAAAATGTCACAAAGCACAGTCCTGAGCTACCTGCATCTCTCCAGGTCGTCACTTCATTTAGTAGGAGACCGCCCTATATTTTACCTACCTATAACTATAAGATATTACTCTTAAAATCAAAGTAATTGCATATGTCACCACATCTAAGCATTATGTAAATTCTACCGTTTATTATTGTGAACCTGACATGAAATAATTGCAGCTGTTATTTGTAGCCACTGTGGACGCTAATTACTTGGAAAGGAACACAACGAATGGTTGGAATTATTTTAAAATATTTTTTAATGTTATTTAATTATGTAAGACTTTTACATGTTATTTAATTAATTTTCATGAATAATATATCCATATTGGCAACTTTGATTTAAAGGTTGTAATTATTCCACCCATTTCATGGTTTCAGAAATCTCAGGAAAAAACATGAGCTACCACTAACGATAGCTTAATTAAAACCAAATAAACAGGGCCACAAGGATATCCAAGAATTATAGAACTAGACAAGTAAAATATATAAAGATAGAATATTCTGATTTACTATTTCTAGCAGTAGACTGTCATAGGCTGATTAAAACGATGTAAGCTTTCGTGCAAAAATCAACTAAATCGGCAGATTAGATATTGAAAGTCTTTTTGTCGCACGAATGATAAGATAAACTTGATTAAGTATTAAAGCGATGAGAATAATCGTGATAGTTCACTTTTATAGAACTAGATAATATACCACTACTAACTACGCAGATATCACTTAACAATATATCGTTTTAAATTCAACTTAAAAAGGTAAAAAGCTTCTTTTATGAAACAGCAAAAATGTATGACTTAAGTTGATGTTATTATTTAGTTATAACATCGACCATAATCATGTTATTACGAGTATATCTTACTTTATTATCTCTAACGAACAGATATGTGGGAAAAGTTTTCTCATTAATAAACATTGGCGAAAACTTTGGTGTGCTGTCAATTACTTTATAGCTATTAAACTTTTGTTTCTTTCACTAAGCAGTATTTTATTGCGTTTAATTATTTACTCATAATTTAATGTGTAAAATGGAAAATATTTTTTTAATTCTCAACCGTCTATTCAATATACTTATATTTATAAGTGTGAAAAACTAGAACATAGTCTCAGTCATTCTAATGATAATTTAGTGCTGTGACTCATAGGCCCTACATCTATCCCCGACTAAGAATCAAAATGTAGATGCTTTGTTATCTCTGAGGACTTAAATAGAATTCCTAAGTGTCCGTCCAGTAGAAACCACGCTCTTACCACATTCTACTGTCAAATAACATTGCTTACACTGGTGTGTTTCACAGTCTGAAGGATATAGAGAACAAGTAGAAACAGACTGTGAGAAATTCCATCTTATTCCTCAGAGGTTATAACGCATCTTTAGTATTTGTTTGTAATTCAATGCAGCTGACCATGATAAGTAGTAGTCACTTATTATCATATTAGTAGCATAATTGTAGCACGAATGGGTCAGCTCGACTGGGGAAGGACCATGCTCTCACAGAAGACCAGCGTAAAATGGCAGCTTAACACTGCTGTGTTTCGTATGGTGAGTGTAGAAAACCGGAGACCCATTTTGCTCGAAAAGAGGCATTCCATCTTAGTCCTCACGGGTGACGATGCATCTGCATTTTGATTCTTTATTGAAGATAAATGTAGATGTATATGAGTTACAGCATCCACTTACCATCAAGTGGACTGTGTGCTCGTTTGTCACCCTATCCTATAAAAAAATGTAGACTATAACTTCGTTTTTGTAAACAGCACAACAGCATTATGCTGAATTTTACAGCTGTATTCCGTTGAAGTATGTGCCTTCTCCGGTCGAGCCGACCCATTCATTTTGCAACCATAATATAGCTGTAGCGTGAATCTACCACCTATTATATAGAATCTTAATAAATATATTCTATGATATTCACGGGGAAAAAACTAACACAACTTATATAACTATCTGCTGTCTTTGTTTATTTTAATCACTATTAAATATAAAATAAAGATAAAAATCATGGAAGGTTCCCAATGTTCAAACTGCAGGCCTATTCCCGACAGTTCTGAATCATTTGTTTTCGACTCGAACTCAATGTAATTCATAGTAAGGAAACCGAAGATAGCACACAATAGATAGGTGGAATTTTTAATTTTTTATTAACTCGGATAAAATGTTTCACATAAATCAAAAGTCAAAATTCACTATAATCGAAAACACACTTTGCTTGGTTTTACGCTATTTTCGAATTATTTCTTCCGAAATTCACGTCAAGACAGAGGACTTTCTTGTCTTCGTGGGGAAGCACAATGCATATATTTGCTGTGGAGCTGATTTACCCTTGTGTATATCTTGGCATCTTTGGTTGCATTATTCGTACTGATAATGTTAACGATGGACGGGGGCTATTGTTTTATGAGGTAATAGTTAAATATAAAGTAAACTTATTTTGTCTCTGACTATTATTGTACCGTGTAGTAGCAGTGTAAGTATATTCACTACCCCATATCAACCTGTGGAGGTCGTAGACGGTGATAGAGAGAAACTGAAACAGGAGGAGGGCAGCAGCGTCTTCCTGATAACAACACTAATTAATAAATAACTGCGGTTTTCAACCCATCTGCCAAGCTTGGCAACTATGGAAATATCCCCCTGTGAGGCAGTCTATGGGGAGGTCTATGTTCAGTGGACTTTTTTTATATGCTGTAACGGAACAGAAAGACTATTATCAAATAATCGCATACCAAAATAATACCATTAAACCTACCATGTGATACAATGTTAATTCTAGAACAGAGGATACAATCTGCAATAATCTACATCTAGCTGTATAATTAAAGAAAATTGATTTGAAAATCTTAACATACCAGATTTAACCACACGTGCAACAAACTTAGGCAGTTCTTGGCAAATATGACTATAATAAAATATCGTTAATAAGGTTAAACAAACAACAGATTTACAAGCTGCAGTTAAAAATATTAAAATAAATCGTAAATGTAAATGTTAAATCTCAACTTAAGGAAACAAAATTTTGAAGGTACACCCCATTGATAGACACGCGGGTTCAGGAGCGGCTGTGCACGTCGCGCCTACAGGGAACGAACAGCACGTTATCTACTTCCGCGATTAATTAATTCACCACTCGCTTCCTCAAAAAATTCATTTACAGTGAAAAACATCAAAAGTAAACTCAAATATTATTATTTTTAAAGTGTTTAGGACATTTACTAGAACTCATAATATAACCCTCACTCTATATATATATATATATATATATATATATATATATATATATATATATATATATATATATATATATATATATATATTTGTGTATTGTTCATTATATATTTTCTTTAATGTTAATAATGTAATAATCTTATTGATATTCCTGGCGATGTACTCAATAATCAATAACTTTATTGCATTCATAGGTTACAAAAGGTGTTACATAGTTTTATGGTATCTCCATGGGCCCTGATGGGCACAGCAATATTATGAAGGAGGAACATTTATTATTATAATTATTGCTATTTTTAAATAATTATTTAATATTAACATTTATTCTATTATTTAAACATACACACAATGAATTTTAAATACGGTTATTTTAATTGTTATAATTTATTAATGAATTGATTTTGACATTTAAGGTATTATTATAATTGGTGTAATTAGCACAGTTGAATTTTTATTAAATTATTTAAATCATTTTAATTATATATAATATATATAATCATTGTAATTTATGTAGTAGGATGGCATTTCGTTATTACCTGACATATTTTTATTTACATATCTATATTATATTATATTTATATCATCTAAAAAAATGTAGACAAACCTTAGAGGTTTTTTAACAGTGCTATTAAAATGTGTTTTTCAAATTAAGCCTGTAAAGTTTGAAATGAAACAAATATGTAGTATTGACGTTATGCAAAATTTTTACCATAATTATATTTTTGAAAATAAGAGTACACCATAAATGCTTTCGTATCGCTGTATTATCTAATATTGTGGTTACCAATTAATACGTAAAGAGAAAACATGGTA
This sequence comes from Parnassius mnemosyne, assembly GCA_963668995.1. NCBI lineage: Eukaryota > Metazoa > Arthropoda > Insecta > Lepidoptera > Papilionidae > Parnassius > Parnassius mnemosyne. Next base: position 58,661,956 of record CAVLGL010000001.1, read on the forward strand.
CCCCTTTTTAGGGATATTGCACGCAATGAGGAATGTGTGAATGAGCATCGTTAAAGTTTCTATGGAAAAGGAGCGCAGAAAGCCAAAATTTGTATGTGTAAATGTGTCTTTCTCTTATAAAAATATACATATTATCGTTGTCATTATTATAAAAATTTGTGCTAAAACATACTACTGTTATGTGTGTTTATCGTGCTTAATGTACAGGTATACAGCTCTAAGGCAGTTAATTTTATTATTTCTATAATAAATAACGTACGTAGGAGTCAAGTACTTTTAGCTGAGCAGAATATTCACCGAAGAGGAAAATTTCAAAGGCCACCAATGGACATTCATAAAGAATGTATAAAATGAAAAGGAACTCAGTTCGATGAGCAAATCCTTACCAACAAAGTGTATAAGAAGTTCTTCTTTGGTTACAGAAAATGTAAACCAAAGATTAAAAAAAGAGACTTGTTGATATGTTTTTTTATAGGATAAATGTGTTTTGTAAAGTAAAGTTGCAGCCTATATACGTCCCACTGCTGGGCACAGGCCTCCTCTCATTTCTGAGAGGGTTTTAGGGCAAGGAAATGTCCGCCGCACTGCTCCAATGCGTGTTGGCAAACTTCACAAGTCTTAGAGATAATTTTTTTTATTTCTCAGACATGCAGGTTTCCTCACGATGTTTTCGTTCACCGCCGAGCACGTGGTAAATCAGCACTTAAAATTGCTATTAACAATTTCATTGGTGCCGTCGGGTATCGAATCCGGTTTGCTCGCGTACTGTGAAATTTAAAGCGGTAACTATCTGAGCTACCAGTGTTTTGGCATATCTTTAAATGTTAAGAGCATATATTCAAAAGTACCTAGCTTTATTTGGGTTCAGAAAACAGTTCTGGGGAAAGAAATTTTAATATTTGCATGCATTTTGGGAGGAACGAAATTAATATTTTTTTGTTGTTCGTGTATGCAGTGTTTAGAGAACAGATAGACTAAAATAAATGTATCAATCTGATAGAAAACGAAGTCCATTGCTTACTTATTATTATATTTCTGGGTTGTTCCTTGTACGAGATAATTCTTCGTATATCTACAGTTTTTCATGTTTTATTTTATATTATTTTTCTATGTACTTTATATCATTGTACCAATTTCGCGTAACTTGAGAGTGGTTTTTCAATATTTGGATATTATCCAACAAGTGCTCTCCAAGTAACAAGGTTTTTTGTTTCGCAACGTAAATTTAATATAAATAATAACTAGGTAATGTAGAACAATACAGAGATGATAAAATCTTATTAATTTAGCAACGAAATAACGGCTTAAATGGTGATATATCTGTGTAAGTAGTTATTTTAAACCAATATGTAACTAAACAATATTATTTATCTGTACTAATAATATGGAATGGAAGATTTGAGGTTTAAGAAATTTATTTCTGAAAATAATATACACTCATTTAACGAGAAACTTAAAAGAAAAAAAAAGTAACATTTGTAGTAGGTATAACACATCTTTGGACTTATATTAAGTATTAAATATGCATATAAAATCTTGCATAAAATATAAAAAAGACATAGGGTAATTTAAGAATAATTCATATGCGCTTACCATTAAATACATGTAAGAAACAAAGTCAAATACTCCCAGTACAATAACCCGTTAGATAACGCGAAATAAGATTAAGAAAATTGTGTATTATTAGTTAGGTTTGTGAATTATTATAGTATATGTAAGATATTTTAATTATGTTTTAAAATAAGTATATGTTTTGTAAGTATGATATTTTAATTATGTTTTAAAATAAGTATTTTAGTGTAAATATATTACATATTTCATTATTTTTTAATGTTCATTTTTTGTTAGTTTTGTGAAAGTTATATTAATATTGTATACATTTAACTATTTTTTGTGGTACTACGGACCGAATATTGTTATAGTTTGATGTGAATATATATTATTATTGATTTAAAAATAGTCCACTGTTCCATTATGTAAATTCTATATATTTTATTAGATTATGATTGTCGCTTAAATGTTATAATGGACTAAGATTCTTTTATATTTTTGGCAGTTTATTATAAAGTTTTGCACCCTCATAGAACATGTTTCTTTTACCGTAATTTTTACGTGGAACGTATAAGCTAATATCATTTGTACTTCTAAGCATACGATCATGCAATTGTTACTATTTAGTGAACGTTATTTGGTTGCACACATTTTGTATGTAATGTGTAATATGTTTCGTATAAGGAAGCAGGTAAAATACGTATGTCTGATTAATGTTAAAAGTTTTAGTTTCTTCAAATAATTTTTTGTCACTGTTAAGAAATCATAATTTAATAATACATTGACTAATTTGTTTTGCGCAATTTGAAGGGATGCTAAGTTAGTGTTCGTTGCTGAGCCCCAAACTTCTATCAGATAATCGATGTATGCTTTCCGGCGACGAGGTTCGCCACCCGTCACGTCCTGTCTCCCGGGGGGGCGAAAAGTGGATTGCGGAGGCCCGTCTGGCCACGCTGAATGTATGTGGAGCAATGAATGATAAGATAGATGAAGTATGCGAAATGATGAATGATAGAGGAATAGATGTGTTATGTGTAAACGAGACGAAACGAAAGGGAAGAGATGTCACTGCACATGGCATGTATACCGCTTACTGGTCTGGAGTAGACGAGACCGAGCGGGCATGCCAGGGAGTCGGTGTCATCCTTTCAGAAATAATGGGTCAATGTGTGAAAGAGTATGAATGTGTTAGCCCAAGGCTGCTGTGGATACGAATGAAAGTGGGCTTAAAGAAGTTGTTTGTGCTAGAGGTGTACGCCCCAGATATGTCTAAGCCCACTTATATCCGAGAGCAGTTTTGGGACATGGTAAGGCTGGTGTTGATGAAATGTAAGGAAAATGAAAATATTATTATGTTAGGAGATTTCAATGGAAGGGTTGGGGTGAAGAGGTCTGGTTATGAAAGGATATTAGGAACGTTTGGCGATGAAAGAATAAATGAGAATGGTGAAGACCTCCTCGCCGTATGTGTGGAAAAGAATCTTTTTGTGGCGAACACTTTCTTTCGCCATAAGAGGATTCACATGTATACATGGGAAAGAGGGGATGATAGAAGCATGATAGATTTTATAATTGTGGATGAAAGAATGAGGAGCGCAGTGGTAGATACAAGGGTTTACCGGGGGTCCAGCGTAGGGACGGATCATTACTTGGTCTTATGCCAAATTAATGGTCTATTCAGACGTTGGCGGCATCGGACATCGGTGTCTACCACTGCGTTAAAGCGTATAAGAATAGAGAGGTTACAAGATGAAGGTGTGAAAGAGAAGTATAAATGCAGATTGAGGGAAAATATAAGTGGGTTAAATGAATTATGTATGAATGATTTAGAATTGAAGAATGTATGGAATAATATTAAGAAAGTTTTGGTGGATGCAGCCACCGAAGTATGCGGTGTAAGTAAGAGAACGAATGAAAGAAAAAGTAATACGTTGTGGTGGGATGATGAGGTACGGATGGAAGATGAAGCAAAGAAGAGAGCATGGCTAGATTTATTAGCAACTAAAGCTGGTAATTCTGGCGGTATGAATGATGAGATTGAAAGAAAAAAGGCAGACTTTAGACGTATAAATAAGAGAGAAAAAGAAATTGTTGAAAGGAAAAAGCAAGAAAGGATAGATAAGAATCATCATCATCATCATCATCATCATTACAGCCCTTCGCAAGTCCACTGCTGAACATAGGCCTCCCCCAAAGAATGCCACAAAGCACGGTCCTGAGCCACTTGCATCCATCGACTTCCTGCATGTCTTACCAGGTCGTCACTCCATCTCGTGGGGGGACGCCCTACACTTCGCCTACCGGTACGAGGCTTCCACTCGAGAACCTTTCTTCCCCATCGGTTGTCGGTTCTTCGAGCTATATGGCCGGCCCACTGCCACTTCAGCTTACTAATCCGTTGGGCTATGTCGGTTACTCTGGTTCTACTGCGGATATCCTCATTCCTAAGGTTATCACGCAGAGAAACTCCGAGCATAGCCCTCTCCATAGCTCGCTGAGCGACCTTGAGCTTCCTCATACGGCCAGCAGTGAAGGACCACGTCTCAGTTCCATAAATCATCACTGGCAACACGCACTGGTTGTATAATTTCGTTTTCAGGTTTTGAGGTATGTCTGACGAGAAGATGTGTCGTAGCTTCCCGAACGCTGCCCAGCCGAGTTGAATCCGTCGATTGACCTCTCGGTCGAAGTTGGACTTACCTAGTCGGACTATTTGTCCCAGGTAAACATACTCGTCAACAACTTCGAGCTTAGTGCTTCCAACAACTACCGGCATAGGTGTGACATGGACATTGAACATGATCTTTGTTTTGTCCATGTTCATCTTAAGACCTATCCGTTGGGAAACACTATCGAGGTCATTGAGCATAGTGCTTAGGTCCTCCAGCGATTCTGCCATAAGGACTATATCGTCGGCAAATCGAAGGTGAGTGATGTACTCGCCATTGATGTTGATACCGTATCCTTTCCAGTCCAGAAGTTTGAAAACTTCTTCCAATGCAGCGGTGAAGAGTTTCGGGGATATGACGTCACCCTGTCTTACACCTCTCTGCAATTGGATAGGTTTCGTACTCTGGTTCTGTACTCGGATAGCCATCGTAGCCCTACTGTACAAGCACTTCAGCACTTCGATATACCGACAGTCAACTTGGCACCGCTGAAGGGACTGCAGCACCGCCCAAATTTCAACGGAATCAAAGGCTTTCTCATAGTCCACATACGCCAGACATAGTGGCAAATTGTACTCTTCGGACTTCTGTACAATTTGCCGAAGGGTATGTATGTGGTCTATGGTGCTAAAGCCCTTTCGGAAACCGGCTTGTTCGGGAGGCTGGAAGTCGTCAAGTCTGCGCGCGAGACGATTCGTAATGAATCTCGAAAACAGCACGTAGACGCGGCTCAGAAGGGAAATCGGTCTGTAGTTCTTCAAGAGAGCGTTGTCACCTTTCTTGAAGAACAAGACCACCGCACTTCTGCTCCACGCCTCCGGTGTAATGCCACCATGGAGGACGGAATTAAAGAGCTTCTGAAGGACTTCAAGTCTTCAGAAGGTCTTCCACCCGCTTTCAGAAGCTCCGCTGTAATTCCATCCTCGCCTGGGGCCTTACCGTTTTTAAGGTGCTGGAGAGCCATTCTAATCTCGCTCAGACTGACGTCCGGGATATCTTCGGAATAGTGTCGGATGAGACTCGATCTTGGATCGTTGCTTAAACTTGCGTGTGGCTCCAATGATGACGTGTACAGCTGCCCATAGAACCTCTCAATCAACAATAGATAAGAATGATAGTAGGATATCTCATAACTTCCAGGCAAATATTAAAATGTTCTGGAAGCTCGTAAGAACTGCCAGGGGAAATTCAAAACAGCCTAGAATAAATGCTATACGAGACGAGAATGGCTGCATGCTGAATGATGAAGTTTCGAATTTAAAGAGATGGAAGGAATACTTTGAAAGCGTGTTTAAGAGTGAAGAGTCGTCTGGAATAAGTGAAATAGAAAGTCCGGAAGAAGTGGAGAGAGGTAGGGAGATAAGTGTAGATGAAATAATGAAAGCAATGAAAAGCATGAAAGCAGGTAAGGCAGCCGGATATGATAGAGTATCACTCGAAATGCTAAGGGCTGGTGAGGGTGTGGTTACAGGCCTGCTGCACACCTTGTTTAATTTATGTTGGGAACTGAAACGGGTACCGGAAGACTGGTGCAAAGCCGTTATAGTCCCAATATATAAGGGAAAGGGGTCGCGGCAGGACTGTAAAAACTACCGTGGTATCAGCTTGCTTAGCATTGTGGGTAAACTGTATGCTAAGGTGTTAATTGAAAGAGTTATGGAAGAAACTGATGGAAAAATTTGGGATGTGCAAGCTGGATTTAGAAAGGGGATGGGGTGTACGGATCAAGTCTTTTCCATGCGCATGATAGCGGAAAAGTTTTTGGCTAAAAACCAGAAAGTTTTTTGTGCGTTCATGGACTTGGAAAAGGCTTATGACAGAGTGGACAGGAATGTGTTATGGCAAACACTGAACTCATTTGGGTTGAGCGCTGGCTTGATGCAGGCATTAAGATCTCTTTATAGGGACTCTAGTGCTTGTGTCAGGATCAACGGGGTCTACTCGGACTGGTTTGGAATTCATAAAGGTGTCAGACAGGGATGTGTGGCTTCCTCGTGGCTGTTTAACTTATTTATGGACAGCTGTTTGCGAACTTTGAAAGTTGAAGAATGTGGGTTGAGAATGGGTGAGTCAACCGTCAAATGCCTTTTGTACGCCGATGATCAAGTCATATTTGCATCGTCGGCGGCCGAGTTGCAAATGATGGTTACTTTAATGAATTGGTCATTGAAAGAAAGGGGTATGAAAGTGAACGCAAGTAAGACGAAAGTGATGGTTTTTGAAAGAGAAGAAAGTAAAACGTTATGTGAAATAAGAATAGAAGGGGAGTTGATTGAGCAAGTGGATGAGTTTGTATATTTGGGATGTTTATTTAGCAGGGATGGTAGATATGATAAGGATATAGAACGACGAGTGAACGCAGGAAATAGAGTGAACGGGGCTTTACACGCTATTATGAGAAGTCAGAATGTGTCAACTAAGGCACGTATGGCAATTCATAATGCTGTGTTAGTCCCTACTTTAATGCATGGTAGTGAAAGTTGGGTCTGGCAGAAGAAGCATGAGAGTAGAATAAATGCTGTAGAAATGCGTTCCTTAAGGTGTATGCTAGGGCTGAATCTGAATGACAGGGTGAGAAATAGTGTGATAAGAGAAAAGTGTGGTTTGCAAGATGACGTTGTGACAAGGATTAAGAAAGAAATGCTTCGGTGGTTTGGTCATGTAGAAAGAATGAACGAGGAAAGAGTGACAAAGCAAATTTATGTTGCGGAAGTGAACGGCAGGGTCGGGAAGGGACGCCCTAGACAAAGGTTTATCGACCAAATCGGCGATACATTAAAAATGGGCCAGATTAGGAGTACCCATAACCGACGAGCGTGTATGCGTAGATAATATATGGATGTAAAAGAGGCGAGAGAGGTGTGTCAGGATCGCGCCAAATGGAAGTCCGTAGTCTCTGCCTACCCCTCTGGGTGACAGGCGTGAGTGTTTATGTATTTATGTATGCTTTACTACAGTATTATATACTGTATATCGCACTTGACATAGTAAGACTTTAACAAAGCTACGAATGATCCCAGTTAGTAAAGTAAGTTTATTTTTAATTTTATTTAAATGTGGCTTCCAAGTCAGTTGACTATTCAACAGCAAACAAAGATATTTTTTTTGTCTATTTTTTTTATGAGTTGGTCATTAATAATTAATGGTGGACAGCTATTTCTTTTGTTTCTAGCTAAAAATATTATGTTATTCGTTTTATTGATATTTATGATGAGAAGATTCGACTGAAACCAAGTAATAATTAAATTTAAATCGTTTTGCGCAACTTAAATGATGGTTTGAGTGAGATGTCCGAAATAAAATAAGCATGTGACATCATCGTATAAAGTAAGGTCTCCCTTTAAGGCCGATTTCGTATAGACTATTTTTATAAATAAGAAATAGCAACGGTCTTAATATTTGCCTGTGGAACGTTGTTAATTGATAAGCTTAGGTTAACTCTGACTGAAACCAATTTTGACAATCTGATAACGATTTCATAAATATCAAACAAAAATATCATATGCTGTACCTCTGATGCCAATATCTCTTAGTTTCTTTAACAATAATGGATGACTGGTGGTGTAAACGGCGTACGAATAATCGACCTTGTTTTTATTGACGGAAACCTGAATGCACAGAAGTTTCTAAATACTCCTAAAGGCCCAATAACAGAATATTTAGAAGGATTGTCTGTGGCAGGTTACCAGCGGGTATGGTTCCAGCTAGATGGAGCTCCTCCACACTCCGTACTCCTCGCGAGTGAGCGGATTAACACCATGTTCGACGAACAATGGATAGAGCGCTGTGGCTCTCGCAGGTGGCCAACTCGGTCGCCTGACCTCACTCCTCTAGACTTCTTTTTATTGGACTTTATTAAAAATTAAGCGTACTCAAAGATCTCCGAAATCGAAGATGAACTGCACAATTGTATTTTTGCCGCTTTTGACAAATTAGAAGCCCTGACTCTGGATCCTGAATAAAATTTGTTGAGCAGCGTTGCGACGCTGTAACTTGTGCATTTAAGAACGTGGCGGACATTTTGAAAATTTTAAAATTTATGAAATATGACATGAAATTTAACAACTAATATATTTATTTCGTTCAGTTCCAATATCGTAATATAAAAAAGTGGCAGTAAAAATACCTAAGCAGTTAAGTAAGTTTTTATTTCGTCGCCCATTGTCAAACGAATCAAAAGCCGTGCCGACAATACTCGTAACGCTGCCGGCCGCCAACCACTATGCCATCCGCGTGCAATATGTATCTTAATATACGGACGATTTTGTTATTTATAAGAATTTCGATAGTATTAGTAACGGAGGTATTGATATATACAGTTAGCTCTGAATACACCTAATAGTTTATTTTTAAGTTAGTACTAGAAATAGCTTCATCAAAAAATAAAGTATGCATATTTAAGAATAGACATGTAAGAGAACATGTAAATATAACGGTTAACAAAAGAAACCTTAAAATCTTTGAAAGCATTAAATATTTCATATTATGGTAAGATCAAACTTTTAAATGGGCCAAGCACATAAACGAAATAAAAGAGAAAGCCCTTAGGTTTGTTAATATTTTAAGTTTTAATACGGCCAGGGTGGGTAGTACATCTAGTTCAGTTGTGTCGCTTATATATAGCTATTATACGTAGTAGATTGGATTATGTTATCTTTTTTTTATAATAGCCATAAAATACATTTAACATCATTTAAAATTAAAAATTTTGTACAATTGACTTCAATATAAATTATTTAGAATAACTCAAAAACTATGAGTCACACCTTAATTTAATTTATATGGGATCACATGAAAGCACTAGCTTTCAAATAAAAAAGAATTATCGAAATCGGTTTACCCAGAAAAAAGTTATGAGTTAACACACATCAAAAAACAAAAAAAAAACATATAGTCGAATTAAGTACCATCCGTAGTCCGTAGAAAATTAGATATAATACAAATTCAGTGTATGCGGTTAATTGGTGGGCTTGTCAAGAGCACTTCTATCTACGTAATGGAATCGGATCGGCTTTTATATTTTATATATAGTTATTTAAAAGGTACATTTTGAGTTAAGTATAAATTGATGAAAATATTGCTTTAAATTTATTATAAATCCTAGACCAACATAAAGTAAACATCTATTAGCGACGTAAGAAAACCCAACTACTAGTTACAATCCATAGATTATTTAAAAAAACTCGTATGTTTTCAAGTCCCCATTTAAAAATGTTTTCACTCAATTCATGGATTAGCAAGTTGGATTATTCTGATTCTATAATCCCTCAAATAGAATTTGTAAATGCGCCTAAACCTAAATACAATCCCCTTTACCTACCAACTTTACGTCATAAACATTTAACTGAAAACTTTACAAATTACTATAAAATATATACTCGTAGTTTTAAGTACTAAGAAGGAACGGGTGCTGCATTTTTAGACTTAAACCCAAATAATACGTTAAGCTTTGCTTAGGTAAGGATTTTTTTCATTTTTATTGCAGAAGATTCATCTTATGTCAACTCACTTAAGTATTATAAAGTCTAAAATATCAACAATATTAACAGATTCTCGCAGTGCTCTCTAACATTTAAAATATATACTTGAATGTCTCGCGGTTTTCCATTGCCTTATGATATATTAAGTAATATTTTAACATTAAAATTAAACCATAAAATGATAGTCTTAATATTATCGGAAGTATAATTATAAAAGTGAAAGGAACCGCAGTGTCTAAACCATTACAAGTTGCATCAGAAGAAGGACAAACTTAGTTTGCTGAAATTTATTAAACAGCATGTAAAGGCATGCGAAGAGACAGATCGATCTTGAGAAGATTACTGAAGATTATTAAAGGATTAAAATTAAAATGTAAAAGAAATGCGCCCGCGAATGATCACGCTGGAGACACGACGGGTAGTTTTCTCAGTGAGGAAACGCAGCCAGTGTTCTTGATACTATACCAAGTAGAATAGTATAATATTTTAGTAATTTTTGTTTTAAAAATATGTTATATTAGGTATTATATAATTAAAAATTAAATATTCAATTTAAGGATTATGCAACAAAACGTTTGAAATATAATGTCAGAGACACAGATATAATCATATCGCATCCTTTAAATTTTTAAAGCAATTTAAAAGAATTATATATGAAACTTATGTTACAAAAAGAGGTTTTTGGCTGGGATTTGAACAGACAATCAAGGAAAATGAAGCCATTATTATTTATACCATATCAAGAGATAGTTAACTAAGCCATATCTCAGAATAAATAATAGTAAACCATTTGTAGGTGGTTAGTGGTTCCGTCATTGCATTTTCTATCATTCCACATTGAAAAGATCGATCGGGCCGGAAGAGGTTGTTTGGAGGGGCACCGCAGTCCGCACTGCGGTGACCTTATATGAAATATTGTATTTCAAATTTTGACAAGGTCGTTTTTGTTATATAAAATATTTATTATAACGTTTCTATAATAATTCAAGTTAGTTAAAGTCGAAGAGTATTAATTATTCTACCAGGGCCGTAACTATTCATAATTATAAAAAAATCTAAAGCACTAATTTTTTCAATGAATAATTTCCATTTTCTTAATTATTAACTCTTTAAAAATCACGTACCAAAAAGGATTTACCACAATAGAATGCATTCTTTTAAACTTTTGATGACTCGTTTAAGACGACAACACTGAAATATTTAATCATTTGCAAACCGGTGAGCGTTTATTTTAATTAATATTTCAAGCGAGTCATTTATTACTCTATACTCAGTAGACACTACATACAAGTTAAAAAAAATAACGTCGTATATAGATTCCACATCTGGGCACAGGCCACCTGTGATTTTTTAAAGGGATTTAAACGCGCTGTGTGCGTGGACTTCACATGTCTTTGAATTATTTTTTTAATTTTTCAGACATGCAGTTTTCCTCATTATGTTATGCTTCACCACCGTTTGTAAACGCGTGGTAAATTTGCACAACGTTTTCAAAATAACAAAGATTTTCAAGGAACAAACCGGCTTAGCCTCTTAGCTACCACGGCTCTCTGACATCTCTGACATTGAAGTTATAACTCCTTATTATGCAGTTACAGTTATAGTTACGTAACCTAACAAAATAATGAGATTAGCAAAATATATAATAATGATATCATTGTTATACTATTAACGCCATAATATTATATTTTTAACAAATCTAGTTCCACTTCATACTCAAGTAATTTTTACAGCCAATTTCCTGGTTACGTATTTTTCACGCCTCATCACATAATCATGCAATGGTAAAAGTTTTATTAAAAAAAGTACAAAAGTTCAGTTTGAAATACCACTTAAAATGAACTTTTAGCCGAATAGTGGCAGTTTAAGAATATCCACTATCCCATATTTCCTCGTGGGTGTACGCCACTGTTACAGCCTATTAAATTCCATTGCTGAAAATAGGCCAGATTATATAGATAGATTGCCTCATATGGGGGGACGGGGGATATTTGCCATAGTTACCATGCTTGACAAGCATGTTGGCAACTGCAGTTTTTATTTTTTAGTCTTTTCCGAGACGCTAATGCCTATCTCCTGATTTGTTTCCTCTGTCGCCTCTTACGAAACCCATGGGATGATATGGGGTAGTGGATATTCTTACACTGTCACTACACGTTAAGAGGTGAGAGAGGTAAACCAGGAGATGAGCAGCAGCATCTTCCTGATAACAACTCAAAATAATAAAAAAAACTACAGTTACCAACCAACCTGCAAAACACGGCAACTATGGTGAAATCCCGTCTATGGGGTATTCTATAAGGTAATCCGTTAGTCAGCAGTGGAATTTACAGGCTTTAATGGACGAATAGAAAGATGTGGTCTATGATTATCCACATGAAAAATGTGGTCTCTCATCCGAATAATATGAAAACTTTCTGGACTTTCATTTGTTTAAAAACAATATTCAAAACACTGAGATTTTCTCCTAAATACTGAAGGCATTTAATACACATAAATTGAACGTGGCCTTACGTCCACACCGAAACAATGTTTATTTGTAAGCAATAAAAACAAATAGTTTTTGTTATTACAGTATTGGAGGCAATCTAGCACCCAGGTCATTAGTTAGCGGCTCACTTAATAAGTTTTTTTATAGAATAAGGGTGACAAACGAGCACACAGTCCACCTGATGGTAAGTGGTTGTTGTGGCCCATAGACATCTACATCTATCTTCGTTTGCGAATTAAAATGCAGATGCATTGTCAGCCGTGAGGAGTAAGATAGAATGCCTCTTTTTTAGTAAAACGGGTCTCCGGATCTCTACAGTCACCATACGAAACACAGCAACATTAAGCTGCTATTTTACGCTGGTATTCTGTGAGAGCCTGGTCCATCCCCGGTCGAGCCAACACGTTCGTGCTACAACTATGCTATTTAATATAGCTGCAACATGGCTCTACCACCTAAAAGTAACTATAAATAAATAAGTAATTACACGACACCATAGGGAATCGTAGATGCGTTGCCACCATTTTATGAAGAATGTTTCGTACTTTTGATTCGAACCCACAGCACCACAAAACCGCAGAATATATGTTTAAAAATACCAAATGTTAGTTTTTTGTAACTAGATCCACGTTTAAAGATGGAAAATATATCTTAATTTAAATTGTGATTAAAAAAATTGCATGTTAATCTATAAAACAAACACGTTGTTAAAAGCTATAAAACTCGATTTTTTATATTATGCTGTCTTGAAAAATGATCGAATAATTTTTTTCTAGAAGTTAGGGTGATAGATGAGCACAATTTCATTGCCAATCTGTCTAGCCAATCGATTGCATTGTCGTGATAATGAAGTAGCCTGAGGAGCCTGGATTATGCTACACCACTGGCTTACTTAATGCATCATTTCGTGGTATTGGCTTGTCAACATTTTGATTAATTTCAACGCAACTCGTACGTTTTTTGTTTCAGTAGTTACTTAAAATTAAGTACTTGAAATTTATTACTTTAACAAAACCTAAATTATTTTGAATAAAACTATTTTTACGGATTTTATCGCGTTTAATTTACTTATTTTATATTCCCGACGTTTCGGTTGCTTTCCAGCAACCGGGACCACGGTTTTATTCAATGTGTAGTGTTCGCGTAAATATAAGAAATCATTATGAAAACCTAAATTACCTTCATTCGAGCAACAGAATTCTGGAAACCATCCCAACGTATGTATGTTGCGAAATCTATCGGGCTTTTTACTTTACTGGCACTAATTCATTAGATATTTAAGTGATATCAAATAACTTGAAGATAGCGAGTCTAAATATCTCTTTTATAGTATTAAAAAGTAATAGATATATAAAAGAATAGTAGAGTTAAATTTTATCTGAATTTTCCAGATTATTGTATAAGCATTGAATATCGTTAATATAAAATTCGATAAATTGCACATGAAAAAGAAGACTCTTTACACGAAATCACGTCTATCTTATTTTCTTCTTAATCACAATAATAATAAAATAGAAAACTAATCTTTATTAACAACTAGCTGACCCGGCGAACTTCGTACCGCTTTTTAAATACTTATTCTGCTATTCGGGACACCGGGTCAGCTAATAAGATAAAAAATAAAAAATAAAGTTGATAAGTCAACAATTACATTATGTCAAAAAATTAAAATTATAATTTTTTTGTCTTCCCTGAACCCCTCAACTAACACTTAAACTTTATGGTATGGTATCAAAGTTCAAATTGACTTTTAAGTATTATTACGAATCTTTTGTATGGAAATATAGAAAAGTGTTGTTTTTATACTTTTTCAGGCAATTTTTTAAATTTTGCTCTCCGTAAAAACCATCTTCGTACTTTAAGGAATATTATAAAAAAAGAAATAGCGAAATCGGTTCAGGATAATATTATTTTAACAGTGATATATTGTAATTATTGGCCACGTTTTGCTGTTATCCATGGGATACTTACACACATAACTTCCGCCATAATGGATGTCGGTTGTTGTTACTACTAATATATGTATGTACTACTAATATAAATACTAAGGTGCGTGGGGGAAATATGGTCACCTTAAGCTTTGATGCCATATAAAACCAAAACTTGGAGGAGGACGGAGACAAAAGCAAAGTCGTATACTATAGCTAATATACAAAGTAAAAAGCAAACAAGATTTAGAAATAGTTAGGAACACTTCAAAAATAAACTTAAAAAAAATTACTACACTACACAATATTAAATCGACTAAAATATTTACTATAAAATCAACTGTCAAAATGGCGCCCTATTATATACTCTTCATTATTTGGTTGACTGACGAAGAGCTGTCGTATCCTAAAACATCAATGTAAACAAGGCTTTAGCTTCTGAGTAATGAAAAAGTGACCATATTAATCGGAAGACCATATTACTCTCACGTATTATACTAATAGTTAACACGTCTAGACCGAGTTCCGATCACAGCGGCCTATATCAACGAAAACTAGCCGTCTACGCAGGCCTGGATTATAGTGGATGAGTGTGTATGCAAGTACACACTCATCCAATAAGTATTCCAGTACATTTTTCTCCCTGCCTCTTATACCGACAGCAAAACCAGAAAGAGATTAGGCGCAGGACAAACGACTGTGCTCAAACTGGGATTCAAGCCCGGACTACCAATGAGGTAAACTTACTTCTAAATAGTTTTTGTAGCTGAGGCTTTGAAGGAAAATATCGTTTCGAGACCTGCATTATTAAGGAAATAAAAAATGAACAGGGGCATGCAAAGTCTAACTATCATAATTGCTCAAAAACCCTTGAGAAATGAGAACAGGCCTATTTTTAGCAGTGGAACGTATATAGACTATAAATTTACTATTTTACTTTTTAATACTAGATAGTAAACATGACGGCCTAAAATAATAAGCAGACAATTTCGAATTACAATGCCTTACTGTGCGTACCAGAAATTACGAATCGAAGCACTTTTTCTCTAACGAAGCACGTCAACGAAGTAAAGATGGTAAGTACTGGGTTGAAGAAGGTTGTGTTATAAAGGCGTTAAAATCTAGCATTTTGGTATCACTCTACCCTGTTTTTTGTAATATTTGTTTTACTTCAATTAATTGGTAAAAGTAAAGAAAAAAAAAAGAAATTTTACCCAAAGCGATCAACAATAGATGAAAACAGAAAAGTAGATAACATCTTTAAAGACATAAAATAACATTATATAATTATAGCTTCTGAAGTCGATTCAAAAATATTGATAAATTACAAATGAACAAACCCAACTCCAGAAGTTACAGTGTAGAAATATTTTATTGGTATTTTTTATTAAATCTTATTTTTATTAACTGTTTAAATTTTTAAACCTTTTACGTGGTACTAGCTCTACATTGAGCTACTAGATTAACTCAATAGGGCCTATAATATCGTCAAAACAGTAACATTTTTAAGTCATCCCCAATTTAACCGACTTCAAGAAAGGGGGAGGCATTTAAATCGCCTGTATTTTTTGTATGTAACCTTAGAACGTTTTCTAGGTAAACTGATTTTGATGAATCTCTTTTTTATTTAAAAGCTGGTACCCATATATTTGAACAAGATCTCACCTGTAGTTTTTGAACTAACCAAATTTTAATAATGCGTATTTAATTGACTTTGACTACATTAATGATGTTCTCATTTTATTTATATTGAAGTCGGTTATACTAAATTTTTCATTTTAACACTTGTTACTGTTTAATTGACCTTGACTACATTGATGATGTTTTCATTTTATTTATATTGAACTTGGTTATACAAAATTTTACATTTTAACACTTGTAATTATGTAACAGAATTTTTTGTCCTAATTTATATTACACCACTATTGAAACATAAAATCCTTTCATATGATGTAGAACAAAGTGCATTCGAAAAGAATCATACAAGAAACAACATACAATCTAATTGGGAACCCCCTCCTTTTTTAAGTTGATTAAATATTCCATAATTTAAAATTAAAATTAAAAAGTAAAATTGTAATACTGTATCGAGCAGATTTCATATCATAGATTCTTTAAAATGCATGCTATTTATCCATATCTATTATTTTGTTGTGTTTGATTACTTATGATAGTAAAATGTAAATTCTAATAAAATATATTATATTGAAACTATAATGTCAGAGTTACGGTATAGTCAAAAGAAGTTCAGTAATAATAAAGTTGAATGTCTAAAACCAGTAAGATTAAAATATTTTCGGATCGTAATAGGGTACTGACATAAATACTTCTTTTATCTTTAGGAAAACCTATCCTCAACCATTAAAGTAGCTCAAATAAATTGATTTAATACGGTCACAACTGCTTAGTAGTTAAAAAATTGTGGATTTCTTTTATATAATTTTAAGAAGAAGTATAATAGAAGCAAAAAAATTCATTCCCAGGCATGTTTTTAATCAAAGTCGTTTATTGCACTTATGACTTAAGTAACATTACGTTTGCAGTTATAAGTTTTACTTAAAATTTCTGTAATTTTTTTTCGCAGTCATGTCGCCAGCTTTGCATAGCAGACTCTAAGATGTTATTTTATTTTATCAAACCGATTGTATTCAAAATATATAAGGAATTTTATTAACAGTGTTAATACTTTATTTACGATCTCGTAACTACTGAAACAATGCCCAAAATGCATGGTTGCTTCAAACCTACTTCTTAGTATGGCTATGGCTATATTATTCTTGTAAAAGTTTTATGAAAGACCTTAAGGTACACCAAAGGATTTTGCTGTTTCCAGCTTAAGATTCGCCTTCTAAAACTATCCCAAAAACCATTGCTTCTAGTTTATATAATCGAAATAGTATTCGTAGATTTTAAAGATGAGGTATATATAAACCTCATATATATATATATATATATGTCAGAACGTCTACGAGAGTACATCGAGAAACCCCCATTTGTTTGTGCAGTATAAGGGTGCTTACATAAAGAAACAGGTTTCCGGTACAGACAAATCTGTACTGGTCGGTACCGATCGGTGCAGGTATAATATTTCTGTTATCTTATGCGGTCACATATAAAGAAACAGGTTAAAACTTGTCGGTACCGACTACCTGTACCGAGCCATACGGGTTTAAGCGTTTGCCGGTTTAGGGTGTATGTTTATGAAAATGGATGTGGATAACGAAGTTTTGATAATTTGTATTTGATAAACAACCTTTATGGGACAATAGAAATAAGTTCCATAGCAACAGAAATGTCACCGATAAGTGTTGTAAAGAGATTCGTTTGGAAATGAAACAAGGTGGTAAGTAACTATAATAGATATTTATAAAAATAGATTTATTTGCAAATTTAGTTTTTAATAAAAATTAGGTATAGTACAACAAGTGATTATGTCTGAAATATTGAATAAAATTACTTCTGACATTTGTCATTTGAATTTGAGTTTGACATTTGAAGGTGGGCTCAGTCTTTGGTAGTGCCATCTTTGCCGTACAAGATTTATAGCAGTCAAGTTTCTCTCAATATCCTCTTTGTCAATAGTTATATTATGCAACAAACACACAGTTTTCACGATTTTGTCAGCTAGTTCAATACCAGTTTCAATGCATTTAGATAACAAATGCCACTTTGAATATAATCTACTAAATGCACATTCCACCGTTTTTCTCGCTCGCGATAAGCGCAGCAGTCTTTCTTCGGGTGAAATGGGTTAAACATGCCAGTTACACAATATTTTATCTCAGCGATGTTCTATTTTACTTGATATGTAGTTAAATGTTTCTCGTGCCATCCTGGTATAATCATAAAACTTGTGTTTAGCAAACTTTTATAAATAAATAATAATATGACGCATATGTTTTTCTTTTCCTGTTAGTATTACAGACACTAACTGGTCTTTTCTTTCTACATTTAAAATAACACTTTGCAGAAGTAAAAAATCATTGTCTGACGAACTGGAGGCCATCGTTGTCAATAAGGCCAGATTTACCTGTTTCTTTATGTAGGTTAACCCTGCACCGATCGGTACCGACCAGCACAGATTTGTCTGTACCGGAAACCTGTTTCTTTATGTAAGCACCCTAAAGTTCACTGTAGGCGCCGTGCGTGAGAGATTCTGATAAGTCATTCTACGAGTGTAGTCATTCTACTAGTGCTAAGATAGTGCCGTGGTTCTATTCGTAATGGTGGTTCTTATTGTGCAGGCAAGGAGGTTGGTGTTTCTGAGAGGCTGCCCTGTGTTACACTGACATGTGTAGTGTTGCTGATGGTTTGCAAACTTTGATGGTATCATGTATTACGAACCTCTCGTTACATTAGTGTGTGATTGTGGTGGGGACGTTTAACGGTGTGGTCTAACTGTAATTGCTCTATACTGAATGTATAGTGCGTTAGCTGTCTTGTTACTAATAATATAATGATTAAGCGCATTAGCAAGAGAGCAAGTTGAACATCCGCTCTCATACTTTTATTATTTTTAACAATTAACGCTATTCTGATATATTTCCGAGATCAGAAAGTGGGCTCTCCTGCTCAATCTCCGATATGTGTGTATATATATTTATATAAATAGAGATCTTGTGAGGGATTTTCATAATCGCTGTAAAAATTCAGACAACGCCATCGATGAGTGTCTCACTATTTTATAAATATATCAGAAGCACCGAACATTATCGTTAGTTTAAGTAATCTAAATTACCAAAATATATTATACTTTTAATACACAAACTGTCTCAATCTATAGCTATTATTGAAAATTAGAGTTTTTTACGTGTCGCAGCCAGATGGCTAATTTTCCTTACATGCCAGCTTTCGTTTGAAGCTTCAAAAGCTTACTTAAACTTGAACTATAAGGATTGTCAGTTTAAGCCACCTGGGTAAACGAATTTATTTTTAGCCTTAAAACGAAGGAACGTGGTTCCAATAATCCAATAGATCCAATAGATTTTGCTATAACTTTTATAAGAAACTCTGTTTAAGATAAGAACTATTTCAATGGGCGGTTATCCGTTCAACGACACGCCACTGGTAAGGCGCCGACACAGCGCTGGTGCAGGGGCTTTGTTTTTCTACTGCACTGTTGCCGGTACCGGTCTACACTCGGTTTTGGGCGGTACTAACACAGATTTCAGTTATACAATACGTAAAAAAGGTCTCCCCAAGTCGTCGTATTCATTTGTTATATCTCTTACACTTGAGACGTAAATATAATAGAACAAATTATACTCTATTTTAAAAGTTGAAAATGGACTCCAAACATATTTCAACTACTTCGAGAACGAGGAGACATTTCACCATTTCACAAGTCAATTATGAATCTCAATCTCAACGCGTCTCTTCTACCTCGGCCTGTGTACACGCACACACGCTCACGGCTACAATACTTACACAGTACTCATGCAGTTTTTCCGGCTGGCACCAAGCGAGCACACATTCCACCTGATAGTAAGTGGATGCTGTGGCATATAGACATCTACATCAATCCTCGATTAAGATTCAAAATGAAAATGAATTGTCACCTCTGAAGTGAGAAGAACTAAGATGGAATGCTTCGTTTCCAATAAAAGGGTTCTCCGGTTTTCAACACTCACCATACAAAACACAGCAGTATTAAGCTGCGTTTTTACGCTGGTATTATATTGTGTGACCCTAACACGGTCAAGCCGACCCATTCGTGCTAAAACCATAATATAGCTTTAGTGTAGCTCTATCACGGTTTTCTTCCAACAATCTCAAGAATTTCTGGAATTTTAGGTCGTTATTCTAAAAACAGCTTTGCAATTAACTATTTTCCATTACATTGTAAGAAAATTCAAAAGACCAGTCATAAAACAATGGAACTGAATTTTTAATATCACTTCCCTTTTAGAAAAAACTGGGCACTTAACGTGCGTTTATCGATGATACTGACCAGTGAGACTGACTAGTAATTAGAGTAAATTTTACTCGACAATATAATTTTTTGTTCTTAAACGTAGATCCTTATGAAATTTAAAAAATCTAAATATTTTTCGCCCTTTTTGTTCAATTAGGTTTTAGTTGACAACAGCATGGCGTACTATTTCTTGCAAGATATCCCTCTTATAACCTTAATAAGCCTTTATTAGGGTGTTACCACACCAATCAATCAATCTTCGATCGATGATACAATGGATTAGTCGAAGTCGATCGAGTAATCCATAACCCCAATCAGTAACACCCCGCCTGCAGCTGTAATGGAAGTACTGAAGCTACGTTTTAGTAGATCTGAGGTCAGTGTTGCAAACATTACAACAGATTTGAATTTTGAACTATCAGCAGGAATTAATAAACTTCTTTGTAAAAATTAGTAACTTTGAAGCCACGACCCGTGCATAAAATCAAGATGATTACTTATACAGTTCAGAGCTCGCGACAGTCATTATTTTAAAGTTACCGAGTATCTTAAGAGGAAGATGGACTGATTATTTATATAAAAAAAGTATTAGATGGCCATTCGAAGCTAAAATTAATGGCTACGTTTCTGAAACATGAGGCTGAAGTGATGTCTTTTCTGGGATTATCATTGTCGCACGAACATAGGAAAATAAGTGAAGACATACGCAAACGAAGTATGGAAAAAATATTTGTGAAATGTTCCATATTTACAACTACAGAAATGAACGATAAGCGTTGGAAATATTGCTGTAAATATTGTATTATTCAAATCTAAATATTTTTTTGACGCCTTCTCAGGACAAAATTCTTTGACAGAGTTATTATTCGACTGACGCTTAACATTTAAAGATATTTTTGATATATAGACACTACCATTCCTTCTCCATTAATTATATGTATGAAAGTCTGCCATTTTTCTTTATACAGTTGTTATTATTGCTATTTTTGTAATTATACAGTTAAGTATTGGTTAGTTGTGTTCTAAGCTATCTAAATTAACTTTGCTACACATAACCTCTTTTGTCTTATTATCTAATTTAAATTACTATGAACTGATTTCAAATCAATTGTAAAATTAATTTGCTGCTCAATAGAAGAAGGTGTCAAGGCAGCCAAAAATTTAGCTTAGCTAGATGATTTAGACTAGTCATTTTTACTGCACTCCTACAATATGGACATCAAATAAATGCAAATGCACTGGCTTGACTGGCAAAGGCTTGCTGAGAATAACTCGAAAAATAAAATGGCGTCACTCTAAATCCAATATGGCGGACTCCTAAAAATGTTGGACTAAGTTTTTTATGCTTTCCTACAATATGGGTGTCAAGTGAAATAACTTGCTGAGAATATTAAATTGAGTTAAAAAAAATTATTAAAATAATTAAAACTTTTACTACATATATCACCTAATAACGTCATTACACAATTTATAGGATATAAAAGCTTTTCGTGGGATTTACCTGTGTAGGTAAACAATTAAATTAAATTACTTTATCTGATTGATTTAAATTTTTTAAATTTTCTAACTTTGTAAATACGAGTACTTAAATCTCACG
Organism: Parnassius mnemosyne; assembly: GCA_963668995.1. Taxonomy (NCBI): domain Eukaryota; kingdom Metazoa; phylum Arthropoda; class Insecta; order Lepidoptera; family Papilionidae; genus Parnassius; species Parnassius mnemosyne. The sequence continues at coordinate 58,683,586 of CAVLGL010000001.1, forward strand.
ACAAACTTTTGTATCATATATATTGTGTAATGACGTGAAATTGAAAGTAAAAATTTTAAAGGAAAAATTAATTTTATTCTTTTTAGCGCATTCAAATGAGAGCTTGTTTTTGAAAAGTTTTTTTTTTTCTCTTTTAGTATTCTATGAATGATGAAATAAATTCATGTTCATCACTTAATAATTTACTACTATTAGTAATAGATGCAATTAAATGATAAACATAATCATGAGAATACATAATTCATTCCTATTGATAAACATTCTCATAAAATTAAACTTCAAATTTCTAATTAGTAACAACGAAATAATATATTAAAGTTTTGCTGTGCGTGAATGATTTAATACCACTGCTTTTAAGAGAAATCGACCCGTTCTATTCCGCTTACGTTCTGAATTTAAAGGTAAAAAAAGACTAACATGTGCACATTACAATTTTGTAATTTTATTCATTTATTTTGTTTCCTTTTTCGTATTTTTATGTAATAAAAAATAAATTGTGGTAATATTTTGTAATCTAAGATATACCTTTTGAAGTTTCACATTAATCATTCCGCAATAAATTTGTGCAAGCGTACTCACACAATAAAAAAAAAAACAATGACATAAACCCAAAGAATTATTAAGTAATATTTCATCACTACATGTATAGATCTTCACTAATTTAAGTATGAATATTTCAAACAAAACAAAACATTAAAAAAAAAACCGGAATAAATTATTTTACTTGACAGTGTGACCTTACTTAAGGGTGTGGATGATTCAAATTCACGTTAGTTAGTACAAATAATCTGTAAAAATACTCAATTTATCTAAATTTTACATTTTTTATTTTATTTTTAGTTATGTATAAATTATATGAACCATGAATTGAACAAGTCTAATTTTATATAATTTCTGCGAATCACACTGCGGCAAAGTTGCGAGTAAGTTTAGAAAATGCAGGCTTGTACAACGGTAGTAAAGAGTCAATGAGAAACATTTGAAAATGAAATGGCTTCCGCTACAAAAAAAAAGATAAATGCAAAGTAATTATTTAGAGACAAAATATAACATCTTTACATAAATTCAAAATATAACCAATTGGGACAACTTTATATTCATTGATGAAAAATGGCTAAACGCCACCCACCATGTGCATGTGCATTGTCCATGTGTCACAGACATGGACAGATGATACGTGCACATGATGGATCTGCCGGAAAAAGATTTGTAGAAATAACATTAGGATAATACACAAGGGATAAGTAGGCCAAAGTGATGTAAAAATAAAGAAAATTGTTATGGACGACTATGAAATTGATATTCATATTGAATACATTATAGAAAATAAAGTAATAATTAATGTAAACAATGATAATGACTGTGTTAAATACTTTCACTACAATTAGTTGAGCTGTCGTCTCTACTAGTTGTAGTGAAAGTATTTAAATTAATTTTTAAACTTGTTTAGTCTTTAATTTATATAATACATATTTTATCTTATAAAATTAGCAGTAAACAATAAATTAGAAGAAGCTGGTAATTTTTAATAAACTTTAAATGATAACCAACTCATAAGAATCTATGTCGATTACTCTTAAGAATCGCATATTGTAGGTACCAATTTTTCATTTGAAATGCCTAGTCCAATAAATGTGATAGCTGTCAAATGGTATTTGTTAAATTTGGTAGAATATAGTCTGGGACTTTTCCTCATCATTCTCATGTTTATGTAGGACTCATAACAAAAAAATGTGCCAAGTGTGTTACTTGCCTAGTAGGTCGTAAAAGGCGACTAATGAGATATTAAGTTTGCTACAGTATTGGCGATGAGTTACTTTTACGATATAATTAATTTCACACATAAAAAATTGATATAAAGCAGTCACGTTAAAGCCAATATGCAGCTATATTATGGTAGTAGCAAGAATGGGTCGGCCCGAGCAGGGTAAGACCACGCTCTCACAGAATACCAGCGTAAAATAACGGCTCAATGCAGCTTGGTTTCGTATGGCGGCGTATATAACCGGAGACCATTTTACTAACAACGACGCATTCCATCTTAGACCTCAGGGGTAACAACGCTTTTTAATTGTTAATCGAGGATGAATGTAGATGTGTATGGGTCACAGCACTTACACACTGTCTGACTGTCTGCTCGTTTGTCATCATTATTCTCTTTTTCTGCTCAAGGACCGGTATTTTGTTTTAGTTTGAAGGGTACAGAGAATCAATATAAAATATATGATGTCACGTAGATGTCGAGGCTCTCCACATATATGTAGTCACTTTGTTTGTTGCAGCTTGTTCCATTGTTGGTAAAAAAGAATACCAATGGAACAAGCCACAATAAACAAAACAGCGCAATGTATCCATTTTCTTGAAGGAAATGAAGTCTTATAAAAGAAAAAGGAATCAAATTTCAATAACTAATAAAAAGTAATTGAACCTGTATTTCATAAGATTAAAAATAAAAGTAGTGTCCAAATGAACGCTTCGTCAGTCAAAGCCCTCAGTACATAAAATTCACACGTTTTAATTTCAATAAACGTAAACATTGTGATAGTACGCAGTACTGTAAAACATGTGCGCTTAAAATCTCTGGTAATTTTAGGTAGGAATTATTTTTGAAGAAAAATTATAACTATTTATTTAAAAAGAAAATTAAACTTAACAGTACAACATAATATATTGGAACCGTCAGTACTCAAAAGTTGGACGCCTTATTTTTTATAGTACTCAAGCAACCCGAGTTGGATCACAGCAACTAATATTTACTACATTATACAGCCTGCTGCAGAAATAATACTCAACTTATCATGCACCTGGTTAAAGAAAAACGCAATTACATTTTGATTATTTATTGAAAATAGACGTAGGTATATACACCACAACAGCAAACTAATAAGAACTATGTATAGCTTATTTATAACTAGGTTGACTATGTCATAAATACGAGTCATCATCATCATCATCATTACAGCCCTCCACAAGTCCACTGCTGAACATAGGCCTCCCCCAAAGAATGCCACAAAGCACGGTCCTGAGCCACCTGCATCCATCGACTTCCTGCATATCTTACCAGGTCGTCACTCCATCTAGTTGGGGGACGCCCTACACTTCGCCTGCCGGTACGAGGCTGCCACTCGAGAACCTTTCTTCCCCATCGGTTGTCGGTTCTTCGAGCTATATGGCCGGCCCATTGCCACTTCAGCTTACTAATCCGTTGGGCTATGTCGGTCACTCTGGTTCTACTGCGGATATCCTCATTTCTGAGTTTATCACGTAGAGAAACTCCGAGCATAGCCCTCTCCATAGCTCGCTGAGCGACCTTGAGCTTCCTCATCCGGCCAGCAGTGAAGGACCACGTCTCAGTTCCGTATGTCATCACTGGCAACACGCACTGGGTGTACAGTCTCGTTTTCAAGTTTTGAGGTGTACCTGACGAGAAGATGTGCCGTAATTTCCCGAACGCTGCCCAACCGAGTTGAATCCGTCGATTGACCTCTCGGTCGAAGTTGGACTTACCTAGTCGGACTATTTGTCCCAGGTAAACATACTCGTCAACAACTTCGAGCTTAGTGTTCCCAACAACTACCGGCATAGGTGTGACATGGACATTAAACATGATCTTTGTTTTGTCCATGTTCATCTTAAGACCTATCCGTTGGGAAACACTATTGAGGTCATTGAGCATAGTGCTTAGGTCCTCCAGCGATTCTGCCATAAGGACTATATCGTCGGCAAATCGAAGGTGAGTGATGTACTCGTCATTGATGTTGATACCGTATCCTTTCCAGTCCAGAAGCTTGAAAACATCTTCCAATGCAGCGGTAAAGAGTTTCGGGGATATGACGTCACCCTGTCTTACACCTCTCTGCAATTGGATAGGTTTCGTACTCTGGTTCTGTACTCGGATAGCCATCGTAGCCCTACTGTACAAGCACTTCAACACCTCGATATACCGACAGTCAACTTGGCATCGCTGAAGGGACTGCAGCACCGCCCAAATTTCGACGGAATCAAAGGCTTTCTCATAGTCCACATACACCAGACATAGTGGCAAATTGTACTCTTCGGACTTCTGTACAATTTGCCGAAGGGTATGTATGTGGTCTATGGTGCTAAAGCCTTTTCGGAAACCGGCTTGTTCGGGAGGCTGGAAGTCGTCAAGTCTGCGCGCGAGACGATTCGTAATGACTCTCGAAAACAGCACGTAGACGCGGCTCAGAAGGGAAATCGGTCTGTAGTTCATCAAGAGAGCGTTGTCGCCTTTCTTGAAGAACAAGACCACCGCACTTCCGCTCCACGCCTCCGGTGTAATGCCACCATGGAGGACGGAATTAAAGAGCTTCTGAAGGACTTCAAGTACCGGTTTTCCACCCGCTTTCAGAAGCTCCGCTGTAATTCCATCCTGGCCTGGGGCCTTGCCGTTTTTAAGGTGCTGGAGAGCCATTCTAATCTCGCTCAGACTGACGTCCGGGATATCATCGGAATAATGTCGGATAAGACTCGCTCTTGGATCGTTACTCACACTTGCGTGTGGCTCCAACGATGACGTGTACAGCTGCCCATAGAACCTCTCAATCTCACTCAAAATCCCAGGTGCCCCGGAAACGATGCTGCCACATTCGGTCTTCAGCTTTGACAGTTGGCTCTTTCTGGCAGACAGATCTCTGGCAAAGACTTTGGAGCCTTGGTTCCGCTCGATCGCTTCTTCAATACGAGCTGTATTGAAGTTGCGTAAGTCCCGCCGCATGCATTTGGAGATCTGTCTGTTCAGTTGCCTGTATGCTGTCAAATCTGTTGAAGAATGTAGCTTCATCTCCCGTCTAACAGCCATGAGATTAAGAGTGTGATCGGAGAGTTTTTGTGTTCTGCGGCGGGTCTTGCAGAACTTAGCTCCGACCGCATGGACAGTTTCCACGAGCTTGTAATTCAAATCGTCCACTTCATTGCAGTCTTCTAGGCACTGAAAACGGTTTTGCAACTCGAGCTGAAAGGTTTCGGGACTTTGGATTAGAGCACGAGGGGGACGGAGCGTTGACTTCATTAGACGAGACCTCTCCAACTTAACGTTTAGGTTCAGTGTGCCTCTAACCATTCGGTGATCGCTGCCGATTTTCACCCTCGCGATCACTGAGACATCACTGAACAGTTGTCGTCTGGTCGTCATAATGAAGTCAATCTCATTTTTTGTCGAACCGTCGGGGCTCGACCAGGTCCACTTCCTGTGGGGCCGCTTCTGGAAGAAAGAGTTCATCATAAAGAGTCCCTCTTTCTCCATGAAGTCGGCCAACTGCTGGCCCCTTGGGTTCCGTTGCCCTATTCCAAATTTCCCCACTTTCAGCTCACCGTTCTCTCTTGTGCCTAGTTTTGCATTGAAGTCTCCCATTAACACCGTATATTGGGTTTTGGAGGAATGCATGGCTCTAGAGATATCCTCATACATTTCCTCCACCTCCTGATCGGGGTGTGCCGAGGTTGGTGCGTAAACCTGTTTGACCTTCAGCGAATACCGTTTGGTGATTCTGAGTATAAGGTACGCAACCCTCGTCAACACACTCTCAATCTTTACAACGTTGTTAACGAGAGACTTGTGGACGATAAATCCGACACCTCCTTGGGACAGATGGTCGCCCTCCCGGTGATAGAGCAAGTTGCCGGATTCGAGGATTACCGTGTCCTCCCCCTCTCTTCGGACTTCGGATAATCCTATAATATGCCAGCGTAACTTGTCTATCTCTTCTTCCAGCTCCACAATCTTCTCGTCAGTCCTCAGGGTGCGTGCGTTGTATGTTGCCAGGTCGAGTCGTTGTAGGTGGCAACCGAATCTCCACCGGAGATTCTTAGCACCCCCTGCCCCGCCGTTACCATGGTCGCCACCGTAGCCAGGAATAGCGGGGCCGCCGGGGACTGGGGGCCGTCTCTTCGTAACTTTCATTATGGGGGGTATATTGCCATAGTTGCCACGCTTGGCGAGCGGGTTGGCAACCGCAGTTTTTTATTGTATTTTTGCCGTTCCCAGGAAGATGCTGCTGCCCATCTCCTGCCTGTTTCCCTTTGTCGCCTTTTACGACACCCACGGGAAGATATGGGGTAGTGGATATTCTTAACCGCCACTACACGGTAAGTGTAGTGGCGGTAAATAAATACGAGTAATAATAAATACGAGTGTTCTACGATTATGTGCCCTTACTTGTTTTAAAGGTCACACACTTACTTTCACCTCACAAACACTATATACAGTACACATGATATCGATGAGGGTTAACTTTTAACATAAATTATACATTAAAATTGCTGTATACAAAAAAAAATCTTATAGTTTTTGCCTCACAAAATATTTATCTGTAAAGGCTTATAACCACCCGTATGTAGAAATGGCCGCTACTAATATAATATACTTAAAACATTAAAATTCTATTGCTTCTTAGCTATAAAAGTGACTAATAATTAACAATTTTATTAGCTATTGAGTGAATACCAATTTAACCTTACTGTATTATTATATGTTTTCATGCATTTTCCGATTATTTTTTCTTTATCCTAATGAAGATAACAATAAATAAAATAGAGAACATTTTGTCACATATGATTAAAAGATACCTGCGTTGTTTCTTACTAAAGTACGTGCACGTGAAGAAGGTTATGAATGGAATTTTGGGTCCCAAAGAAAACTATACATTATAAAAGATACGAGATAGACTGCAACCACTAGCTGAAGTGTTAATAGCTGATGCTTATCTTTGTTTTCGAAAGGCGCTTGCTTAAAACTTTTTGAAAGTTTAAAAAGAAACAATTTTCTGTTGTACAAGAATGTAAACGTGTCTCTGATAGCAATATCTATACAATTTACGTACTCATTAGGTAACGTGTATTTTATAAATGGGGAAGTATATGTACCTCTATAATAGATGAAGTCGCGGGTAATCTGTTTTTTATACACATTATAAACTCTTATAAATAATATATAATTATGTTTTTCATTACAGCCTATCCAAAAGTCCAGAAAGATATACTTATTAGTTTTTATATTAAATTGTTAAGAGTTTTAAAGTAAAAACAACTAGCTTTAAAGATAAAACTCAAATTCTTCTAACTATTATTATAATTGCATCCTTAAGATTTTTTTCTATTGCAGGCGATATCGAAGGATAAAGGATAATCGATAAAAAGGTTTAGGGTGTATGATTTATCTCATGGTATCTCTCAATGTAGATGAATTTACTAATCTTCTTATTTTTTCTTCATTAAAAACCGAACAAATGACTTTGTCGACCGAGGATTTAAGCCAGTGACCTCATGATCAGCAGTTGTGCATCGACCAATAATCCAACGAGATATCCTGATATAAATAAAGCAAATGTGATATAACGTATATACGAGCATGTTAGTGTTGTCTACCAAGAGTCTTACTAGAAATTTTATTAAATAATAAGGTTTTAGATAAATGAGTAAGATCGACTGATAGACGTGATATTATATATAATATGACAATTAGTGCATTATTGCAATTAATTATAGCAAGAACTATACTGAAATTTAGAATACCATTCAATTTCGTTCATGACACCATTACATCATTAGCGTTTTAAGTCCATTGCGTACAATTTACAAAAAACCTAGAGACAAACTAGACCGTCGGGTTGATGGGCACAAAGCCGTTGCCAAAACGATCTACGGTGATATAATCATCTCATTTACGTCAGACCTAAAAATCCTAAATCGGCTATGAGGGGCAGGGTTAAAGTTGCTATACGTCTGGTATTGCGTTTACTAATCCCTCTGCCAAAGGTGAAGATTGAAACAAATCCTCCTTTCAACGGAGGAAGTCCATTTCCAACAGTGGACTTTTAAGTGATGATGAGGCAGAAGAAATAAAAGCTTTTCTTATCTATTTATGACGCTTGCAGCAATATAATATTGTGTTCCGTTTTGATTAATAAGAAATTGAGTATAATACCGCATTTATAAAAGCCCTCATCAATTTTATTTGGTGACAGATATTTGTCAGGTGGAGTGACAACGGTTGTCCAACTTGTCCATCGTGCTTTTATATAATAATATTACAAAAATTTGAATTGGGAATATAAAAGCTTTTACAAAAATTTACTTCGCAAATATCCGCGTTATAAAATAAAATGATGTGTCTTACCTAGTATGAAGAAGCACCTCCCGCCCTCCCTCAATTGCGTGCACTAACCCCGTCACCACTAATCCCAGCACCGCTACTTCCAACACCACTACACTAGGCAAGACACACCACTGACGATAATACGACACGTGTTTCGCCTCTACACGAGGCATCCTCAGGTGATATAGACTCTACGGTGGCTAACCGCTAAGTGACACTTAGCAAGTGTAGTGGTGTTGGAAGTAGCGGTGCTGGGATTAGTGGTGACGGGGTTAGTGCACGCAATTGAGGGAGGGCGGGAGGTGCTTCTTCATACTAGGTAAGACACATCATTTTATTTTATAACGCGGATATTTGCGAAGTAAATTTTTGTAAAAGCTTTTATATAATGGATTTCCGCAAAGTAACGCCTGATTCTATTAATTATAAATTGGGAATATGCTTAATGTACTTGATTTTCCACTTACCATGGCTAGGACTGCGGCAAAATTATTTAAAACACAGTGTCACCAGAAGTGAAAAGTGCAATTCAATTTTTTTTTGGTTTCTAGTGTGTATAAATATCTCAGTGGTTAAAGAACTATTCTTTAATATATGTAGCGCAGTACTTCGGAACTTTGATAGCGTGATGTAGGCTTCGGCGCGTTTTGCTTGTGACGCGACGACAGTAACTATTAAGCCGGGTTTACATTTGTCTGACGTCTTTTGTCGAACCAGGCTCTGACGTAATGACTAGCTTTCACATCTATAAGTCGTATTCTGACGCCCTCTGATGATATTTTGAATCATTACAGTCGTATCTTCCGTAGAATTCATACGTTCCCAATGTTTTTCCGTAAATCATCCGACTCTGATAAGATAGGTTCTGACGCGTCACAACAAAACACTGGCGCATGCACATTTGTCTGATGTGTTGTCAGGCGACCGCTCCCCCGCTTCCCCACCTTCACCGCTCTTGAATTAATTGGTGAGTTGTTAATTGAAGATCTACCCATTCATCACTTCAGGCTTATTTAAAGTATCTTAGCGAGCAATGAAAACGAAAAAAAAGTTTCAACTCTCTTCTAAAGCGGAGATTTATTTTGAACTGACTTAATTAATTTAATTTAATTTAATTCAATTAAATTTTCCCAAGCAATAGAAGTTTATTCTTTGAAACATCGGAATATTAAAAAATTAATGCTCTCTGTCTTCTTTTTTTACGAACCGAATAAAATTATTAAAAAGTAAAGGAATATTCACTTAGGAATTTGTAATAATAATGGTATTTCATGTTTTTTAGTCTTAGAATACTTTAGAATACGATTACATTCTTTTAATATTAATAAATTACTATAAAATAGATGCGGCTGTACAATACTAACTATCCTTACCCTCCTATGGAAGTCAATGGATGCAGGTGGCTCTAGACCGTGCTTTTTGGCATTCCTTGTTCTATGTTATTTCCTTGGCCTATGTTCAGCAGTGGTCTTGTGAAGGGCTGTAATGATGAATATTTAATCCTTTCGCCAAGCAGAGGTCAGATAAGAACGGATTTTAAGAAATTTCACCCGCAAGGGTTGTGGGGGTGTTTATTAAAAAAAATCACATTTTCAAACTATAGCTCTTATAGGTGGCCAGAATAACTTAGTCAGAATATTATTTTTGGCATGTTAAAAACTACCAAAAACGGATTTTATAGGATTTCATCCACAAAGGGCAATGCGGGGGTGTTAAAAATATATTTGTTTTATACTTTTAATGTCGCTTCTTGCCGTCTGTACTCTTAGATCATTGAAACTACGTAATAGATTTTGACAAATTTTCATCAATAGACAGAAAGATTTAAGAGGAAGGTATAAGTGTATAATGCAATATATAAAGATTAATGTTTCTTTGTTCGTATTTTATTCGCAGCCATATCATTTATTAGATTGCGCTAAACATTGTCATGTTATTGCTTGCACTTTTGAAAATGTTGCAGGCATAGTAAATTTACAATAGGTGACGCGGGTATCAACCGGGTACCGAAAAATGTATTTTAATTCAATGAATATGTTATAAATCCAAATTAAGCAATATAAGTCTTCCAAAGGAGTCAATCGTTGTTGGGCCCACTAGAAATTTTCGCGACTCTCAATGTTATTATATACAAAAAAAGATACCAATTAATTATTGTAAATAGCATAAAGATTTTATAAAAATCTAAATGAAACAAGAAATCGGAAAAAAGGAGTTTTTTGATATTTATGTTCATGTCATTGGTTCAGATAATGTAATATTAAAAAAAAAATTGTAGTAGAGATGTGCCAACTCGAAAGAAATTCGGCTGGAGTTAATTTAAGTTGAAATTCACGTAACTCGAATAGTACTCGAGTTACGCAACACGAATTGGCGGAACGTAGCTGTGTCAATTTCTTACAAATTATTTTTATAATTTGTTCTTCCATCCAACTTTAATATTATTACTAAACTTAATAGGTATATAATTATATTTTATATATATTTTTCGTTTGCGTATGTGCGTACTTTATCAATTTATTAATATCACGTAATATATCAATAAGTTGCTCGAATTAGTAAGTAGAGTATCACTAAATTGTAGGCAGACACTGCATTAACCGTAAGATAAACGACCTGAGCAGAATTTTGTGACTCGAGTCACTCGGGTTAATTTATCATGTCTCTCTAATTGTACTCGAGTTTTCCAGTAATTCAAAATAACTATTTACGCGCTTTCTTTAGCTATATCATTTTTAATAGGTAATTTTATTAAGTGATACGTGACAATATGAAATAAAATACATTTTGTTTTATTTTCATGTCTGTAGTATTTCAAAATCTGTAAAATGTTTTTAACATATCTTACAAACCGATTTTTTCACGATATTATATTACCAAATTTTTTTTATAGGATAAGGGTGAAAAACGAGCACACAGCCCACCTGATGGTAAGTGGTTGCTGCGGTCCATAGACATCCACATCTATCCTCTATTACAAATCAAATTGCAGATGCGTTGTCACCCGTGAGGACTAAGATGGAATGCCTCATTTCCAGTAAAAAGGGCCTCCAGCCACCTGCACTCACCAAGCGAAACGCAGAGGTAAATCTCTACTTCACGCTGGTATTCTGTGAGGTCGTGGTACCATCCCGGTTCGAGCCGGCCCATCCGTGCGACAGCAAAAGCCGCCACGTGGCTCTACCACTGTTGAAAAATAAAGCCACACTGACGATTTTTGTGTTGTAGTTTCATTGTTATTACTCATACTTTAAAGAAACAACTATATTTCAATCACCATTTATGTGAACAACAATGATAGTACAACCACGATATTATAAATCAAACTTAGTTCATATTTTTTTATAGGAGAGGGGGCTAACGAGGATGCGACTCACCTCATGGTAAGTGACTATCGCTGCCCATGAACAACCGCAACACCAGGGTAATTGCAGATGCGTTGCCGTATTTTAAAAAGGATTAGGCTCTTTTCATGAAGGTCCCTAAGTCTTATCAATCTGGAAAAATCGCTGGTGGTAATCGATTCCACAAGGGAGTTGTGCGATGAAGAAAACATCTTCTAAATCGCACAGTGGTGGACCGCCAATCATCCAGGTGGTATGGATGGTATCGCAAGTTTTGTCGCGATGTGCGATGGTGAAATTGAGCGGCTGGTATGAGTCCGAACAATTCCTCAGAGCGCTCCCCGTGGTAAATGCAATAAAATACGCAAAAAGATGCAGCATCTGATCAGAAAGAACTCGGTCATCGAAGATTCGAACTGCTCTGCGGTGGATCCGGTCAAGTGGAAGGAGCTGACACTGGGGTGCCCTGGTCCAGAGATTAGAACAGTATTCCATATGAGGCAGGATTTGCGCTTTGTAAAGTTGCAAGCGATGTGCCGGATATTTGTTTACAACATGCTAGATGCAAGTTTGAATTTTGATGTAACCTGAGACGTCACCACCACACAACTACAAGTGAATCACAGTTACCGAGTCAACTCAACGCACCTTGCATATTCGGAGAGCAATAGATAGATGTTACTATCTAAAGGGTATGTGTAGGTAATATTATAAATGTACATATTATGCCTGCGTCATCTTGGCTTTAATCATATTACTTAAATGGTATTTGGGATGTATAAAAACAATCAATCAATACATATAAAAATAGTATCCATACCACATCTGTGCACAGACAGGCACTATGTTTTGCCAATACTACTAAAAGGATTATCCATCGATCTTAAAGTACCCATTAAGCTTAATGTACCTACAACTTTCGACGTCGATCATCGAACATCGATCTTAATGTACCTACAACTTTGTTTTATACTAATAATTATTCAACAGTGCACTATATTAACTTATAATACCAGTGAAAACTAATAGACGGTCGCATTTAGTTTATTTTTAGGTTATACTAATATTCATAGTTTCATTAGGGTTAGCTAAAATTTGTGGTAGGTCCATTCTCCATACAAAAATAAACTGTCTCCTTTAAAATGATAACGATTTAAGGCCCTAAAATAAACGAGTTTACTTTTCAAAGTCCGGCAACGTACCTGAAATTCGTAATGTTTCACATGTTCGTGAGTAGTGGTCGACACTTCCTCCTCTTTTGTAAAAAAAAAATCCACTACCTAATATCACTTGAACTCACATGTAAGCAGTTAAAAATGTCAAAATAAAAAATATAAATAAAAATTGCGGTTACCAACCCGTCCGTCAATCGTGTCAACTTTGCAAAATACCCCTCTATGAGGCAATCTATGGGAGAAGCCTGGAGGCCTGGTTCATTATTTGACTTTCAAAAAGATTATAATGAATAAATGAAAGAATGTCCATTCATACCAGTTTATGTGGAATAGTAGGTACTGCATTAGCACTTATAACTCGAGTAGCATCAGTTTATAAAAAAGTCGAGCAATAATTCCAATTAAAAATTAGGTTTTGTTGTGTAGAAATATCACTTTGAACGAATTTGCTGCCTATGACAAAAAATTAATGTGAAAATTGTATAGCATTTTGAAATAAAACCAATAAAAATGTAAATGCGTTGTATAACAATGAGTGTTATACTCACTGGCATTATAAGATTATAGTTATGAATTGGATTTGTTTACAGCATCTTAATATATAATGCTGCTGCTTTTTTAATAATAAGAAAATATTGGCCTAATCTGAATGGACTATTATAAAATTAAGCGTTTATAAATATTTTTAGCACCAAAAATTTCCACATTTGACAATGTCTTTGCGCATCAAGAAAAGCTTATAGCATTTAAATTGTCTACCGCGCTCGAAAACAAGACATAATATTCAATTTCAGCTTGTGAGAGAAATAAATGGTGAACACACCTTCTTGCGTACAATTTGGCGGTTTCTTCGCAATAAAATTTGAATATTATGACGTTTTCCCTTTGGCGCAAAATATTATAAGGATAAATTTATACATTTCATGACATGCAAGGTCTAATAAAATGAATGAATTTTATTACTGTTTGCGATCACAATTTTCTGTATTTAATGAGAAGGCGGTTCACGTGCTAGTGAAGTTATTAATTTTACCTTTTTGAGTATATTAAAAAGTTACTATTTACTTAAATACTATTATATCCTTCATATTTCTTCTTAATGCATGTACTATAAAGTTAAAAATGTAGAGTTTTAACATTTTTATACGTATGCTGGGCTCATCTCTCATTTCTAGAAAGGTTATGGAGAAATAATACGCCGCCTTACCTCAGTACGTTTTGACGGACTTTATGCCCTCAAACTGACAGGTTTCCTCCCGATGTTTTCCTTTACTGATAGCCACATGATAAATCATCACTAAAATTGCAATTAACAGCTACATTGGTACCAGTGTGCATAGGAACCGGGTCTCCTCGCCCCTGAATCATCAAGTCTCTATGAACTACGAACTTGTTGCTCGGTGTTTCAATTATTTTCAAGCTCCAACTAATTGGCTTACACCCTGAAATAGTAGGCATGCGAGCCAACTATGTACCACACATGCAAAAAGTCATCTACGATTAATAAAACGTATTAATCCAGTTCCATCTATGGTATTCAAACTACGATTATGTTAGTAAAAAGGTAAAGCTAAGTAACAGCTTACATGGGGGGCCCGAGCGCTGCCTGTAGGCGGTTGTACGTGGGAATCGTGCGGTCCATAGCCCTGTATGGGGCCCCTGTGTGGGCGATGGACATGACGGCGAGCACTCTCGCCATTCTGCGCAGACCGCAGAGGGCGATGGCCGTCAGAGTCGTTCGCGGGTATCGCACGATTTCCTACGAGGCGGCTTGCGTCCTGGCCGGATCCCCGACCTGGGACCTAGAGGCGAAAGTACTTGCGTCATTATATCGATGGCGCGAGGAAGAGCGGGCACGGGGCTCGAGGACGGAGCAGCGGCAGATCGCGCTGCGCCGAGAGGAGCTCCGTCAGGTCTTAGTGGCGGAATGGCGGAAAAGGCTTCTGCGCCCTACCGCCGGCCAGTACTCGACGACTGGCTCGGGAGAAAGCACGGCTCCCTGTCGTTTAGGGTGACGCAGGTGCTGTCGGGGCACCGTTGCTTCGGCAAGTACCTGTACCGTATAGACAGGGAGCCGGACGCTCGGTGCCACCACTGCGTCCATTGCGGGGAGGACACGGTGCAACACACGCTCGCCGAGTGTGCATCTTGGGAGGAGCAGCGCCGTGTCCTCACAAATGAAGTAGGAGGCGATCTGTCGCTGCCGGCCTTAGTGCGGAGGATGGTCGGTAGTGTAGAGTCATGGGACGCGGTAGTTTCCTTCTGCGAGGACGTGATGTCGCAGAAGGAAACTGCGGAACGGGAGAGGGAGATCTCGACTCCCTTCCCCGGCCGCAGAAGGCGCACCGGGCGCAGGAGAAAGGCGGACAACGCCCTTTTCCGGCCCCCATGAATGGGTCCAGGGGCGAGGGACTTGGGGAAGCCCCCGCCAACCCTATTTGATTGACCCGAGGAGGTGGAGATGCGCGCGGGTGTCGGCGCGCACCTCTGGGGCGATACACGGGGTAGGTGAACTCACTACCCTGTGAAGGAGACGAGGCCCGGACAGACCGGGCCAGCATTAGTGTGGGGCTGCGGAAAAATTTGGATTCCCGCGGCCCCGCGCGCACGTGCGAGGAGACACCGGGGTGGTTTTAGCCGGTAAGAGTCCGGCACGCCCCTTCGCCTTTCCCCAGGTGCAGGTAGTCCATGAGGATTTCCTCCCGAAAAAAAAAGTAACAACTTACATAAGTCCTAATATAAAGTACAGGATTCCGATATTCTTACTCCATAGTTTATTACATATTGTGAGGATCTAATTCAGCCTATTAAAGTTTACTGGCCTTTGCTTTTCAAAGAACATGATGTACTTATTACTCTGAACAACGGGCAAAGTTGTTCAGAGTAATAAGTACATCATGTTCACAGAAATCACTTACCATCAGGTGGATTGTGTGCTCATTTGTCAGCCTTTAAAAAAGTTACACATAATACGAAGGATTAATATTAATAAGATATAGATTAATAAATAAAATATATATACAATTTATAAAGGAACAGTAAAAAGGTGATTATGGCGTTAAAATTGAGGCGAACAATATAGCACCAACGGCGGCTGACTTAATTGGTTTTGGCTTACCATTGTAAGTGTGGGATTTGATATCACTATTTTTGGATGCATCCATCTGTCAATTAACAGAGTATGCCAAAATAATTGATATCCTGACGGGAATTTTGGAGGAAGAAATAAGAATGAACCAAAAAATAAACAATCAACGTTCAAAATTACTATAAGCAAATTCATTGCTGTCGTTGGGCATCAAACTCGGGTTTATTATGACATTTAAGGCAAGTAGTTATGCCCTGAGCTATCACTTCTAAAAATACAATATTATGTGGTCATAATAAAACTTAACTATCGCTTCGAAGGGACAAAACATCTGGTACTGCGATCACCAATCCGTCCTCCGGCGAACCTGTCATCGGAAGGAATGAGCATCATTTTTATCGTCGATGTCTAGCTTAAATGATTAGAACATCTTATATATTATCTAACAGGTAAATGAAAAGAACATTGTGTACTGTTACAGAAAAAAAATATTTGAAAAAAATATAACCGTTGAGCATCATCTACCTGATTCCTGCTAGGGTAAAGACTTTTTCCGAACCAGTGGCCAAAATAAAAAACAAATCTTTCATTAAGAAATGTTTATAACCTACATTAAATACAAATTATTCTATTCTATTAAGTTACCTATTATGACTGTTTTGGCTGTTTTTGTAGTCTTGGGTCATTAAATCTACCCACGGGATGAAACCATTATCATGATCGTCATCTGTGAATTTTTAATGAATTAAAATTCAAGCCTGCATAATAAAGTGGTATTTATTTTGCATATGTACCTAATTAGCCGAAATATAGAATAAAATCAACATAACACGGCAAACCTCGTGAAAATATAACGACTTTGAGGAATGAAAGCAAGAAAATTAGGTTTGCATGTCATCTTCAAAAGAAGACATAATAGAACCCTTTATTTCCTACGTACAAATACCGCTGATATGGAATAAATTATGAAACACGTTTGGTTATGTGGAGGAACTCTAAATCTAAATATGTTAATAAATTGATGTTCGAAGACAGTCCTGAAAACAAATATTTCATGTATAAGCATATTATTGAAATTTTATTAAACGACATGACATTGACAAGTAAATATTAAATAGTAACAAAGTAAACAGTATGCCCAATATTTTTGACGTAATGATCAGTACTGGTATTTGACTTTTAAAATAATTACAAAATATTTTTTTTTATTTATTGCTAAATGATTTTAAGTGGCTGCTGAGGTCCGATAACACATACATGTACTCTTTACGATTACCAATTAAAGGCCTTTTATTATTTGCCAATAAATATGAAATGAATCATTAACTGCAAAAAAAAATCCCACCAAAAGCACAATTTTGAAGAAGGAGCCAAATTCAGTAGATACGATTCTCAGGGATATCGGCTTCGTTGATAACAGAGTTGAGATCTGAACAAGCACCGGATTGCATATACTTTTTTTGTTATAAAACTAAAGCGTCAAATAAAATTACAGTCTACCTGTGTAATGGTAAGTAGCTACTGCAGTCTGGGGACACCTGCATCCTACTTCAAACAAAGAAGGCTACAGACAGTTCATCTCTGAAGACTAAGATGTAATGTTTTACTGGCTATAATTATACTGGCTATATTTTTGTCTAAGGAACCAAAAGAAAAAAGTTCTTTTTTTTAATTTGAAAATCATATATAGTCTTTCATCTTTACTCTGCTGATAACTAACAAAATCATCAGATATTTTATGAAAAGATGTGTCATATAATATGTGCATTTTATATACATCATAATCAATCTAATTTAAAATGTAAAATTTTGTACAACCGACTTCAATATAAATTATTAAGAATAACTCAAAAACTATTAGTCAGACCTTGAAATATGGGACCACATGTGAAGCACCAGCTTTCAAATAAAAAAGAATGATCGAAATCGGTTCTTCCAGTAAAAAGTTATGAGGTAACACACATAAAAAAAACATACAATCGAATTGAGTACCGGCTCCTTTTTGAAGTCGGTAGAAAATCATTATAATTTAATTTTATTTCTAGTATGGTAAGTAAATCTGATGTTAAGTAATGATTATTTATTTTATGTTTTTACCTGTTTTCATTACTGACTTTATAAGAGTTAGCAGATACTTTCGACGCTGCAAGGACTTTTGCGCTTTCATAATAAAAACATCAACAATTTCAGCAAATAAGACAGGCTATTAATGTTTGAAATCCTGTAAAAAATTTAACGGGATTATTCTGACTTAAGAAAATGCCTATTTTTCTGTTTGGTGCTACATTAAGCTACCCTCATACTTTAAAAGTATTCCTTGCTTATCTTATTGCTTATCAAAATACAGTCCTGTCGAACCTTGTAGAACCTGTTTCTCATACCATGTTCAATAACAGGCACTGGGTATTCCAACAAGATTCGGTGCCAGCTCATAGAGCGAAAGGCACACAAGACTGGCTGGCGGCGCGTGAAATCGACTTCATCCGGCACGAAGACTGGCCCTCCTCCAGTCGAGATTTGGATCCGTTAGATTACAAGATATAGCAACATTTGGAGGGAAAAGCATGCTTAAAGCCTCATCCCAATTCGGAGTCACTCAAGACATCCTTGATTAAGGCAGCCGCCGATACTGACATGGACCTCGTTCGTGCTGCGATAGACGACTGGCCGCGCAGATTGAAGGCCTGTATTCAAAATCACGGAGGTCATTTTGAATAAACTTTTGTGTCATAAGAATCTATGTTTTGTTAAGTTCATTTTGGTATATAAATGGTTACATAATGAATAAACTTGTTTCAATTATTTTATATTAAACATGTGACAGAATTTATGACCTGACTAGGTATCACTAATATAGCTGCAGTATAGCTCTACCACGTAAATCAATTGTAATTACAAAAGTAAATTATCACCTTTGCGTTATATTTCTTACACAATTGTTATATTATTTATAAAACTTTAATAATTGTTTTAAAGAAATTAATAACTATATCTACTTCAATTATCTACTATTATATGACAAAATAAATATAAAACTTGTGTTAATTCAAAACTTGCTTCCTTGACTTTAGTTATGAAAACAAACTTTTGGGATTTTACTTATTTTAAGAGAGATGTTTTTTCCGAGTTATTATGGCCATGAGGGCGAAAAAATAAGATATTTAACCAGTACTGAGAATCTCTCTCTCTTACCCGGCGTGCAAATTGGAATACTCCATTATGCTTCGGGCTGGAGTTTGCGTATACGTCAGAGAGGATATCTGTTCTCGACACCTCGACAGACTTGAAGGTTCGGACCTATCCATTCTTTGGCTACGCGTAGACTACGACGATCATCTGCGCATCTATATGTGCGTAAAATGCGGATAAAAATCTATTTACATATGGAAACATATAAAATTAAAACAACATAAATATTATTTACAATACTTGCATATTATAAATAAATTATCCTAAATACTACTCATGTTTATTATAATGACACTAAAAATCTTCCTTTATTATAAATAACACATTATTTGTTTATCAAGTATGTAATATTTAATGAGTATTTCCCATAGTTGAATCGTACCCAAAGGATACCTTCTTCCAGAGTGATCAGAATCAGGCCAAAACTGGTAAATTCTGGCACGACCTGTGGTCAGTTCCCGTAAACCACAGCGAGAGCCCTTGTACGAAAGTTGCGGTTAGTCAGTGTGCGAATGTAACGCCCATGTACTCTCTCATCATAACTCCGGACAACGTAGCTAAGGGGTCCGTACGGCCCCCGAACTGAAAGAGGCCGGAACTCGATGGGCTGTATCCCTACTGGCTGAAAGGGCTTGTGGTGTATTCCGCTCTGCTCATCCGACAGTTTCACGAGGCTTCCGATCAAAAGTCGCTCCTGGATCTCATCACTACTGAGATCACTCATTTGGTTCCTAAAGATTAGGATACTACAGACCCAAGCAAATACCGCCCCATGACATACCTTGCCACCATATACAAGATACTAAAATATATTTTGAGCGCGAGAATCACTCATCACCTGGACTCAAATCAAGTGATATCGCAAGTGATGCTCAAAATTGATGTCTGGGTGGTGGTCATGGAAACAAAAAACCACTCCTCATAGACGCAGTCGTTGACAAGGTGGTTAAATGCAACCCTTGGAGCCTCTCCGCCATCTGAATATACTATAGGAAAATATTCGACTCAGTGCCTTGTACATGGCTAAAGAGGGTCCTCAAACTTTACAATGTTGAGTGTACAGCAAGGGACTTCCTTGGGCAGTGTACAGGGCAGTGGAGTACAATTTTTTGACATCTAGGCAAGTAGATGACGGATGTGGAAAACCGATTATGAATACGTAGGGGTATCTTCTACGGTGATTGAGTCCCATATGGTTTTGCCTTTCTCTAAACCTTCTAAGTACCTTACTAGAATATGCAAGTAGGAGCTTAGCGCTCCCAACAATTAACAACATAAGTGTGACATGTAGGTTTCACATGACTTTTGTTTTATCCATGTTCATCTTAAGAATTCTTCGTTGGGACACTATTGAGGTCATGAGCATAGCGCTTAGATCCTTCAGCGATTTTTCTATAAGGATTTTATCGTCCGTAAATCAATGGTGAATGATGTGCTCGCCATTGATGTTAATACCGTATCTTTTGAGTCCAGTAGCTTGAAAACGTCTTCCAATGCTGTGATAAAGTGCTTAGGGGATATTACCTTACCCTGTCTTACACCCCACTGCGATTGGATAGGTTTTGTACTCTGGTAATGTACTCGGAAAGCCATCATAGCGCTACTAAATAAACCCTTCAGCACTTCGATATAATGACGGTCAACTTGGCACCGTTGAAGGGACTGTAGCACCGCTTAAATTTCGACGGAATCAAAACCTTTCTTGTAGTCAACATACGCAAGGCAAAGTGGCAGATGGTACTCTACCTTCATCTGTAGAAATTGGCGAAGGTTGTGTATGTGGTCTATGGTAAAAAAGGTTCAAAATGTAATATAAGCCCATAGCTCTTTTATCTAACTTCTCAATATTTGAAAGAATCACCTACAATAGTCTTATAGAATTTTTCAATAAATATAGTATAATCATCATCATTACAGTCCTTCATAAGTCCACTGCTGAATAATCCCCTAAGAAATGCCACAAAGCACGGTCCTAAGCCACCTGCATCTATCGACTTCCTGCATGTCTTACCAGGTCGTCACTCCATCTAGTGGTAGGTTGCCCTACACTTAACCTACAGGTACGAGGCTGCCACTCGATAAGCTTTCTTCCCTATCGGTTGTCGGTTCTTCGAGCTATATTGCCGGCTCATTGCCACTTCAGCTCACTAATCCGTTGGGCTACGTCGGTTAATCTGGTTCTATTGCGGATATCCTCATTTATAAATTTATCATGCAGATAAACTCCAAACATCGAAGTTGGACTAACCGTCTCCCATAAATAACGTATACTGTGTTTTGGGGGAATGCATAGCTCTAGATATATCCTCATGCATTTCCTCCACCTCCTCATCGGTATGTTTCGAGGTTTGTGCGTATACCTGTATGACCTTTAACGAATACCCTTTGGTAATTCTAAGTATAAGGTACGCAACCCTTGTCGACACACTCACAATCTTTACAACGTTGTTAACGAGAGACTTGTAGACAATAAATCCGACACTTTCTTGAAACAGATGGTCGCCCTCCCGGTGATATAACAATTTGCCGGATTCGAGGATTACCGTGTCCTCCCTCTCTCTTTGGATCTCAGATAATCCTATAATATGCCAGCATAACTTGTCTATCTCTTCTTTAAGCTCCACGATTTTTCGTCAGTGCTCAGGGTGCGTGAGTTGTATGTTGCCAGGTCGAGTCGTCTTAGGTGGCAACCGACCTCCACCTGAGATTCTTAGCACCCCCTGCCCCACCGTTACCATGGTTGCCACCTTAGCCGGGAACAGCAGGGCCACCGGGGACTGGGGACCGTCTCTTCGTAACTTTCATCATGGGGGGATAATTTCCATAGTTGCCACGCTTGGCCAGCGGGTTGGCAACCGCAGTTTTTTGATTGTAATATTGCTGTTATCAGAATAATGCTGCTGCCCATCTCCTGCCTGTTCTCATTGTTGCCACTTACGACACCCTCCGGAAGATATGGGGTAGTGGATATTCTGAATCGCCACTTCACGGTTTACAAATATTACAATACAATACAATACAATACTCTTTATTGTAAATCAAGAAAAGATAACAACATCAAAAATAAGAAATAAATAACAACTATTGAGGGAAATACAAAGGGCGGTCTTATTGCTACATAGCAATCTCTTCCAGACAACCCAGAAGAAGAAATAAATACAAAATAAGAAAAAAAACAATGGGTAGGGTGCACTAAAATAAAAAATAAAAATAATAAAAAATTAATAAAGACAAATAAAAATAAAATAAAGATACAAACTTATGCATTACAATTACAACATTCTTCAGGCAGATCAATGACCATAATTAAGCGGAGAAAGTGTGAGGGGTTAGAGAGACAAATAGTATTGTATTCCTTAATCGGTTTCTGAAACACATTTAAGGATTGAGCACTTCTAATTGACTGGGGTAAGGAGTTCCAAAGTCTTACTCCAAGAACAGAGAATGATTTGTCATAATAAGTCGAGGAGTGCACAGGAAATTGGAGGGAAAGATTTTCTTTGGATCGTAAGGAAAAATTATGACAGGAGCTGAGAAATCTAAAACGTTCTTTTAGATAGAAAGGACTAGCTATATTAAATAAGACGCAGTAGAGAGCATAAAGTATATGTGTATTCTGACGAAGACGGATTGGGAGCCACTTGAGCTTAGTGCGGTATTCTGAAACATGGTCATATTTGCGAAGTCCAAATATGAACCGAATACAGAGATTTTGGAGGCGCTCAAGCTTGTTAAGTTGCTCCTCAGTGATATCAAGGTAACAAATGTCAGCATAGTCGAGGATAGGGAGTAGTAATGATTGTGCAAGCGTTATTTTGGTGGCAATGGGTAAAAAGTAATTAATCCTCCGGAGTGAAGCATAAGCTGCAAACATTTTACAGCTCACTGCATCAATTTGGGGAGCCCAAGATAGACTTGAATCCAAAAGGATACCTAAATTTTTGACAACGTCATTATAAGGGATGGGAATTCTATTATATACAACGGGTTGTAGTTGACATTTTATTATTTTGAAAATCATTCTTGAACTCCAAATGATTATGGCTTGGGATTTTAAAGGGTTCACTGTTAACCCATAAGAACGACTCCAGTCGAGAATACATGTCAGATCCTTATTGATACATTCCACTGCTTTGGGAAGATCTTCAATGGTTGTTTGTAAGTATATTTGGAGATCATCTGCATACAAGTGGTAGAGAGAAGATATTTGGGATGTAATCGTATTAATAAAGATTGCGTATAAAAGAGGAGATAAGACGCCACCTTGTGGAACGCCAGCTACTGTATCAACCCACGAAGAAAGTCTATCTTGGACACGAATACGTTGCCGGCGCCCATACAAATAACTATGAAACCAGGAAATTGCAGTTGGACATATGTTAAGAGAACGCAGGATCCCTAACTGGATGTCATGATCAACAGTATTAAAGGCATTGCCGAAATCCAGCAACACCAATAATGTGACTTGATGATTTTCCATACCGTGGCGAATGTCGTCCGTGATTTTCAATAACGCCGTAGTCGTACTATGAACAGATCTAAAGCCAGATTGGAAAGTGTTGAGGATGTTATTTCTTAAACAAAAGGAATTAATTTGTTGTTGCACTAGTCGTTCTAAGAATTTGGAAAGAAAATGAAGAATCGACATAGGACGATATTCAGAAAAACTTGAAGGATTTGCTTTTTTGGGTATAGGTGTGATTTGGGCATCATTCCATTGGTTAGGGAAAAAAGATGAGGATATGGAAAAGTTTAAGATAAAGGTTATAATAGGTGCTAAAAAATCTAACAAGGGAATGATCATTTTACGACTGACGTCATCATTTCCGACAGCGTCAGAATGGATAGAGAGAATGTGTTTCCTAACATCACAATCTGCAAATACAAATGGGGAAAAGTCAGGAGTGGAAAACGATGAAAGTTGAGTAAGTGTTGTTAATTTTGCCTTATTATCCAAGCAAAAAACAGAAGAAAAATGCTGACTAAGCAAATTTAAATCGACGTTATTTGGTATGGGGCATGAACGTGTTTTCCCAACTCCTATGGATCTTAGAAAGTTCCAAACACGACATGGGTCTTCGTTTTGTACTGATTTATGGATATGGCGGCGTCGTAAATCACTACACAACTTGTTGCATTGATTCCGCAGGAGTCTGTACTTTTCACTTTTCAAAAGAAGTGTTGGACACATTGGATATCTTGAGCTTGTCCATTATAAGATTAGCAGCCATTGAAGATGTATCCTCGGACTTGTCCTCGGGAATACCATGAAGCAGCAGAATCTTACGGCGCCGTCTCATCTCCAAGCGGTCGATCTCTCTCCAAGAAATTCAACCTGTCTTTGAACAGTTTTAAGAGCGGACAAGATGAAGTTTCTGAATGTTGCAAACTCCGTTGAAAGTACTGATGTCTTTTCTCTTCTGAGAAATTTGGGGCTATTGTTGGACTAGTCTTTTGTAAGTCCTGCTGAAACTCATTCATACGAGTATTAAGAGTTCTTACATGGCTTGGGGATCATTGTAGAAGCGTGCTCGTCGCGACCCCTGCCAGCCCTTTTCAGGGCTGCAATTCTACTCAGCTGCGCACCCATGTCAACGAGGGTTAGGGCGTCCCCCCAAGGCGACGCACACCAGCTCGTCCCCGTTGGTGTGGAATGCAGCGCGCAAAGCGGCGATGGGGACCGCCACCCGTCACGCACAGCCCGACACGGCGGAAGGTGGAGGACGGAGTGCAGAGTTGGCACGTGGAATGTTAGAGGAGGCATGAGAGATAAGACGAATGAGTTGATCGAAATAATGAAAGAAAGAGAATTAGATGTCGTGTGTATGTCGGAGACCAAACGGAAGGGCAGTGGTACTGAAGAGCTCCCTGGCGGGGCGTTTGCTCTATGGTCCGGAGTCCCGGAGAGCGAGAACGCCTGCCAGGGAGTGGGGGTGCTGCTGTCTTCTTGGTTGGTCGATGTTATGACTGAATATAAGTTTGTGAACTCAAGACTTCTCTGGGTTCGCTTTAAATTGGGACTGACGAAGTTATTCCTTTTGGCTGTTTATGCGCCGGTGGCTTCGTCGTCCAGGGCTGAGCTGGAGGAGTTTTGGGAGAATGTAAGAGAAGTTCTAGATTTGGCTAGGGGAAACGAAAGGATTGTTGTATGTGGTGATTTGAATGGATGGGTTGGTACCGCTCGACCAGGGTACGAGTCGGTTCTTGGAAATTTTGGCGATAAAAGGGTTAATGATGCTGGCAAGCTTATACTGGCGGTTTGCAAGGAAAAGGGTCTTCTTGTGACAAACACTATGTTGAATCACAAAAAAATCCATATGTATACTAGAGAAAGAAAGAATAAGAGAAGTATGATCGATTTGTTCCTGGTGGATGACCGACTGCGGAAACAGGTTATGGATACGCGAGTGTTCAGGGGTGTTGACCTGGGAACGGATCACTATCTAGTGATTACTAGATTTAGGGGTCTGTTCGCGGGTTGGCGCTACCGGACGACAGTGACAGAACCACAGTCGGTCTGTCGCATCCGAAGCTGGAAGCTTCAGGAAGCGGATACTAGGGACAAATATCATGCGAGGGTAGCCGAAAAGCTTGACACCATCGATGGCAGAAACGAATGTGTAGAAAGAACATGGCAGAACCTTAGGGATGGAATGGTAAGTGCAGCGGAAGAAGTGTGTGGAACAATAAAAAGAGGCAGTAGTAAAAGAAGAGATGCATGGTGGAATGATAAAGTGAAAGAAGCTGTAAAGAAGAAGAAGAAAGCATGGTTAGACTACTTGGCCTCTAGTAATGATAAGGATATGAGAGAGAAGATGAAAGAATGATATAAGCTGCAGAAAGTTCACACGAAAGCATTGATTGAGGAAGTGCGTGAAAGGTGTAGAATGGAAGCGGATGAAAGGTTGTCGCACAACTTTAAGGAGAACTCCAAACTCTTCTGGAAAGAGGTTGGAAGGACCCGAAGTGGTGCGACGGCCTTAAGAATGAACAAAGTGCTTTCGAGAACTAATGACGTCCTCTCAGAAAAATCGGACGTCATGCAGCGATGGAGCGAATTTTATAGAGAAATGTATGCGTGTGATGATCTTAGTGAGGGATCCGGGGATGACGCCGTGACTGGCACGCCAGACCCGGACCTCGATGACACTGAGGTCATCAGTATGAAAGAGATTGAACGTGCGATTCGAAGTTTGAAATGTGGTAAGGCTGCGGGACTAGACAGAGTTACTGCTGAAATGGTCAAGTATGGTGGGCCTCGTGTCTGGGACAGCTTTCATCTGCTGTGCAATTTGTGCTGGCGGACGGGGGATGTCCCGGATGATTGGCGATCCGCAGTCATTGTGCCTTTATATAAAGGTAAATGTTCACATTTTGACTGCGGGTGCTATCGGGCGATCAGCTTGACCAGTTTAGCAAGTAAAGTTTACTCGAAGGTTTTGACACGTAGGATGCAAGAGAAATCGGAAAGATTTCTATGGGAGGCACAATGCGGATTTAGACCTGGAAGAGGATGCACGGATCAAATGTTTTCTCTCCGTATGATCACGGAAAAGCTTCTGGCTGTTAACCAGAAGATTTTCTGTGCTTTTGTGGATCTCGAGAAAGCATTTGATAAGGTTGTAAGGAAGAAAATGTGGGAACTGTTGCCGGGGTATGGTGTGGATGGCCGATTGCTAAGGGCTGTGCAGTCTCTTTTCTGTGACTGTAAAGCCTGTGTGCGGGTAGGGCATGACCTGTCACCCATGTTTAGCGTCCAAACGGGCGTAAAACAGGGTTGTGTCATGTCTTCCTGGCTGTTCATACTGTATCTCGACAGCTGTTTACAAAAGCTGAAAGATAGCTGTTTGGGTGTGAAATTGGGTGACATAAAAGTAAATTGTATGCTGTATGCTGATGATGCAGTGCTTATTGCACCATCAGAGGCAGAACTGCAGGCATTAGTCACGTGTATGAAAGAGGAATGTGAAATTAAAGGTCTCCGTTTGAATGCTAATAAAACTAAGGTTCTGGTATTTGAAAGGGACGAAGAGAGAACGAAGTGTGAAATATGGGTAAATCAGGAATGTCTAGAACAGGTAAATGAAATTGTATACTTCGGGAGTGCTTTTAGCCGGGATGGAAGATGTGATTTAGATGTGGACAGGCGTGTCGCTGCCGGGAACAAAGTCAATGGTGCCCTGACTGCGTTAGTCAAAAGGCAAGGCGTAGCGAAGAGTGCACGCCTTGCAATACATAACGCAGTGTTGGTACCGACTTTGTTATATGGCAGCGAAACCTGGGTATGCCAGAAGAAGCATAAAAGTAAGTTGAATGCAGTGGAGATGCGATCTCTTCGTAAAATGTGCGGCGTTACTATGGCCGACCGAAAGCGAAACGAAGAGATTCGCAATATGGCAGGTTTGAAAGATGACCTTATCACAAAAATTGATAAGGGCGTGCTTCGGTGGTTTGGGCACGTTGAGCGAATGAGTGAAGACAGAATGGTGAAGAAAATATATAGCGCGAAAGTAAATATTAAAAGGTGTCGAGGTAGACCGAGACTAACTTTCGAAGACCATGTGAGCAAATTGCTCGAAGAGGGTAGGGTCAAGAGTACTCGGATACCTAGACGTGCATGTATGAAGAAGATAATGAATCTGAAAGAAGCGAAAGAGATATGTAAGGATCGTGACACTTGGCGATCTGTTCTCTCTAGCTACCCCGTCAGGGATTGTGCGTGAAGATAAGTAAGTAAGTAAGTAAGTCTTACATGGCTGACAGGGATCATTTGGGCATCCATAGTTTAGTGCAGTGTTAAAAAAACAACAAGTTAAAGATAATATATATCAAGGAATCAAGGCTGGTAAGCAGATGATTATTACATATATGCGTAACACATTAAAATATCCTAATTTCTATTTTTAAAATATAATTTGCACGAGACAGATCAAAACGCGTGTTACTTATTTCACTCCTACCCACGGAAAATATATATATATATATAATATAAATATAATATATTCTTATATCCAAATCTTCTAATAGAATGATCAGTTGCCATACATTCTTGCAATATTTTTAGGCATTACTACAAACTACATCTAGTGGGTGTAGCTGAAAAAATCAGGAATGTAAATTAAAATTTCACTAAAACTTCTTTTGTGTATATTTTATGTGATTTTATTCCATCTATAATTTATTTTGCTTAGATTTCACTAAGAACATAAAACTTCAATACTTTAGCCATGACGGTTCGACAAAAATGAAATTGACTTCATTATGATGACCAGACGACAAATGTTCAGTGATGTCTCAGTGATCGCGACGGTGAAAACTGGCAGCGATCACCGAATGGTAAGAATCACGCTGAACCTAAACGTTAAGTTTTTTATGTTTTCCGTCGTGCTCTTATCCACTGTGGACCCAAAAACTTGCAGCATGAGTTATAAAATCATTTTCAGTGCCTAGACAATTGCAATGCATTGGAAGTGAAGCTTAAGTCTGCAGAATCGACAACCGATGGGAAAAAGGTTCTCGAGTGGCAGCCTCGTAACCGATACGGCCTACCGAAGTGTAGTGCAGGGCGGCCCCCCACTAGATGGAATGATGACCTGGTAAAAGATGCAGTAAGTCGATGGATGCAGGTGGCTCAGGAATGTGCTTTGTGGCATTCCTTGGGGGAGGAGTGGAATTGCGAAGGGCTGTAATGATGATGATGATGTGGATGATGATGAAGTATTGTCACTGCTCGATATGACACTAGTGAAAGAGTGCGTAAATAAAAGGATTTTGTCATCGTAATTCAATGGAGGGGTAAACATTATTAGAGGAAAGAGAGGCATCTCCTCTTCCTTCAATGTCTTACTGTAGTTGAACAAAGCCCTAAAAGATAAACAACTTTATGAAAGAGCTAACTAAATTAGATTAATGAAATTAATGCGAACACGAGCGTTAAATATTCTGTTATAAACTTAAACTAGTATTATTTATTATTTTATTTATGTGCATGTGTGTTTGTGGAGAGAATTCCTTTTCCGACTAAGATTTTGTCTGATGTAGATATTGCCTAAAATATGTTGTTGAACTTGCAGTAGAATTGCTCATTTTCTCCACGGCAATAAAAATCTTATTACCGATAACTTCAAACACGAGTACTAATTTCAACAGCGCAAGTCGTCGCATTTACAATCTTCTTCTATGTCATGTTTTCCTGGTCTAATTCTGCCATAATTAGTGATTCCACTTTGATTATCTACAACATAGAGCATGTTACTTCACTTTATTTCACTTAACTATTGTGGCATAATGTTATGTAAAGGTTAGACACCACTCGCTTACCTATTTCTGCCACTAAGCAGCAATGCTCACATAGCTGTGTTCCCGTCTGGAGGCTAGCCGTCAATAGATTTGCATGCAAAGTGGTTAATCTGATTTCATTTCAATTGCTGATTAAGCAAATGAAAACATAATGCGGCTATCCGTAGAAATAGAGATATTGACAGATTCCTATATATTATATATACTAAAATAATGTTAATGTGTAATCATCATGATAATAATCATCATGATAATAATAATCATCATCATCATCATTATGGCCCACCACAAGTCCTCCTGCTGAGCATAAGCCTCACCACAAGGAACGCCACACACACGAACACGAACAAGCACACAGTCCACCTAATGTTAATTGGATGCTGTGGCCGATAAATTCAGTTTGCGTCAAGCTGTCTGACTACATTAGATACTGAATATAAAAAGGCTGTCTTTCAAAACTTGAATGGCAGATTATAGATAGATAAATATATAGATTTATAAATATATAAAACTGCTAAACTGAAGTGGAGCTGCTTATTTTATATGGTAAAGCGCCTATGGTACACGTCTTGCACAGGTAAGGACGGGTTAGGTCGGACTCGTTATTGCCTCATTTTTATTTAAAAAAAATCGCTGGTCAATTGTCTGTCTTTTTGGGAATTAGCCGCAATTGCCATGCTTTGGTTAGTGCATTCGTTTTTGCAGTACCAGATGTTTTACAAATTTGGATCTGCTCCCTCGTCATATTTGGGTCATTTACATCAGGCTAACTATCAAAAGCAATTAAGTTTTTCTGATCTTTCCTAAAACTACCTCCTACGAAATCTATAAAAACAATAAATAGCAGAAAAATTAAATTACTGTCCTACTCCTGAAATAATTTAGAAAATACTATTGATGTTGAAATAATATAATTGTACTTTACTCATTACAGAGACACAACAATTTTTCTTACTCTGTGGTAGTACTGCGTAGAAATTACTTAAATCCATGATTTATTCTCTGTGGTATCACTTATATGTTAAAAATGTATTTATTGCTTTTCGAAGTATTCTCCGCGAAATTTGACACATTTTTCAGAAGTTGGTGTCTCCAAAATGGCCGTTTTGTAGGCGTCCACAGCTTCTTCAGGTGATGATAATCTCTGTCCACGCAATTTATTCTTTATATTTTAGGGAAAGTCTAGAAATCATTAGGGCTTAGGTCGGAGCTGTACGGCGGATGGTCTAATAATTCTATGTTTTCTTGCACTAAAAACTCTTTTGTTCTGTGTGCAGTGTGAGAACTCACATTGTCGTGATAGAGAATGATGCGGCGGTTGCAGTTCTCTTTACGGAGTTCAGAAACGACCTGTGGCAAACAAAATGCTAGCATACCATTCTGCATTAACCGTTCTTTGTCCCTCGAGAGGAATAGTTGTAACATGGCCGGTTTTGGAGACAAACGTGGCCACCATTTTTTTTTGCAACACTCCGTGAACGAACAATTTTTGTTGGCTTTAACTCATTTTCGAACACCCAAACTCGTGACTGGTTTTTTGTTTCGGGTTCGTAAGCATATATCCAGGATTCGTCACCTAATACGATGTTGTATACAGCATTTGAGGATCCTGCGTGGAATCTTTCGAGAGTTCTGACGCACCAAGTAACGCGAGCCGCTTTTTGCTCTTCTCAGAGCGAATGCGGTATCCATCGGGAAAACAACTTTTTTACACCTAATTGTTCATGCAAGATTATTTGTATTTGACTCATGCCAATGTATAAAGTTGGCTGGATGACCTTGACGGGGATCATCACTGAGCTTGATACGTTCACGTTGAAATCAGCAAACCAGCGATAAATTGTGGTTTTGGATGGGGCTTCATCACCAAATGCTGAAATCATCCGGTCAATACACTATTTTTGTGTTAAACCACTTCGAAAGTCATAATAAATCATCGCTCTTGAATTTTCTCGAGTCAATTCCATTTTCTCGACGAATAAACAACTTTAACAAAACCTTGTGACAAGACCGAGAATCTTTTTTTAAATAAATAAATGGTATTCGATTTTTAAAACCAAAGACTTTTCAATTAAAAAGATTTTAATATGACAGGAACAGTGGAAATATTCCATTCCCGATACTTTTGGTGCAGCCTGTGTATTAAAACGCAGTTTTAAAACTTATTTTTTATTCTTTTAATCAAAAATACATCAGGTTATGGGCCCAGGCCACCTGATTTCTTCCAAATGTTAATAAGAAAAGTAAAAGTGATAAAAGGATAAGTAAAACTGTGATATTTGTAGTTCCGTATAAGCATAAACTACAAGTCAAAACGTGTTTCTGTGCACGATTTCTTCATCAGCAACATGTCTTCTAATAATACACTGGCACTGATTGAAAAGCTGAACGGAAGAGAGAATTATCCAACGTGGAGATTTGCCGTCCAAACATATCTTGAACACGAGGAATCATGGCATTGTGCCACGTCAGAACAAAAGGTCAACGTCGAACAAGATACGAAAGCTAAGTCCTTAATTATTTTATTAGTTCATCCCATCAACTATGTACATATACAGGCAAAAACTGCCAAAAAAGTGTGGACTAACTTATCTAGAGCCTTCAATGACAGAGGATTGACACGCAGAGTTGGCTTATTAAGATATCTGAAAACCACAAAATTAGAAACATGCCAAAACATTGAAGATTTAGTAAATAAAGTTATGTCAACCGCACATAAATTAAGAAATATTGATTTTGATGTAAATGATGAATGGCTGGGAACTCTGCTCCTAGCTGGTTTACCCGAGGTCTATCAGCTGATGATTATGGCCCTCGAATGCTTCGGTGTAGCAATATTAGCTGAATTTGTGAAAACTCTACTCCTTCAAGATGTGAAAAACTCTGAACCTAATGCCTTATATTATGATAATAAAAGCAAAGGACTAGCAGACAAGCTCAATAAGTCTAAAGGTCCCAGGTGTTAAATATGGGCATGTAAGTAAATATTGTCGAAATAAGATACAAAATTTAGATAATAATAGTACCAATTATGTTGCTGTATTATTCTGCAACAACAAGAAATAATAATGGGTGGCACATAGACTCTGGAGCGTCACTGCATATGACAATGCATAGTGACTGGCTTTATGATAAAAACCCACCTGAAATTAGTACCATCAATGTGGCGGATGATAAGAAACTTTTTGTAGAAGCCTGCGGAAAGATAAACTTAAATGTTGCCAATATCAATGGTAAGATGAATACAATTCAAGTGCAGAATGATCTCTATGTTCCTGGGCTAGCCATCGATCTTATTTCTGTAAGTCAAATTTTTAAAAATTTGAATAAAAATGCAGTTTGATCAGAGAGGTTGGAAGATAATAAACAAAAATAATGAATAAGTTGCCGCTGCAAAGATGATAAATAATATGTGCAGGATAAATATTCACAGTATTCCAGCATACATTGCATCAGAGAATGGCCCATTTAAATTTTGAAGATTTAAATAAACTAACAGAATATGCAAGAATAAAGTTAGAAAATAAATAAAAAGTAATATGTATTTCATGTCTACAAGGAAAGCAATCAAGAATACCTTTTCCTCCTGAAGGATCTCGAGCACAAGCAAAGCTAGAGCTCATTCACTCAGATGTTTGTGAACCTATGGAGGTACCATCTCTCAGAGGAGCTCGCTATTTCGTTACCTTTATTGATGATTTTACCAGAAAAGTGTGTGTTTGAAAAATTTAACGAATTTAAAGTTTTAGTTGAGAACCAAGTTGATTTGATTATAAAGACTATCCGTACAAATTATTGAACTGAATATTTAAGTAATAAAATTCAAACTTTCCTTAAAAGGTCTGGAATTTCTTATCAAACTTCCGCTCTCTACACTCCCCAACAAAATGTTTTGGCACAGGGTATGCATATAACTCTCTATAGCATATAGATCGAGCAAGATGCATGCTACTGAATGCTAAACTGCAAAAACAGTATTGGGTAGAAGCCGTTTCAACTGTAACTTGCATTGCAAGTAGGTGCCCAACATGAGTGTTAGAATTTTTAACACCAGAAGAAAAGTGAAGTGGTAAAAGATCAGACATTACTAATTTAAAAATCTTTGGGTGTGAAGCCATGGTATAAATTTTAAAAGAAAAAGACAAAAAGTTGGACTCAAAGACAAATAAAATGATTTTATTGGCTATAGTGAAGAGACAATAGGATATAGGCTTTTAGATCCAAAGACAAGAAAAGTATTCATAAGCAAAGATGTCATTTTCATTGAAAGGTCAGTTAAGAGATGCAATGATACTATTATCAGAGCCGGTCACAGGACCTAAGACTATTGAAGATAACCCTACCAATAATGATACAACATGGAAAATGCATCTGAAGATACTGAAATAAAATCTGAAAGCAGTGATGAATTTTTTAACTCAGACGAAGGATCCCTTTATGAACCAGACCAAATATCTGATCCAACAGAATTAACACAAAATATAACAACAAGGTTAAAATTAAGAATGGCTAAAATGCAGTCTAACACGTATATATGTGCAAATAATGTTTTAGAATTAGAGTATGTTCCAGAAACCTACTCTGCAGCATTATCTTCAAGCAATGTGAATGCAAAGAAGTGGAAACAGTCATTTGAAGATGAGTTGAGAGCACTTGAAGAAAATATATCTTGGAGTCTAATTGAAAAACCAAAAGGAGTACGATTAATTGACTGTAAATGGGTCTTTAAAATAAAAGATAATCCATCTGGTCCAGTCTTTCAAGCAAGACTCTATGCCAAGGGATATGGACAAAAACAAGGTATTGAGTACACCGCAGTTTACTTTTCTACAGTGAGATGTAATTCGGTCAGAGTTTTACTTTCAGAAGCTGTTCAACATGGATTAAAACTTTCCCACTTTGATGTCAAAACTGCATTTCTGTATAGAGATGTAAAGGAAGATATATACATGATGCCACCTGAAGGTTTGGAGGTTGAATCGAATCGGGTTTGTAAACTTTATCGTTCACTCTATAGATTAAAACAATCACCAAGGTTCTGGAATCAAAAATTTGACAGTCTACTAAAGAAATATGGCTTTATTAATAGTCATGCAGATAGATGTGCTTACATTGGAAACATAAAAACAATAAAGTTTACTTGCTACTGTTAGTCTAAGATGGGCTTCTTATGTCTAGTTCAAAAGACTCACTAAATGAAGTAATTTTGAATAAAAAAAATTTTAAATTAAACAGTGTGAACTAA
Source organism: Parnassius mnemosyne (assembly GCA_963668995.1). Taxonomy (NCBI): domain Eukaryota; kingdom Metazoa; phylum Arthropoda; class Insecta; order Lepidoptera; family Papilionidae; genus Parnassius; species Parnassius mnemosyne. The sequence goes on from CAVLGL010000001.1 coordinate 58,718,042, forward strand.
GGAATTTTGTAGGATTACGAATAAAAAAATAAGAGAAGTTCTTCTTTCTCTTATTGACTACGCTGATGTTAGTTTTTTGGATGTTTCAGAGGAGCTGTTGAACAAACTGGAACGTGTTCAAAATTTGTGTATACGTTTTATTTTTGGTCTTCATAAGTTTGATCATGTTTCAGAGTACAGGGCTCAATTAAAATGGCTTCCTATCCGTAGACGTCGAGACTTACATGTGTTATCATTTCTTTACTTTCTACTCTTTAATCCTCTTGCACCTCCATATCTCCGCAAGCGTTTTGAGTATCTTGTACCTCGTGAAACTCAGTGCCGGACCACTAAACAGCTGCTTCTCAGAACTCCTTCTCATTTCACAAGCCGATGTGATGGATCCTTTACTATAAGGGCGGTCAAGCTATGGAACTCACTTCAGAAGAGCTAGCCTCCCTGCAACTTCATGTTCCTTTCCTGCACTAGAATAATTACTTCGCTAGAGTGTTGCAACGTCTATAGTATTTTCTAGATGCACAGACACGGCTACCTCTGACTGTCGTACGTCCTCGTCCGGTTGACAGTGAACAGCATATGGTCTATCAGTTATCACCACCTGCTAACAGATATTAACTCTTGTTAAATATTAGAATGGTTGACCATCCCAGACTTCATTTAAGTCTGGAACGCGCCGATATGGCTACCTCCAAGCAAACGCACTACAGCTTTTCGTTCTGCTGCGTTCGTGCCACATTCGTACCAGCAAGCCGTCGCGCCGTACTAGCGCTAGCGAATCACCGCACTGCTTTGCAAAATTAAAAGAAATCGAGATAAATGTATTGCGAACCATGGAATTCCGAGCTTCCAAAATTCATCACATATTCTCTTAAGAAACGGCAACTGTATAACATTTGAAAACATTACAAAAAAATGGAAACTATGTGTAGAGACGGATACCGCCACATATTTCAAAGGAAAGGAGGCAACTGCGCAAAATCTACGAAAGCCGACCAAGCCTCACACGTTCATTTACAACACCAAAGGACCATGTGTTCGGCGGCCGCTTGAATAGCCTTGCCGTAAGATCTGCCGATAAGTTACAGACTGTAGCGGTGTAGGCTCAATCTTACTAGCGTTCGGCCGTACCTGACCATTTTCGATTAGCCGTCACATTTTCCTCATTGATCATTGTTGTAGAGACTTCTATGAATCTCTCGACATCAAACCCCAATCTTGTCGACCACACAGTATTCGGAGCAAACCGCAACACTGATCAACACATTAGAACACAAAAATGTCACTTATTATTTTCAATTCCTAGCATGTTAAAGTTAATCCTTTATTTTGGTACATCGCTTAAACGTTTTGAATTTCAAAATATAACAGATGATAATCATGTTTCGCATGAACTACAGCAAAATTCATTACGGTATTTAACATAAAAAGAGATCCATCAATGCGAAATGCATTATAGCCTTTACAAATGTAATAATTCTCATACTATTCGAAGATTATATGTGGGCAATAAGGGGGACTTTATCCCACTTCTGATGTAGAAAGGGTAATTGAGTACAGAGACTAATTTTGTAGTTGGGAATAATAATTAATTATCCAACGAGTCGAGGATAAACTAGTAACGTAATACAACAAGCGCACCGTTCCACGTCAGAGCAGAGAACTGCCTTAACGGCGGCCGCTCCGTCCGTTTTATACAAGCAAAACGGGCGCCACCGCAGGTGCAATGGTGATGGTGCCGTCATATATATCTATGTATATATATATATATATATATATATATATATAATATATATAACTGTAACTTTAGCCAATTTCTATTAAGTAGTGTTAAGTTAAATATTAAGTACGCACGCTGCTACCTACTTGCTTTATATGTAAAACTATTTCGCTTTCCTAATAGGTTTGCTGGAAGAGAACTCTTATTAGGGTTAAGCTTGCCTTTTTACATTTTATTTGAATATTTAATAATTGTTACCAACTTAGAGTGTGTACAATAAAGAATAAAGAAAGAAAGAAGTGTATTTTCATTCACCAATCGGAACGGTTATTATGTAAATTAAATATGCAAGATGCTAACTGCAATAAAATTCCAGTCGATTCTCATACTACTCTGGAGATGGGAACTGAAGCTTCTGACAAGAATATTCCGTACAGAGAGGCTGTGGGGTAACTAATGCACCTGGTTGTGGTAATCAGACCTGATATCATGTATGAAATCAGTCTGGTGATATCTGAATTGTTATGATCAGACTCATTGGAATGTTATTAAGAAAATACTGAGATACTTAAAAGGAACAAAAGACTATGGTTTATGTTATTCACCTTCAAAGAGTAACCTTGAATCTTATAGTGATGCAGATTATGCAGAAGATACATGCACACGCAGATCTTTAACTGGATATGTATTTATGAAAAATGAAGCTGCTGTAACTTGGGCAACACAACGTCAACATAGTGTAGCATTATCTACTACTGAAGCAGAGTTCATTGTTGCATGCTGTGTGACAAAATAAGCTATATGGTTAAAGAGATTGTTGATAGACATTAATGAATTTAATCAGAACTCTATCTGTTTAAACATTGTTATTCAAAGTGCAATTTGTTTCATTAAAAATGTAGACTACCACAAAAGATGTTAGAATATAGATATAAGATGATATATCTTATAAATGAAAAAATATTTAGAGAGACAAATAGATCTTAATTATGTAAACACTAAAGAGCAATATGCTCATATATTAATTTAAGCTTTATCAAAAGATAAATTTCAATATCTAAGAAGTAAAATTGGTGTAAAGCAATTGTAATTATTATAATAGTATTTTTTGGTGAGAGGTTTCAAATCACTCCTTTTTGGTTAATATTAAGATGTTAAGTTCAAATTTGTTGAGAGTGGTGAAATAATAAAAATGAACTTTACTCAATACAGAGACACAACAATTTTTCTTTCCCTGTGGAAGTACTTAATAGAAATTACTTATCAATGATTTGTACTCTGTGGTATCACTTATTAAAACTGCGTGTTAATAAAATTTCTTTTTATTCTTTTAATCAAAAATACATCAACCGATCCGTCGGCTTCGCACGGGTGATTTCTGGATCTCAATAAGAGCGCCACCAAGTCCAATTGTTAGTCTTAACTATCTAGGGCAGTGGCTACGGAAGTTGCAAGTGGCAGCTGCCGCCCATGAACATCTGTTTCATAGGGGTAATAGCAATTGGATTGCTTAACGCAAGGTGTAGACTCTTAACAAGATGCTTTCACAATTTTTATTATAATAGGTAATAATAAGATTAATAAATTAAAAAATAAACTTTTTGTCATTTGCCAAGACCTTAAAACCAAGTAGAGGGCTAAATGTAGCAATCTTTAAAGCTTACAATAGTAAGAGGAAGTTTCTGCAAATGATTCCAATCTGGCTAAGTGCCGAAGTGCACTTAGTTTCTACTAATATCCGACTGTTTTCGTCTAACGTTTTAAATAAATTTAAGGTATATTATAACGTTCAATACTTCTTATAAAGGTTAGGAATCCAACTTATACTAACAACATAAAATCATTATATTAAATCGTGAAATTCTAATAAATTGAAGTACTTTCGTTTTTCTTTAGTTTTGTTTTATTAAAGTGAGGAATGAAACATATATTTTGAAAGTTTTAGTTTAATGGTTGTGTATGTTTAAAACTGTGCTTTTTTAAAAGGTACAAACTAATACCGTGAGATGTAAATTCTCTTAGTCCGTCATTTTATTGTTTATTTTAACGTTGGGTACTTAGGAATCCAATAATGTTAAGTGGTAATTTGTTGCCAAATTTCCAAACGCTCGGGTATAACCTTGTTGCTCAAATTAAAGTTCATGCACCCGGAAACATATTAAATACTATTTTTTTATGTTTTAGTATATCGGATGTTAACCCATCCGCTGTCCCGTGTACTAGATAAAGTTAATTGCTATTGTCTTACCATTGCTTCTGAAAATCGGACGATGAATGTGTTAATATCATTTCATTTCTAATAACGGACACTTCAAAGACATATACTTTTAATTTCTTTTCATGAACTCCATATTTAATTTGTCTATATTCAGCTTATGCATTAAATATTAATACATAATATGAAACGATAGCGAGACGAGTCGTATTACTAGTAAATAAATGAAGCAAGTCAAATAGATCTCGTAACATTAGTAATAAAACTTTACAATTTTTTTTTTAATATTAAAACTGAAGTGATAAATGTACTTGATGATAAATGATACTACTTCCAATGGACACCACCAACTTCAAACAAAGAAGGCTTTAAATGTGTTAGAACTTTTAAGGAATAAGATGGAAACTTCACAGCGTGTACATTTACTGGCTCCCTATTTTCTTCAGACCGCAACACAGCAGTTTAAGCATTACTATCTCTCTCCCAGGCAGATAATTAGGCCCACCATCTATGAGAAAACAGAGCCTTAACATGAAGAAGCAAGTGACAAGAAACTTAAATATAAATAACATTTTCGTTGCTGTGTTGTTTGTGAATTGCTGTCCCTCGTAAATCAGATGTGTTTAAAAAAAGGAAAATATTAAGTAAGGCTTCCTATTATATCTAGGGGTTCTGGACCAGGGAGAAAATACGCTGCGCCATTGTGTATTGCCAGACTTCAAATATTCTTGACGTATAATTTTCAATCTCTTAGATATCCATTTTTCTCTTAATATTATTCTTCATTGCTAAACACGTAGTGATTTTTACTTAAAATTGATAAGTTATATTTTATTTCTGCTTGCGTACATGGCGAGAGCTTAACACACACATGTGTTAGTGCCACAGTTTAAAAATTTTTACTTTTATTTAATATATTATGTTATGTTCACAGCATATTTTCTGTACAAAGTTCACTCGGCTCTTGGGGAAACTGAACAAATAATAAATAACATCCTAAGCTAGTTGCATTATTAATGGTATAATTTTAAGTCAAAACGAACTAACTTTCATGGTAATATAAAACGGAAACTATTGTGTGAACCAACAAAAGTTTAAAATTACTAAAGTTCCGGCCATACTACTTTGAATTTTAAAGTGCACAGTTTTTAAATACCTATATCTATTAAATACCTATATATACCTATATTTGTCATCAATAAAAAAGCTTTTAAATGATGGAAATAGTTGGTAATGATTATGGCGGCGATCTTCTTTCTTATTTTCTACCTATTTCAATAAGGAGGAGGTACTCAATTCAACTGCATATTTTTATTATCTGTGTTACCTTATAACTTCTTTCTGCGTAAACCAATTTCGATTATTGGTTTTATATTTGAAAGCTGGTGCTTCTCATGTGGTACCATACAAATTTGATCAAGGCCTGCAAATAGTTTTGAGTTATTTTTAATAATTTATATTGATGTCGGTTGTACAAAATTTTCAATTTTAAATTATAACCATGACGACACATAAACTCTCACGACTATTACTCAGAAGAGTAGGCAGAGACTGCAGACTTTCATTGGACACGATCCTGACTCCTATGTAGTATTTTCACATCCATATATCTATGTATACATACACGTCGGTTAACTTGACTTATATTCAATATATCGCCAATTTGGACGATAAACATCTGTCCAGGATATCATTTGCCGACTCTCCCAACTACTTTTTCAGCATAAATTTGTTTTGCTACTCTTCATTCGTTCATTATTTCGACGAATCCAGGACCTTTTCAGTGTTTCGGAGACGTAGTCCTTAACTTACAACATCTTCTTGCTTTTTTACTCTTCTATAATCACACAATTTCTCACTATGTCATACAGAGTCACTCTTAACATGCTTCTTATTAACCGAATATCTATAACATTAATTTTATTCTCATGATTCTTAAGCCTCACCCAGCTTTTAGTTATACATTAAGGTGACTAACAGTATTTGCTTAGGAATTATCATACGTGCCCGAGCCTTTTTAGGTAGCCGAGCTAACTATGAAATCGCGACGCCAAAAACCCGTGACCGTGACCGTGGGTACTGTAAAGCACAAGTATCCTGTGGATTTTATAAGTTCAAATTAAACGTAATAAAATCCGAAAAAGTTGTTTTTGTATTGTTTCTTTTAACTGTTTGTGTAACTACACTAGGTTTTTTTACTTTACCATGGAGGCAATTTTCATACATTTCACTAGGATAAACATCCAAACTCGGAACTATTATTTGAGGCCCATACAAATACTTATTCCATGCGGGATCCAAACCCGCGGCTCTCAGCGCCGTAACTCATTACTAAGCCACTGCGCCACGTAGTCGTCAAATGAAAAAAAATGTTTCAATTATCATTCTGACTTGCCACAACTAAGGGAAGAGCCCAAATTTATTCTGCATCCCGCATTTTCTCTTCGTTTTCTATTTGCTGATAAATAAAATAAAAATTAATAAAATAAAAAAATAATAAAATAAAAAAATATAAATTAAAATAAATTTTGTACAACCGACTTCAATATTTGTAAGTAAAATGAAAACTAAAAATCAATTATTAATAAATACTCATTATTAAGACTATCTCAAAAACTACTGGTCAGATCTTGATCAAAATTTATATGAGACCACATTATAAGCATTAGCTTTCAAATAAAAAAAGTCGTCACCTAGAAAAAAGTTCTTAGGTAACACACATAAAAAACACAATCAAATTGAGATCCTCCTTTTTTGAAGTCTGTTAAAAATAAGTGATTAAGTCATAGGCGTAACTTAACATATACTTATAGGCATAACGTTAGTATAACTTAAGCTAGACGCAGAGTTATGACGTTAGCTTGTCCACCTTGCACTTTTGAGAAAGAGGCACAACGTTAGCTATTCCTGACTTATGTGTGCACGGCCTACATACCCTCATAGTAAGCATTGGGCAACCATAAACCTCATGTGGAGGCTAAAACCATTGACTTTTCTTCGTGAGGAAATCTTGATGGATACCTATCACTCTGAGGGCAACGGAAAGGTTATACCGGATTCTTCCCGGCTAACATCACTCGGTGGTCACCATCAGCGTATACGATGGATCCCGGGATCTCCAATCAGAACGTAACCGGGGCCCTTTTCTCGCTTTGATTTGCTTTATAAAAGCATGTCACGGGGGCAGTCCTTACTGCCCCCAGCACCTTCGCAGTGCTATCACGGTGCTCGCGACCACATCCGAGTCACCGTCCTCCTCGGGGGTTAATTTCTAGATGATCGGGGCCCCGCCCCGAGCGGCCCGTAACCCCAGTTACTGGTAAGCGAACACCGTTTTCAAGAAGAGGGCCGTGCAATTGTAATTATCTATGTAAGTCTGTAGGTGAGTCTTCCTACTCGTCGCTCCATTCAGGCCTCGTAGTCCGGCAGCATTGCTTCAACAACGCGTTTGCGTGAATAAAAAAAATAATTATTTGATCTTAAATATAAATTTGGCTACTCTTTGATATATATATATATATATATATATATATCTTTCTAATAACAAATAAAAATAAAAAAACTGCGGGTGCCAACCCGCTTACTGTAACGATAACGAACGGTTTTTAAAGCAAGCTCACGCCTGTAGCAATAGCTCAAATATAGGGTTGACTGTTAGAGGTCGTTGGCAAGCATTAAGTGCACCTATTGTTTTATATTAAATAAAATTGTAAGCAACTATTCTTCTATTTTCACCCTTGAGAACTAAGATGGAATGCTTCGTATCGGATGGATGTTATCTTTACACTTATTTGGAACCACTCCTGAACATGTTTATAAAAAATAATAATTTGAATCGGTTAAGCCGCTTCCGAATATATAAATTTAGTCTTTCTTCGTAAAGCTAAAATGGAAATTAGTTCATACAATTATCAAAATTGAGTAGAACAAATACATAAAACTACTATTATATCCAATATAATCCGTGATGTATCATTGTACTACGTATTGTAAAGGTAATTACCGTGCCCGTTCTATAAAATGCTTAATTTATTGATGAATATTTTTAAGCGTACCAACACTGACTACGCCGTATTCATAATTCATAAAATATACGTTCGATAATACTCATTAAATATAGAGCGCTTGTGATCATGCGATTGAAATATGAAATTGAATGCAATATGCAAATTAAAAAAAAAACCTGCCCAAGTGCGAGCCGGTTACGTACCATCGTAATAAACGTTTCTAGTAGGAGGGTCCCTTTTAATATTTTATTTATTTCAATTTTTATCATTTGTTGTTACAACGGCAACAGAAATACACATTCTGTGAATTTCAACTATTACGGATAATGAGATACAACCTGCTGACGACAGACGAACGGACGGACGAACGGACGGACAGACGGATGGATGGACAGCGGAAGCTTAGAAATAGGATCCCGTTGATTACCTTTTGGGCACGGAACCCTTTTTTTTTTTTTTTTTTTGCGGATGGAAAATCATCTAATGACGCCTTTCGCTGTGGGTGGAGCGGAAGGGAGTGTCAGACTTTTACTGACTAAAAACCATCCGTGTTCCTTCAGTGCCCTTACGTTCCGGAGCCGCGGTATCTCTTTCGAACAGCCCGCAGCCCCGGCAGGCGTCGGCCCTTGCGGGCCCCTTCACGCTGCTGACAGCTCTTTGAGGCGCGCGTGGAACAAAACGCGCCGTCGACACGGCCTGTCGTCGTTAGACGGACGGACGGCGAGCTACCCATTGCTCGCCGTCCACAGGCCCGCGCCTACGGTGGTCGGGGGCCACGACGTAGCCCCCGACGCCCGGGGCGTCTCCCGCGGCGGCCGGGAAGGAAAGCTGTTGCTCTTTCCTTCTCCCGCTCCGCTACCTCCTTCGCTAGCATCACTGCTTCGCAGAAGGTGGTGACGGCATCCCATTCCGTCTCGCTCCGGACCATGGCTTCGACCAGAGCCGGACGCGAGAGGTCGCCGCCGCCTATCGCCGCTACGAGGACACGGCGGTGCTCCGCCCAAGCAGAGCACACCTCCACGGTGTGCTCCACCGTGTCCTCCGGTCGATCCTCGGGGCACGGAACCCTAAAAAGTGGAATTTGACTTTATCTTAAACTCGTAATGATTTTTAGGCATATATTAATTTATCAGCAACTTATGTCATTGTAATAAATTAAGACAGATCTGACACTAAGACCCTAAACGGTCACTTAGCTTAAAAGGTTCGCACCTGTGCAACTGATTAATGTTCTCTTAGTTTTGATATCTAATGAAGAAGGGAAGAGAAATAATTGGCAATTAAGCATATAAATTACAAAAATGTAACAGAATTTTACTAGGTTGTAGGACTTTACCTATGTTGCCTGTATAACATCGATGGAATCTTATAGGAAGTCGTTCGAAAACTTCGATAGCGCGATTTAGTCTTCGGTTGTGGTTCGGTCCGTTTACTCTATTGTGGTGGTGACAAAAATGCTACTGACCCATGTCCTGTTTCAGCTTACTTCTGTCTCCTGAAAAACACCGATGTAATGTTATAAGGTGGCGGATTTTCCTACTACATGGCATATAAGGAAATAAAATTGCAATTGACAATTTCGCCATTGAGAATCGAGCTTTAGCTGCTCGTGTACATTAACTTTTAGATGAGAATTCATACTATGGTTTGGGAATTCCTTATTATACTTGACAAATGGTAAAAATTGACTAATCTTCTTCGGCGGCTTGAAGTATGTTTTAATAGAAGCTCGCTTCAAAATTCAAACAAACAAGGTTGGCTACCTTGTCGTGACTCTTCTGATATAGAGCAGTACAGCCGAGACATCGGGAGTTAAAATAGTAAATTTAACGCGATAAAATCCGTAAAAATAGTTTTAGTGTAGTGTTCGCGTAAATATAAGAAATCATTAATTAAACAGAAAATTAAATAACTTTAACGTTAATTTCAGTCTTAATAATTGCTTTGTTTACTTCTTTTAGTCACACACAGATGCACTTCTAAACAGTTTAATCTTATAGTTATGAAACGAACTTAGTTAAAAATCATACTTATTCTTAATAACTTTACTATTATCTAGTAATTTTAGTATCTAATCATTGTTCATAATCTCATGGCGAATTCTCATAATCACATATATGTTTAATTTATTATGTTGCGTACTCAGTAGTTACGTGGTATACCAAGTAATTATTCATTAAACTAACACATGGCGCTAGGCTCCTTCAATTATTTGAAAATAAAAATGATAACATAACAAAATCGACAATCTTGTCTCGTCTCGAGTCTCAACCCGAAAGTTCCGGGACCCAAGACAACTAAAATTACGAAAAGTCCCGGGACTACAAGACACGAGACGTCCCGGGAACAAAACCCTTATCCATACCCTAAGCTGAAGGATTTATTTCATGAATATCTACAAATCCTTTACGTTAAGTAAATAATTTTAAATTAGGTTAGTGTAGTATAGGAATTGACGTAAATGTGATAACAGTTAAATTTATTTAAATGGAAACTAAAATTTCACTTACTATGAGACCCCAAATTGTCCCCCTAAACTTATAAAACTTGTTTAATTTTAGCTTCTGTATTATGTAATCATCATCATCATCATTACAGCCCCTTACAAGTCCACTGCTGAACATAGGCCTCCCCCAAAGAATGCCACAAAGCACGGTGCTGAGCCACCTGCATCCATCGACTTCCTGCATATCTTACCACGTCGTCACTCCATCTAGTGGGGGACGCCCTACACTTCGGTCGCCGGTACGAGGCCACTACTCGAGAACCTATTTTCTCCATCGGTTTTCGGTTCTTCGAGCTGGCGGTGGCCGGGCCATTGCCACTTCAGCTTACTAATCCGTCGGGCTATGTCGGTCACTCTAGTTCTACTGCGGATATCCTCATTTCTAAGTTCATCACGCAGAGAAACTCAGAGCATATTCATCTCCTTAGCTCGCTGAGTAACCTTGAGCTTCCTCATTCGGCCAGCAGTGGAGGACCAAGTCTCAGTTCCATAGTTCATCACTGGCAACACGCACTGGTTGTACAGTTTCTTTTTCGAGTTTTGAGGTATACCTGATGGGACGATGTGCCGTAATTTCACAAACGCTGCCCAACCGAGTTGAATCCGTCGATTGACCTCTCGGTCGAAGTTGGACCAAGTCGGACTATTTGTCCCAGATTAACATCATCATCATATCATTACAGCCCTTCACAAGTCCACTGCTGAACATAGGCCTCCCCCAAGGAATGCCACAAAGACCGGTCCTGAGCCACCTGTATGCATTGACTTCCTGCATGTCTCACCAGGTCGTCACTCCATCTAGTGGGGGGTTGCCCTACACTTCGCCTACCAGTACGAGGCTGCCACTTGAGAACCTTTCTTCCCCATCGGTTGTCGGTTCTTCGAGCTATATGGCCCGCCCACCGCCACTTCAGCTTACTAATCCGTTGACCTATATCAGTTACTCTGGTCCTTCTGCGGATATCCTCATTTCGAAGTTTATCACGCAGAGACACCGCGAGCATAGCCCTCTCCATAGCTCGCTGAGCAACCTTGAGTACGACCAGCAGTTAAGGACCACGTTTCAGTTCCATAAATCATCACTGGCAACACGCACTGGTTGTATAATTTCGTTTTCAGGTTTTGAGGTAAGTCTAACGAGAAGATGTGTCGTAGTTTCTCGAACGCTACCCAGCCGAGTTGAATCCGTCGATTGACCTCTCGGTCGAAGTTGGACCTACCTAGTCGGACTATTTGTCCCAGGTAAACATACTCATCAACAACTTCGAGCTTAGGGCTCCCGACAACTACCGGCATAGGTGTGACATGGACATTAAACATGATTTTTGTTTCGTGCATGTTCATTTTAAGACCATTTTGGTTATTAATCCTAGTGAATATATCCTTTCTAGTCTTGTAGCTTGAAAACGTCTTCAAATGCAGGGGTGAAAAGTTTCAAGGATATAACGTCACCCTGTCTTACACCCTCTGCAGATGTATAGGTTACGTAAACTGGTTCTTTATTTGGATGGCCATCGTAGCCCTACTATACAAATAATGTTGCTGAAAGGACTATAGCAATGCCAAAATGTAGAATAAAGCATAGTTCACATAGGCGAGGCATAGTGGCAGATTTTCTATACTGTCTTCTGTACCTATTGTGTGTTTTGTACGTGGTAGAGATATGCTGCTTTGTACGTGGTAGAGCCATGCTAGAGATATATTAATAGTATAGTAATAGAACGAATGGGTCAGCACGACCGGAGAAGGATCACGCTCTCACAGAATACCAGCGTAAAACAGCAGCTTAATAACACTGCTGTGTTTCGTATGATGAGTGTAGAGAACCGGCGACCCTTGTTACTGAAAAAGAGGCATTCCATCTTAGTCCTCTCGGGTGACAACGCATCTGCATTTTGATTTTTGATTGAAAATAGATGTGGTTGTCTGTTTGTCACCCTTATCCTATAAAAAAAACCACAAATGGAGCTCTTGTAGGATTATCCCCTTTGCACATAAATTATTGAGGTCCTTCTTTTCTGCCTCAGAAATTGGCAGTGGCGAGGAGTTAGCTGGTATTTTATAATTTTTCGATTCTTGCACCAGTTCTTCTGTCCCATATCCATCCGTTTGTTCTTCTTGTTTCCTCCTCTTTCTAGTAATAAGTGTGGTTTTTGTCGGTTATTTTAAAATATTAAATTCTAGGTAGGGACCATCGTGTTGATATCTAAAATTAACAAGATTCGGGCATTTTCTCTCGAAACAAAGACACTTAATTTTAAGCCGTTTAATTTTATTGCCTTCTTTATCTCTGCTTGTATTTTTTGTTATTTTTTCATTAAGAGCTCTTACATCAACCATTTCCGTGTATCTTAATCACTTAATTGTATAAGGGGCTGCTGAATCCCAGTTTCGTTCAAAATGTATATTAGACACCCGTAGAAACGCACCATCACAGACAAAACATTCTTGTTGAGAGTGTTGGCCAGTACTAGCCCGCTTCTGTGCGGATACGTTCCGCTTGCGTGCGCTAGATGTGAGTATATCTATATATGGTGTATAAAAGAATATTATTTTGTTTACCACGCTACGTGTCTGTCACGCTCAATGTCTGTAGATCTGAACGAAGCTTTAGACTTAATGACTTTTTGCTCTACGGGGACGATAAATATATACATATATAATCTATAAATACTCCTTAAAAATGCAGATGCGATGTCACTCCTGAGGATTAAGATGCTATGCCTCATTTCCAGTAAAAAAATCTCTGGTTCTCTACATTCGGTATTGCTATTGCTATTTCACACCGGTATTCTGTGAGGGCGTGGTCCTACCCCGGGCGAGCCGATCCATTCCTACTACAACCATAATATAACTGCAGCGTGGCTCTAGCACGTAGTATACTAGAAAGTATGCTGATAAAATATAATAATAATAATGTTTACTTTATTTGCTCTCACAAGTTTACATTGCCTTTTAATGATAGGTATTGGAGGTATAACCATTTTAATTTGTGAGAGCCTGGTGTTAGTACTAGGAAACACCTGTATGACTAATCACCAGACTCTCGTCCCTTAACGTAACATTTATCAACATACCTTTAACTTTAGTACACTTCGTGCGACAATATGATTTGTAATTGCAATTTCTGTTTTATAAATATTATTAACAATAATTAAAGTTACAATAAACGAGAAAGAATAAAAAAAAAACAATTGAAAAACAATTTTAAAAACTAAAAACTAATTTACACGTGAGCGCTGTGTGTGTGTGTGTGTGTGTGTGTGTGTGTGTGTGTGCGTGTGTATGTGTGTATGTTTGTATAATATTCTAAATAATGGGAGTTACTAGGGATTCTGTTTCGGTGTAGTTTAAGCCCAAAAGCTATTCCGTTACTCTCGTTTTTAAGGAATATTTATTCATACAATATATTGGAATAGCCTTATTTATCCTGTTGTAAAGAAGACTACCAAGATAACAAAAGAATTTACGAGAAAAATTTGTATTACATTTTTGACTTTTACAAACTATCTTACCTCTTCCCGAGATTGGAGAAGACATGCTATTGTATGGTAGCGAAGAATGTTTTTTTAAAATAGTTTATAAAATAAACATTTGCCTAACAGTAAGTACCTTGCAACGTTTGTATAGTTCAGCCGTTGGAAATAAAAATGGAAATGAAAACCCAACTTTTAGAATGGCTCTTTGCGTGCGTTCCAACCCTACGGGTTTTTGCTGCACCACCCCATGAAGTTATATCGTACAGCAAAAGACATTGCACAAAAGCAAAATAAACAGTTTTGATCACTTTTGTATCTGAAGCATTTCTAAGGTTTTTAAAAACATAAATCAACTTTCTCAATCTAGATGCCAGTGTAGCTATATGTTTTTCAAACGTTAAGTTGTTATCTATTATAACACCAAGATATTTAACGTACTCAGATTTCCCGATAGTTGGACAGGTACAATGCATAATCGAGTCTGAGGCAGTCTGAGAGTTGATAAGGTAAGAGTTACAGGCAAAACAGGAGTGTACTTTTAGATGGAGGTGATCAAGTGAAGGCTGATCTTGTGCTCTGATGAAAAAAGTTAAAAATTTAGTTTTTTCAATATTTAAGGTAAGTACGTTCTTGTTTAGCCAGTTCACAACAATATTTAATCCTTTTTGAGCATTACTAAATATCTGGGGCCGAGAATCAACATCAAAGAGAAGTGTCGTGTCATCAGCAAAGGTAATTATTTGTCCATTTGGAAGATTAAGATTGCATAAGTCATTTATGTAAGTTGAAAAGAGCGTAGGGCCTAGTATACTACCTTGTGGTACACCAAAACTAACAGGCAACTCTTTACTCACATAGTCTTGCACTTTGACACACTGAGTTCTTTTCTGCAAATAATCTCAGAAAAGTTTTAGCTGGAGATCACGGATGCCTAGGCTTTCTAGTTTTTTTTATCAGTATGGGCAATGAGACTATGTCAAACGATTTGGCTAGATCAAGGAAGATGATCAGTACTTTTTTCCTAGCATCCAACTTGGTGACAACAAAATTGGTTACGTTATGAATGGCAGCTTCAGCGGATTTGCCCGTCCTAAACCCAAATTGGTTACAAGATATTAGGCCGTTTGTTTCTAAGTATTTTATCAATCTGGTGTTCATAAGGCGCTCAAGAATTTTGGACAAAGCTGGAAGAATGGATATTGGCCTGTAGTTACAGACACAGTTTCTGTCGCGAGCTTTGAAGATGGGATGGATCAGTGATTTTTTAAACGGCATGGGAAAGACTGCTGTTGTAAAAGAAAGATTACAGATGTAAGTAATGGGTGGGACTAATATATTCTTGAAGGTCTTTATAAAACTTGTTGATATATTATCAAGGCCTACTGCGCAATCGGATTTTAAGTTCGAAATTATACCTAGTACTTCAGATTCTGTAGTTGGTAGGAGTACAAACGATGAAGGAGTAGAGTTATAATTGCTGGTAGAGGTTAGGTTAGGATCATTATTCAATATTTTTTCAGCTAATGTCTTACCGATATTCACAAAGAACTGGTTTGCCGTGTTTACAGCATCTACTGGGTTTGCAACATTTATTAACTCAGATGGGGGCACTATTTGTTTTTTTGTGTTTGTTATAATTTTGATCGTTTCCCATAATTTTTTATTATTCATTTTTGCCTTTTGCAATTCAGCTTTCTCGTATTCCGTTTTAAGTCTCCTCAGTATATTATTGCAGTAATTCCTATATCTTTTATATGTTACTTTTAAAACTTCATTTTCCATATTGTTTTTAAATTTGTAAAATATAAGTAACGCACGAAAAAAACCCTAACTGTGGGTATCTGAAATTTTTACGTAGTTTTGGTTTATTAGTAAATCACTATTAATATTTACTGCGGGAAATAACACTTTTGATCTAATTTTCATTTTCATTGGATCTTGTTTCATAAAAATATGAATTTCCGAAATGGAACGAACTAAAGCGATTTCTCATTATGAGTAAGAGCGTCAAGTTCGTCTTTTAAGATCTTTCTGTCTTTTGGTTATAACAATCTTTACAGTTTCTCTTTAGGCTTTTAGTTTATAACTTAATTATCATGAATTCACAACAATGAGGTATCGGAATTTTAATAGAATATTATGAATATGTTCGTTGTACCAATTTTTTTTTGAATTAATCTTAGAAGTATTTATATCATCATGGTCATCATTATTACAGTTGAGCGGACTACCTGAGCTACCACGGCTCTTTTACTGTTACTTTTACGTAGTAACTGTACTATGACTGCCAACACTGCGTTATATAGTGTTGGCAGTCATAGCAAGTTGGTATCGATTTTGTAATATGGCAGCGAAACCTGGGTATGCCAGAAGAAGCATAAAAGCAAGTTGAATGCAGTGGAGATGCGATCTCTTCGTAAAATGTGCGGCGTTACCATGGCCGACCGAAAGCGAAACGAAGAGATTCGCAATATGGCAGGTTTGAAAGATGACCTTATCACAAAAATTGATAAGGGCGTGCTTCGGTGGTTTGGGCACGTTGAACGAATGAGTGAAGACCGAATGGTGAAGAAAATATATAGCGCGAAAGTTAATATTAAAAGGTGTCGAGGTAGACCGAGACTAACTTTCGAAGACCATGTGAGCAAATTACTCGAAGAGGGTAGGGTCAAGAGTACGCGGATACCTAGACGTGCATGTACGAGTATGAAGAAGATAATGAATCTGAAAGAAGCGAAAGAGGTATGTAAGGATCGTGACACTTGGCGATCTGTTCTCTCTGGCTACCCCGTCAGGGATTGTGCGTGAAGATAAGTAAGTAAGTAAGTATGACTGCCAAATTCCAACGATTGATGTAACGATTCTAAAAAATTTCATATGTACTTTTACCGTTTAAAAAATTCGTATGTTAAGAAATGCACATAGAGGATTTGTGATCTGTCTTCAGTAGCGCTAACGGTGTTATCGATGTAAGCGATGTGGTGTAAAAACATGTTAAAAATAATTTTAGGAGTTAAAACACAGTAAAAGTTGTAAGTACATAGTGATAAATTCACTATGTACTTACATACTACTTCCACTGTGTTCAGAAATCACTGGCCAGTTAAAAGAGGATACGGAATTTCTTAAGGAAATTTTCAATAAAGATAAGTACTTCATCCATGAAAAGACAGGGATACTAGAGCGAAATAATAATGCGGTTTGTTTATACGAAGGCAACAACAGGCTATCTGAGACTAAGTTTTAGAATAGTAACAAGGAAATAAATAGAAACCAAAAGAAATTCAATAAACTAAATAAGGTATGTGGTAAAAATACAGGCAAAAAGAGGAAATGTGATGAAACAGGCGAGAAATCAAGATATAAATGAGGACAACATAGTACTCTTTATTATACAGCAAGGAAAGACTAAATATTACAAAATATAACAAAAATAAATAAATATAAAGGGAAAAACAAAAGACGATTTTATTAAGAGATTAACGGGTAGGGTTTTTTTATATAATAAGGGTAACAAACGAGCACACAGTCAACCTGATGTTAAGTGGATGCTGTGGCCCATAAACATCTATATTTAATCTCAATTAAGAAATAGTTTTTAAATTGATGATGCTTTATACGTTGTAGAGCCATGCTGCAGCTATATTAGAAGTATAGTTGTAGCACGAATGGGTTGGCTCGACCGAAGAAGGAGCACGCTTCCACAGAAGCGTAAAATAGCAGTTTAACGCTGCTATGTTTCGCATGGGGAGTGTGAAGAACTGGAGTCCCTTTTTACTGGAAACGAGGTAATCCATCTTAGTCCTCACGGGTGACAACGCATATGCATTTTGATTCGTAATCGAGGATGGATGTAGATATCTATAGGCCGCAGCAATCATTTATCATCAAGTGGACTGTGCGCTTACCCTCGTCCTATAAAAAAATGTAGATACGTTATCACCCCTAAGTACTGAGCTTTAATGCCTCGTTTCCAGTATAAAGGCTATCCAGTTCTAGAGAACACCCACAAAATGAAATACAGCAGCATTAAGCTGTTACATTATGCTGGTATTCTGTGAAAACGTCCCCTTTCGAGCTGACCCATTCATGCTACAACCACAATAATATAGCTGCATTAAAAATAAGAAAGGATACCAACTTATGCACACAAAAAAACATCATACTTTAGGTTAATCAATGCCCATAAATAAAAGGAGGAAGAGAGAGAGAGCGCTTAGAGAGTAATATAATTTTTCTAAACTTGTTTCTTGAACACGTGAAGATTAAGCACTTTGAATCGAATGGAGCAAGGAGTTCTAAAGATTTTCCTTGGAGCATAAGAAAAAATTATGACAGGAAGTAAGCAATTCAAAACGTCTTTTTTTAATAGGGAGTGTTACTATATTTGGTTCACCTTGCACTGACTATAGATTTGAAAATAAATAACGTCTTGCTTTGAGAAGTTTTTAATGAAAACTGATTCATCACAATCATAATTTACACGGCGCATAGAAAATGTATGCCTAATTATAAACACAGCATACCGCCCACCAAAAACCCTCGGCTTTCATTAAACAAACATTATTAACCAGCTAAGAAAATAACAAGGATATTAAATTACAAATGAAAGTATAAACAACGTAAGGTAAATTAAACAATTATACAATTCTTTTCTGGTTCTGAAATAATTGAAGTCTCAACAATTAAAAAATGTCCTGGAGTGAGTATCTCCAAAGAGTCAATGTTTGTTGTATCTATTGGACACAAAGGTCTAGAGTTTAAACCGGCTTCTATTTGACACAGGGCGGTGGACATTTCTCTAAATGTAAGGTGGCTGTTTAAAATCCTCTTTAGGTGGTAATTAATGGACTTCACGCCTGCCTTCCAAAAGCTACCGAAATTTGGACTAAATGGTGAATTAAAGTGCCACTTTGTGCCATCTTCTGCAAGTATATCTGATAAAGATCCAGGAATTTCTAGTCTTGCCTGTTGCCACATATACTTGAACTCCCTGTTAGCTCCTATAAATTTGACACCTGGTCATTCCAAATATGACTACATTTACCTTCTTTCGCTACAAATCTTTTGAAGGCCCCTAAAATTGCGTTAGTACTCATATATCCAACCAGCTTCAATTGAATTGCCTTTGTAGCAATACAGATGAATAGGCAGATGTATGCCTTATCAGTTTTGATTCCTCGATATCTTGTCGTAAGTATTTGCAGCGGATCAGCAAAATCGACTCCCATATGTAAGAAAGGCCGCGACGGTGTAACTCTTACTTCAGGTAAGTCACTCATAATTTGGGTTCTAGTGTTGTTTGGCACAAATATGACACTTATAAATGGTGGATGTTATCAGTGACTTAACCCTTACTATCCAGAAGCAAAATCTTACATCGTTCATGGTTAGTTGAACACCTCCATGTAGGGTTATTTTATTAACATTGCATACAATCAGTATAGCCAAGTTATTTTGGTGACTGAATATCATTGAATATTTTATGTTCTCCGATATTGACACATGTTTGAGTCTACCGCCTAGCTTGAGAATATTCTTTTTATCGAGAAAATGATTTAGATTCTTTATGGAACTCGTGATACTTATGTGGTTTCTTTATTTAAGGCATGTAATTTCTTCTGTAAAACCTTCTTCTTGAGCAATTTTTACACAAATAAGGGCAAGATTTAATTCTTCTTTAGAAATAGACTGTGTTATATCACTTATATTTTGCTTCTTAAAATTTAATAATCTTATGCAGTAACTTAGTATCCTTAGCAATTCATTTAAATTTTTAAATTCTCCAAAACGGCTAGACCATGAACTTCCTTTTAATAGTAATTTATTTTCTTTCCTAAGATTGGAGTTAATAACAATTTTTCTTTCTATATCCGTTTCTTCTGTACTTAATGTTTTCATTATAAAATAAATATAACGTACCGTTTTAACCACTCTGGATCTTGCCACTACAACATGCACCCCTTTAATTTAGGTAATATTTTAGGTAACACGAGAAGCATTGTCGGCTGGATTCTCCTTAGCTTGGACGTGATATCAAATAGTGACGATACGATTTGTAACAAAAGTTTGGCATCTAGATGGGTCACCTTTCAGCCACAATAAAACGGTCGGTCCTGAAATAACTCTGTGCAACTCACATATTTGTTTTGGTAATTTTGACAACAGTAGCGCGCCACACGACTCTAGTCGTGGAAGTGATAGTGGCTTTACTGGTGCTACACGACTATTTGCAGCAATAAAGTAAGTGGTGATAGTATCATTTGCATGTTTAACTCTTAAATATGCAAAAGTTCCATACACTCTTATTGATGCATCGCAAAAACCATGTATTGTGTAATTTTTTTATATTTTTCTCTGTAGTAACAAGCCATCTAGGTATTTTAATCTCATTTAGTTGATTTTAGCCATTTCTTATGACTAACCATTCTTTTTTATTTCAGGTTCAACAGCATCATCACAGGAGATTTTCTTTAGCCACAACTTCTTCATGATTATTTTCGCAGGGAGGAGTCTTTGAGTTAACCAGCCGAGTGGATCAAACAACCGTTGGATGTCTGCAAGTATGATTCTTTTAGTAATGATTTCAGAGGACGTTGATTAATAAACATTGTACTCCAATGTCTTTTTCTATTTTCGAGGATAAACCAAATGCTCTCACCGTCCCGTGTACATCAAAATCAACATTAACGAGAGAGCTTCTTTCATTGGGTTCGAATTTCTTCAAGAAATCCACACTATTGTATGCCCATTTGTGCATTTTAAAATCATCTTTTTGTAAAATTTAGGAAACCTTCTTGACCAGACATTAAATCATTAATATTTTAGCAGCAACTGGCTAATTCTTGTCTTTGTCGTCAGTTACTTGTTGGTGGGTTTTCTTGTCGAGTTAAGGTGCCGAAGATGTACCAAATATAACCCTCAATAAGCGGTAGTCTTTAATAGAGTCCATGTGATTTTTACGCCGCAAAATAGGCTGGTAGTCTGCGTCCTCTTTTTTACTTAGATTTGGCGATATATTTTCTCTATATCAGCTACAAAAAATATTTTTCTAAGCCGCCACCGCATAATTAATGATCGTATATCTTCCTGAAGTTGAGGTCCAACAAGTAGTTCATCATTAGGAGAAACATTATTTTCTCCAGGAGATGAGGCGTTAAATACTTAATCTTGGTTGTTTCACTCCTTTCTTTGACAACTGGATGATGTGGGACATACACTGCCGTATTTTTATATCATTTTGTGGTACTTCCTCCATATGATGTAGTTTTAAAGATTTTTCCATAAACTTACCATATTTCTCTTTCAATTTTGATTTTCTGAAAAATTGCTTTTCTAATTGTAGTAGACGAGTTTTTTCTATATCTTCAGTGTTTCCCTCTAGTGACCTTTGTTTATCATTTTTAAATGGCAGCTTAACTATGTACTTCCCGTCTTCATTCCTTGTGTAACTTTCTTGATATAATCGTTCACAGGTTTCTTCATCCTTTGTAAGTTTTTTAAAAATTTCAGGATCTATTTCCCGCAATGTTTGCAGCATATCATCAAAATTGACGTGGTGATGCATAACCATTATATCATCTCAAAAATTCCCAATAAGGGTCCTGCCTAGGTTTGCTTCTTACGCACATAGAGAACCAAGGGGTCCTTTGATTATATTATTCTTCAATATATGGGTATATACTTTAACTCCAAGTGGCATGTCTACTCGTCCTGGCTGGTTAAAACTAGGATCAGCCAGGATAAGTCCTTGTAGATGCGGCTAGGCTTGCTCGAGATAAGTGATAAAACTTGATAATAGCAGAGTGGTTAAACATGTAGACATAACATATGCGTTTATACGAAGTTTGAATTGCTGGTCATATTTTGAAAGAAGCTCGAGATGTACTTCATGTATAACCCTTGTTTGTATTGAAACAACTCCTGTGATAACTACGTTACCCATAGCAGCCATTCTTTTCCACCTTAGCAATTGTACCGCTCTTTCAGTTATGAAGTTTTCCTATGATCCGTGGTCAATTAAAGTGCGTAACATCGTCGTATACCCGTTCTCATTTCTTATAGATACTGATGCAGTAGCCAATAACAATGTGGATCTTCTTGTTGCTAAATGTGATGATAATGCTACTTCTTCCTCCTTTACCCCCTTGTCGTCCTCAAGGGTTTCCATGTAATTAAGGTCAGTTTGTTTATTGTTTGGCTTGTTAACATCTTTTGGTTTGTGTATTAATGAATGGTTTCGGTGATGGCATTTCTTACAGGACACTTGAAGACGACATTTCCTTGTAGTATGCACTGGAGTCAAAAAATTGTAAGATAAGTCCTTATTTCCTACAAATTTAGACCTCTCCTCAGGTGTCAACTTTGCAAAATCTTTACAGTGACTTATAGTGTATTCTTAATTACATCTTATGAAAGTTCTCCTCGGAGATACAATAGACGTATGGAATGACCTTTCCTTTGTTGTTTTAGATCCCCGTAAAATGGATGAAAATGGCATTATTAATCTAATAAAATATTAGTAAGTTATTAGTATTAAGATTTTTTGGAATCGAAGTGCTGGACTTTGATTGCAAAAAACTTCTTAAATCCTTCCAGGTAGCTTATAGTGGTGGGTTTTGTAAGCATGCTCTTAACATGCTTTGCATTATTAGTGGATCCTAAGAATGGGTATATAAGTAAAGGTTATTTAAACTGTTTAAGCATTCCGACCGCATTCCAAAATGACGTCTTGACCTGAGAAGTGTTTATTGCAAACTGATTCATCACAGTCATATTTTACACAACGCATAGAAAATGTATGTATAAATATAAATAGCACAGGGAGGACTTGATGTTTTAAATAAGGTGAATCGTAGAAAGAATATGAGTATTCTGATGGGGACGGATTTATAGCTACTTGAGTTTAGTGCGGAATTCCGAAACATGGACATATTTATGAAGGCTAATTTCAAACATGATTAATCACAGTCATATTTTACCCAACGCGAAGAAAATGTATGTATGTATCATTATAAACAGAACAGGTAGGACTTGATATATTAAATAATATGCAGTGGATGGTAGAAAAAATATGAGTATTCCGATGAAGACAGATTTATAGTCACTTAAGTTTAGTGCGGAATTCCAAGAAATGGTCATATTAACGAAGGCCAAATATGAACCGTATACAGAGATTTTGGATTCGCTCAAGTTTGTTACGTCGCCCCTTGGTGATATCAAGGTAATAAATAGTAGCATAGTCGAGTATAGGGAGTAGAGAAGTATGTCTTTGCCGTAAAATTTTTGCATATGATGAAAACATTTTACGGCTTACTATATTAATTTGGGGAGTCCAAGAAAGACTGGCGTCTAAAAGGATACCCTTATTTATAACTATGTCATTATAAGAGATAGGGACACTATCAAATATAACAAATTGTAATTGACATTTTTTTATTTTGCAAATCAATCTTGACGTCCCAATAATTATAGCTTGCGATTTTAAAAGATTTACAGTTAACCCATTCGATCGACTCCAGTCTGAAAATAAAAGCCAGATTCTTGCTTATACATATAGCTGTTTTCGGAAGATCTTCACCGGTTGTTTGTAAATATGTTTAGATCATCTGCATACGTTTGGCAGAGAAAAGCTATTTGAGACGTAGCCGTATTAATCAAAGAGGAGATAAGAAGCCCACTTGTGGAATGCCAGCCACGATATCAAGCTATAGAGAAAGTCTACCTTGGAAACGAATATGTTGCCGGCGTCCATACAAATAACTGTGAAACCAGGAAATTTCAGTTGGAGATAGGTTAAGAGACCACAGTATCCCTAGCAGAATATTATGATCAATAGTATGCATTGCTGAATCCCAGCAACACCTATATTATGACTTAATAATTCTCCATACTGTAGCGAATTTTGCCGTGATTTTTAATAAGGCCGTAGTTTTACTATGACCAGATTTAAGCCAGACTGTAAAGAATTGAGTGGAATGTAATTGCACAGAACGTGTCGAGCGCGCAGGCGCAATATCAGCATATTTCATAAAATATAGAAGTACCATGTACTTGCTCGTATAATAATAGATGTTAAAAAGTCTAGCAAGGTAATGATCATTTTACGACTAACGTCATCACTTCCGACAGAGTCAGAATGGATAGAAAGTATAGCAAATTGCTTAAACACTAATGGAGAAAAGTTAGGAGCGGGAAACGATGAAAATTGAGTCAGAGTTGTTGATTTTGCAATATTATCCGAGCTAGCAGAAGAGAAATGCTGTTTAAGCAAATATAAATTCGTAATGTAAAAGAAAAAAAATTAAAGATCACATAATGATAAACCTAAAATCAAAAAGGGACACATTGCCAAATCCTTCATGTGCAATAACGCACATACGCCATGTTTTTAGACGGTTCTAAATCGGTTTAAAAACGGTTTATAAAAATTCTAGCTCCTTAAATAAGAAATATTTATGAATTTTTTTACATTTCTAATATGTCTCATAAAAATTTCTATTAATTTGGCAGTGTTTCTGTTTGTTTATTCAATAACACATTTTTTGTTGTTTCCCAAAACCTTACAAATATCACATATGGAACTTGCCATTCAGAGCAACGATTTATTAACTGTCACAGTGATTTTTTTCTGAAAGTGTTTTAAGTTGATAAATTAAATACGGCATACTTGTGAAATGCGATTATTCAAATACAAGCGTCAGGTTAAAAGCATGAACTTCTACCAAAAACGCCTATAAATGGTCCATTTTGTTTTGAACACAATGACATTAATATGTCAATTATTTCAGCTTCTTCTCGACAATAACGCTGCCAATGATCTTAATATCGAGACTTTATATTTAGTTAGAAATAAATGAAACTAATAAAAAAATTTGAAACACAGCTGAATTTTGCTGCTACAAGTATTTCACTTGGGTGTTCTATCGAGCGTGATCCCTTCCGCTTGAGCGGGTCTATTCGTGCTGCAGTATGGCTGCACTACATACATATTTCTAATATGTTTAAAATTTTCTTAGGGCACCACTACACAGTTACTCAAAAGTACATCAAAATACGTTTCATTACTGAATACCTCTATTATTCTTCCCAATGCTGAGAGAACTAAAAACAAAGAAACGATCGCTGCGATAGTCTAGTACGATTGGCGAAACTCTATGTATTTAAATTTCTCTGGTACCTACGTTAGTTTAATTTGTACGTTATCTTCACTGATCAGCCCGTGGTAAACCAGCTATTAAAAAGGTGATCAATATAGCAGCGGTGCCGCTGGCGTCAGAATGCTGTTGTAAAATTAAATGCAGTGGAAGAATATTTTACTAAAACTTTTCATTAATTCTTTCATTACAGCCCATCAAAATTTACTGCTGAACATAGGCCTCCTCATAAATAGCCTCAAAAGGGAGATTTTTTCCATAGTTGCCACACTACGATAACGTGTTAGCAATCGCAGTGTTTATTTTTTAGTTATTATTAGAAAGACGCTGCTGCTTATCTAATGGGTTGTTCATCTTTGTCACATCTTACGACACTCAAGAGTCGATATTATATACATATGTAGTTGATATTCGTAAGCAGCCACTATAGGACCAAAGGAGATGAACTTGATTCCATACTACCTTGGGCCCGGGGTGAACAAAGTTCAAATAAATCTTATTTTGAAGATTTAAACATTTGCTATTTAATCCAAAAATCATATTTTTTATGGCCTGTGGTTTTGTTTTTATTTTATGTTTTATTATTTTTAGGTTAGGTAATAAAATTACTCGTTCCTGTGATATGTTGTTTAAATAAATTGAAAAGGATACAAAATAATGCAGTTACTAGTTATTATGAAAATAATGTGTTATAAATATTAACCTATTTTTAATTTTTTAATTATATTTTGAAATTATTAATAAAATATCATCTATAAAAGCAGCCAGTGGCTGTCACTTGTCTGTTCTATTCTTCAAAAAACCCAAGTACCACATTATTGTCATTATGTGGGCGCAAAAATATACTGTCCTGTGATGCGAGAGAAATGCCAAAGATCAAGTTAAATTAATCCACAAAAATATAAACACGAAACATATCCACAAATACAACCACAAAATGAAATGCGCATGAAAGTTGAAACTAGAAGTTATAAAGTTAAATCTTCTTCGGAACAGACAATGATCAACGACCATACATCCTATTCAATCGTATCAGATATTATTCAAATATTTTTTTTTTGTAAATAAAATGGGCTGATCAATTCATTTTCTAAGTTGATTTCTTTAATTCAGTATTAATGTCTACAGATTCGCATAAATATTTTAATATTATGATTTCTTTGAGCCCTTTCCACTTCCAGAAATTTGGTTTTGGAGGCGCCACCCCATATAGGAATTCAGTATGCCCATTTAGATTGTACCAACGCAATGTATACTTTAATTAGTATATTTTTGATGCTACATGTCTAAGTTGCTTAAAAATCCAAATTAGCTTTCTAGGGTCAGAAAGCCTATAAGATGTTCTATTTGGTTGTGCCACGTCAAACGGTGGTCTATTATTATACCTAAATACTTAATAGCCGATGCCTTGCTTATGGTTGGACAAGTACAATCTGTATCACTAACGTTTTTACATTTATGAATTTTTGTATTAAAATCGTTTTGTGGTTGGGTCCGGTTATTGATGGTACAGCACAAGTAATTATTTTTTTGGTTATTAAGCGTAAGCAAGTTAGTCCTAAGCCAGAAGGCTATTTCGGCCAGTCCCTGTTCATCACGTTTGCGAACTGCTTCCAAAGTTGTATCATGAAATACAACAACCGTATCATCGGCGTAAGAAAAAATTTGAGCTCCATCTATTTTTAGCTTGCATAAATTGTTAATATAAACAAGAAACAAGGTAGGGCCTAGGACACTACCTTGTGGGACACCGTAGGTAACAAATATTCATCACTAACATACTGTCCAATTTTAACTATTTGTTTTCTTTCAGACAAGTAGTCCTTCAATAAGTTGAGTGGTGTACCTACGATGCCAATTGTTTCTAGTTTTCGTATAAGGATGGGAATCGAGACAGTGTCAAAGGCCTTTTTAAGATCTAGAAAAACGGCTAAGGTTTCCTTCCTTGATCTAGTTGGTCAACGATTAAGGAGGTAAGAGCTGTTACAGCATCTTCTGTAGATTTTTCTTGTCTAAAACCAAATTGCATATCAGACAGTATTTTAAATTTATTAATGAATTGTACTAGTCGTTTATTTATTAATTTTTCTATTACTTTTGAGATACTGGAAAGAACAGAAATAGGCCTGTAATTATTAATATCATCTCTGCTCCCATTTTTGTGTACTGGAGTTATTATGGCTTGTTTTAATAACGACGGGATAATACCTTGCTTAAAACATAGATTAACCAAATGACAAATAATTGGAACTACTTCATTTTTAGCAAGCTTTGAGAGAGGAATTTGGTTGGAATATTATCATATCCGGGTGCACTGTCTGATTTAAGGCTCATAAGTATACAATAAGTATATCTAAGAACACAAACGAATTGGACTGTGTACGATTAGTATTCAAGTGTGCTTATAATTTATCGTCTAATTACCTTCATATTTTTTTATAACTGTTACGAACGATGTCAAGCGCCCAATTTCATACATCTCCTTTATAACTTAAGTTATTGATTTAATTAAAGTAGAAATTTCATTAATTATTGATTTATTTTTTTTAATTTTACATGACTTTTCATAACAATAGTCGAAACAATTTTTTACAGATCCTTAGAGCGAATTACAACTTATTATATATTTATACATTTAAAGTACATAAAAACATTACACATGCTTTACAGAACCCACAGTTATTAAATGTATCATATAAAGCTCAGTTTCATTTAATATTAAGTATACGCATAAATATTAAAAGTCAGAGTTATGAAAGAGCACAAAGTTCCCCTGACCTGTACACAACTGAAACCCATGTACATCTACCCTCCATAGTTAGATATTATTACTTGAGTTTTAGTTTATTTTATTTCAACACTAATTAATGTAGTATTTTGTACTAAATAGTTGTGTGTATAGAATATATAAGCAGATATGCAGTTCATTACATTGCAATTACTCGCAACATTACGGCGGCATTATACTCTAAACGACTCTCAGAGTAAAGTAATATTCCTTGCGGTTAACCTTTGGGTAGTTGACCGCTTATGCAGCATTTAATATAGAGCTTAGGGTTTCCTTCCACTTAAGAATCAAGTTTTAATATAAGTGTTAACTACTTATACTAAATACATTGTTTTTGGTTACAAAGTAATTTTGATAACATAATACGTAAATTTTGAGGAGTTTGCGTTGGTACAATAAGATAGTCGGTTTTCTGTACATTTTTTATAAATAAAAAGAAAAGAAAGAACCTAAGAATATGGAACAATACGTTCTCCACCAATGTATATTAATTCGAAATTTTGAAAATGTCTCCAAGGCAGTTCACAAAGTTCATGGTATTTTTCTTAAGCTCTTATAATTTTTTTATAATGTTTAACTACAATCTTACCTTGAGTCAAGTGGTGATGATGCCCTAATTTGAAAACCACTGTCTTAGCGTAACTAAAGCCTATTCACTACTGCATTGAAGGTACTCAGATTTTATTTTATTAGTCTGTATGAATCTTAAAAAAAGTCATTTTAAAATTTGTCGTATTGGATTAAAAATGGCGGCATTTAAGTAATCGTATATTGTCACGAGAAACTCACGTGAGAGCCAAATTTAAGCTCGACATTTTTTTAGTGAAATTGGTTGAAATATTGATTGCAATATTCCAGGACAAGAGTACAAGTGAAGTTAAATAAAAGCTTTTAAAAAAGAACTGTTTCTTAAAAACATGTCTCTTACTAGGGTTCTATCTATGTGTAGGGTTCTACAGGCCCTGCGAAGTAATTGGCCACTGGCCATGTACTTTAACCATGATCGATAAACATCTATTTTTATATCTTCAACTATGACCATTTAGTGATAGTGTAATTATCCACTAACCCATATCATTCCGCGAGTGCAGCGCTTGCCAACCAAAAATAAAAAATAAACTGCGGTGGCAACCGCAATTTGTTGGTTGGCCATCTCTCCTGACAAGCGTAGAAACTAAGGCAAGTATTACTCCCGATACCATTCACACCATCTGGATGATTGGCGGTCCACCACTGTGCGATTTAGAAGATGTTTTCTTCCTCGCACGACTTCCTTGTGGAATCGATTACCATCAGTGATTTTTCCGGACCGATACGACTTAGGGACCCTCAAGAAAAGAGCGTACTCCTTTTTAAAAGGCCGGCAACGCATCTGCAGTTCCCTCCCTGGTGTTGCAGTTGTTCATGGGCGGCGGTAGTCACTTACAATCAGGTGAGCCGCATGCTCGTTTGCCCCCTCTCTTATAAAAAAAAAAGTATCCCTTCTATGAAGCCAATCACAGGGAAGGCCTATTTACATCTTTGGACTTTTGATAGGATGTAATAAATTAATGATATTCAATGACAACTACAGCCCATGGATATCTACGATTTGCTTCTAGAAAAGTCATTACCTTTAGCTAAATTAGTGCTTCAGTTTCCAGTGAATTGTATATTGAATGATGATCACAATTAAGTAAGTTTTAATATTATTTTTTTTTAATTTTCTGGTGAATACAACGACACGAGTAAAACTATATTGTAGATATAACAGAACATGGTTGACACAAATATGGTTTAATTGAATTAATTTATGCGGTTAGCCCGTTATACAACCACTTTTTATTAGTAGCTACGTTATCGGTTTATTAAACTTTTGATTACAGACAATTGTTCGATTGGAACATTTCTTGCGTAAATCCTTAAAGTTTTGTAACACATTAAAATAAGATATTTATAATGATATGATATATTTATAATAACTCATACGCTTCATATTGAAATTAACAATTTGCTATTCAAGTACGCCGTTAAACAAAATAATTATTCGATAAAAACAAAAAATATAGCAATAGATAATAAAAGACATCGAAATTGTTAAAGGGTCTTGAATGGAAAGCTTTGTAGTCAAATTTGTTCAGAGCTTTTAAAAGGGATTTAGCCATTTAAAAGCGTAACCGGCTGTTATCTATATTATTAGTATATTCACTGGGTATAAATCTATATAATTTATGCTACACGTGAATAGTCAGTATTGGATATGTGAAGTATTGTAATGATGTTGACGATGATGATGATTTTTTCTACCATGGGATGAAAAACGAGAACACAGACCACCTGATGATAAAAGGATGCTGTAGCCCATAGACATCTATATTTACCCTTGATTAAGAATCAAAATGCAGATGCATCGTCAGCCCTAAGGACTAAGATGGCTTCCCTGCATTCACCATAAGAAATACAGCTGCATTGATCTCGTATTTTACGCTTGTATTCTGTGAGAGCATGGTCTTTTACCGTTCGAGCAGACCCATTCGTGCTACAACTACTATATAACTGCAGCATTGTTATCTCACGCATCCCACGTATGTTGACAGAAGCATTGTCGGTTTTTAAATTATTTTAAAATTTTCAGACATTCTTTCCAACATTTTTTTCACTAGAAAATGTGATCAAAATTGCTCTCATTCTATTAAATTTAAGGTGATAAAAATCTCCCTCTGCCACGGTTCGTAGCAAGATTATAAATCATTAAATTGTAACGTGAAGTGTAGGTTGGCCCCCCACTAAATGGTGTGACGACCTGATACATTAAGTCATTTCATGCATGCGACTCAGGACCATATTTTGATGAAATCTATGGTGTATTAATTTACATTTTCGTATGCTTTAACTATTACATTTAAATAGTAAATCTCACCACCGTCCATAACTGTTGCTACGTCCGATTATTGCAAAATACTTAATTTCTGTGTAACATTTGTTCGAAAAATATTTCTGTCCTGGAAATAACCTAAAAGTAACCTACCGGGATTATTTTTAAACATAAAATATTACAGTAACATTATATTGTAAAATATTAAAAATTGAAGTAGGTTTAGTAAAAATATTAGAAACCTCTCAGAAAGTAAACATTGTCAAAAGAAATCAACTAACAGATTTACGAGTGCACTACGCACAGAATAAATGAAAGTAAATTCTAACTTTTTTATATCCATTGAAATATTTTCTAAATAAATCCTGCCGCTAGTAAAATGTTATTAAAATAACTCCAGCTCAAAAAAGTAAAGCGAATTGCAATCGCTGACCTAGTGTCACGCTAAGAAGAGATTAAGAGTAGCTATCAGCTTAAAACACTTTTATTATGTCCTACAGATTTAAATTTGTACTTTAATTTGCGTGATACACGTAAACGTAAAATACCATGCCCAAAAGAACTTCACGCGGGTG
The DNA here is from genome assembly GCA_963668995.1 of Parnassius mnemosyne. NCBI lineage: Eukaryota > Metazoa > Arthropoda > Insecta > Lepidoptera > Papilionidae > Parnassius > Parnassius mnemosyne. The sequence goes on from CAVLGL010000001.1 coordinate 58,749,339, forward strand.
TTGTAAGAGGCGACAGAAGGAAACTGAGGCAGAAAATGGGCAGCAGCATATTTCTGATAACAGTGAAATAAATAAAAAACTGCGGATGCCAACCCACTCGCCAAGCGTGGCAACTATGGCAATATAACCCCTTAACGAGAGTTACAAAATGACGGCCCCTAGTACAGGGTGGCCTCGCTATTCTTGGCTACGGTGGCGACCATGGTAACGGCGAGCCAGGGGGTGTTAAGAATCTCCGGTGGAGGTTCGGTTGCCACCTAAGGAGACTTGTCCTGGCAACATATAACGCACGCACCCTGAGGAATGATGAGAAAACCCTTGAGCTGGAAGAAAAGATTTATAAAAAGAAGAAAAGACAATTTGCACTGAGAAAATATTATCACCCGGATCGGTAGCATCTTTCCCATGGAAGTGTTGAATTTATCGTCTACAAGTCTCCAGTTAACAACGCTGTAAAGTTTGCGCACCTTTTACTCAGAATCACCAAACGGTATTCGCTGAAGGTCACACAGGTTTACGCACCAAACTCAGCGCATCCCGATGAGGAAATGTAACAAAATATATGAGGATAATATCTCAAAAGGCACGTGTTCCTCCAAAACCCACTATACGATGTTAATGGGAGAATTCAACACAAAACTAGGCACAAGAGAGAACGGTGAGCAGAAAGTAGAGAAATTTGGGATTGGGCAACGGAACCCAAGGGGCAAGCAGTTGGCCGACTTTAAAGAGGGAACTAGAAAGATAGACTCTTAATGATGAACTCTTTCTTCCAAAAGTTGCCCAACAGAAATTGGACCTGATCAAGCCCCGACGGCAAATAATGAGATTGATTTCATAATGACGAACAGACGGCAACTGTTCAGTGATGACATAATGATTGCGAGGGTGAAAACTGGCAGCGATCAACGAATGGTGAGAGACACACTAAACCTAAACATTAAATTGAAGAGGTCACGTCTAATGAAGTCATCGCTCCGTCCCCTCGTGCTCTAATCAAAAGCTCTGAAAATTTTCACCTCGAAATACAAAATCCTTTTAAGTGCCAAGAAGACTGAAATAAAGTGGAAAATATGAATTACCAGCTTGTGTAAACTCTCCATGTGGTCGTAGCTAAATTCTGCATGACCCGTCGCAGAAAAACACAAAAACTTTCAGATTACACTCTTAATCTCATGGATGTTAGACGGGAGATAAAGCTGCAGCCTTCAGCAGATTTGAGAGCATACAGACAACTAAACAAAAAGATCTCCAAATGCATGCAGCAGAACTTACGCAACTTCAATTCAGCTCGTATTGAAGAAGCGATTGAGCGGAACCAGGGCTCTAGTCTTTGCCAGAGATCTGTAAGCCAGAAAGAGCCAACTAGCGAAGCTAAAGACCTAATGTGGCAGAATCTTTTCCGGGACACCTGAGATTTTAAAAGAGATTGAGAGGTTCTATGAGGAGCTGTAGACGTCATCATTGGAGCCACGTGCAAGTGTAAGTAACGATCCAAGAGCAAGTCTTTTGCGACACAATTCCGATTATATTTTGGACGTCAGTCTTAATGAGGTAAGGCCAGCCTCCTGAGCAAGCCGGTTTTCAAAATGGCCTTAGCACCATTACATAGACCATATACATAACCTACAACAAATTGCACAGAAGACCGAAGAGTACAATCTGCCACTTTGTTTTGCGTGTGTGGACTACGACAAAGACTTTGATTCAGTTGAAATTTGGGTGGTGCTGCAGTTTCTTCACCGGTTCCAAGTTGAATTTCGGTATGTCAAAGTGCTGAATTGTTTGTACAGTAGGTCAACGATGGCTATCCGAGTATATGACCAGAGTACGAAACCTATCCAATTGCAGCAGGTGTAAGACAGGGTGACGTAATATCCCCGAAACTCTTCACAGTTGCATTGGAAGACGTTTTCAAGTTACTTGACTAGAAAGGATACAGTTTAAACGTCAATGGTAAGTACATCACTCACCTTCGATTTGCCGACCATATAGTCCTTATGGCAGAATCGTTGGAGGACCTAAGCACGATGTGCAACGATCTCAATAGTGTCTCCCAACGGTTAGTTCTTAAGACGAACATGGACAAAACAAAATGAATGTGTAACGTCCATGTCACACATATGCCACTAGTTGCTGGGAGCACTAAGCTCGAAGTTTTTTTTTTTTATATATCTGGGACAAATAGTTAGACTAGAGATAACCAACTTCGACAGAGATATCAATTGACGGATTCAACTCAGCTGGGCAGTGTTTAAGAGATTACGACACATCTTCTCGTCAGGCATACCTCAAAACTTCAAAACATGGTTGTACATCCAGTGCGTATTGCACGTGAAGATCTATGTAACTGAGACGTAGTCCCTCACTGCTCACCGTATGAGAAAGCCCAAGGTCGTTCAGTGCGCTATGAAGAAGTCTATGCTTGAGGTTTCTCTGCGTGATAGGTTTAAAAACGAGGATATCCGCAGTAGAACTAGATTAACCGACATAGTCCAATGGATTAGTAAGCTGAAGTAGCAGTGGTCCAACCAACCACCGATGGCGAAGAAAGGTTCTCGAGTGGCAGCCTCGTACCGGCAGGCGAAATGTGGGGCATCCTCCCATTAGATAGAGTGACGAGAGTCAATGGATGCAGGTGGCTCGCGACCTTGCTTTGTGGCATTCCTTGGGGGAGGCTTATGTTCAGTAGTGGTATTGTGAAGGGCTGTAATTATGATAATGAATTGAAAAATACAAGCCCTTGTCAATATCCTCATATAGGCGCTAAATTAATAGAGGTTTGGGAACAAAAGTTAATGGTTCTGCTTGTTCTGCTTCTTCATCAGTCCATAGTTAACAGTATTTTGTAATCTTTGGACATCTACCTTAATTATACTGTTGCTTATATACCTTGCGGCCATGTGCTTTCTTTTGACTCTATTTGTATTAAAATGCTTTTCTCTGCATAAAACAATGGAATATGTTACATTGCTTATAATTTGATATAATATAATTATCTGAACTGGCAACCCTTGTCGAAATTGATATAAGTATAACTAAAACTACGTTATATTTAATCACTCAGACGATTCTGGAACTTATTTGATGTTATCAATAAAGCAACAGTGAAAACTTGTTAAGGATGTAATTATAACTTTCAAACAATAGACAATAAAGCCATTTTTTGTTATGTACATGGAAACCACAACTTGCACAGGAGTGCAAGCGTAATTCTCCGTCAGGCGAACCAACAAATTACTGTAGCAATAATTACGTTGCGAAATATAGTTATATATGTTTTTCATTAATCTCTGCGATAATATCTTAACACTTAATAATATTTTTTTATAAATTATAACATTCGAGCATGTAGTAGCGTTGTAAGAATATCCGCTACCCCATATTGTCCCATGTATACAAATAGGACAATATGGGGCGTAAAAGGTGACAGAGGAAAACAAACCAGAAGATGTTTAAAAAACTATTAAAAAAATGCGGTTGTCAACCCATCTTCCAAGCGTAATAAATATCCACCCCATGTGTTAATCTATTAGGGAGGCCTATGTCTAGCAATAGACCATTAATGAGGTATAACAATAATTTTCAACGGTACACAATTTTTATTACTTACGATTTTTAATCAACGCTCACAGTATGACATTATTAAGCATCTAAGTAAAAAGTTCAATAGAGCACATGTAGAATATTAAATTGCAGCTCTGCTCGTGACTAAGCCACAATGAGATGTGGAAATAAAAGCAATATAGAAAAAAGTAGTATAGAGAAGAGTATTTTTGTGAAAAGAAGATCAAAAATGCGATAATATTTAAGAAAATAAAGGTACATACGAGTAAGTGATGGAAGTTATTTTGCTCCCGATATAAATTTTGTGTGAGTGCAATGCTCAAAATGTGAAATTTCTCAAAAAACTAAATTGTTAATTGCAGTTTTAAGTTCTGATTTACCACGTGGCCTGCAGTGAAGAAAACATTGTGAGGAAACCTGCGTGAGTATAAAAATATTTGAAAGACATGTGAAGTCCGTGCATACTAATTACTCTATAATACTCTCATAAATAAGATAATGCCAGTACCCAGCAGTAAGCCGTAAAAGTTGTATGTCTACATACAAAAAACTCAAAGTCGCTTCTCGCCATCTGTACGTTAGATCTTTTAAACTACCAACGCAACAGATTTTGATGCGGTTTTCACCAATAGATTTTTTTTAACTATAATTATATATATTATTCTTTTGTCCGTGTGTATATAACTGATCTCCTCTTAAACGGCTAAACTATTTAGATGAAACTTTGTGTGTGTGATTAAGTTGATTCGAGAATAGTTTAGATTTACAATTGGACTCAATAGGTAGCGCTGTTGTCGAAATACAAAAACCAACCGTGCGAAGTCGGGGCGGATCGCTAGTTATTTATATGCTCAAGATGATCAAAATCTTAATAATTTCTTTTTTCCATTTACTTGCGAGAAACGGGGATGATTATTTTGTGCATTACTCTCATCATAGTCACAGCTCGAGAAAAGCCTATTGTCTTATACTCATATAATTTTTCAAGACTTAATTGGATTACATAAAAAAGTAAGGAGGATATATTGCAGGCTACTTTCGTGCATTAAATATTTATTTAACTAATTTTAATTGCTAAATGTGGTTTTCATGACGAATGATTATATGAGGTTTTGTATCAATTACGCAAAGTGAAAAGATTGATGCCAATTTATATACGTCGTTAATATCTTCCCGAAAATTATTGAGCCTTTAAAACCCATGTAACGAGGAGCTGCGTCTAAAGTATGTGGTGAAAAAAAATTGTTTTGAAGGTTTTTCTCCTTGGGTCCTATTCATAAATTTTACATAGTCTGAAAAGCTCTGCATAGATGATTTTCACAAAATTCACATCACGGTACGTTTTTAATTGTTACATATATATATATATATATATATATATATATATATATATAATCATAAACTGAAATAGATACAACCTATTAAATACTACATTTTCATCTACTGTTGTTTATTTAAAAAATTTAAATTTACAATAAAATAGGTATTAAAAAAACTCAAACTCGAAACTTAAATTGTCATATAATCTTACTCCCCGCGGTGTTACGAAATCCTGGCTGCGATTCTTCGATGACCGGCTATACACTTGATCGAGAAAAGAACCCTCTAATCACCAGCAGCGACAAAAAGTGGAGCGTCATAGCGATGGTGGCGAGTTGGAATTGGGTGGTGGGTATTTCGAGAAAGCCCCTCGTTTGTGCAGTATAAAGTTCAGTGTAGGTGCAGAGCGCGAGATCATTAATTTCCACTTGCGCCGCCACTCTCGAGTGGACGTGTACAAGTTGAACGCGCTTTCGAACGTACGGGGGTACGTTAGTGCCCTCTCGCTCTCGCGCCTCCGCTCTCCTCCTCATGCTGTGCAGCGCAGTCGCCTCAGTGAGTTTTTCGCCTTTCACTTTCCGTTCTTGCCCCCTGCCTCCTGGCGGGGAGATTTGACCGCTCATTGTTTTATTTTTGTTAATTTTTCTTGTTATTTTATTGTTAATTGTTTTTGTTATTTTTTTTGTTATTGCTATATATTGTTAAATCGTGTATATTGTTTCTAGGATACGTCTCTTGTTCTTTTCAAAACAAGCCCCTGTTCTGTTGAGAACAGGGATCCCAGCCCTTACTGTTTCACTTAGAACGACCCCCCCCCCACAACATGTCCACACAAGACCTTATTAGGTCAATCGTCGCCGCCCTGAAGCATTCCCTTGGTCTGGGCATTAATCTGGATGAGACGGCTTTCGCCGCAGTCCAAGCCTCCCTTGCACTTCAGACATGTCTCCTCCGGCCTCCGTCGCAGCCTTTTGGCGGCACCTACGGCAACCCCGCAGTCCGACTCACCCGCGTCCCTCGTGATGGAGTGCTCATGCTCCGATTCCGGCCCCATGGTGTTGACCTCCCGGAAGAGGCCCGCCACCGAAAATGAGTCCAGCAGTGGTTCCTCAGAGTCGTCTGACTTCAAAAAACCGGTAAATCTTCGTTCATAACAGTGACATCTAAGCGCGGCCGTAAACGCGCAGCGAAAAATCGCAGGTCCCCGTCTCGGTAGCCCCTGCCGCTGCTACCCTCAATCCTGCAGCCCCCACCGCTGCCTAAAGCCCCGCAGCCCTCGCCGCTGCCTCAACCCCCGCAGCTCCCGCCGCCGTCTCTGCCCTCGCAGCCCCCGCCACTGCATAGGCCCTCCTAATGTCGTTAGAAATCCTCCAACCAAGCAAGCCAGCATCCCGCTGCGCCTCCACCCTCGCTAAAAAGCAGGTCCAACCCCATGTCTTTCTCTGAGACAAGGCAAAATTCACGCGTCTCTCCAAAATCTGTTACGACGCAGGCATCAAGTATGAACAGGCCATCAACCTCGGTGAGGCCATTAAGATCATCCCTCAGTCGATCGACGACTTTCGTCGCCTTACCAGGCTTTTCACAACCGAGCGTTTGTCCTACCACACGTACGCTCTTCCGGAAGAGAGTTAGGTCAGGACAGTGTCCCATTCAAACTCGGCAACGAGAACATCCTTGAGGACCTTAAGTCCCAAGGATTCCCAGTTGAGGTCGTGCAGAAAATGCACAGCAACCAGGACAAGAGGTTCCCGCTTGCCCTTTTAATCCTCATCAACGTGCCGGAGACTATAGCTATCTTCCGGCAGGTACGCACAGTGTGCGACCTGTCGAGAGTGAGGGTTGAGCCTCCACACAGGCACGGTTTCCCGGCGCAGTGCCACCGCTGCCAACTTTATGGGCATGCGGCGGCCAACTGTTCTGCCCCACCCATGTGCGTTAAGAGCCTAGACCCACACAGCTAGAAAAGAGTGTCTTCGGCCCCAAAACGCCGAATTCCCACCCGCGTGTATCCTATGCTAGCAGTCTGGCCACCCGGCTTTTTAAAGAGGCTGCCCTTGCGCTCCTCACATTCGTTCCAACAAACAAGCTCCACCGCCGGTCAATGACAGGTCATTCACGGCCTTCCCCGCAAGAATGCCCCGCCAGGGCCTTTCCCAGCCCCTTCAAGGCCTCTTTCGGTCCACTCAATGTCCTCCAAGGCCCCTCAGGGCCCTTCTCAACCCTGTTCGGGCTTCTCCCAGCCTTCGCAGCCTCCAGTCTTCCCCTGGGGCTCCAAAAAGGCCGATCCTCCGCGGACATCCTCCGCCCCACAGCAGGCACAACCCTCAATGGTTGATGACTTGAATACGGTTTATTCCTCTATTTGGAATATCAACATTGGGGAGATTGCCGTTCTAGCACGCAAACTGCATGCTGCTCATTCCCTTCAGGACCTTCTCCTTGCTCTTACCGAGCATTATAACCTATCATCAGTCAGTCCATCATCAGTCCATCGTCATAGCCTCCTGCTTCATCCCCAGTGGAACTTTCCCCCTCAAAAAAGATTTTGAGGCTATCTTTTCTTTAGGCAACTCAGTCATTATGTTAGGTCTTCAACGCCTGCTGCAATGTTAGTTACTTTCCCACTACGTGGAATGAGGCAACTGTCATTGGTATCCCCAAGCCAGGTAAGCCTCTCAACCTCCCCTCCAGTCATCGTCCCATCAGCCTCCTCAAGGCCATGGGCAAACTCTTCGAAAGAGTCATCCTTAATCGCATGAGGCTCCGTCTGTTTCCCTCCGACGGTGACCCACTTGTCATCCCCCACCAATTTGGTTTCCGAGCGAAACATTCTTGTCCCCAACAAATTCACCGTATTGTGGAATATATCCTCAGCGGTTTCTATCCTCGTCGTCACGTCGCGGTCTTTTTCGACATTGCAAAAGCGATTGATAGAGTCTCGTACGGAGGCCCTATCTACAAACTCTACAGAATAGGCCTCCCTGTTCGGCTTGTTAGTCTCGTGGCCTCCTACCTGAAGGATCGTACCTTTTGTTTTAGATACGAAGGCACGCTCTCCTCTCAACACCCCATTAAAGCTGATGTCCCTCAGGGCTCAGTGCTTGCCCCTCTCCTATATATCCTGTTCACCAACGACATTCCCATCCTGTCGAAAGGTGTTCAGCTCTCCCTCTTCGCAGACGACACTGCCCTCTTCTGTAAAGGTATCTCACTACCTTGCATATGGAACAAGATCTAAAAGTCAGTTGATGACTTAGGAGCTTGGTTCCAAAAATGGCGCATCGATATGAACCAGGAGAAGAGCTCCGCCGTTCACTTAGATCATAAGTGACGCCGCCTCTCTACCATTCCGCCAATCCGTATGCTAGGGACCTCTATCCCCTGGCATACGACTGCCAAATATTTAGGTGTCAGCCTTGACACGAGGCTCACCTTCGGGCCCCATGTTAAAAGAGTAACCCGCAACGCACGTTTTTATTTGAGTAGGCTTAACAGTATTTTGGGCCGACACAGTAAAATGTCCCTCCGCAACAAGCGAACCTTTTATAAGTTCTGTATACGACCAGTCATGACTTACGCGGGCCCCATATTTGCCCATGCTAATCCCAAAATCATTAACGAACTACAAATACTTCAAAACCTCTTCTGTCGCCGAGCTATGAACAAACCCTGGTACATCCGAAATGCCGACCTCCATCGAGACTTAGAGCGCCCCACAGTCCAGCAACAACAAAAGCACTCTCTGAGAACATTCTGAAAACAGTCTCTGAGAACTTTTTCAAAGCCTCAGAGTCTCAGTCTAATCACTTTATTCGTGAGGCAGCTTCCTATGCAGCCCCTCTCCCCTCTCGCTATCGAGTCCGAAAACCGAGAAACTCTCTCGGATCCGCGAAATAAGCTTTCGGCCAACCTGAACTGCCTCCTGTCGGCTCAGGCCGACTCTTCTTAATTTGCCTTAGTTAGGCTCCCTCTCAGCAGCTCGTCGCCGCCTGCACCCCCTTTTCCCTAAAGAGGGTCGCTTCCGATTCGGCAGAAAGGCCTTATAAGCCAATTCCAGTCTCATAGGTGGTGTTTAGTGGGTAGGCACTTAGGGTGGTTAGGTTATTCTCAGTGAGTCTCACATAATCACGACAGCCGGCTGTCGTGGTATGCTAAGAGCATTCTCCACCTCCCTTCCTCGTTTCCGGGGGGTAGCCCTTTCAATTGCTTCTGGGCGCAAAGAAAAAGGGCGCGAGAGATTCCTCTTGAGCCATTCTACGAGTGAAGTCATTCTACGCATGTTAAAATAGGGTTGTGGTAGCTGTCCATTGTGGTGATTATTACGGTCTTGCTGAGAGGCTGACCCATGTTACATTAAGTTGGGAAGTGTTGCTGTTGGTTTGCATACTTTGGTGTTATCATGTAATCCTTCCATAATCCTTCTGTTATCATTCTAATATTTCCTTCATGTTACACCAGGGAGTGCTTGTGATGAGGTCACCATACGGTATGATCGAAATATAATTGCCTATAATTGATTGTGTAGTGCAGTTACGCCACTTTATTACCACTAATGATTAACTGCGTAAGCAAGAGAGCAAATTGAATATCCGCTATCACACTTTTACTATTTTTCACAACTAACATTTACTGATGTATTGCCGCTAGTTCCGACATATATATATATATATATATATATATATATATATATATATATATATATATATATATATATATACATTAACACGTTAAACGCCATGTAAGAAATGTGATTTTACTCCAAAAATTTTTTGTAGTCATTTTGTTAATAATCATGATATATGTATAGAAATCAGTTTTTATCGAAATCAAAAATACAGTTTTCAAGTTATTGCTGAAAAACTAGCCGCGGGCACCTGTGACCCCCATGGCGCTCAAAAGCAAAAAAGTTATTTTTCGTTTGCATGCGCCACGCCGCCCACCCCGCCGGTCACCCCGCGCTCCAGTCTATCGCCGGCGCTTGCGCGGAGAGGTTATGTTCGTTTGGTTTTTGGCTAATTAGAATACGTCTAAAGCATATTTCATGTTAGTTATGTTTAGTAATTCATTGCGATGGAAAATAATATAGTACCTAATAATGAGGAACGCGATTTTTGCGAATTTCAAATGGATTTGGCGGACTTTGAATTGTCGCAAGAAGATTTGCAAGAGATTGAGACTTTGGAGTTCAACGCACTTCAGACATCGTTCAGGGACATCAGTAGCGACGATGAGTCTGAAAATTTACATGTTCCGAAGAAAAGAAGACGTATGGTTATCAATTCGGACAGTGAAAGCGATTCAGTAAAAGATTTTGTCCTACAAAATTTACCTACTTCTTCAAACACGTACACAAAATGGAAGAACCCTACTGGATGCACTGCTCGAGCGATACCCTTCACTGAGCCCACAGGTATGAAGTCTCCTTTTTCAAGAGACTTAAGTCAAGGAGATCCAGAGGATTTTTATTCTTTGTTAGTTGACGATTCCTTGTTTGAAATAATTGCTGAACAAAGTAACCTGTTTGCTACGCAAAGCTTTGGAGATAAAGATTTCAAGCCATGTTCTCGCTCACATACATGGCAGCCAACCGATAAGCATGAAATAAAACGATTTTTTGGACTAATTTTATTCATGGGCCTTGTGAAATTGCCATCAATTAGTGATTACTGGAGTACAGATGACATATTTCAACAACCGTTTCCTCGCACAGTGATGACTAGGAACAGATTTGAATTACTTTTACAGTACCTACACTTTGCCGACAATTACAACTTGAATCCGAACGATCGCATTGGAAAAATCAGGTATCTTGTGAATTTGTTAAATGATAAATTTAAAGCCTACTATGCCCCTAAAGAAGAACTGTGTGTCGACGAAAGTATGATTCCTTTTAGAGGTCGAGTCACTTTTCGACAATATAACAAATCTAAAAGGCACAAATACGGTATAAAATTGTTTAAAGTTTGTACAAATCCTGGTTATACTTTAAAAATACAGGTATACAGTGGAAAAAATATTGATATTGAGAATAATACCCCTACAAAAATAGTATTATCCCTGTGCGATGAACTCTTGAATAAAGGCCACACCATTGCCACTGATAACTGGTACACCAGCTTGGAACTGGCGTACGAATTACTAAAAAACGATACACATTTCCTGGGGACAGTGAGAAAGAACAGAAAGTACTTGCCTAGGAAAGTAGTAGAAACTAATTTAAAACGAGGTGAATTCGTAGCACAAGAAAACGATTGTGGCATCACAGTATTAAAATGGAAAGATAAAAGAGATGTTTTAATGCTGTCTACAAAGCACACGGACAAATTTACTCGATTAAATGTCAGAGGCAAGGCGGTGCAAAAACCAGCAATGGTTATTGACTATAACAAATGTAAAGCTTCAGTCGACATGAGTGATCAGATGACAGCTTATTCAACTCCACTGAGAAAAACTGTCAAATGGTATAGAAAATTGGCCATAGAATTGCTCTTGAATACAGCTGTGGTAAATGCGTTGATAATGTATAAGGAAACCACTAAGAAAAATATTTCAGTAGTAGATTATAGAAAAAATCTCGTTCAATATCTCACTAAATCAGGACGTCCAGAAACAGGTAACTTGGCACTTGAATTACGTCCAAAACGACGAAAAAATGAACTTGTCAAAAAAAAGGGACCTGTACGCAAAATGAGACGATTTTGTGTCGGCTGTTACAAGAAAAATGTAGAAAAGATGTCGAGAAAAGACGCAAAAAATAAGACCCTGAAAGTGCCTACCTATTGTTTGCAGTGTGATGGTCAGCCACATTATTGCCTGCCATGTTTTAATAGAGAGCATCGAACGTAATTTGGACAATAATTTTTGTTTGTAATATTTTCAATATAATAACTTTTAAATTACTATCTAAATTGTTTTGTGAGCCTTTCTATGACCACGTGTAAAATATTGATATTTCTTTGTGATTGATATATTATTATGTTATTAAAACATTAATACTGTAAAAGATTTTTGTATCTTTTGAATCTTAAAACTACGATATTTAAAACCAAATTTTATATGAAACATTTTTTTTGCGTATTTTTCCCTACTTCTCATAATTTAGTACCTATTTTCTAAATTTTACTAGGCAGGTGTGTCCCACTGCAAAGGATTGCTCTCAAGCGCCGCGCCGGTCACTCACATAGGCGAAATAAACGACACGCGTGACCGGTGGCGCAAAAAAGCACTTTAAATTCAATTCAAATTCAAATTTTAAGTCCAGGGAATAATAAGCAAGATACCTAGCGGAAGTTTGAACATATTTCATTTTACAACAATTTTTAAATGAATTTTAATAAATTCAGCATGGTGGCGATCACTTCATTCTTGGTGTCACTTTTGTACAATTTTTCTTTTAAAAAATATTTTAACTCATTTATCAACAAATTCTATACATTTTCTAGGATTTTGTTGTAAAAGCGGACATTGCGCTATAAATTATTCTGTGTAGTCTAGTAACTGAAATTACAAGCTTATGTTCATTCCTAGAGCTTAAAGTATGAGCATCCTTATTTTTATCAAAGCTATTTATGTTTTTATGTACATACATTACATTTTCATAAACACATTGCGATGCCATAAGTTAATATGTTAATTTCTTTAAAATTTTCTCTAAGGCACTCTTACGATTTAAGATAGAAATCGCTGTACGGCTCTCTTTTGCAAAAAAAAATATATGGTTTCAATATCAGTCGCGCCATAACAAAATTCCATTAGACATCACGCTATGAAAGTAACTAAAATAAAATAATCTAGCCGTAACATTGGTGACAGTTTTAATCTTTCTAACAGCAGAACTAAGTCTGCTTGCTAATTTAGGTGTATGTGATTTCATTGAAACTTCTTTTAATATGGAAATATACCTACGCTGCGCGGTCTTTTACGAGATTTTTTCTTATAAGTATTAAGGCGTTTTTGATTTATTTTTGAGTTTTTATTCAAGTGTGGCCTCTCAAAAATTCAAAAGGTACTGCATAGCATACAAGTGCTTAAATAACAAAAGGAATGTCTACATTTAATTTTTTACTATTCTTAAGGACACCGAAAGGTAAGATATTATTATTAGAAGGTAGATCTAGATAATTTGATTCCTAGTTACTGACGCATAGGTACAGTTTTATTATTTGATCAGCGACCCTACCACAGCTTCGCAGTTGACGATTTTTTCGCGTAAAATGCCAATAACCTTAAAAAAACATTGCAAGTAGTCCTCCCAGTACCAGGGGCTGAGTCAATTCCATTTTCTCAACGACTAAACAAGTTTGACAAAACCTTGTAACAAAACCGAAAATCTTTTTTCAAATAAATAAATGGTATTCGATTTTTAAAACCAAGAAGTTTTCAATTATAAAGATTTTAATATGACAAGAACAGTGGAAATATTCCATTCCCGATACTTTTAGTGCAGCCTATGTACTGAAGCATAATCAGCATATGGCGGTTATTAGTTTAGCAATTCGTAGATAAAAGAAAAAGATTGAAAATAGCAGCACATCTCATTACCCCTCATTAATTAATAATGCCGTCGCGTGTCACGTGTTTTTTCATCATTCATCATCATCATTACAGCCCTTTATAAGTCCACTGCTGAACATAGGCCTCCCCCAAGGAATGCCACAAAGCACGGTTCTGAGCCACCTGCATCCATCGACTTCCTGCACGTCTTACCAGGTTGTCACTCCATTTAATGGAGGGTCGCTCTACACCTCGCTTACCGGTACGAGGCTGCAACTTGATAACCTTTCTTTCTCATCGGTTGTCGGTTCTTTGAGCTATATGGCCAGCCCATTGCCTTTTCAGCTTACTAATCCAAGTGGCTATTGCGGTTACTGTAGTTCTACTGTGGGTATTCTCATTTCTAAGTTTATTGCGCAGAAAAACTCCGAGCATAGACTTCACCATAGCTCGCTGAGTGACATTTAGCATTATCATACGAGAAGGACCACGTCTAAGTTTCATAGGTCATCACTGGCAATATGCACTGGTTGTACAGTCTCGGCTTCAAGTTTTGAGGAATACCTGACGAGAAGATGTGCCACAATTTCCCGAAATCTGCGTAGCCGAGAGGAATCCGGTGACTAACCTCTCGGTCGAAGTTGGACTTACCTAGTCAGACTATTTCTCCCAGGTTAACATACTCGTCAAAAACTTCGAGCTTAGTGCTCCCAACAACTATCGGCATAGATGTGACATGGACATAACATATGATCTTTGTTTTGTCCATGTTCATCTTAAGACCTATCCGTTGGGAAACACTATTGAGGTCATTGAGCATAGTGCTTAGGTCCTCCAGCGATTCTGCCGTAAGGGCTATATCGTCGGCAGATCGAAGGTGAGTTATGTACTCGCCATTGATGTTAATACCGTATTCTTTCCAGTCCAGAAGCTTAAAAACGTCTTCCAATGCAGCGGTAAAAAGTTTCTATGATATGATGTCACCCTGTCTTACAATTTTCTCGGGTAGTCATCGTAGCCCTACTGTACAAGCACTTCAGCACTTCGATATACCGACAGTCAACTTGGCATCGCTGAAGGGACTGCAGCACCGCCCAAATTTCGACGGAATCAAAGGCTTTCTTATAGTCCACATGCACCAGACATAGTGGCAAATTGTACTCCTCGGACTTCTGTACAATTTGCCGAAGCGTATGTGTGTGGTCAATGGTGCTAAAGCCTTTTCATAAACCGGCTTTTTCGAGAGGCTGGAAGTCGTCAAGTCTGAGTGCGAGACGATTTATAATGACTCTGGAAAATAGCACGTAGACGCGGCTCAGAAGGGAAATCGATCCGTAGTTCTTCAAGAGTCGCCTTTCTTAAAGAACAAGACCACCGCACTTCTGCTCTACGCCTACGGAGTAGTGTCACCATGGAGGATGGAATTAAAGAGCTTCTGAAGGACTTCAAGTACCGGTTTTACACCCGCTTTCAGAAGCTACCCTGTAATTTCATTCTCGCCTGGGGCCTTGCCGTTTTAAGGCGCTGTAGAGCCATTCTAATCTTGCTCAGAATGCCGTCCAGGATATCATCGGAATAGTGTCGGATAAGACTCGCTCTTCAAATGTTACTCACACTTACGTGTGGCTCCAACGATGATGTGTACAGCTGCCCATAGAACCTCTCAATCTCATTCAAAATCTAAGGTGTCCTGGAAACAACGCTCCCACATTCGGTCTTCAGCTTTGACAGTTGGCTCTTTCTGGAAGACAAATCTCTAGCTCTAAGACTGGAGCCCTGGTTCCGCTCGATCGTTTTTTCAATACGAGCAGTTTTAAAGTTGCGTACGTCCCGCCGCATGCATTTGAAGATCTCTCTGTTCAGTTGCCTGTATGCCGTCAAATCTACTGGAGACTGCAGCTTTATATCCCGTCTAACAGCCATGAGATTAAGAGTGTGATCGGAGAGTTTTTGTGTTATTCTGCGTCGGGTCTTGCAAACTTAGCTCCGACCGCATGGACAGTTTCCACGATCTTGTCATTCATATCGCCCACTGCATTGCAATCTTTAAGGCATTGAAAACGGTTTCGTAGCTCGAGCTCGTTTCTCGGGACTTTGGATTAGAGCACGAGGGAGACGGATTGTTGATTTCATTAAACCATCTTAATGTTTAGGTTCAGTGTGTTTCTCACCATTCGGTGATCGCTGCTAGTTTTCATGCTCGCGATCACTGAGACATCACTGATAAGTTGTCTTCTGGTCGTTATAATGAAGTTAATCTCATTTTTTGTTGAACCGTCGGGGCTCGACCAGGTCCACTTCCTGTTGGGCCGCTTCTGGAAGAAAGAGTGTAATTATTCTTTAGGAAAAAGCATTAATTCACACTTGCAATGTATTACTAAAATGTTCGCGAACTTTGTTTTTAAAAAGAAATATTTTGGAAGCTTTTTTAAAGTCAGGAGGTATTTCCTTCCCGTGTCTAATATTCTGACAACAGTGAGGTGCTCAAACTCAACACATGCATTTTCTACAGAATTGGTCGACTTGACAGGGGAAGGACCATGCTCCAACGGAACAGCAGCGTAAAATATCACCTTAACGCTGCTGTGTTTTATATGGCGACTGAGTGTAGAAAACCCGACACCTTTTTTAATAAAAATGAGGCATTCCATCTTAGTAAAACCGGGTGCAATGTATCTGCATTTTGATTCAAAACAACCATTTATATTATCAAGTGGACTATGCACTCGTTTGTCACCCTTATTCTATAAAAATATTTATACATTGAAACAGCAATCTGTAAAGCCCGGTTTTGCCCGAGCAACATGGCCCAATTTTATTGTAATTAAAATACAACACCTTGCGTTATACGGATTACATTAAACATTTTCACTTGTCGTAACATGCTTAAGATTATTTATTGTTTATTTATTTTCATTAAAATAAAATATTTATTTGGATGCTTGGTTATAAAGTGTTTGAGTAAATTATTGGATTTTATAGAAGATAATATTTTTTTTATATAGTAATAGTTTTTTTTTTCATCAACATTGCCTCTTCTATTGTTTAGCTGTATGAACTAGTATCAATTAAGTTGCTGCCAAAATTACTTAATCAGCCATTTGTGTTCCAATCGATCAGGTAGACCAAAAATATTAAAATTCTACTGAAAGATCTTGCCTTGGTGGCTTATGCTGCTTAGAGCTGCATAGTATATTAGATGTGTATTATATTTACTATTAGATTTATAGCATACCACAAGATGAGTATAAGTATGCATCAATATGTAGCATGCCACAATGTCGCTTTTTTCAAAGTTTTTATTTCGGCATAAGCCAGACTTGAGAAAATTATGCGAAAAATGTACAGAAAAGACCTTGTAAATAAATAAAATCCAAACAGCAGTTATTATAACCAGATTTTACTAAGCTCAGCTTTATAAGAAAAGATAAAATATTTCATATCAACCGTAAAGTGAGCGTGCGTTACGACAAGCACCGAGTCAACGTAACACTCTTTGAAATGACATATTACCCTTGGGCAAAGGGTTTAAATGTAAGCGGCGAGCGTACTAAATATTGTGTATTTTTATAAAAAATCACATATTTAAACCGCTTGCTAGTTTATACTAGTTACGGTGAGCCAGAATACACCTACCTACAAAGAACATTGCTTATGCTCATCTCACACAAATTTAATCCTTGAATTCATTTATATGTATATTATCTATTATATCCTCATAGTGTGTGTGTGTGTGTGTGTGTGTGTGTATGTGTGTGTGTGTGTGTGTGTGTGTTTATGTATGTGTTAAACTAATTCTTTGGCATTTACATGAAAAATATGTGCAACATGTAAAAAATTTAAAAGAAAAATTGAATATCTATAAGCCTTTCGTAAGAAGAGATCCTATCACATTACCTTACTACCTATTTACAGTTGTGTGGTGAAATAATGGCGAAAAACGGTTTTGAATTAAAAAAAAATTATGACATAGAACGAGTGAAAACCTTCTTGTTATAGAATATGTTCGACAAACAAGAGAGTGGCCAAGGATGTATGTGGTCTGGCGTTATCATGATGAAAGACCACTCCTTTTGTTTTAATCAATTCTGGTTTTTTTTTTCTATTTCTTGCTTGAGTATCATTAGTTGTTAGTAGTAAAGATCCGAATTGATGGTTTTGCCCGACGGTAAAAGCTTATAACAAACGATGCCCTTCCTTACCCACTATACACGCAGCATCACCTTATTGCGTGTTAATCCCGGTTTTGCTACAGTCTGTGGAGCTTGAGTACAATTAACCATGATCTTATTCGCACGCTCTTGTCGTAGGTGATCCAATTTTCATTGTCAGTGATCAGACCAGATCTTTATAAATTTTCATAAATGGGTCAAAACTGATTTGATGTCAATCCTTAATTCCTCGGCTATGCCGTAACTACTAACACGCGGATCTTGCTCCCCTTTTTAAAAAAATGCATCCACTTTATCCGTATGAGCTGCATTTTTGACATCAAAATTTCAGGACTTGAACCAACTGTGTGCTACTCTTACTGATACTGCATAAGGGCCTAAACGTCACAAAGGAAACAGTTTCTTTTTGTATGAATAATGGACCCACCACAAATTTTAGCTAACTTTAATGAAATGCATGTCGATTTATTTCTTATAATCTATAGATTACAATACTAATATTAGTTTTACTGTATCTAAACGGAGTACTGAGAAATTAGCATATGAAATATGAATCTTCCTATAACCCAAAAACCAGTATTATAAGTTAAAATAGTGCACTGTTCAATTATTAAAATTATAAAGCGAAGTTGTAGGTACATTCAACATTTATAGGTACTTTAAGATCGATGGAAAATTCTTTTAGTAGTTCCGGCAAAATATAGTGCCTCTCTGCGCACAAATGTGGTATGAATACTATTTTAAGATGTATTGATTGTGAGTATACATCTCAAATACTATTTAAGTAATATGATCAAAGCCAAGATGATTCAGGGATAATATGTACATTTATAATGTTACCTACACACGCTATATAGTAAGAAATTCTTTTACTTTCTTTTTTTTTTTTTCATTTACTTATTACCAAAACTTCAGACTGGTTGAATGATCATAATCTAAAAATAAATTTTTCTAAAACTAAAATATTAACTTTTCATCCCCATCAAAAAACCTCACTAAATTTAAAATTCGTTTACAATGGCACAATTTTAGAATCTGTGAAAGAATTTAAATTACTCGGTATAGATATAGACATTCACTTGAATTGGAAAGCGCATGTCCATAGAGTGAGGTCTAAACTTTCGAGCTTTTCATATGCATTACGCGAAATTAAAAAAAAGTACCAACATAGAAACGGCAATAACAACCTACTATGCGTATGCGCACGCTTGGCTGAGTTACGGCATTATTTTGTGGGGCAACAGCACGGATGCAGCCTCTCTATTCACCCTTCAAAAGAAATTAATCCGGATTATAGCAAATATAGATCAGACTGATAGTTGCAGACCGTTCTTTTTTAAATATAAAATATTAACTTTACCCAGCTTATACATATATTGGAGATGTGTAAATTTGTTCGAAAAAATAAGAAATTTTATACAAAACGTGAAGATTTACCATGCAAATACACATTACGACACAAAAATAAATTAGTATTGCCAACTTCCCGATTAAAACTAAACAGTTCTAGCACATTAAGTTCTTCCATGAAATTATATAATAAACTACCTGACATATTAAAAAATGAAAATAATGACATCATATTTACAAAAAAATTAAAACAGTACCTAACTAATAAATGTTACTATAGTACTAATGAATATTTTACAAATATGTAATACTTATATAGGTTTTACAAAATGATCACTAATTTAAATTGAATTCTATCTCAATAAATCACAATGACATTCTTATAAGTAGTTAAATAGGCTTCCTCTCTCCTAGCCCCAAAATTGCGTGCCCAACAGGGTCCATAACACTGGTCAAATTATAATGCATCTAAATTTATTATAGTAAATCATAATTTCCAAAGTAGTCTATTAATAGTAGACGGTGCCAAAACTTTGTTTGAAAATATATCAGCTGATTAGTTATCATACCTCAAACACCATGAAAGCCAAAATGACTAGGTAATGTCATTTTTATTAGTTATTACACACTGATAAATAGTAAGGCAGTAAGATGTTTTAAATTTTTATGGAAGTATAATAAAAAAAATGTATAATTTAATTGTATTTCTTATTGTCCATTATCATTTCAAAAGATTTTTTCTAAATAACTTGATGATAACATATCCATTTATGATAGCGGTAGGAAACACATGGACATATTCAATGATAAGAGATATGATATAAGACTGTTGTCTTCAATCATTCATCATCATCATTACAGCCTTTCATAAGTCCACTGCTGAACATAGGCCTCCCCCAAGGAATGCCACAAAGCACGGTCCTGAGCCACCTGCATCCATCGACTTCCTGCATGTCTTACCAGGTCGTCACTCCATCTCGTGGGGGATCACCCTATACTTCGCCTACCGGTACGAGGCTGCCACTTAATTGTCTTCAATATCCATACTCATTTGTCTATGCCTACGCGCAGTTCTGCAAGCTTTCAGCCTGCAAGTCATACAGATATGTTCTCAGCGATCGATCTGAAAAAAAGTTAATAACTACTATAAATAGTGCATACACTAAATATTAATTCTTATCAATATATTATTTTTTTATTCATTCTAAATAGCTTGTGGAGACTATGTTTATGTATGTATTGATTTACATTTGAAATACTATAAAGCTAAAAAAAACATGTCCATTTATGTTATTGTTAGAAATCAGAAGGACATTTTTAACAATTAGAGATATGAGATAAGACTATGTCTTCAATGATAATAATCTATATTTCCATATTTCGGTCAGCATTTTGTTATCTCTGCCTGTAAGTGAAATAAATAAGAAATTATTATAAAATATACACCATTAATTAACTCCAGTTGATCAAACACAAAAATAGTCATTATGGATTTACATCAACAATATTTGACTATGTAAAAGTTGTCAGACTCTTCATTTTCACTGGTTTCATGTAAGAGAAAAGTATATATTTTTTGATGACAAAATAATAATTCTTTCTTCAGAGTTAACAACACAGCAGTCTAAGCATAATAGAAGAATCTGATTACGGCGCAGGATATGGTCCAATGTTTTATGATTCATGGGGCTTTTATGTAATATTATATTATTGTGACTTGTCAGTTTACAAAATATATTATCAGTCTTATGGAAAAAATAATGAATTAACAAAAACTATGAGATAATATTATAGCTCCTGAAGGTGATTTGTGTGGCAATTTTAAGTTTATCATCTTTATTATAGTCCTAAGAACTTTTTTTAATTCACTAGCAATTTTTGGAATATCACCCATTACACAATTAAAATTACTTAACTTAGTCAAAATACTTATGCAAACTGTATATTTGCTTCTGGTACAAGTATTTACTACTTTTTTACACATAAATATATGTACCATATATACTATCTATCTACTATGCCTGGCATGAATCATGATCCATGTCTGGACTACCAAATAAGCCATTTGGCATTGTCAAGTTATATGGTGAAACTTACTAAATACATAAGGTATATAGGTAATTGCAACAAAATGCAGGTAAATGAATCGCTCTTCAAAGTCCATGGAGCTACATCCAAATGAGAAGCTTTCTTAAATCGCTCGACCCATAGATTCTAATTTTCTTTTAACATACACAAAAACTTGTTTTGTGTATTTATTCTATCTCATATTTAATTTAGATTTTAATAGTAACATAAAACTTTATTGCATTGTCACTTCTTTTAGGTAATTCAACACAAATTATTGATTTTCTTAAATTCTAGGTGGAAAATTAAACTCATATATTACATATATATGTAAAAGAGAAATACATCATTTGGAATATTAATATTGAGACAATCCGAGACTTTGTCCAGCAAAAACTCGACTTCAGACACAAGTTTGTTCCAGTACTCGGGACGTTTTCCCGAGAAATATTGGCTCGGCCGGTGTATAAAGCATCACCAGTGCTGTAATATGCATAGCAATGAATTATACCGGTTTGCAACATATCATTGATATTCAGAAGAAACAGCGTCGGTGACAGCACGCAGTCTTGTGGAACACCAGCGTTAATAGGCTTGTAGTCAGAGCATGCACCGTCTACAACGACCTTGATGATCCAATCTGCAAGAAAGCTGGTGATCCATTTACGTAATTTCTCGGGAAGCCCATAGGAAGGGAGCTTCAAAAGAAGCGCTTTGTGCCAAACCCGATCGAAGGCATTCGCAATGTCCAAATTAACGGCCAATGCCTCCCCCTTGGACTCTACTGCCTCCGCCCATCTATGAGTTAAGTAGACCAGAAGATCACCAGCTGATCGACCCCGACGAAAACCGTATTGGCGGTCACTAATCAGCTGGTGATCCTCAAGGTACCGCATAAGCTGGCAGTTTATAACGGATTCCATTATTTTGGAGAACAAGGGGGTGATGGCGATAGGTCTGTAGTTGGACGAGTCTGAGCGGTCGCCTTTTTTAGGGATCAGGTGGACGAAAACTGTCTTCCATGATTTCGGGACTACGCCTAGGGAGTAGGAGTACCGGAAAAGATGCGTTATAACCGGTGCAAACTCCGGAGCACACGTACTCAGCACAATTGGGGAGATTCCGTCTGGCCCACTCGACTTGTGGATGTCCAGGGAGAGAACTTCTCTGCGAACCGAGCGCTGTGAGAACCGCACATCCGGCATAGAGCACTCACACCACGGGATGGTCGGCGGTGTGTTCCCCCTGTTATCAACAGTCGAGTTTGATGCCTAAAGCCTAAAAGGTCGGCTTTCTCTTTTGCGTCGTGGGCCAGTGAGTCGTCCTCCCTGTGCAAAGATGGTAGTGATGGCTTACGGAAATTCCCTTGGACAGCCTTGGCGAGAGACCAGAATGCACAGGTTCCCGAAGTATGGCGAACTAGTTTCTCGCCGATTCTGCCTATGTGCTCTGACTTTGCCTTGGCAATAACTCTTTTGAAGGACCTGGAGGCTAAATTATACTTCTTTTTAAGTATGCTGGTACATCCCGAGTCGCTGAATCCGCAATCCAGGCTTGATAACATTCCTGCTTACTGCGTTATTCAGTCTTACAGGAGCGAACAAACCAAGGCTGAGATCTTCCTCCGATGGGTACCATAGACGATGGAACAAATATTTCCATTCCCTGTAGTACCACATTAGTGACAGAGTCAGCAACAGCGCTGGGATCATCCGGCGAGAAGCAAACCCGCCCTAATGGATAGGAAGCAAAGAAATACCGCATTCCGTCCCAATCCGCCGACCTGTAATGCCAAACACGGCGGCCCATACGTGCAACAGCAAAAACTGCTGCGTGGCTCTACCACCGGTAGCCGTTATGATACGAATATAATGTATATTCATGTATCCATACACTAGTAAATCGATGAGACGATATGTTATTGTCCTGTAATGTAAACAAACAAGTATAAACTATAAATTTTTTGATTTTGCTACCAAAAAATATATTACCATTAACAACATACTTTATTCTATATTGCTCTACTCTATGCTTTATTCTTACACTAGTGATGAAACTTGAACTCTGTTTTCTGTCAATTCAATCGAGTGAATTTTTGTATCTCGGTACTCGAGTGAAAATAAATTTTACTCGAGTCCGCTTGCACTCGAGTTACCGAGTCATCTCAGCGCACCGCACCGTTTAGATTCAGAGAGCACTAGATAGATGTCATATCTAGATAGATGTATAATGGTTATTTATTATTTATTACTATGTATAAATAGTGCATAACATAAAAGGTGATTTAAATATACTTTTTTGTTTAAAGTATGAATGATAACAATGAAACAACAAAACAAATATCGTCAGTGTGGCATGTTTTTAAAAAATGAAAGCGATTTGTAGGATATGCAAAAAGCGGTTTGTAGATTTTGAAATAATTTACATATCTGTAGTAAATAAAGTAAACATGAAAATACTACAAATAAATAAAAAATATTATTTGTATTTTATTTCATATTGTCACATATTACTTATTTAATAAAGGTACCTTTTTTAAATGCTTTAACTGAGGTAGTTTCTATTGTTAACTCGAGTGATAAACTTCAATCGATGCAGGGATGGTAAATAGTTAATTAGAATAACTCAAAAACTCAAGTACAACTAGAGTGACATGATAAAACCCGAGTGACTCGACTCACAAAATTGTACTCGAGTCGCATCTTTATCTTACGATCAATGCAGTGTCTGTCGACAATTTACTGATTAACTTGACTTACTAATTCGAGCAATTTATTCATATATTATGTAATGTCAATAAGCTTAAGTATAAGTCGTGATAGTTTAATTATTAATGACATTAACTTTACGCTACGTCATAAAGTTAGAGTGATATTATTTTACCAAGATTGTCCATACGTAAATCAATAATATATAACTACCTATTAAGTTAGGTAATAATTATAATTGTCTTGGATGGAAGACCAAATATAAAAATAATTTGTAACAAACTGGCACACCTTCGTTCCACCAATTCGAGTTGCGTAGCTCGAGTACTATTCGAATTACGTGAATTTCAACTCAAGTTAACTTGAGTAGAGTTTCTTCCGAGTTGGCACATCTTTACTACATTTTTTTTACTACTACATTATCTGAAGTCTCAACAAACGACATGAAAATAAATATAAAAAAATTCTTTTTTTTTTTCAGATTTCTTGATTCATTTTAGATTTTCATAAAATCTTTTTACGGAAAAATCATACAGTGTGGTATTAAAGTTGGCTTGGTGCCCTAGACCAATCGCCTTTTGCTGTTGGTCAACACTTGAAAGTCAGAGGTCTGGAAATGATCTGAACATATGACACTTTCTTGCTTCACGTTTGTTTCACGTTCACTTTCACGTTTCATGTGGGAAGCCAGGTAGGCCTGTATTACAAAAGTACTTCCATATAACCTTTAAACTATGATCTTTAGAAAACCTGCAATAAATAAAAGCTATATGGTCGAAGTTTATCTTAGTAATTTTAATATAATGTTTATTTCCTTATAATTTATCGTATACATTTATTCCAATTTAAAAAAAAAATTCAACAAAAAAAAACCTCCTTTGTGGCTTTACATAAGTCGGGTCACGTCAGCACCTTGAAGAAATAACAGTATCCGTATAAGATAAGTCGACCTTATTGTTTCTAAAATCGTAAAAAGCAAATTAAAAAAAAACTTTAAATTTATTTTGCCGCAGCCTCCATTTTTTGGAAACACATATTTCACCAACGCTATTAAAAATATTATTATTAAAAGCACAATTTTAAATCCACTGCTGGACATTTCTGGACTTTTTCAGATTGAACCAGCTGGCAAGGGTTACTAGGACAATTTGCTCATATTAATACAGAGGCAATATTTGCCTCTGGGTTAATATGAGCTAATTTTTCTAGTCAGTAAATTTTCTGCAGTCAGTGGATAACAGGAGCGTCTTCAATCAATCAGCAGGATGCAAGTAAAATTTAAATTTGAGAAAAGGGTGGAACATTATTGGAACGAAGTTGGACGGTACAAATTTGGTGGATGGGGGCTAGGTGACAAAAAGTGTAAGACTTTTCCGTCACGACTCCTTCTGACGTAGTGTAGACAGCCTTGGTGGCTATAAGGAAGCGAGATGGAAAAATATCAATCTCCCTCTCACTTTTCTTATTTTGCCATGAACAAAATATTATTTTATTTTAAATGACACTTCAATTTAATAGACTCTAGTAATTCATTTATTTGTAATTGTTAGTCAATAATATAATAATTTTATCAATAATAATATACTACAAAAGGAACTTCGTTCTAACCGAGTGTTCCACGATACTCACACATGGTTTTATTTTTAATACACCTCTATTAAAATACTAAGAGTTCATTACCCTAACTACTTATGTAGATAAGTGTAATATATTATCATTATTTAAAAACTAAAGTGACAAAATAACTTACAAAAAATTACTATATATAATATGCAGTGCCTATAACGCTTCGTATTTTATAGGTTATTAATAAAATAACTTATAAAATACGAAGCAGAACAGACACTGCCATTTGACAGCAGGAATAGGTATGATGGTAACTAGTCACGTGTAATACATATATATTATTTACATACTACACTACTATAATATAGTATTTATGGGAAAGACTGCTTTGATTTGTGCCTCTGGAAGTACGAACAATACAACAACAGCGAAGCCAACTCTCTTGGTTTTCTTTTCTGGAAACTTATGAAAAACATTCACGTTCCAGAAATACAAGTGTTTAATCAACTATTTAATAGAAAATGATGTTAATTATTTAATAGAGTTAATTATTACATTAAATTCTAAGTGCGGAATAAAAAAATTACAAAAAATGGAAAATGCGACTCAAGCTGCAAAAAAAGGAGTAAATCATTTTTGGGGCCACTAAAAATTTCCGCGACCCTCAATGGTATTAAATACATAAAAAAGATACCAATTTATTATTGTAAATAGCATAAAGATTTTATGAAAATCTAAACGGAATCAAGAAATCCGAAAAAATAAAAGGAATTTTTTTATATTTATTTTCATGTCGTTGGTTGAGACTTCAGATAATGTAGTAGTAAAAAAAATTTTGTAAAGATGTGCCAACTCGGAAGAAACTCTACTCGAGTTAACTTGTAGAGTTGACATATATTATGAATAATGATTGACGCATTTATTTTAAAGCGTCTTGAATAACGCACGACGAGTTTATCGGATACGGACTATCTTCAATAAAACTTTATTAATCCTCTATGCTGACGATAATAATGCCTTCGAATTTTCAAACAAAGGTTGGGTCATGTGTATTCAGGTACATTGGACAAAATGAAGGCTACGGTAGGCTTTTATATATAGCCTCTAGACAAAGGTCACTATAAATATATTATAGCTTAACGTGAAAACGTGATTTTCACAATTTAAATTTGAATAGCCTTTACAAAACCATTCACATTGTGATAGCTATTTTAGTGCGACAGTTATTACATTTCATACTGTTGGCACGTAAAGAAGTAAGTGTTATGGAAATTTCCAAAAATGATGATAACCGTCTCATATAATATAATAGACACATCCTAGTTCAGCAGTTAAATATTTTAAGGTAGAAAATATAACTTATATATATATATATATATATATATATATATATATATATATATATATATATATATATATATATATAACTTTTGAATAATGAGGTCACAAATAAATGGAGGCTGCGGCAAAATAAAATTAAAGTTTTTTTTTTTAATTTGCTTTTTACGATTTTAGAAACAATAAGGTCGACTTATCTTATACGGATACTGTTATTTCTTCAAGGTGCTGACGTGACCCGACTTATGTAAAGTCACAAAGGAGGTTTTTTTTGTTGAATTTTTTTTACATTGGATTAAATGTATACGATAAATTATAAGAAAATAAACATTATATTAAAATTACTAAGATAAACTTCGACCATATAGCTTTTATTTATTGCAGGTTTTCTAAAGATCATAGTTTAAAGGTTATATGGAAGTACTTTTGTAATACAGGCCTACCTGGCTTCCCAGATGAAACGTGAAAGTGAACGTGAAAGAAACGTGAAGCAAGAAAGTGTCATATGCTCACATCATTTCCAGACCTCTGACTTTCAAGTGTTGACCAACAGCAGAAGTCGATTGGTCTAGGGCACCAAGCCAATTTTAATACCACACTGTATGATTGTTCCGTAAGCTTTTATTACATCATGGAGAAGGCAAACTAGCGTAAAGTCAACCTGAGGGTAAGTAAACTGTGGACCGTGAACATTCACGATCTTAAGGCCAACAAACCGCTACATATTGCAAATGCGTCATCAACCCTGAGGACTAAGATGTAATGCCCCGTGCCACCTGTTAAATGTTGAATATGTACTATAGTGTAGTATGTGGTTAGTCATAGTTGTGAGATAAAACTCCAATTTCTCCTCTCCAAAAAATGTACAATGTTAAATCTAATTTTCTAGAGCCATCCATTATCATTTACTCTACCAGATAACAGATTATGATCTTACGATGCCATTAGTGTCGCTCTCACTATTTCTGATATCTGCATGTACACCATCAACTAATCCACGAGCGAGTTTCTTTTTTATAGTTTACTGTAGATAATATTATTGAATAAAATACATAAGTATATATTTATCAAATTGTAATTACTACTATTTAATTACTGAGATTGAGTAAGTTGCCTAGAAATATGATAACAGCATAATATACTTACAACAAGAAAAAGAAAAATGCAGCAAAATCTGTATTATCAAAAAAAATATTAAAAGGCTCCAAGCTAAACCTTTTTTAAAGAAAATAGTTGCTGGGTTGAAAAATATTCTTCAGAATCTAGATGAAAAATCCTTAATAGATAATCAAAAATGGATGGTGTTGAAAAAATTGGCGTAGAAGAAACGGAAGTCATTAAGCGTCAACTAATGAAAAAAATGTAAAAGTAGGAAGTTTCATCCAACACCTCTCTCCAGCTAAGTATTCACCACAAATACGATGTTTTGTTTTAAATCTAAATACTGATACAAGAATTTCTTTCTGAATGAAAAAAGCCCACCAAGAAAAATGTATTCGTTATATATATATGACGGCACGTACACCATTGCACGTGCGGCGGCGTCGGTGTAGCTAGACAGAATTCTTGTAAATAACACGTGCTCCGCACATCTGCACCATTGCACTTGCGTTGGCGCCCATTTTGCTTGTATAAAACGGATAGAGTAGCCGCCGTTAAGACAGTCTTGGCTCTGACGTGGAACGGTGCGGATGTCGTATTCCGTTACTAGTTTATCCTCGACTCGTTTGATAATTAATACGTGTAAACGAATTAATTATTATTCCTAACTACAAAAACAGTCTCTGTACTATACCTCCTACACTTCCTACATATACAAAACTAATCCAAGTGCTAAGAATCTCCGGTGGAGTTTCGGTTGCCACCTTAGACGACTCGACCTGGCAACGTACAACGCACGCACCCTGAGGACTGACGAGAAGATCATGGAGCTGGATAAGTTACGCTGGCATATTATAGGATTGTCCGAAGTCGGAAGAGAGGGGGAGGACACGGTAATCTATCACCGGGCGACCGTCTGTCCCAAGGAGGTGTCGGATTTATCGTCCACAAGTATCTCGTTAACAACGTTGTAAAGATCGGGAGTGTGTCGACTAGGGTTGCGTACCTTATACTCAGAATCACCAAACGGTATTCGCTGAAGGTCATACAGGTTTACGCACCAACCTCGGCACACCCCGATGAGGAGGTGGAGGAAATGTATGAGGATATCTCTAGAGCCAGGCATTCCTCCAAACCCCAGTATACGGTGTTAATGGGAGACTTTAATGTAAGTCTAGGCACAAGAGAGAACGGTGAGCTGAAAGTAGGAAAATTTGGAATAGGGCAACGGAACCCAAGGGGCCAGCAGATGGCTGACTTTATGCAGAAAGAGGGACTCTTTATGATGAACTCGAACTCGGTCGAGCCCCGATGGATCCACGAAATATGAGTTTGACTTCATTATGACGACCAGACGATAACTGTTCAGTGATGTCTCCGTGATCGCGAGGGTGAAAACTGGTAGCGATCACCAAATGGTTAGAGTCACACTGAACCTAAACGTTAAGTTGGAGAGGTCTCGTCTAATGAAGTCGATGCTCCGTCCCCCTCGTGCTCTGTTTCAAAGTCCCGAAACATTTTAGCCCGAGCTTTAAAACCGTTTTCAGTGCCTTGAAGACTGCAATGAAGTGGACGATATGATTGAGAAGCTCGTGGAAACTGTCCATGCGGTCGGAGCTAAGTTCTGCAAGATCCGCCGCAGAAGAACACAAAAACTCTCCGAACACATTCTTAATCTCATGGCTGTTAGACGGGAGATGAAGCTACATTCTTCAACAGATTGATTGATTTGACAGCATACAGGTAACTGAACAGACAGATCTCCAAATGCATGGGGCGGGACTTACGCAACTTCAATACAGCTTTTATTGTAGAAGCGATCGGGCGGAACCTATGCTCCAAAGTCTTTTCCAGAGATCTGCCTGTCAGAAAGAGCCAACTGTCAAAGCTGAAGACCGAGTGTGGCAGCATCGTTTCCGGGGCATCTGAGATTTTGAGTCAGATTGAGAGGTTCTATGGACAGCTGTACACGTCATCGTTGGAGCCACATGCATGTCTGAGTAACAATCCAAGAACGAGTCTTATCCGACTCTATTCCGAAGATATCCAGGACGTCAGTCTGAGCGAGATTAGAATGGCTCTCTAGCACCTTAAAAACGGCAAGGCCCCAAGCGATGATGGAATAACAGCGGAGCTCCTGAAAGCGGGTGGAAAACCGGTACTGGAAGTCCTTCAGAGGCATTTTAATTCCGTCCTCCATGGTGGCATTACACCGGAGGCGTGGAGCAGAAGTGCGGTGGTCTTGTTCTTCAAGAAAGGTGACAATGCTCTCTTGAAGAACTACAAACCGATTTCCCTTCTGAGCCGCGTCTACATGTTGTTTTCGAGAGTCATTACGAATCGTCTCACACGCAGACTTGACGACTTCCAGCCTCCCGAACAAGCCGGTTTCCGAAAGGGCTTTAGCAATATAGACCACATACATACCCTTCGGCAAGTTTTACAGAAGTCCGAGGAGTACAATTTGCCACTATGCTTGGCGTATGTGGACTATGAGAAAGCCTTTCATTCCGTCGAAATTTGGGCGGTGCTGCAGTCCATTCAGCGGTGCCAAGTTAACTCTCGGTATATCGAAGTGCTCAAGTGCTTGTACAGTAGGGCTACAATGGCTATTAGAGTACAGAACCAGAGCACGAAACCTATCCAATTGCAGAGAGGTGTAAAACAGGGTGACGTTATATCCCCGAAACTCTTCACCGCTGCATTGGAAGACGTTTTCAAGCTTCTGGACTGGAAAGGATACGGTATTAACATCAATGGCGAGTACATCACTTACCTTCGATTTGCCGACGATAAAGTCCTTATGGCAGAACCGCTGGAAGACCTAAGGACTATGCTCAATGACCTCAATAGTGTCTCCCAATGGATAGGTCTTAAGATGAACATGGACAAAACAAAGATTATGTTTAATGTCCATGTCACACCTATGCTGGTAATTGTTGGGAGCACTAAGGTCGAAGTTGCTGACGAGTATATTTACCTGGGACAAATAGTCCGACTAGGTAAGTCCAACTTCGACCGAGAGGTCAATCGACGGATTCAACTCGGCTGGGCAGCGTTCGGGAAGCTACGACACATCTACTCTTCAGACATACCTCAAAACCTTAAAACAAAATTGTACAACCAGTGCGTGTTGCCAGTGATGACTTACGGAACTGAGACCTGGTCCTTCACTGCTGGCCGTATGAGGAAGCTCAAGGTTGCTCAGCGAGCTATGGAGAGGGCTATGCTCGGAGTTTCTCTGCGTGATAAACTTAGAAATGAGAATATCCGCAGTAGAACCACAGTAACCGACATAGCCCAATGGATTAGTAAGCTGAAGTGGCAGTGGGCCGGCTTAATAGCTCGAAGAACCGACAACCGATGGGGAAAAATGTTCTTGAGTGGCAGCCTCGTACCGGTAAGCGAAGTGTAGGGCGACTCCCTACGGGATGAAGTGACGACCTGGTAAGACATGCAGGAAGTCGATGGATGCAGTTGGCTCAGGACCGTGCTTTGTGGCATTCCTTGGGGGAGGCCTATGTTCAGCAGTGGACTTATGAAAGGCTGTAATGATGATGATGATGATGAATCCATTTTAAAACCAGTGATAGATAAAACTATCACTGGTTTTTAAATTTATATAATTATTAAGTGGCGAAGCTTGCGAAGTCTGGTCTGCTGTCTGTCTGCTGGTCTACTTAACTCATAGATGGGCGTTGGCAGTAGAGTCCAAGGGGGAGGCATTGGCCGTTAGTTTGGACATTGCGAAGGCCTTCGATCGGGTTTGGCACAAAGCGCTTCTTTCGAAGCTCCCTTCCTATGGGCTTCCCGCGAAATTATGCAATTGAATCACCAGCTTTCTTGCAGATCGGAGCATCAAGGTCGTTGTAGACGGTGCATGCTCCGACTACAAGCCTATTAACGCTGGTGTTCCACAAGGCTGCGTGCTATCACCAACGCTGTTTCTTCTGCATATCAATGATATGGTGCAAGCTGGTAGCATTCATTGCTATGAAGATGACAGCACTGGTGATGCTCTATACACCGGCCGTGCCAATATTTCTCGGGAAAACGTCACCGAGTACCGGAACAAACTTGTGTCTGAAGTCGAGTCTTTGCTGGACAAAGTCTCGGATTGGGGGCGACTAAATCTAGTCCAGTTTAATCCTCAGAAGACACAAGTTTGCGCGTTTACCGCTAAAAAGAACCCCTTTGTCGTATCTCCTCAGTTTCAAGGTACTCCCCTTGTTGCCTCAGCCAGTATCGGAATCCTCGGCGTCGACATATCGAGTAGCGTGCAGTTTCGTGGTCACTTGGAAGAGAAGGCCAAATTGGCCTCTAAAAAGCTTGGCGTGCTCAGCAGAGCGGGACAGTATTTCATGACGGCTCAACGCCTGCAACTTTACAAGGCGCAGGTTCGGCCTCACATGGAATACTGTTCCCATCTCTGGGCTGGGGCTCCCCAGTGCCAGCTTCTTCCACTTGACCGCATCCAGCGCAGAGCGGCTCGAATCGTCGACGACCGAGTCCTTTCCGATCGGCTCGACTCATTGGCACTGCGAAGAGATGTTGCATCTCTTAGCATTTTCTTTCGCATTTACCATGGGGAGTGCTCTGAGGAATTGTTCGGATTAATCCCAGCCGCCAAATTTCACGAACGCACATCGCGGCAGAACTCCCGATACCATCCACACCATCTGGATGATTGGCGGTCCACCACTGTGCGATTTAGAAGATATTTTCTTCCTCGCACAACTTC
Organism: Parnassius mnemosyne; assembly: GCA_963668995.1. NCBI lineage: Eukaryota > Metazoa > Arthropoda > Insecta > Lepidoptera > Papilionidae > Parnassius > Parnassius mnemosyne. The sequence goes on from CAVLGL010000001.1 coordinate 58,781,765, forward strand.
CTTGTGGAATAGTTTACCACCAGCGATTTTTCCGGACCGATACGACTTAGGGACCTTCAAGAAAAGAGCCTACTCCTTTTTGAAAGGCCGGCAACGCATCGGCAATTCCCCTGGTGTTGCGGTTGTTCATGGGCGGCGGTAGTCACTTACCATCAGGTGAGCCGCATGCTCGTTTGCCCCCTCTCCTAAAAAAAAAAAAAAAAGTCACTTATTGATTTCACGATGTCTGTTCGTATGTCCGTCTGTCCGTCTTTCCGTCTGTCCGTCTGTCCGTCTGTCCGTCTGTCCGTCTGTCCGTCTGTCCGTCTGTCCGTCTGTCCGTCTGTCCGTCTGTCCGTCTGTCCGTCTGTCCGTCTATCTGTCTGTCCGTCTGTCCCACGATTATCTCGAGAATGGTTTTGAATTTTCAAATTCTGTTTTCAGCAATCGATCACTGTTCACCCAGGCATCTGAACCTCCTATTTTGAAACTGATTGCTCAACGGCAACCGTTAGAAACCGCTACAAAGCTGATTGCTTCGCCACTTTGCTATGCTGTTAGCTTGCTAGGTTTATTGAGTTTAATAGTTGATATTATACATGACTGAATGCAACTTGTCAATGTATTTGCGTCACTTCATTACACAGCATATATATATGTGTGTGCGTGCGTGCGTGCGTGCGTGCGTGCGTGCGTGCGTGCGTGCGTGCGTGCGTGCGTGCGTGCGTGCGTGCGTGTGTGTGTGTGTGTGTGTGTGTGTGTGTGTGTGTGTGTGTGTGTGTGTGTGTGTGTGTGAAATTGTTAATGTATTATTTTAGCTGTGTGAGTTTCGTAGTGACAGACGATTATTTTTTGTGGGAGTCTGACAAAGTGTGTCGTTTCCCCACACAAAAAATATTGACAGTGTGGTATCGGAAAATAACGCTAATGCTTCTCCTCGCCTGTGTTTCGCTATGGTATTTAATTCACTAGACAAATTGTTTATGGTATTATTTATTAATTGCAGATCAAACATTTTTGATGAATCACCGTTCGTAACTACTTTTTACTTGGTTTATATTTTGACATATTTAGAGATAAACAGATGCAGATATTATAGTCTCATATTATTTCTGAGACTATGGTATCTGCATCTGTTTAAGAAATTTAAAGATGTTATATACCCTGCGCGCTTGGTCTTGAGATCTTGTATTTGGCAAACTTTAAGAACTACCAGTCCATACTGATTTACATAATGATGTCTTAAATTTACGCGGACACTACGCATTGAATAAAGCCATTATCACAGATTTTATCGCGTATAATTTACTTATTTTTAATTGCCGACATTTCCATGGACCACGAGTAGTCCTGAGGTGTTTGACGACCCGATGTCACAGTTAACCCGGCTACCTTGAGTTTCCATCCACCCATCCATCTTCTCTATTGAAATTAGGATGTTTTTAAAATTCAATAGCCTCGCGTATCATCCTTGGTAGGAATCGGTGTTCTTTTTCGAGGACTTGAGGTCTACCAAATCTGGTATAATGGCGGGGGCGATCATGAACATGATAAAAGACTACACACTTCCCAGAACGTCGTTGCTTCACGTAAGCTATATGTTATTTCACTGATCTATTTGTTTGTCCTTTGTAAGAGAGACCACATTCGCAATCAAGCTTGTACACTTCTGCACCTTGTAAAAGGATATTGCACTTGACGGATGGTAAAAATTGATTAATTTTCTTCGGCGGCTGAAGTATATTTTAATGGAAGCTCGCTTTAAGATGTAGCCAACCTTGTCTGTGACTCCTCTGACATAGGTTAGTACAGCAGGCACACGCTCGACCGTGGTTGGATTTAAGGTCACCGATAATTTCGCCGGTTAGAAGATCTCAAGACCAAGTGCTTAAGATATATATCATCTGCTGTATGGCTGTAGTTAAATAAAGTTTTGTCTCATCGATAAGTAAAACTAAAACAAGTCGCTATCAGGTGTTCCCCGAGGTAAAATGTTTTTTCTAATAATTATAGTCCAAGAATCTGCTTTCCTGGTATTCAACAATTTATTTTACTTGAAGAAACAAAGCTTTTATTCCTTTTTACTCTTAACAAAACGAACTTTCTTGTTACTTGTGAATGAATACACATAATATATAATACTAATAATATATATTATGTGAATGTTGGTAAAGTTGTTTTGAAATTTGTTTCTAAATCACGCGTAAACTTATTACAACTTATTGGAGATGAAATTCGGCATACTCATAGACAATGTACTGTGTTTACACTCGGAATACATTTACCTCGAAAAAATAACTTTAAGGCCTTTATATTTTATTGTGGCTGGAGCTAGGGGTACAGCCGCGGGTAAAAGATAGCACCATATTATATTTAATATTTTTTTTAAATGCTTCGAATCCAAACTTTCCAAGTTCGCAGTCCGCACACTAAAGTATTAGACTACTGTTGCTTTAAGCTATAATCTAGGGTTGTAGTTAATAGTTATAGTTAATTTGTAGCAATATAACTTAGTTTAACTTCATATTTAAAAGAATTACGCTACAGTCATAAACGGAAAATCTGTCTGTGTAATATTTGTTCAAAATTAATATAAAGTAACTTTCACAATTTTCATAAAAGTGGCCATGTAGTTAGACACTCACGGACTTAAAAGCACTAATGGAATTGAATTTCCTGAGATAACTGTAATAATTTACTGTCGATAAGTTAGTGAACCAAAGCGTAAACTTCAGCTAACAAACTGAGAAATGGGCAAGTTGGCAACAGATGCATACCAATAAAATGATACTTACAAAGAAGGCAATCATGCTTACAAATATATTATTTTAATAAAATACTTAAATAGTATTAAAATGTGAAAGTCTCATTCAATTTTTTTATAGAGTTTAGTAAGAGTTAACTTGGTGAGAAATGCAGGAAGTCAATGGATGCAGTTGGCTCAGGACCTTGCTTTCTGGCATTTTTAAGTAGACCTATGTTCAGCAATGAACTTGTGATGGGCTGTAATGACGATGATAAAGATGATGATGAGTGTTAACTACTATTTGAATGTTTATGCAGGGTATTGTGACTGGGGATGAGAACTGGGGATATTCTATGATTATCCTAAGAAAAAATACTACGCTAAGCCCAAACAATCGTTGCCATCGACCTCAACGTCAACATCTATGTGAAATATTCACACACACACACACACACACACACGCACACACACACACACACACACACACGCACGCACGCACGCACGCACGCACGCACGCACGCACGCACGCACGCACGCACGCACGCACGCACTCACTCACGCACGCACGCACGCACGCACGCACGCACGCACACACGCACGCACGCACGCACGCACGCACGCACACACGCACGCACGCACGCACGCACGCACGCACGCACGCACGCACGCACGCACGCACGCACGCACGCACGCACGCACGCACGCTCGCACGCATGCACTAACGCACACGCACGCACACACACACACACACAAACACACACACACATTTGGCATTTGAATATTATCAAAAAGTCGCATGGACCTAATTAAAATCTAAATTTCAGTAAGAAGTGATCAAATTTGCCAGCGAGATTAGGATGGTAGTGGTACTATTACAAATATTAGAGCTAAGACCAATCCCCCTAACACCGGGGAAGCTACGTCTAGCAGTGGATAGTTATGGGCTGATGAAGAAGAACATTCTATTCGCAAACCAGTAGCTAAATTATTACTAAAAATAAATATTATGAGAAAACACTTCAAATAAGGTCGAATAGGTATTCTTATCATACAAAAAAAACTTAACGTAAACTGTTTGTGCTACAAAATGACACAAAGGAGTATATGTACATACAAACGTACACCATCATTATATTCATCGTGATTAAAGCCTATCATATATTTTTTATTAATTTCATATTTTATTTTTGCCATAGTTGACATGCCACGCTTGGCGGGTGGGCTAGCAAACACATTTTTATTATTTTAATATGTTATTAGGAAGGTGCTACAGCCCATCTCCAGTTTCATCGCTCTGCCATCCCATACGACACCCAAGGGTTTAGAACACAAGTTCAAAATAAATAATAAAGAACCAAAACAATGCAAATTAGTTGAGTAAATACTTCTGTACAAACGTCTGTAGTTAATTGCAAATTTAATTTTCCTTAAATGCTGTTTAAACTATTTCAACAGTTGGTACAACAAAATATTTCAGCGGGAAGTAGCACACTCGTAAATTTATACTGAGTTTCTAAGAAAGCTTATTGCATATATTACTGTAATTTAGTTGTAGAATTTATCTGTTAATAATTTTATTTTTGCAGCACTGTCGCAGAGATACATGTAACTCAATTTTAAGATACTGTTAACTCTTATGCTATATCTATCACTAAGTCAAGGTGAGTGTGACACAACGAGACTTAATTACGTCTTTAAATTGAATAAAACTATTTTTACGGATTTTATCGCGTTTGATTAACTTATTTTATATTCCCGACATTTCGGTTGCTTTCTAGCAACCGTGGTCACGGGGTACTGAGGTGATTGACGTCCCAATGTCAAAGTTAACCCGGACTACCTTCAGCTTTTTAATAATTAATTTTGGTCCGATCTACGCAGAATGAACTAACTGTGTCTTGAAGTCTTGCAGTGGTATGCTTGGGTTTAGTTTTAATTTTATGAATTACAGGATCTCAAGCAGGTGGTAGGACCCAGCCTCCCTCTCTATTGAAATTAGGATGTTTTTTAATTTCAATAGCCTCACGTATCATCCTTGGCAGGAATCGATGTTCTTTCGCGAGAACTTGTGGTTTATCAAATCTAATGTAATGGCGGGGGATTAGGATTTGATCACAAACTGCAGACTTCCCGGAACGTTGGTGCTTCACGTCAGCTATGTGTTCATTTACACGGGTTTTTATTGATCGTTTTGTTTGCCCTATATATGAGAGACCACACTCACAATCAAGCTTGTATACTCCTGCATCTTGTAGAGGAATATTGCACTTGACGGATGGTAAGAACTGACTAATCTTCTTCGGCAGCTTGAAGAATGTTCTTATAGAAGCTCGCTTCAAGATGTAGCCAATCTTGTCTGTGACACCTCTGACATATGGTAGTACAGCAGGCACACGCTCGACTGTGGCCGGCTAAACTCGGTCACTGTGATGTAGGCGCGGAACCCGAAGCTTGTTGTCGTGCAGAACCTGCTTGACGTGCTAAAGCTCGGCGGCCAGGTGTTTGCTGTCACAGATCCCTCGTGCTCTCTGCAACAAAGATTTGCCAACGGTAGCTAACTGTATATAAAATGTGTATAAAATAAGTTAATTAAACGCGATAAAATCCGTAAAAATAGTTTTATTCAATGTGTAGTGTTCGCGTAAATATAAGAAATCATTACGTCTTTAAAATTGAGTAACGTTTGAGAATTTGGCCATAAGAATATGCATTACATCTGAAAATTTTCAACAGTTTTCTTTTTTACTTGCTGATTTTACTCTGGTGCCGCTGCAAAAAAATTATATACTGGTGAAATAAGAAAATATGTCGATATGTTTGAGCAAAAATTACGCTGCGTTCGGCAAAATAGTAAATTCTTCTCAATAAGATTTTCTGCTTAGGCTGCGCCCACAAATTCAAGTTATTAATATCTGTTGTTGGGAGCTGAGTTTAACTTCTAGGATTATACTAGGTGTGTTACTCTTCTAATTTGTCCGATAACTTAATTTTAATAAAATTTTGTAACCTAAAATACGATATAAATTTTAAAAAATGTATCAGCTTATAATTGATATTGATTTATTTACGTAATTCAATAAAATAAAAAGTCAAACCTCTACCACGATTCTCACCACATTTTTACACAATCATACCGCAAAGTACTCTCTCAAAAGGTTCTCTTAATATATTCGTATCTTAGAAGTCTGTGAGCCATTCCCTCTTAGCCCTCAAAGTTGACTACTCATCTGTAGCATTATTTATTCAAAATTGGCTGCAGGTGTCCATAACTGAAATAGTCACTTCAGATGACCTGTGAGTTCGTTTTTTGCTTTAGTTTTATTACAAAAAGTCATCGATCATCTCTGATCTCGAGAGCTCATGCTCAAGGTGCAGTAACGCTAAGAAACGCGTTGGATATTTCTTCATAACCCTAGCGTAAACGTATGTTAAATTTTTTAATTTATTTATTTAAGCTCAATGACATCGATAGTGTTTCCCAATTCAATTGAACTAGGTTGTTCTATGTTGTTTGAAGTTGGCCCCTGGTGGCCGTTGCCATGGTAGCTGCCTTAGTTACTTTATTGGATTTTAAATTAATTTGTCACTTCAATTTCATGACAAAATTTGAGCCACTCTTGAAGTATAACCAATTTAATAATATAAAAATAATTATTTAAATTGGATCAGCGTTTTCCTAGCAATCAAAAAAGCAAAGGTAACATATAAAATAAACAAACACGTCGAATATAGAAAGTCCTCGTTTTATGAAGGCAGCTAAAAACAGCAATTTCAAAAAAAAATATCAAGTAAAAAAAAATAGTTTCGTACGTAAAAACATATTTTCCTTAAGTTGAGCGTTTAAGTAATACTCAAAATGTGTTGTGCAAACATCGATCATTTTTATGAACTAACCATAAAAACTGTACGCGTGCAAGCCGAGTGTAAATAATGGCCTATATTACCCTATATATTATCTATGTAATCTCATTGCCTGTATGAAACCATTTTATCGAAGTATCCAATATCGTTTGCGTGGAAGTAATTCTCACATATTGAACGTGTGGCTTGTTCAAGAATTCTTGAGTATTTCTTAAATTTCTTAATTTAAAATTACAGCTTTTTACTAATTGCATATGAAAGTATATCAGTACTAATAACAAAAATACAATTTTTTAAGTTTTTATCTGTCTGTCTGTCTGTCCGTCCGTCTGTCTGTCTGTTTGTTCCGGCTAATCTCCGAAACGGCTGGACCAATTTTGACGGGATTTTCACTGGCATATACCTGATGTCACAGGGACTTTTATTACTACATTTATTTTCGAATAAGATTTTTTTTATAGATAAGGGTGACAAACGAGCACACAGTCCACCTGATGGTAAGTGGTTGCTGCGGCCCATTGACATCTACATCTATCCTCTATTACAAATCAAAATGCAGATGCGTTGTCACCCGTGAGGACCAAGATGGAATGCCTCATTTCCAGTAAAAAGGGCCTCCGGCCACCTGCACTCACCAAGCGAAACGCAGAGGTAAATCTCTACTTCACGCTGGTTTTCTGTGAGGTCGTGTTACCACCCCCGTTCGAGCCGGCCCATCCGTGCGACAGCAAGTGGGTTCCGCGCAAAAAAATTAAAACCCCAAATAACACGCGGGCGAAGTCGCGGGGAACAGCTAGTATTTAATAAATACAGATTGTGCCATAAATCAACGCCAAGCCGGAAACGGGCAATAAACCAAGTCGTGACAGTTATTAGAAAAATATAAAAAAAATCTTGGTCATGTGCTTTTCAAATTATTACGATTCAAAAATAAATTTTAATAACTGACAGCCTGTGATGATCTTACCAGTCCTTTAACTACAAGTATTAACTTATCGTCGGTTTTTTTCTGTGATGTAGAATAGAATAGAATAGAATAGAATAGAATATTTTTATTCAATATACATTACATGTGTAATTCTTATTGAAAGTCATTTTTTACTTTACCACTGGTTCGAAAAAACCCTCTGTCCTGGGAAGAACCAGCAAGAAACCCAGCGGGACATTTTTTTTTAAAATAAATTTTACAATATAAATGATTACGAACTATTTACAAAATTTATTTTAGAAACTGCTTGGAAGCGATCACCTCATTCCCAGGGGTTATTATCAACCATGTATTCATTTATACTATAATAACCCTTTTTATACAGTTTCAGCTTAATGAAACATTTAAACTTGGTAATAGAGAGAACCTGTACACTTTCCGGGACCTTGTTGTAATAGCGTATACATTGCCCCAAGAATGAATTACTGTCTCTGTGGAGTCGAGAAACTGGTATCACTAGCTTGTGTTTGTTCCTAGTGTTTACAGAATGTATATCACTTCTTTTACTAAAACTATCTTTGTTTTTGTGAACATACATTAAATTTTCGTAAATATACTGAGAGGCCAAAGTTAATATATTAATTTCTTTAAATTTATCTCTAAGGGACTCTCTCGGTTTTAGATTGTAAATAGCTCTAATGGCCCTCTTCTGTAAAACAAAAATAGTTTCTGAATCAGCCGCATTTCCCCATAGCAAAATCCCATAAGACATTATGCTATGAAAATAACTAAAATAAACTAATCTAGCTGTCTCGACACTAGTGAGACCTCTAATCTTTTTTACAGCATAGGCTGCAGAACTTAGTCTGCTTGCTAATTTGGATATATGGGGGCCCCACTGTAGCTTTGCGTCAAGAGTGATGCCAAGAAAAACAGTGGATACAACAGGGCTCAATTCCTCCCCATTTAAAAACACATTGGTATTAAGATTTTTAACATTCGTTGTTGTAAATTTAACACAATTAGTTTTATTTCCGTTCAAATGCAGATTATTAACGTTAAACCAATGCACTAATTTTGATATAGCATTATTCACTTCGTCACATTTAAATGATTGACGTTTAAGTTTAAAAATCAAGGAAGTATCATCAGCAAATAATACTAAATCATGACTATCCCCTACAAGGTGAGGTAAGTCATTAATATATACCAGAAACAGGAATGGGCCGAGAATCGAGCCCTGAGGAACACCCATTAGTACAGGTGACCCGGAAGAACTTTTACCATTGATAATAACCTTCTGTTTTCTATTACTTAAATATGAAATAATAAGTTTAAGCGCTGTGTTCTTGACACCATAGTACTGTAGCTTCCTGATTAATATATCATGGTGAACACAGTCGAAGGCCTTGGAAAGGTCACAAAATATACCCAAAGCATCCTCTGAATTCTCCCATGCACAAAAAATATGTTTAATAAGCTCAACTCCAGCGTCAGTTGTCGAGCGACCCCTTGTAAAACCGAATTGATTTTTATGTAGCAATTTATTAATATTGAAGAAACTTAACATCTGATCTAAAATAATTTTTTCAAAAATTTTACTTAATGTTGGTAGTACAGAAATTGGTCTAAAATTGGCGGGGTCTAATGTACTACCAGATTTAAATATAGGTATGACTTTACTATGTTTCATTAAATCAGGAAACACACCAGCTTCGACGCTTATATTAAATATAGTGGCTAGATAAGGTGCTAATGTATCTATTATAGATAAAATAACTTTAACGGAAATCCCCCATAAGTCTGCCGTTTTCTTAACATCAATAGCTTTAAAATATTTAACGATATCTTTTGGCAGTACCCTATGGAATTTAAAAGTATTTGAACAAGCCTTTACATTTTGTTTGAGCAATGATTCGGCGACAGTAGGAGAAGAATTTAATGATTTTGTTGTCAAAAAAGGAACATCAGTAAAATGTTTCTCAAAAGCCATAGCAACTTCTTGATCAGATCGCGTTAAATTATTGTTAATATTTAATTGAAAATCCGAGTTGCGCGGTTTGACCTTGCCCGTTTCACTATTTATTATTCTCCAGGTCATTTTAATTTTGTCGGATGCAGTTTTAATTTTGTTGCTTAAATGTAAAGCCTTAGCAGTGGAACACACTTTTTTAAATATTTTAGAATATGTTTTTACATAATCTCTAAATATAACACTACTATTATATGATCTTTCATCATAAAGCTCGTATAACCTTCGCCTACTTTTATAAATTCCTACTGTCGCCCATTCATTAAATGATTTGCGACTGTTAAGAGAGAAAGTTTTAGAAGTAAATATTCTACTAAATTCACAACGTATGATTTCAAATAATGTAGCATACAAATAATTAGCACTATTTTTAAACGAAAGTGATGGAAGTCTTTTTATTATATTACTTCTAAACCTCTCCAAGCGATGTTCATTTATTGGAACAAACACAACTTTCTTATTTTTCTGTTTTTTGTGTATGTAAGGTAGTGATACTAACTGTCCACAGTGATCTGAACTTAAATTTTGAATAATTGATTTATGCAAGGGCTTAACATCTGTAAAAATGTTATCTATACAGGTCGCACTAGGCCCAGCAATACGTGTTGGTTCTAAGAATAAATTTACAAGATTATACGATTTAAACAATGAGCGAAACTTAATACTAATGGAAGAAGTTTCAAGGAGATTGATATTAAAGTCTCCACACATTACAACAGACTTGTTCTGTTTACTAAGTTTGAGTAAAACTTCTTCCACAATCCTTTCAAAATGGTCATAAGTAGCACATGGGGGTCTGTAAACACTTACAACAATGAGGTGCTCGAGCTCGACACAAGCCATTTCTACAGTTCGTTCAACAGAGAGGCTCACAATATCCTTACGTTCTTTATATAATAATGATTTATCTGCTAATATTAAGGAGCCACCACGTAAACTTTTTTCTCTATTGAAGGAACTGACCACCTGGTGATTTCTGAAATTAAACATGAAATTATAATCTTTTAGCCAATGTTCAGTAATACAAAGGATGTGTATATTGTTACTATTTAAAAACAATCCAACTTCCAATTCTTTGCCCAACATGCCTTGTATATTTTGATGCACCAGGTGTAAACAATTATTATTACTTATTTGTGGGCTGTATTCAAAATCAATTAAACTCTTATTATTGCTAGAGATTGCCTCTATTGTCACATTCACTAATTTAAATTAGTTGGAACTGATTCCAAATTAAATGTCAAATGATTATGCTCAATAAAAGCAGTCTTGGTAGCCAAAAACTTGGCTGAGTTAAAAAGTAAATAATAAGATAGCACATTTGCTATCAGTCTTAAATTATATTTGGATAGGTAATACCTATCTTTTGTCCAAAACTTTTTTATTAAATTATTTATGTCAATTACATGAAATTTATGATTATTATCATTAGAATTATATGTCAAATTTAAATTATTATTACATATTAAATTATGCATTTGTATATTTAAATTATGTCTTAAATTGTTTTCTTGTGGCAATCCCTGTATATAAGGCAGTGTGAACAAGACAATTTTGTGTACATTTAAGTTATTAAGTTGTTCAATATATTTTAATAACTGTTTGTTGTTGACACTGCCTCTTCTACCAACAAAAGTTATTATTGTACTATTTGGGCAAAATTTAGTAACAATAATTTTATTTAAGATGTCACTAAAAGATGCTCCAGGCATGCAGCGATTTGTAACTTTTTGTCCCTTTTAAGAGTTATTTAAAGTTATGCCTAGATTTTTTCCCATGTCATCGCTATAAACAATTATATTATTTTTAGTAGTATTTGAGTTATTTATTATTTTAATATCCTCTGCTATGGCACTGTCATAGAGTTTTGGTGGTGGTGTAATATTATCAGCACACACTGACTTTGAAGAATCTGGCATTGAGCGCTGACACTCACATTGATATTTAACTAAGGAGTCAAACCGCTCCTCATTATATTTACAAGTCTTTACCAGATTATCCATAGCCAATATGTGTTCTTTTATTTCATTTTGGGCTGATTTATATTTATTGGACACAGTTTGAAGGGAGTTCATAAGTGATAATATTTCTGATTTAAGGCACTCTACTTCAGTCTCATAACATTTTTTTATGTTATCCACCTCAATTGAATACAACTTAAGTTCATATAACAATGCTTGCTTTTCTTTACATACATTAACATAATTTTTGGTATTAATCTTATTTCTTATTAATTTTTGTACTTTCCTTATGTATTTATTAACTTTTATATACTTCTTCAATTTGGTTTTACTGCAATTAATCCTTACTGTGTTTCCTGAAGTGGAAGAGTCGTCACCAGTCAAGTCTATTGTTGCAGATTGCTGTAACATTCTTGAAGTATCACATTGCACAAGCTCAGAGAACAGGCTTTGAGTCTGGGAGGCTTTAAAGTTATCTATATATGTTTTAAATTGTGTTATTTGCTCATTAGCCTCATTCAACTGTAACTTCAATGCAGCAATTAACCTGAGAGCTTCCTCATATTCCTTGCTGCATTGGTCAAACTCATTAACCGTTCCCTGTAGCTGATCTCTTTCTTTTATAACACTTGTGTATTCTGTATGTAACTTAACCATATCACATTTCAATTGTGTATTTTTGGCAATTATGCTAACTATTTCCCTTTCATTATCATCCCTTTCCTTAAGCAACAGTTCACACTGCTCCCTGGACGCCTTAAGTTCTTGGAGCGCAAGCTGGAGTTGGTTCTCCATCTGGCGCGTCTTAGCGTTGCGAGTATTCATTTTACTATTTATTATAAATAATAAAAGAAAACAAAGATCGAAAACAGAAGGAGCAGAGTAAGCTAATGTAAAGTTGTTTTTTTTTTCTATTTATAAGTCTCAAATCAAATTATCGTTAAAAAAATTCGAAAAGAAACCCGCAAAGAATGTAATAACCCGAGTAATAGAATAAATTTTAAATTTATAGAAGGAATGATATGAAATAAGGATTACAATAATTTTAAAAACAATGTTCGTTACCTGTCACTTTTTGTTCCAACACCAAATTGTTGTTATAATATTTATGTACCAACTTTCTTAAATATTAAATACAAAGCGGCAGTAATTATTAGCTATAACATAAAATTGAGGTGGATATGGTGAATTTACAATATTTAAATTATTAAAATTTATCGGGACCAATTACTTTTACAACTTATAACCAGGGTTGCCACAGCAAAAATAAAAGCATGTCATCATGAATAAACCATCTGTAAATTACAGTTAAAAGTTAAAACATAACTGCCTCAGTTTTAAATAAAATTTAATTCATAATTTTCAATTTAAAACATTTAATTCAATATAATTACAACATCCTATTTTAACCGACTATACTATAAAAAAATTACGACACTACTTTGGAAAGTAACTTTAAAACTTGGCCCGTTTTAAAACATTTTTTTTTTACTAAGCTAGATTTCATACAAATTCGATTAACCCAGATAAGCCTGAAACTAAAATTTTCTGAAAATTTTGAAAAAAGTTACATTATTTAGTTTATTAGATCTTATGCAACATAAAAAAAATTATGAACAAAAAATTAAGTGTAAGGCTTTCAGGGAAACAGCCGTCCTATATGTAGGACAGTAGGATAATAAGAGGAAATAAAAGACCATTTATGACAAAACAGAATGTAATTAAAAAGTGTAGTTTATTAGATAACTATTGATTATATTACCCATTGTTATATGTAATTTACTAGATTAACACTATTTATGAATGATATGTTTCAAAACACTTGACACACACTCCAACATCACATTTCTTGCAACGTGTCAAACATTTTTTGTGACATTGACGACAGCGTGTTTGCTTCGATTGAGGAATAACCAGATGATTCATTTGGTCTTTACGACTATCAGCATGTTCATGATGGGAGGGTCGGCTAGGCCCTCTTTTGGCATTTTTTCTGTTTGATTCAATCAAAGCAATTGGTACCCTTCTGCGAAAGCCAAGATGATCCAGTTTTCCATGATTTATTTTATATAACTGCCATGCATTATGTTCGGCAAGATCAATCATGTGTGTGAGCAACGGCATGTACCATTTCTTACCTCGTATACCAATTCGGTAATGTGAAATATTTTCATCAGACCGATCCACTCCTCCCATATATTTGTTATAGATGGACACCATATGTGGTTCTTCTATGACAATGTTTCTCTTTTCACTTTGTGAGAAGCGTTTGGCAGATTGTTTAGGATTTATTCCTACAGCATTAGAAGCAATACTGAATATATTATTGTCATGCCATTTAGCAATAATGAACGTGTTGTCATGTGTCGTTCTGTAATCGACAGCACCACGTTCCTTTTTTTTCAGTAACTTCGATGTAATCAGAGGACAACTAGATGTCCTGTTTTCTCGAACTGTCCCAGTGCAACGAAGGCCTTTCTTTGTTATCTCTTCCAGCAAGGGCGTCCCAGTAAAAAAATTATCAAAAACTACGTGGTAAGGAAGGTCGAAGCCACGTGAAATCAGCACATCGCAAAAAGTGAGAACAACGCTTGCACCCAGCCCCAATTCTTTATATATTGGATTGCACATAGTTGTAGCACCTTGGTATGGTTCCATCCATAAAACATACCCTAACCGTGTAGCACCAACCCAAGCTTTGAACCCGTACCTAATAGGTTTACCTTTTATGTGCTGTTTGCAGCCATGTCTACCATAGTAGGGGATCATGGCCTCATCTACACTGTAATGCTCTTCAAGAGGAGAAAACTCTAAGAACTTTTTATTTAGAAGTGTAACTAGGGGGCGTACTTTTGTGTATTTGTCTTGCAAATCCAGATTATCATTGACATGAAGGTGGCGAAAAATAAAGTCAAATCTATCCCTAGTCATAGCCGAGCTGATCAATTCATTCTTTGTATCAGGGGAGTTTTCCCAATACATTCTTCTACGGGGGAGCCATGAATAACCACTAACCAACAATATGCCGATGAAACATTTCATATCTTCAGTGGTTATGTCTCCAGGCAAATTCTTTTTGACAGCATATTTATTGCTCTCTGACACCAACAACGAAATAACATCTTCATCTAAGAAGTTTTCAAACCACTCAATTGGGCGCTTATCTTGGCAAGCGCCTTGAACATCTGGCCGATTCACGGGATTTTTTGCCAAGTCTCGTTTTCTCCATGCGTAGGTACGCCTACGTTTAGTTCGACCTGTAGAATCAGAAGGTTCTTCTTCTGTATCACTCACCATAATCTGCCCTTGAATCATTACTTCAGTCGGTTGAAGCAGAATGTTTCGTGGCAAATTATTCAAAGTTACATTATCTTCTTCACCCGAATCTTCGTCAGTGAGACAGTCAGGATCAACAGGAGGAGGTAGAATACATATCAGTCGTTCTCTATAATCTTCTTCATTATCAGAAACATTTTCTAAAGCATCTAAAATTTCATGCGCAGCTAACGGTCTGTAAAGAAAAAGTTGTATTATTGTACTAAAATCATGTATATTATCCTACTGTCCTATATATAGTACGCTAGTATTTGTAACAAGTTATACGTAATTTATTTATATTATTTTGCTAGAATATTTATTTAGTACAAAAGTTAAGGTTATCAACTAGATATTAACACAGAAAAAAACAACTCACGGGTAAAATATAACTTTTTATACATACCTGTCATTTGCCATGTCTGCAATGCACTTTTATTACACACTTATAAGGTAAAATATAAGGTAAAAACTGTTAAAATAACTGTATTTTTCTAATAAAGCTGACACGTTTCTTACTGCAAATCATAAGACTAAATAATCTTAGATAAAGAGGGTATTCTGATATTTTTTTTTATTTCTACTGTCCTAAATATAGGACAGTAGGCTTATCTGGGTTAAGACGAAGAAAGACGTTATTTTGACTAGTGTGAGCGAGACAGATGGTGACGCTACCTTATGAAGTGTGAGCGATATAGATTATGACGCTACTTTTATCTAAGAGCGAGACAGATTGACACATCATTTCGTCTGTGGGAGTGAAACAGATAGAGACGCCACTCTAGCAAAACAGGGATGCGTAGGCCCATTTTGCAATACTGCAGTAAGTAACACTTTCGTACATTGCGCGTCTTACTGTATCCATATTGACTCCGTACTTACAACTGTGGCTTTGTTTATTGGATTTGATTTGCAATGTGATTTGGATTTATATGTACCGTTTCTGACGGCACTGGACTTGTTTTAGTCGTAATTCCCTGTTTGTGTAGTGTATTATCACACCATCTTGATACATCGCACAGGAATACGCCAACATGCATCTCATTTACGAAGAATGCTTATGCAATGCCAATGCTGCAGCAAGAATGTATCGTGAGAGATACCCAAGTGTTGAGCGTTATCCCGTTTATAGAGTATTTATTAATATGCATCGATCATTCTTACAGGGTCGATTCCTTAGTAGAGACTATGTAAATAAGATTTAATAAAAATCATAACTAAAGAAATCCAACAACTGAATTTTATTTCAAATGCACCTAAAACTAGTTAGTTTAGTTATACCTTTTTCCCCATTTAAGAATTAACAATTAGTATAAGTGGCTATTTTGGAATTCAGACTAAACGTGCCTTCTTTAAAATTTACTAGCCGAAATAGTGGTTGTAAGGGAAAGCCTCACATCGACGGTGAGCTGAAGTGCGGGTTGAACGAAATTGGAGAGGAAATGTAAGGGTGTGCACTTACTTTGAATGCAGATGGGTGGATGATAAATGAATGGTGCTGGGTGGCTGGCACGCTCCTGAGCTGGTTATGCCGTTGAATGTATACATGTGCAACTAAAGTCTTATATCATACACTGTCACTTTCACTTTAATGTCTAATTGTTCGTAATGATTATCACTTAGATATATTAGATACCGGCCGGCAATATATACATAATTAATGCGAGCCGATGAGCTGAAGGTCGCGGACGCGCTTTCTTACACCTTTTCTCGAACGAGGGCGGCGCGTGACTCCCTTCCGGGGTTGCGACTGACTCGATACAGCGCTCGCGCCGAATCAATGAATGAGAGAGAGAAAGCGAATCAGGGAATCAATCGTCGCGCGCGAGTGGCGCGAACATCCTGGGGGGCCCGAAAGAGCACCTCTTCCTGGGCTGAATCCAACGGCAGCCTTGCTATCTTGAGCACAGGTCTGCGCAGGTGTCCGTAGGCCGTGTCCAGATCCACAACTCGGATCACTCCATCCTTCCCAGGTATTGTGTGGGTAATTCTTCCCAGTTTCCATTGGAGCGGGGGCAGGTTATCTTCTTTGATGAGTACAAGTTCGCCAACTTGAGGAGGTGAGGAAGGAGAAAGCCATTTGGAGCGGGTCTGTAGGGTATGGAGGTAGGATCTGGTCCACAGTGTCCAAAAGCGTTGAGAAAGAGCTTGTATGAGTTGAAAACGTTTAAGAGCAGATAATGGCCTGTCATCAAAGGACGGCTCGGGCAGAGCTGTGAGCGGACGGCCTATAATAAAATGGCCAGCGGTTAAGGGCTGAAGGTCCGACGGGTCGGATAAGAGTGGGCAGAGAGGTCTGGAATTAAGTACAGCCTCAATTCGTGTCAGAAGTGTGGAAAATTCTTCAAATGTAAGGTGTTGTTCACCAATTACCCGATAAAGTAATTGTTTCGTAGATTTAATGTTAATTTCATGTAACGCGCCAAACCAGGGCCCCTTTGGGGGGTTCAACAACCAGGTTACGTGCTGGTTGGCTAGTTTGTGTGTGATTGCATCATTATTAGCAGTGAGAAAGTTTTGAACTTCTATGAGGTGATTTCTGGAGCCTACATAATTGGTGCCGCAATCTGATCTAATTAGTACCGGCGTACCGCGCCGTTGTAACGTTGTAACGCTGCGAGAAAGGCTTCTGTGGTAAGAGCAGAGACGGCCTCCAAATGAACCGCCTTCGTTGAGAGACACACGAATATACAAAAGTACGCTTTTAAGAGCTTAGCGTTCCGTAATGTGCTAGATTTAATGAGAAACGAGCCGGCAAAGTCAGTCGTGATTTGGCTAAATACAGGTTGAGGGTTAACCCTCATCCTGTATTTAGCCTGACATCGGAAACATCTTATACATTTAAACACCCTGCGTCTGATCACGCGGCGAGCGGATAGTATCCAGAATTGCTGGCGTAGAATGGCGTGTACAGTGTCCGAGCCATGATGGCAGTATATTTTGTGATAGTGGTCAATGATGAGGTCTACGAGTGGGCTGGAGCTGGGCAGAATGAGTGGATGTTGAGCATCGTACCTAATCGAAGCATGAGAGAGACGACCACCGCCTCTCAAGAGACCGTCCTTCATAAATGGCGAAAGAAGCTGCAGTCGAGCGGTAAAAAGTTTATCTGTTTGAAGACGGTGAAAGTCCTCTGCGAACTCATTTCGTTGAACGGAGCGGACCCAAAATAACAGAGCGTCCCTACGTTCACTAACTGTCAACGGACCAGCGCGTCGTGCCTCTGGACCGCGCTTGCAATTACTACTACTATAAAAAAAATGCCAACAACAAAGTGCAAGATAGTCCGGAAAAAGGCCGGTAAAACATTGCGAGACATAAACGATATTATTTGCCTTATAAGGGATGCCAACTCTGCTGATATTCCTGTTTGTTGCGCGGGATCTAGAAAAATTACCCCCCGTGTTGTTTGATCATGTCGACGTCACGAGACTTCTAAAAGATATAGTTAAGCTGCAGCAAGATATTAACATGATTAAAGAGGAGTATGCTACTGTGGAAAACGTAAATATATTGAAGGGTGAAGTCGAGATGCTGAAAATGCGTCGCTAGTAAATAACTACGGGCATAACGTTAATCAAAGACGCGGTGCCTATTTAATTGACAGTTTTGAGTGCCACAGTGGACCTATGGGGTTGCCACCTATAGGTAATGATGGTATTATTCTAGTTAATGAACAAACTGATCCATCATTACGTGAACCGATATATCGAGACATGCGTTATAATATTAATTCAACGGAGGGTGTTACGGCCCCCAGTTGCCCCGACAAAAGTTGACTGGGCTTGGGCCCATCAGTAGCTCACTCGACGAGCAACCAGAGGGTTCGGGCCCGAATGGCCTATGGCTACTTATTATGTAGTGGCTGGTTAAGCAAACACAAACATACCGAGTTCCGGAGGCAGGGACGACCACAAGGTATCATCAAGGGCGAGTAGGGTACGAACGCGACCTTCTCTCGGGTCACAAATTTTTAGCGTTCCACCCGACAAAGCAAAAATTCCCTCGTACGATATTAAAATACCACACAAGCAACTCGTCGACGTAAATTAATGGCAATCGAAGTTAGAATATAAATATAAAAAGAAGTGAAGTTCCTTTCAACACGCGGAGGGGGGGCGACGACCCCCCTGCCCCTGGGGGAACGGCCCCCCGACTGGTCGGGGGGGGGTCCCCTTCAAATCCAGGGGCACGGTGGCCGGCAGGGGAGAGCCGAACGTCGCCCGACAGAGGGTGTGGCTGAGCGCCCCCGCCCGTGGGATTTGAGGGCCCGGCAGAGCCCCGAGAGGAAGCGCCGTTCCCACCTAGGCACAACACGGCATGGTGGTTGCCCTGACAGTGCGGACAGGGCCGCTGGTGCGGGCAGTCTCGTTAGAGGTGCCTTCCCAAGCACGAGTAACACCAGCGGCGCTCCTTGGCGATGCTTCGCCTCGCCGGGACCGGCTTACCCAATAACTTCGGGCACGACGTCACCCGATGATCGTATGCTCGACAATAGGAGCAGGGGGGCGCCTCCCTGGCCGCTAGCCCGCTATAAGATGGTAGGGGGCGGCGCCCTCCCGCGGGAGCTCCGCTCGGCCTTAGGGGAGTTAGCGCCGACTTGCCCGACGGATTCCGCCTCTCCATGGGCACGGCTCGGTTGGCAACCTGTAAGTCGTCGACGGTGCCCGCTGCGTTCTCAACTTGCCAGCATTGCTCCTCCAAGAACCGCAGCAGGTCTCTGAAGGTCGGAATATAGGAGGCACCGTCCCCGTCGTAACTCTCCTCAAAATTGATTCGAAGGTCGAGAGGCAGGCGGGACAGCACGATGTGGAGCAACAAGAAGGACCATTCATCCACCGGTAAATCCAGCCGCCTCAACGAGTTACATGCCACCACGACTGGATTTACGATGTCCGGACGTAGTAGTCTGGCCCGGTCCCTAAGCAGCGGGAGGTTTAGGAGCTGCCTAACGTATTCGTCCGCAATTCGCCGGACGTTAGCGTACCTTCCTGCGAGGAGGTCCCGGGCAGTCTGGTAGGCGTCGTCCGACAATTTCAAACGCCATCTTCTGGCTTGGTGTCAAGTCCCTTTAAGCGTCCACTTGGCTATCAGAAAGACCAACAAAGGTCAGCCAGTCGAAGATGACCCCGGAGAACCTTGGCAGGTACAGAGTTGGGAGTCGTCCCAACAGCTCCGGCTGAGTAGGCTGCTTCCGAGGGGACTCGGGCAGGCCACTCAGCCGAGCCGCTTCATTAGCATACTTGGCCCCCGCCTCGATCAAGTCGTCCGTGAGCGAAAAGAATTGCTCGTAGTCCACGAGGCAGGAGTCTAGGACTCCCTATTTCGCATCCAAGTCCAGGAGCTCGGTGGTAGCCTACTTCACTACGGCCTTTTGGGCCGCGACCTGCTCGAGTCGCTTCTCTAAACTCATAATATCTAAGCCAGGCATTCGCGGCCCATCTCAGCTCCGCCTGCAGGCAAAGCGCCGGTGGCTTGTGCGATGGCAACACTACTAAATACAAATTACTTTTAAATTGAATTAAATACAAATTACACTACACGGCACAAATATAAATTAAATTAACATATAACAAATATAATTATTATTACTTACTTACTTACTTATCTTCACGCACAATCCCTGACGGGGTAGCCAGAGAGAACAGATCGTCAAGTGTCATGATCCTTACAAACCTCTTTCGCTTCTTTCAGATTCATTATCTTCTTCATGCATGCACGTCTAGGTATCCGAGTACTCTTGACCCTACCCTCTTCGAGCAATTTGCTCACATGGTCTTCGAAAGTTAGTCTCGGTCTACCTCGACACCTTTTAATATTAACTTTCGCACTATATATTTTCTTCACCATTCGGTCTTCACTCATTCGCTCAACGTGCCCAAACCACCGAAGCACGCCCTTATCAATTTTTGTGATAAGGTCATCTTTCAAACCTGCCATATTGCGAATCTCTTCGTTTCGCTTTCGGGCGGCCATGGTAACGCCGCACATTTTACAAAGAGATCGCATCTCCATTTATTATTAAATTAAATTATGTTAAATACAAATTACACAGTCGGTCAACAAAGATGCCTCGCTGAAGCGACCGACCCTTCGGCTATTTAATCTACCTATCCAAAATACCTGACGCGTAGACCTAACCCTAAACTACACTCCTGTGATACACGGCCGGGCGTGATTGGAGAATCAATCAATCACGCTCTGCTACCAGAAAATGTTAGGGACCCCAGTTGCCCCGATAAAAGTCGACTGGGCTAGGGCCCATCAGTAGCTCACTCAACCATGAGGGCTGGTATCGTTAAACTAGTAAGTTTTAATTGCAAGAATATTGTCAGATCGTTGAAATGTGTGCGGAGAATATGTTGTACAGCTGACATAGTAGCGCTGCAGGAGACCTGGCTGCTGCCGCACGACCTCGCGTACCTGGGAAGCATTGACAACCACTTCGCCTCCACGGGCACTTCTGCTGTCGATACATCGGCCGGCGTGCTACGCGGGAGGCCATACGGCGGAGTTGCCTTACTTTAAAGAAAGTCGAATAGTCACACGTTCGTCAGTGACGCTCATGCCTGCCGCCGCTGGCTTTATGCTGGTGCTTTATGATACTTATTGGTCCGATCACTATCCTGTCTTGGTAAACTGTAATTTTAATGTTTTTAAACCTAAGATAACTACAATAGAAAATAATTGTATGAATAAAATCACATGGGGTGAACGTGATACTAACCAAATATTAAAATATTATAGTGAATGTCATTCTAGACTAAGAAACCTAGATTTTCCTGTGGAATTTATGAATTTTTGTGACAGTATGTGTAATAGTAGTAATCACAGAAAATTGTTAGATGACATTGTATAAAAATATCATGTGTATACTTTCTGAAGCTGCTGTTTGCAGCTATAATGTTAGAAAATAGCGACATGTTTAGTGCTTACCAGGTTGGAATAGACACGTCCGTCATGCTCACGGTAGGGCTCGATTTTGCTTTCAGATGTGGCCATTGTACGGCAGACCTAGGTCTGGCCGATTTTATAATGAAATGTGTGAATCCAGGCGAATTTTTAAATCTAAACTGAAATGGTGTCAGAACAATCAACAACAAATAAAAATGGATATGATTGCTGAGCATCACAAAAATAATAAATTCGGGCAGTTTTGGAAAAATACGATCGAATTGAACTATAAGCCGAGCCTTCCTGTGAGTGTGGCGGGTGTTCATGAGCCACGTGATATCGCCAATACGAGTATGTTCCAGCGGCACTTTAAGGTAGACTCTCCACTGGAGCCGATGCGGCGGGAGCTTGATGCTGAGGCGTGCAGTACATATCTTAGTATGAAATTTAGCACGCAAGAAGTAGAGGAAATAATTAAAGGCATGGTGCGGGGCAAAGCACCTGGATATGACAGCCTCAGCGTCGAGCATCTACAGTACGCAGGAGTACACTTGCCAAGAGAATCTCTGTTTTTTTTTTAATCTCTGTGTAGCACATTCTTATCTACCTGAAAGCCTAATACGTACTATAGTTGTAGCTGTTATAAAAAAACATGACCGGTGACTCATCAGATGTGTCTAATTATAGGCCAATATCCCTGGCTACGGTGATTGCGAAAATACTGGACAGTTTGCTTAGTCGGCGCCTAAATAAGTACATCTCGCTCAATTACGCATAGTTCGGCTTCAGATATGGTTTTTCAACCGAGAGTGCTATTTTGTGCCTCAAGCAGACTGTCTATTACTACACTGCAAGAAAGACACCAGTATAATATGCCTGCTATTCAGATTTGTCGAAGGCTTTTGACCTTGTATGCTATGAGATCCTGTGGAATAAAATAAATTTTGAAATTGACGTGCCTCGAGAAATTGTATCGCTTTTTAGGTACTGGTATAATAATCAACAAAACAATGTACGATGGGCAGGCGCGCTTTCCGAGGGGTATAGGTTGGATTGCGGTGTGAGGCAGGGGGGACTAAGCTCTCCAACGCTCTTCAACCTTTACATGAACGGGTTGATTGATGAGCTCAGCAGCACCAGTATTGGTTGTCATATAGACGGAGTCTGTGTAAACAATATCAGCTACGCAGATGATATGGTGTTGCTGAACCCATCGAGTGGTGCTCTATAGCAAATGATTAATATATGTGAATCTTATATAGCGGCCCAGGGGCTTAAAAACAATGCTATAAAGAGTGAATTTATGATATTTAGACCGGATAATAAGCGTTACACTAATATACCGAATTTTACGTTAGGTGGTACTCCTTTAAAGAAGGTGAAGTGTTTTAAGTATTTGGGCCACTGGGACACGGAGGATCAAAAAGACAACTGAGATATTGAAAGAGAGAGAAGGGCGCTGTCTGTCCGCTGCAACATCAAATGTTGCAGATGTTGCAGCGGACAGACAGCGCCCTTCTTTCTGCAAATCTGCGAGCGTTGGCTCGCACGATGTTCTAGTCAAGTGAAAGTTACGCTTTTTAAAGCTTATTGCCAGTCCTTTTACACGTGCAGTCTGTGTGTAGACTATACGCAGTGGGCATACAGCGAACTGCGCATACAATATAATAACGCGTTCAGGGAATGAGGGGTCTGCCGCACTGCTGCAGCGCCTCCGGCATGTTCGCGGAAGCTCACACGGACGGATTCGCAGCAATCATGCGCAAGCGCTGTGCATCGCTACTTCGGCGCGTACGCGGCAGTCCCAAAAGCATACTGCGTACGCTGGCTGACCGCTGGGACTCGCCGATGTTGGCTCGCTGCATACGGCTACATGCTGCCTCGTAGACTGGCTTATTGCCACCATCGGTGCAGTTTCATACTTGTGTCGTCAACAATATGTTACTAACACTAGATATAAGAAATACATTCACTAACTATGGATATTTCTTTTTGTCCGAAATAAATGAATTATTATTATTATATTATTATAAAGGCGTTGCAAGAAGAAATTTTTCCCATTAAAACAAATAAAGCATAATACACCTTATTATGAAGAATTAGGTTCATATATATTTATTTCATCACAATGGTTTATCACTTTAAATAGATTAAAAATACAAAAATAAAAACATTTAGACATTAAAGGGGGATGAGTCGCTCGCGTCCGTAGGCTTCAACCACCTAAACCTAGGCCCGCCCTACACGTGTCCCACGGGTGGTGCTAAACGAGCGACAAATCCGAAACGATAAACTCGGCCCATCGCCGTATGGTAGCAGCGTAAAATCTACCACTAGGTCGCACTATGAGCCAACAAGTAAAAGAAATGGCCCCGAGTTCCCGGTGCCCCTTTAATGGGGCAGGGGTGCGAAGAATCTCCGGGAGGAAAACTGGCGACGAGGTTCGCCTTCCGTCACTTCCTGTCTCCCGGAGGGGCGAAAAGTGAATTGCGGAGGCCCGTCTGGCTACGCTGAATATATGTGGAGCAATGAATGATAAGACGGATGAAATATGCGAAGTGATGAATGATAGAGGAAAAGATGTGTTATTTGTGAATAAGACGAAACAAAAGAAAAGAGATGTCACTGCAATATACATTACTGCTTACTGGTCTGGTGTAGACGAGACCGAGCGGGCATGCCAGGGAGTAGGTGTCATCCTTTCAGAAAGAAAGGGCCAATGTGTGAAGGAGTATGAATGTGTAAGCCCAAGGCTGCTGTGGATATGAATGAAAGTGGGCTTAAAGAAGTTGTTCGTGCTTGGGGTGTACGCCCCAGATATGTCTAAGCCCACTTATATTCGAGAGAAGTTTTGGAATATGGTAAGGCTGGTGTTGACGAAATGTAAGGAAAATGAAAATATTATTATGTTAGGAGATTTTAATGGAAGGGTTGGGGTGAAGAGGTCTGGTTATGAAAGGATATTAGGAGCGTTTGGCGATGAAGAATAAATGAGAATGGTGAAGACCTCCTCACCGTATGTGTGGAAAAGAATCTTTTTGTGGCGAACACTTTCTTTCGCCATAAGAGGATTCACATATATTACATGGGAAAGAGGGGATGATAGAAGCATGATAGATTTCATAATTGTGGATGAAAGAATGAGGAGCGCAGTGGTAGATACAAGGTTTACCGTGGGTCCAACGTAGGGACGGATGATTACTTGGTCCTATGTCAAATTAATGGTCTATTCAAGCGTTGGCGGCATCGGACATCTGTGTCTACCACTGCGTTACAGCGTATAAGAAGAGTATAGAGAGGTTACAAGATGAAGGTGTGAAAGAGAAGTATGAATGCAGACTGAGGGAAAATATAAGTGTGTTGAATGAATTATGTATGAACGATTTAGACCTGAAGAATGTATGGAATAATGTTAAGAACGTTTTGGTGGATGCAGCTACCGAAGTATGTTGTGTAAGTAAGAGAACAACTGAAAGGAAAAGTAATACGTTGTGGTGGGATGATGAGGTACGGATGGAAGTTGAAGCAAAGAAGAGAGCATGGCTAGATTTACAAGCAACCAAAGCTGGTAACTCTGGCGGTATGAACGATGAGATTGAAAGAAAAAAAGGCAGACTTTAGACGTATTAATAAGAGAGTAAAAGAAGTTGTTGAAAGTAAAAAGCAAGAGAGGATACATAAGAATGATAGAAAAATATCTGATAACTTCCAGGCAAATATTAAAATGTTCTGGAAGCTCGTAAGAACTGCCAGGGTAAATTCAAAACAGCCTAGAATGAATGCTATACGAGACGAGAATGGCTGCATGCTGAATGATGAAGTTTCGAATTTAAAGAGATGGAAGGAATACTTTGAAACCGTGCTTAAGAGTGAAGAGTCGTCTGAAGTAAATGAAATAGAAATTCCGGAAGAAGTGGCAAGAGGTAGGGAGATAAGTGTAAATGAAATAATGAAAGCAATGAAAAGCATGAAACCAGGTAAGGCAGCCGGATATGATAGAATATCACTCGAAATGCTAAGGGCTGGGGAGGGTGTGGTTGCAGGCCTGCTGTACACCTTGTTTAATTTATGTTGGGAACTGAAACGGGTACCGGAAGACTGGTGCAAAGCCGTTATAGTTCCAATATAAAATGGAAAGGGATCGCAGGAGGACTGTAAAACTACCGTGGTATCAGCTTGCTTAGCATTGTAGGTAACCTGTATGCTAAGGTGTTAATTGAAAGAGTTATGGAAGAAACTGATGGAAAAATTTGGGATTTGCAAGCTGGATTTAGAAAGGGGATGGGGTGTACGGATAAAGTCTTTTCCATGCCCATGATTGCATAGAAATTTTTGGCAAAAAACCAGAAAGTTTTTTGTGCGTTCATGGACTTGGTAAAAGCTTATGATAGAGTGGACAGGAACGTATTATGGCAAACACTGACCTCATTTGGGTTGAGCGCTGGTCTGATACAGGCATTAAAGTCTCTTTATAGGGACTCTAGTTCTTGTGTCAGGATCAGCGGGGCCTACTCGGACTGGTTTGGCTTTCAATAAGATGTAAGACAGGGCTGTGTAGCTTCTCCATGGCTTTTTAACCTAATTATGGACAGTTGTTTGCAAACTTTGAAAGTTGAAGAATGTGGGTTGAGAATGGCCTTTTGTACGCCGATGATCAAGTCATATTTGCATCGTCGGCGGCCGAGTTGCAAATGATGATTACTTTTATGAACTAGTCATTAAAACAAAGGGGTATGAATATGAACGCAAGTAAAACGAAAGTGATGGTTTTTGATAGAGAAGAAAGTAAATCGTTATGTGAAATAAGAATAGAAGGGGAGTTGATTGAGCAACTGGATTAGTTTGTATATTTGGTATGTTTATTTAGCAGGGATGGTAGATATGATAAGGATATAGAACGACGAGTGAACGCAGGAAATAGAGTTAATAGGGCTCTTCACACTATTATGAAGTGTCAGAATGTTTCATAGAAGGCACGTATGGCAATTCATAATGATGTGTTAGTCCCTACTTTAATGTATGGTAGTGAAAGTTGGGTATGGCAGAAGAAGCATGAGAGTAGAATAAATACTGTAGAAATGGGATTATTAAGGAGTATGCTAGGGCTGAATCTGAATGACAGGGTGAGAAATAGTGTGATAAGAGAAAAGTGTGGTTTGCAAGATGACGATGTGACTAGGATTAAAAAAGGAATGCTTCGGTGGTTTGCTCACGTAGAAAGAATGAACGAGGAAAGAGTGATAGAGCAAATTTATGTTCCAGAAGTGAACGGTAAAGTCGGGAAGGGACGCCCTAGGCGAAGATTTATCGACCAAATCGGTGATACATTGAAAATGGGCCAGATTAGGAGTACCCTTAACCGACGAGCGTGTATGCGTAAATATATTGATGTAAAGGAGGCGAGAGAGGTGTGTCAGCATCGCGCCAAATGGAAGTACGTAGTCTCTGCCTACCCCTCTGGGTGACAGGCGTGAGTGTTTGTGTTGGTGTTGTAAAAACATTTAAAACTTGCTGCAGTACTTCTTCTAAGGAATGGTCTACTAGGGATTTGCTATACACTGATAAGCTCGAAATTTTTAATTTCCTTTTTTAAGTGCATCGTTAACACGTTACAGTTTCAGAAGAAGACTGCTGAATTTCTTTCGCCGTTTCTCCTCTAGTCAGGAAAACTACGCTTCGGTATGTAAGTACATTTAAAAAAAAATTGCAAATTAATTTTACTATCTGACTATTAATAATTATCAAATCAATAATAATTATAAGCCTATTTACATAAATTTCTAAGTATCGTTTACAAATGTTTAAATTTTTCTTTTTTCCTTCTTGTTCATGCATACAGTTAAAGTTACAGCTTCCAGTAAAATTATTTAATCACTAGCTGACCCGTGCCCACTTTGCTGGGCGTGAAGTATTTTTACTTGTGATTAAATTATCTTTTGTGGTTCTTAATACTGATTGCTTAGGATTTATTTTCAAAATTGTTTGACAAATATTGTTATTTCACAATAAAAAATATTATTAATCACAATCAATATAACCTATGTCACTCATGAATAATGTAGCTTTCTACTGGTGAAAGATTATTTAAAATACACAACTTAAAGCAACATTTCAACTGGACGGTCGGTGTTGTTACGCGTTCCGTAAACTAAGCGTTTTAAAATTATATTCTAAACTTTTTCTCATTCAGTGTATCAAAATTTAAATGGTAATCTGATAAATATCATATAGAACATAACTTTTAATGGGTATAAATATACTAAAATCAGTTATAAAAAATTGATCCCTACATTGAAAATACAATTATAAGCGACTTTTGTGCGGTGGATTGATATTCTTATTGCGACGGTCTCCAGTGTGAATAGTACGCGACATTCACGGTTGTGTAACGTGCATAAGTGTTCCTTTGGCATGTAACGTCCACAAGAACTTAAGGGGCAACCGTTATCATTACAAAAGTGAAGGTGTAATTATTTCAATAACAATCTTCAATATAATTTGTTATCTAATAAATCTAAAGATGTCAAAAATGATATGGGGTTGTTGTACACCACATGGTGATAATAATGAGAAATATATTGTATGTAAAAAATGTAATAAAAATATCATTATACATTTATGTGCCTCGAGTACTCCGCATATAATGCTGAGATGCGATCCCTTTGGTGTTGTCTTGAATGCTTAAATGCTGCTCCAAAAGTAACAAAACATGATAACACTCCAGTACGCAACGTTTCCACCAGGGGTTGCAAACGAACTACCCCTAACTCTCCTCCGATTGCGAGTGAAAACATTGTTATGAGCAAGGAAATTATTCGTGAAGTGGTGCACACAGTGTGGACATCATTAAAGAGAGCACGAGTAACATAGTTTCAAAAATGCAAGAGAGTATAATCAACATCCTTAATAATGAGATGAAACCAGTACGGGATGAGTTATTACAGATAAGTGAGTCTATGAACTTTCTTAATAGCCAATATGAAGATATGAAGAGGGAGAACGAATTCTCTAAAATGAAAATAAGCGAATTGGAAAAAGAGAAGGACATATTGAAGAGTACAATTAATGATTTAAGCTTGCGTGTTGACCTAATGGAGCAGCACGCGCGTCAGAATAATATTGAACTGCAATGTGTGCCAGAGCATAAAAATGAAAATTTATTAAATATCATTACGCAGTTAAGTAAAACCGTGGGTTGTGTTTTGAATGATAATGACATTATACACTACACGCGCATCGCAAAGGTGAATAAAAATAATACTCGTCCACGGTCTATCATTCTACAACTGGCGTCTCCAAGAAAACGCGAGGAGCTCCTTGCATCTGTAATTAAATATAATAAAAGGAACCCTGCCAATAACTTGAATAGCACTCTTTTAGGAGTGCCTGGCAATTCTTACCTGTATTTGTGGCTGAGCATCTGTCTCCTTTGAACAAAGCTCTTCACGCTGCAGCTAGACTAAAAGCAAAAGAAAAGGGATACCAATATGTATATATAAGAAATAGCCGAACCTTTATACGAAAGAATGATGAAGCAAATTATATCCACGTCAGAAACAAAGACATACTACAAAAAATAGAATAATTTAGTTATTAAGTAAATTTAGTAGTTAAGTATACTGTGGCTTTTAAACTTTATGAACAAATTATATATAAAATTCACTTCTCTAAATTTGTATTATCAAAATACGCGTGGTTTGAGAACAAAAACTAACTTTTTTTATCAGCAAATTCTTTGTTGCGATTACTATGTAGTAGTACTCACGGAAACTGAGAAGAAAATAAGAAATAATAAATACCGTCCTTGGTTTGATAAAATCTCATTAGAACCCTTAAAGATAAATATAAAATCAGGTATCGGTTTAAAAAATATGGAAATCTAATGGATGAATTAGAGTTTAAATTATTAAGTTCTCGTTGTGGACGAATGGCAACAGAGTGCTATAATCGTTACGTTAGCAACTTGGAGAAGCAAATAGACACTAATTCAAAATAATTTTGGTCAATCATAAAAAACAAACGCGGAGGTACTAGTGCATACCCTATTTCAATGTCTGACGGAAATGTAACTGCTACAGATGGGGAACAAGTATATGAACTATTCTCATCTCAATTTGCATCTGTATATACTGATGGGGTTAATAATGCTTCGAATAATTACGTTCTCTCTAATTATTTAAATTATTTAGAAAACTATAGTCTACATCTTTCGCCTATTGTTATCGATAACGAATCACTTTTAAACAAATTAAAAAGTATTGACTGTAATAAAGGTCCCGGCCCTGATGGGATCCCACCCGTTTTTATAGCGGCATGTGCTAAATATTTAGTATCACCCCTGTCATTAATTTACAATAAATTACTCTCAATAGGCATGTTCCCGGCTAAATGGAAAATTGCAAAGGTTATTCCTATTCATAAATCGGGTAGTGAAGATTTAGTAAAAAACTACCGGCCCATTTCAATACTATCATCATTTGCTAAAATTTTTGAAGCTTTGATATGTCCATTTCTACAAGATCATTTTAAGCAATTACTTAGTGATAAGCAACACGGATTTGTTCAATGTAGATCAACAAACTCTAATCTTGTAAGCTTCACTGAAAATCTTTATGAAGTACTTGATGCCAATAAACAAGTTGACGTCATATACACGGATTTTAGTAAGGCTTTTGATCGCATTTCACATAGTGTACTCCTAAAAAAACTGTCCGCATATGGAATCTGTAATGGTTTAATGCAATGGATCTGGTCTTATCTAACCGACCGTACTTTTTATGTGGTCATCAATGGCTTTAAGTCGAGTTTGTGTAAAATCACATCTGGCGTACAACAGGGATCTCACCTGGGCCCACTTCTGTTTAATATTTATATTAATGATCTGCCTTTGTGCCTAAAATTTTCAGAATCTTACATGTATGCTGATGATTTAAAATTTTGCAGAATAATTGAAACGACAGATGATGCACGTAAACTCCAGTGTGATCTTGACAATATCTTTTACTGGTGTAATTTGAATAAGATGGAACTCAATGCAAAAAAATTTTTCTACGTAAAATTTGCTCGGAAAATGAATCTAGTTTACTACAGTTATCACATAGGCAATAATAATTTACAGGAACTAAAAGAGACCAAGGATTTAGGCGTCATATTTGACAGCAAACTCACATTCGTGCCGCATATGGAATATATTACAAAACGTGCCACCAAAATGTTAGGATTTCTTTACAGAAATATTAAAATTTTCTGCAGCAATAAAACCAAAATAATGCTCTACAATAATTTAGTACGATGTATCTTAGAATACTGTTCTGTAGTTTGGAGACCACATTATGCAACGCATTCTTTACGCTTAGAACGAATACAAAAAAGATTCATGTGGCATTTAGTATACACAAATCGAATTTCAAAAAAGAAACTTTCTTCGTATAAAAAACAGCTATCTTTTTTCAAAATTACATCCTTGGCTAATCATAGACAAATATCCGACTTACTCTTCGTAAGCAAATTATTAAATAATAAAATTAACTGCCCTCAATTGTTGAATAAGATAAAATTTCGCGTACCTCATAGATACCCCCGTAAGAGAATAATTACTATTATATCACCTCTTCGTAAAACAGTATTTGGCGCAAATTCCCCGATCTCTAGGTTAAGTAAATTGATCAATGAACTTCCCCATGCCTTTGATATTAATTCCAACTCACCTAACAAGCTCAGAAAAGAACTACTCAAGCATAATGCAAATGTAATAGATTAAGTTTTTGTATTTTTTTAACGTTTTGGTTTTCCGTAACTATGTATTATTCTTGATGTTTATTCCAGTGCATGTTGTAATCACCTATAATAGTTTGTAGCATTTAAAGTAATACCCTATCTACGTATGTACGTAAATTATAATTTTAACAATTTATACAAATGTTGGTGATGCTTTAATAAATAAAAAAAATCGGTTCATTAGTTCAAGAGATTACTTCCTACAAAAAAAAACTCACAAACTTACAAACTTTACTTCTTTATAATATTGGTATAGATTATTGCATCATTAAGTGAAAGTTACTGTCAACAAGATGTCCCACAACTGGGTAAAGGGCTTCTCCCATTTCTGAAAAGCAATTTAGGTTACAAAGTAGTTGATTCAGCGCGCAGCTTGAGTGCTTGTTGGTAAATTTCAAACGTATTCACGATGTTACCATTCGCCGAGCACGTAGCAAATTAGCACTTTAAATTGCAACTAACAATTTCATTGGAGCCGGCTGGGATCAAACCCGGGTTGCATGCGTACTGTGATATTTACGTCGAGCTCGTAACCCCTAAGTTACCTAGGCTGTCACCTATTTGCATATTAAAACAATTTATGCTGCAGCTGTATAGTGGCTGAAGAACGAATGGGTCGACTGGACCGGAAAGGACCACTTTCTCACATAAAACAAGCGTAAAATAGCAGCATATTGTTGCTGTGTTTGCCATGGTAAGTAACGAGAACCGGAAAACCCTTTTAACTGGTAACTAGATGTTTTATCTTAGTCCTCTGGGGGATCACTGCATTTTATAATTGTGTGTATGTGTGTGCGTGTGTGTGTGTGTGTGTGTGTGTGTGTGTGTGTGTGTGTGTGTGTGTGTGTGTGTGTGTGTGTGTATGTGAGTGAGTGCAAGTGCGTGTGCGTGCGTGCGTGCGTACATGAGTGCGTGTGTGCGTACGTATGTGCGTGCGTGCGTGCGTGTGTTATGTTATGCTAACAAACCTACACAAACATTGAATATATGGGAAATAAATATGAAATCAATAATTTATGAGCAGTGTAGTGGGACGTACGAGAATCCACTATACATATTATTCCGTGGGTATCGTAAGAGGCGATAGAAGGAAGCTGAAACAGAAAATTGGCAGCAACATCTTCCTGATAACGGCTCAAAATTATAAAAAACTGCGGCTACCTACTCCTTTGTCAAGCTTGGCTACCGTGACATTATTCCCCCTATGAGGCAACATATGGGAGATACCTGTGTTCAGCGATGGACTTTTATAGCCTGTATTGGAAATCAAGCCAAACAGAGGTAAATTGGAGTTAAAGCTAAAGCGATTATTAATTATATGTTTACCTGACACACAAATGACTGCTTACGGTTTCGCCTTGTAAAAATTATTACCATAGATAATGTACTAGCAAAGAAATGGCTAGTATATTAAAGGGGAATACGTTTTTTATATAAAAAGCGGGAAAATATGAAAATAGAAATCCGTTTTATTACTCTTGGAACATGTCAGTGATAACTCGCACGATGAAAATGCTTTACCCACATATAAGGTAATCACTACGATTTAATAAATTCACAGCACTGAATATGCGATGCGGAACGCTGATATACTTAAAATGGAGAAAAAAGACGCTACCCTTATATAAAACTCCAAAAATATCTATTATCCATTCATCCATTACGGTCTATAAAAGTCCACTGCTGAACATAAACCTCTCCCATAAATTGCCTTATGAGAGATTTTGCCATTGTTGCTACGCTTGGTGAGAGGGTTGATAACCGCGTCTTTTATTTTTAGTTGTTATTAGGAAGACGCTGCTGTCCGTCTCCTGATTTGTTTCCCTCTGTCGCCTCTTAGGATACCCACTGGATAATATGAGGTTGTGAATATTCTTACAACGCCACTACACGATAACTTACACAAAATACCAGAGTAAAATAGAATCGTAATGCTACTGTGTTCTGTATGGTGAGTTTAGACAAATGTTTAGCATAAATTATTAGATTGTTTATAGCAAACGATCATGCTAATAGTACATCTCAATCTTTAATTTGGATTCTTTCCAAACTTATTCATCCATTACAGCCAATAAAGATCCACTGCTGAACTTAGGCCTCCCTCATAGATTGCCTCATGGGGGTTTTACAATAAGATAATTTCAAACTTATTTTACAATTTTTTTCCAGTATGTTCTGAACGGTGTCCTTGATGGGTGACAGCAATCTTCATGCGTTTTTAAGGATAATGTTGTTTTCCTTTAACCTATAGCTCATATTATAAACTTTTCTAACCGTATTTTTTTACAAAGTTTGGTTTATTCATGTCACTACAAATACTAGTAAATTTTCTCAGTTATAATTATTTTAAAGTAATAGCGACCGTTGTGTTGCCTCAACACAGTTTCTTTTTATTTTTTAAACGTTAAAAGCAGCTATTAGACTGAAAATATGCCCACACATAAGCATTTTCTCCTGTATCGAAGAGGCAGTTTACGAACTTGAATTGAACTTGGACAAACATCCAGACCCTGAACATTATTTTGTAGGTAATACAAATACTTGTTCCGTGAGGGATCCGAACCCGCGGACCTTAATGCCGCATCGCAATCCTTAGCCTCTGCGGACCCTTCAATATAAAGTACAGCCTCGTTGTTATTGATAAAAAATTGGGTATCTAGAGTTAAAATCATTAAGGTTGTTTGAAAAATTGTTATTATTTCATATGCTTGAAATAACAGTATTTTCTATGTTATTATTGCCAAATAATTAAATGCTGCTAATTTATAAACCTTAAATATAAATTGAAAAATTACTCCGTAGGAAAATACCTTGATTTCAAAATGAAGCAACATTAGAATTTAACTTTGATGTGCTTTCATCTCATAATTATGTAAAATATGTTTTCTTCTTTTCCCTTTGTGAATGAAAAATATAATGGTAATTGTGATAGAATTGGGCTGCGTACCGTTGCCAAAATTCTTAAAAGTAATAAAATATTTTTGTATTTAAATAATTTATTTTATTTGGTAGGCTGTTAGCACGTTTTTGTATAATTTAATAAAGTATTTGCTTTTAGCGTATCACAACACTAATAACGTCTCCTGTAATGTGCAGATATTTTACATATTCATAAATTTCAACCAAGAAAAATTGTTTCAGGCCACGCATATACTTGTACCGCGGGATTCGAACCAGAGACCCGCATCATCCCTGTCAAAAGCGTCCCTTTGTCTTTTAAGGGTGAAAATACCTACATATTAGAAATCGTTTAGTCTTCCTCTTCAGCCTTTTAAATACACTGTTGGTTTATAAAAAAGCGTCAACAGTGGAAAAGCTCACCAAGCACAGCACATAATTTGTTTTGGTGCTTGGTGTTACTACTATTACTACAACCCTACCACAAGTCCACTGCTGATCCATAAGCCTCCCAATAAATTGCCACAAAATACTAGTCCCACTCCATCTAGTAGGATTTTCATATCAATATCGTCTCTATAGCTTAAGAGCCAGTGAGCGGCACTTACGGTATTTCAATAAGCTTCACTTTTTTTTCAGTTAATCCCCTATACCTGAGGTACATGAAACAGAGACTCTTTAGTTTGAACGGCGGTCGATATAGAGACGCTCAGGTATCAAAGATGTAAAAAATTACCCAAAAAACGTTATAGCAATAAGTCTGCCGCTTTGACATCTTGAAATATTTAATAATAGTTACCGAAAAATAACATTGGCAGACACCTATGATGGTTTCAAGTTCATGGCAGACAGGTTGAAAAGTACGATTTTTTATTAATAATTTACGTTATTTCAATAAAGCTGCAATTTATATATATTGTTGATTATATTATTTGACATGTATAATTTTCACGGCAGACACATATTGTGGTTGTATCACCCAGGCAGACAACAAACTTTGGGGTGTCCATAAGCGCGTAGTATAATAGCGCTCGCTCTAATACAGTCTTTTTCTTTCTAGGTTTGGTTAATGGATAACATCATGTATGAAATTTGTTTTACTCATAACAACAAAAAAAGAACAATTCATAAATTCATTTAAAACGGTTCATAAATATTTAAAAAAAATATGAGCAACGTGGTGATTTATTTAGTGTAAGCTTGTTTGGTATTTATGCATTTACGAAAAACGACTATTTACCTTACTCCAGAAAACTCAGGCATACCAAGAAGCCAGCTTTTGGTTTTTTTTACAGATTATAAGCCAGTGCTTGACCACAATCCCACCTGGTGGTAAGTGGTGATGCAGCCTTAGATGGTAAATCGCACTGTCTTATCGTAACAAAAGTCTATTCACGCTTGCCTTGAAGACGCCCAGATTGTATTCGGACGGAAAGATAGACGCCGGCAAATTATTCCACTCCTTTGCTGTACGCATTACAAAAGACGAAGCAAACCTTTTGGTTCTAATGCATGGAATATCGACACAAAGGGATGAAGACCCGCCGACCGCCTGGTTGTCCGATGGTGGAAAGGAGAGGGAGGAATTAAAGCGTGTAATTATACCAGCGTAAAATAGAAGCTTAATGCTGCTATGTTTCGTATGGTGAGTGTAGAGAACCGGAGACCCATTTTACTGGAAAAGAGGCATTCTATCTTAGTCCTCAAGGCTGACAACGCATCTGCATTTTAATTCACAAACGAGGATAGATGCAGATGTCTATGGGCCACAGCAACCACTTACCATCAGGTTGACTGTGTGCTCGTTTGTCACCCCAATTCTATAAAAAAAAATCCTGCGCACACTCACCGAAATGCATCCTATAGAATACCGAGAGAGTGGCTACTCTGCGCCTGTGCTCGAGGCTGACAAGATTGGATTCAACCAAATCAAGGTCACTAATGAGCCTCTTAGCACGTCTCTCCACTAAGTCCAATGCTGCCAAGTGGCATTTTGGAGCACCAGGCCATATGTCACAGCAGTACTCCATGCACGACCGGACTTGCACTTTATGTAAGGTAAGAAGCTGCCCCGGCGTGAAGTACCGCCGCACCCTTGCAAGGACACCAAGTTTCCTTACGGCTGCTTTGGCTCTGGACTCAATGAACCGCCCATAGTTTAGGTTCGGAGAAAATTCAATCCCTAATAACTAAAGGCGGTCAATTATGAGGGATATATATTATTATTTTCAATTTTGCTGGAAACCAAAACAACAGCTTTTTAATGTTGTCCAAAAGTTTACCTGTCAAATATTGTGCCCTACAGGCACATTTGTGTGCTGGATTGGTGGAGAATAAAACCGCTGCGATATTTTTCTTTCTTCTATATTTGGTGTTTTCCTTGAGGTAGCTGGCCGCCGACTGTGTCGAACGACGAAAATCGCCCTTCTTTTATACCGCCTCGGGCTGGGTCAATGGATACGGCCGACGCATCGTACAAATGGCGTCGACCAATCAGCGCGAGGCGTGACAGAGCAAGTGACGATGCTGAGTCCCGTTACATTGTTTGTCTTAAGCTAGTTCTATATCTTACTGAGTCATTGTTTACATTGTTTACCTTAAGCTAGTTCTGTTATACAAAGTGACTAACTAATTTTATTACACAAATATAAGCTCTACACTATTATTTTCTTAACATAAAATGCTTATATCCTATCTAAACTATAATCTCTATTAATATAAATGTTTTTGTCTTATTTATGTATCACTATTTGTTTTTCTCTTGTCCCGCACATCACTCCCGCCGTGCGACCGCGTCGCATCAGCTTCCGGTGCGGGCTCGACGTCCGTAGATAGAGGCAGGATCACAAGCTTCCTTACTGGCCGGCGTAGGACACCTCCCTTAGTTAGCACGTCCACAGTCCGCACGACGTTGTCGGGACCCGGATATGTAGCGATGACTCTTCCTCGTATCCACACGTTGCGAGGCAGGTTGGGATCGACGATCTGTACAAGGTCGTCGACGCGTGCTGCTTGGCCTTGTCCGTGGGGCTCCCGCCGGTGTTGAAGCTCAGGGAGGTACTCCTTCACCCAGCGTAACCAGAAGGTGTCGGCTAGCCTCTGTGCAGCTCGCCAACTTGACCGTGAGAGGGCGTCTCGTTCGGTGAAAGTGCCTAGCTGTGGTACTCGTCCCGGTCCTCCTAACAAGAAGTGGTTAGGAGTGAGAGCTTCGGGATCCTCTGGACTGACTGAGACGTGAGTCAGCGGTCGGCTGTTGACGGTGTATTCCACTTCTACCAGTAGTGTCGTGAGGACTTCCTCCGTCGGATGACGTTCGTGCAACGTCGCGATAAGAGCGGTCTTGACGGAGCGAACCATTCGCTCCCAGGCTCCGCCCATAAATGGAGCTCCAGGCGGGATGTAGCGCCAGGAGATAGTCCTTTTTGCTGCTTCTTCTGCGGTCGCTGCGTCGACCGCCTGTCGTAGTTCCTTATCGGCTGCCTTCAGGTTGGTGCCGTTGTCTGACCATATTTCTGTCGGGCAGCCTCGCCGTGCGATCATCCGCCTTATGGCCATTACCGCGGAGTCAGCGCTAAGTGAGCCGGCAACTTCTAGATGTATGGCTCTTGTAGTGAGACATGTAAAAATGGCCACATATCTCTTTTGTCGAGTTCGTCCGACGGTCACCGAAAGAGGTCCGAAATAGTCCACCCCGGTGTAGGTGAAGGGGCGCTTGTGGTGAGCTAAGCGACACGTTGGCAGGTCCCCGGTTCTCGGATGCGGCGGTACTTGCGTCTTTATTCTGCAGAATAGGCATTTTCGTAGTATTGTGCGTACGATAGGGCGCAGTCTCAGTACCCAATACTGCTGCCGGCACTCGTTAACTGTGGCTTCTACACCGGCGTGATGGAGTTGCCGATGTATAGCCTGCACCCAGAGCTTGACTGTGTGATGATCACCGTCAATTATCAACGGGTTCTTGAATTTTTCCTCCATGTCGCAGACTGCTCGAATACGACTTCTAAGTCGTAGTGTGCCGTTTATTGACTCGACGCTGAGCTGGCGAAGGCTTCCCGCTGTTTAGGCTGTCTATTTCTTCCGCAAAGGATTCTTCTTGGGAGGATCGCATCAGAAGCTCTTCAGCTGTCTTAAGCAACTCGGCTGAGACCATTAGCGGCTTTATGTCTTCTGGCGACCGCTTCTTTGTCGTCATGTGCGCCTGATATTTCACTGTAGCTTTGTTCTTTTTACAAGTGGGATCAGCCTCTTTATTCTTCTTTGTTCGTTTGTAGTTGACTCTCTGTTTGGTGTTTCTGCAGAGTTGAATGAACTGTAGAACACGTGCTGTTGAGTATCGGAGTCGGTCCCAGTTGGAGAACTTCGCTGGATCAGGTAGACCTTCGGCAAGCCTCAATCTTCTTTTGTTGCTCACGTAATGTGTCCTTTCTTCGTCGGAAGGTTCTTCCGCTGTTGCTCTTGTGGTTTCTGTCGGCCAGAAGTCTTCTGTTAGGTATAAGAAGTCAGGCCCTTTGAACCATCGATGTTCTTTATTAAATGCTGCTGGTACGTCTCGTGTGGCGTCGTCCGCCACTTTCAGCTTTGTCGGAACCCAGCGCCAGTCGTTAACTTTGGAACTCTCTTCTATTGCTGCTAGACGGTGAGCCACGTAGGGCTTATATGAACGTGACCCTGTCCTTATCCAGGTTAGTACTGTCTTGCTGTTTGTCCAGAATACTTTGCGGTCAGGTTTCCTCTCGTGTTCTTCGACTACTGTTTCTGCGAGCCTGGTGCCCATGACTGCTGCCTGTAGCTCCAATCTTGGGATGGACGTCAGTTTTAACGGTGCCACCTTTGCTTTCGCCACAATAAGGGATAGGTGGACCTCGCCTACTGCTGTTACAGCTCTCCAAAAGAGGACCGCAGAATAAGCTGACTCGCTGGCATCGCTGAAGACGTGGAGTTCTAGGGAGGCCGCGTCACTGTAGTGAAGATATTGTCGCGGGATTGCTATTTCGTGGAGGCCTTCCAGATGCTCCATCCACATTTTCCACTGCTCTGCCAGGTCTTCGTCGATCTTGTCGTCCCATGCTGTTCCTCTACGCCAGACTTCCTGGAGGAGTTGTTTTGTCCTGATGGTGATAGGCGAGGCGAATCAGAGCGGGTCGAAGAGCGACATCACTATTCTCAGTGCTTCCCTTTTCGTCGGCTGCTTCCCTTCTAGGAGTGTTGAGGGTATTCTGGCTAAGTTGAGGTTGAAGGTGAGTTCGTCCGAGTGGATCTTCCAAACAACACCCAGAACTCGTTCCATCTTTTCTTCTGTTTTGTAGAGTTCCATGTCTTCTGTCTGGCTGTCTTCTCCAAGTGTTTCTAGGAGTGATGCTGAGTTTGATTTCCACTGTTTCAACTCGAAGCTGGCTTTCATGTGCACGGCTCGTACACTCTTCGTGATGCGTTTGGCATCTTCGAGGGTTCTGAAGCTGTCCAAGTAGTCGTCGACGTAATGCTTCATTATGTTGGCCGCTGCGGCCCCTGGGTGAGTTTCCCCGTGCTGTTTGGCGTTTAGGTTCTTGACGTATATTGCTGTCGAAGGCGAACTCGATGCTCCGAAAATTAATGATGTCATTCTTTACTCTTCCGGAGGTTGGTTGTCTCGTCGAATCCCACGCCATAGGTACCGCAGTGCGTCCCTGTCTTGTTCTCGCAACTTGACTTGCATGAACATCTCTTTGATGTCCGCCGTAACCGCGATCATGTGTTGTCGGAAGCGCATGACGACACCTGGTAGCGATTGTAGTAGGTCGGGCCCTTTGAGTAGCATGTCATTAAGTGCCACCCCTTTGGTCTTGGCTGCGGCATCGTGTACCACCCGTAATTTCTCCGGTTTCATTGGGTTGACTACTGCAAAGTGAGGTAGGTACCAAGTTTTGTCAGCTGTCTTCTGTTTTGGGGCGGGTTCGGCGTACCCCTTTGCGACGAGAGCGTTCATTTGTTCCACGTATTTCTTCTTTAACGTGGGGTCACGATCGATCTTCTTTTCTATGTTGAAGAGCCTCTACAGCGAGTTTTCGTAATTGTCTGGTAACTTGACATCGTCTTTGCGCCAGAGAAGACCGGTCTGGAATCTTCCTTCTTCTGTCTTCGTTGTGGTCCTTTCCAAGATACGAAGTGCTTGTTCTTCTGGATCAGTCTTCGGTCTCTTGGGCTTTATACAAAGTGCGTCCATCTCGAAGTATCGCTTCACGAGGTCTTCTAGATTCTCCTCTGGATCTTCTACGATGTGTGACACGAAATCGATGTTCCGTCCGAAGCTTCGTGTCTGGCTGCCGTGGAGTACCCAACCTAGTGGCGTGAGAGATGCCACTGGGTGGTTCTTGTCTCCTTTTCTGACTTCCGATGTCAGCAGAAGATGCCAGTTATCTTGTCCGATCAGCACTCGTGGCTTGGCGTTTGCATATGTGAGATGTCCTTGGATATCAGAGAGGTGTTGACACTCCTCCACTAGATCCTGTGCGACCCGTTGAGATG
This sequence comes from Parnassius mnemosyne, assembly GCA_963668995.1. Taxonomy (NCBI): domain Eukaryota; kingdom Metazoa; phylum Arthropoda; class Insecta; order Lepidoptera; family Papilionidae; genus Parnassius; species Parnassius mnemosyne. Next base: position 58,822,660 of record CAVLGL010000001.1, read on the forward strand.
AGACTTGCAGGTTCTTCACTGTGCGTGCTTGTATTTGTTCTTCATGATCGTTGAGCCCCTTTAGTTTGATGGTGACTCTCCTCGATGCTGACTCCGATACTTTCTTGTCGTTGATGGTTTCTATCTTCAGTGGGTCTATGGGGCCCGTTGCTCCGACGCTTGTTACTATACTATCGTCGACGAGCGTGACTGTTGAGCCGTCGTCCATCAACGCGAAGGTGTTGACAGCTCCTTTTGGTCCTTTGACCTGGATCGGTAGGATTTTTAAGTATGATTGCTTCTTGACGGTCCAGGTTGAGTTGATGACCTCTGTTGCCCCTTGATTTTCTTTTGCTTCTGAATCTTCTGACTTCTTTTCGTAATGCAACATCTTGTGGTGAGAGTACTTGCAGCTGTTGACATTACATGGCTTGGGTCGGCAGTGGTGTGTCTTATTCCTATAGCGAAGACACCTGAAGCAGAGGCGCTTGGACTTGGCCATGTCCCATCTTGCATTTGCATCTAAC